>OX392543.1:5088756-7488756 GCA_947623455.1 Mimachlamys varia
TATTTAAATGTATACTAGACATTTGCAGGTCAGATAAGGAAATTTTGATGAACATGGGTCTTGTCGTCAATAAGATTTGCCTCTCTTTTGGGTATGTGTCTATGTCATCTTCATTGTAACATCAGTTTACCAAGAAAACAGTGTTTTCAGCCTCCAGTTCCCCTCATATTCACGTCGGTTTCCCCGTTGTAGCAACATAATGACTTTATACAATACTTACCCGAAGGGGGGCAACTCTTGCATACAAAAGCCCCAATATTTAATTCAACTCTTTCTTACAAAAAGACCAAATATTTAATCCATCACTTTTTTTATAATGACAAAATATGAAAATAATCTGTAGAACTTTTATAGAAAATCAATTTGAGAATTCACTCACCTGCGACTGAAGTGCTGCCCTGGTGATTAACGATGCTGACCAGCTTGTATGAGTAAGGAAGATCCCCTTTCTAGTAAACACAAGAACATTATTCCTGATTATTTGTTGGATACAATTAGTTTAACAAAAGCTCAAAAATGACACAAGATTTTACATCGCTCACCTTGCTAATTCAGAAATACATAACAAAGAATTCGTTTTTTTTTAATTGGCCCTGGTACAATAGTGATATCAAGGAGGTTAGACCTATCGTTGATACGAAATTGAGTCCCTTTCATTCAATAATACTTAAGAACAATTAAATCATCAATGAAACAGAAAATGCTTATTTGATTCCCCGACTGGTCGTGAAAGGTATGGGGTCACATGCCCGACCACGTGGGTTTATTCCGGGTGTTCTGGTTTCCTCCCACAATAAGACCCCTCACATGCTAACAAATGGGGCCAAAACAAGAGTGATAAATATACAAGCAAGTTGGATAATTTGTTTCATCATTGTTGTAAAATACATAAAGTATACACTGTATATATTTTTATATAAACAGAAGATGCTTACTCTTCTGGAACACCTGGTCTTATTCTCTTGTACTTTTACAAGGGTGTCCATTTCAACTGTAAACATAGTATCACCACCCAACACTTGGCTTTGTTTTATTACTGTGTACTCACCTCATTTTCCACCACAGGAAGGTCGGGGTAAGGTTGGACATCCTCCTCGGATTGAGTCTGGACCTGACGATGTTCAGGCAGGGCATTCTCCTTATCCTCCATCAACATTAACTGAAAATCTGACAACAAAGCAAACTATTAATTGTAATCTATACATCATAAAACAAACTATAACAAGCAAAAATGTTTTCAATACACCAAATAAACGAAGAGACTGAGCCTGCAGGCTGCCAGAAAATGTTTGATCCCTGATCACAGGAACTTTTGATGATAGATAGGATAGTGAGTGAATGAGTTTGCATCTTATTTTTTTCAATAATCAAACAGTGTGTCTTTGATAGGTTAATTAAAGTTCAGTAATTGCTGTAAGCTTTAGACAAGGTGTACAGATAGCCAGACAAATCTATTAATATTGTTTGCCTTTTTTGGTAGCTGGTTGAAATGGTAGCCTGCCAGTTTGAAACTACTGACCTCTCCAACTTGCTTGACTAAGTCATATTCTGATACTGCTTATCTTTCTGAATAATATTGAGTTTAGAATAGTGAAATTTACACATTGACCAATGAAAACTGGAAACGACTACCTCAAATGACTAGTTGTATTCAAAATTAATTTCTAGCCCAGATGTACTATGTTCTACAAGACTCACCATCTTCATCCTCACATAGAAGACTGGCAAACTCCTGGTCATTGTTAGAGACCTGAGCTTCCCCTTCTGCCTTTTTACTACCCTGGTCTGACCGACCCAGATCTTGGTGACCATCTTGAACACCTGACAACCCACTGTTGTCAAGTTTACTTCCCTCTGTTTTTATCTCTGTGCTCTGATATTCTAATTCAACTGCAGTGTTTATACCAGCCACAATTTCACTCGTTGGTAAAGTCTGTTTTTCATTTACATCCTCGGTTGAATTTTCCAATTTAGATTTGATTTTTTTTTCACCCCTCCAAAGACTCTCTGGCTTTGATGAATTTTCTTTCCCAAAGAGACAAGTTTTTGTTGATTTTGTTGTTATTTTCTCATTCACCAAGAGAGGTTTACTTGAGTCTGACACACATGGATCGGGGGAGGTAAGATCTATGCACTCATCACCAGACACAGTAAAGCCTTGTGAACCGACTCTTAGTTTTTCAGACACTGACAATTCACTCGTAGGTACGACCGTTTCTGTGTCTCGTTCCTCCGCTATTACACCTAACATGGTGTCCGACACCCTCCCTTTGACAGGACAATCACTACCGGTCTGTTCCTGGCTGTTGCCTAACTTTCTAACACAGAGAGGTGATTTTTGTAGAGGTTTTCCTGAGAATAAAGAGGTACGAGTAGTCTTTTCTTTTTTAACAAAGCTTTGCCCAGTTTGCGATGATGCATCCTCTGTAGGTCTACACACATTGTTATCTGTCGTGTTGGTTTGGCCGCTAAGTTCAACCTCTTCTGTGTGACCTATTGATTCATCCCTGTGCTCTGGGCTGATTGGTTCCTGTGTGAAGTCCGTATGAGAGACATGGCTTGTTTCCATTAAACTCTGTTCTATGGCTAGTCTCATCTGTTCTTCCTCCGACATATTCTGAAGGGTCTTGCCATAATCTAAATAAATAATGAAAATTGTAATAAAGGAAACTTCAAGCTCTTTATTGTAAACTGTAATTCACTTGCAGAAAAAACAAGACCTATTTTACAAAAAGTAAAATGTATTGGTTTAACTCGTGTAAACTGAATTTCTTTTCCTGAGCTATTTCACAATTTTTGTTAATCAATACAAGTTTACAAAAGATAATCGCTACAAATTATGATTGGGTACATGTATAACATACAAGTAAGCTCTGTTCAGCAAAAGTTACAGGTATTTGTTGCAAACTAGTTCTGATGCAAAAAACTGCATAAGTTAGAAGCCGTAACAGAAACTTGATTTACAGTGTAATAGCATTTCAACTGCTGATATGATCATATCTGCAATGGTAACTTTTGATCTGATTTCCAAGTTTTCATCATAAACATTTTTGTATCAAGTATAAAGCTGTCATGTATCATTCGGTTCGAAATAAACACCTACATTAGTGTAATTATTTCTGATAAGTAAAATATATATTATTCTGAATTCTGATGTTTTTATATAACCTGTTTTAAGAATAATAATAATAATAATAATATACAACATTTGATATAGCGCCCTATCTAGCTAACATAAGCCACTCTAAAGTGCTTTACCAGTACATCAATATACAATTCCTATACAATCAATACAATTATATCATATACAATTCTGAGGAGTTCACAGGAGCTGCCTTATCAGACGCTAACTACTTGTCCTATACCACCTGGCTAATAAATCCATATGTGTGTGCTGGAGAGGAATTGTGTTCTGTTTGTAGTGTGACAGTGTTTCCAACAGAATCTTTTAAAGTGCCACCTCACTTGAATGCTACAGCACAGTTACTGCAGCACCCACCCCAGACCATTTTTACTCCATCTGGGTTGTTGGAGTTGTGAGGGCAGGAGAAACACTGACGATTTCGGGGATCGAACCCCGGCCGCCTGCATGGAAGGCCAGAGTGTTAACCACTCGAACAATCCGCCCATTAGAAAGAAGATGTGACTACATAGCATCAACACAAACTGACCATGGTCAAACTGGGAGGCCTTGTCTACCTCCACACGGCTCATCTCCAGCACCTTCTGTAGCTCACTCTCCTTCGTCTCGTCAACGTAATGCTACAATCACAAGACAGGTAAAGCTACACCTACTTACTTCTAATACGTAACAATTGTTTAATCCATATTGTATAATGTATATTGTAATAACATCAATTGTTTAATCAGTATTGTATAATGTATATCGTAATAACATCAATTGTTTAATCAGTAATGTATAATGTATATTAATCCATATTGTACATGTATAAAGTATATTAATCCATATTGTATAATGTATATTAATCCATTTTGTATAATGTATATTAATCCATATCGTGTAATGTATATTAATCTATTAATATAATGTATATTAATGCATATTGTATAATGTATATTAATCCATATTGTATAATGTATCTCAATCCATATTGTATAATGTATATTTATCCATATTGTATAATGTATATTAATCCATATTGCACAATATATTAATCCATATTGTATGATATATTAATCCATATTGTATTATGTATATTAATCCATTTTGTATAATGTATATTAATCCATTTTGTATAATGTATAATAATCCATTTTGTATAATGTATATTAATCCATACTTTATAATGTATATTAATTAATCCATATTGTATAATGTATATTAATCCATACTGTATAATGTATATTAATTAATCCATATTGTATAATGTATATCAATTAATCCATATTGTATAATGTATATTAATCCATATTGTATAATTTATTTTTAGAGTTTTACGTCCTCACATGGCCTTACGACCTTCGGTGGACGAGATTGTATAATGTATATTAATCCATATTGTATAATGTAATGTATATTTATTTTAATAAAAGATTTTTGAGATTAACAAGTGTTGAGTGTGACTTTTTTGATAAACTTAAATGAAAGGGTTACTAAAGCGTTCCAAAACTCACTTCCTGGTTAGGGCTGTTCCAGAATTAACCACATGCATACGGGAGAGTCACTTTTCGGAGTCCCCACCACCCATCAAACATTAAAAGTGATACTAACATTAAGGAATGATTACAACCAATATACATTCAGTTTGAAGTCAGCTGTGTAGATCAGCGGTGTAGAACTCACCTGTGTGCGGTCATTAGCTTCCTGGAGACTTAGTTCTAGGGCTCGTGCTAGATCTTTGTCCTCATCATCGTCTGGTCCATCTTCAATCATCAATGGCATATCTGCCTTAATGTTATGATCCTCCTGTCAACAAATATATCTGGTGATGTACACACTGTCTCGATCAAAGTCATTAAACTGAATACAAATACCAAATTAGAGTAAAACTTCACCAATTTACTGGAATACCCGTCATTTTTCGAACAGTTCGTTTGGTCCCAACCGAGTTGTTACATATTCACTCAACCTCGGATTATTAGAATGCCATGTATTCTTTGAACTATTTATCAGGTCCCCACGAGTTGGTATAATTAAGATTGAATTAAAAGGTTGTTCCAATATTATACAATTAAGACTGGAACACATTAGTCATGCTTTGCACTGCGAGATACATGTAAACCATAGTCTTTAGTGGGACGGATATGATTGAAAATTGTATGAATATTTTGTAGTTGTTTATAGGGAGAATGGAGCAGAGCAACAGGGTTGGATGGTTACAATGAATGTCATCTTAATTAGGAGGAATGGGTATGGGTGTACAACTTTTGCAGCATGGCTTTTTCTGTTTCTTACTCACCCCCATATCACAGAATCTTGCCTTTTTGTAAGGTGTACAATTTCACTTGTGCCCAAATCAAAGACCTATGCCAATTTTCTTTCACCCTCAGACTGAAGATCATTGCCTTTTTAGTAAGGTATACTGGTATTTCTTTTCCTTGCTCACCCCCAGATCAAAGATCATTGTCAATTCCCACAAACCCTCACATCAAAATCTTAGCCAATTCTCACTCACCCCCAGATCAAAGATCTTTGCCTTTTTGTATGGTGTACTGGTGCTGACATCTTCTTTCTCATCCTCTTCTAACGGCCTGGTCTTCTTGAACCTAAAGCTTTCCCCAAGCTGTAGACATCGCCGCGGCACACTCTCAGACGAAGTCAAACTCTTGTCTGGTCTGTAAAAATAGCAGTAGGAAATCATATATTATACATAAAATCATATATGACAACCATATTTCTTAACTTATAAACATTCATACCAATCATGAAATATATATAATACACTATTAAACTGATAAGCAATACGAAAACAAATTTTGGAAGTACACTTATGTTTTGTATTGTTCGGTAGAGTGGAGCAGGACTGGGTCGGGGGGGGGGGGGGGGGGGGTGTACCTACGTTTTGTATTGTTTGTGAGACTGGAGCAGGACTGGGTCTGGGGGTAGGTGTACATACGTTTTGTATTGTTCGGGAGACTGGAGCAGGACTGGGACGGGGGGTAAGTGTACATATGTTTTGTATTGTTCGGGAGACTGGAGCAGGGCTGGGTCGGGGGGTAATTGTACATACGTTTTGTATTGTTGGGGAGACTGGAGCAGGACTGGGTCAGGGGATAAGTGTACATATGTTTTGTATTGTTGGGGAGACTGGAGCAGGACTGGGTCGGGGGGTTAGTGTACATATGTTTTGTATTGTTTGTGAGACTGGAGCAGGACTGGGTCTGGGGGTAGGTGTACCTACGTTTTGTATTGTTCGGGAGACTGGAGCAGGACTGGGTCGGGGGGTAAGTGTACATATGTTTTGTATTGTTCGGGAGACTGGAGCAGGGCTGGGTCGGGGGGTAATTGTACCTACGTTTTGTATTGTTGGGGAGACTGGAGCAGGACTGGGTCAGGGGATAAGTGTACATATGTTTTGTATTGTTGGGGAGACTGGAGCAGGACTGGGTCGGGGGGTTAGTGTACATACGTTTTGTATTGTTCGGGGGACTGGAGCAGGACTGGGTCGGGGGGTAAGTGTACATACATTTTGTATTGTTGGGGAGACTGGAGCAGGACTGGGTCGGGGGGTAAGTGTACATACGTTTTGTATTGTTTGTGAGACTGGAGCAGGGCTGGGTATGGTGGTAAGTGTACATATGTTTTGTATTGTTGGGGAGACTGGAGCAGGGCTGGGTCGGGGTCAGTGTACATACGTTTTGTCTTGTTTGTGAGACTGGAGCAGGGCTGAGTACGGGGGTTAGTGTACCTACGTTTTGTATTGTTGGGGAGACTGGAGCAGGACTGGGTCGGGGGTTAGTGTACATACATTTTGTATTGTTGGGGAGACTGGAGCAGGACTGAGTCGGGGGTTAGTGTACATACATTTTGTATTGTTGGGGAGACTGGAGCAGGACTGGGTCGGGGGTTAGTGTACCTACATTTTGTATTGTTTGGGAGACTGGAGCAGGACTGGGTCGGGGTTAGTGTACCTATGTTTTGTATTGTTTGTGAGACTGGAGCAGGGCTGGGTCGGGGGTTAGTGTACCTACATTTTGTATTGTTCGGGAGACTGGAGCAGGGCTGGGTCCGGGGGTAAGTACATACATTTTGTATTGTTGGGGAGACTGGAGCAGGACTGGGTCGGGGGGTAAGTGTACATACATTTTGTATTGTTTGTGAGACTGGAGCAGGACTGGGTCGGGGTTAGTGTACCTACATTTTGTATTGTTTGGGAGACTGGAGCAGGACTGGGTCAGGGGTTAGTGTACCTACGTTTTGTATTGTTCAAGAGACTGGAGCAGGGCTGGGTCGGGGGTTAGTGTACCTACGTTTTGTATTGTTCAGGAGACTGGAGCAGGGCTGGGTCGGGGGTTAGTGTACCTACGTTTTGTATTGTTCAGGAGACTGGAGCAGGGCTGGGTCGGGGGTTTAGTGTACCTACGTTTTGTATTGTTCAGGAGACTGGAGCAGGGCTGGGTCGGGGGGTTAGTGTACATACGTTTTGTATTGTTTGTGAGACTGGAGCAGGACTGGGTCTGGGGGTAGGTGTACCTACGTTTTGTATTGTTCGGGAGACTGGAGCAGGACTGGGTCGGGGGGTAAGTGTACATACGTTTTGTATTGTTGGGGAGACTGGAGCAGGGCTGGGTCAAGGGGTTAGTGTACCTACGTTTTGTATTGTTGGGGAGACTGGAGCAGGGCTGGGTCAGGGGGTTAATGTTCCTACGTTTTGTATTGTTCGGGAGACTCGAGCAGGGCTGGGTCGGGGGGTAAGTGTACATACGTTTTGTATTGTTCTGTAGACTGGAGCAGGGCTGGGTCTGGGGGTAAGTGTACCTACGTTTTGTATTGTTCTGTAGACTGGAGCAGGGCTGGGTCTGGGGGTAAGCGACCTACGTTTTGTATTGTTGGGGAGACTGGAGCAGGACTGGGTCGGGGGTTAGTGTACCTACGTTTTGTATTGTTGGGGAGACTGGAGCAGGGCTGGGTCGGGGGGTTAGTGTACCTACGTTTTGTATTGTTCCGGAGACTGGAGCAGGGCTGGGTACGGGGGTAAGTGTACATACATTTTGTATTGTTGGGGAGACTGGAGCAGGACTGGGTCGGGGGGTAAGTGTACATACATTTTGTATTGTTGGGGAGACTGGAGCAGGACTGGGTCGGGGGGTAAGTGTACATACGTTTTGTATTGTTTGTGAGACTGGAGCAGGACTGGGTCGGGGTTAGTGTACCTACATTTTGTATTGTTTGGGAGACTGGAGCAGGACTGGGTCAGGGGTTAGTGTACCTACGTTTTGTATTGTTCAAGAGACTGGAGCAGGGCTGGGTCGGGGGTTAGTGTACCTACGTTTTGTATTGTTCAGGAGACTGGAGCAGGGCTGGGTCGGGGGTTAGTGTACCTACGTTTTGTATTGTTCAGGAGACTGGAGCAGGGCTGGGTCGGGGGTTTAGTGTACCTACGTTTTGTATTGTTCAGGAGACTGGAGCAGGGCTGGGTCGGGGGGTAGGTGTACCTACGTTTTGTATTGTTTGTGAGACTGGAGCAGGACTGGGTCTGGGGGTAGGTGTACCTACGTTTTGTATTGTTGGGGAGACTGGAGCAGGGCTGGGTCAAGGGGTTAGTGTACCTACGTTTTGTATTGTTGGGGAGACTGGAGCAGGGCTGGGTCGGGGGGTTAGTGTACCTACGTTTTGTATTGTTCCGGAGACTGGAGCAGGGCTGGGTACGGGGGTAAGTGTACATACATTTTGTATTGTTGGGGAGACTGGAGCAGGACTGGGTCGGGGGGTAAGTGTACATACATTTTGTATTGTTGGGGAGACTGGAGCAGGACTGGGTCGGGGGGTAAGTGTACATACGTTTTGTATTGTTTGTGAGACTGGAGCAGGACTGGGTCGGGGTTAGTGTACCTACATTTTGTATTGTTTGGGAGACTGGAGCAGGACTGGGTCAGGGGTTAGTGTACCTACGTTTTGTAATGTTCAAGAGACTGGAGCAGGGCTGGGTCGGGGGTTAGTGTACCTACGTTTTGTATTGTTCAGGAGACTGGAGCAGGGCTGGGTCGGGGGTTAGTGTACCTACGTTTTGTATTGTTCAGGAGACTGGAGCAGGGCTGGGTCGGGGGTTTAGTGTACCTACGTTTTGTATTGTTCAGGAGACTGGAGCAGGGCTGGGTCGGGGGGTTAGTGTACCTACGTTTTGTATTGTTTGTGAGACTGGAGCAGGACTGGGTCTGGGGGTAGGTGTACCTACGTTTTGTATTGTTCGGGAGACTGGAGCAGGACTGGGTCGGGGGGTAAGTATACATACGTTTTGTATTGTTGGGGAGACTGGAGCAGGGCTGGGTCAAGGGGTTAGTGTACCTACGTTTTGTATTGTTGGGGAGACTGGAGCAGGGCTGGGTCAGGGGGTTAATGTACCTACGTTTTGTATTGTTCGGGAGACTGGAGCAGGGCTGGGTCGGGGGGTAAGTGTACATACGTTTTGTATTGTTCTGTAGACTGGAGCAGGGCTGGGTCTGGGGGTAAGTGTACCTACGTTTTGTATTGTTCTGTAGACTGGAGCAGGGCTGGGTCTGGGGGTAAGTGTACCTACGTTTTGTATTGTTGGGGAGACTGGAGCAGGACTGGGTCGGGGGTTAGTGTACCTACGTTTTGTATTGTTGGGGAGACTGGAGCAGGGCTGGGTCGGGGGGTTAGTGTACCTACGTTTTGTATTGTTCCGGAGACTGGAGCAGGGCTGGGTACGGTGGATAAGTATTTTCCTCACAGTGTCCCTCCAGTGACAGGAAGCGTGTTATACCGATACTTTGAGCTGTCTTCGTGTTGATGATACTCTGATCAAAGTTGTATCTCTTCAGGTGTAGTACAAGTACCCTGAAACAAAATGTTTATCTTCATACTTTCTACATGTAGAGATATTATACAGAACAATTGATGTGTCAGTATTGATAGATTTTCATTTAGAACATATATAATACTCCTCTCAATGATGTTTCCTTTAGTTCAGTTCTTTCGTATTACACCCAATATAAAAAAAAACTTTGAAGGCTCTCTGCACTCTACAGGAGTTGATAGCATGATTCAAGATTCTACAGCTTTATAATATGACTTAACATATGACCTGGATATATAGGCATTAGCCTGCGTCCAGTATTATTATATTATATTATATAATACTTTTGGTTGCTTAGGAAATGAGATTTTATATACAGCAATCATATGTGAACTATTTGGCAGACTCAAGCTCAATCCCACACTGTATTACCTCAAAAGTAAACATTGTGTAAGTTTAAACCTAATTCATCAATCCTTGCTGAAATTATCATCTGGAAACCAAAATATGTATTTTTAGCAACATGAACCTTTGAAGTTAATCATTTGATCCCAAACTCAATCCCACTTTGTATAACCTCATAAGCTAACATCATATGAAGTTTCAACCAAATCCATCAATCCTTTTCCAAGTTATCATCGGACACCAACCAACATCAGATCGAGACAAACACTATAGTCCCCTCCGGTTTCACCGGCAGAGGACTAACAACAAGCAGCTGATCACAGCCTACCTTGGCAGTCTACTAAATTTGTGAGTGACCTCCGACTTGTTACTCCCACATTTTTCACAGGTGTACTCAATAGCCTCTGATCGGAAGAACAAATCCAGTGCGTTCTGAATGGAAGATGGATCCCCGTTTTTCCTGAAAATATATGCCAATACTTATTTTGAAGTTGTTATATCACAAAGAAAAACCCTTTCCATTTAATATCATTCCTTTTGCAGTCTGCGACTTTATGCCAATGACTAGTAAATTTTTGTTCAGACTAATGGAAAGTCCTTGAATTTCCAATACATTTGCTATAACAAACACTGCATTTTGCTTATCTGAACTAGTGCTTGAAAACGTTAATGTCACAGACTGCAAAGTTTTGAGAACTTCAGTTATAATTACTAATTGGTCTTTTGCTTAGAATTGTGTATAAATCATTTAGCAGAATGTATGCCTGTACATATCAATGCAGTCAGTAGTTATTTTATCAGTGGTGATAGGTACAGGTTAGATTCCTTGCATCTTGACAATTTCTGTCAGAGCATTAACGAAGTCTTAAATATAGATACTGCTACATGTCTGTTTGTCAGTTTATGTAGAATGCTTGAATATAAAGAATTGAAGAGAATTAGGACAGATATCTCTCAGAGATGCAATTTAAAAAAAAAAAAATTTAAACCAAAGAACAATATGCAAGTACCTTGAATTCCACATTGTCAATGATATTTTGACCTACCTACGCCTTGGCATATCCACAGACAGGTCATTGAACTGCTCTGCCTTGGTGACCACCTCCCTACAACTGGAAAACAAAACCTGGTAACTTGGGGCGTCAGTTTGGTCTATACATATGGGATACACAGGAGTGTGTTCTGATATACACCTCCCTACAACTGGAAAACAAAACCTGGTAAATCAGGGCTTCAGTTTGGTCTATACATATGGGGAACACTATAAAGTTTTTTAATATTTCAAGTGAAAAACTTCAAGATTTTCTATCTGGAACTTTTTCACAGGGTTTAATTCAACTAAAACCCTTGCGAATATTAGCAACTATACAATACAAGCTCCTAAAATTGCTTTTGACCTTCAAATTGCTCTGCATCCCGATACTTTAATTGTTACGCTCATCCCCAATACTTTAATTGTTAAGCTTACTTAAGTTCTCTGAACCCTCGGAATATGTCATAGCCAAATTGAAGACACACAGCTTATCACTATTTTATTTTGTTAACCTTATTATGATTACAAAATGTTATTGGAACAATTTTTAAGTACCTGGTAGGTATAAATCAAAACAGACTTCATAACCAGCAAGTTTAAACTAAGGGCCAAATATCATTATTCTACAACTGAAAAGATACCTGAACATTTCAATATAATGGTTTTCCTCGTGTGACCCAATATCAATATACTGTTACAAACTTGAAAGCCTATACTCTCGGCAGGTAACATATCTCACAACCTATATATAGACCATGAACCTGTAGATATTTGACCACAGTGAAATGTTGCTTTACTTGAGACAGGTGATGGAGTGAAGGACCTCCATCTCAAAGTTCTGTACAGTTGGGTTGGTGTACTGGGCGTCGCCGTCAGACCCTTCCCTCTGGGGACTGGGGGTGGAGCTAGAAACTTTGGTCACCTCCTCCTTTAGCTGGTCCAACACCTGACCAAGGAATTCATGTGCATCCTGCAAAATATTTGTTCTTAATTTGAGATTTCATTTTTGTATGGAAAATGGTTCTGTCAACCCTCTGCACATGGAAGTCTACCACACTTAACAGATGCATTCTAATTTTTTTTTTTCACAAAAGACAAATCTGTCTTCACATTTCTAAAGTGATAACACAAAGTGCATTATTTAGAAAATGTCATCACTTCACAATTGGTTCATGTCATCTTTTTTTACCATAAATCTATAGGATCTGATCAACATCAATGTCATCAAACATTTCACACTCAACTGTTGATGAATCGTGTTCACCTTTACTACTTTTTTTTTACAGAAGGAAAGGAATATACCACTCCTATGTAATCTAGACAGAAAAATGTCAATATTTGGTGTCAGAATTTTTGAAGTTTAGCATTCGAAAAGTCTTTGTGATAAAATCGAGATTCTTACCCCAGGGTTGACATTCTCTATCTACATCACAAAGGACACAGAAAGTTAAAGATTTTAGTAACCTCAAGTTTGGATATTTATAAACTATAATTTGAAAGTGGCTCAAAATCAAAATCAACTGAAATGTCTTACATGCTGTTGGTAACCTGAAAACCTCTTGGCCGTAGTAGAAATCGCAGACTTAACATTCCGCAGCATGTCCCGTCTCACATGTTCTGGCAGGGTTTTACTTCGAGATCGAAGTAACTTATAGAGTGCACTGCAGTGAATCAAAATAAAATACCTGACAGATAAATCATGATTTAAATACAGGCTTAATTTTCGTAAACCTATCAGACTAAGTAAACTTGTCATAGAGCAAGTACAAACAGGGCTCACCCTGGACCAAAAAATTTAGTAGCCAAAAAAAAATAGCCAAGTGTGATTTTCAGTAGCCATTTTTTTCTAAGTAGTCTTTTTTCTCGCGGCGTTTATTCGTCGTCGGCTCGTCGTCTCTCCAGATAATGGCTATAACTTTGAAGAAACAAAGCCACAACATATATGAATACCATATACTTTATTTTCACATTTAGCAATAAATAACATCAATATTGACAGTGAAAATCAGCACTTTCATTTCAGATCAGAATCCATCAGTTGCTCAAGATCATATCAGAGATGCACAAATCTTTCATTATGATTGGTTAATTTGTTCAAGTATTAAACTGGCATATTATGTGACATTTTCTGGAAAAGTCACAGAAATACATATAATTCTGCATTTTATATCATAAACTTTGTTGACAGAGTTACACTAAGTTGTTGAGTTTTTAAACTGTCCATTTAGCAGCTCTGTATTACATTTTGTTGTTGCCATCTTTATTGTCTCATTGTGGCTCTGTGACTGTTGTCACCTGTAAATTCAACGAAAATAGTATTCAGTGATACTGAAGATGAGATAGAAAAGACAATTTTCATCTATAATTACATGTATTTTTTTACTGGTTTGTACTATCTGTTACAATGGTTTACATTCCTGCGACATAAACTACTCGAGCTCTAAGCCGACGAACTAGCTGTGTTCAAACGACAGCTACCGAATGAAAACATGATTTGATTAACACCATATCAAGAAAGTTATATGAAGCACTGCACCCCGGTCCCCTTGCTAATTAAATGTTTACCGAAGCATGGTTGTTTAATTTAAAAGCCCACCATACATTCCAGAATAACACGGTGCTGTCGCCGCCCCGGTTAGTTAAATGTTTCTATCAGGGAAGCCATTCACTATGCTCGTTATTGTTTTTCCCATCATTAAAAACTTTTACAACTTACCTAGTTTCCTCAAATTGATGTGATGACAATCCGATGGGGCAGTGCTGCCGACATGTTTATGTAAGAAGCCGGCCGTTATCCACACACTGACAGGTGTACACCGTAAACAACCACGTGTGCCTAACTGATCAAGCCGTGTTTTCGTATCTTAATTTGGCTATCAAATTAACCTGACCCCATGCCACAAACAATCAGTTATATCATCAAAACCAATTATATCGTCAACAATTGTGGAAAGCATGCTATAATTGGTGTGACATCTTAAACAAAGACAAATTCCTCACAGTCATGTAGCGTGCGCTCGACTGTGACGGCCCTGATTATGTACACTGTACCTGTCTGACAATACACAAGGGAGTAGACAGACTTATTTCGAGACGAACATTTCAGGGTTTTTTCACCAATTTTTTTTAAGCATGGTAGTCAATTGAGTAGCCACTTTGAATTTTTAGTAGCCAATAAAAATTAAAAGTAGCCAATGGCTACATTGGCTACCGACAGCGTGAGCCCTGACAAAGACATTTCATTTTTTTTTTCATCAAATTGAAAATTTAGCAAACTAAATTCTTGAGTAAACACATCTCAATATTAATATTAACCTAATAACAAGAGGCCCATTGGGCTTTTATCACTCGAATGTCATCCAATGTTTTTGTCAAATGCATTTCATGTCATTGATCTTCGAAGTTTTGTTCCTGAGTAAACACATTTCAATATTATTCTGTTTACAAGAGGCCCATTGGGCTTTTATCACTCAAATTTCATCCAACGCTTTCTGTCAAATACATTTCATGTCACTGACCTTCAAAGTGGGCCAATGTCAAATTGATTTATTCGTCACTGTTGCCGAGTCAACTTACCTGTAGAGAGACTGGGAATGAAGTGACTTCATCACTCGAGTGTTAGAAAAAAGTAGATCATTGGAGAAAGTGTCCAGGCAGAACAGTGACTGTAGAATGGCATTCATATAGCATGTGTTTCCAAGATTGGAAAAGCTGGAACAAACATAGAATATTGCAAACTCCCTACCTAGTGTATGTCATTCAATTTCTAATCTATGCAATACTGCAGAAGTTACCTGGGCAAACTTGTGTCCACAGAAAACACTCAGTAATTCCAGTAAGGAGTACTATATACTTTCTACAATAGAATGATTCGAAAAAAGGTTTGAATAGTAGCTTCTGTAAACTAAAACTTGAATCCACAGCCCAGTAAGACTTCTGACTCCTAACACTATAATTATAGACTTGTGATATAAATCATTATTACACAGTGGATTAATTACCTAAGTTAACTGTTCAATTTCTGATCATTTCAATAGCTAATATTTTTTGCATAGACTTTTGTAATGTTTTAAGACTGAAATAACACTAAGAGACAGATTAACCTTGACCTAAAGCATTATATCACATAACTGACCCGTTCAGTCATGTCATATGGCCATTTCATAAATATGGTATTACACACATGTAATAACACTTTTGTGACGTCACAAGCAAATGATGTTTTGATGCCATATGATTGTGTCGGTAGTGAAAATCTTCCCTTCAAAAGAAGAAATTTGCCCTTATAGAAAATGAATTTGAGAGTTTTGATGTATTTTCTCATACATATAAGTTATATGATAAATAGAATCTTACACTCATGTCAATGTTATATGGAATTTATTAAACTCGTTAAATAATTAAATATGTCATGAGCCTTTACATTGACACTCGTGCAAGAGCCTCTATATACAGAGGATATTCATGATCAGCATCACACTTGTAGATTGATGGCATGTTTTAAGACTGAAATAACACTTGGAAAGTTAAATTACCCCTGCAGACTTTTGGGTTGTGTAGACAGTTGGTTACTCCCGGGGGTGGTGATATTAGATTTATTCCAGGTGTAACTTATTGAGTCGGACAGTCGAGGTCGCTTCTGTGGTGTCGGGTCAGGCATCAAACCAGGTGTTCTCTTCAGGTTACTGTCACAAACATAAATTATAACAGTATAAGGGCAGGAAAGGTACAACAATATATTTATACAAATCTGACTTTCACAATATATTTATACAAGTCTGACTTTTACAATATATCCATATTGCTCAAAGGCATGGTCATCTCTGAAATTAAATTAAAAGATTCATGTATTGACCTTTTAATGTCAGACAACCTCAATTATGAGTGAAAACCTACCTTGACAATGAGAGCCCCCCATAACTACGCGGGGTAGCAGTAGAACTACTGTAGAAGCCAGCCGTCTCAATCTGCTGGAGGTGGTTTCGGGCTTTTTCCATCCCGTTCTGTAAGTACTTTTGGCTCTTCTCCTTAGACACCTGACCTCTGTATAGAAAGACAATTTAACACATCTGGTTAAAGTTGTTTAAAAGGTGTTAAGCTTAACTCTTTACCACTCATAAGCGTGTCTGGACGCCTGTCCGTTATTTCCACAGAAGCGTGTCTGGACGCATGCATCGTATTTACTCACAAGCGACCGAGAACGCATGGCCATGTTTTCCGTGGAAGCGTGTTTCCCCGTGTACCTATTTATAAACTAAATATCTCGGCCACTGTACATGACTGGGCTGAATGACGCATACCTGCGTGTAGCGCTGTGATTGGTCAATATAATTAGATACTTTTTATAGATCATCACCTTGACCTTGTGACGTAATTCAGTCAAGAAATCGCAAAATGTCAACTTGTGAAAGCGTGGCTAGAAACGTAATGGCGGCCGAGCCGGGAACGAATTCCAATGAGGAAATTTTCAACTATGACGATTCAGATTCAGATAGATTTTATGGTTTTTCAAACAAGAAGGATTCAGGCATTGAAAGTGATGTAGTTTTTAGTAGTGACAGTGACTCAGGTTGGCGATGAGAGCGACGAAGACAACCCGGAAGCGTTCAACCCTACTCGCTGCTACGGCGATCAACCGTGTGAACTTAACGATGTTATTGTTCATGCTTTTTCGCAAGAAACTCGACCAGTATTGCGTGATGGTTTTAATATTGATACTACTACACCTCTAGATTAGTTTTATCTCGTCTTTAAGCCAGAAAGTTCGGTAGATATCGTGCGATATACTAATGATTACACCCGGCGGAAATGTGAGAAAAATGGTTGAGAAGATCAGATATGGTACACTACATTACAGAAAACGAAACGAAATGTCTGCCTGCCAATGCTTATCTTTATAGGAGTATTTCAATAACCATCTTACAAAGACTTTTGGTCTAAAGACATATTTTTAGAAAATGAAGGGATCAAATCTGTAATAACAGTAAAAAAATATGAAAAACCATTTTTTTGCAAATATCCATCCGTTGCATCAATGTTTTGCAATAAATCTATTGAAACTTGCATATACTTCTGATTTTGAAATTTAAATATGTATCAAAATATTGTGCAGGTTCCACTGAAACAAAAAATATATACTTATAATACCATATTTTGTTGAATATTATCTGAAAAATAAGTTTTAAAAACACACATCAATTTTGAATAAAAATTGAAAAAATGCCTGAGGAAATGGGTGCACAAATTATACACTGTTGCAGAGGTTGGAACAGAGCCAACTCTGACACCCCACCAAGTAAAATAGATACAATGTTGCAACAATGTTCGAGTGGTAAAGAGTTAATCAGTGATTAGTGCAAATATAAATTCTCCTGTAACTTTCAAACGAAACCACAGTCATTGTTACAACTTTGCAGATATCAACTATCTGGTAGCGAACATGTACATGCAAAACTGTTAGATTTTACCTTATATATTGACAGAATAATTTAAGGGTTAAATCCTACCTGTTTTGATTTTCCTTGAATTCATTCTCATCATCAGTATCCTCAAATAGTGAAACCTCTTCCGACTTTTTCTTCACACTGAAATCAAAACAAGGCCTACTAAAACTTTATATTCATTTGTATTACTTTCTATTCCTGTTTAAATATTAAATACAGTAATTTCAGCACAGTATTTCAGTAAGATATCACTATAACAGTATTTCAGTGAGATAACACTATAAAGTACAGGCCTCGAATTTAACACTATAGTACTTACTATTTACAATGCAAGTAGATATCTCAGAATAGCAAGTAGAAATAATATGCATTTGCTTTTTTCAGTAAGTGGCTGCAGTTACAATTACATTGTACGTTATACAGAACCACTTAATAAAACTAATGTTGTTTGTAATATACATGTTCATAATGAATGAAGCAAAGTAATACACATGATAAATCACTTTATCCATAACAAAACACATTATTTGAATATTGAGATTTAATAGCAATCCAAAAGTTAGCAAGTACAAATTTAGGTTACTTGCTGATTTTAGCAAGTGACATAAAATGTTAAATTCGAGGCCTGAAGTAAGTAGGTAACCACAACTACCAATGTTATAGACTTGGTTTATTGCAGCCACAGGACAAAACCACAAAACTTCCTCACAGGGGTCTCAACTAAAGGCTGAAAGTGAGACAGTGTCAAGAGAGATATCAGAAAGAGAAAAGAAGATAAAAAATAAATTTAGTTGTACAATCATGTAAAGGGTGCAGCAGGTGCCTTTCCTACAGGACAATTCATGAAATGAGGTCAAAACTTAGTAACAACATAAAGTTTTACAGTAACAGTAATCACATCTTTACATCAAATTATTGGGAATCCTCTATTAAATAAATTTCGATAAAAAATCGGAGAGGTTAAACAGAGTAATACCATAGTTTATATTATTAATATAAACTTTATCTATTTTACAACAATTATGAAACAAGTTATTCAACTTATATTAATCACTCTTGTTGGACCGGATGTTAGCGTGCGAGGGTTGTTGTTGTGGACGGAAACCAGAGTACACAGAAAAACCCACGTGGTCGTGTAAGTGAACCATACCTTTTCACGTCCGGTCGGGGAATCAAACCCGGCTGCCTTGTTGAAAGGCAAGTGCGCTATCCACTGCACTACACGACCACCCAATTAATATTAGAAATAAGGTATTTCTCAGAACATGATTTCAGGAAAATCTGTATTGTATACCTGGTAAAGTTGGAGTCCTTAGCAAGTCCTTGTTTGGAAGGGGTCTTTGTTCCATTCTGTTGCCATCCAGTAACACACACCACAGACGGATTCTGAGAAGATTCTGATGCTGAAATAAAATCATGTTAATAAATAAATTTCGATATTAAAAAACATTTAGGTCTGTTCAAGAATTAACCATATGAGAGGGGCAGGAGGCACATTTACAGTTACCCATCACATGTGATAAATCAATACAGGTGCGCCTCCCACCTTAAAGATTTTCTCAAGATATTCTGAAAAAAAAAAGGCTTCAATATTTCCATAATAAAAGGATTTATTAGAATTTCATGTTTTAACAACAGCTTTAATTATATTTCTATAGCCAATAGGTGATGATCATTACAACGAATCACAAAAATATCAATAAAATGACATGGAACCAAGGACAGATTTTGAAAAACTTGATAAATAAAAGATTCCAACAAGTTAATCAGGCTACTAGACACCTGAAACCACAAGTCCAGTTGGAGATTTTCAGGGTTTGAATTTAACACTCGCACACTTGACAAATGCGAGTTGATTTCTAAAATTGTGAGTAGAAATTTTATTTTCTGGTCTAAATTGTAAATTAGACTGATTGAATGTGTCATAGCGCTCATATTTTCCATTTCAAAATTGCGAGCAAATTTCTAATTTGGCAAGTTAAAATTTAACCCCCTCGACTTGCGAATTGCTACAAAGATCAAATTCTACCCCAGATTTTACCAATCTCTCTCAAACTTTCAGGCTGTTCCATAGTGAGTGTTCCAAATCATATGCATTTTTGGCAACCCTGTTCAGATTTTTACAAAATGCATTTAAATGTGTGCCGTCTTCAGATGGAACACTAACTTATCATAAAGAGCTTTGTAGATTTTCTTTATTTTTTTTTGCAATTACAAGTAAAAAGTAATGTCAGAAAGAATCATTTCTTTCAAATGAATACAGTAAAGCCATTAATTCTTTATACAGACCATTTTTTCCGGAACAGATGTCCTTGATGAGCTGGTCTAGGACTGACATGGGTTTTGTGTACTGTGTAGCGGAAGTCTCGGGCCTGAACTGAATGGTTGAAGCTTCAGATCTGTTTTTCAGTGAGATGACCAGTTGATTCTTACAAATAACTCCTTCAATGTTCGCATTATTCACCTGGAAAAAATACAACACTAAATACAATAACTTGTAAGATATACTTTAAGCTGTATGTCAGTCTAATGGTCAAATTCTGGAAAAAGATGGTGCCATTCCATATTTTACTGGGTGAAATTTTTTAACTCTGTTGATACTGCAGGGCTTTTTCTGGGTAAATTGGGAAAAGGCCTCTGAGTAAAATTGGGAAAAATTAATGACGAATCGACAAATAATACAATGTCATTTATCGGATAAAGGCAATAAAATGACAATAGTTCTTTTCAAATAGCTTCTTTTTCAACTGATGCAGATGTTCACTTTTAAAATGCACAATTTTTTTTTTTTTTTTTTTTTTAAATAGATCTAACATCAAATTGGGAAAAAAGTCCTTTAATTGGGAAAAATGAAGACTAAATCTCATTGGGAATGGGGCCTAATTTCGGCACCTGAGAGACCCTAGAAAAAGCCCTGTACTGGAACCAGGTAAATGTTGTAGGAAGTCCCTCTAAATATTAAACTCCAGTACAAATGATCTGCATTGAAGACAATTCGGTTACACTTCAGCTTTTACCAAAAACATGTTTTGGGAATTTTTAATTGCTTCAGGCTAGGTGGCGGATGTTTAATTTTGATCAAAACTCTCACTTTGAAAAACCTTTTCAGTACAAGCATATCTTTGTTTCTTTGAGATTTTTTTTGCACAAATAATTTTGTGACATCAATTTAAAGTGACTCCTCACTAATAAATGGCAGTAAATGCCTGACAAAAGGTTTCTAAACTTCAGTTCTGGTTAATTTATTCACCCCCAGACGACACATTTGAACTCTTCCAAATCTAGGAATAATTCATGATAAAATTATAGTGATGAATGTGTGAATAACTTGCCATTTTTTTTGTATATAAATAAATTCCTGTGACATACCTCAGTGGATATTACGGACTTGTTAGGGGCTGTACAGAAGAACACCTCTAGTTTCCACTTGCCATTGACATAATGTACACAAACACTGCCGGTCTTCCACTTCCCTGACCCAATGGTAATGCCTCTCTGCTTTACTTGGCCGTGACAGGCATACTTTTTGTTGATGTCCCATTTCATCACCTAAGAAAACAAATATATAACACAGCAATCAATATACAATTTATTTTCATGGGTCCTATTTGTAAATATTGCCAAAAACTATGGGTCCCCAGGGATCACTTTGGGGTGAGATTTGGGATTTTTACCCATATTTTTCCTGAAAATCTTGTGGAAAATTCAAAATTGTATTACTTTATATAGAAAAATCTCATTGATATTTTGCTGATACCATAAAATCCCTCAAATTCTCCCATAGGTTTTAAGAGTCAGAATTATCCCTGGGTCCAACAATGTTAAATTGAAGTATTTCCCAGGCAGAATTTCTATGAGTCCTTTCATAGTTTTATGAGTACTGTACCAAATAAGACACATTAGCTGTAATCAGGGACAATTTTGTCACAGGCACTAGCTATATATATAGCCTCGTCTGTCAAACACCTATAATACGAACAAGGTTAAAGTGTGCGAAAGTAATTCATGAAATACCATAGACAATAGGTCTATGGACATTTCAAATTGCATAGACCCAACAAACATTCCATAGACTGAATTTTTATATCCTTGTCAATGCACAGCTTTAAACAGAGCAATCTTCCCTCCTTCAACTGGTGTTTGATTAGAAATTGATTTGCAACAATAAATTCAGCCAAACAAATCAGGAAATGAACAATATGCAAGAGAAATGCAACTGATATGATTTATTCAAACAGTTTTGATACTTTTCGACATTCATGAGCAATTGAATTGCTTAGACATGATAGGTCTACTGTACTAGCATTTTGTATAAACCAACAGGTTTTCTCGTGGCCATGCAACACCAGAAAACTGTCAAATTTGAGTTGGTCAGACACTGTGCTGCCCGCAGAAAACACAGTGTTTTGTAATACAAACATAATAAAACCGTAATTGATGACTGTTGTTTAGCTGCTCTCGTTCTCGGTAGGAACTCATGATCATCTGCTGCTTGGGGATAACAAATGATAATGATGTTCATTCATTTAACATATTAATTACATACCTTTTCAATATATAACCACTTCTTATATAAAATAGACTACATCTCTACGAGGCCGAGATTCATGTGGGCCGATGTAACTCTGGACGATCGCGCGAGTTTGCGTGGGCCGAAGTGACTCTAATTCTTTCTTCTTTTAAAAACTCAAGAACAGAAAACGCCACCTTAAACGAACACGTTGTTCAGATTTATATTTCTTAAAATGTTTGCAGAATATGGAGGCTACAGTACAGTAGTCCTATATTGTTTAGCATTTGTTAGGGGGGGGGGGGTCCGCCGGCAGGCGGCCATCACTAAAAAATCTTTGTTTAAATCGGACAGTAGATCCTGAAAGCCTGTTAATTGAACAAACACAGACTATTCTACTCTTACCATCTTGATGAAAAAACAGGAGAAGTTGGGTTTTCTCTACATTATCATCATAATTTCTCCATTTCACCAAAAAATACCTCTTCTTTCGCGGGGAAAACACAGGAAATCAGGGCGACTTCCGCCAGATATTTTTAACCAATCAGAGAACTTCTGTCAATTAACTTCGGATACTGAGAAGACCTACTGCCGATGATTGTCGGTATATTGATGTGAAAGACGGGAAAACCTTAAACCATGATATATGTAACAACACATGCGTAATTTTATATACAACAACATGTCATAAGCCAGCAAAAATATGAAGATGTACCGGCTGACCTCGATAGTGACTAAACTATTTCCTTAAAGGTCGAAGTTTCTTTGTGATAACGGATACTGCAGCATCGCATCCATTATATTTTATACTAGCATCAATTTAGTTTCATGTGAAATTAAGATGGCATCTGCTATTCTCTAAGTGTAATCTGTTTGGTTAATCGTTTTTATTGATGATGATCTGAAACCGATGTATGCGATCTTTTTGCATTGAGACGGTTAAGGAGCATTTAGCCTTGTTGAGAAATCAACATGGGGAACAAGAACTCTTGTAGTTGTATCTACAGCCCCAAATCGAGAAAACCCGAGGATGCATACCGTCCAGCGGCGTCCGCTCGAAGTGAGGAGGTTGGATTGGAACCAAAAAATCAAAGTCTTTCTTCTCTACATGGAGTACCTCATATCAGCGATCGAGAGATTCTCCCAGAAGGTTAATATTGGGCCACACCCACTTTTTTGGAACATTATATATTGGCACCTGTTTCAGTTGGGTCAAAACGTGTCAGTGTCTAGTTTACAATTTGTATTACTACAAATTATGGTTTCCATGTGCATCTTGTGTATGCAAATGGAGGCTCATACACTGAAAAAAAGTGTTATGTTCACTTGCAGTCTGCATGCCAAAAAAATTGTGATAATTATTGGTAATTATGACCAAACCCAATTTATGGGACTACCCACTTTTTTCGCACCGTAAGGTTTGAGAACTTAAATGTTTCAAACTTAGATGAGAAATGTTGGTACATCCCAAAACTGTTTTTGTTCTTGTGTAGCTAAACTAGCTAAAGTAGCTAAAGAGGAACATGCTAACATCATTTTTTGTTATTGTTTGAGTTTGTTTCCCCCAAAAATGTGCTCAACCATCGATATCATGTTTGGTAGCTATAGTGGTGTAACGATTCATTAATGCATCAATCAATATATCGAATTGCGGGACACTGCATCGATGCATCGTTTGGTTTGGTATCGGATATCTGAAATGAAATCTCCCTTGTCGCATTACGTAACCATCATGGCCGATGAACAGGAAAATGGGGGTTAAACAGAAATATGTCGCTACTCTAGGGACTTTCAAAGCCGCTTATTAGACTTATTTTCAATTTAGATCTACCAAAATCAAAAGTGAAATGGTTTATGGGATACTGATAAAGCATCTGTATATTAATTGTAATGAAAGTGGGAATTTGCTCAAGTATTCCAGGAATATGATGAAGACAACACATTCCCAACACCATGTTAAAATTGCTTCAAGTATAATTAAATGAAATGTTTTGTTCTTTCAGACAATGTTGGTGATCCATCAATTCACCCGCTGACTAAACCGATATTTTCTTCGAGGTCACAGAGTGAGATAAATAGAAGTAAGTCGCGGCGCAGGTCAGATGTCCGGAGCAGACATGCTGGTATACAACGTTTTGTTTTCTAAGCACGAGCACTCCAGGAATGCTCCTCAGTAGCATGTCGAAGATGCCAAGGAAATAATTCTTATGTATTATAATTATACCAGAATGCTGATTTAGCATTTGCAAAGTGCGACTATAACCCCCACCCCCAAGGGGGCGGAAGGGTATATACATAGTACATATATTTATGTAGCACAGCATATCTCAGAAATCCCAAGTCAGTTTAATTTTGGTTGATATTCACAACACAGTGTCACAACTATCAACTTCCTAAGTACTTAGCAATTGTTCTTTTTACATGTATTACTGTAAACATGGTTACTTCCGCGGGGGGGGGGGGGGGGGGGGGGGGTAATTTTTGCGATTTTGATGGGTAAACATCTGTTAATATATAAACCTTATACCATTTGTATGTCGCAAAATAATACACATGGGGGAAATTTTCGCAGTCAATTTGCTTTTGTGTTATTAGCGTAAGTTTCCCCGTGTGTAAATTTCCACGTTTACAGTATACCAGAAAGTTGATTTAGGATTTGCAAAGTATAATTATACCCCACCCCCACTCCACCCAAACAACAAGGGGGTATATACAGATTTATGTAGTACAGCATATCTCAGAAACCCAATTTAACTTTTAATTTTGGTTCGTATTCACATGTAACACATTGTCACACCTGATTAACTTCCTCATCTGATTAGATTCTGGTGGTCTTTGGTTAAGATTAAAGGTCAAAGGTCGCTGTTGACCACTTTAGGGGAAAAGGCTTGTTTACAACTACAAGACATATCTTATGAACAAGTCGATAGATTTCTGATATTTGATTCATATTCATTCACAAAAGTTCTACACCAGATTAGATTTTTTTGTGGTCAAAGGTCAAGGGTCACTTTTGACCACTTCAGAATTCAAAAGCTTATATAAGAAATTTGATAACCACTTTTTTCCTGATTTAGGTGTGGGGTTTATCTTTATTTTCATTACAACGGGAGATCAAAAAGAAGGACAAACATTTTTCTTTATTAATGACGTTATCAGGACAGTTGTACATATGTTATTATTTTGGGATGATTTACAGCATTTTTCAGTTCTTGTGATAAAATATTATTTGTTTGTTCCATTTGATGGGAAGGGATTATCAAAATCACTTGAGATAGAAAGGGGTGAAATATTTCATACTTGCATGATGTAAAATATTTGCTCATCGGAGACTGAATAAATAAATGTAATTACCAATTTTGTACAAGCAACAAACATCAATTTAAATTTGTAATTTTTTCCATTTGGAATAATTATCTCCTACATTTTAGAACATAATCCTAGAATTTTGATATGCATGACTATAACACAATATACATGTATGCATCAGCCTTATAAAGGGAAGTAACTCTACATTCACAAATCATGCATTTTACACTTGACACCAAACATAACTATGCTAGTACCAGTATAGGTAACACATATACATGTGTAGTATTTGATCATGTTATAATTTTTCACCCTGGAATGAATTTAGTTCATTTTCTAGATGTTTTTGTTAATTTTATTTTGCAATAACACTATTTATATAAATATTTTTCTTGGATGCATATATATATATATACAATGTTACTAGCAATGTGTTTTTAGCTTACCTGGCTCGAAATACTGAAAGGCCTACATATATGATACATGAATTTGGCTGATAGCTTCCTTGCCTTGGAAGAAGCTGAACATAGTTTGCAAATAAAAATAACCTTGACCTACTTTCAATGTCACAGGAGTCAAATATGTCAAAATATTCAAATGACTTATTCAGACATACTATTTGTCTGGTAGATTCTTTGGAAGGACATAAAAAAAGTTTGTGAATAAAAATACCCTTGACATGCTTTCAATGTCACAGTGGTAAGATATGTAAATCTTTTTACATGTTCTTAGTTTACTTCATAATGTGAGATATTAATACCAGGTGAACGATGCAGGCCCATTGGGCCTTTTCTTCTATATTTTACCAAACTTGCATAGCTAAACATGTATTACTGTATTTTCTACATACATATATACATTGATAGCAAATCCCATAAAGTGACTGTATTTGATTTCTTTTTTTTAATGGAGTTGATTGTCGATTTTGAATAACAAGTTTTGTTAAGGTTTTTAGATATATAACTGCCAAAAACATTATTTGTCTCTTGCCCAAAACAAAATTCTGCTTATTACGAAATGTTGTCTCGGTAACTTTTATCTTGCCTAATTCATTGAGTTCTAAATATGTGATTGTAGTGATTTTATCGATGGATATTAGTCCCATTTTTTGTTTCAGGCAGGTTACCGTACCTGAAACGCAAGTTTATATTTTTTGCCTTTTATAGGTGGCTGACTGTTATAGAGTTTGACATTGACTTAATATGTTACAGACAACAAAAACCGAAGGAGGAGTCAGTATGACAACAGGATCTTACAACTTCAGGTACGATGGATAAAGATAATTATTTATAATGGCTTATTCGGGTATTTATTGATTGAGCAGTTGAATTTGAGTGTGAAATGCAAGTCTTCGACCATAAAATGACTTACGTTTTCTATTCCTTGTGCAAAATCTACTCATCAATAATTTGATACATTATATGAAAATGCAACGTAGCTGATACATTTTCTGAAGTTACTAGTTCTTCTAGAAGTTCTGATATTGAATTTATGAAAATATGGAAGGGGTACAAATTTGTTTCCATCTATGGGGGTAGGTTCTTATGCATAAATCAATTTGTTATCCATTAACAGATAAATATTGATTACGGAAAACTATTTGAGATTCGCCATTCAGAAAGCATAAGATTTTTTATTACCATGAAGTGTGGACAATTTATTTTTAAATAAATTGAAAATAACTTGGTCATGATGATATTAAGAAAAATCTTATTTTTGTGAATTTATTATTGTATTACAGACTCCGCCCCCCACGACCATGAAAAAATTCAGCTCCTGTTCAACAATATTTATAGACGATTCAACAGTGAGCCAGCCGAACTTGAAGAATACGATCAAAGCTGTAGCTTACGCTATCTACTTTCATATAAAGAACCGAGAGAGTAACCGCACCATAGAGATCTTTGATGAAAAACTACATCCTTTGTCGGTAAGTAAAATTGATAAAAACTTTACAACATATTAGTCCCCTAGCGACGAAGCTGGAGGGGAATATTAGTTTACCTGCCGTCTGTCCGTCTGTCTGTCTGTCAACTTTTTGGGGTTTCCAAGCATTATCTCTGCAATTTGGTATACAGATACATCATGGGGATATCTAGGTCAAGTTCCGATTTGGGTATGGTTGAATGATTTTTTACAGAGATTCCATGCATTATTTAAGCAACGTGTGCACATATTGAACTGAAATTTAGTATACAGATACATCAAAGCAATATCTACGCCAAGTCCCTGTAATTTGTTTAATTAATCATTACATCTTTATAGCTTGTGGGGGCCGGTAGGGGACATCAGCAATACTTAATATGCTTGTTTAAACTGACCATGCAACTACGGTCCAAAATCCAAAAATTAAGATGGAACAGATAAACAGGTAACTGTGAACTAATGCTGTTATTCTTTCATATCGTTAGTCATAGATATATATACAAAATGTACAAATCTTCATTTTGGCAGAGTTATGAACAACTGGTATATGATCATGAGTCGGCGTTGGCCCTAAATGGGGTCAGATTTTGGTTACAGTGTCATTGCGTTTTACAAAATACTAGGCGGTTTTATCGTGATTGACATAAAAATATCCATACACAACAGCTTATGACAAATTTTAAAACAATACCTCATGTGATGTAAAATGGGTACTCCGCAGACATAACAATATTACTTTGTTTCTGATGGGTACTGATTTTACTGACATTTTATTGAATTACATGACATCCTGTATTTTAACCAGCTTATCATATATAACATAAAACAAATAACGCAAAGTCTCTTGTCATGTGTACAAGACAATAGGATATAGTCTTGGGGTCAAGGAAGCACATAGTTTGTATGTGTGTACATGACAATGGTATGGAAAGAGTTACAGTAATTGCGATGAGCAATATTTATATATAGATAGCCATTGGTCAGTGCAAAATGGTATGCTGTATAAGTGGAATTTTCCGCGGTGTGAAGATTTTCTTTATTTCGCTGGCATTAAATCTCTGCGAATATAACCACACACTAACATATTTAACACCACTCAAACTCTACAGGGTATAATACTTTTATGGGTACACTCTGCAAAACAGCATGACTGATAGCGCAAAAATTTCCACATTGCGAACAGTTTTGAGGCTGACTAAGCGAAAAATTCCATGCACGAAAATATTGGCTTTTACAGTATGTTAAAGAGTAACTGTAGTGCAAAACCATTTTTTGTGTATGGAAAGATTGGTAAATAGTAAGTGAGATAATTCTCACGAAAAATTTTTTTTTGTAAAAATTACGAAGTTTTGACCATTTTTGACACAAACGTAAGTTTGAGTCATTGGTATTACCCTGGGATGTAGGCGACAAAATCTACGATGCCCTCTGGCGGACACTTCGTTTTGACCAATCACAACATTGCTCTACAGTAACTCCGTTATTTTATGCAGTAAATATATGTTGAAACTTGTTCAACTTCATGATAGAAAAAAAAGTTCAGTAAATTTGTTCTATCAAAAAAAATCAGCTTTTAGTTCGTAGTATTTTTGAAGCGAACAGGACAACGATTGTCTTTTTTGCATTTTCTCGTCTTGGGCTCAAGCTACCATTGCCACTTCACAAACATATGTAATCGCAAAAGAAAATAGTTCCTTTTCTTGCTGACTGAAAATTCACGCTTTCGTTTCGTAAAATATATGACAAAGCAATAGAACATCATTTACAAATTGCATGTTCAGAGTTATGTAATTTGGAATTATTCTATCGAGGTTGCGTAACACATGTGCGCGTTGCATTTCCCGCGGAACGATATCCCCCTATCCGCTTTTCTCTGGCGCCATATTGCTGTTTATTGCTGTTTACCTGTGACCCGGAAGAAAAATCTACTTTCCCTCAAGCTCTTTTGCATCATCGACATCTAGAAACGTAAGTGTTTAATTTCTCGGTCTCATGTTACTAGACAGGTTATAGATTTTTTGTAAGTTTCAACAGAATGTCGTTGTTATTTTGTACATTTGAAATCACCAATCCAGCATCCTTTTGTGTCCGCCATCTTTCAGTTATGTCAACAAAATAAAAGGAAGATAAGTAACCCTAGATCTCGGACTGTCAGATGTGTCGTTCTTTAAAATATGTACTTGCATATGATTTGTGAAGTTTGTATATAAAGACCCTGGTATAAAAGCGCGTCCCGTCAATATCACGGTGACGGCATACACAGTGCAGTACGCATAACACGATTGTTGTTTGTTTACAAGTTAAAAACGTAACGACTTTAGCCCTAATTTCCCACTCTATTGAGTTTCGAAATGTCAAATGGACTGCTGTATACTTAAGATAGCCTTTTAGAACTATAGATTATATGCTTTTACAGAATGCATATCGGAAGTTTTCGCTTTTACCGTGGCTGTCAGTTTTAATTTGATCCTCTTCACGGATGGTCAAAGGGCAGTAACTCTTAAACAACATTTTGCAATAGAAATGAAGGAAGTGGTATATCTATCGACTGATTGCTGAATTTAACCAAAGATATTAAAGGAAATGGAAATCATATATTCCCACTTATACAGTGTGTTTTGAACAACTTTTTGATTCATTTTTTTTTATCCAGTTGCATGACAATTTGACAAAATTATATCCCCCATTTCATTTCAGTTAAAAAGCTATGCAAAAAAAATTATAACAACAAAAAACATAATGTATTGATGTAATAGGAACAACTGTAATAACATTTCTTTAATAACATATTAGTCGTAATCTCGGACAATTTTGTAATACAAAAATAAACCGAAATTGATGGCTGTTGTTTTAGTTGTGTTATCGTTCTATGTAGGAAATCATCTGCAGCTTGAGGATAACAAATAATAACATGTAACATATTAGGTCTAGTAACATACTTTGACAATATATAACCACTTCTTAATATCAAATACATTTGGGTTGTAATATTTAATAAGACAGTTCAATGGTGAACTTCATCCGAGATGTTGCACTGTCCCTCGCCGCTGTTCTTTTAACTTTTTTTTGCAAATTTTTCCCCCTGGATGATTGAATGTCTTAGACCTGTTCAGACTGTTTTTTGTCCGCCGTTTTCTTTTTAAAAATGTACATGTTGATAGGAATGATCTCCCATTAGGTGCATTCAAATGAAAAAACAAAAGGCGTGTTCGATCAGTACTTTTTTTTACCGATGGTCAATTAAAATGAATGAAACACAATCGATTGTCGCAATCTGCAAGTGTAAATCGACTGATCAAAAAGTGATTATGACAACCCGGTTCATCGTAAATGCATTTTTCTTTTGAAGGCCCAAAATACGTAACTTTCGGCAAAACTTGAGGCGAAAATCAAGCCTAATAGTAATAACTTATTATATTTATAGATTTAGTTAAGATTTAGTAATAACTGATATCAGCAATATTCAAGATGAATTCTTATGTGGTTACCGGTACAGCAGCAGTTGAAACTCAGTATCTACATCAACCCAGATTATGTGACAGATATGTTGTATGATGTAAACCATCGTTATATTACAAACCTGGTAATCTACATGAAATTAAATGGAAACATGTCTTTTCTGTCTTGTCTTCTGTATCAATTAATAATATTTATACCCCCCCGCAACGAAGTTAGGGGGGGTATACTGGAATCAGCTTGTCTGTCTGTCCGTCTGTCTGTCCGTCTGTCCGTCTGTCCGTAGAAAAATGTTGTCCGGACAACTCCTCCTAAACTACTGGATCGATTTCAATAAAACTTGGCAGTATTGTTGGGGACCATGTGTAGATGTGCATGCAGGGTTTCGTTTGTCAAAATTTTGGTTGCCATGGTAACCAGGTCACTATACACAGGTTTCCATAATAAAATGTTGTCCGGACAACTCCTCCTAAACTACTGGATCGATTTCAATAAAACTTGGCAGTATTGTTGGGGACCATGTGTAGATGTGCATGCAGGGTTTCGTTTGTCAAAATTTTGGTTGCCATGGTAACCAGGTCACTATACACAGGTTTCCGTAATAACGTGTTGTCCGGACAACTTCCTATAAACCACTGGATCGAGTTTAATGAAACTTGGCAGTATTGTTGGGGACCATGTGTAGATGTGCATGCAGAGTTTTGTTTGTCAAAATTTTGGTTGCCATGGTAACCAGGTCACTATACACAGGTTTCCATTATAATGTGTTGTCCGGACAACTCCTCCTAAACTACTGGATCAATTTCAGTGAAACTTGGCAGTATTGTTGGGGACCATGTATAGATTTGCATACAGGGTTTCGTTTGTCAAAATTTTGGTTGCCATGGTAATGAGGTGACTATACACAGGTTTCCGTAATAACATGATGTCTGGACAACTTCTTCTAAACTACTGGGTCATTTTCAATGAAACTTCGCAGTAAGTAATGTTGAGGATTACTATACACAGGTTAAAATACTTTCTTTATTCATTCAGTGAGTTTCACAAGTTGAAACATACATATGCATCCACATTGTTGATATGAAATCTACACTGTAAGGTATGTAAGACCAAAGGTGCCTTCTTTGTTTTTGTTTTTTAGATATTCGGTGATACATAGTAATATAAAATAATACATTATATAATGCATGTTATATACAACTTGTACTACATCATGTTTTTTTCAAAAACATGTCAGACACCTCTAATAAGAGGTAGCGGGGGGGTATTAGTCAGCCATCGGCTTACAGTTCTAGTTTCATTTAATTTACAGGTGACAAGTTGACAACAGCCATGGAACCACATTGAGAAAGAGCTTCGAGCTCGAGGGCGACAACAAAATGAAATACAGAAATGCCAAATGGACAGTTTAAGAAATCCACAACTGTAACTTTTTCAGCAAACTTCATTATATAAAATTAATATTTACATTACTAGGAGCAATTCAGGAAAGTGTTACATAATCTGCCAATTTCACACTTGAACAAATTAATAGATAATGAAAGATGTTTGCATTCTTGAGATGATCTTGAGAAATTGACAGATTCTGACATGAAAACAAAGCTCTGATTTTAACTGTTACTTGATGTTATTTATTGCTAAATGTGAAAATAAAGTGTATGGTTCATGTATTGATGTTGTTTGTTTCTTCAAAGTTATAGCCATTCATTTGAATTTATGAATTCTAAAAATAACATCATTATATATGCATCTTAATTAAGTTGGTTTGGTTTATTTTGTTTTGCGTCCTGTTAACAGCCAGGTTCATTTAAGGACGTGCCAGGTTTTGAAGGTGGAGGAAAGCCTGAGTACCCGGAGAAAAACCACCAACCTATGGTCAGTACTAGTACTTGTACCTGGCAACTGCCCTACGTGGGATTTGAACTCGCAACCCAGAGGTGGAGGGCTAGTGGTAGAATGTCGGAACACCTTAAATAACCCCAGGGCCACCACAGCCCCTTTCTTAATTATAAATAGTGATTATGTAATCTTATAACTATTTGCTTATAATTGTTGCAATGCAGACTGAATAGCATTTGGAGGGATGACTAGTCGGGATCGACTGGAGGCAGTGAAAAGAACACTACTGTTGAAAATAATTGGCTACTGGAATCACCCAGGTTGATTTTGGTATTCTGTGATTATTTCTTAAATATTTGACTTGTGCAAGTCTATGCAGCGGAAGGTGCCAAGACATGTGATGTCATCATTCACTGTGTGACGTCATCCCAATGAAATTCATAGTTGTTTTCGTATTGAAAACAACTATAAAACAGTACAACACAAACACTTATTTGATCTGAAAACTGAAACAAACCCCAGGTTGTAAACAGTTTGGAAAAAGGGACTAATTCCTTTTAGTAAAATAAGTTTTGGTAAAAATGCCTCTGCCATATTGAATTGCCCTGTACCTAGTGCTTAATTTGAATCGCCTGTCTATAAACTAGGATTCAGATCATTTTCTATAATATACTATGGGCATATACTGGTCCAATTCGTTTGTGTCTTCAGTACTTTCAGTACTTTGATTCTAAATTTCACACCTGAACGCAAATCAGAAAATCCCCGATTTTGCCATACGACCGGAAGTGACGTCACAACGGTGACCGCACTGATAGACTTGTGTAGTCATTATATTAAAATTATGTGAATCGTATCACGACTTGTTATTTGTATAGAGTCTTCTATTCAAGAATATGACACTTATTATATATCAAGGTTGTATGGAGTTCGTTAATGACCCTACAGATAATTCCAAGGTGTTGTATGCCCCAGGGGGCCGTAATTAGTGGTGAGGGGGGTCGGGAGTTCCACAGGTGTGCGGCACACGTGGTCATGATCACTCGACCATAAATCAATAACCGCCAGACTCGCTAACATGATTAACAGGTTATTATTTTGCGGAAAGACTTCAAAACATGCACTTGATATGATTAGGTATTAATTTTTTCATATTTTATTTCATATAACACCGCTAAAACGGCGTGTGTATTCACTGATGGTCACGTTGATTGCATGCACATATCAGCAGGAACTGATCGTAATACCTTTTAAAATGCACTCCGAATTTTTTTTAATGCATGTCGGTCGGCTGTATAAATACAAAACTACCTAGAAACAACCTTAAACAAACAGATAAGGAAAAGGATATGTGTGTTGCTTTAGACCACGGACTTAGATAGAATCTAATTCCGTGTATAGACTCGGAACTTCGAAAACCATATATTTTATTGGACTTCAAAGAAGAACAGTTAGTACCGTCATATAGAACGACAAGACCAGCCTTTTTATACGTACAATACGATGTACGTATATTGGAAAATAATAATATACAACTTTTATCAATGCTTTCGACCTGTATAAACTGTTTTGACGGGTATCACATTTCGACTTTTTTTATCCTTATATATGTTTGAGAAATTATAGGTGTGTATATTAAAAGTTAACAGCTTTCTATCCATTGATAATTAATTTATTTATGTCTATGCAGTATAAAAAAAGCATTTCAAATCGTGAATATTGTAAAATAAAAAGAATATGAGCGAAATCCTGATGTTACCTGTCTTCAGGAACATACATCGAAATAGAAATCAAGACAATGTATTTCGAATTCTGTTTGAGAAAAAATAAGATTAGATCTTTGAAAACCCCTTTGTTTTACTGACAAGAAATGAACATGGAACATCTTTTGAAAATAAGATGAGAAGATTACTTAATTGGTTTTAATCACAGGCACTTGTGGCCAGGAGAATAGTCATATAAATATATAGATAATTTGCAAAATATGAATAATTAAAATAAAATATAAAAACTGACTTAAGCAATTTTCTTTTTATGTTATTAATCATCTAAAACCACAATGAAAGTAATTGCCAAATTTCAGCTTGATACGTCAAGCGGTTAAATTTCACAAAAAAAAGAGTGTCTGATAGTCGATTTTTTACCGCTTGACGTATCAAGCTGAAATTTGGCAATTATTTTCAATATGGTTTTAGATGATAAATAACATAAAAAGAAAATTTGAAAATTCAGTTTTTATATTTTATTTTAATTATCATATTTCGCTATGTTATTTATATATTTATATGGCTATTCTCCTGGCCACAAGTGCCTGTGGTTTTAATCCGCATTTTATTCATTTATGTTAAAAATGAAATATGAAAAAACTGTGATACAGACATACCAGGGACGTATATGTGCATATACGTCCCTGAGACATATCAAGCAAGTTTTCAACAGAACTTTTCTCGTTGAATAGAAGAGTCAAACTCGAAATTAAAAAAAAGTGTCATATACTGTGTGAGTTGACGGTGGGTTACGGAGATTTCAAAAGATACACGATAGTCTATGTTCCAGTCGAGATCTACATGTAACTGCAGATTTAGAGTACACATTTTGAAGCTATAAAGAGGGGATAATAACCGCAACATACTCAACTATTACAATTTAGCTAACTTTGATAGCCCCCCCCCCCTCTCCAATGTTAATTACTTGCTATTTGAGTAACAAGTTACGTGTGAAGTTATCGAACTGACCAGGTAGATTATCCCGCTAATCTGATTACGTAATATAATGGACACTAACATGAGATTTACAATATTCAAAGGTATTATTGTAAGAGTCACTCTTGAATCATTGGATAAATGATATGTATAACTGACATTATAAATGACACAGAGTATTACAATATGATAGCGCATATATATATGGGTCCATTAAAATGAATTTGACCAATCAATAAACACTATATTTATGAAAGAATCAAAATAAAGTTATTTCAATGACGATTTCAGATTATTCTCCCGACCCCCATATTATGGTACGTGCCTTAATTTCATTGTATAATACATTTTGAATCATTAATCAACCAGACGTACATATTACTATTATATATAGAGAGACATAGGACCCAATTTCTTGTGTTCCCGTTGTGACGTCACCAATACGTGTGCACAACTTTTAGCGGTTCGCGGTGCGCTTAATTAGCGTGTGGCAAAACAGGTAAAAAACCAAACTTCAACCTGTCGTAACTTTGTAACCGGTCGGCCGATTTCGATGCGGTTTTCGACAATGTATTAATGCCGACACAACGAGTCTGATCATTTCAGTTTCTATTTGCACTACAGTTACTCTTTAAATGGTATAGGTAAGGTTATATAAACCTACTACAGCTATGTTCACTATATAACACCACTAACTTCTTTTCAAACAGAGATGAAGGGATGCTACAATCATGAAGATATATCTATGTACATAAATAAATTCAGGGTTTTTTAATGAAGAAACCAGGGTTTTATTCTGAGCACCTAAATACAGTATATATCTTTCCATGTTTCAGAGGGAAATAGTTCCAGAGGACTACGATTCTAGAGACCCGGAACACAAGTCAATCTACCGGTTTGTGAGAAACCTGTTTAGTGCGGCACAATTGACCGCTGAGTGTGCAATAGTAACCTTGGTAAGTTGTCTAACACACATTCTAATAGTCACAATAATATTCTTCTGTAGCAGCAGATAAAAGGAATAAATGTCCACTATCTAAGTTAAGCTGCATACATTTCAATATATACAGAAAAGACAACTGGAGAAAAGAGAAAGTAAAAAGAATTTTTTCAATTAAACTGAAAAAAAAACCAAAATAAATCAATGAAAGATGCAGTATCTTGTACTGGTCAGATCTATGTGTTTGTGATGTGGGCTAGCAGCGTAATTAAAGTATTAATAAATTAGGAGTATTAATTAGGAGATATGTTTTAAATATTTTGATCCTGTTATTTATTCAGTAACCAGTACAAGTACAGCGTATTAAAGTATTAATAAATTCAGAGTATTAATTAGGATATATGTTTTAAATATTTTGATCATGTCATTTATTCAGTAACCAGTACAAGTACAGCGTAATTAAAGTATTAATAAATTAGGAGTATAAATTAGGAGATATGTTTTAAATATCTGCATCACAGACTGCTAGTCTGCATCACAATCTGCTAGTCTGCAGCACAAACTGCTAGTCTGCAGCACAAACTGCTAGTCTGCAGCACAAACTGCTAGTCTGCATCACAAACTGCTAGTCTACATCACAAACTGCTAGTCTACATCACAAACTGCTAGTCTACATGACAAACTGCTTGTCTGCAGCACAAACTGCTAGTCTACAGCACAAACTGCTAGTCTGCATCACAAACTGCTAGTCTACAGCACAAACTGCTAATCTACAGCACAAACTGCTAGTCTGCATCACAAACTGCTAGTCTACAGCACAAACTGCTAGTCTGCAGCACAAGCTTCCAGTCTACAGCACAAACTGCTAGTCTGCATCACAAACTGCTAGTCTGCAGCAAAAACTGCTAGTCTGCAACACAAACTGCTAGTCTGCATAAAAAACTGCTAGTCTGCATCACAAACTGCTAGTCTACAGCACAAACTGCTAGTCTACAGCACAAACTGCTAGTCTACAACACAAACTGCTAGTCTACATCACAAACTGCTAGTCTACATCACAAACTGCTAGTCTGCATCACAAACTGCTAGTCTGCAGCGCAAACTGCTAATCTGCATCACAAACTGCTAGTCTGCATCACAAACTGGTAGTCTGCATCACAAACTGCTAGTCTGCATCACAAACTGCTAATCTGCATCACAAACTGCTAGTCTGCATCACAAACTGCTAGTCTGCAGAATAAACTACTTGTTTACAGCACAAACTGCTAGTCTGCATCACAAACTGCTAGTCTTTAGCACAAACTGCTTGTTTACAGCACAATCTGCTAGTTTACAGCACAAACTGCTAGTTTACAGCACAAACTGCTAGTCTGCATCACAAACTGCTAGTCTTTAGCACAAACTGCTAGTTTACAGCACAAACTGCTAGTCTTCAGCACAGACTGCCAGATTTTACCTTGACTAATTTGTTGATCATTGTCTTCACACAGGTTTATTTAGAACGACTCCTCCATTATGCGGAGATCGGCATTATGCCGGCAAACTGGAAGAGGATCGTGCTGGGAGCGATCTTGTTGTCCTCCAAGGTGTGGGATGATCAGGCTGTGTGGAATGTCGACTACTGTCAAATCTTAAAGGACATAGCCGTGGAGGATGTGTAAGTAAAAGTTCCATAATGGACTATTCCAACCTTGGAATTTGAAAAGTTTAAATGTTTCTCTTGGGGAACGAGTTGGAGGAATGTGTAGTCAGGTGATGTAGTGAATGACACATTTGTCTTTCATTTATTTCGTTTATATGGTCGGGGTTTGAATCATGATCAGATGTGAGAATGTATTGGTTCACCTGCTTGACCAATTGGATTTTCTGCCTTTACTCCATTTTCCTCCTAATCTATTACATTCTAACAAAAGTAAGTTATTTCTTACAGTAACATCCCAGTTACTCAAACCCGGTTTTCTGGAATACCCCTCTTTCGTGGAACAGTTACTTTAATCAAGACCGAGTTTGTATATGTTAAACCAACCTCGGATTACTCAAATACCATGTATTCCTTGAACTATTGATCAGGTCTCCACAAGTTTGAGTAAGTGAGTTTTTACTGTAGTTGTATTAAAAATACATTTTTTTCAGGAATGAGTTGGAGCGACAGTTTCTGGAGTTGCTACAGTTTAACATCAATGTACCCTCCAGCGTGTACGCCAAATACTACTTTGATCTGAGAGCCCTGGCTGATGCTAATGAGCTTAGCTTCCCACTGGAGCCCCTCAGCAAAGAAAGGGCAGAGAAACTTGAGGTATGTAGCACATGCTATTCTTAAAGTTGAGTTTGCTTGCAAAGTCACAAGTGAGCAAATGTTAAATTTTAAGCTTCAGGAAATTTAGGTAGGATAAGGATAAGAGATAATGAGTAATGTTATCTAATCTCAATACATCATATGGAATCCACCAAAGAAATCACAAAGGAACTTTATGTACAGTGGACCCGCGATAATCCGGACACATTTGTTCCTAGTTCGAACCATTTTCTGGACTGCCGAATTTTGTTTACCTGGTAAAAAAAAGTGTCGCGCAAGAGTTTTCCCTTTACTTTATACACTGCGAGATGTTTAAATGACATTACTTCAATCAATTTGGGTCTTTTTGTAAATATCAATATTTACATATGTTTTCTGATATAGCGATATTCTGTGCAGCTATTGACAAAGGTGACTTTTCCCGATATTTTTCTCTCTGCGTGGATATGAACATAGAAAATGCTTGATATTTATGAATGAGCTTAATTAAATTCATTGAACAAATTTGACACATGAAAGGACAAAGAAAGTTGACCTAATTTTAGGATGTCAGTGTATTTCTAAAAACATGTTATTAAATGATCAGATACAAGGTAACATATTTTGAGAATTGCAAAAATATAGAGTCGAACCTCGTTATCTTGAACTAATGTAACTCAGAAGTACTGTTTAATTCCTACTATTTCGTAGGTCTCGGTCAGAATTCACACTAATTACTGTGAATTACTTATATTTCGCGAGATATTTATTTTCGTGTTAATTCGCAAAAAGAATTCAAATACAAATTCAAATACCTCACGATTATTTCTATCTCAAGATGCGCCCATGTTTATTCTATCGTCATCATCACTTCTAGACATTCGCAAAATTATGAATTCACAAATATGTTTGTAAAAGGAGGCTTGCGGCATAAAATTTTCGCGAAATTAAAGTGATTTACAGTATTTAAACTTGCCTAATTGAAATACTTAAATAAATTAAAGTTTTTTGGTGCTCCCACTGACTTCCAGAAAACGAAGTTTGACAGTATATATATACATGTATATTGTATATATTTAAGGATTAAAGTTTCTTTCTGGTGGTTTTATCAAAGGATAAAGTTCAGTAGGATATCGATAGTTATATTTACTGTCCAGACCTTATATTCCCACGTGTAATTATTTCTTTGATCAGATATTATGATACTTACTGCGATGAAATCAAACAGTATCGTTTGGTTTCGGTAGACTGTTGAAACAACCGCCTTATGAGGTGACAAACTCCCGCGAAATTTCAGTCAACAAGTAAACAAAAAAGTTCCAAAAGATTTCATCTTTTTATTGTTATTTTTTCACATAAGTTCATATATAAACAAACCTTACTGTCTTTGTTACTGTTATTGTATTTAAAAAAAAACATTAAAATGCTTCTTATTTATTTCTTAAATAAATTAACACATAACTACGCGGCAGGATATTGATCGAGTCTGGAAAGTAGTGATGCGGCCTCGTGTTCAAATCGTAACGGAGTGTACTACTGCGCGCTGCGCCAATAGGCGCGTGATCCACTGATTTTATCGGAAAATAAAGTTCAGTAGGCATTCGAAGAAATGTATAGGCAATATACTATCAATTCCAAACAGACTGTAAATATTGTAATATAATGAAACGTAATGAGTTTTCCTTGCAAAGTTGAATATAAAAAAGAACAGAAAACAAATACTTTGCCGCAAGGCCTTCTTCTTCTCAGGCATCTTGTTTTCCGCCTGAAGAAGCCGGAGAAGGCAGAAAGGCCTTGCGGCAAAGTACTTGGTTTTTGTATTTTTTTTTTTTATATATATATTGTATTTATCATGAGATTGAAAAAAGATAGATGGAAAAAGTGTAAGCACAATCATTAGGACAGAATAATGGAGAGTATTTGACTTTACATTATGTGATTTGTGTTGTTTCCAGGCTATGTCAAATGACGGTACAATATCCAAACTATGGCAGAAACCAACTTTACTTCGGTCAAACAGCCTTGATGGCATGACAACGAATCCCAGGCTTAGTGTCGCCATCTTATCATGACAGCTGCAGGGTCAAGGTCATAGGTATTTTGGTGACAGCTGCAAGGCCAAGGTCATTGGACAAGTGACTGGTGCAGGGTCAAGGCTACCAAATGGTTGATAGCTGCGGGGATCACCGAGAAGAACAGGTTTATTGGATCGGGGCACTGTTGATTCGGACCTCAAATCTTGATGTTTAAAGCATTGTCGTCAGCATACAGTTTTGTTTTTAAGTCACAGAAAATATAATTTTGATGAATATTCAATTTTTTGGCAGAAATACCTCACAATGTTTTTATTGTGAGGATTTTTATATTCTCTGAGTACCAGGAATGGTTTTTGTAATGAATGGATATTAATTCTTTTTTTCAAAAACGCCTCCCAATATTTTTTTCCGTGTCCAAATATTCCTGATTGTAAAAAAATGGGAAGCAGTACATGCAACAATGTACTTGATCAGATATTTGTGAAGAGTAGGAATAAGATTATTTTTTTGTTTTGTTTTTGTTTTGTTAAGGTATAACAGGCAGAAGGTGTTAGACAAAGTAATACATAATTTGACTTATTGACAATATGTAAAATATATATGCTCCTGTTTAGGTAGTCCTTAAAAATTAAATGTTTAGATTCAAAGCATTTTCTATACAATTCAAAAGTTGATAATTATAATTTGCATGTTGTATTTCAGCAGACTAAAACCAAATATGTTAATTACATGCATCAACTTGTAATGCTTGCTGATTAATCAGGATTTCTCACTAAGCAGAGCATGTCTTTGAGTCGTAGTTTTATGTACTTAGTCTGAAATTTGTAATAACTTGAAGCATAATTGTGAAAAAAACGGCTTGTTTTAATAGTTTGTAGCAATGTATAAACACGATTTCAGTGTTAAAACAACTGTCTCCCATGTCAATACGTAAGATAATATTAATGTTTAACATTGTTTTAAGTGTATCATGCCTTTTATAAAAGGGTGTTATGATCATCATATGTATGTTGATATATGTCTCTGTAGAAATCATGTTTGTCTGGGGCGGTACAGTTGTGGGATCGCCCAAAGTTACACGATTTTAAGTGTGCCCAGGATGTATAGAAGCTGTGTAAACAATACAAATCTGGACTATTATTGTTTGCGCACGTTTTAAATTTTGTGCAGACAATGGACAAACATTTGTGTGATAGTCAGGATTCATTTTCATTGACATCTTCTTTTCATATTTAAGATTAGATTTAAAGTTTATGCTGATAATTAATCCTATTTTTAAATGATGTTTTGATAATATGAACACACCCCACCTGTCTGATGTATATCAAGAGTATGTCATGTTAGCCTACCAGGATTTTCTCCTCAGTTGATCTTTGGCTTTTCCACGTTCCCATTCATGTGCGTATATAACAACTGATGAGGATAAGAAAAGGATTTACGAAATTTCTATGTTGCACCTGAGATCAATTCCCTTCACCATTGTACAAATTATTCAAGATTGTGATGCAAACTTTGTGATACCTTTTTGTGGTGTCTCAGCAAATTATAGTGATTGGAATGAGCTTTTTCATGCCCTGGGGTGTATGAAAGGGAAATTCCACTACCAGGATTTCAAATAAGTGTAAAAAAAAAAAAAACCTGGAGGGACATGAAAATCTGTAATAACCTCCAGTGGTAGGACCTTTGTTTAAATCTATTTTTGACGTCATGAAAACGTAAGATAATTGAAAAAATGTGGTGATGGGATTTATCATGGTAGGACTGAAAGTGCCTCTTAATTAAAATTCAAAGTTCATAGGATTTGACACATGTAAGAGTCCTTTTTTTAGCCTACACAATTTTTAGTGTATCATAAAATTTTGATGGTTTGATGGATTGATGTAGAAACACTCATATTACATTCTTAAAAAACTATGTTTAATTAGCACATTTATAATTTAGCACAATGACTAATTTTAATGCTTAAGAAATGATAAAATAAGAAAAGTGCTAAAAATGTACATTTGCCAAATACCGAACCTAAAATTTTATTGTACAACAGTAACTTTTTTTGCAAAAACATTCTATGTTTAGGTTATGGTACTTTAAACAATTTTAAATTTGAAAAAAAATAATTATTTCACTTATCCATCTGAAAGAGGAATTAGTTTTATAGTTCACGGAAGGGTAAACACTGTCATGACTATCTGCTTGTAAATAGTTGTAACTAATAGGTTGTCAAAAAAACGGTCAGTCATTTTCATCATCAAAAGTCATTTCAATGTCAGCAGAATAGGCCAGTGACAATATATTAAAATTAACAAGTGTATCAAAACCAATGGGAAACCCATTTATTATCTCCCTTTGTCAAATGTAGTAGATTGGTTTTCCATTGATCTGGTACCACAAGTAGAGCTTTTTCATTTAAACATTTAAATCCATTAAATACAGTGCATGTGTTTAAAAACATTTACAAACACTCAACAGAAATTTCATGTTGTAGAAATGTAAAATCCAAAGCCCAAACATGATTTCAAGGTATCCTCCTAAATGAAAAAAAAAAATAAAAATTATATCAAATATAAGAGAACTACTATGTGATAGGCAAATTGAAAAAAAATGACAGATGAATTTTAGACTACCATTACCAAGGTAATCTCCCCCTTCTTAGTCAACCGTTTTGGAAAAGTGGCATAAGAAATTATTCTTTATGTCCTGTCAAATCTTGGGATTAATTGCTATTAATTAAGTGACAAATCATTTTGGGCATTTAATCCTGTTGAGTTCGTTTTCATCATTTTTTTAAAATTAGCACTACTTACTTTATTTAGTTGTTCAAATATTACAAATTTGTATGATTTATCAATGTTTATGCTGTAGTGTATCATGTCATATTTCGAGACAAGTACTTAATATTTATTTAACAGACAGAATCCTTATACCCTGATAATTATATAGCCTTTGTGTTCCTTGTGTTTGATATATACTATCATTATATATCCTTTCAATTCTTGCCAACTGATTTCCACTGCTTATCCTCCGTTACCTTTCCAAAGTGAAGCTGAAATCTCATATAATTGATACTGGATGTTCAATTTTCACTGAAAATTTCAAAATTTAAACACCTTTTTCTTTAAATACTTATTATATGTTTTAAATGTCATATAATGAACAAGAAATAAAAAGGGCTGATTTTTTTTCTCAGCAATTGATACTAAAATAACTTTAAAATGCTTTTAATCTATTATAAAGAAATGCCAGTGTCTTGCATTAATTAGCAAATTGTCTCCCTTTGTCGTTTACATTCTAGGTATAGAATGTTAAAAACAAAATACACAACAGAATCTGGTCATTGATAGAGGAGCTAAGAAATTTAAGAAATGTGGTAAACAAGATTATTAAGTTTCCTGACATTGTGTACAAACCAAAATTTCAGTTTGGTTTGTTTCTGTTTTACGACCTATTGACAGTGATTAAAAGACATGACAGGTGTGAGTGTTTGAGGAAAGCTGGAGTTTCTGGGAAAAACTTTCAACCTACCGCCAGAAACTGGACTTTTTAATCAATTTGTAGCCCTAAAGATGAAGTAGAAATCTTTTGATTGCATGCCAATCAGGCTTCTTATTATGAATGTGAAAAATTTCTTGAGTGGTTGATCAGATTAAAAAAAAAAATTTCAAAAAGCAATCTCTTTTTAAAAGGGCAAGTTATTGGTTGTTGACCATAAGCTATATGATTGATTAGAGGAAGCTTTAAGCTTTAAAGACTTGATGTAATGTTTTTCCAATATTCTGTACTTTGGCTTTCTGAAGTAATTGTATTATCACACATATTGTAGTAATTGTAAATTTGTAAACAACAACAACTTTTTTTACGAATATGTTGTGATAAGCCTAGTTCATTAATGTGTGTAAATTATGCATTCTTAGCTGACTCAAACTATTACGGTATAAAGCAACCAGATGTAGCCTTTCTAAACCAGTGAACTTGTTTTTTTGTTGTTAGAAAATTCATGTAAATTAGAGATACAGTATAGCAGGATATATATTGGGACCTACTTGCATGTCAAGATTAATTCCGGATAAGACAGGGTCCATTTGAGACCAGCTTCAGGGATTTTGAAAAAGAAATGGCTTTGTATTTAATGTAAGTTTATTGTAAGATAATGTATAGACAAATTGTTTAGCATTGAAATACTAGCTGCCCCTGCTCATTGAACACTTTATATAGTAGGAATGCACTGCACTAAGCTTGGTATCGGAGAGATCGAACACTTGTGATAGGTGTGGGAGCTCGGTATTCTCGCTGATAAAATACGTAGGTACAGCGAGGGTCATTACCTCTGTCTGCAAGGCGGGGTTCGAGGAATCATTGTGATATAAGTATATCTACACCTTTATATATATAATCATGTATGATAATTATATGTCATAAGCTAGGTGTGTGACTGGACTATTTTTATATTGTTTGTATTACTATGTATCTTGTGAAGGACCACTGTCATCACTGACATCAGATACCAAGCTGTGTCGATTGTCCATGTTGAAAGTTGATGTACTTTTTAGTACTCATTTGTACCACAGTTGCTGTCAGTTTCCATAACATCTTAACGGCATTTTCCTGAGAACTAGCTACATAAACATCTATTTGTTTGAAAAATGATTGCAGTTTTAATGACAGAGACAAATTTTCTTCAGAAAAGTTCAAAAGTTACTGATAATCTTAACATCAATTTCTGTCAAGAAAAAGGCTGACATTAATCGCTCGAACCTTGGAGCCTTTGTCAGTTACTGAAAGAAGACTTTCAGTCGGTCATGAGATGTTGACAACTCCCTAAATGGCCCATTGTTTGTTATCACTGGCACATGTAGTTGCCGACAATTATTGGCCACTGTTTATTTGATTTTTTGTCCACTAAGTATCTAAACAAGGGAACAACGTTAACCATTGACGGAAACCCAGGTGACGCTGCTGTAATGTAAGAGCAGTGTCACGTGGGTTTCCGACAATGACAAACAACATACTGTATATCAGGTTATTTTTGCAATTTGCATATTTTACAAAACATGTCAATATAGACCATTTGTAATTTTTGCGCTTCCTAATTTTTGCGATTTCAATGTTTTAGAAAATGAAAAAATAAACACAAAATCTTCAAATAAATTCTCAGTCTTATTTGATCATATCGCGAGCAACCAAAGGTACTCAACATTTACTGTGTAGGCCTAGGACTTCGTAATAATACAGGTTTGTTGCCTTATGGGTTCATTACATTGACAGGTCGTTGTCATGTCAGCAAATTGGTAAATTATAGACACGCAAAATATACCTGATATACGGTATACTGAACATTTCAGATTATCATATCTGAAATGTTCAGACATTTTTTACGGAAATATTTCAGATACGATAATCTGAAGTAACTGTATAATAGATCACATAATTGTTCTCATTATAAGGATGAATGCTGCAACTTGTGTAAGAGTAATCTCCCCCTTTGCCTGTATACATTTCCTTGGCCGTGTAATTTTAATACTTTTCACAGTAGGAATCTATTGCAAATTCACACAATGCAGGGAAAATATCCAGTTCCTAGACAAAATACAATCAGAACATAAAATGGTGATACATTGATTACTTTTTTACAACAACATAAAACAGCACAGTGTATTGTATGAATATTGAAGACTGGTTATTGCTTGGGTAAATAAAGAAAGTGACTGTGGCCAAGATAAAAGAGGTGAGCTTGGTGATTTACTGCTAGCTTAGCATTGCATCAGCGTCGCAAAACAGTCAGGTGATACATTAAAAGTAACCGATCTGGGCCCGCATGTTTTCCATGAAAATCCACACTGCATGAGTATTTTATTTTTTGACAAATATTTCACTGCCCAAATTCAATCACGTATACTTTTTGGCGAGTTTAGAACACAATTGTTATAAAGCAATATTAAAGTTTTGATGATTTTAGTATAATTGATGTCTATGATGAAGAATGGGATTTGATAAGTACTGGATACTTATATACTATTGACCAATATTATGATACGTTTGTGAGGAGTATTAACATTTTTTTAGGTGGCAGTGAGTTTACATGTATATTTTTCCGAAGATCTGATCTGTTTTAAACTGTTTGAAATTGTATGATCAAAAATAGAAATGTCCGGTTTCCTTTTGCGTGTAATTCAACTCTTTTACAGACTTTCTTGAGACTGACCTAAGTGTTGTATTAGTCACGAGAAGGACTGTAACAAGAAGCTTTAATCCACTTACTCATTCTCCCCTACACATCTAAGGTGGACCTGCTCACTCTTTCATTTGGTAGAGTTCAAAAGTGACTACAGGGGAGAATGGGTTAGTATGTACAATTGTTTTAAGCAGTGTTTAATATGTAAACTTATTGAATCTCTTTGTGATGATTTTTAACGTGTAATAAAGATATGATGTCCGACCTTCAGGGAGTGCTGAGAGGTAGTATAATGTCGAGTTGGAAGGTTGATATTTTTAATCCATTCATATGCTCAGCCTTGTGACCTGTAAGTTAGAAATATGCATGCTCATTTTTATACCATACTGATTAGTAGGCTCCTATATCCACAAGTGCATGTTGAGTATTATATTACTTCTAGTCGTAAATTTGTGATGTTTTATTGAGGTCATCTGACCTGAAGGGTCGGGATGACCTATAGCAATAGTGCTTTGTCTGTCGTCATGCTCTGTATGTACTTTTCACATTTCACTTTTTCTCAAGTTCCACTGGTGGGATTGAGCTGAAACTTGCCAGAAATGATGCATAGGTGGTTCTGACTAAGTGTTTTTTTTTTTTAATTTTTGGCCGGTCTTAAATCCAATATGGCTGCCATGTCCGCCTTTTTGAAAAACTCAACATAAACTTCTTTATAAATTTCATCCATGCGATTGAGCTCAGATGTGTTGAATTCATCCTGAGATTGCCCTAAACAAGTGTTGTGGTCAGAAATCCAATAAGGCTGCTATGGCTGCCATTTTGAAAAAAATCTTGAAAGTTCTTCTCAACTTTCACCAGTGATGAATGCTATCAAGTTTATGGTATCTAAACTACTTGTCCAGTTGTCTTAACTCTTAACATATAACCAGTAGATGAAAGAAACCTAAAATCAGGTTTGGTTAAACAAATTACTGTTTTATTGACCGGTCAGGCATTCTTTATGTTAAAATCAGATGAACTATAAGACCCATGGGCCCCTTGTTTTTGAAGTTGAAGGTTGTGTTATTATGTTAACAATATAATGGGAAGTAACTGTGTTATGGGTGAACTTATATCACAAGGGGAGGTAGCTGTGTTTTGAGTAAAATTATATAATAAAGGGAGATAAATGTGTTTGGGTTTAAGTTATATCTTAGGGGAAGTAACTCTGTTAGGGGGTAAAGTAATATCATTAAGGGGAGGTAACTATGTTTGGCCAATATTTCACCCATGGTTTGATGTAGGCCCGCTGTTATCAGTTGTCTCGGTTCATATCAGTATTTGAGAAAACAATATTTTTAAGGATGTAATATAGTGGTAAATTCTTAATTTTGGAGGTGAATATTTTTTTTCTATTGAAATTAAAAGAAAATCTCCTTTTAAGAAACAAAACGACAGTTGAACCTTGTTATCTTAAAGTATGCAGGTCTGTGTGAATTACCCAGTATCCGAGTTACGGGACAATAAATGTTTTGTGTAATGTTTGACTAGAATTGACGAAAAACATACATAGTTCAAATTAAATGGGGTCTTTTAGTTATACAAGTTTGTGATAACAAGGTTTGACTGTATGCTTTGAGGAGACAAGGTCTGTCCATGTAGAAACACATTATATTAATCTAGGGTATTGTCAAGGTCTAACAAGACCATCTTTTATATCTAATGGCCAATTTTTTGAATAGCCATTTTGACAATTAGAAAAATACAGTCATATCTGATTAAAATCTTATAATTATCAAAATAAGGAGACAGAGTTATCCTACATCATCCGTGCATATGCATTTTAACGAGATAGAGGTTGAAGAAAGGTTAGTTTTTTTTCTTAATATGTCTTGGTTTTCCCACCCAGAATACATCATTGGTGAATTTCAAATAGGAAACATATAGGGTCTGGAATTTACTGGACAGAAACACAGAAACCCTGTAAATGAATTTTTCCAATGCTGGTATTTTGTTCCTGCATTATTTCTAGGGTAAGCTACACCATATAGGAAATTGTTTGACAATGCGATGCATTTAGAAGATTCACATTGTAATGCTTTTGAAATCTTGAGGTCATACATTAAAAAAAAATGCCTTCTACAGCTTTTGAAAAGACGTATAGCATACATTTATAATTATTGCGTGTTCTTCATTGTTTGGACCTTATACAAGCAAATGGACCAAGTTGTTTAGCCTGGTGTATGAGCCTGAGTGATGTGTATGTAAGTATGTAAGCATGCGAGGTTAGTTTTAAGTTATTAGTGACTGGCTTTTATATCTAGAAGTGTCCATTGAGCATATCTGTATTATGTACTATTGAAAACACTGTATCTTAAATTGTCATTGAGTTGGAACGCTCCCAAGTCGAAGTGTATGAGCTGGAAAAATACAAAATGTCCACTAATACTGTGTTTTAGTTCTTACTCAGTTCTCTTCTTACTCTATTAGACATAATGTATAGAAATAAGGCTTCTCAACATCCAAGAACAGTTATCATCTTGATTGTGGTCTAGATGTTGTTGACCTGTTTTGACCGTTAGTACAGTCCTGCTAGTGCAGTATCAATACGGCGGTATATATGTACATCCTTAGTTTGAGGTAGTTTGGTGCTGTATGTACATCAGTGATTAAAAAGGTGATTAGTTTAATCAGGGATTAGTGCAAATTTTGATGTTCCTGTAACTTGAAAACGCAAACATTGAATAAGTTTCACTTTCCAGATATCATCTACAAAGTATATTCAATTAATACGCAAAGGACAATGTATGGTTTTGCCTGTTTTTGGCCCCCAAATCCATCAAATTTTGAATTTCAATATTGAACTCTCAAATCATTTTATTTCAAATATCTAATACATCCCTTATACAATTGTAATAATATTTATGTGTTGTTTGTGCTATGGTTGCCATGATTACCTTCCCGAATATGCATAAATAATGTAAATGTACATATTTTGTCAATTTTACATAGTTTTTCACGTAGCAACAAGAGAGTGCATTCTTGAACAAACTTTATGTTTCTCCTAAAGATATGGTATAAGTGCACACATTTTCTCATTTGATATTGAGATTGCTTAAGAATGGGCTCAATAGTTTCTAATAGAAAAACTATTCAAAAATGGGCTAAAATTGACAAATGGTCAAATTTCCCTAATTTATGCATATTTAAGATGGTTGCCATGACAACCAGCGTTAAAACAAGGAATGATTATTGTCTAAGCATTATCAGGGATGTTTTCCATATTTGAAATACATTGATTTGAGAGTTTGATAATCTGTTTCAAAATTTGATGATTTGGGGGCCAAAATAGGCCCAAACCATACATAGTCCTTTGTGGATTTTACCTTGTATATTGACAGAATTATTAAAGGTTGGAAAAGATTGTTAAATAGTGATTAAGCTAAGCACCTTTTGAACAACTGGCCCCGTCTAGAAGGTGTACTGATGGGAGTTTAACAGCTGTTGCTTTTACCTCCTCTGTTTCTGGAAAAAATCGGGTTTCAAAATGGCATAAAAAGCAAATACAATAGCTTGCTTGTATGTGCTATTGGTAGCTAGCCTAAGTAGTGTAGTTTAAATACAAAAAAATATTTAAGTCCAAACATATACATGCGCAAGAATACAGCGCCCTTTTTGTACCCCCCCCCCCCCCAAAAAAAAACCCCTAAAACAAAACATTTTAGGGGGTGGGGGGAATGCTACAATATCATTTCTTTATTTTTCTTTGAGAATACTGAACATTAACATAATGATAATAACAGGTTAGATATCATATGCGCAGCAAGGTTATGCGAAATTTTCTCGAAGGTCAAAAACATAACTTCCTATTGCAGTCCATTCGTGACTGTGCTATACCCTGTAAATACATCTTAAAGATAAGACAGAATCTTTGTTGGCAAACCAAGTGATTCAAAATCTGGCAACACATCCCTAAACCTTAGATCAGCAACAACATTGTCACCGTTCTCCAGACAGGAGATGATGGCTTTTGTAATCTTTGCGTCATTATCGCTTCCAGGAAAAGGTCCTACTGTAACCATCAGGCAGGTCTATACACGTAACCTTCAAATAACCCCGCTCCTTCTGGTCGCAGTAGGGGATTCTTTGGAGCTTGTGATTAGACACCGGAATATAGACATATATGCACCGTCAACAAGTTTACGCACAGTCGTTTGTCCGCCGTTTTTGTCTTGGTATACAAAATTCAACCCCGTGTCATACAATTTAGGTTGAACCCCCTGAGTATAGTATGACAGTCGTACGCTTGCAAAAACAAAAATGCTTTGGAGAGGAAACACTTGTGCTCCAGAATCTTCCCTCTGTTAGATGTTTAAGTCCAAGGATCTTTTACTAAGGAGTGACATGTTTGGATATACTGGAAACTGACATGGTAAAAAAACTTTCAACACTGTTTTGAGGATCTGTATTTTAATCAGATTGTTTCCACCATAATTATGTCCGTCTACAATTTCACCCAAAACAACAGTAGTGCACCCTCGTCGCTTGGTGTGTAAAATGTGAATGATTTGTTTAGAAGCTGTACATGTGCTCTGTGCAATAGAATGAATTCTGAAACTGACTTTTACTGATTTTGTATTTATTAATAACATCATTTTTAATTTCTATCGGGGGCTAATTATATTAACACATCTTCATAGACGTTGGACCCTACTTTCAGTCCAATTTTCACACGTTTTTAAGTTGAATGATATTTTCATGACTATTTAATGTCTTTTGGAGAGTTCTGAAATTTAAGCCTGCAGTATTTGACAGTACTATCCATTTTATTTCTTGAGAACTATGAACACGCTTTTTGGTCGCCATCTTTGTCTCGTTGAGATATATTTTGTATCTTTGTGTGATATACATTATGTAATATAGACGTTTTTGAGTTTGCTCGTTCGTGTGCTTACTTGTTCTGATTGACAATGATGACTCGGTTCCCATTTTGAGGACTTGACGTTTACTTAGATGTGACCAAGATTAACATGACGGTTGTTGTCATTGAAGCAGAAGACGCTTACTCTTCCGGAACACCTGGACTTATTCTCTTGTACTTTTGCAAAGGATTCCATGTAAATCTTTCCTTTTTTTACATTTTGCCTCTGGCTTAATCGATTTTGAGTTTGGATTATGGTTTTGTTGACGCTTTGGTGTTCTCTGATTTTTTTTCTACGCAGTTTTCAAAGTGATATGCTTTGATTTCCATGTTTGGAAATTTGAAATTAAAGAACAGTTTTCTTTTCACTTGAAATTTAGTTTTCATTCTAAAACTTGTGATTTATAGGATGATTTTTGTCTAGGGGTCAATCTTGTTTGCAGTATTTATCTTAAGACTCTCGTTGAAGCTAATTTAGTGAAGCCGCTTGAATATCGACTGATAACAAGAAGCCTCGAAAGTCTTTTTCCATCTTATCGCGTAGGAACTCATTACAAAAACGCTCGTATAAATTATTCCATTTTCTTATTAAATAAAAACCGTAGGAGAGATTCCAGATTTGGGTTAGGGATTGACCGTTGTATATATAATTTGATCAAGAGTGCCCTAAATAAATATTGCGGTTATTAGGCTGTGACAGTGCATATCAATTCTCTAAATCTCGACAAGCGTCTAGCGTTTCCACGACGATAGGGTCGGAGCAGAGCGGACGGCGACAGGAACTTGTGTTTATTTTTTATTATCAAATTCAGGCAGTGACGTAGGTTAATGCTGACAGATCAAAAACAGTTTTACAGGGAATTGTGATGTTTACGATCATAGTTTAAAGAAAGTGTTGGTAAGGATAGGATTTTTTTCAGCTGTAAGAATCATTTCTCTTGGAGTAGATTATCTGCAGACTATAATTATCAACAGAGTATTTGATAAGGTGATAACATCTTAAGACAGAACGTCACAAATGTTAGAAAGGTAAATTTTAACATTTAAAGGAACCTGATATGCAATTCAGTACATCAATGTTTTTAACACGTTTTTAAAATCTTCATTAATGGAATCGAACAAATTGCTATCCTTTTCATTTATTCATTCGTTTGTTCGTTCGTTCATTTGTTCATATATGAAATCGAACAATACATTCTCCTTTAATTCATTCATCTCATTCATTAATCAAGATTGAAATCGAAGGTAGTACACATACAAAGACACACAAAACGAGCGTGACAATGTCAGAGTCGTTTGATATTTCTCATACAAAACTTAGACATCAGTGCAGTCCACTTAAATATGACCTTTTTAGAGTAAATCTTGTTGACAGTCCAGTTTGTTATTGTGGCCATCCCTGTGAAAATGCCTTTCACTTTTTTTAGTGCCTACTGTTTAACAACGAAAGACGCATTCTATTTCAAAATTAGATATACTACATTCCGACACGTGCATCAAATCCAGCAAGAGGTTTTGATCATTATATAGTATTTTTGATCATTATATAGTTATTAAGTATGTACATTGGTATATGTGATTATGAAATTGCATTTCATTAATTTGCCTTCTGATTTTTTTTTTATGAAATCGATTTTGTTTTGATGTCTTCCCTTGGTATTTCCCTCTTCACCCTCCCTTCTCTCTCCCTTTTCCACACAACCTCCTTCCCACCCCTGCACATTCTCTACTTCCTTCCCCCATCCCTAACATATATGTATTCAATCATTATCATGTATTGCGGAGAGGACTACTTTAAGTTGTAATAACTTGTTGTCCAATCCATTTGTATATTTAACAATAAAATATGTTTAAACTAAGAGTCGTTGACCAACTGACAAAATATTGAAGGCTCATACAGAGTATACCTAAGGAAAAGAATATGGGAGGACATTTTAAATGCAACAGGGAAATATAGAAAGTGATCGACAAACAAAGAGGATGAGAAACAGAAACTAAATGATGAAAAGGTACGAAGATAGAAGGGTGACAATTGAAAAAAAGTCTAAAACAAGGAAAAATGTGAAAAAGAAACAATGAGCTCACATGTAGATCTATTGAAAATTTTGTCGAGAATTTCTAAAGCTGAGGAATCAAAAACTTCTTTATTTATTGGGTCAGGTAAGTTCAGTGAGGAAATCTCATAACAAGAAAAAATATCATATTAATATTAAATGTTTCTGTGAATGGAAAAGTGGAAAAGTCAGGGCACCAGGAAACTGGATAGAACTGTCAATCTTTTAATAAGTAAATCAAATTAACGATGTTGTGAAATATGAATATGTAGTAAAAAATAACTTACACAGGGTAAGTTTTTGTGACTTTTAATCAAAAGTGTCAATTCATAACAGACAATAACTCAAGTTCAATTAATGAATGAAAATACAAATGCATCACAGATAAACCTGTAAATGTTATATTTAAAAATAGTTAAGTTAAGAATGATTTACATTTGGTATATTCCTGGACGAGAGATTTATCAGTTTGGACGAGTACAAATGTACTTTTTGCCATGAACTTGCCCGCTGGACAAGTGGTTTCAATATTTCTTCCAGAGCTCAGATGTAGTTGAACCAAAAATTCTTATTTAATTCATTAATATAAAGGAATCATGAGAAAAAACACGTTGTATATTCAAATCAAATATTTCTAACGCTTATTTTATCCGCTTTTCGCGGTGAAAGAATTACGCTAAAATGATTGCGCTCGTTTGAGTTTTTATACAAAGACAAAGAATAATACAAAAAAAAAAAAACAGGAGCAAAGTTTTTGCTGAGTGAGTGAGCTTTATTATGTTGAGTACGCTCTGAACCTTAGATGTATAAATTGGTTGTGTCTGTAATAACCCTGGCAATAAATATTTCGTCTGTGACGTTCTGTGGTCTGTAGATAACTGCCGGGTGTAGAGGACTTCATTAGTGGCTCTCCTATCTGGGAGAGGACACGCTGTGCTCTCTATAAATCTCCAATGTCGCACTCGCCATATCATTGATGGTTCAGCATTCCAGCCACGGGCATATGACGTCTGTCTACTTTCTATAACGTAAAACATTCAATGAATAATATATCTATTTTTTAAACAAATCTAGATTGTCTTAGAAATATTTACTGCGAAGAAATCCATATAGTATCATTTTTACAGTGTATGTATTTTCAGCGGATTTTGATGGTCGTGATCATCCTTCAAATCAGATGAAACATTTAATTCATAAACCAATCAATTGTTTGTCAAATCTGTATGGCTTACTTAAATTGGGTAACCATTTAAGCGTCGGTCCCGCTTGGAATTTCAGAAACGATACAAAAATGTTTGAGTACAGGGAAATTAGATGCGGTAATAAGCCCTCATACAGCAATGAATGACACTAACTATAAAAAGCATTCATTATCGTGTATAACTATTATTTTGACACCAAATAGTATATTTTTTTGAATAATGTATATTAAGAGTTATAAGTTATAATACAAAACACAAATACAAAACAAGCAAACAATGTAACAAACAGACGAATCTGTATGATGCTAATGATGGTGGTGATAATGACAATGATGATGACGATGATGATGACGATGATGATGACGATGATAATGACGATGGTGATGATGATGATGATGATGATGGCGATGACGATGATGGCGGTGATGATGAAGACGATGATGATGGCGATGATGATGATTATGATGATGGCGATGACGGTGGTGATGATGATGATGGCGATGGTGATGATGATGATGATGACGATGATGATGATGATGATGATGATGATGAATTGTAAAAATATGTTAAGAAAATCATTAAATCATTAAACGTGTGTGCCATTTCGATAAACATAGATAAAATACATAAAAACAATTATAAAAATAAACAAAATAGACGAATCTCTGAAATTGGGTATTGTAACATACTTTCTTCATGAACTATAACATAGGTGTGTCTTTGATCCGTATTTATTTTTTATCATTTAAAACATATTACAAATTTCGCAAACAAGCAAAAAGCAAAATAACTTAGCTGTTTAAAAATGACATTAAACAAACTTGACAATGAATAAAAAAACTACAAAATAGGATGCTATATCATATCATACATGGACTAGATATAGGTGTCGTGTGTATTTATCATTAAACAAGATTATAGACGTCACAAACAACCACACGTTGGCCTTGACCACACCACCTAACTATTTGTGACCCTATATCTATGTTTGTAATCTGATCAGGTGCTGTCTGTGTGAAAACCGCAGTCTCTCGGACAATTGTAAACCCACGTACACTGGATACCCTTCCTTCTTCTTCTGGATCATCACTTTGACATTTACCAATCACTGGTCTGTCCTCCAAACATTTTCCGTATCAAAAAACGAAATTCAGCAGGTCCAGCTTTCTTCACAGCTTCCTACAAATAACCGACTATATCGGGATCTCCTATTTGTTCAATTATTCTGTTATGGATATTTTACAGCACCACACTAGACTGACCTGAAACACTCTGATTGTTTCGCTACGGGTCCGTATTTTTTTAGTTTTGAACTTAAGAATCCACTAAACTACGTGTCTATATACGATCCCTGGTTTCACAAAAATATTGACATTTCCGCATCATGAATCACTACTTGTGATGCTTATCCTAAACTATATTTGGTTTACGGGTTTACTTCGTCAATAGAAATTACATCGCTAGCAAGACAAAAATACAACACGACCTATCAAAGTATTTAATCGATAACATGTGTCTCGAATCAGATAGAAAATACTAAAACGGTCTAATCTTGTTCAGTAGACACCATCAGGCAACTAACTTAGCGTCATGTTTAAAATGTCGGTAGTTCAATAGCTCTCCGTCACTATTGAGAAAAATCAGAGAATACTAAAGCGTCAACAAAACCATAATCCGAACTCAAAATCGATAAAAATAGGGGCAAAATAGGAACAAAGGAAAGATTTACATGGAGACTCTCGTAAAAGCACAAGAGAATAAGACCAGATGTTTCGGAAGGGTAAGCGTCTTCTGCTTCATCGACGACACTCGCCATGTAAATCTTGGTCACATCCAAGTAAGCTCGATGATGACCATTAGTTACTACTCAGCTATGGTTTCCCACCGGAAAAATAAGTCTTCAGTGAAGAGTAGATATGGTCGTTACCGTATCATGATCGTTTTGGTTTCAATGCTGACAATAATGACTCGGTTCTCATTGTCAGGACTTGATGCTTAATAAGATGTAACCAATATCTACGTAGCAGGTGTCGTTTATAAATCAGAAGAATATTACACTCCCGGAACATCTGGTCTTATTCTCTTGTACTTTTACAAGAGGCTCAATGTAAATCATTTCTTTGTTCATATTTTGCCACTAGTTAATTCGATTTTTAGTTCGGATTATAGTTTTGTCAACGCTTTGGTATTCTCTGGTTTGTTTTTTCATGCTGTCCCCTTCCCCTTGAAAGGATCGCAATGCTATAACAGGTACATTTCATAGAGTGTTAACTACAGGTACTTCATGGCTAGTGTAAGTACACATTGTGGGGTAAGATTCCGGACCAGGTTCGTAGTCGCTATCATTATCTCATTGGGAATATGTTGTTTCTGTTGATGTGATGTGACGGAAAGTGTGTATTGTTCATTGTGAGACTTGCAGTAATAGTGTCACTACCTGAGTTGTCGATGTCAGAATCGGAGAACTTGACCATTATTTACGTGACTGGTGACGCCGTTGAAGCAGAAGTGGTTTACACCTGAGGTACATGTTATCTCTTTCCCCTTAAATATTTCTTTCCGTTAATTTTTATAACTTAAGTTTTGTAGAATAAGTCCCAATCTCGCATTAATGTTCAAATGCAATATTTTTCTTTTCATTGTTTATAAATTTTGTGTGTTATGTCAATGATTTGTTTTTCATTTTTGGCGACACAAAATTACACATGTATATTCTTAAGTTGTTATAAGCTAACTAAACATATAACTGGTCTTCTGCTTCTTATTGTGTTAACAATCTCCCTGACCAAGCTGTTACAAAATGTATATCTATAGCCGTCAAATTATCACCCTACAAATAACTCTACTTACGGTAAACAAAGAGGGGAGCGTTACATCAGACTTCTGAGGACCGCAGGGCTTTGTGGGTTTAGTAATGACCATACCGTTTCTGCAGGAAATTCATCAAGTCAAAGATGTAGTCATGAAAACGTCATGTCTTTAGGTACTCATCAATGGAGGCGAATTATTCGTTGTCATGGATTACGATAGTCTGGATACATTCATTGAAGACAATCTAGAAGCCATTGAATGTACATCAATATTAACCACTCTGTTTTCGCTTCCGCTCACTTCATTAAGTGCAAAAAGTAAAAAGGGATAATCCTCAAACTCTTCATGGTGACTTTAAACAATTAGCTTAGTTACTACATAGGCAAAGACTCTTTAAATCGGATTTTTTTTCAGATAGACACAACATTTTGGTAACATCAAGTTTTATAAGCCAAACATTTATCAAAAGACTATATGCCATTGAAGTTAAGAGTTAAGAAGAATATCACATATCACATATCACAATAACAAAAAGAAATAAATGAAAAAATCCCATAAAACCCGAATAGTTTTTATCTTAATTCATTCAGGTTGTATCACAGTATGCCGTGCATCCAGTAAGATATACCGTATAAGACAATGCTGATGAAAAACAGATGGATTCTGTATAACACGTCACCAGAAAAAATGTGCCTTTGTGTGATATGGAGATGGTCGTTTTTGAGTTTGTTTTTTAGTGTGCTTACTTGTTGTGATGACAACAATGACTCGGTTCTCATTTTGATGATTGATGCTTACTTGGATGTGACCAAGATTTACATGGCGGGTGTCGTCGATGAAGCAGAAGACACTTACTCTTCCGGACCATATGGTCTTATTCTCTTGTGCTTTTACGAGAGTCTCCATGTACATCTTTCTTTTGTTCCCATTTTGCCTCTAGTTTAATGGATTTTGAGTTCGGAATATGGTTTTGTTGACGCTTTGGTATATTCTCTGATTTTTTATATCGAATACCTTGCAAGATGGTTGATGCAGAGATATTACTTTAAAGAAAGGGAAAATTATTGTCTGAAAACCGCAATCATCAATCATTTTTTAAATAATTTTGGTATGCCACCGTATGTTGATGGATTTCATAGCTCTTCCAGGTTTAAAATGCTATAACTGTATACAACACGAAACAAAATATGCTGATATTGTGTATATAATAAATTAAAATGTGACTGTTTAATGGTTTTAAAATAAAGTAGTAGTGAGCTGTGAGTAGGGCTTACATAGATATACCCCCAACCTTACAAAGTGGTCAAGTGTGACCTTTGGCCCTTAAACTTGACCGATGACAAACCTGATCAGGTGTAGAACTTGATCGTGTGATAATCTGGTGAGTGTATGAACCAAATTTGTCCTATTATGAAATATCTTGTACACAGGCTTTTTATCCCCAAATGGTCACCGGTGACTTTTGACCTTTACCCTCAACTGATGACCGCCAAAATCTGACAGGCCGTAGAACGTGATAATGTGATGCTATGGTGTCGATATGACCCAAGGTTGTAAGATATGGTGTACACAAGCCACAGACAGAGTGGTTACTAAATACTCCTTTACCGAAGTGGGGTATAAATGCACTGTTATATAATAGCTAAGCTTATAGTTCTTCATTGAACCATTGTCTTACAGTTGAACTAGATTTGTTTTTAATAGTTATAAAATCGGAATAATATAAGACTCTTTCATATGCGTGTATGTAGGATAGGGATATTCCACCCGAGGGGTCACAAAATGTGGTGAAACCCGAGGCTTGCCGAGGGTTTTACCACATTTTGTGATCCCGAGGGTGGAATATCCCTATCCTATATACACACATAATGAAAGAGTCTTTTTCTCTCATATCAACTACCCGAATAAGCTCAAAAACCACGAAAATATGTTTAAACAGGCTACCATTTTGAAATTTCAACTTTTTCCTTGAGCTTTTTTGACGAAAACGAATTAGACAGCGAGTTTAAGCATACCCTATATTTGCAAACGAAGTTTGCCCAGAAAAATTAATCTCCTCTTCCTGGTGTTTATGGTTAAAATTTTGTGAAAGGTTTTAATTTTATCACGCCGTCGTTTTCTCTTTCCGGCGGCAGAGTTTACCGTATTCGTGACGTCACGTCATTGTTGAGCCATTGTGACGTCACGTCGCGTGAAATGCTATGTAAGATAGATTTTTCTTACATAGCTTTCTTACATGGGCAAACTCTATCCAACATGGCGAGATATGAGAGAAAAAATCATCATTGTTGTTAAAAAATAGACAATCTAGGTAATCTAGAGGTATGTTTTTAAGTTAACAAGTAGTTGATGCTTAATCTAAAAGCTAATTTACTTAGCTGTGCTGCCTAAGACAGGATCGATTTTGTAACCAGCATGGTTTTAATGGTTTTTGTTCTTCAGATTAAATTCCTTTTATAGGCGTCTACGTCTGATACAGAAAAGGCAAGTGCTGATTCCCCGGGTATTAAAGGAGCAGAATCTCTCCCTTCTCCTACGTAGGTAGACTTCAGGAAATTAAAACGGCCTTACGTTTCACCATTTGTTTATATGTTATTAATGCAATCAATCTCTCTATACGAAATATCGAATTTAACATCCCATTAAAGATACCTTAATGTTAAAACTTCATCAGTCAGAAGAAAGGAATAAAATACTGTTTATATTTTTTCAGTTAAATGCAGAAACCAATATTTTCGCGTTTGGATTTTTTTTTCGCTAATTCAGCCACCAAACTGCTCGCAGTGTGGGCATTTTCGCGCTGTCAGTCATGCTGTTTTGCACTGTGTAGCTATTATACTATTAAGCAATGTAGGGTTGGAGTGGTGCTTAAGAATTAGAGAATACCGAAAAGCTAACAAAATCATAATCCGAACACAAAATTTATTAAACTAGGGGCAAAATATGAACAAAGGAAAAAATTACATGGAGAATAAGACCAGGTGTTCCGGAAGAGTAAGCGTTTACTGCTTCATCGACGACGATAAGTGGATATTCCACTTTAACTGTAAATCACTGTTTTGATTTTCAAGTAATGAAATTCTATCCGCATTTTCTCACTTTCCACATTCAATAATCACCCTAGAAGTTATTTGGTGGAAGAAAATATTACTCGTTACAAAACATCATTACGTTGTTTAAAAAACTGAGAAAAAATCCTCCTTCCATAACCCATAGCTTTAACAGACTGCCTATATCGGTCCTAATTGGCGTAAATGCGATTCCCCGACCCTATAGAATCTGTTGTGCTGTATTACCGGCAGCCAAGTTCACTCCTCGCTCTCCACTTTCTATGGGGCTTTGTAGTTGATTTCCATGGCTCTGTTGGCTTCCCGCTCCATTTCATAGAACACTGTCTCCAGGTCGCCACTATTGAATCACGTGCAAGAATATATGTATATATATATAGCGTACAGGGACGCGCGTCATCCTTCCTACTAAATCAAACCTAATTGGGCCCGTCCCCCGGGGGAACGAACGGCTGCAACGCTAGTGACATGTCACCGTCCATCACGCAGCCTCCCCCAGCTCTACCACACCAACGCTAGTTAGTGGTCTAATCTGGCCGTCGCAGCGCCTCCTGGCGACAAATTTATCAAGTTACCCGATGTTTTGTTACGATAATGCTGTGACATCGACGAAAAAACCACAAGGCGAACATCGAACTACTTGTCCCCTCATCTCAATTAGACCACCAAGAGATGTTGTTATGGCGGCCTTCTAGACGTTTGAAGTAATATCATAAACCCGATATACTGTCTTCTGCTGACAAAAGTACGTCAATTGTACGAAAACTGGTTAACATTGCAAAACAGCCACACGAATGCCAGGATACCACGATATGGATAAAAAACAACAAAATAAATAAATAAAAAAAATTACAGAAAGAAATAAAAACCATAATTCGAACCCAAAATCGATTATACTTATACTAGATTTACACAGTGACCCTCGAAGAAGTACAGGAGAATTAGACCAGGCAGTCTTGACGTGTCTTCTGCGTCATCAACGACACACTCGATGTAACTCTTGGTCACATCTAGTGTTATCAAATCTTGTATATTCTATTCTTTCTCTTCTTTTTCCCCGTGAATGGTGTTTACCTATATCTTCCTATTATATTTATAGTTAAACATATTCACCAAACGCTTAGTACTACCTTTACGTAATGCAATGCAGAATTTGTTTCTCTTTTTTTGTAAACATGTATTACAAAAAATAATTTGTTGCTATTTTAAGTTCCCAATAATACTAAAACAGTAACATTGGTGTGAACAAATTCAATTATAGTAATAACTACATGTCTTGCATGGCGTTTGCCAGCTGCGTCCTGCATAAAGAGAGGAGTGCCAATGATTTAAAACCTCTTCTCCACTCAATCTTGCGTAAAGTTTAAAAAATGTTGTATGTCATCGTTATTTTTGTCTCATATCCTTTCTATAGTGACGTGAAAGGCCCAATATTCGTTATTTAGTACGCATCTTCAGGGAATTCTTGGTATTTATGAAAAATCTAGTTGATAACCATGCACAAATAAGACTAAAACGAATTAAACCTGAGCAACATCTACCAGAAAACCCTTGACAGAAATTTCAAAGAAATTAAAATAATATAGGTGTGGACCACTAAAACAACAAACCGAAGTTTAAAACGGATACATGTTTACAAAAACTGAGTTTCAACTGCTGTTGTAACGCTACCCACGTAATAATTCATCTTGATTGTTGATGATATCAGTAAATCTTAACAAAATTTATAAATATTTTAAGTTATGAGGTTTGATTTTCTTTAAAATGTTTGCCGAAAGCTACGTATATTGGACCTTTAAAAATCTCGGGCAATCTGCAAATTGGTCTTATTGTCTTGTACTTTTACAAGGGTCTGCATGAAGATGTTTTCCTTTTTTTTCGTTCCCCCCCCCCCTAGTTTAATCGATTTTGAGTTCGGATTATGGTTTTGTTGACGCTTCGGTATTCTTTGATTTTTTTGAAGTGCACCGTAATAAGTTATGAAAACAATAAATGAATCAATTAACAAGGTCATTATTTCAAAAAATTATTTAGAGCATACCAAATCGTCAAAAAACCATGTTCCGAACTCAAAATCGATTTAACTATATAGCTAGGAGCAAAATGTTTACAGAAGAAAGGTTTTCATGGAGACCCTTGTAAAAGTACAACAGAATAAGACCAGATATTCCGAAGTGTAAGCCTTTTCTGCTTCATTGACGACATCCTCCACGTATATCTAGGTCAGATCCAAGCAAATGTCACGGCCTCAAATTTAGAACTGAAACATACTTCTCAATCACAAGCAGGCATACCTATAAGCCAATGTTCATATCGTGCAAGGATGTAAAATATTTCTCATTGAGACCAAGATGGCGACCATAAAATCTGCCAATAGCCATATTAGGAATTATTGTCATAATGGTAGATCATCTTAAAAAAATTCCTGCCGAAAGATGCTCATGCGATGTCAATATTAAAGTACAAACGATTCATAATTCATTATTTGGTATATAATTACAGAAATTACTACTCACAAACTTGTAAATTTGCATCGCACTCTTGTTCAATCAATCGAAAAAGGTTGATACACGCGCCATTTTCATATTCAGTGAATACCTTATAGTCTGGCATAGACCAAAATATTTCGCAAACATCTTATTGTAAAAATGCAGTATTGGAAAGATCTCACGAAAAGTCACGAAGTATATGTATATAGCTACACTGAATAAAGTAAACTAATCTTTAGTAGAATCGAAAGAGAAAATCCAAGCCATGTAAAAAAGCAAAACAAAAAATATTATCGGGGCACTATCATGAATTACCTTATCAGGTATGTTTGTGTGAGCGAACAGCTAGGAAAGTAACCACAAGTTTGTATTGCATCTTTGTGACAAAACATAATCCAAATTAAAAAGTACTAAAGCGGGGACAAAATATGAACAATTTGTTTAAGAGAATACCAAGGTGTCAACAAAACATGAACTAAAAAACTAGAGGCGATGAATGATTCACACGGAAATCCTTTGAAAAAGACAAGCAAATAAGACAAGGCGTTTTGGATGAGTAACTATTTTTTACGACACCTGCAATGTTAATCTGGGCCAAATCCAAGTAAATGTCATGTCCTCAAAGTGAGAATGGAGGCATCATTCTCAATCACAAGTAGGCATAACACAAATCAGGCTTCAACCCTGCACCTGGTGAGAACGCAATCGGAAAAAAGACATCTCACGTTTACACATATGACAATGGAAAACTAAATCTTTGTTTACCAATACACTTAATAAAATTGATGCAATTTTACGATTTTGATTTTCAGTTTTTAGGCGGATTACAGCAAATTTACTTGAAGAAATTTATGGACATATTTTATTTTCGTGTGTCGAAAGTCATATGAGGTAAATTCCACCTAGTGGCCATTTATTTCGACTCGTCGAGAACTCTCCAGGTTTAAATACCAAGTTTTATGGTGCCATCTTAATATCACCGAGAAAAAAAATATTTTAAAAAACAAAAGTATGATAATTGCTTGTCTACCAGTTCTCTTTATGAGGACGTGGCATTTACTTATATCTGACCTATGCTTTACTTGGTGGGTGTCGTCAATGACACGGAAGACGTTGACTCTTCCGGAACACCTGGACCCGTATTCATGAACCATTCTCATGCTCAAACATGGATTTTCTGCTCAAGTCCAATTTCTTGTTCCGGTTATAGTTTTGTTTAGTATCTCTTATTTTGTAAATTTTTTTGTAAAATATTGAAGATCCATGAAGCTGAATACTGTTTTTGATATTTACAATTAACTTTTAAATTCATAAATTTAAGGGGTTTTATGCACCTTGACCCTTCTGCTTCTACATTAGTTTAGAAATTTTGGATTCCTATCTTTTGGCCCTTAGCATCACTGAAGAGTCCTAGGAGGACGAAACAGCTGTATGATGCAGTTTAATTCATTTTTTCGGCATACTGTATCAATTACTAAATTTAAGAGGTGCAGCATATGTGTGTGTTATGTGTGTGTTGATCTTTGACATGATTTAGGCGAGTTTCAAGAAAGCTGGCTTGAGCACAGAATCAATGCTTGAGCATGAGAACGGTTTCATGAATACGGACCCTGGTCTTACTCTCTTGCATCTTTCCAAGGGTTCCCCAGTAATGTTACCTTTGTTCATACCTCTAGTTAAATCGGTTTTGAGTTCGGATAATGATGTCCTAAATGTAATGAAGCAAAAAAAAAAAAAAAAGAGAAAATTAATTTAAACCATTTCATAACGTCAACAACTTCTGGCAAAAGACCCAAATGTTTTTATAAAACTAATAAATCGCAGCTCCCGTGTTGTGTTTATTTAATGCTTCATCAAAAAGAGTTTTGCATCAGACTATGAGAGCTCTGTCGAAAACTCGGATCTTTACGAAAACTTAATAAACTGATTCCATATCCCATATGTATTAAGGCTTGATAAACTGAGTCCTTGACCCAACTTTTATCAAAGCCTAATGTAAATACAATCCCTTTTTAGTTCCTTGGAATACATACATCACTTACTCATGTTGTATAAAGAATTATCTAAACAGAATTCTGGCAAAATAAAATACAACTTTGATGTTGAAGAAGCATTCCTGTCCATTTATTTGAAAAAGATAAATGGTCAAGAGAAAGACGACCTGAGTGTACTGACGGGAGCAAGCAGACCAGACAAAAGGAATCATCTCCATATACAACAGTTCGTGATTCATTGAAATCCCCCACCGAACAATATCGTAAACTTCATTGCACTCAAAAGCTGGGAAGCCAGACTTGACAGACACTGGAAACATAGCCAATATCCCTACAATTTTAAATCCGAGACGGACAAATCACTCCAAGCCGGAAAGACTTATAAGAGGATATAGATAGGGATGGACCCAGTACGGAGGCCTGATGTGAACATTCAGAAAAATAATCTTGATACATTTCTATGAATGACCGATAAGTCAAAATCAGAAAAATACAGTAGGCCAGGAAATATGTAAGGAGTTTTATCGTTGGTCACGGAGGCAATATCTAAGAAATCAGTTATCATTATTCTGTCACACACAATAGTAAGGCATGCCTGGTATCATATCTCTCAATAGCAATAACAATGATCTTGAGCTCTTACCTGGATTCTACACAGGCAATATGTTTTCACTTGAATTTCACGTGAAATAATTTTTCACACGAAATTCACGTGAAGAAACATTTTATATATGTTTCCCACCCCCAGAAAATTACACGGTACTACAGATGCAATTGTCAGACCATTTACCTATACTTAAGAGATTATTTAACATGCTCTTTTAAATAAATATTTTCAACAAAATCCTGTAATTGATTGGTTTGTTCCGTATCACGAGTTGTACTCATTGTCCAATGAACGTTCGGAAAATATCATATTTTTTCTTTAAATACGCAATATCACGAAACAGAACCATCCGAAAAACGATGTTTCTATTTAAATCTACTTTCAGTTTAAAGAAATTGAGCAAAACAAATAGCTAATAACGACTGTAATGTTTTAATTCTAATCATATTTAGTACGGAAGAAAAACACACCCAGAATTCGAACTGAAGTTGCAATGGGATGGAACAATGTATATATGTAAATATATAACACCAAGAAAAAAATAAGACCAGGCGTGCATGAAGTATAAACGTCTTCTGCTTTTTGTCAAGAAACTTCTATCAAATCTTAGAAATGTAACGTACTCAAATGGAGAAGCGAGGAAGAAACACACAAATTAGCATAAGAAAATAGCGCCGAGCATAAGAAATTAGCGTCGATGATAAAAAAAAAAAGAAATCTGATATCTATTTATAATAACATGTATTGAATTAACAATCTTAAATATTTCGTACATGTTATGAATATCCAGATATTTCGGCACATATTAAGTTTAAATTTAAGAATATCAAATATTTCTAATTGATTTCATTGGTAATGAGTTCAATCTTTGGAAGGAAATTTTAACATTTTCACGGGGTGAGAAATCGTCTGTGTGGGATGGAGTTTTACAAGAAGGTGATGAGAAGTCATGTTCTAATAGTTATTATATCGCCAATATGGTCGATTTGAATGTTATATACGCCATAGTTTCCCTCGAAGCGATCAAGCGTCCCGGTGTCCTTGATACACTGCCCTTGTTGTCACCTTGAACTCAATCTGACGCTTTGCAATCACCATTAACTGTTTTCATGTGACAAGATGAAGAGAAAATCGATATTTTGTTATTTCCAGAAGATTTATGCTTGCTTTGAATGTATCCAGTGTTACACAATTAAGACTACTGAAAATATACAAATAGTGTTATCTAAATGACAGTAAATGGAGGCGTACCGCCGTGTTGGGAAAATTCAAAAAAGTTCCCGGCAGTTAATGTTATTTATAGCACAACGATGGGAACCGTGACTCGTACGTATTATATAACACGGAGAAACAGGGAGTGGTAAGGGCATTACCCTTGGATAATGGTGAATCTATCGGTTAGATATATATGTATGACGAAGTACAGCTAGCATACATGTGATCAAAATCTATCTGGATATCGATGCTGAACAAAATGAAGGATAGTGCTTACTAATATAGGCAGAAAATAGTGAAACATCCAAGAAACCTTTTGAAATAAATGGAAAAACATATTTTTATTTTCAAAACTTAGGCGAGTGAAAAACGGTACGGAGATGAAAATTAAACAAATAATAAGCAGAACGATTATTGACGGCTTTAGATAAAAAGAGCCCGAAATCGGTGTAATCTACAGCGTTTTTAATTTACCTCATTATAGTGGATTTCCGGTTCCGGTGCCAATGTTTATTTTTAAATTTCTCGTCCTAAAGGTTGAGGAAACACCAAAAATGTTGGCAGATACAATGAATTTGGCAGTTTTTATTTAAGGGATTGCAATATACTGACATTTATGATTGGAAGCACAAACATTAATGGGATCATCAAACATGGCACCGAAAAAAGATCCAGAAAACATCTCCTGTAACTGGAGCCAATCCACACCACCACAGGATATTGAGCAAACCTCCGGGATCCAGATTATCCAAAGTTTCATTAGCGAGGTTGCAAAGAAATATGTCGTACAAATTGTGTCGTTATGGAACACCGAGAACAAAGAATGCAAGTCAGTTCAAATGCAAATGGTTCTGCGCTCAACGTAAGGTAACTGTTCCGAGGAATGAGCATAGAGAATATAACACAGAAAAGAAATGTAAGGAAGTCATACAGGGTTGTTGAGCAAGGACTCGAAGTTTAGAGGAGATATCAGAGAGAAAGTGTGAAGAACGAACAATATGACATATTGTAAAAGAAGAAATAATTTTTCGCAAAGGCAAAGTATAAACATTTTACGTATTTCTAAGAAAAATATGGGAATTTCTCATTTCAAGATACATCCGCTTCACCAAAGTAATATATTTTTACAGTGTCGAAAACGGTAGTCATGGACTTTTGAACTATTTTATTGTTTGATATCCATTGATAGTCTATCTTACATCTCAAAACTGATTCATGTTCCAAGCACGGTAATGTGAAGTCATGTTATTCTAGCATTTGATACGTGGAGACGCGACCTTGCATAACAATATCAGGAAATTACAAACCAAGTCAAGTGGTTCGGACCTTTTGGCCTGATGGTAACGTCCTGGCTCCATAACCTAGATGTCTCGGGTTCGCGCCCCGCTCGTCTCACTAGTTTCATTTCTGCTCTTTGTTGTAAAATATTGTTTATTTCCCAGGTCGGGATGTTGGTATTAATAAGAGCCCAAGTCTGGGTATGTGTATGTACGATACGTACTAATTATCACAACGATGATTTCTTAAATATAATTACTGCCTCTGGCATCCGATTAAATGTAACGTCGTGGCGGCTCCGTTTGATTTGTATGGCTACGTCAGGTTCTATATGCCGTAAAGTTTCGTAACACATTAAACTAGCCAATGTTTTTGATAGATTTTTCAAAACCGACTGCGTTTGTTTTCCAACAAAAATGAAAATTCCCATATAGCTAAACTATCTAGATATGTCACACGACCGTATCCTCTGAACCACCCGGGGCAGTGGGAAGGGGCTCAAAAGGGTAAATAGCATGGTATTATACTTGTGTGATTAAACTAAACGGTACGTATTCCTACACCATCACATGTGATTCTTCTATCTAATAAATCATATTGTATATCTACTATTATGTATTCATTTTAATGGTTATTTTGATATTTACGTGACCAGTTATCATAAGAAAGAATGTAGTAAAATATTGAACTATTTGTTATGAAGGGAACGAAAACACCATGATTACTTTATTTGTATCCGAATGTAGTCAGCTGTAAGCAATCAATTCTGATGATTTTTTTGTTTTGATATATTGGATGTTATGTGTTCAATATAATCTAAAATAAAAGTCCATGTTATGTATTGAAGATATAATACTCTTTCGATCATCTTATACGACACTTGTCTACAAGCTTAATATTATGAAACTGGTTTGATACATTCATTAAGACATAAACACTTTGTAAGACCTACTCCGTGTATACACAAACAAAAACTTAATAGAATATCTTAGCGTAACACGTGACGTCATCATCGTTGTTGTTGTTGATCCTATTCTCCTTACCTTAGACAGATCAATACTGACGTCACTTAAGGTTTGAGGGAGCGCATACTTCAAGGTAGACATAGATCGACATTTAAGTTTTAAATTGTATGTGCGTGTCCAGGCTTTGATTTATACTCTGAGGCCTATCAATTTAACGTTGTCTGTCCCCTTGGAGTCAATCAGTTGTTATGTCGACACTGTCTTGTATGCTATTTAAAAAATCCGCCACTGAACGAGAGAAAAAAAATCAGAGAAGACCGAAGCGTTAACAAAACCATAATCCTAACTCAAAATCGATTAAACTAGAGACAAAATATGAACAAATGAAAAGCTAAACATGGAGACCCTCGTAAAAGTACAAGAGAATAAGTGCAGATGTTCCGGAAGAGTAAACGTCTTCTGCTTCATCGACGACACCCGCCATGTAAATCTAGGTCAAATCCAAGTATGTGCCATGGCCTCAAAGTGAGAATTTATGATGTTCCTGTCGTTACAAAAATAGGAAAATATGAAATTGCAGATATTATGGTAAATTTACCTGTTTGTAACACATTTTTTAATCATAGTGGACGGTTCTGATATTATTACCTTTTGAACACCCCAAAACATATTACCAATGCTACGTCATTAACGTAACTGGTCTCCAGCTAATACACTGAAATGGCAGCCGTGAGGTGTACGTCATCTTTGAGATATGGGGGCTTGTTCATGTAGGTTGTACTGTAATATTGTTTTAATATTCATTATGACTCGTTAAAATTGTATTTTCTTTTTCCAAGCTTCTGTTTTGGACAATTGTTTCAGAAATCTAAGCGTTTCTTAAGCGGTAACTAATTACTATATATTTTCGATACATTTGATGGTATCTTGATCATAATGATTATGATTATAGACAAAGGTGGGATCCATTCCAAAGCAAAAGCATAAACAATTTCCATGTGATCGGCCTGCAGTATTTTTTTTTAATTATTTTTCAGGTTAGCGTCCGCCATGACAAAAAATCACAGTTCCTTTATACCAGGTGAACTTAAATGTGGATTTCTCACTTTCCATTCAGAAAATCTTTTAAGCATATATGATACGGTTACGTATCTGGAAATGATACTTTACTCTTTTAGTAAATAGTCAGATATATGGATTGGTTGTTGAAATAACAAACTTACCGGTTGTAGAATCTAAAACTACATTATTGCCACACAAAGGATATATAATTAATGTAGCATAGCTTATGACTGACACAATTATGCACGAATCGAGGAGTGTGAAGCTATGCCAATTTATCTGTTTAGACCACTTTCGACTGCAATGTTGATAATGCATCCACTACTGTCATCATATACTCAATTAAATAAGTACATATTTGGCATAAAAAATAATCAACTAGACTTATGCAACAGCATAACAACAACAACATCCCCCTGCCACAAAAACAAAAACAAAAACAAAAACAAAAAACAGAAAACAAAAGAAAACACGAAAAAAAAAAGATTTTTTGAACAATATTGTGATCTTTAACTTTTTCAGTACTGTCTGCAGTTTTCAACGTTGTTGAAAACTATGACAAAATTTCTGAGTGTCCGACCATATGGTATTTTTAGCATTAGAGTGTCCCCCCCCCTCATGGTAACAGTACACTTTTAAAAGCTTTATTTTTTTCCTATTTTGTTTGGTTGACAGAGTTCATTGCATATTATGAAATAACTGCAAAAATCAGTCATACTAAAATTCCTTTTTTTAAGTATTTATATTTTTTACATTTAACACAATATTCGTCACTATGAACATAATATAAAACACACAACACGTAAAGAGTTGATAGCAGTATATTTGAAAGTAAACCTGACAATACAAATATATATGTTATCAATTTATGAAATTTCATATATAAAAATTAAATAATATTTTGGTACAATAATAATTCTAATATCGTAAAAGTGGAAATTCTTTCGAGATGAAATGTCTGCATTTTGACTCCTTGAACTTCCCGCGTTGTTGACCAAAATTCTTTAGACAATGATTCTGACAACGATGCATTATACATTCTTTAATAATTTTGATGTATTGACTTTTAAGTTAAGTCTCCCCCAACACAAAAAAGAACGTAGGTATTTTTATACCGTGAAAATTTCTACATTAAATTATTTAGATTATGTATTTAACATAATTAAGAACATCGCACTTAAAACAAATATCATTTCACCATCAATTATTATACAAATATAACAGCAAAGCGCTACATGAACCTTTACTATTGTTGGGGGAATTTTCACCAATTCGAGGTAAACTGTTTCAAGTATTCTTTTCGACTTAACGCAGTTTATTATATTCAATAGAATGCGATAATTATGTAGACAGAACAGCGTCTTATCATGTGTGAACATATTTTTACACTAGCATCCCTTAAAGCACATAACAATACATGTATATTCACTGTATATGTTTCTGTCATGTTATATTGCAATGACGTGGATTTTCGAAAGTAACATTAATTTTGTAACCGACATTTCTACTAATCTTTCACGAAACAAGCTATTGGTTTATGGATGCAATAAAGTCATAAACAATCACACGGGATCTACAGGACCGAAATCACAAAAATAAGGATCACAGGGTAAATCATCCAATCAACATCTCACACACCATACAAGGGTAGTCTCCTCCAATCAACAACTCGTACCCATTATATAAGGATAGTCTCATCCAATCAACAACTCGTACCTATTATATAAGGATAGTCTTATCCAATCAACAACTCGCACACATTATATAAGGATAGTCTCATCCAATCAACAACTCGCACACATTATATAAGGATAGTCTCAACTAATCAACAACTCGCACACATTATATAAGGATAGTTTCAAACAATCAACAACTCGCACACATTATATAAGGATAGTCTCAACCAATCAACAACTCGCACACATTATATAAGGATAGTCTCAACCAATCAACAACTCGCACACATTATATAAGGATAGTCTCAACCAATCAACAACTCGCACACATTATATAAGGTAGTCTCAACCAATCAACTACTCGCACACATTATATAAGGATAGTCTCAACCAATCAACAACTCGCACACATTATATAAGGATAGTCTCAATCAATCAACAACTCGCACACACTATATAAGGATAGTCTCAAACAATCAACAACTCGCACACATTATACAAGGGTAGGCTCAACCAATCCACAACTTGCATACATCATACAAGGCCTTTGGGTAATCTATCAGCCCGTCGGCACACTAGTCACACAGGCCAAAGACATGCCGTAACAACCCACAAAGAGGGATGTTATACTTTTTGTAGCTGTTTTAACAGCATCTTGACTTGAAAAGGTCATATTGGGGCAATAGGCTTGTCATAAAAGCCAAAAACATGACATTTTTGGTAGCTGTAAAAACCTTTCGCCCCAAAAAGTTAATACATGTATTGTGTCAATATGCTTGTCATCACAGCCCATAGGAGCAGGAAGGGCATACAAGGCCTTCCTGTAGTCTTAACAGTCTCAATCAAACAGTTCATATTGGGCCAATAGGTTGATTATGTAATAACAGGTCCCGGTCAAATTCTAAAGATTAATTGAAAAAGAGTCATACATTGTAATATGATAGTTTTGATTGATTATTTACACAATGCGGTCTGAGAGAGTCAAAAAAAAAAATGATTCAACGATTGATCAAACCACTAGGTCGCAATGGGCCACAACATAGTACTATGTCTCATCCAGTAACGTCCCAGAATAAAGGCTTAACGATTGATCAAAACCACTAGGTCCTAATGGGCAACAAGATAGTACTATGTCTCATCCAGTAACGTCCCAGAATAAAGGCTTAACGATTAATCAAAACCACTAGGTCCTAATGGGCCACAAGATAGTACTATGTCTCACCCAGTAACATCCAAAAATAATGATTCAACGATTGATCAAAACCACTAGGTTACAATGGGCCACAAGATAGTACTATATCTCACCCAGTAACGTCCCAGAATAAAGTCTTAACGACTGATCAAAACCACTAGGTCACAATGGACCACAAGATAGTATAATGTCTCGCCCAGTAAAGTCCCAGATAAGGAGTGGACGATGGGAGTGACAGACTAGACACGAATGAGTCAAAGATGGTAAAAACAAACAATGATGTAATGGAGATGCTGAAGTCTGTACAGCGAACAATCTATTTCAGTTTTTTGCAATATCTCGCATATTGATATAAAGAACAAAACCTAGAGTACACGGCGAGGGTTGCGACCGTAGTGGTCTCCGGCAGATTATGCAATTCTCTATCGATTTCATGTAATCTGTTATATTGGATACAATGAGACGTGTCTTAATCAATCACAAGATAAAAATGTGAAGCATTCTGGGAAAAAACCGATACCTCACATTACACAGGTTAAATATGGGTTCCAATCTAACTGCGTTTGGGCCTTTTTTATATTTTCTCACTGATGTGTAAATATCTTTCCCTTAAAGTGAATAAAACCATTTTTTGTTTATTTATTGTATAAGTCAAGCTTGTGTTTTTGAGGTTTGATTAGGTTTTGATATCAAGAATTATCTTAATGCCATAGAGAGTGATATCTTTAGAAGCTTATTAATGTTTCGGGCAAATTGAACAGAGGTAACTTGATCGGTATGCATCTATGACTAACAATGGACCATGCGTTTGAATTGGCATGTAATTTGCCAAGGTGTTTGTTAATTTTAGCAAAATATGGGGAAAATGCATGCTCCAAGAGGGATGAGGACAATTAGTTTATGTAGATAATATTTGTTGCACATAACAACAATGCTGTTGTACTCTCAAGTGTCTTTAGCACACGATAGGGACATTTGTTTGACTGGATATGGCTCTATCAAAGCGTACACATTGATTCTGTTTTGATATTGAATTGTAAAGGGCGATAATAAAACGTTTTACTCAAATATGCATACATGTTTTATTTTTTTAAACTGTTCCTACTGGAGACTTATGAACATAGTGAGGAGATGTTAAAGGCAAATGTTAAAACTGTGGAGTTTGAAGCTTTTTAAGAAATCTATATATTTTTTACTTCCAACTCGGCGGTTAAACTATGTTATCTAAACCCATCTTCTTGCTAAAGTCGCAATAGTCTCTAATAAGAACATTTTTAATGGGAGGAAATGACATATTACTTAACATTGCGTGAATTTACTATAACAAAATTTAAGTGTCTAAAATGTGACATTTAGTGTAATTCATTTTTAAGTTAAAGGAAATCATGCATACATGTGTTTCACCAGTTGTTGATATATAATTTTATCCAAACAATTCTTATACAATCCTTTTTGAAACAAGCTTACTTTCCAGACATCAAGTAAAATATGTTTTACCTTTTGGCCCCTAGCATCACTGAAGAGTCCTAGGAGGACGAAGCAGCTGTAATGTGCAGTTTAATTCATTTTCGGCATACTGTATCTATTACTTAATTAAAAAGGTGCAGCATATGTGTGTTTTACGTCATCCTTGGTAATGCTTTGGGGTTAACATTATATTAAATATTTTCTATTTAAACCAAAATTTCCGCTAATACATTCAGCATTTACTCATTATCAATATGTTGTACAATAATAAAGATATAGTAGTGTGTCAATTTTATATAATGGTTATGTTCAAATGAAATTTGTTTCCCGTCATATGGTAGCGTTAAACATGGATTTGGCGGTATAACGAAAATGTCAATATATGATAACGGACATTCACATACACTAGTGATAGACGAGGTGGTAAATGAAACCAACTTATTTTCGCGGAGATTTTATTTCGCGATAATACGATCATAAATTCTGTGTTTAGTACATTACAGTACTCCTACAGTTGGCATACCTCTGATTTTAACTTTTTCGCGTCGATGAATTTTCGCGAATTTTAATCAACCGCGAAATACGCGAAAATTAATCGCACGCGAATAAAAGTTGGTTAACAGTACATGAAGCATGAGGCATTATATATTTAATATACTACCATTGTTAGGATTAACGAGAAGAGGATTATCATTGGTAAACATAGCTTTATCATGTTCGGATTAACGAGAAGAGGATTATCATTGGTAAACATACCTTTATCATGTTCGGATTAACGAGAAGAGGATTATCATTGGTAAACATACCTTTATCATGTTCGGATTAACGAGAAGAGGATTATCATTGGTAGACATAGCTTTATCAAGTTCGGATTAACGAGAAGAGGATTATCATTGGTAAACATTACTTTATCATGTTCGGATTAACGAGAAGAGGATTATCATTGGTAGACATAACTTTATCATGTTCGGATTAACGAGAGGAGGATTATCATTGGTAAACATAACTTTATCATGTTCGGATTAACGAGAAGAGGATTATCGTTGGTAAACATAACTTTATCATGTTCGGATTAACGAGAGGAGGATTATCATTGGTAAACATAGCTTTATCACATTGTAGTTACATCTCAATACAAAATATAATTCTCATAATTGTAAACATTTTCTACGGGTTGGAAAGTATGATTAGATTAACGTAAAGATCATTTTACACATCTCTCTTTCTTGTATGATGAAGGTGACAGGGTACATATAGTAGTAGACTAACTAGTCATAGCAACGTCACATGAAAATATTTCTTGGTTGTATAAAATAATTTTTACATGAATAATTCTCATAAATGTCAAACAACATATAACCCTATAACTATTTTTAACACAATGCTATTTCTTTCTTGTAAAAATAAATATAGTGAATATAATGGCGACTATGTTGAGGAGAATCCCTGCGACACTGACTATGATTGACCCTCGGGCCTTTCTAGACGCCATTGTGGACCTGCCGGCCTCTCCATCTCGTCGAGCACCCAGTGACAGACACACAGCCAGCACACCACAAAAGGGGTTAAAGCACACCATCACTACAATAGCCATTTCTAGGTGGCTGTTAGTCTGTTCCCTTTGTACATGAGTCGTATTTCTTAACGGCGAAATGTTCGAGGACAGGAAGTGTACCTTCGAGTCGTCTCGGTCAAATACGTATTCCACTCCTTGCTGTGACGCTGTCGCTTCCGAATGTCTGGGGGCAGAATAGCACAACATCGTGCGTCGTTATGGTTGGGTATAAACTAATATGACAAACAGTTCCACAGCTGATGTGTATTAAATATCTGTTCTATTGCAATCAGTTTATATAACGTGCACACCATGACGCCTTTTCCACGAAAACAAGTTGGCTCTGTCCTCCTTAATTATTTCTCGCTGGTGACTTATTTATGGACAACCGTGTTCTAAAACATAAAGGTCTACGACCGAAAACGACGACATCATTAATCTGGTACTTAGTCGCACTGAGAAGCCTTATATAGACACACTGCCGAACGAAGGCAGGGGTGATCAGCACAAAATATATGAAGACCTTGCTAGGTATCTTGCTCCTGGATTCTCTATCATACAGAAAAAGCAATCTGTCTTATCTAAATATACACTGGGGATTTACAAAGTTGTTCATTCTAATCATCAGGGTGAGTTATACCATATCGATTTTCAAGAGAAATGATTAAGGATGTAATGTAAATGTGTACTGACTTGGGTATCAGTTTTTGCCGTGAGCAGATTTCTAAAGGGTCCTCATCTTCCCCTGTCTTACCGGGCAAAATGGAAACAGGTTATCGACTAATTATATTAAACATGTGTATCCAATATTCCATATTAACTGAAAAAGTTTGCTACACGATGTCATCGGCCTTGACATACTTTGTTGAAAGTGATGTCATTAATTCACCTTTCCTTTCACAATAATCATGTAATGTCGTTCATTTTGGCACTCATTTGTCACGTGATATTTATCTGTTTCACTATCTCATATGTTGGCCTCGTTTCGACATATTCCGTGTCACTTGTTGTTATTTCTCTAGTATTGACAGACGTAAGGTTTGTGAATTTATTTAGTATTTTAATGTTCCTTTCCTTTTGATTTGAAATATCACTCGCTTGTTACTCATAAAGGTCCTACTTCCGGTCTGTTGTCCATAGCAACGCATTTCAACATTTAATCACAACCGAATTACCTACTACTGTACGTCGTTGTTTTTGGCGATTCGTGTTAAAACTAGTGGTTACAAGACACACATGCCGGGTTAACTGGTTGTTCTTGACTTGCAGTTGCAAATAATTTTCAAACGTCATTCATAGTTTAATATCCTGGTGTTGATCGGGCTAGGAATTGTCATCTTGTTCAGCTACCTGCAAAAAGAAAATATTTGGATATAAAAACGATTGATTATCTTACTCGTAACATTTCTAAATGTTAAAACACACCAATAACGAAGATGGGCGATACTTTGACATTTTACTCTGCTTATTGTTGAAAGCACATTAATGCCGCAGATGGACCATCCATATTCTATCTAATTTTGTTTTCTATTAAGAGACATAAATAATGAAGATGAACGATAAATCTTATATTAACTTAAAAATAGAGAATACCGAAGCATCAACAAATTCGAAATCCTAGCTCAAAATCGATAAAATACAAAAAAAAAAAAAAAAAAATCCACATGGAGACCCTTGTAAAAGTACGAGAGAATAAGACCAGATGTTCTGGAAGAGTAAGCGTCGTCTGTTTCATCAACGACACCCGCCATGTAAATCAAGTTATCGAAATGAGAACCGAGTCATCATTGTCAATCACAACAAGTAAGCTTTCTTTAAAACAGACATCAACAAACTTTGCTTTTGTTGAAACACATCTATAAGCAAGATGGACCATACATTTTTGACATAAAATCAAAGTACTTCCGAAATATTTGATAATTGACTGTATGAGTTTAGTGATTGTAACAATGCTTGTTTAGTTATATAAGTCGATTCGTTAATCCCACAGAAAATGATATTGTTTTAACAGAATTTGTTGAAGCCGAGGGGAGAAAACGACGATGCGATGAAATGAAAACCTTTTGACAAAATTTTAACTGTAAACATCAGAAAAGTGAGATTATGGGAATTGCTTAATCGCGCTGTCTGCTTCGTTTTCTTTAAAAGAAATTCAAGAAAAAAAATGCAAAGCCTCGGGTTTAACTAATTTGATAAACACTCGGGTGGAATTTCCCTATCTTAACTCCCAGGTCATGACAGAGCCTTATATTAGTTTTATCGACCTTTATATCTTCAGTACTAGTGCACGGCAGTCAACCAATTACACCAAAGAGCCGATCAAATGCATATTTATAACGTCTTATGAAAATTAAGATCCACCCCATCGTTACGATATTTTAATTTTATTTATCAAAGATTGTTAGTAGAATATTGTAATTAACAAAACCAAAATCAAAACATTGTAAACATTACGTTCTTATATGTGGATGCAAGTTTGCGACCACATAAATATATAATAGCTTTGCTTTTGTTCAACACTGGACTGACAGGGGGTCGTTAATGTCGCTATCATTAGCATATCTCTCAGAATGTGATCATATAACCGGCTAAAATCAATGTTTTGTCGCTAAAACTGACGATAAATCATACATTAAACAGTTAACTTTGCCTATGATTAAAACACACTAATTACGCAGATGGGCCATACATTAAAAAGTTAACTTTGGTTATGATTAAAACACATAATAACGTAGATGGGCCATACATTTAACAGTTAACTTCGCTTATTGTTAAACAGACATCAATAGCGTAGATGGGCCATACATTTAACAGTTAAATTTGCTTATTGTTAAACAGACATCAATAGCGTAGATGGGCCATACATTTAACAGTTAAATTTGCTTATTGTTAAACAGACATCAATAGCGTAGATGGGCCATACATTTAACAGTTAAATTTGCTTATTGTTAAACAGACATCAATAGCGTAGATGGGCCATACATTTAACAGTTAAATTTGCTTATTGTTAAACAGACATCAATAGCGTAGATGGGCCATACATTTAACAGTTAAATTTGCTTATTGTTAAACAGACATCAATAGCGTAGATGGGCCATACATTTAACAGTTAAATTTGCTTATTGTTAAACAGACATCAATAACGCAGAAAGCTCATACATTAAACAGTTAAATTTGCTTATTGTTTAACAGACATCAATAGCGTAGATGGGCCATACATTTAACAGTTACCTTTGCTTATGATTAAAACACACCAATAGCACAGATTGGCCTTACATTAAACAGTTAACTTTCTCTTTGTTACTGTTAAATAAATAAGGAAAATGTACCACGGGAAATCACATCAGTGACAAGACAGACCATACATCTGTTTACTGTTTTAAAACATAAATAACGAAGGATGACCACACGCATTTCATATTCACCTTCCCTTACTGTTAAAACTAATCCATTATGAGGATGGACGATACATTTTATATTCAACTTTGTTTTACCATTAATGACACATCATGCAATAGCGACGATGTACCATACGTTTTACATTTAACTTTGATTCCTGTTAAAAACTCATCAATTTCGAGCCATTCATCTTACTTTCAACTTTGTTTTGATGTTGGAAACACATCATTCCATAGATGGGCTCTACATTTTTCATTTCACATCGTTTACTGTTAAAAAGATATCAATAACGAAGATCGATATTAACATTCTGCTAGCTCAGTTATAGCTAATAAGTTAATTCTTTAAAGAAGAATTCCCGAAGACTTGATGTAGAAATAAATATATTACACAGCAAGCTCCAGAAATTTGTATCATAATAAAATATGTTCTCATGAAGTATTAGGTGTGTTAGCTTGCTGCTGCTACTGCTGCTGTAATCAACACCATACATTTCAACTAGGCCTCGCTATGTAGTTCCCTTCTCCCTAATTACCTTATATCCCAGCTGATTATGTAACCATAGCATCTGACAAATATGTACTTTAACGGTAATTAAAATCTAGTAGGTGTACTCATCACGTGCTTCATCCCGCTAAGTGATTGAAACACTGGAGTAAATGCATTAGATTTCTGTATGTAGAAACACTGGAGTAAATGCATTAGATTTCTGTATGTAGAAACACTGGAGTAAATATATTAGATTTCTGTATGTAGAAACACTGGAGTAAATGTATTAGATTTCTGTATGTAGAAACACTGGAGTAAATGTATTAGATTTCTGTATGTAGAAACACTGGAGTAAATGTATTAGATTTCTGTGTGTAGAAACACTGGAGTAAATGTATTATATTTCTGTATGTAGAAACACTGGAGTAAATGTATTATATTTCTGTATGTAGAAACACTGGAGTAAATGTATTAGATTTCTGTATGTAGAATCACTGGAGTAAATGTATTAGATTTCTGTATGTAGAAACACTGGAGTAAATGTATTAGATTTCTGTATGTAGAAACCCTGGAGTAAATGAATTATATTTCTATATGTAGAAACACTGGAGTAAATGTATTAGATTTCTGTATGTAGAAACACTGGAGTAAAAGTATTAGATTTCTGTATGTAGAAACACTGGAGTAAATGTATTAGATTTCTGTATGTAGAAACACTGGAGTAAATGTATTAGATTTCTGTATGTAGAAACACTGGAGTAAATGTATTAGATTTCTGTATGTAGAAACACTGGAGCAAATGTAGTAGATTTCTGTATGTAGAAACACTGGAGTAAATGTATTATATTTCTCTATGTAGAAACACTGGAGCAAATGTATTAGATTTCTGTATGTAGAAACACTGGAGTAAATATATTAGATTTCTGTATGTAGAAACACTGGAGTAAATGTATTAGATTTCTGTATGTAGAAACACTGGAGTAAATGTATTAGATTTCTGTATGTAGAAACACTGGAGTAAATATATTAGATTTCTGTATGTAGAAACACTGGAGTAAATGTATTATATTTCTGTATGTAGAAACACTGGAGTAAATGTATTAGATTTCTGTATGTAGAACCACTGGAGTAAATGTATTATATTTCTGTATGTAGAAACACTGGAGTAAATGTATTATATTTCTGTATATAGAAACACTGGAGTAAATGTATTAGATTTCTGTATGTAGAAACACTGGAGTAAAAGTATTATATTTCTGTATGTAGAAACACTTGGGTAAATGTAGTAGATTTCTGTATGTAGAAACACTGGAGTAAAAGTATTATATTTCTGTATGTAGAAACACTGGAGTAAATGTATTATATTTCTGTATGTAGAAACATTGGAGTAAATGTATTAGATTTCTGTATGTAGAAACACTGGAGTAAATGTATTAGATTTCTGTATGTAGAAACACTGGGGTAAATGCATTAGATTTCTGTATGTAGAAACATTGGAGTAAATGTATTAGATTTATGTACTGTATGTAGAAACACTGGAGCAAATGTATTAGATTTCTGTATGTAGAAACACTGGAGTAAATGTATTAGGTTTCTGTATGTAGAAACACTGGGTAAATGTATTAGATTTCTGTGTGTAGAAACACTGGAGCAAATGTATTAGATTTCTGTATGTAGAAACACTGGTGTGAATGTTTTATATCTCTGTATGTAGAAACACCGGAGTATATATATTATATTTCTGTATGTATAAACACTGGAGTAAATGTATTAGATTTCTGTATGTAGAAACACTGGAGTGAATATTTAATATCTCTGTATTTAGAAACAATGGAGTAAATGTATTAGATTTCTGTATGTAGAAACACTGGAGTAAATGCATTAGCTTTCTGTATGTAGAAACACTGGAGTAACTGTATTAGATTTCTGTATGTAGAAACACTGGAGTAAATGTATTAGATTTCTGTATATAGAAACACTGGAGCAAATGTATTAGATTTCTGTTTGAGAAACACTTGAGTAAATGTATTAGATTTCTGTTTGAGAAACACTTGAGTAAATGTATTATATTTCTGTATGTAGAAACACTGGAGTAAATGTATTAGATTTCTGTATGTAGAAACACTGGAGTAAATGTATTAGATTTCTGTTTGAGAAACACTTGAGTCAATGTATTAGATTTCTGTATGTAGAAACACTGGAGTAAATGTATTAGATTTCTGTATATAGAAACACTGGAGTAAATGTATTAGATTTCTGTATGTAGAAACACTGGAGTAAATGTATTATATTTCTGTATATAGAAACACTGGAGTAAATGTATTAGATTTCTGTTTGAGAAACACTTGAGTAAATGTATTAGATTTCTGTTTGAGAAACACTTGAGTAAATGTATTAGATTTCTGTATATAGAAACACTGGAGTAAATGTATTATATTTCTGTTTGAGAAACACTTGAGTAAATGTATTAGATTTCTGTTTATAGAAACACTGGAGTAAATGTATTAGATTTCTGTATATAGAAACACTGGAGCAAATGTCTTAGATTTCTGTATGTAGAAACACTGGAGTAAATGTATTAGATTTCTGTATGTAGAAACACTGGAGTAAATGTATTATATTTCTGTATGTAGAAACACTGGAGTAAATGTATTATATTTCTGTATGTAGAAACACTGGAGTAAATGTATTAGATTTCTGTATGTAGAAACACTGGAGTAAATGTATTATATTTCTGTATGTAGAAACACTGGAGTAAATGTATTAGATTTCTGTATGTAGAAACACTTGAGTCAATGTATTATATTTCTGTATGTAGAAACACTGGATTAAATGTATTCGATTTCTGTATGTAGAAACACTAGATTTCTATATGTAGAAACACTGTAGTAAATGTATTATATTTCTGTATGTAGAAACACTGAAGTAAATGTATTAGATTTCTGTAAGTAGAAACACTGGAGTAAATGTATTAGATTTCTGTAAGTAGAAACACTGGAATAAATGTATTAGATTTCTGTATATAGAGACACTGGAGTTAATGTATTAGATTTCTGTATATAGAAACACTAGATTTCTATATGTAGAAACACTGGAGTAAATATATTAGATTTCTGTATGTAGAAACACTGGAGTAAATGTATTATTTTTCTGTATGTAGAAACACTGGAGTAAATGTATTAGATTTCTGTATGTAGAAACACTGTAGTAAATGTATTATATTTCTGTATGTAGAAACATTGGAGTAAATGTATTTGATTTCTGTATATAGAAATACTCGAGTAAATTTATTAGATTTGTGTATGTAGAAACACTGAAGTAAAGTTATTAGATTTCTGTAAGTAGAAACACTGGAGTAAATGTATTAGATTTCTGTAAGTAGAAACACTGGAATAAATGTATTAGATTTCTGTATATAGAGACACTGGAGTTAATGTATTAGATTTCTGTATATAGAAACACTAGATTTCTATATGTAGAAACACTGGAGTAAATATATTAGATTTCTGTATGTAGAAACACTGGAGTAAATGTATTATTTTTCTGTATGTAGAAACACTGGAGTAAATGTATTAGATTTCTGTAAGTAGAAACACTGGAATAAATGTATTAGATTTCTGTATATAGAGACACTGGAGTTAATGTATTAGATTTCTGTATATAGAAACACTAGATTTCTATATGTAGAAACACTGGAGTAAATATATTAGATTTCTGTATGTAGAAACACTGGAGTAAATGTATTATTTTTCTGTATGTAGAAACACTGGAGTAAATGTATTAGATTTCTGTATATAGAAATACTCGAGTAAATTTATTAGATTTGTGTATGTAGAGACACTGGAGTAAATGTATTAGATTTCTGTATGTAGAAACACTGGAGTAAATGCATTAGCGTTCTGTATGTAGAAACACTGGAGTAAATGTATTAGATTTCTGTATGTAGAAACACTGGAGTAAATGTATTAGATTTCTGTGTGTAGAAACACTGGAGTAAATGTATTAGATTTCTGTATGTAGAAACACTGGAGTAAATGTATTATTTTTCTGTATGTAGAAACACTGGAGTAAATGTATTAAATTTCTGTATATAGAAATACTCGAGTAAATTTATTAGATTTCTGTATGTAGAAACACTGGAGTAAATGTGTTAGATTTCTGTAAGTATAAACACTGGAGTAAATGTTTTATATTTCTGTATGTAGAAACACTGGAGTAAATGTATTATATTTCTGTATGTAGAAACACTGGAGTAAATGTATTATATTTCTGTATGAAGAAACACTGGAGCAAATGTATTAGATTTCTGTATGTAGAAACACTGGAGTAAATGTATTATATTTCTGTATGTAGAAACACTGGGGTAAATGTATTAGATTTCTGTATGTAGAAACACTGGAGTAAATGTATTATATTTCTGTATGTAGAAACACTGGGGTAAATGTATTAGATTTCTGTATGTAGAAACACTGGAGTAAATGTATTAGATTTCTGGATGTAGAAACATTGGAGTAAATGTATTAGATTTCTGTATGTAGAAACACTGGAGTAAATGCATTAGATTTCTGTATGTAGAAACACTGGAGTAAATGTATTAGATTTCTGGATGTAGAAACCCCGGAGTAAATGTATTAGATTTCTGTATGTAGAAACACTGGAGTAAATGTATTAGATTTCTGTGTGTAGAAACACTGGAGTAAATGTATTAGATTTCTGTATGTAGAAAAACTGGAGTAAATGTATTAGATTTCTGTATGTAGAAACACTGGAGTAAATGTATTAGATTTCTGTATGTAGAAACACTGGAGTAAATGTATTAGATTTCTGTATGTAGAAACATTGGAGTAAATGTATTATATTTCTGTATGTAGAAACACCGGAGTAAATGTATTCGATATCTGTATGTAGAAACACTGGAGTAAATGTATTAGATTTCTGTATGTAGGAACACTGGAGTAAATGTATTAGATTTCTGTATGTAGAAACACTGGAGTAAATGTATTAGATTTCTGTATGTATAGAAACACTGGAGTAAATGTATTCGATATCTGTATGTAGAAACACTGGAGTAAATGTATTAGATTTCTGTATGTAGGAACACTGGAGTAAATGTATTAGATTTCTGTATGTAGAAACACTGGAGTAAATGTATTAGATTTCTGTATGTATAGAAACACTGGAGTAAATGTATTAGATTTCTGTATGTAGAAACACTGGAGTAAATGTATGAGATTTCTGTATGTAGAAACATTGGAGTAAATGTATTATATTTCTGTATGTAGAAACACCGGAGTAAATGTATTCGATATCTGTATGTAGAAACACTGGAGTAAATGTATTAGATTTCTGTATGTAGGAACACTGGAGTAAATGTATTAGATTTCTGTATGTAGAAACACTGGAGTAAATGTATTAGATTTCTGTATGTAGAAACACTGGAGTAAATGTATTAGATTTCTGTATGTAGAAACACTGGGGTAAATGTATTAGATTTCTGGATGTAGAAACCCCGGAGTAAATGTATTAGATTTCTGTATGTAGAAACACTGGAGTAAATGTATTATATTTCTGTATGTAGAAACACTGGAGTAAATGTATTATATTTCTGTATATAGAAACACTGGAGTAAATGTATTCGATATCTGTATGTAGAAACACTGGAGTAAATGTATTAGATTTCTGTATGTAGAAACACTGGAGTAAATGCATTAGCGTTCTGTATGTAGAAACACTGGAGTAAATGTATTATTTTTCTGTATGTAGAAACACTGGAGTAAATGTATTAAATTTCTGTATATAGAAATACTCGAGTAAATTTATTAGATTTCTGTATGTAGAAACACTGGAGTAAATGTGTTAGATTTCTGTAAGTATAAACACTGGAGTAAATGTTTTATATTTCTGTATGTAGAAACACTGGAGTAAATGTATTATATTTCTGTATGAAGAAACACTGGAGCAAATGTATTAGATTTCTGTATGTAGAAACACTGGAGTAAATGTATTATATTTCTGTATGTAGAAACACTGGGGTAAATGTATTAGATTTCTGTATGTAGAAACACTGGAGTAAATGTATTATATTTCTGTATGTAGAAACACTGGGGTAAATGTATTAGATTTCTGTATGTAGAAACACTGGAGTAAATGTATTAGATTTCTGGATGTAGAAACATTGGAGTAAATGTATTATATTTCTGTATGTAGAAACACTGGAGTAAATGCATTAGATTTCTGTATGTAGAAACACTGGAGTAAATGTATTAGATTTCTGGATGTAGAAACCCCGGAGTAAATGTATTAGATTTCTGTATGTAGAAACACTGGAGTAAATGTATTAGATTTCTGTGTGTAGAAACACTGGAGTAAATGTATTAGATTTCTGTATGTAGAAAAACTGGAGTAAATGTATTAGATTTCTGTATGTAGAAACACTGGAGTAAATGTATTAGATTTCTGTATGTAGAAACACTGGAGTAAATGTATTAGATTTCTGTATGTAGAAACATTGGAGTAAATGTATTATATTTCTGTATGTAGAAACACCGGAGTAAATGTATTCGATATCTGTATGTAGAAACACTGGAGTAAATGTATTAGATTTCTGTATGTAGGAACACTGGAGTAAATGTATTAGATTTCTGTATGTAGAAACACTGGAGTAAATGTATTAGATTTCTGTATGTATAGAAACACTGGAGTAAATGTATTCGATATCTGTATGTAGAAACACTGGAGTAAATGTATTAGATTTCTGTATGTAGGAACACTGGAGTAAATGTATTAGATTTCTGTATGTAGAAACACTGGAGTAAATGTATTAGATTTCTGTATGTATAGAAACACTGGAGTAAATGTATTAGATTTCTGTATGTAGAAACACTGGAGTAAATGTATTAGATTTCTGTATGTAGAAACACTGGAGTAAATGTATTATATTTCTGTATGTAGAAACACTGGAGTAAATTTATTATATTTCTGTATGTAGAAACACTAAAGTAAATGTATCATATTTCTGTATGAAGAAACACTGGATTTAATGTATTAGATTCTGTGTGTAGAAACACTGGAGCAAATGTATTAGATTTCTGTATGTAGAAACACTGGAGCAAATGTATTAGATTTCTGTATGTATAAACACTGGAGTAAATGATTTAGATTTCTGTATGAAGAGACACTGGATTTAATGTATTAGATTCTGTGTGTAGAAACACTGGAGTAAATGTATTAGATTTCTGTGTGTAGAAACACTGGAATAAATGTATTAGATTTCTGTATGTAGAAACACTGGAGTAAATATATTAGATTTCTGTATATAGAAACACTAGATTTCTGTATGTAGAAACACTGGAGTAAATATATTAGATTTCTGTATGTAGAAACACTAAATTTCTATATGTAGAAACACTGGAGTAAATATATTAGATTTCTGTGTGTAGAAACACTGGAATAAATGTATTAGATTTCTGTATGTAGAAACACTGGAGTAAATATATTAGATTTCTGTATATAGAAACACTAGATTTCTGTATGTAGAAACACTGGAGTAAATATATTAGATTTCTGTATGTAGAAACACTAAATTTCTATATGTAGAAACACTGGAGTAAATATATTAGATTTCTGTATGTAGAAACACTGGAGTAAATGTATTAGATTTCTGTATGTAGAAACACTGGAGTAAATGTATTAGATTTCTGTGTGTAGAAACACTGGAATAAATGTATTAGATTTCTGTATGTAGAAACACTGGAGTAAATATATTAGATTTCTGTATATAGAAACACTAGATTTCTGTATGTAGAAACACTGGAGTAAATATATTAGATTTCTGTGTGTAGAAACACTGGAGTAAATGTATTAGATTTCTGTGTGTAGAAACACTGGAGTAAATGTATTAGATTTCTGTATGTAGAAACATTGGAGTAAATGTATTATATTTCTGTATGTAGAAACACTGGAGTAAATGTATTAGATTTCTGTATGTAGAAACACTGGAGTAAATGTATTAGATTTCTGTATGTAGAAACACTGGAGTAAATGTATTAGATTTCTGTATGTAGAAACACTGGAGTAAATGTATTAGATTTCTGTGTGTAGAAACACTGGAATAAATGTATTAGATTTCTGTATGTAGAAACACTGGAGTAAATATATTAGATTTCTGTATATAGAAACACTAGATTTCTGTATGTAGAAACACTGGAGTAAATATATTAGATTTCTGTATGTAGAAACACTAAATTTCTATATGTAGAAACACTGGAGTAAATATATTAGATTTCTGTATGTAGAAACACTGGAGTAAATGTATTAGATTTCTGTGTGTAGAAACACTGGAGTAAATGTATTAGATTTCTGTGTGTAGAAACACTGGAGTAAATGTATTAGATTTCTGTATGTAGAAACACTGGAGTAAATGTATTAGATTTCTGTATGTAGAAACACTGGAGTAAATGTATTATATTTCTGTGTGTAGAAACACTGGAGTAAATGTATTATTTTTCTGTATGTAGAAACACTGGAGTAAATGTATTAGATTTCTGTATGTAGAAACACTGGAGTAAATGTATTAGATTTCTGTATGTAGAAACACTGGAGTAAATGTATTATATTTCTGTATGTAGAAACATTGGAGTAAATGTATTATATTTCTGTATGTAGACACACTGGAGTAAATGTATTATATTTCTGTATGTAGAAACATTGGAGTAAATGTATTATATTTCTGTATGTAGAAACACTGGAGTAAATGTATTATATTTCTGTATGTAGAAACATTGGAGTAAATGTATTATATTTCTGTATGTAGACACACTGGAGTAAATGTATCATATTTCTGTATGTAGAAACACTGGAGTAAATGCATTAGATTTCTGTATGTAGAAACACTGGAGTACATGTATTATATTTCTGTATGTAGAAACACTGGAGTAAATGTATTATTTTTCTGTATGTAGAAACACTGGAGCAAATGTATTCGATTTCTGTATGTAGAAACACTGGAGCAAATGTATTAGATTTCTGTATGTAGAAACACTGGAGCAAATGTATTATATTTCTGTATGTAGAAACACTGGAGCAAATGTATTCGATTTCTGTATGTAGAAACACTGGAGTAAATGTATTATTTTTCTGTATGTAGAAACACTGGAGCAAATGTATTCGATTTCTGTATGTAGAAACACTGGAGTAAATGTATTATATTTCTGTATGTAGAAACACTGGAGTAAATGTATCATATTTCTGTATGTAGAAACACTGGAATAAATGTATTAGATTTCTGTATATAGAAACACTGGAGTAAATGTATTATATTTCTGTATGTAGAGACACTGGAGTAAATGTATTAGATTTCTGTGGATAGAAACACTAGATTTCTATATGTAGAAACACTGGAGCAAATGTATTATATTTCTGTATGTAGAAACACTGGAGTAAATATATTAGATTTCTGTATGTAGAAACACTGGAGGAAATGTATTAGATTTCTGTATGTAGAAACCCAGGAGTAAATGCATTAGATTTCTGTATGTAGAAACACTGGAGTAAATGTATTATTTTTCTGTATGTAGAAACACTGGAGTAAATGTATTATATTTCTGTATGTAGAAACACTGGAGCAAATGTATTAGATTTATGTATGTAGAAACACTGGAGCAAATGTATTAGATTTCTGTATGTAGAAACACTGGAGTAAATGTATTATATTTCTGTATGTAGAAACACTGGAGTAAATGTATTAGATTTCTGTATGTAGAAACACTGGAGCAAATGTATTAGATTTATGTATGTAGAAACACTGGAGCAAATGTATTAGATTTCTGTATGTAGAAACACTGGAGTAAATGTATTATATTTCTGTATGTAGAAACACTGGAGTAAATGTATTATATTTCTGTATGTAGAAACACTGGAGTAAATGTATCATATTTCTGTATGTAGACACACTGGAGTAAATGTATTATATTTCTGTATGTAGAAACACTGGAGTAAATGTATTATATTTCTGTATGTAGAAACACTGGAGTAAATGTATCATATTTCTGTATGTAGACACACTGGAGTAAATGTATTATATTTCTGTATGTAGAAACACTGGAGTAAATGTATCATATTTCTGTATGTAGAAACACTGGAGTAAATGTATTATTTTTTCTGTATGTAGAAACACTGGAGTAAATGTATTAGATTTCTGTATGTAGAAACACTGGAGTAAATGTATTATATTTCTGTATGTAGAAACACTTGAGTAAATGTATTATATTTCTGTATGTAGAAACACTGGAGTAAATGTATTATATTTCTGTATGTAGAAACACTGGAGTAAATGTATTCGATTTCTGTATGTAGAAACACTGGAGTAAATGTATTAGATTTCTGTATGTAGAAACACTGGAGTAAATGTATTATATTTCTGTATGTAGAAACACTGGAGTAAATGTATTATATTTCTGTATGTAGAAACACTGGAGCAAATGTATTCGATTTATGTATGTAGAAACACTGGAGTAAATGTATTCGATTTCTGTATGTAGAAACACTGGAGTAAATGTATTAGATTTCTGTATGTAGAAACACTGGAGTAAATGTATTAGATTTCTGTATGTAGAAACACTGGAGTAAATGTATTAGATTTTTGTATGTAGAAACACTGGAGTAATTGTATTAGATTTCTGTATGTAGAAACACTGGAGTAAATGTATTCGATTTCTGTATGTATAAACATTGGAGTAAATGTATTAGATTTCTGTATGTAGAAACACTGGAGTAAATGTATTAGATTTCTGTATGTAGAAACACTGGAGCAAATGTATTAGATTTCTGTATGTAGAAACACTGGAGTGAATGTTTTATATTTCTGTATGTAGAAACACTGGAGTAAATGTATTAGATTTCTGTATGTAGAAACACTGGGATCAATGTATTAGATTTCTGTATGTAGAAACATTGGAGTAAATGTATTATATTTCTGTATGTAGAAACACTGGAGTAAATGTATTAGATTTCTGTATGTAGAAACACTGGAGTCAATGTATTATATTTCTGTATAAAGAAACACTAGATTTCTATATGTAGAAACACTGGAGTAAATATATTAGATTTCTGTTTGTAGAAGCACTGGAGTAAATGAATTCGATTTCTGTATGTAGAAACACTGGAGTAAATGTATTATATTTCTGTATGTAGAAACACTGGAGTAAATGTATTATATTTCTGTATAAAGAAACACTAGATTTCTATATGTAGAAACACTGGAGTAAATATATTAGATTTCTGTTTGTAGAAGCACTGGAGTAAATGAATTCGATTTCTGTATGTAGAAACATTGGAGTAAATGTATTAGATTTCTGTATGTAGAAACACTGGAGTAAATGCATTAGATTTCTGTGTGTAGAAACACTGGAGTAAATGTATTAGATTTCTGTATGTAGAAACACTGGAGTAAATGTATTAGAGTTTTGTATGTAGAAACACTGGAGCAAATGTATTAGATTTCTGTATGTAGAAACACTGGAGTAAATGTATTAGAGTTTTGTATGTAGAAACACTGGAGAAAATGTATTCGATATCTGTATGTAGAAACACTGGAGTAAATGTATTAGATTTATGTATGTAGTAACACTGGAGAAAATGTATTAGAGTTTTGTATGTAGAAACACTGGAGCAAATGTATTAGATTTCTGTATGTAGAAACACTGGAGTGAATGTTTTAGATTTCTGTATGTAGAAACACTGGAGTAAATGTATTAGATTTCTGTATGTAGAAACACTGGGATCAATGTATTAGATTTCTGTATGTAGAAACATTGGAGTAAATGTATTATATTTCTGTATGTAGAAACACTTTAGTAAATGTATTAGATTTCTGTATGTAGAAACACTGGAGTAAATGTATTATATTTCTGTATAAAGAAACACTAGATTTCTATATGTAGAAACACTGGAGTAAATATATTAGATTTCTGTTTGTAGAAGCACTGGAGTAAATGAATTCGATTTCTGTATGTAGAAACACTGGAGTAAATGTATTAGATTTCTGTATGTAGAAACACTGGAGTAAATGCATTAGATTTCTGTGTGTAGAAACACTGGAGTAAATGTATTAGATTTCTGTATGTAGAAACACTGGAGTAAATGTATTAGAGTTTTGTATGTAGAAACACTGGAGAAAATGTATTAGATTTCTGTGTGTAGAAACACTGGAGTAAATGTATTCGATTTATGTATGTAGTAACACTGGAGAAAATGTATTAGAGTTTTGTATGTAGAAACACTGGAGCAAATGTATTAGATTTCTGTATGTAGAAACACTGGAGTGAATGTTTTATAGCTCTGTATGTAGAAACAATGGAGTATATATATTATATTTCTGTATGTAGAAACACTAAAGTAAATGTATTAGATTTCTGTATATAGAAACCCTGGAGTAAATGTATTAGATTTCTGTATGTAGAAACTCTGGAATAAATGTATTATATTTCTGTATGTAGAAACACTCGAGCAAATGTAGTAGATTTCTGTATGTAGAAACACTGGAGTAAATGTATTAGATTTCTGTATATAGAAACCCTGGAGTAAATGTATTAGATTTCTGTATGTAGAAACACTGGAGTAAATGTATTATATTTCTGTATATAGAAACACTGGAGTAAATGTATTATATTTCTGTATGTAGAAACACTGGAGTAAATGTATTATATTTCTGTATGTAGAAACACTGGAGCAAATGTATTAGATTTCTGTATGTAGAAACACTGGAGTAAATGTATTATATTTCTGTATATAGAAACACTGGAGTAAATGTATTATATTTCTGTATGTAGAAACACTGGAGTAAATGTATTAGATTTCTGTATGTAGAAACACTGGAGCAAATGTATTAGATTTCTGTATGTAGAAACACTGGAGTAAATGTATTATATTTCTGTATGTAGAAACACTGGAGTAAATGTATTATATTTCTGTATGTAGAAACACTGGAGTAAATGTATTATATTTCTGTATGTAGAAACACTGGAGCAAATGTATTAGATTTCTGTATGTAGAAACACTGGAGTAAATGTATTAGATTTCTGTATGTAGAAACACTGGAGTAAATGTTTTATATTTCTGTATGTAGAAACACTGGAGTAAATGTATTATAATTCTGTATGTAGAAACACAGGAGTAAATGTATTAGATTTCTGTATGTAGAAACACTGGAGCAAATGTATTATATTTCTGTATGTAGAAACCCTGGAGTAAATGTATTATATTTCTGTATGTAGAAACACTGGAGCAAATGTATTAGATTTCTGTATGTAGAAACACTGGAGTAAATGTATTATATTTCTGTATGTAGAAACACTGGAGTAAATGTATTAGATTTCTGTATGTAGAAACACTGGAGTAAATGTATTCGATTTCTGTATGTAGAAACACTAGAGTAAATGTATTATATTTCTGTATGTAGAAACACTGGAGTAAATGTATTATATTTCTGTATGTAGAAACACTGGAGTAAATGTATTAGATTTCTGTATGTAGAAACACTGGAGTAAATGTATTAGATTTCTGTGTGTAGAAACACTTGAATAAATGTATTAGATTTCTGTATGTAGAAACACTGGAGTAAATGTATTAGATTTCTGTATATAGAAACACTGGAGTAAATGTATTAGATTTCTGTGTGTAGAAACACTGGAATAAATGTAGTAGATTTCTGTATATAGAAACACTGGAGTAAATGTATTAGATTTCTGTGTGTAGAAACACTGGAGTAAATGTATTATATTTCTGTATGTAGAAACACTGGAGCAAATGTATCATATTTCTGTATGTAGAAACACTGGAGCAAATGTATTAGATTTCTGTATGTAGAAACACTGGAGTAAATGTATTAGATTTCTGTATGTAGAAACACTGGAATAAATGTATTAGATTTCTGTATGTAGAAACACTGGAGTAAATGTATTAGATTTCTGTATGTAGAAACACTGGAGTAAATGTATTAGATTTCTGTATGTAGAAACACTGGAGTAAATGTATTATATTTCTGTATGTAGAAATACTGGAGTACATGTAGTAGATTTCTGTATGTAGAAACACTGGAGTAAAAGTATTAGATTTCTGTATGTAGAAACACTGGAGCAAATGTAGTAGCTTTCTGTATGTAGAAACACTGGAGTAAATGTATTATATTTCTGTATGTAGAAACACTGGAGTAAATGCATTAGATTTCTGTATGTAGAAACACTGGAGTAAATGTATTATATTTCTGTATGTAGAAAAACTGGAGTAAATGTATTATTTTTCTGTATGTAGAAACACTGGAGCAAATGTATTAGATTTCTGTATGTATAAACACTGGAGTAAATGTATTATATTTCTGTATGTAGAAACGCTGGAGTAAATGTATTATATTTCTGTATGTAGAAACACTGGAGCAAATGTATTAGATTTCTGTATGTAGAAACACTGGAGTAAATGTATTATATTTCTGTATGTAGAAACACTGAAGTAAATGTATTAGATTTCTGTATGTAGAAACACTGGGGTAAATGCATTAGATTTCTGTATGTAGAAACACTGGAGTAAATGTATTCGATTTCTGTATGTAGACACACTGCAATAAATGTATTAGATTTCTGTATGTAGAAACATTGGAGTAAATGTCTTTTATATCGGTCCTGAGTATAAGAACAGGTTAATATTTATCGGATAATTAGATTGTAAATCACAATTACCTAGTTCTGATGTTTTTAGAGAGAAATACATTTATATATGTACTATATGAGTATAAAGATTATGGATATTATAAAAAGAATAATTTGATTTTAATTTTAAAATTCTTATCTTGAATAACGACACTTCATTAAAAATGGTAAAAATGCGATCATAAGCTAGTCAACAATGTTGCGTAGCCAACAGATACTAGGTAAAGTTTGTTTCCTCATCCCCTTCCATACCCTCTTGATCGTACCGAGGGAGACAAATAAGACAATTTTAACGATAACTATATATGTTTCGGTCGCATACCTGCAAATAAATACCCATATCACAAAATAATTTCTAAAAGAAGAAACAAGTCAATGTGTTGCATAGCAACTATGACGTCATACTAATGGCAGGTAGTAACAGGCAATGACGTCATACTAGTGACAGATTGCAACAGAAAAAGGTGGTCTTTGACTGCTAATTGCATGTAGTTTACAGTAAACATCCGTTTTGATCCATATTTGTCAATCATCGAATGAAATCGTATCCTTAGTTATCTTTGAGCACGGATGAAAACATTTTGATAATGATAAGGATATTAGAAAAAGAAATTCAAAATGTTCCAATCAATGTTTTAATGTGATGAGTGAACACCGAAGGATTAAGAAAATTTTCCTTCTGTTAACCAAATATGAATCAAACACAACTGAAGTGATCCGCATTATTTCCAACCATGCTGGAATTGGTCAGAAAATTATTCAAAGGCATCGTACTTTAGTTTAAAATATTTCAAATACCCTACTGAAACCAATTATTACTTTCGAGATCCAATTTTATGCTATTTTCTGAAAGATAATTAAAATTATGAACTAGTTATAAAAACAATTATTATTTCATAATATGCTTCACTAAAGGCTATTAAATCTCATTTTCTCGTTGAATATATGTTGTGTACTGTATACTGATTTTATGATGAGGTTTAACGACAAGATTTATTGAACAGCTTTGAAACGTCATTGGCGACAACAGACGGTCAGATAAGTACCAGACTTACAATATATCGGTTTTTTTTAGCGTATGCTAAAATTCGCGATTTCTGTACAAAATCATAGGTTTTATATTTAGCGGTGATCCAGCTACAATTATTAAGCTTAGCGTACGTATCATATATTTGTTGAAAACTCTCGGGTATTACATCAAATGTTATCGCGAAGGATACAGTAACACGACAATTTGCCGTTGTATGGTCATTAAAGTTACAACAGGGCCCAGTTGTTCAAAAGGTGATTAGATTAATAACTATTTAACGACATTTTTCAAACTTTAATAATTCTGTCAGTGTACAAGGTAAACTCTTGAAATTTTGCATGTGAATGGACACTATTATATATTTGATATCTGTGAAGTTGTAACTCAATCTATGGTTTCATTTCAAAGTCACAGGAAAATTAAAATTTGCACTAATCATTGATTAAGCTAATTAACTTTTGAACAACTGGGCTCAGGTCGTACATTGAGGTGTTCATGCAATTCTACATCTTGTTTTGTATCTTCATACTGTATAATAAAACCAATTTTAGCAATATTTTATTTTTCGCGATGGTGTGTTGTCGCAAACATACCGAAAATTAGACACTCGCAAAACAACCCCCCCCCCCCCGATAAACGGTATTAATAATTATCGTATTATGCTACGCAGCACTAAAAGACTGTTTATCATCGTGTGTTAAATCATTTGAAGACAAGTGTTATTTTACAATTACAAAGTGTCACATTTTTATTTTGCAATAAACAGTTGTCACCCTTACAGTGCACATACTCATATTGAACATTTAAGTACATGGTTAAGACTTGATACAGGTGTCTCATACTGTACGTGTCCCTTTATTATCTTCTGTATCGTAAATCATTCAAAAATATATCAAAATATTCATTAAAAGCAGACTGATTTGAAAAATGAAAAGAAAAAAAAGAGAACAATATAAAAAAAAATCGGAGAATACCAAAGCGTCAACGAAAACATAATCCGAACTCAAAATCGATTAAATTAGGGGGGAAATAGGAACAAAGGAAAGATTTACATGAAAATAAGACCAGGGCCCGTATTCATGAAACCGTTCTCATGCTCAAGCATGGATTGTTTGCTCAAGTCAGCTTTCTTAAAACTCTCCTTAATCATGTCGAAGAGTCCAAAAGTCAATGTAAATGTTAAAAACAGCTTTTGGCTTCATGTCTCTTTTTTCCAAAACTTTGACAAAGTTAATTTTTTTAAATAGTTTATAGCCAGAATAAGAAATAAGGCTTGAACACGAAATCCATGCTTGAGCATGAAAACGGTTCATGAATACGGGCCAAGGTGTTCCGGAAGAGCAAGCGTCTTCTGCTTCATCGACGACACCCGCAATGTAAATATTGGTCACATCCAAGTAAGCATCTGTCCTCAAATTGAGAACCGGGTCATCATTGTCATCACAACAAGTAAACACACTAATAAGCAATGATACACATATTAATAAAACAGGCAGTAAGTGACAGGCTCTATACAACAGTTTAATGTTGGCAAGGGATTAGCTTTGTTTTCAACGTATAGGGTAATCTGTACAATCACCATATTGCAATTTCCTTTGTGTTTGCCCTCGTTATGTTCCAAATTAAAAGACCAACAAGCAAATGTCTTATTAATGTAATCAGAGCTAGCAATGGTGAAATGTCACGAGGTCCTCAGAAGTGAAATATCAGTAATTACAAACGATTGATTAGTGATTGCCGACAAATTGCTGCATGCTAGAAACATCATGTTTCACACATGTATTCGACAGACGCAATTAGTTTAGAAACAAAATTAGATCAAAGGGTTAATAAGGCATACATCAAGAAACCAGGTAATCAGGAAACGCTTCCGACAGGTGTTTTAATTTTGGAAACAAAGGATAAAGCGTTGTTAAGGAGACCTACCAGACAGGTAATCTGGAAATATTTTCTACATCATGCTTAATAATTAATTTTTATTTAAGATTGTGACTCAATTCAAAAGAATATTAATTTGTGAAAAAAACCCGGCATCAATTATTAACATGAAACCATTTGATTTCCAATCATCTCGGAGCTTTGCTAGACGTGGAAAGGGAATATCATAACAGTTTATCAGACAAACATGTTCTACATAATCAAATTTGATACGAAATAATGCTCCCACACTGAAAGCATGACATTATTTACATAAAAAAATGTTGCGTGTTTTTCTTATCAATCTCATGCAATTTGTAATAACCTATTCATGAAGATAAACTAAAGATGTTCATGTGATTTTAAGGTCAAGTGGAAGTGGAATCATCCAAGTGTTATCTGCACTTTCTTCATATGTGATTGCTAGATTTATCTATGCATATACTATTATCATTTGCTTAATCAATTAAGTATTGTATCTGTTATTCCATTAGAAAAACAATTATTACAATCTGTGCAATGTTGTTTCTTACAATGTATTACTATGACTATAAATACATTGTATATATGCATCTTGAGTCTTGAGCACACCCTTCTCAAAAATATTCGTCTATCAAAACACTTGATTTGTCCACCCTGTACCAAACTGGTAGTGAACTATCTTGAAACATTCTTTGCGAAAAACACAACAAAAGATGAAATATACTAAAGAAGATGTAGTACAAATGACTGAATTCCTGGTTGACAATATCTTCGTTGAATTTGGAGGACGTAGTTTTCCTACACACTGTTTCTAATGGGAACAAATGTGTCCCACTCTTGGCTGACTTGTTTTTTTTTTAAACGAGGGTGACTTTGTCAAGGAGCTTATCAGGACGGGTTACATAAAACACCTTTTCAAAGATTTCAATTCCCCTTTCAGGCATATCGACGATGTGTTGTTTATAAAGATCGAGAAGTTCCCTGACCTAATCGATCGTACATACTCTTATGCACTTGAAATCAAGAACACAACATACTCTTCTACATCAGTTTCTGATCTCGATCATTACTTAAACTATGACTTACATTAGCAGCTTACAACTAAGCTATCAATACACCTGACTATCTCGATTTTCTGTTAGGGAACTTTCCCTTTCTGAGAGTGACATCCCTGCTTTTTCATTCTATGGTGTTAACATGTCACAGTTGAGTCGTTATTCTAAGGCTTGCTCTAAATATCGAGATTCGCATGATACATGCAGATATCAGCTGTTGTCCAAAAACAGACGGCACAAAGATTCGAGAGATGAAGGTTGACTAAGACTTTGAACAAGTTTATGGTCGCAATCTTGGTCTCATTGAACTATTCTACATCCTCATATGGTATGAAGATGATTTTTTTAAATATGCTTATTAATATGCCTGCTTGTTGTGATCGAGAACCATGTCTCAGTTCTCACATTGTGGCTATGACATTTACCTAGACTTGACCTTGATTTAGATACCGGGTGTCGTCGATGAAGTAAAATACGCTTACTCTTTCGAAACACCTGGCTTTAATCTCTTGTACTTTTACAAGGGTAATTTTTTATTATTAAAATGACTTCGTGTTCCAAATCTTATTATTTTTAAAACTTGTCCTTCGGCAAAATTGCATGATAGAAATAAAGTAATTGACAGCATGCGTCATTGAACCACGTGATTAAAAGATAGTTCCGGTTAAAAATTGTCGTGCACGTGTCAACCAATTAAAACATGTCTAGAGTTTTACCAAACGTGGGTTACTGGTGTTACTTATACCACGATTTTAATGATTAATTGATGCCTTGAGAGTTGAATAGCACACACCATTTGTAGTAGAAAATGTCATCTCATATAAAACTTATAATTTATGCATCTGAAAAGTTCATGGGAATAGTTAACGATATTCTGAATTCCATATTAGTAGAAGAACAAAAATAAAATGACAAAAGTGGAAAGCCGATATAATACCCTGTGGAGCCATCACATACCTCCGTATGTCAATAGAAATTTGGAATTTTCCGAATTCTGCATGCTTTTCCTCCTACAATACAAGACACTTTCTGAAATTATTGTTGAGTAGACGACCAAATCTAGCGTAGGTTTCCTTTGTGGATGTGTAAACTCATTCGTGCAGAGCTCTGACACAGACATAGCCATTGTGTAAACAACGCGCTCGCGCGGTATGTAAACAAGCCTCTGCTATCATATCCGGTCGTCACAGCATATGGTACTTCCTCTATTTACACAACTAATGCAAATAAAGGGAAAAAAGGACAAAGAACGTAAAAAAAACGTTATCTGCAATGACGTGTATCGAACTACACGATACATGTTTCATTCTGTTATCATTAAGTTAATTCGGTAGGCAGTTGGGCTTGTTTCGTACCGAGTTCACTTTTTATTATAGATTTTCCTATTAATGACAATTACAATGGGCCGTATGGGTCTATTAGTTAAGATATCTGACAATTTGCTACCATCAATTCTCCACCGATGGGTGGTGAGTTTGAAGCATACATGAGGAAGTTACAAGGTACTGGCTGTAGGTCGGAGGTTTTTCTAGGACTTTCGTGGCATTTTAGCTCGCTACATGCGTCTGCTTCGGACAACCGTAAATTTACATGTCAAATCAGTGAAATGGGACCCTCTGACTTTTGACCCAATATCAATCCGTTATCACTTTCTGAAGCTGATTTTGAATATTGTTTTTCATCGATTGTGATACTAGAAAATCTGAAATTTTGAATTACTGTCAATGCTGAAATTTCCTTGCAAATAACGTTATGCTATATTTTTTCTTGTCGTACTTATCAGTAAAAGGGTCTACAGCAAACATGAGGTATATACTGCCTTCCTTCCAATTTCATCTTATCTTGTAAAATTATGCATTATGCGGAAACGTATACATTAAGTAATATATATATTTTCAGAAAAGTACAACCCAAATGGCACAAGCGTTACACTGTAGCATTAAAGTTATTTAGAGGCGAAATGAATAGCACTCGTTGACAACATCAATTCATTGAAACGTTTTAATACTTAATGTTGAATACGCCGTCGTCCAGTTGATATTAATTTTGCTGGTAAACCTCATCTGAGAGTTGTTCCGTTCTTATATTGTAAAAGATGACATAACACACACTTGTGCTGCACTTTTTAAATTTAGTTATAAACTGTAGATACAATATACCAAAAAATTAATTAAACTGCACCATACAGGTGTTTCGTCCTCCTAAGACTCTTCAGTGATGGTAGGGGCCAAGAGGTGGGAATCCAAAATTTCTCACCTAATGTAAAAGCAAAAGGTTCAAGTGCGTGAAACCCTTTATTGAAATAATGTTTATGCTGTATCGATACGCAATTCATTAATACCAAGTTCGGATAAGCTTTTCAATGTCATATCAAAGTACTAACGTCATCATTATCGTGGCATCTTATCTAAGACTTGGAAGCTGCTGGCTCTTTCTCAACATGTAAAAAGAAATATTCTCGAATTCGAAAGCGTCAACAAAACCGTAATCCGAACTCAAAATCGATTAAACTAGAGGCAAAATAGGAACAAATGAAATATTCACATAGAGACCCGTGTAAAAGGGCAAGAGAATAAGACCAGGTGTTCCGGAAGAGTAAGCGTCTTCTGCTTCATCGACGACACCCGGCATGTAAATCTTGGTCACATCCAAGTAAGCACCAAACATATGGCTTAACGATGATACTGAAACTAAAAGTAAATTTTAGGTGAATTACCTAATCTGAAATTTGTGTTTCGATATTGATATAGCGTAGATAAGCTGCATTGCAATTATATCCAAGTCTTATTCCATTTTCTTTTATAATTCTATTAAGAATAACACGCTTTTAGCAACATAATGGCGTTTGATAATTAAATACCACTGGTATGACATATAGGTTTTTGTTACAAAGGTGTTTTTCTATTAAAGGTAAACTGGAACGCCTGAATCTATATATACAGGCGTTCCTGTGCATCAATGACATAATACAATTTCCGTACCACCTTCCTCTCATTTAAATTGTTCTCAGAACAAGGCAATGTAACTATATTATATATATATAAGGATTAAAAATGCTGGGCCGAAAGCACGAAACACATTAAACTTCTCAGCCATCGTTAAATAACTTATTCCATTATGGAACAAAACTGAAATTTTATTAGTAGCTTTTTATGATGCTTATCTAAAACCCTAGCTAAATACTGTCTAGGTTTGTTTATATATAGGTATTGTAATTGTCTCGTCGTGTGATGAAGAACCGTTTCTGCCTTACGGCGCCGGCCACGTTTAGATAAAGGGTATAATCATGTTTAAATATGTCCACTATTTACAATTTTACGGCTCCAAAAAGTAATTTCAAAAAGGTATTCAATTTGAAAAAAAAGCTTTCAATCTTATGCTTCACCAAAGTTGCTGTCAGGTATTGATAAGATACAGCATAAAAAACACGCGTTCGAAAGTAATTCTCAGCAGTATATGCTTATGTAAGTCGAAAAGAGTTTTTTATCAAATAAATTTTATGTAAGTAGAGAAAGCTTTTATTTTGTAAGTCAAAAAACATCTCTAATTGAATGAATTTTGATGTGAGTCGAAAAACAGCTCTTATTAAAATAATTTCATGTAAGACGAAAGAGCTCTTGTTATATAAGTCAAAAACATCTCTATTTAAATGAATTTCATGTAAGTCGAAAACATTACTTACTACATCAGTTTTCTGAAAGTTGAAAAACAGCTCTTAACTGGAACTGGGCGGAAGTGAATATTGGTTGGCGAAAAAGCTTGCATAATCCAAGTTGTGCGCTGAGTCGGTTCGTCACAACAAGTCTATATACATGGAATGAAGGAAGGTTTGCTGCAGATGACAGTGTTAATTAGACATTCAAACACGATACGTTTGTAATACGCGTTTTGATTGGATATGGACTATGTTCTAATGTGCGATAGAATCATGGTCAATCATGATCAATCGTATCAAGCTCCTCCCATCGAACTTAAGCAGCGCCCCGTTTCTACCAAAAACAAAATGGCGTCGTGATGGGGGATCGTCTATCGATGAACATTCCACTGCATGATAGGCGTACGTCAATTTAGCATCAGTGCAGAGAGGACAGACTGAATGTATTAGCTGAATAAATTAAGGATAAAACGTAATCATGTCATGTTCTTACCTCCATTTATTCATGAAACGTTAATTCCATCCATGTGTAAGCTTAGGCATCTCTATCAGGAATCAAAACAAAAATTTGGCCGTGACTGTGTCGTGTGCATCTGCACAAAATTTAAACAGATCTTTAAAATAACACACGATTTTGTCGATACGAACATATTAACATGCATACTGACATGGAATTGTAGCCATTTTGTCAATGTTAATCCAAGCATGTCGTATACATATGTATGTTCACGAAGAAACTAAATCCAAATATTCCGCCTCGTCAACATCCAGACCAAGCGCTCGCCAGTACATGTATGGGCGTGGCTAAATGACCGACTTTTGAAAGCTTCCTTCTGATTGGTCAGTTGGCTATAGAAAGACACGTCACCAGCCAGATCACAGAGTACTTTACTACGTACTTGTAGCAAGGAAATACCATGTATCTAAACAAATTAGCGTATTAAATTTGTTAATGAGTGTTAGAATGGGGATAGTACGTTATTTTTCGTGTCTATACTTGCGATTAGAACATGAGATTTGGTTTAAACTCTCGACCTATCGGTCTCGAGTTCAAACCAAATTTCATGTTCTAATCGCCAGTATAGCCACTCAAAACAACGTACTATCCCCTAAATTCGACATAATTTCGAAGCACACAGGGTGCAAAGGTCATCAGAACAAGACCTCTTCTGAACATGACCTCTTACGGGATGTTGTCAGATCCTTATATGACGGAGTGAAAATAACTATCTGCGTTTTAATTAGATTGAGTACAAACTAGTATGATTATTTAATCAAACAAAGTTTGTTTTGTTCCTAAGTCGCGTCTTTCGCACCACTTTCTTTTGCACCATGAACGAGTCTTAGAAGGACGAAACAACAGTATGGTGAAGCTTAATTTTTAATTTGGTTCAACTGTATCTATGCTGATTATAAAGTAGCAATTCTGTTGAGTGTCTTCAATACGATCCTTTGAGATCGTAGGTGGTAGACGACACTGCTGGCGGACTTAAAAGTGCTCGAGGTTTGCCGTGGTCTGCACATCTCGTTCTTATACAATTGTTTAGTCGCATGGCTGAGAATGTACACATGCACTTGATATTCATTGAACTGTATTCAATATGTCTTAGCTATACTATAAACTTGACGATTTTGAGTTCCTGTTTGTTAACTTTCCTTTGTTCTGCTTTTCGAATGTTAACATTTCGCAGTTTGATCCGTTATTCTAGGGCTTGCTCTAAACATCGAGATTTTCATGGTTGTTATCGGCTGCTGAGGACCAAATTACGGCACAGGGATTCGAGAGATACCGGTTGATGAAGACTATGATCAAGTGTTATGGTGGCCATCTAGGTTTCATTGAGAAAAAGTCTGTATGCTCGTTATAAAATTATTAAGGTGAACGTTTTTGTAATTGAGAATGATGCCTCTATTCTCACTTTAAGGACGTGACATCTACTTAAATGCAACAGAGAAGCAGAAGACGCCAAGTCTACCGGAGCACCTGATCTTATTTTCTTGCACTTTATGAGGGTCTCCGTTGTTTCCTTTTAAATAATTTGTTACTAGTTATATCGATTGTATCGAGTTCGGATTATGGTTTTTTTGACGCTTGGGTATTATCTGATTTCTTTTAATTTGAAAATTCGTCGGTTTGTTTCCCCAGTCTCCTCCAAGGCTACATATTTTAGGCCCCTTTTCAACTTCCCTAACGAGTCATAGAAGGACGAAACAACTGTATGGTGCATTTTAATTTATTATGTTACTCCGATGTATCTTACTCTAAAATAAAGGTGCCTTTACTCTTATCTTATGACTTTTGTATAAAATAAAAAGTAGAAGAGAATAAGAACGGAAAAGTAAGTGTCGTCTGCTTCATCGACGACATCCGGCATGCAAATCTTGATCACATCCAAGTAAACAAAAAGTCCTCAAAATTAGATCCGAATCATCATTGTTAATCACAACAAGTGAACACACGAATGAGTATACTCAAAAACGTCTATCTTCATGTCACGCATATACAGAATATTTCTCATTGAGACAAAGATGGTGACCATACAACTTGCCCATAATCTCTCCCTTACATATGAAGTAACGCTACACTTCCAGATGATATTCTTACTTATGGTATTCTGGAGAGATTTTGACGTTACTATATCTGCTCTTGAAGCTCCTTTGTTTTCATTGCTTCTGCTACCAATATCAACTTGTCTGCTAACACTGTGGTAGACATATATCTTATATTTTACATAAACTGTCTGCCAGAATCAAAAGGCAGATGTTTTCAGACACATGCCACGGACGGAGTTAAGAGCTTTGTGGCTAACGTGTCTGTGACAATGCTGTAAATATCCTATTTGTATCTTCCTTACTACTATTAATATTACCAAACTGTTTATAAACGAAAAACTTTCTGCAGCTTAAATTTCGTCCTACGCTGTGTAGGCGAATACTGTATTACAGTCAAAAAAGTATACTTTACATATGCATAAATGTCAAATTTATCAAAAAGAGAACTCGTTAATATGCCATATTGTAATGTTGTAAACATCCCGACAGTTTTCACTTCAAGAACGTGACATTTACAAAGCGGGTGTGGTCGATGACGCTTACCCTTCCCGGACACCTGGTTTAACACTCTTACAGGTTTTTAAGTGTTTCCGTTAATTGTTTTGTTTTCAAATAAAGTGTTTATCTCAAACAGGTTATTTTCGGGGGTTGGGTGGGTGTGTGGGGTTGGAGTAGTTAAGAAAATAATGGTTAAGCTATAGAGGGTAAACTTTTCGAAAGCGTCCGGCGATCAATTATCCATTGAAAACCGTGACATTTTGTTGGCATATTACCAAATCAGTAGCAGTTTAGGCAAATTGGATAGAGGAAACCAAATCAAATCGATTCTGTTATTATCAGGTCATCACTGACAGTGTTGGCCTATGCTGTTTAGATCGCTGTACTTACATAGGTTAATAGTAGTTGTACATCTGCATTGCCATGGTATCACTCTCGGGTCTATTTTAATTACCCTTTAAATTTATAACACATTGAACCTAGTACAATAATGTATTAGCTTTTATGAGAAAATATATTTTAATCTTTTCTTATTTAATGATATCTAGGTTTTTATTGCTCATTTTTTTCCGAGGAAAGTGTAGGAATCGCACCAGATGAAAAGAAATTGGTTACATTCACATAAAGATGTAAACGAATTCTCGGGTTTTTTTAAAATTAAAGTACATTAAAGAAAGTAATCTTTCCTTTCTCGTTTAAGTATTTAGATATCTCGCACACCCCATGTTAGATTTTACGATACTCCAATTGGATGTACCTCTCCAAAGAACGCTTCAACGCGACATTATGAGGACAAATTTGGAGATAAGGAAATATATTTGTAGATTTCGCGTTAAGATTCGAGTTTTAACATCTCTCGGTTGAAATATATAAATATAAACTTTATTTATTTTACAACGATTGTAAAACAAGTTATTCAACTTAATCACTGTTTTAGCCCGGATATTAGCGCGCGGAGTCTTATTGTGGGATGGAAACCAATGCAATTGGAAAAAACCCACGTGGTTAGGCAGTTGACCCAATACATTGTCACGTGTGGTCGGGGAATCGAACCCTGGGCGTTTTGGTGAAAGGCAAGTGCGCTAGCTATCCACTGCAACGGTTGCAGTGTTTTCTTTTTCAAAATTCAGAAACATTTTTTTTAATTTTCATCATTGGAAAAACCTTTTTTCACAATCAAAATCATCTGATATCTAATCGAAATTTATGAAAAGTATACCTTGAAACAATCTAAAATGTTCAAATATTTTGGATACCCGTATGACAATTCAGTTTAGCAAACTCAATAGATTATCTAAATAATAATATAAATGATATTTGTATGAAATGATAAAATCAATTAAGTGAACTCTCAGAAACAATGGCGTCCAATGATATTGACTTTGATAACGACATACTGTGACATTGTCTTGGGTGATTACATTCAGTTTTATGATCAAAGTTAATGACACCTAGTTACGTTTTTAAAACCATAGTGTTCAACATCTTAAACAATGACATGCAATGATATTGTCTAGAAGATTGACGTCTACTGATATTGTCAAAAACGATGGCACCAAATGATATTGCCTAAAATAAATGAAAAATGTGTAGTGATTAGTTGATATTGTCTATAACAATAGGGCCAATAATAATATATGGAACGACGATCACAGTGCTATCGTGTGAAACAATGATGTCATCTGACATTGTCAAAATATAACGGCTGGTGACATTGTCAAAAAATAACGGCTGGAGACATTGTCAAAAATTATCGGCTAGTGACTTTGTCAAAAAATTACGGCTAGTGATATTGTCAAAATATAACGGCTTGTGACATTGTCAAAAAATTACGGCTAGTGATATTGTCGAAAACGAAGGCAGCAAGTATTGAAGTTTAAAACAAAGATGTCAAGTGACATTTTCAAAAGGATCAGCACCAGTTTAAATGTCTTTGTTTTTACAAATGCTACGAAGTCCCGAGTTATTGTTAAAAATGACGTTTAGCTATAGTGTCTGGAACAATCCTTATGGTTACAACAATGTTGTGTAGAAAAATGATATACGCTGATATTAGCAGAAAATAACGCCTCGCCACTAGTCCTTAAATACTGTTGTAAACAATGTAAAAACAGCGCTACAATACAAAACTGCAAACAAAACAACTATTCAAACATGTTTTATATCCAGGGCATGGCGTTAGCATTGACCAAAACGATTTATAAAGAGATCATTTAACAGGGACGAGGAGAATTGACCAGGTGCTACGGAAGAGTAACCATTTTCTGAGAAGTCGACGGCACCTGTAATGTAAATTGTGGCCCAAATTTCCTTTGGCCCCGACACCATATCAGGACATATGTCTGTCATAAATATTGCGTTAGGTCCAGAGGACACTTGGGCTTTGTAAATAGAAGTTAAATCCGTCTAACGATGGAACAGCATACTGGGAAGCGACAACCAAGATCATAATGCATACTAATGAGTATCGTAAATATATCAACATTATATCATACATAAATAGCCGGTTACCTTTCCATTGAGAGATTTTGATGACAATCATAAAACTATATCATAGTCTTTAAATAATCTTTAAAACAGAGGTTTTCCGTAGCCTCCATTTATCTCAATTGAGTAGTAGCATGGTACAATATATACATAATACACGATGTGAAATTATACAAAACTAGTCTAATTTTACTTCTAAAGATGACGTAACACACACATGTGCTGCTAAATTTACTTCTAAATCCATAAATAAAAGGGGTTTTACGCATTTGACCTTTCTTCTTCTACATTAAGTTTAGAAATTTTGGATTCCAACGTCTTGGCCCCTAGCATCACTGAAGAGTCCCAGAAGACGAAACAGCTGTATAATTCATTTTTCTGCATACTGTATATATAACTAAATTAAAAAGGTGCAGCGTGTGTGAATGTTACGTCTTTAACTCTTGTTTAAATCTTAAATCTTCGACAACTGCTTATTTGGAACCCGTGTTTTGTGAGCTTCTCGGTAATCAGGACGAACTCAAAAGCGTTCCTCTAATCGCAAAGTTACATAGTAAGCCGTCGCTATTGGTGATGTTTCAGAACCATTAAAATCTGTGGTTTCCTTGATTTGAAACTTAGGAGGTTATCCCCCATCGTGGTGGTCAATCCTTTTTTATTGTTATCTAACATATTGATGGTCGATAATTCTGAATTTGTAAAAGGACGACTTGGTTTGGTTTGTGTAAGCAGCCAATTATTGAAAACAGTATCAAAACAGAGCAAACAGATCGGTAATCGAAAGTAGAGATGAACAGTTTGCTCAATTGCCAAAATCATATTGTCTACATTGTAGGAATTACTTTATTAAGTAATTCGATACGTTTGCAAGGACCCGTTGTTATTTGGAAACTACCGTTAAAATGTTATGACCCATATATGTAGACAGACAGCAATGAAGTTATACTTATATATTATATTTTCGGAGCAATCCGCTCCTCCCCGCTCGAAATCATATTGTCTACACTGTCAGAATTACTTTAGAGAATGCTTAACCGATCTTACATATATACATATTTTTGCAATGATCCAGTCTTATTCGGCAATCTATCGCTTATGTTAATTCTTTGATCCATATTTTCAAAGATCAAATTCCATTTGTTTAGACAATACTGTTCACTTAGATCGCAAAAACACTAAAAAAGTATTACAAAAAATAACTCAAAACAAGATATAGCAATTGGACGAAACAGTTAAACTTACTTCTTATTCAACATCATAAGGAAATCGATGATGATCGTTGTGCATAGCTACAAAATTCTTGGAAATATGGAATTTTACATTACGATTTTTATACTCGCAAATCAGAAATAATAAGAAAATTCATGTTTTTGACATAAATAGACACCTTAACTACCATGAAGACAAAAAACTATTTTGATTTTTTGTGATAATCCGGCGAGGTACATACCTTGATAGTTCCTATGCTGTTCTTGTATAAAGGATAACAGAAGCCTCTTGTGTACCTCGTTCACCACGTATTGGGGCTGTACTCCGGGTTAATCACGCCAAAGTGTCCGGATACTTTCCCGTAGACATCACACTGACATTGAGTGTATTTATATAAACACCCGGAAATCGCCTTCCGGTTAATGGTTTTCCTTCCTATTACCTGTAGAATCAAATTTCACCACAAGATACCTTCGGTGTTTTTCTAACATGTACATTAAGTCAGTCCCGGCGTTTATAAGATAAATCGATAAGACTTTTTCTTCAATCAATTCTGGGATCCCAGTCAGTCGGAGACATTCTTCAGCGAAGACATGGACCTATTTGTTGATTACATAGAAATTATATTAAGCAAGTCATCAATTTGCCCGGGTCTCCACATTGGTTAAGCTGTGTAATCGTCGTAAGATTGCAGTTCGTCCGATCTCCATAGCAACGATAGCAAATCGTTTTGTACTTTTTTATCTTTCTGTAGTTCACCTATAGGTCCAATGTCTGGAGGGTAATCACTGTCAATAGACCCACATTCTCGGTGTATCAATGTATCCAACATTTAAAAGTCTAACGAGGTCCATCTGTACTGTCTGCATTAGTCTACGCTAACACTTAAAGAGTATTCGGTATCCATTTTAGAATTTCAGATTTAAAAAAAATACACAAAACAATTATCATGGAGTCAATATTGAAAACAACGAATGGTTTATATTTCGGAACATTGAAAATGCAACAACTGTATCTTAGAGTTAAATCTAGGCCTATTATCATAGCATCACTGGTCTGTATTGTAGCGTATTTTCATCGGTGTTCTAGATAATCAGTTGCCTTTTTATTACGGCAGTTACACAACAATGAAGCGAGATAGACCGTGCATGCATATTGTTGGTTACGTCATATGAACGTGTTACCAACCTTAGAAAATCGTTATCAATATAGTAAAACCCTTGGCAGCTGACAACTGACATTTCTATCGCACGACACGTTTATTGGCATTTTAATCTCAGCACGTGCCCTGCGCGAGTCATTAATCATATCTAGACAGTAGACAAATGCTCATTATGGCGACATGTTTGCCAAAACAGACGATCGATGTTGATAGAGACATCAATTCATCGTCTTGTTATTTTTTTCTGCTGCTGCTGCCTTCAAAGCTGTCTGTCTTCTTCTGATATAGGTCTCAACATCCAACGAATGTCTGGTCAACAGGAAAGCTGCAACTTACGTCAGAGTTATTTATAGATACGTTTTCCTAGATCTTCACATGCATGTTTTCACGCAAGCATTGAAATTAATATACATTCGATATTGTCCTAAACGTAGCCTTATTTTGCTGTCAAGACTATTTCACTACCAGCACTGATACCCAATACCATACTACTGATACAGCAATGGTGTCCAGCACTGCCTACCTAACTATTGTCTGTCACAACAAGTGTGACGGGCCGAGGCAGTCCGACGCTGTGAAATGATCCAAACACATAGTAATAACGCTGCAATCGAGATGTTCCGTCAACAAAACGCGTCCAGATCAATATTTAACACATGTCTGTCGATCAAATACATTTTTCTTGCTCAGATTGCAGAGGTGTCACTATTAATTCCATTTGTCCAGAATACGATAGTCCATCAAATTCACCGTGATAGCAGCATTCATTCACAACATTTAGATAGTCATTTAGCTCTGTCTTAGTCATATGGAAATGAATCGTTGTTTTGTCTTTTTTCATTTAATCCTCACAATGTAAAAACAAACTAGCATTTAAGCTTATGCATTATGAGTTGAAGGTAAGCTCAGAATCCTATGCTCGGAAATACAGGAACAATGAGAAATACACCAGCTATGCTCCATGTGTCAAGAAAAGTCGAGTACTATTTTAATATTTCCGAAAACGACTGTTTTACGCAATCCATCAGCTGATCATCACGTGCTTACCGAACAAACATGTAGATATACCAGCTTACTGTCTGATCGCCGAGCAAGTGTTAAAACGGGATCTCAGTCACCATACAAACGTGTGTGGTCACATTACACACCTGACTGGGCCTGTTATCAATATCGCACGGATGGTAAAGTAAGCCATTATGTAACCCAATCCAGGTCGTCAGGTTTCATTTCAAGTAATAAACATCATGTTTTGTCAATGGATTCAGCGATTGTCTCGGCTTCCGATTCCAGCTCGTGTGTAAAATGAGAAAGTGCGTCTGGCAGTGTGCTCGCGGCTTAAACACCACCTCGCTACCATACACAGCTACGTTACCTCCGTGAACCATCCTACCTAGAACATGTTCATTCCTAGTCACGATTTGATCTCAGAATATCATAATTTAGATTGACATATTTAACATGCTCCACCTACATGTTTGAGTGTAAATGAGACATCTTTTGCATAATAAAAGGGTTCCTCATCAACTTCGGTCTCGATCTCATGCACAATCAACATCCGTGTATGATACCCTGCCACATTGGTAAATGATTTCGTAGAAACCAAATAATTGCTCTTCATGAATGATTTTAATATTTACAGGAAGACTAACGTTACCTAGAAATGCAATAGACACAGCGTTAACTGGTCGTCAGACAAATAAAAAAATCATTTTTTTGTTAAATAAATTGGCACATTACCACTTGAATAATTAGCTGAATTATTCATTTCTATGTATTTTACTCAGTCAGTATGTAAACTAAATATCGATTTTATTTAATCGATACAATTAAACGTGTAATGTGTTACAAGCTAACTTCATGATGTATCGTCCAATCGTTTTATTGTAGATTGACATTTGTCTCATGTAATAGCTTTAATATCAGGTTGACCTATTCCATGCCAGAGTTGTTAGGCTATTTGTTAATTAAGCAATATTCATTCAAAACGTTTCTTTGAATAAAAATGTCCAACGAATTCTTAAAATCTTTGTATCAGATTGACCTATTCCATGCCAGAGTTGTTAGGCTATTTGTTAATTAAGCAATATTTATTCAAAACGTTTCTTTGAATGAAAATGTCAAACGAATTCTTAATATCTCCGTATCAGATTGACCTATTCCATGCCAGAGCTGTTAGGCTAGTTGCTAATCAAGCAATATTTATTCAAAACGTTTAAAATAAAAGTCAAACGAATTCGAAATATCTTCGTTCCCCTTGGCAGTGCTATTGGCCTTGAACGAAATTCATTTTCGATTACCTGACCACGCAAACACAATTCTCCATGGGACAGTCACATGATCATTATGTCGGAATACTCGAGATGAATCTGGGGATTTCTATTTTTGCAATCTCTGTTCCTTGCCTATTATCACTAACAAGGCTCGGTTAGGTAGCGGCTGGTGTGAAAACGCGCCAAAACGCACGATTGACGAGCGCTCTGTGTTTCGTCCACGTGGCGACATGATAAAATCGATAGCGAAACTGATTACCTTCAATATCGAGGGCTGGCACACTGCTAACCTGTCGCGATCACCAGCGCTTGTCTGGCCAGACCAAACTAGACACGATTGCAGTAAATTTGTTTTATAAAACAATATTCCAATTATACTCTCTGCTTAGTATATATTTCGCTGGTTTTCTTAGACTAAGTAACCTTTGAAAATATATACCGACTGGGTTGTATTCGGTCAACACCATAGTAGAGGGATGCCGACTGCATACTTATAATTTGTTTTAGAAAGTCAATTGGGTGTTTAACATCATTTATCGGAAACGTTTCCGAGAACTAGCCTACATTGGACACATTTTATTTTATATTAAACCCGACGACATATGTAAAGTAAAACCGCTCGTAAAAAGAAATGATGATTATTTTGATTGGCTGGGTTGTTAAGGTATCGCAAGTCAACATCACAAGGCGAAGGTATCTATTACCGACTGAGTTTCACACTTGCCATTTTAGAAAGACTTTTCAGTGAAATGCCGTAACCTGGACACAAAATCCCTGGGGTTAAATTTTCCAAAAACGGTCGAAGGAGACACCTTGAATGAGAAGCACTAGACCACAGACAAGTCTATTGAGGTTGGTGAATTCGAAGCAAAAGGCCTTTACCGTCAATATTCGCTTCGTTTGCTCCTATCAAACGTCAGTGACACTGTCAATGTCATGGTCACCAAGATCTTGCAGTAAACCTATTATTTGATATTCTTTTCAAACAAGATTGTGACCGAAGCACTAATTAGGAATGCAAATAGCTACTGGCTCAGTGCAGACAACTGGAAAATGAGGGCTTTGTATGTGTGTGAGCAAGCGGTGATGTCAAGAAGTGATTAGTTGGATGACTTATTTACTTCCGGTGATATGACGTCAAAGGAACTTGAAATACTTTCTATATATACTTCCAATGCGTATCGCCTAAAAGGCGGCAGATAGATAGATATGTCCTATTCTCTTGTGCTTTTACGAGAGTCTCCATGTAAATATTTCTCTTGTTCTTGATTTGCCTCTGACTTAGTCGATTTTGAGTTCGGATTATGATTCTGGTATTCTCTTACTTTTTTTGTAGTTATCAGTCATTATTTCAGTTTCCGTTATAATATATATGTCACTAATACTCTTACTTTTATATTTTTCCTATTTGACCTACTAGTGTGATAGAATTTTAACGAACTCCTTGTGTGATAGCCTTTCAACAAAACCATTTCGGGGAAAAATGGAATTCATGATTTCTGATTTTTTTGTTTGTTAAAAAATGACGACGACGATGATGATGATACTAATTATAAACTGTGATTGCTCAGAACAGCGAAAATACGTGTATGGCTATTAGGGTAAACATGCAAAATACATGTATACTTGCAAAAGATGTACGTGAAACGTAAGAAGGCAAAAGATGGAGACAAATTGTCGGCATGTCAAAAGAATTCGATGACGTCATATTTTGATACACTGGAAATTACCATGTAATAAGAGCCACTACAGAACCACAAGAGAAACTAAAGCTTGAGGGAACATGTCTGGTGTTTAATTAGACACAAGGGCAATCAGTGATGTGTTCTAGCAGCGCGTTTATGGTAACGCTAATGAGAAAGGAAAGGTCGAGTCATACTTTGGAAAAATAACACATTCACAAGAATGACAACACAACAGCTACAACAACAGCGAGGAACTTAGGAAAGTGGACGGAAAATTAAAGCTTTTATATGAAATTTGAACCTGTGTAAACAAAAATGTTTAGAGGAAAACATTTTGTCTTCATGTTGATCTTTCCTATGTTCATATTTTGCCCCTGGTTTAATCGATTTCGAGTTTGGATTATGATATTGTTAACGCTTCGGTTATTTAGTTGTTTCTATGGCTTAATCCAAACCCAGGAAGAGGAATGTTAAAAACCATATTATAAGAAGATTTGACTCAGGGCACCATGGTAGCTAGTTCGAGTTTCCTCTGGCACTGACACTTAGACATAAAAGACAGATAGATGTCTGTTGTGGGCATTCGATACGGTGTCGAGGCCAGAGGAAACTCGGGCTAATGTTATCGCATCAGTTTTATACCTTCACAGTCAATACTAGAATTAATAATCAATGATTTATTTCGATGCGATATATGAGAAACATCATTGTCATTATTTCCTTACCTTTATTATAGACTAAGACTGCGTTTATATCTAAGAAACGTATACCAATCAAGTATGTGCGTCTTTCATATGCTTATTTCCAGGCTTTTGTCGAACTTAGATGTTTTGACACTTGAACCCACGTTTGATCTTAAGCCTTCTCAAGGAAAGCATGGTATTCGAAGAAATTTTTTTGAATGAACACCATAAACTGTTGGAGCAGAGGGGTTATAATACAAAAATGAAATCATACGCCTTCATTTTAATCGCCCAGATTGCGCATGACATCAAAAGACAATGAGGTTAGTTGTTGTTATATACAAGTCGACTATTATCATGACGGATAAATAAAGTCGACTTGGTTTTAAAAAGTCTTGCTATTGAATGCATCGTACATACATCAGAAGTGTTTAGAGGACTGTAGTCTACCCTGACCAGATCTACTAAAACGAAGACAAAGCCGTTCGAGTGACGCTAACCTGTTCTTAAAATAACCCTGGAATATGTCAGCAAATCTAAAGTCTCAGTGGGGGCCATCTTGTGGGCGAGACAAAATAACTGGATTTATTCTATCACGAACATCAAAAGAATCTTCATAATGGTAAAATTGACTTTTCAATGAAAGAAAACCCCAGAGAATATCGAAGCATCAACAAAACTATAATCAGCACTGCAAATCGATAAATATGAACAAAAGAAAGATTTACATTGAGACTCTTGAGAATGTATAAGACCAGGCGTTCCAGAAGAGGTGGCGTCTTCTGCTTTATCGACGACACTCGCAATGTAAATCTACGTCACTTCAAAGTAAATGGCATGGCTAAAAAGTGAGAAGTGAGGCATCATTCTCAATCACAAAAAGTAAGCATACAAATAGGTATATTAAAAACATCCACCTTCATATCACAATTGGATACAGAATATTTCTCAGTGATATTAAGATGGCGATCATAAAACTCATTCATAGTCTTCATCAACCTCTGGAATTCTTACGCCGTAAGTTTGTTTGTCAGCAGCCAACATTCATCACGAAAATCGCGATATTCAGAGCAACCCCTAGAATAACGAAGCAAGCATCTTAGGTTGAGGAAGCAAGGATATGAACAAGTGACTGTGAATCTTGCAGTGACACTAATTAAGATAGTCGTGATCACAAATATATCGCCGCCTCCCATATACACACGCGTTCAATACATACACCCTCAGCTGTTAACACGACGTAAGACAATATCTAACCCAACCAAATGAATATATAGTGTTTCCTAGATACCTAGATGAAATGTCCCTAGACCAGCCTCAGTATTATGTTTAACATTTAACATTAAAAGTTGATCACTGTTTCATTGAGCACAATTCGGTGCTAATGTCTGTAATTGTCAGACTTACAGTAGCATTGTATGAGAGGATCTGGACACAGGAGTCGGGCCGGACCTCGTCGCGGTCGTGTCAGCATGTTTTGTATAAATAGTCTGCGACTCTTCTGATGGAGGTTTTGTCTTTAGATCCGTCAAAGTCGCCAAAACTTGCTGTTCAAACGATTTTTCTGTCTCAATGATTTAATATGGCTAGTCGCTCCGGAACAACGACATAGACATCTTTGTTGCTACGTTACCAGTTAGAAGATTGGCATTAAGCACGAATCCGAATCCGTATCCAAATCCGTATCGAGCGGGGAGAAATCATTGATGATACCTTATATCCAATAAAACTGTTTGAAATTTATTATATTATCTATATTAAATATGTAATAACTTCTCTGTTAGACACTGGACCATCTGAGGCAATATACTAAGTAGGTATCACTTGACTACATGTATACAGAATGATTTCCGTCTTCAGAATCAGTTTACTTTCCTGTGAAATAATTTAAACTTGCATCATTTTATGCGCGAAGTATTAATAAATTAAACACGCTAATGTGTTTTTTTTATTTAACGAACGCCTTTGGCAGTGTTCGACATAATGGCTTACAGAAAAAAAATGGATGGATAAAGATTTAAAGGTAATGTTTTTAATTGGGTAAATCATGCTACAAGTGGTAGAAATAAAACATTTTTGTAGGAGAAACGTATTCAAGTGCAAGATATCTCAAGGTTTATGTTCTGCAAGGTAAATAGTTGTTCTATCATATGTGTTGGTTGACAGACCAACATTATCTAAGTCCATTTACTCAGGCAAACATGAATCAAGAAGAGGAAGCAACGCGTCTTCCATAACAGCAGAAACTACAAGTGATAAAAGCAATGGTACACACGTTTATTATTGCATTTTGTATTTGAAAATTGAAATTATGTTAAAATCAATTTTGCTTTATTTTTAAATTAGAATTTTAAAATGGCCTCAAAAGAAAGCATATGGTAATTAACAAAAGTAATTTAGTTTATTATGTCATGATTAAAGGAGGCAAAATAAAACAAACAAAAACTTTTCTACCATGACTTTCTTCCACGCTCATAGTATGATATAATTTTAATAAGTGCCAAGATGCATGTGTCCTTTTTTTGCCCAAATTTTGTTCCTGGCTGGTAAAATTGCTAAATATAAACATGAAACTTTAACAAGATATTCAGATCACGAACAAAGAAGACATACATATTTCGTTATTTTAGGGCTTGCTCTGAATATCGAGATTTTCGTGATAGATGTCAACAGCTAACGAACAAACTTACGGCACAGGGATTCGAGAGATGCAGGTTGATGAAGACTATGGGCAAGTTTTATGGTCGCCATCTTGATCTCATCGATAAATATTCTGTATCTTTGCGTGATATGAAGATTGACGTTTTTTAGTTTGCTTATCAGTGAGCTTACTTGTTATGATTGACAATGATTACTATGTTCTCATTTTGAGGATTGATGTTTACTTGGATGTGACCAAGATCTACATGGCGGGTGTCGTCGATGAAGCAGAAGACGCTTACTCTTCCGGAACACCTGGTCTAGGGCTTTTACGAGAGCCTCCATGTAATTTTTTCCTTTGTTCCTTTTTTGCCCCTAGTTCAATCGATTTTGAGTTCGGATTATGGTTTTGTTGACGCTTTGGTATTCTCTGATTTGTTTTCTAACTGGCCATCCTGATGGAATTCGAATAGAACAGGAGTGACATCATAGTACATGTTATATTTACATCTTTCTTCATTGTGGTTGTTTGTGGTGTTTAATTGTCAACTATCAACCTCAGTGATATGACACTATCTTCTTGATGATCATGGGTGATGTATTGCCATGAACAGTTCCTGGGCAGGCTGAGTGTTGTTGACCTGGTCTAATTAGATACGTTTGTCTTTATTATAGTCCTGTTAGGAAGTGCTGGTGAGCAGCCCATTGGACCTTTTATGATACATGTATGAATAGTTGTGTCATGACAGGTACAAATGTTTGTTCCAAATACTTTTCTTGTTCATTTGAAGACAATTACTTTATCTTACATACAGGAAACAATTTACATTGGGATGGAAAGGAAGCAGAGCTGAGAGTGTCCATCAGAATAGAAAAAGACATAAACTTTCAGATGGGGAAGACACATAAGCTCTCTGGGAAGAGATTGCCCATAAAATGGAAAAAAGGATACACAATGACAGGACCCCAATGTTCCAACAAATGGAAAAGCCTAACACGTGATTACAAAATCACTGTTGATCATAGCTCAAAGATTGGAAACGGGAAGCGAAAGAAATATTTTACGATGACGTAAACATGATGTACGGAAATAAACCTAGTACAAAGCCGATTTGAGCAATAGATACTTAGCAGCACAACAGTGGAGGAAAGAGAAACATCTAGTTGCAGTTCACATCATGATGACAACCCCCAAAGAGTGCCACCAAATACACCAGCATCTGATAGTGAAACATCTGAAACAGAAAACCGGGAACCAGAGCTCCCTTAAGTAGGTGGAAAACGGAAGAAAAAGCAAAGTGTTAAATCTGCAAAGAAACAAACGAGGGGCAGCATGCAACAAAACATTCAATGGATGGAGGGTTACGAACAAACGCAACAACAGACGCACGAGAAACAACTAGAATTTCAAACAAAGTAGGAATCGGAAAAGTTAGGTTGAATGGGACAGATTTAAGCACAAGCTATAGGTGTATCCTTATAAGAAAATGGAAATTTGGAAACTCAAATTTAGACCTATTATCGCCATATCAGATCCAAAACTTTCCTGTTCAATTTTCATTGAAAAAAAAAATATAGATATTCACTGTTTTCATTAAGCCCATTTAACACTGTTGATTCAGACCGGTAAGAAACGTAACACGTTTGCCTCCATTCTCACTAGCCTTCAACCTCTTTGTCGCGAGCTCTCGTGACCTACCTATACTTGGTAGAGCTGCAAGGTACTGGCCGTTGGTCGGTATTCCCCCCCCCCCCCCATGAACTTCGTTTTTCTTCTTCTGTAAACCAGTATATCAAATACTGTCAAAGGTGTTTGTTAGATAAAAATGAAAAAAAAAAAAAAAAACTATACATGCGTGTTTTATTTACTAATACTCCGCACATACAATGATGCATGGTTAAATATTTCACATGAACGTAAACTGATTTAACATAAACGGAACTAGGAACCAGATCCTAGTTCCGTTTAATATAACTAAACGCATGAATCGAACCCAGAGCCTTTCAGACAAACAATAAGACTAAAACAGGATTCTCAAACTAATTTCTGTTATATATACGGAACTCGCATACAAACTCCAGTTACGTTTAACCTTAAACGGAACTGGGAACCAAACTTGAGTTCCGTTTAACATAAACGTATACGGTTTGTTACCCCAGCTGATCTAGCAAAACATAGACGTTCGATGATTACATCTTTATATCTATATAGTCACATAAATGATTCTCCCCGCTCGATACGGATACGTATCCAGTACCACATTGAACATTCGTCACAGACATGTTTGTTGCTACGTAACCAGTACTACTTTGAACGTTCGACAGAGACATCTTTGTTGCTACGTTACCAGTACCTCATTGAACGTTCGATACAGACATCTATGTTGCCAAGTTACCAGTACTACGTTGAACATTCGCCACAGACATCCATGTTGCTACGTAACCAGTACAACATTGAACGTTCGATACAGACATCTGTGCTGCTACGTCACCAGTACTACATTCAACGTCATACACAGACATCTTTGTAGCCACGTTACCAGTACAACATTGAACGTTCGACACAGACATCTGTGTTGCCACGTTACCAGTACTACTTTGAACGTTCGACACAGACATCTATGTTGCCACGTTACCAGTACTACATTGAACGTTCGACACAGACATCTTTGTAGCCACGTTACCAGTACAACATTGAACGTTCGACACAGACATCTGTGTTGCCACGTTACCAGTACTACTTTGAACGTTCGACACAGACATCTTTGTAGCCACGTTACAAGTACCTCATTGAACGTTCGACACAGACATCTGTGTTGCCACGTTACCAGTACTACTTTGAACGTTCGACACAGACATCTGTGTTGCCACGTTACCAGTACTACTTTGAACGTTCGACACAGACATCTATGTTGCCACGTTACCAGTACTACATTGAACGTTCGACACAGACATCTTTGTAGCCACGTTACCAGTACAACATTGAACGTTCGACACAGACATCTGTGTTGCTACGTAACCAGTACTACTTTGAACGTTCGACACAGACATCTGTGTTGCCACGTTACCAGTACCTCATTGAACGTTCGACACAGACATCTGTGTTGCCACGTTACCAGTACCTCATTGAACGTTCGACAGAGACATCTTTTTGCTACGTTACCAGTACCTCATTGAACGTTCGACACAGACGTCTATGTTGCTACGTTACCAGTACCTCATTGAACGTTCGACACAGACATCTATGTTGCTACATAACCAGCACCTCATTGAACGTTCGACACAGACGTCTATGTTGCTACGTTACCAGTACCTCATTGAACGTTCGATACAGACATCTATGTTGCTACGTTACCAGTACTACATTGAACGTTCGACACAAACATGTTTGTTGCTACGTTACAAGTACCTCATTGAACGTTCGACACAAACATGTTTGTTGCTACGTAACTAGTACAACATTGAACCTGCAATACAGACATGTTTGTTGCTACGTAACCAGTTCTTCTTTGAACGTTCGATACAGACATCTTTGTTGCTACATTACCAGTACAACATTGAACGTTCGATACATATATCTGTGTTGCTACGTTACCAGTTCTACTTTGAACGTTCGATACAGACATCTGTGTTGCTACGTTACCAGTTCTACCTTGGACGTTTCGTTTCCTAACTACGCTTAGTAATATCAGTAATCAGCAAGGTATATAGGATCAAATGTCACCCCGTTACATTGTTCGTCGACATTATCATCAAGAATATAAAAAAGTCATTATCTCGTAAAGTAAATATAAAATCAAAATATAACAGAAATGAGAATCTTTGGTAAGGGATAGACTAACTTAATTACAAAAAGCACTAACAATCTTGACAAAAATTGATATAAAATAGATATAAACGTGCTATTTTCAATCTTACAGCCTACCTTAGAACCTACAAACTTACAACACAGGGATATGAGAGATGCACGTTGATGAAGGCTATTGGCAAGGTTTGTAGTCGTACGTCATGATATCATTGGAACATTTTCTGTATACTTAAGTTGTGTTTTGAAATAAAAAAGAAAATTAGTTCTTACTATGCGGACGTAACATTTACTTGGATGACACCGAGATTTGCATTTGCGAGAGTGTCGTCGATGAAGAAGGAGACGGTTATCATTTTGGAACGACTGGACTTAACACCTTATACTTGTTCAAGGGTCTCCATTTTTTTGTCTTTCCTTTGTCAATATTTCGGTCCAAATTTTAAAATCCATATCGAGTTTGACTTCGGATCATTTAATTACTTTGTGACTGTTGCGGGAATTTTATCTGCCAGGTCATATTTAAGAACAAACAAGGTGTAACTATCAGTCGCAGTTATCACCACGATTGAACGATGATAATAGTCTGATAGAAAACTAGAAATGTCTGTGAGACAGAAATATCCCTGCCCACAGCTGGTTACATAACCATGAGGCGGAACAGGACGCGACGGGACCGGGCGGACACGGGTAACACTATATGCCCCCCCCCCCCATTTCATTGCGGGGACATAAAAGTTAACCCTCAGATTAAAACCTCCTTCAGCATGATCTGCTTCTACAGAAATATATAGAGCTCGTAATGCTAGAACACGATACCTTTCTACGACAACGATAGGCTTCTATCGTTCATTAGAATGTAAATTTAAGATACTCCAAATCAATGGCTTCATGTGGACAGCGACAGACAATGACTAACATCAGCCTAACTTTCCATATAGGTGAAGCCATTGAGGTTTATCTGTAAAATGGGTAGCAGCTCGAAACCAAAAAAGCAAGACAATGGCCAATACAAATTTCACGATCGCAATATAAGAATGTGGTCGTGTCGCCAGACGAAGCATCTAATGATTTAAAATTGTCCGCATACGCTTTATATTCCTGCCTTCGGTAAAACCCTACATGTACCTTGTCCGTTTACGAAATCATCAGCCTTTTCGAATACCGAAGCCTAAAACGATCCATACAACCAAATTTAGCCAGCTTTTAAAGTCGCTATACCAAAATGGAAACACCTTTTAGATGCATGTTCTTTAATATATTATTCTATCAATTCCAAAAATGTTAGTTCATTTTTCATGGATATATACTATCCACTTTTCCATGGTGTTATAACTTATTATTTCGGGCACATGTTTTTTTAGATAGGACGCGAAATACTGTTAGGGCTATGTAGGCTCTTGGACCGGTGTTCAGAACCTTCGGTAGTTTGGCAAATATTTGGGGATAAACGATCAATATCGGTTGCAAAATATCAACAATTGAAATGTGTTCTAGCCAAGAAGTGTTCTGATTAAACTTCTTCTCCAGACTAGCATTAGTTTTGGTAAAATAAGATTGTTCAAAAAGAAATTCAAATAGATTGTGTCGCATGAAAATCAGTGGGATTTTGGTTTGATAAGAATTTTCACATTTGAATAGTCCATGTAACAATCCTCAACGGCAATAAAACTTATATAAGATTACACAAAAAGTACTATGTCAAATGAAAGTTGTATGCATGTTTTCACTGTTTCGGTTTTGGTAGAGGAACGTTTTTGGTTGTTTTCACTGTCTCTGTTTTGGAATGGTGACGTTTTGGCTGTTTTCATTGTCTCTGTTTTGGTAGAGTAACGTTTTAGCTGTTTTCACTGTCTCTGTTTTGGTAGAGTGACGTTTTGGCTGTTTTCACTGTCTCTGTTTTGGTAGAGTAACGTTTTGGCTGTTTTCACTGTCTCTGATTTGGTAGAGTAACGTTTTTGGTTGTTTTCACTGTCTCTGTTTTGGTATGGTGACGTTTTGGCTGTTTTCACTGTATCTGTTTTGGTAGAGTGACGTTTTGGCTGTTTTCATTGTCTCTGTTTTGGTAGAGTAACGTTTTAGCTGTTTTCACTGTCTCTGTTTTGGTAGAGTGACGTTTTGGCTGTTTTCACTGTCTCTGTTTTGGTAGAGTAACGTTTTGGCTGTTTTCACTGTCTCTGATTTGGTAGAGTAACGTTTTTGGTTGTTTTCACTGTCTCTGTTTCGGTATGGTGACGTTTTGGCTGTTTTCACTGTCTCTGTTTTGGTAGAGTAACGTTTTTGGCTGTTTTCCCTGTCTCTGTTTTGGTAGAGTGACGTTTTGGCTGTTTTCACCGTCTCTGTTTTGGTAGAGTAACGTTTTTGGCTGTTTTCACTGTCTCTGTTTTGGTAAAGTAACGATTTTGGCTGTTTTCATTGTCTCTGTTTTGGTAGAGTGACGTTTTGGCTGTTTTCACCGTCTCTGTTTTGGTAGAGTGACGTTTTGGCTGTTTTCACTGCCTCTGATTTGTTAGAGTAACGTTTTTGGCTGTTTTCACTCTCTCTGTTTTGGTAGAGAGAAGTTTTTGGTTGTTTTCACTGTCTCTGTTTTGGTAGAGGAACGTTTTTGGCTTTATTCACTCTCTGTTTTGGTAGAGAGACGTTTTTTGTTGTTTTCACTGTCTCTGTTTTGGTATGGTGACGTTTTGGCTGTTTTCATTGTCTCTGTTTTGGTAGAGTAATGTTTTAGCTGTTTTCACTCTCTCTGTTTTGGTAGAGTAACGTTTTGGCTGTTTTCACTGTCTCTGATTTGGTAGAGTAACGTTTTGGCTGTTTTCATTGTCTCTGTTTTGGTAGAGTGACGTTTTGGCTGTTTTCACTGTCTCTGATTTGGTAGAGTAACGTTTTTGGCTGTTTTCACTGTCTCTGTTTTGGTAGAGGAACGTTTTTGGCTTTATTCACTCTCTGTTTTGGTAGAGAGACGTTTTTGGTTGTTTTCACTGTATCTGTTTTGGTATGGTGACGTTTTGGCTGTTTTCATTGTCTCTGTTTTGGTAGAGTAACGTTTTAGCTGTTTTCACTGTCTCTGTTTTGGTAGAGTGACGTTTTGGCTGTTTTCACTGTCTCTGATTTGGTAGAGTAACGTTTTGGCTGTTTTCATTGTCTCTGTTTTGGTAGAGTGACGTTTTGGCTGTTTTCACTGTCTCTGATTTGGTAGAGTAACGTTTTTGGCTGTTTTCACTGTCTCTGTTTTGGTAGAGGAACGTTTTTGGCTTTATTCACTCTCTGTTTTGGTAGAGAGACGTTTTTGGTTGTTTTCACTGTCTCTGTTTTGGTATGGTGACGTTTTGGTTGTTTTCACTGTCTCTGTTTTGGTAGAGTGACGTTTTGGCTGTTTTCACCGTCTCTGTTTTGGTAGAGTAACGTTTTTGGCTGTTTTCACTGTCTCTGTTTTGGTAAAGTAACGTTTTTGGCTGTTTTCATTTTCTCTGTTTTGGTAGAGTAACGTTTTGGCTGTTTTCATTGTCTCTGTTTTGGTAGAGTGACGTTTCGGCTGTTTTCACTGTCTCTGATTTGGTAGAGTAACGTTTTTGGCTGTTTTCACTGTCTCTGTTTTGGTAGAGGAACGTTTTTGGCTGTTTTCATTGTCTCTGTTTTGGTATGGTGACGTTTTGGCTGTTTTAATTGTCTCTGTTTTGGTAGAGTGACGTTTTGGCTGTTTTCAGTGTATCTGATTTGGTGGTGTAACGTTTTTGGCTGTTTTCACTCTCTCTGTTTTGGTAGAGAGACGTTTTTGGTTGTTTTCACTGTCTCTGTTTTGGTATGGTGACGTTTTGGCTGTTTTAATTGTCTCTGTTTTGGTAGAGTAACGTTTTAGCTGTTTTCACTGTCTCTGTTTTGGTAGAGTGACGTTTTGGCTGTTTTCACTGTCTCTGTTTTGGTAGAGTAACGTTTTTGGTTGTTTTCACTGTCTCTGTTTTGGTAGAGTGACGTTTTGGCTGTTTTCACCGTCTCTGTTTTGGTAGAGTAACGTTTTTGGCTGTTTTCACTGTCTCGGTTTTGGTAAAGTAACGTTTTTGGCTGTTTTCATTTTCTCTGTTTTGGTAGAGTAACGTTTTGGCTGTTTCCATTGTCTCTGTTTTGGTAGAGTGACGTTTTGGCTGTTTTCACTGTCTCTGATTTGGTAGAGTAACGTTTTTGGCTGTTTTCACTGTCTCTGTTTTGGTAGAGGAACGTTTTTGGCTGTTTTCATTGTCTCTGTTTTGGTATGGTGACGTTTTGGCTGTTTTCACTGTCTCTGTTTTGGTAGAGTGACGTTTTGGCTGTTTTCACTGTCTCTGATTTGGTAGAGTAACGTTTTTGGCTGTTTTCACTCTCTCTGTTTTGGTAGAGAGACGTTTTTGGTTGTTTTCACTGTCTCTGTTTTGGTATGGTGACGTTTTGGCTGTTTTAATTGTCTCTGTTTTGGTAGAGTGACGTTTTAGCTGTTTTCACTGTCTCGGTTTTGGTAGAGTGACGTTTTGGCTGTTTTCACTGTCTCTGTTTTGGTAGAGTAACGTTTTTGGCTGTTTTCCCTGTCTCTGTTTTGGTAGAGTGACGTTTTGGCTGTTTTCACCGTCTCTGTTTTGGTAGAGTAACGTTTTTGGCTGTTTTCACTGTCTCTGTTTTGGTAAAGTAACGATTTTGGCTGTTTTCATTGTCTCTGTTTTGGTAGAGTAACGTTTTGGCTGTTTTCATAGTCTCTGTTTTGGTAGAGTGACGTTTTGGCTGTTTTCACTGTCTCTGATTTGGTAGAGTAACGTTTTTGGCTGTTTTCACTTTCTCTGTTTTGGTAGAGTGACGTTTTAGCTGTTTTCATTGTCTCTGTTTTGGTAGAGTAACGTTTTGGCTGTTTTCATTGTCTCTGTTTTGGTATGGTGACGTTTTGGCTGTTTTCATTGTCTCTGTTTTGGTAGAGTAACGTTTTAGCTGTTTTCACTGTCTCTGTCTTGGTAGAGTGACGTTTTGGCTGTTTTCACTGTCTCTGATGTGGTAGAGTAACGTTTTGGCTGTTTTCATTGTCTCTGTTTTGGTAGAGTGACGTTTCGGCTGTTTTCACTGTCTCTGATTTGGTAGAGGAACGTTTTTGGCTTTATTCACTCTCTGTTTTGGTAGAGAGACGTTTTTGGTTGTTTTCACTGTCTCTGTTTTGGTATGGTGACGTTTTAGCTGTTTTCAATGTCTCTGTTTTGGTAGAGTGACGTTTTAGCTGTTTTCACTGTCTCGGTTTTGGTAGAGTGACGTTTTGGCTGTTTTCACTGTCTCTGTTTTGGTAGAGTAACGTTTTTGGCTGTTTTCCCTGTCTCTGTTTTGGTAGAGTGACGTTTTGGCTGTTTTCACCGTCTCTGTTTTGGTAGAGTAACGTTTTTGGCTGTTTTCACTGTCTCTGTTTTGGTAAAGTAACGTTTTTGGCTGTTTTCATTGTCTCTGTTTTGGTAGAGTAACGTTTTGGCTGTTTTCATTGTCTCTGTTTTGGTAGAGTGACGTTTTGGCTGTTTTCACTGTCTCTGATTTGGTAGAGTAACGTTTTGGCTGTTTCCACTGTCTCTGTTTTGGTAGAGTGACGTTTTGGCTGTTTTCACTGTCTCTGATTTGGTAGAGGAACGTTTTTGGCTTTATTCACTCTCTGTTTTGGTACAGAGACGTTTTTGGTTGTTTTCACTGTCTCTGTTTTGGTATGGTGACGTTTTGGCTGTTTTCACTGTCTCTGATTTGGTAGAGTAACGTTTTTGGCTGTTTTCACTCTCTCTGTTTTGGTAGAGAGACGTTTTTGGTTGTTTTCACTGTCTCTGTTTTGGTATGGTGACGTTTTGGCTGTTTTAATTGTCTCTGTTTTGGTAGAGTGACGTTTTAGCTGTTTTCACTGTCTCTGTTTTGGTAGAGTGACGTTTTGGCTGTTTTCACTGTCTCTGTTTTGGTAGAGTAACGTTTTTGGCTGTTTTCCCTGTCTCTGTTTTGGTAGAGTGACGTTTTGGCTGTTTTCACTGTCTCTGTTTTGGTAGAGTTACGTTTTTGGCTGTTTTCACTGTCTCTGTTTTGGTAAAGTAACGTTTTTGGCTGTTTTCATTGTCTCTGTTTTGGTAGAGTAACGTTTTGGCTGTTTTCATTGTCTCTGTTTTGGTAGAGTGACGTTTTGGCTGTTTTCACTGTCTCTGATTTGGTAGAGTAACGTTTTTGGCTGTTTTCACTGTCTCTGTTTTGGTAGAGTGACGTTTTAGCTGTTTTCATTGTCTCTGTTTTGGTAGAGTAACGTTTTGGCTGTTTTCATTGTCTCTGTTTTGGTATGGTGACGTTTTGGCTGTTTTCATTGTCTCTGTTTTGGTAGAGTAACGTTTTAGCTGTTTTCACTGTCTCTGTCTTGGTCGAGTGACGTTTTGGCTGTTTTCATTGTCTCTGTTTTGGTAGAGTGACGTTTCGGCTGTTTTCACTGTCTCTGTTTTGGTAGAGGAACATTTTTGGCTTTATTCACTCTCTGTTTTGGTAGAGAGACGTTTTTGGTTGTTTCACTGTCTCTGTTTTGGTATGGTGACGTTTTAGCTGTTTTCAATGTCTCTGGTTTGGTAGAGTGACGTTTTAGCTGTTTTCACTGTCTCGGTTTTGGTAGAGTGACGTTTTGGCTGTTTTCACTGTCTCTGTTTTGGTAGAGTAACGTTTTTGGCTGTTTTCCCTGTCTCTGTTTTGGTAGAGTGACGTTTTGGCTGTTTTCACTGTCTCTGTTTTGGTAGAGTAACGTTTTTGGCTGTTTTCACTGTCTCTGTTTTGGTAAAGTAACGTTTTTGGCTGTTTTCATTGTCTCTGTTTTGGTAGAGTAACGTTTTGGCTGTTTTCATTGTCTCTGTTTTGGTAGAGTGACGTTTTGGCTGTTTTCACTGTCTCTGTTTTGGTAGAGGAACGTTTTTGGCTTTATTCACTCTCTGTTTTGGTAGAGAGACGTTTTTGGTTGTTTTCACTGTCTCTGTTTTGGTATGGTGACGTTTTAGCTGTTTTCAATGTCTCTGTTTTGGTAGAGTGACGTTTTAGCTGTTTTCACTGTCTCGGTTTTGGTAGAGTGACGTTTTGGCTGTTTTCACTGTCTCTGTTTTGGTAGAGTAACGTTTTTGGCTGTTTTCCCTGTCTCTGTTTTGGTAGAGTGACGTTTTGGCTGTTTTCACCGTCTCTGTTTTGGAAGTGTAACGTTTTTGGCTGTTTTCACTGTCTCTGTTTTGGTAAAGTAACGTTTTTGGCTGTTTTCATTGTCTCTGTTTTGGTAGAGTAACGTTTTGGCTGTTTTCATTGTCTCTGTTTTGGTAGAGTGACGTTTTGGCTGTTTTCACTGTCTCTGATTTGGTAGAGTAACGTTTTGGCTGTTTTCACTGTCTCTGTTTTGGTAGAGTGACGTTTTGGCTTTTTTCACTGTCTCTGATTTGGTAGAGGAACGTTTTTGGCTTTATTCACTCTCTGTTTTGGTACAGAGACGTTTTTGGTTGTTTTCACTGTCTCTGTTTTGGTATGGTGACGTTTTGGCTGTTTTCATTGTCTCTGTTTTGGTAGAGTAACGTTTTAGCTGTTTTCACTGTCTCTGTTTTGGTAGAGTGACGTTTTGGCTGTTTTAATTGTCTCTGTTTTGGTAGAGTGACGTTTTGGCTGTTTTCACAGTCTCTGTTTTGGTAGAGTAACGTTTTTGGCTGTTTTCACTGTCTCTGTTTTGGTAAAGTAACGTTTTTGGCTGTTTTCACTGTCTCTGTTTTGGTAGAGTAACGTTTTAGCTGTTTTCACTGTCTCTGTTTCGGTAGAGTGACGTTTTGGCTGTTTTCACTGTCTCTGTTTTGGTAGAGTGACGTTTTTGGCTTTATTCACTGTCTCTGTTTTGGTAGAGTGACGTTTTTGGCTTTATTCACTGTCTCTGTTTTGGTAGAGTAACGTTTTGGCTTTATTCGCTGTCTCTGTTTTGGTAGAGTGACGTTTTGGCTTTATTCACTGTCTCTGTTTTGGTAGAGTAACGTTTTGGCTTTATTCACTGTCTCTGTTTTGGTAGAGTAACGTTTTGGCTGTTTTCCCTGTCTCTGTTTTGGTAGAGTGACGTTTTTGGCTTTATTCACTGTCTCTGTTTTGGTAGAGTAACGTTTTGGCTGTTTTCCCTGTCTCTGTTTTGGTAGAGTGACGTTTTTGGCTTTATTCACTGTCTCTGTTTTGGTAGAGTAACGTTTTGGCTTTATTCACTGTCTCTGTTTTGGTAGAGTAACGTTTTGGCTTTATTCACTGTCTCTGTTTTGGTAGAGTAACGTTTTGGCTTTATTCACTGTCTCTGTTTTGGTAGAGTGACGTTCTGGCTGTTTTCACTGTCTCTGTTTTGGTAGAGTAACGTTTTGGCTTTATTCACTGTCTCTGTTTTGGTAGAGTGACGTTTTGGCTGTTTTCACTGTCTCTGTTTTGGTAGAGTAACGTTTTGGCTTTATTCACTGTCTCTGTTTTGGTAGAGTAACGTTTTGGCTGTTTTCACTGTCTCTGATTTGGTAGAGTAACGTTTTTGGTTGTTTTCACTGTCTCTGTTTTGGTATGGTGACGTTTTGGCTGTTTTCACTGTATCTGTTTTGGTAGAGTGACGTTTTGGCTGTTTTCATTGTCTCTGTTTTGGTAGAGTAACGTTTTAGCTGTTTTCACTGTCTCTGTTTTGGTAGAGTGACGTTTTGGCTGTTTTCACTGTCTCTGTTTTGGTAGAGTAACGTTTTGGCTGTTTTCACTGTCTCTGATTTGGTAGAGTAACGTTTTTGGTTGTTTTCACTGTCTCTGTTTCGGTATGGTGACGTTTTGGCTGTTTTCACTGTCTCTGTTTTGGTAGAGTAACGTTTTTGGCTGTTTTCCCTGTCTCTGTTTTGGTAGAGTGACGTTTTGGCTGTTTTCACCGTCTCTGTTTTGGTAGAGTAACGTTTTTGGCTGTTTTCACTGTCTCTGTTTTGGTAAAGTAACGATTTTGGCTGTTTTCATTGTCTCTGTTTTGGTAGAGTGACGTTTTGGCTGTTTTCACCGTCTCTGTTTTGGTAGAGTGACGTTTTGGCTGTTTTCACTGCCTCTGATTTGTTAGAGTAACGTTTTTGGCTGTTTTCACTCTCTCTGTTTTGGTAGAGAGAAGTTTTTGGTTGTTTTCACTGTCTCTGTTTTGGTAGAGGAACGTTTTTGGCTTTATTCACTCTCTGTTTTGGTAGAGAGACGTTTTTTGTTGTTTTCACTGTCTCTGTTTTGGTATGGTGACGTTTTGGCTGTTTTCATTGTCTCTGTTTTGGTAGAGTAATGTTTTAGCTGTTTTCACTCTCTCTGTTTTGGTAGAGTAACGTTTTGGCTGTTTTCACTGTCTCTGATTTGGTAGAGTAACGTTTTGGCTGTTTTCATTGTCTCTGTTTTGGTAGAGTGACGTTTTGGCTGTTTTCACTGTCTCTGATTTGGTAGAGTAACGTTTTTGGCTGTTTTCACTGTCTCTGTTTTGGTAGAGGAACGTTTTTGGCTTTATTCACTCTCTGTTTTGGTAGAGAGACGTTTTTGGTTGTTTTCACTGTATCTGTTTTGGTATGGTGACGTTTTGGCTGTTTTCATTGTCTCTGTTTTGGTAGAGTAACGTTTTAGCTGTTTTCACTGTCTCTGTTTTGGTAGAGTGACGTTTTGGCTGTTTTCACTGTCTCTGATTTGGTAGAGTAACGTTTTGGCTGTTTTCATTGTCTCTGTTTTGGTAGAGTGACGTTTTGGCTGTTTTCACTGTCTCTGATTTGGTAGAGTAACGTTTTTGGCTGTTTTCACTGTCTCTGTTTTGGTAGAGGAACGTTTTTGGCTTTATTCACTCTCTGTTTTGGTAGAGAGACGTTTTTGGTTGTTTTCACTGTCTCTGTTTTGGTATGGTGACGTTTTGGTTGTTTTCACTGTCTCTGTTTTGGTAGAGTGACGTTTTGGCTGTTTTCACCGTCTCTGTTTTGGTAGAGTAACGTTTTTGGCTGTTTTCACTGTCTCTGTTTTGGTAAAGTAACGTTTTTGGCTGTTTTCATTTTCTCTGTTTTGGTAGAGTAACGTTTTGGCTGTTTTCATTGTCTCTGTTTTGGTAGAGTGACGTTTCGGCTGTTTTCACTGTCTCTGATTTGGTAGAGTAACGTTTTTGGCTGTTTTCACTGTCTCTGTTTTGGTAGAGGAACGTTTTTGGCTGTTTTCATTGTCTCTGTTTTGGTATGGTGACGTTTTGGCTGTTTTAATTGTCTCTGTTTTGGTAGAGTGACGTTTTGGCTGTTTTCACTGTCTCTGATTTGGTGGTGTAACGTTTTTGGCTGTTTTCACTCTCTCTGTTTTGGTAGAGAGACGTTTTTGGTTGTTTTCACTGTCTCTGTTTTGGTATGGTGACGTTTTGGCTGTTTTAATTGTCTCTGTTTTGGTAGAGTAACGTTTTAGCTGTTTTCACTGTCTCTGTTTTGGTAGAGTGACGTTTTGGCTGTTTTCACTGTCTCTGTTTTGGTAGAGTAACGTTTTTGGTTGTTTTCACTGTCTCTGTTTTGGTAGAGTGACGTTTTGGCTGTTTTCACCGTCTCTGTTTTGGTAGAGTAACGTTTTTGGCTGTTTTCACTGTCTCTGTTTTGGTAAAGTAACGTTTTTGGCTGTTTTCATTTTCTCTGTTTTGGTAGAGTAACGTTTTGGCTGTTTCCATTGTCTCTGTTTTGGTAGAGTGACGTTTTGGCTGTTTTCACTGTCTCTGATTTGGTAGAGTAACGTTTTTGGCTGTTTTCACTGTCTCTGTTTTGGTAGAGGAACGTTTTTGGCTGTTTTCATTGTCTCTGTTTTGGTATGGTGACGTTTTGGCTGTTTTCACTGTCTCTGTTTTGGTAGAGTGACGTTTTGGCTGTTTTCACTGTCTCTGATTTGGTAGAGTAACGTTTTTGGCTGTTTTCACTCTCTCTGTTTTGGTAGAGAGACGTTTTTGGTTGTTTTCACTGTCTCTGTTTTGGTATGGTGACGTTTTGGCTGTTTTAATTGTCTCTGTTTTGGTAGAGTGACGTTTTAGCTGTTTTCACTGTCTCGGTTTTGGTAGAGTGACGTTTTGGCTGTTTTCACTGTCTCTGTTTTGGTAGAGTAACGTTTTTGGCTGTTTTCCCTGTCTCTGTTTTGGTAGAGTGACGTTTTGGCTGTTTTCACCGTCTCTGTTTTGGTAGAGTAACGTTTTTGGCTGTTTTCACTGTCTCTGTTTTGGTAAAGTAACGATTTTGGCTGTTTTCATTGTCTCTGTTTTGGTAGAGTAACGTTTTGGCTGTTTTCATTGTCTCTGTTTTGGTAGAGTGACGTTTTGGCTGTTTTCACTGTCTCTGATTTGGTAGAGTAACGTTTTTGGCTGTTTTCACTTTCTCTGTTTTGGTAGAGTGACGTTTTAGCTGTTTTCATTGTCTCTGTTTTGGTAGAGTAACGTTTTGGCTGTTTTCATTGTCTCTGTTTTGGTATGGTGACGTTTTGGCTGTTTTCATTGTCTCTGTTTTGGTAGAGTAACGTTTTAGCTGTTTTCACTGTCTCTGTCTTGGTAGAGTGACGTTTTGGCTGTTTTCACTGTCTCTGATGTGGTAGAGTAACGTTTTGGCTGTTTTCATTGTCTCTGTTTTGGTAGAGTGACGTTTCGGCTGTTTTCACTGTCTCTGATTTGGTAGAGGAACGTTTTTGGCTTTATTCACTCTCTGTTTTGGTAGAGAGACGTTTTTGGTTGTTTTCACTGTCTCTGTTTTGGTATGGTGACGTTTTAGCTGTTTTCAATGTCTCTGTTTTGGTAGAGTGACGTTTTAGCTGTTTTCACTGTCTCGGTTTTGGTAGAGTGACGTTTTGGCTGTTTTCACTGTCTCTGTTTTGGTAGAGTAACGTTTTTGGCTGTTTTCCCTGTCTCTGTTTTGGTAGAGTGACGTTTTGGCTGTTTTCACCGTCTCTGTTTTGGTAGAGTAACGTTTTTGGCTGTTTTCACTGTCTCTGTTTTGGTAAAGTAACGTTTTTGGCTGTTTTCATTGTCTCTGTTTTGGTAGAGTAACGTTTTGGCTGTTTTCATTGTCTCTGTTTTGGTAGAGTGACGTTTTGGCTGTTTTCACTGTCTCTGATTTGGTAGAGTAACGTTTTGGCTGTTTCCACTGTCTCTGTTTTGGTAGAGTGACGTTTTGGCTGTTTTCACTGTCTCTGATTTGGTAGAGGAACGTTTTTGGCTTTATTCACTCTCTGTTTTGGTACAGAGACGTTTTTGGTTGTTTTCACTGTCTCTGTTTTGGTATGGTGACGTTTTGGCTGTTTTCACTGTCTCTGATTTGGTAGAGTAACGTTTTTGGCTGTTTTCACTCTCTCTGTTTTGGTAGAGAGACGTTTTTGGTTGTTTTCACTGTCTCTGTTTTGGTATGGTGACGTTTTGGCTGTTTTAATTGTCTCTGTTTTGGTAGAGTGACGTTTTAGCTGTTTTCACTGTCTCTGTTTTGGTAGAGTGACGTTTTGGCTGTTTTCACTGTCTCTGTTTTGGTAGAGTAACGTTTTTGGCTGTTTTCCCTGTCTCTGTTTTGGTAGAGTGACGTTTTGGCTGTTTTCACTGTCTCTGTTTTGGTAGAGTTACGTTTTTGGCTGTTTTCACTGTCTCTGTTTTGGTAAAGTAACGTTTTTGGCTGTTTTCATTGTCTCTGTTTTGGTAGAGTAACGTTTTGGCTGTTTTCATTGTCTCTGTTTTGGTAGAGTGACGTTTTGGCTGTTTTCACTGTCTCTGATTTGGTAGAGTAACGTTTTTGGCTGTTTTCACTGTCTCTGTTTTGGTAGAGTGACGTTTTAGCTGTTTTCATTGTCTCTGTTTTGGTAGAGTAACGTTTTGGCTGTTTTCATTGTCTCTGTTTTGGTATGGTGACGTTTTGGCTGTTTTCATTGTCTCTGTTTTGGTAGAGTAACGTTTTAGCTGTTTTCACTGTCTCTGTCTTGGTCGAGTGACGTTTTGGCTGTTTTCATTGTCTCTGTTTTGGTAGAGTGACGTTTCGGCTGTTTTCACTGTCTCTGTTTTGGTAGAGGAACATTTTTGGCTTTATTCACTCTCTGTTTTGGTAGAGAGACGTTTTTGGTTGTTTCACTGTCTCTGTTTTGGTATGGTGACGTTTTAGCTGTTTTCAATGTCTCTGGTTTGGTAGAGTGACGTTTTAGCTGTTTTCACTGTCTCGGTTTTGGTAGAGTGACGTTTTGGCTGTTTTCACTGTCTCTGTTTTGGTAGAGTAACGTTTTTGGCTGTTTTCCCTGTCTCTGTTTTGGTAGAGTGACGTTTTGGCTGTTTTCACTGTCTCTGTTTTGGTAGAGTAACGTTTTTGGCTGTTTTCACTGTCTCTGTTTTGGTAAAGTAACGTTTTTGGCTGTTTTCATTGTCTCTGTTTTGGTAGAGTAACGTTTTGGCTGTTTTCATTGTCTCTGTTTTGGTAGAGTGACGTTTTGGCTGTTTTCACTGTCTCTGTTTTGGTAGAGGAACGTTTTTGGCTTTATTCACTCTCTGTTTTGGTAGAGAGACGTTTTTGGTTGTTTTCACTGTCTCTGTTTTGGTATGGTGACGTTTTAGCTGTTTTCAATGTCTCTGTTTTGGTAGAGTGACGTTTTAGCTGTTTTCACTGTCTCGGTTTTGGTAGAGTGACGTTTTGGCTGTTTTCACTGTCTCTGTTTTGGTAGAGTAACGTTTTTGGCTGTTTTCCCTGTCTCTGTTTTGGTAGAGTGACGTTTTGGCTGTTTTCACCGTCTCTGTTTTGGAAGAGTAACGTTTTTGGCTGTTTTCACTGTCTCTGTTTTGGTAAAGTAACGTTTTTGGCTGTTTTCATTGTCTCTGTTTTGGTAGAGTAACGTTTTGGCTGTTTTCATTGTCTCTGTTTTGGTAGAGTGACGTTTTGGCTGTTTTCACTGTCTCTGATTTGGTAGAGTAACGTTTTGGCTGTTTTCACTGTCTCTGTTTTGGTAGAGTGACGTTTTGGCTTTTTTCACTGTCTCTGATTTGGTAGAGGAACGTTTTTGGCTTTATTCACTCTCTGTTTTGGTACAGAGACGTTTTTGGTTGTTTTCACTGTCTCTGTTTTGGTATGGTGACGTTTTGGCTGTTTTCATTGTCTCTGTTTTGGTAGAGTAACGTTTTAGCTGTTTTCACTGTCTCTGTTTTGGTAGAGTGACGTTTTGGCTGTTTTAATTGTCTCTGTTTTGGTAGAGTGACGTTTTGGCTGTTTTCACAGTCTCTGTTTTGGTAGAGTAACGTTTTTGGCTGTTTTCACTGTCTCTGTTTTGGTAAAGTAACGTTTTTGGCTGTTTTCACTGTCTCTGTTTTGGTAGAGTAACGTTTTAGCTGTTTTCACTGTCTCTGTTTCGGTAGAGTGACGTTTTGGCTGTTTTCACTGTCTCTGTTTTGGTAGAGTGACGTTTTTGGCTTTATTCACTGTCTCTGTTTTGGTAGAGTGACGTTTTTGGCTTTATTCACTGTCTCTGTTTTGGTAGAGTAACGTTTTGGCTTTATTCGCTGTCTCTGTTTTGGTAGAGTGACGTTTTGGCTTTATTCACTGTCTCTGTTTTGGTAGAGTAACGTTTTGGCTTTATTCACTGTCTCTGTTTTGGTAGAGTAACGTTTTGGCTGTTTTCCCTGTCTCTGTTTTGGTAGAGTGACGTTTTTGGCTTTATTCACTGTCTCTGTTTTGGTAGAGTAACGTTTTGGCTGTTTTCCCTGTCTCTGTTTTGGTAGAGTGACGTTTTTGGCTTTATTCACTGTCTCTGTTTTGGTAGAGTAACGTTTTGGCTTTATTCACTGTCTCTGTTTTGGTAGAGTAACGTTTTGGCTTTATTCACTGTCTCTGTTTTGGTAGAGTAACGTTTTGGCTTTATTCACTGTCTCTGTTTTGGTAGAGTGACGTTCTGGCTGTTTTCACTGTCTCTGTTTTGGTAGAGTAACGTTTTGGCTTTATTCACTGTCTCTGTTTTGGTAGAGTGACGTTTTGGCTGTTTTCACTGTCTCTGTTTTGGTAGAGTAACGTTTTGGCTTTATTCACTGTCTCTGTTTTGGTAGAGTAACGTTTTGGCTTTATTCACTGTCTCTGTTTTGGTAGAGTAACGTTTTGGCTTTATTCACTGTCTCTGTTTTGGTAGAGTGACGTTTTGGCTGTTTTAACTGTCTCTGTTTTGGTAGAGTAACGTTTTTGGCTTTATTCACTGTCTCTGTTTTGGTAAAGTAACGTTTTTGGCTGTTTTCATTGTCTCTGTTTTGGTAGAGTGACGTTTTAGCTGTTTTCACTGTCTCTGTTTTGGTAGAGTGACGTTTTGGCTGTTTTCATTGTCTCTGTTTTGGTAGAGTGACGTTTTAGCTGTTTTCACTGTCTCTGTTTTGGTAGAGTGACGTTTTGGCTGTTTTCACTGTCTCTGTTTGGGTAGAGTGACGTTTTGGCTGTTTTCACTGTCTCTGTTTTTGTAGAGTAACATTTTTGGCTGTTTTCATTGTCTCTGTTTTGGTAGAGTGACGTTTTGGCTGTTTTCATTGTCTCTGTTTTGGTAGAGTGACGTTTTAGCTGTTTTCACTGTCTCTGTTTTGGTAGAGTGACGTTTTGGCTGTTTTCACTGTCTCTTTTTTGGTAGAGTAACGTTTTTGGCTGTTTTCCCTGTCTCTGTTTTGGTAGAGTGACGTTTTGGCTGTTTTCATCGTCTCTGTTTTGGTAGAGTTACGGTTTTGGCTGTTTTCATTGTCTCTGTTTTTGTAGAGTGACATTTGGGCTGTTTTCACTGTCTCTGTTTTGGTAGAGTGACGTTTTGGCTGTTTTCACTGTCTCTGTTTTGGTAGAGTAACGTTTTTGGCTGTTTTCACTGTCTCTGTTTTGGTAGAGTAACGTTTTTGGCTGTTTTCACTGTCTCTGTTTCGGTAGAGTGACGTTTTGGCTGTTTTCACTGTCTCTGTTTTGGTAGAGTAACGTTTTTGGCTGTTTTCCCTGTCTCTGTTTTGGTAGAGTGACGTTTTGGCTGTTTTCACTGTCTCTGTTTTGGTAGAGTAACATTTTTGGCTGTTTTCCCTGTCTCTGTTTTGGTAGAGTGACGTTTTTGGCTGTTTTCCCTGTCTCTGTTTTGGTAGAGTGACGTTTTGGCTGTTTTCACTGTCTCTGTTTTGGTAGAGTAACATTTTTGTCTGTTTCCCCTGTCTCTGTTTTGGTAGAGTGACGTTTTGGCTGTTTTCACTGTCTCTGTTTTGGTAGAGTAACGTTTTTGGCTGTTTTCCCTGTCTCTGTTTTGGTAGAGTAACGTTTTGGCTGTTTTCACTGTCTCTGTTTTGGTAGGTGACGTTTTGGCTGTTTTCACTGTCTCTGTTTTCGTAAAGTAACGTTTTTAGCTGTTTTCCCTGTCTCTGTTTTGGTAGAGTAACGTTTTGGCTGTTTTCACTGTCTCTGTTTTGGTAGGTGACGTTTTGGCTGTTTTCACTGTCTCTGTTTTCGTAAAGTAACGTTTTTAGCTGTTTTCACTGTCTCTGTTTTGGTAGAGTGACGTTTTGGATGTTTTCATTGTCTCTGTTTTGGTAGAGTGACGTTTTTGGCTGTTTTCACTTTCTCTGTTTTGGTAGGTGACGTTTTGGCTGTTTTCATTTTCTCTGTTTTGGTAGAGTGACGTTTTGGCTGTTTTCACTTTCTCTGTTTTGGTAGGTGACGTTTTGGCTGTTTTCACTTTCTCTGTTTTGGTAGAGTGACGTTTTGGCTGTTTTCACTTTCTCTGTTTTGGTAGGGTGACCTTTTTTGCTGTTTTCACTTTCTCTGTTTTGGTAGGTGACGTTTTGGCTGTTTTCACTGTCTCTGTTTTGGTAGAGTGACCTTTTTTGCTGTTTTCACTTTCTCTGTTTTGGTAGGTGACGTTTTGGCTGTTTTCACTGTCTCTGTTTTGGTAGAGTGACCTTTTGGCTGTTTTCACTGTCTCTGTTTTGGTAAAGCCAGAATTTCGGGAGAAGCACCACTGACCAGTGGATGGTCGCTCCGTAGCCAGACCGGGGTCCGATTGCCCCCACTAGGGTGTTCGCACCCTGACCGGGAGTTGGCGACTAAGGGACAACTCACGTTCGAATTTCCCTGCTGTTCAATCCAAGAGAATGCCTGTTTCCCTTGTTCCTGTTGATCTACCCCACCCTCCACCCTTTAACACACTTCTTATAAGGAAAGTACTGTATCGAAAACCTTGGTGTTAACTCATTTGCATATATATTGCCTTGTATCAAATAAGAAAAATCTGTTTAATTACAAACTGCAAATGATGCTACATATCACGTTAATTTCAGAATCAACTAACTTCACTTTTCTGTTGAATTACTGAACCTTAAATGTCGTTTTAAATTATTTAAGTTTTAATTTAATTAAGTTTTGACTTCATTTATGCCATTCAGGGTTATCTCCCCTGTCGTACATTGTGGACGTAGGGTGTACGTTTGACTGTTACTGTAACTAGTATCTCCTCTACGCAAGGCTGTTCTTACGAATAAACGGACGGATCAACAGATTTTGATCATTTTGAAATATAAAATCTACATATTTTGCTATTACCGCACAATCGGTCATTTTAAATGAAATTGAATTTTACAACAAAGGGTCGGTCAGATTTTTGTCGTGTATAAAACCTGCTGGCTAGATATGCCGTCATGACGTGTCGCGAAAACACGCACGGGTTGTCACGTGAACATAATTCTCTTTTATCCAAAGTTTTCTCTCTCAGAATACACATGCTTGAGCACTGTTAACCAATCAGAGATGGTCGTTAAATTGCACGTGGAGGTATATGAAGCCTGCTTTCTTCTTCTTTAGCTTCTCACAACCTCCAATATCTTGATAATATTACATGACAGAACTACAGGGATTAAGGGAACTTTGATAACACATTAATGCAAGTGTCATAGTGGTTCAGTTTGTCTTATGAAAACTGGTTACGCGAATATCTTTTGATTTTGTCAATGTTAGACATCAATGCTGACCAAATAACTCCCCCCTCTGCCGGGGCCCAATACCAGGGTTTTGCCCTCGAACCATAAACCATAACCAGTTGGTTATTAAAAGTATGCATATTATATACGTCATGTCAAATAGTATTAATATATTTTAGTTTCAGTATAAATCTTATTTTTCAAAATAAAAGGTTTCCTTCCGAGTCACCGTAAACCGTTTATTATAATTAAATATTAGATACTAATCCTGAAATTGATATATACGACCTCTATATTTCTTCCATTAATTTTCCAATTATCCTTTTGGTAAAATCTGTTTAATTTTTTCGAAAAGTGAATATTTTGGTGTTTTTTTTCATTGTTGACAGCTAAACTGTATTTTTCAGCAAATTTGTGTGACCATTAACATCTTCTGAAATAAAATACAGAGAAAACTGCATGGGATACTTCTTTAATAGTACGAAGTATCTTCAGCAGAACTGGTGCAAATAAAAAATACTATCATTTTCTATGTTTATACGCCTCTTACCTACCCTCACTATCGTTATAAAACTGATAGGTCGAAGCACAGAGCTAACTTAAAGTCTAATCACCGCTGTGAAAAAATATTTTTTATGTAAAATGGAAGGATATGTGCACATTTACGTGTAATTCTCGTTGACTGAAATGTCGTAAGGCCATTAACATCTTCTGAAACAAAGCTGTATCATCAGCATACATTATTTAAGCATTAACTTGAATCTTACTATCAAGCGAAGCGGTTTATGATTAGAGTACACTCAGGTTATGTGTGTTATAACCCCATAACATAAAAAATAGATTCAAGTTAATCCTTATAATTTAATTTATACCCTGCAAAAAATCACTTTACTGATGGACTATTTTCTCTTGCAAATTAATATGCTGCTGCATCAGCCAATCAAAAGCGACGTTATAAACGGCGACGTCAATTTTTACGTTATGGGCTGATAACATAATGTTTAAACCAATGAAAAAGCTTGTTTCAAACAAGATTAAATTATAAGATAATATAGATTTAATAGATGTAATTGAAAACTTTGGCAATTAAAATTAGTAAGTACGCTTTACTGATCATTAACAAATACAGAGAAAACTGCATGGGATACTTTTTTAATAGAATGAAGTATCTTAAACAGAACTGGTAAAAATATCTCTATTTTATTTAATTTAAAAACACTTTCATTTACTATATGATATACGCCCCTTACCCACTCTCACTATCGTTATAAAACCGATAGGTCGAAGTACAGGGCTAACTTAAAGTCAAATCACCATTGTGAAAATATAATTTTACATGTAAAATGGAAGGATATGTGCTCATTTACGTGTAATTCTCGTTGACTGAAATGTCGTAAGGCCATCAAAATTAAATCATTTTCTTGGATAAGAGTTGTTTTCCTTCGAATACAAAAAGTTGTCTCCTCTCGCCTGAAACCAATTATTCCAGGGGTATAGAGAGCGGAAGTGATGCGCTTATATATAGGATCAGTAAGTTATAAATCAAGTTTTTTTTAATTCAAATAAATGCCATATATCATCGTACATGTGTGTGTGTAGTTATTACAGTATGGAACTACCTGATTTTATCGAAGTTCACGCGTATGTACCTGACAGTGGTATCTGATGATGTTTCGAGAATCAGATAGACTGGTACCGTCTCTTGAATAGTATTTACAGATATCATCTTTTTTTTTGGAAAAGAAAACCGAACAAATTTGATTACTCGAATGTCTGATTCTAGTTAAAGGGGCATCCCGCGAAAGTCAGCTTTTTTTCATAATTTTTTTTCAAAATATTACATACACATATCGAGTGGGTATTCTTATGGACTACGACGATCGGATTTTGCATATATGTATTCATAAAATAAATAATTTCAAAATAACTAGTGGAATTCCAGAACGTCTGGCTAGACGTTTTGGTTTGGGATTTCCACCTACCAACGCATGCGCAGCGAGCGCCGCTTCCATTGTAAACACTCTATCTGCTCTATCTATCATGTACTGTCCATCGATGAACTCACTGAACAGTCAAAACTGGAAGCTAACGATTCTATAAATGAGCCAATATTACCAGACGAAATAATGAAATGTGTTAAAATATTAAAAAAAAAATAATAAGGCTGTTGGTGACGATATGCTATGTAATGAATATATTAAGTCGACTATTGATCTAATGATGCCGTTGTATGTTGAATTATTTAATTATATCTTTAACACTGGCCACGTCCCCGAGGCATGGCTCCTAGGAAATATCATCCCAATATTTAAGAATAACGGTAGTTTGTATGAAGCCTCCAACTATAGACCAATTACTTTGGTTAGTTGTCTAGCTAAATTGTTCATAGCTGTAATTAATGAACGTTTAAGTAAATATGCAGATAATGTAGAATTCATCCTCGAAAATCAAGCTGGGTTTCGGAGAAATCACTCCACAATTGATCATATATTTTCACTTTGTGCATTAATCGAATTGTCTAAACATTTTAAAAAACAGTTATATTGTGCCTTCATAGATTTTGAAAAGGCCTTTGACAGTGTGTGGAGAATAGGTCTTTGGAACAAACTTCTGGTAAATAATGTAGATGGAAAATGTTTTCGAATAATTACAAATATGTACAAAGGTATTAAGGCTAGAGTGATGAAAGATGGTGTTTTCTCCAGTATGTTCCCATGTAGTTCTGGGGTCCGACAGGGTGATAATCTTTCTCCATTTCTATTTTCACTGTTTCTAAATGATTTAGAAGAGTTTATGAAATCACGTGACTGTAAAGGTCTTTCTAATATTAGCGACCAGTTGGAAAAGGAATTACATGTATATCTGAAGCTATATGTCATGTTGTACGCTGATGATACTATACTATTAGCAGACACGGCAGAAGATTTACAACACGAATTAAATATATTCTCTGAATATTCTAGGTTATGGCATCTTAAAGTCAATATTAATAAAACCAAAGTCATGGTTTTTGGAAGAAAAAAAATCCCCGATGACCTAAACTTTACATATAACGGTACTGCTATAGAATTAGTAAAATATTTCAAATATCTTGGTGTATATTTTAGCAAAACTGGTCTGACACAAATCAATATCAAACAGCTATATGGTAAAGGGTATTAAAGCAATGTATGGTGCTATTTCTAAATGTATGGATCATAATCTGTCAATAGATTGTCAACTAGATATATTTGACAAAGCTGTTAAACCTATTGTTTTATATGGATGTGAAGTGTGGGGTTTCTGTAACTATAAACTTTTTGAACGTTTACATCTTAAATTTTGCAAACACATGCTAAATGTTAAAACATTAACCCCGAATTTTATGATATACGGAGAACTTGGAAGGTTTCCGCTAAATATTAATGTAAAAGTAAGAATGGTTGGATTCTGGGCTAAACTAACGAAAAACCGGAACACACTAAGTTATAAAATGCTTGCAATTTTATCTAATTATGAATTTACATGGTTAAAATATGTGAAAAGTATATTTGAAGAATGTAATTTGATGCATATCTTCAACAAACAAGAGTTTCCTAGTATACATTGGCTAAAGAGTACCATATTTTATAAATTGAAAGGAAATTTTATCTTAAACTGGAGAAATGAAATTTATACCTCTCCGAAAGGAATTAATTTAGAATCTATAAAAATGAACTTTGTTTAGAAAAGTACTTACTAGAACTCCCTCCGAAATTAGCCAAGGAGTATTGTAAATTTAGAATATGTAATACCAAACTTCCAATTGAAACTGGTAGGTGGTCAAATATTCCACGTGAGTATAGAATATGTAATTTATGTAATTTAAGTGAAATTGGCGACGAATTTCATTATTTATTTAATTGTACGCAAAAAACAATCTTCAATAGTAGACAAAAATATATGTCCAGATACTATTATTTTAGACCAAACGCATTTAAATTTCATACATTGTTCAATTACGTAACGCAACATGAATTGATATCATTGGCTAAATTTATTACTGATATTAATATGGAAATCAATTTACAACAATGATGTCCATCCTGTTCATCCATGTATTAATGTCACCCATTTGTATATATGTATTCTCTACACTGTATTGTTTATGAGAAATAAAACAATTGAATTGAACAATTGCTATTACCGTTACACCACGATAAGGCCTAACTACTAAGCGAAAAGTTGCCGAATGGTCAAAATATAACGCAAGACTGCGTTACGGAATCATATTGAGAGATGGGAAGTATTTAAAGGAGAAACTACCTGCTCTATTGTGTGTATGTAACATAAAGCTTTGATTTGGTTTTGAGGCTACCCAAGGGGAAACTGTTTCAGTCTTCTGTTGCATAAAATGCGTGTGTAATATGAAACTTAAAAGTGTGTTTATAATATTCCCTTTATAAAATCTTATGTTCCAGTAAAACAGTATGATCTAATTATATTGCTGGATAGAAAGACATTTTCAAATACAATATATACCATAACAGAAAAAGTCGTTTGATTACGTTGTAAAACGGGACATGCGACCGAGGTACATACGGCTTCAATTCGGACAAAAGGAATAAAAAAAATATGTTTTCACGCGTAAAAAAGGTGATATTCATACTTGATCTATAAATTAGTGAAGGTACAAATATCATTGGGTTGCGACCCCGGTATTGAATTTGATACGAAAATATATACATAACGGGGAAAAAAATAATAAAAAACCAAAGTTATACAACATATACCTATATGTATATTCCATTCCTGCAGGTTTTTTTTTAAAAAGGTCACCGTCCCTTTACAAGACGACAAAAAAAGATGTAAAAAGAAAGCGGAATTATCATAACATATTCATAACGGTTAGTTTTACGTGTTTTAACAGTTCCAAATCTGATATACATGTAGTCATGCTTAGTGTGTGGTGCGTTATATGAGTGTATCGTTCGCATTCCGTGATACGTGTTAACGTGTGAAGACGCTGAAAGTTGGATAGATTTTAAATGAATATGAATGTACATTGTATATATAGATAGTCTGAAAAAAAATCCTCAAGACATTGAGTTGTAAAAAAAATCGCAAACATTTCATGTCATTTTATTTCGTACTTTTCAATGCATGCTACATAAATTTTATGAAATCATCTGAAAAGTTGGGTTCGTGAATATTACCTTTTACATAAATTAAGGTTTGTACCATGGCCGTATTCCGTACCCATGTGTACCGGACTCGGTCAGGTAAATATAATATAGATAATTCCTGGTGTCGATATATGGTGCCGATATGCCGACAATTATTCTTCATTTGAATATCGGTATCTGTGCAATTGATGTCTATTTTTAATGTGAATGTGATTCAATAAGTTTATACACGGACTTTGTCTCTGTTTCATCAGCCGTATACATTACGCGTCCCCTCCCGTGTGGCCCCTGCCGGCAAACCGATCAGGGAACATGCGGCACACCTGTCACGCCGCGTCATTCCCGCTATTTTTATCTGGGCTTTCCCGAGGAATGCGATTTTGCAAGAAGTCATAATAGACATTTTGAGTCCACTTTGAATATTGGAATAACAGGAAAGTATAATTAGTAGTGCAGACGCTATGTATATTCAAGAACAGACATTTAGGCTTTCGCGGGATGCCCCTTTAAGGGGAAGATAAGCTGATAGTAAAATTCAGTAGAGAAATTCTTAATAAAAACTTAAGGATTGCCAGTATAGGAATCGGACATCCTCCATATCCTGTGGTTGCACTGTACCATCGCCTATACTCTCTACACCCATGCAATATATCATGGCAAAGCTGAAGAGTCCGTGTGCGCCACCTTGTTGATAGGTCAAGAAGACTGGTTCGAACCTTTGATGTACAAATGTACATCAAAAGAATCTCGTGGTCACATAACGGTGAAAATTGACAGGCTTTGAAGTCGTTGCGGCTCATTTGAAATCTTCAAAGGACATGCAGGCAGCCTAGCGATTGGTCAGGTATTGAGCGTGCCTTCAGTTTTGCCCACGGCGGGGAAACTACGTCACATGTGTTACTAAGGTACATTGTAGGACAAAAATGGCGGCTGATGGAAGCGCTTCCAGGAAAAATTTTCAAAGTTTTTATATACATTTTACACAACGTTTCCCTAAAACAAGTAGTACACGGGTTGTACATTTACTTGTAACTCTTGTCGACTGAAAAGTCTCACGTACTTTTTTTTTATTTTCAGTAAGTCATTCACAACCAAAAGTTTGTATCCAGTAGCTTTGCTGCATTTTCTTGTTTTAATTCCTTAGTGCTATGAAAGTTCAGCGGTTATATCAATATTACAAGGAAAGCAGAAAGCGCTATGAAAATTAAAAAATGACTTCAAATACAAATATTTAATTTTTACTATAAAAAAGTTCAATTGTATGTATCCCTTATCCAATAATTAGTTCATAACCTGCGTTCGTGTTTGCGTCGTTATTTAAACGACATTGGCGAACAGCCCTAATTTGAATACTAGAAAAATTGGCACCAATGAATAGGCCTAACATTAGTCATTTGAGCGATGGACACACAATCGGAATTCCTCGGCCGATTTGTTCATCTAGTTGGAAAACACATTTACTTGTGTTTAGGAGTACATGGACTAAAATCCATCTCCTTGTCTAACACCCGAGTATTTCTTTAAAATACCAGTCTTTATGCAATAGTGCTCATAGAAGACAGGTGCGTATGACATTCTACATAAACCAATACCATGCCGTATTTTGAAAACGACAAGAAGGACTAAGTATCTCATTCAATCAATGCTTAATTAAATTTAATTATTTCGTGTATTTTAAATGATTTATTTGTTAGATTCATTGGTCACTCAGGTTTTTTTTTTTTACCAGAGACATAACAAACTGCTATAACTGTTTATTCGTGCCTTCAGTTTGCCATGACATATCCCAGGGGTGTAAAGCATGTGATCCGAGAATCCCCTGGTTATTTTAACAACGATATATCGCCTACGCTCTCAAGCTCTATCAGAAGCCCCTTATACAACGTAGTAAAATTGAATATTCTGTGTGCGTCACATTTGTAATGTTCAGCTTAGTATATAAGTACGATGAGCGTGGTCAGTAGCACGCCGGTCGTAACACAGATGTAATTCGGTGTCTGTATTGGCGTAAATTTAATACTCGTTACTAATTATAACTAATAACTAACTAAGGTCAGTAGTTGGATGGGTGACCGCCTGCACGTTAAATTTGGTGGCAGCGGTGGGACTCTGTGTGATAATGTAAGGCCAGTTCCCGGTGGTTTGGGAAGGTGCATTGATACAAAGAGAAGGACCTACGGATTCCCAGGCCGAGACTTCTCGGAGGGGGAATAAAGTAATGTCTTCAAATGGCATTTTATCAGGAGTTTCGAGGCATTTTAGCTCGCTACGGGCGTCTGCTTCGGACAACCGGAAATTTACATGTCAAACCAGTGAAATGGGACGGGAACACCTCCCGACTTTTAGACCCCATATCAATCCGCCATCACATATCAAAATCTACCAAAAGTATACATTTTTGTAAAGTTAAATATCTATAGATTTCATTCAATGCAGAATATGTCAACAATTACCTATTTAGATTATTCAGAATCACTGTACTTAGCCGTAACAAATTTTCTGTAGGACTACAAATTAAACGTATGAAGTACTTCGTGATAGGCTGATTTAGTTGTGGGAGTCCTTTAATATCTTCATCCCAACTGCAGTTTTATATGGTTTGTAATAAAGGAATTTTGTTTTGCTCTGTAATTTGATATATTGATTCCTCTTTAAAAAATGATATCGTTTTTTGTCACTGTGTTATATTAATGAGGATATCAGCCTTTCAACACGATGATGAATATTTGAGAATGGTCATTTTTGGCCTTCTGGTAATTCTTAAGAATGTCCCAAATATTTTTTTGTTTTACGTATTTGACCCTGTGACCTTAAAACTAAAAATTCCAGTTTATTTTAGGAAATACACAGTACTCCATCTCAACTATCCACTGGCAAAATATCATAACCCTAAATCAGCTTGTTCTTGAAATGAAGATATTTAATGAAAAAATTGACAGACATATATTAAACAAACAATACACAGCATAACATTAGCTCATATGCACTTAGTGCCAGGTGAACAACAATGAAAACAAAATACATTGTATACACAGTAAGTCATAAAATGTAGTTATCTAAAGAAATTAGTGGAATGTTGCAATATGTTTCAATATGTTTATCAAAATCAAGGCTATTTAATAGTCACATTTTTGCAATGTTTTTTCCAAATACAAATATCTTAATAAGAATATTGAATTTACATATCTAAACAAGAGGCTCAATTGGCCTGCATTGCTTACCTGGTATTAATTTCTCAGATGTATAACCTTTAAGCTAAAAAAAAAATCAATGACTGTATTTAACATATCTATGACCAGTGCCAAGTGTACTAGTACTGTCATATGTAGTGTACGAGATGGTAAGGAATCAGCCAGTACAGAAAAAATCAAGAATTAACCAGAATATGAAACAAAAGATAAAGTATCAGTGATAATTCTAGCTCATAAAGCCTTTTGGAGAATTTGAGGTATCTTACGAGTTAAGTTAAACTTCTGTGAGATTTTCTTTATAAAGTAATACAATTTTGAATTTTTAATGAGATTTTCAGGAAAAATATGGGTAAAAATCCCCTAATCTCGCCCCGAAGTGATCCCTGAGTATACAAAAATATTAGAAACAATTTTGTGATTAGTCTATTATTTGAAAGCAGATAAGATTATAAACAGACTACACTTTTCCGACCGACTATATAACCTTGCGCAAAGAGGAAACTGGAAGTAAGTGTAAGGGCATATCACAGAATTAGATTGCTATCTAAGTCTGTTGGCATATAACAAATTTTCACCATGATTCAACAAATACATTAACTCATCCACCCTGAAATCTCATAATGAACTGTTCCAACCATCGACTTGGAAGAGTTCAAATGCTCCTTCAGGGGTAAATGATTTAACCTTCGACTTTACAATATTTTGATATGAATCGCAATTATTTCTAATATCCCAGTAAGTAGAAAATTCTCTGAGCTATGGAGACATAAATGCCCCCCCCCCCCCCTATGACATTATTCTTCATGCTTATTACGTATGCGAAATTTGATGACAATCGGATCAGTAGTTATTTAAATAAGCTGGTTACATTACCATGGGACAGGATGCGACGGGACGGACATGGGTAACACTATATGCCCCCCCCCCCCATTTCATGGCGGCGCATAAATATTATAAGGTATGTTATTATCAGCACCTTTCAAAAAGAGGCAAACTGTATACATACCATAAATAGGCATTTAAATGTTATTTATTTATCTAAACTTAGTGTATTGAAAACAGGATAAGAAAACAATTTATACATGTATTAACAATAAATGCATAGTTTACCTTGTACATATAAGAAAAATTATAAAAATAAAAAAATAAAAGTGAACAGGTAAAGCTCCGAAGAGTACAACTTTTGTATAATGAACGGATGTATCTTTGATTTTGGTCGAAAATGTCCAAATCACAAAAAAAATGAATTAAAAAGACAATTTCTTAATTGTACTGCATTTGATTAATGGATGCTGAACAGACTATTTTTTTAAGTATTTCTGGTTGAGACAACTGGCAGGAGCAGACGTTTTTTTTTTTTTTTAAATGTTCCGAAATACTAGGAAATGAGAGAAAAAATTTCTTCTCAAGTCGTTCTCAACTTTTTCTTACAATGTGGGCCGATAATAATGAGTTTGTCAGGTACATGTATAGAGCAGTTGTATATAGATGACAATATGCATTCGATTTTAATTTTCTTTCCTCAAGTAACATTGAGAGAAATCCGATATGAAAACAGACAATTTATCATCACACAAATTGATGTTTTATAAAAATGATGAATAGGAAAATCTAAAAAAAAAATCAATGAAATAGCCTAACGACTTATATGCAAATTTACACTATGAAAATGTATAACTTCAAATATCAAAAAATATATACAACCAAATAGATTTACAAATTATAGTTAGTTTCAATTGTACAAATATTGCTAGAAATTCATCTCTGTATTTTCAAAATAGAATATGTTTGCTAAGAACCAAATCTTCCACTCTGTCAGGAGAAAAGGTACATAATTTTCTACCTTTAAAAATTACTGCTCACTAATTTTGGTAATGCACTCTTTCAAAAATATTAAGTGTTGTGTATTTTCTTTTTCAAATCATAGATTTAGGTTTTCAAAAGATACCAAAACAGATGAAGGGTTTTAGGATGACTGTCAAATAAAGGCTAATTAATGAAGATACACAGACATATCTCATAAATAGATATGCAGATACATGTATATACACAAAAAGTTACATGTACACAAGGTATGCTCAATTTGCTCAAAACAAATCTTCCTTATCAAGATTTCCTACTCCTTAAATTGGTACCTGTTGTGTGTGAATGCAAGATTTTTCATATATGCAAAAAAAATATCAATTTCATTCTGGAAACAAAAAATAAAGTCACTTGTAATTTTATTGTGGAGTGATTTAAACTGTCAAGTGTAGTTATTTGCATGTCAGTTGTCACTTTAAATCTTAGTTCTTAGTGATAGTTCAAATGTGTCTTCAGGGGTGAATGAGTTAAAAATAGTTTATCTAAAGTTCTTGCATCGACATTTCCTAGGAACCAAAAAAAAAACATTTAATTTTGTGTGTGAATTTGGGTCAACAATTGAGCTTTAAGAAAAAAGCAAAAAAAGGCACTGAATGAATTGTTTCAATTTTTCAGCAGGTTCTGGTTGATGAGGCGGCCATTGCTGAAGGTTTTCCCCATGAGGCCGAGTCGCGACAGCATCTCCATCTTTTCTTCCTTGCTAATCTGTGTTTTGTTGTCGGTATTGTCCGTCGTCTGGGCTCCCTTGATCGGCATATTGAAGCAGCCGATCGGTATTTCTTCAGAGATGACAAGTTTCAGTCTCACAACAAGTGACACACAGCCAGAAACCTTTTTGTTGACCTTGTCAATGTTAAGATTTCTGAACCGGATGCAGATACTGGCCTCTTTCTCTAGATGGGGGATTCCGATGCAGAAAGGCGGAGGGTTCCTTGCTGAAAAAAAGATTGAAATTGTCTGCAGAAGTAGCATAATACAGGTGTATGATGTCTGGTGGTCTCTTTTTTGAGGAAAGACTGACTTTCATGAATTAATTGATGGACATTTATAAATATTGCGGCAAGATTTTGCATGAAATTGATACAGGATAGTCCACTTTAATTGTGATTTGTATGGAATTATGACACTAAATATTCAAAGAATGGAATTTACACGAGGCAAATTTTTGAAATAAAGGGGAATTACTCTTTGTGAATATTTTTGGTACCTACAGCTTTTTTGACTCAAATCATTTTCTTCCAGATTTGAAAGAAAAATTCCATTGTTTCCTATTGCAGGAGTCATACCAATGTCCATCTATGAATTCCAACAGTTTTCCCCCCCATAGATTACAAATTATCTCTGTGATTTTCAAATATATTGCATAAATGTAAAAGGCCCTGTATGCGATACTTCTGGGATGATACCAACAGATAATTAACTAATTCACCCCTGAAATTTCATAATGAACTATTCCAACCTTTGAATTGGAAGAGTTCAAATGGGTCTTGAAGGGTAAATGAGTTAATGATCATTTAATGCACAACAAATGAAAAAGGAATTTAATTGGAAGTCGTACTTCACTTCTCTGTAATCAAAATGTAAACTGTGTGATACCAATAATATCAACACATAGAAATGATGTAACACATACATACATATGCTGCACCTTTTAAATTTAGTTATAGACACAGTATGCCAAAAAAATGAATCAAACTTCATCACACAGCTGTTTTGTCCTCCTAGGACTCTTCAGTGATGCTAGGGGCCAAAAGGTAAGAATCCAAAATGTCTAAACTAATGTAGAAGCAGAAGGGTCAGGTGTGTAAAACTCCTTTAATTTATGAATTTAGAAGTTAAATTAAACTAGTTCTGTATAATTTCATATCGTGTACCGCTATAAAAATGTGTATATTTTGTACCATGCCACTACTCAAATGAGATAACTTATTCTAAGGGTAAAGGAACACTATGTGAACCAGGAGCAGACATCCTACATTTTGACACTGCAGTGTCTGACTGAGACAAAGTCAGTTTTCAAATGTATGATCAAACAAGATCTCAAATTAATCTCCTGAACTCATTCACCCCTGAAAGACAAATTTGAACTCTTCCAATTCGAATGTTGGAAAAGTTCACAGTGAAATTTCTGGAGTGAATGATTTAAAGGCCCAATATACGTAACTTTCGGCAAAACTTGATGTGAAAATCAAGCCTAATAACTTTTTATTATTATAGATTTAGTTAAGATTACCGGTAACTGATATAAGCAATATTCAAGATGAATTCTTACGCGGCAACCGGTACAGCAGCAGTTGAAACTTGGTATTTGTAAACACGCATCCATTTTGAACTGTCTTCTAACTTTGGCTTGTTGTTGAAGTGGGCCCTACCTGAATTATTTTCAATTTTTTGGATTTTTCTGTCAAGAGTTTCTTGTTAGTTACAACTCAGGTTTACTTCGTGTAAGGCTTATTTTTTAGAATCACGAAAAATTTCCTGAAGTTAGTATATTAGGCCTTTAATATGTATACAGTGAAATGTCATTATTTCCTTTCTCTTTAACATCTACAATGTACCTGATATTTCCTTTCTCTTTAACATCTACAATGTACCTGATATTTCCTTTCTCTTTCATGTCTACAACGTACCTGATATTTCCTTTCTCTTTCATGTCTACAACGTACCTGATATTTCCTTTCTCTGTAACATCTACAACGTACCTGATATTTCCTTTCCCTTTTATGTCTACAACATACCTGATATTTCCTTTCTCTGTAACATCTACAGCATACCTGATATTTCCTTTCTCTGTAACATCTACAACGTACCTGATATTTCCTTTCTCTTTAACATCTACAACGTACCTGATATTTCCTTTCTCTTTAATATCTACAACGTACCTGATATTTCCTTTCTCTTTAATATCTACAACGTACCTGATATTTCCTTTCTCTTTAATATCTACAACGTACCTGATATTTCCTTTCTCTTTAGTATCTACAACGTTCCTTTCTCTTAAATATCTACAACGTACCTGATATTTCCTTTCTCTTTAATATCTACAATGTACCTGATATTTCCTTTCTCTTTAATATCTACAACGTACCTGATATTTCCTTTCTCTTTAATATCTACAACGTTCCTTTCTCTTAAATATCTACAACGTACCTGATATTTCCTTTCCCTTTAATATCTACAATGTACCTGATATTTCCTTTCTCTTTAACATCTACAACATACCTGATATTTCCTTTCTCTTTAATATCTACAACATACCTGTTATTTCCTTTCTCTTTAATATCTACAACATACCTGATATTTCCTTTCTCTTTAATATCTTCAACGTTCCTTTCTCTTAAATATCTACAACGTACCTGATATTTCCTTTCTCTGTAACATCTACACCATACCTGATATTTCCTTTCTCTTTAATATCTACAACATACCTGATATTTCCTTTCTCTTTAATATCTACAACGTACCTGATATTTCCTTTCTCTGTAACATCTACACCATACCTGTTATTTCCTTTCTCTTTAATATCTACCACATACCTGATATTTCCTTTCTCTTTAATATCTTCAACGTTCCTTTCTCTTAAATATCTACAACGTACCTGATATTTCCTTTCTCTGTAACATCTACACCATACCTGTTATTTCCTTTCTCTTTAATATCTACAACATACCTGATATTTCCTTTCTCTTTAATATCTTCAACGTTCCTTTCTCTTAAATATCTACAGCCTACCTGATATTTCCTTTCTCTGTAACATCTACACCATACCTGATATTTCCTTTCTCTGTAACATCTACAATGTACCTGATATTTCCTTTCTCTGTAACATCTACACCATACCTGATATTTCCTTTCTCTGTAACATCTACAATGTACCTGATATTTCCTTTCTCTTTAATATCTACAACATACCTGATATTTCCTTTCTCTTTAATATCTACAACATACCTGTTATTTCCTTTCTCTTTAATATCTACAATGTACCTGATATTTCCTTTCTCTTTAATATCTACAACATACCTGATATTTCCTTTCTCTTTAATATCTACAACATACCTGATATTTCCTTTCTCTTTAATATCTTCAACGTTCCTTTCTCTTAAATATCTACAGCCTACTTGATATTTCCTTTCCCTTCAATATCTACAATGTACATGTACCTGATATTTCCTTTCTCTTTAACATCTACAACGTACCTGATATTTCCTTTCTCTTTAATATCTACAGCCTACCTGATATTTCCTTTCTCTTTAATATCTACAACATACCTGATATTTCCTTTCTCTTTAATATCTACAACATACCTGATATTTCCTTTCTCTTTAATATCTACAACATACCTGATATTTCCTTTCTCTTTAATATCTACAACGTTCCTTTCTCTTAAATATCTACAGCCTACCTGATATTTCCTTTCCCTTCAATATCTACAATGTACATGTACCTGATATTTCCTTTCTCTTTTACATCTACAACGTACCTGATATTTCCTTTTTCTTTAATATCTACAGCCTACCTGATATTTCCTTTCCCTTCAATATCTACAATGTACATGTACCTGATATTTCCTTTCTCTTTTACATCTACAACGTACCTGATATTTCCTTTCTCTTTAATATCTACAACGTTCCTTTCTCTTAAATATCTACAATGTACCTGATATTTCCTTTCTCTTTAATATCTACAACATACCTGATATTTCCTTTCTCTTTAATATCTACAACGTACCTGATATTTCCTTTCTCTTTAATATCTTCAACGTTCCTTTCTCTTAAATATCTACAGCCTACCTGATATTTCCTTTCCCTTCAATATCTACAATGTACATGTACCTGATATTTCCTTTCTCTTTTACATCTACAACGTACCTGATATTTCCTTTCTCTTTAATATCTACAGCCTTCCTGATATTCCATTCTCTTTAATATCTACAACATACCTGATATTTCCTTTCTCTTTAATATCTACAACGTACCTGATATTTCCTTTCTCTTTAATATCTACAACGTACCTTATTTTTCCTTTCTCTTTTATGTCTACAATGTACCTGATATTTCCTTTCTCTTTTAAATCTACAGCGTACCTGATATTTCCTTTCTCTTTAGTATCTACAATAACCTGATATTTCCTTTCTCTTTAATATCTACAGCCTACCTGATATTCCATTCTCTTTAATATCTACAACATACCTGATATTTCCTTTCTCTTTAATATCTACAACATACCTGATATTTCCTTTCTCTTTAATATCTACAACATACCTGATATTTCCTTTCTCTTTAATATCTACAACGTACACTTGTACCTGATATTTCCTTTCTCTGTAACATCTACAACGTACCTGATATTTCCTTTCTCTTTAATGTCTACAACATACTTGATATTTTCTTTCTCTTTAATGTCTACAACGTACCTGATATTTCCTTTCTCTTTAATATCTACAGCGTACCTGATATTTCCTTTCTCTTTAATATCTACAACATACCTGATATTTCCTTTCTCTTTAATATCTACAACGTACACTTGTACCTGATATTTCCTTTCTCTGTAACATCTACAACGTACCTGATATTTCCTTTCTCTTTAATGTCTACAACATACTTGATATTTTCTTTCTCTTTAATGTCTACAACGTACCTGATATTTCCTTTCTCTTTAATATCTACAACATACCTGATATTTCCTTTCTCTTTAATGTCTACAATGTACCTGATATTTCCTTTCTCTTTAATATCTACAATGTACCTGATATTTCCTACCTCCTTAATGTCTACAACGTACCTGATATTTCCTTTCTCTTTAATGTCTACAATGTACCTGATATTTCCTTTCTCTTTAATGTCTACAACGTACCTGATATTTCCTTTCTCTTTTATGTCTACAACATACCTGATATTTCCTTTCTCTTTTATGTCTACAACATACCTGATATTTCCTTTCTCTTTAATGTCTACAACGTACCTGATATTTCCTTTCTCTTTAATGTCTACAATGTACCTGATATTTCCTTTCTCTTTAATATCTACAATGTACCTGATATTTCCTTTCTCTTTAATATCTACAACGTACCTGATATTTCCTACCTCTTTAATATCTACTATGTACCTGATATTTCCTTTCTCTTTAATATCTACAACGTACCTGATATTTCCTTTCTCTTTTATATCTACAATGTACCTGATATTTCCTTTCTCTTTAATGTCTACAACATACCTGATATTTCCTTTCTCTTCAATATCTACAGCATACCTGATATTTCCTTTCTTTTTTATATCTACAACATACCTGATATTTCCTTTCTCTTTTATGTCTACAACGTACCTGATATTTCCTTTCTCTTTAATGTCTACAACATACCTGATATTTCCTTTTTCTTTTATATCTACAACGTACCTGATTTTTCCTTTCCCTTTAATATCTACAACGTACTGGATTTCCTTTCTCTTTTATATTAACAACATACCTGATATTTCCTTTCTCTTTAATATCTACAACATACCTGATATTTCATTTCTCTTTTATATCTACAACGTACCGGATTTCCTTTCTCTTTTATATTAACAATGTACCTGATATTTCCTTTCTCTTTTATATCTACAACGTACCGGATTTCCTTTCTCTTTTATATTAACAACATACCTGATATTTCCTTTCTCTTTTATATCTACAACATACCTGATATTTCCTTTCTCTTTTATATCTACAACATACCTGATATTTCCTTTCTCTTTTATATCTACAACGTACCGGATTTCCTTTCTCTTTTATATTAACAATGTACCTGATATTTCCTTTCTCTTTTATATCTACAACATACCTGATATTTCCTTTCTCTTTAATATCTACAACATACCTGATATTTCATTTCTCTTTTATATCTACAACGTACCTGATATTTCCTACCTCTTTTATATCTACAACATACCTGATATTTCCTTTCTCTTTAATATCTACAACATACCTGATATTTCCTTTCTCTTTTATATCTACAACGTACCTGATATTTCCTTTCTCTTTTATATCTACAACATACCTGATATTTCCTTTCTCTTTAATATCTACAACATACCTGATATTTCATTTCTCTTTTATATCTACAACGTACCTGATATTTCCTACCTCTTTTATATCTACAACATACCTGATATTTCCTTTCTCTTTAATATCTACAACATACCTGATATTTCCTTTCTCTTTTATATCTACAACGTACCTGATAATTTCTATCTCTTTAATATCTACAGCGTACCTGATATTTCCTACCTCTTTAATATCTACAGCGTACCTGATATTTCCTTACGGAGGTATGTCTTCCCATCAACGGTCAGAGTGAACTCTACACCAACAGCTTGCTTGAGATAGGCAACAGCTACACAAACTAAAAGAAAATTCATATACAAAAGTGGTATCAATTAAATATAAAAGATTTTACCTAACTTGTTCAGTTCCATGTTTGATTTCAAGCAATTTAAATAATATATACAATGTCAACTGAAACTTATCTTGAAGTTGTTGGCATAAATGTGTTCCTTTTTTGTCAAAAATTGTGTTATTTCTTATCTTGATGGATGAATGCGGGAAGTACTGTAATAGCCAGTATTGAGCTTTGTATGAAAGGTATGATATTCACTGATTTAAAACCACAAAGAAAATGTATTTATCACTAAATTTAGAAACTAAGCAAACTTTAATTGCTCAAATGCTCCTCCTTATCAATATCAGAACTTTTGTCAACGGAACATGTGTTACCTTTCACCATCAACTTTATACGAATGAGTTTATAGGTCTTTCAATACAGAATATGAAAAGAAAAGCTTTTGTTCAATCAATGTCTCTAAATTGGATGTAGATCTGTTGTATACAGTTACCTGTGTTATCAATCTCTAGATCTGTTGTGTACCCGTGTTATCAGTCTCTAAATCTGTTGTATACAGTTACCTGTGTTATTAATCTTTAGATTTGTTGTACACAGTTACCTGTGATATCAATCTCTAGATTTGTTGTTTACCTGTGATATCAATCTCTAGATTTGTTGTTTACCTGTGATATCAATCTCTAGATTTGTTGTTTACCCGTGATATCAATCTCTAGATCTGTTGACCTGTGTTATCAATATCTAGATCTGTTGTTTACCCGTGTTATCAATCTCTAGATCTGTTGTATACCTGTATTATCAATCTCTAAATCTGTAGTATACCTGTATTATCAATCTCTAAATCTGTTGTTTACCTGTGTTATCAATCTCTAAATCTGTTGTAAACCTGTGTTATCAATCTCTAGATCTGGTGTATACCTGTGTTATCAATCTCTAGATCTGTTGTATACCTGTGTTATCAATATCTAGATTTGTTGTTTACCTGTGTTATCAATCTCTAGATATGTTGTTTACCTGTGTTATCAATATCTAGATCTGTTTTTTACCTGTGTTATCAATCTCTACATCTGTTTTTTACCTGTGTTATCATTCTCTAGATCTGTTGTTTACCTGTATTATCAATCTTTAGATATGTTGTTTACCTGTATTATCAATCTTTAGATATGTTGTTTACCTGTATTATCAATCTTTAGATATGTTGTTTACCTGTGTTATCAATCTCTAAATCTGTTGTAGACCTGTGTTATCAATCTCTAGATCTGTTGTATACCTGTGTTATCAATCTCTAGATCTGTTGTATAACTGTGTTATCAATATCTAGATTTGTTGTTTACCTGTGTTATCAATCTCTAGATATGTTGTTTACCTGTGTTATCAATATCTAGATATGTTGTTTACCTGTGTTATCAATATCTAGATCTGTTTTTTACCTGTGTTATCAATCTCTACATCTGTTTTTTACCTGTGTTATCATTCTCTAGATCTGTTGTTTACCTGTATTATCAATCTTTAGATATGTTGTTTACCTGTATTATCAATCTTTAGATATGTTGTTTACCTGTATTATCAATCTTTAGATATGTTGTTTACCTGTATTATCAATCTTTAGATATGTTGTTTACCTGTGTTATCAATCTCTACATCTGTTTTTTACCTGTGTTATCATTCTCTAGATCTGTTGTTTACCTGTATTATCAATCTTTAGATATGTTGTTTACCTGTATTATCAATCTTTAGATATGTTGTTTACCTGTATTATCAATCTTTAGATATGTTGTTTACCTGAGTCATCAAGCTTGATAGCCTTTAGTGTGAAGTGTTCGCAGCATGAACATTTGTACTCAGCACATCCACAAGTCCCATTACCTCCCTTGATCTTCAAATCTTTGAAAAGTTCCTTCTCTAGTCCTACATTAAACAAATTAAAACAAAATAAATCATCCCAACTTTTTTACATCTCAAATTTCATAAGGAAGTATTCTAACCTTTGAATTAGAACAAATTCATCTTTAAGGGTGAATAAGTTCACATCCATTTGTTACCTTGAATCAAACCTGGTCAGAGTCAAATTCAAAATTTAAATAGTGATTTGTTTTTCCTAGTTACAGGCTGCTAATGTTTTCATGATTTCATAAAGATGAAACTAAGTTCTCTCAATTCATGAGACATGGGAACAGGTTTTCATAAAAGTTATTTAAAAAACCCAACTTACATAAAGCACAATGTAGTAAATTCAGTTAAGCTGACTATGTTTTATGTTTCGAATAGTACCTCTCGGAACACCTTTTCTCTTATCCATTGTATGGTTCAGTGTGACGTCATGTGTTACGAATAAAACAGAACGTGAGCAGCCATTGATGGAGTTTGGTGTTAATTGTTACCGGGACCCTAAATCCGGCCAATATATTACAAACTGGCGACGAGGATGGGATGTAAACGGACTTCACTTGTTCACTTAATGAACATTTTGCACTCTCATTTGCGGTGAACAACATGGCACACGTTGGAAAAGTTGGTGAATTTGTCGAGGGGTCAGAAAACTTCACGTGCTACGTGGAGCGCATGGAGCAGTATTTTGCCGCCAACGACATCACGGATAAGAAGGTAGCAGTATTTCTAGCCGTTATGGGGCCTCAGACTTACACTCTGTTAAGAAATATTATGACACCTGATTTACCGAGTACTAAGACGTACGATGAAATCGTGACAGCCCTCAAAGGACATTTCATGCCAAAACCGTTAGTTATTGCGGAGAGGTTTAGGTTTCACAACCGAAGTCAGAAGGAGGGGGAAAGTGTAGCGGATTACGTCGTGGGTTTGAAAAAACTAGCAGCTCGATGTGAGTTCGGTAACTTTCTGACACAAGCACTGAGAGATAGGCTTGTTTGTGGACTACGGAGTGAGTTTATGCAGAAGAAACTTCTAGCTGAAAAAGATTTGACGATGGATAAAGCCTGTGAAATTTCTGTTGCAATGGAGACCGCTGCGAGGAACACGACGGAAATGAAACCTGGTCATGCGAAGTCATGTGTTCCGGTCAACACAGCGCGCAGCGTATGATACTTATATACAACGTCTTCATGATGAGTTAAACGAGACCGCGGAATGTGACAACGCGTTATTCTGGAAAGCGCTCCACAGACTGAAAGGCTCCAGACGACCAAGATCAGACTGTAACACTCTGAAGCATAATGGGGATATATTAAGGTCACCTGAAGAAATAGCAAATGCGTTTGCGGACTATTTTAGTGCGGTTTTTAGTGACCAAGCTCAAAATATGGATCCATCGGTTGTAGGAAGTGAACCGTCGATAAACAATGCGCTATTCGATAATATAGAAAGTGAAATAACATTTTGCGATGAAGAGTCGGCAATAAGATCTCTTAAACTTGGGAAGGCTCCAGGTATTGACCGATTACAAAACGAACACCTGAGATATGGCGGACGGCGCCTCATTGAACAGTTAGTAAAACTCTTCGATAATGTCATGAAGTTTCGGCATTGCCCAGACATCTGGAAACATGGCCTAATCGTACCAATACATAAAGGCGGGAACAAATCGAAGATGGACATATGTAATTACAGGCCCATATCCCTTTTGTGTTCTGTTTATAAACTTTTTGAAAAAGTGATAAACACAAAACTGCAAGTCCGCATACACTCCAAAGTGGAAGTATTCCCAAGCCAACAACAGTACGGATTCCGTAGACATTTAGGCTGTTCAACAGCCTCCTTTCATACACAGGAAGTGATATCATCTATCATTGAAAACCACAGTACTGCTTATGTAGCCTTCCTCGATACAAACAAGGCGTTCGATACCGTCTGGCATCAGGGCCTACTTCTCAAATTGCGCCGCCTTGGATTTAATGGACCCATGTATGACGTCATAGATGACGCCTATAATAATATGATGAGCGCCGTTACTTGTAATGGCGTCACGTCAAAATGGTTTCCGGTTTATTCGGGAGTAAGGCAAGGTGGTGTGCTCTCTACGTTTTTATATCAAGTCTTCATTAATGAATTACTTCAAAAGCTACAGACGTCAAACTCTGGAGCAAGTATTCTATCGATACCTGCCGGAAACCCAACTCTGACTGATGATATCGCCCTAATCTCCGTCTCTCTATCAGCGCTTCAGTGTATGCTTAACATATGCTATCAGTACAGCACTACTTGGAAATTTTCGTTTAACAACTCAAAATCTTCTGTCTTAATATTTGGAAACTTTGTGCCAAGAAACCCCGATTTCAAATGGCTTTTAGGTAAGGATTCGATTGAGCCTCAATCCTCACAAGTGCATCTTGGTACGCTTTGCAGTACGTCACTGACGAACAGAGATCGTATTGAACGAGCATGTAAAAAGGGCCGAGGTCTACTGCATGCAATTTTGGGCTTCAACAAGTGGAACGCCTGTGACATCAATCCGCTAATAAAGGTAAACCTATACAAGAGAATGATTCTGACCTCTATTCTCTATGGATGTGAGCACTGGTCCCAGCTGTCTATTACGGACATCAAAACAATACGAAAGTTCCAACACTACGCTGTGAAACACATCGTAAATGTTCCTAAACCTACCCGCTCCGACATGGTTGAAAGTATTCTTGGCCTCACAAGGATTGACGTTGAAATTTCTAGAAGGAAACTTATTTTTCTACAAAAACTGATCTCACTTGACTGTAAATACCTAGTGAAACAACTATTTCTTATCCGAACATATCAATACCTCCTTTATACTGAAGGTTCGAGTATGAAGGTACAAAAAGGATTCATTCCTGATATAGTGACTATTCTGATCAAATATGGCCTCATTGGCCGATTCCACAATTATCTCAGGAACCAGTGTTTTCCAGGAAAACTAGAATGGAAAAGATTAGTGAATTGTGCTATATTTTCCGTTGAAAATAAGTTTCTTAGTGAGAGACTAAATACTGACTCCGACTTTAGTCGATTTAAGCATATCCATGACAACTACCATGTCCTTGAACTACTAAAGATTCCGGCAAATGTAAGGCAGCTTCAAGATGTATATTTCGTTATCAAACATCTAACTGTTATACCAAACAGTAAAGACATATCCTGTCAGCACTGCCTTCGTGATAGCACAAGCAATGATGACACCTTACACTTTGTAACTACTTGTTGCTTGACAGAACGGAGTCGGTCAGCTTTCTTTGATGACGTCATCACTACATATGGTATGGACTGTTTCATGGCTATGGCCAGTATGAATGATGAACTGTTTCTGGAAACTATTCTTGGTTCCAGTCAACTCCAATTTGACTGTCCCTTCAGTAGACAACAGTTTCTCCTGAGAAGTGCAGCTTTCCTCAGAGAAGCATCCCACGCTTACCATATGAACTGTTAAGTCGGGATGTGAAATCGCAGCGCGTTTCAACTTCTTGAATCATTGAATTTTGAATAATCTCATCTATTTTCATGTAAAACTATCTCCGTATGGGGGAAATAAAGATTGATTGTTATCGTTGTGGCGGAAAACATCCATCAGATATGTGTACATTTAAAGATGCCAAGTGCTATGCATGTTCAAAAACTGGGCACATAGCCAAGATGTGTTTGTCTAAGAAAAAGACTGTCAAGGCAAAGTATGTACAAGAGGCCGAAGGGACCTGTAGTGACCCAGACTTAGGGATGTTCGGAATATTTCATGCGTCAACAAAACGAGGCTCGACAGCGGGATATCAAGTCAGTGTAGAGTTGGATGGGAACTCTGTAAACATGGAGTTGGATACTGGAGCTGCTGTGAGTATTGTATCTGAGCAGCTGTACAAAAACTGTTTGACTAATCTACCCATACAATCAACTTCAGTACAGTTGAAAACCTACAGTGGTGACAAAGTTGAGTTGTTGGGGAAGGTTGATGTACCAGTGAGGTATGGAAATCAACGTGTGACTTTACCTTTGATCATAGCCAAGGGAGATAAGCCTTCCTTGCTTGGCCGGAATTGGTTGAAAGCTATCAAGCTCAATTGGAAAGAAGTTTTCAAGGTTCATTCAGATTCAAAGGAAACTACCAGTCGTCCGTCAGTCGGATTGGAGGAGTTAAAGTCCAAGTACAGTCGGTTGTTCCAGAAGGATGTGGGAACAATCCAACATTTCACGGCTCAGATACACATAGACCAGAACGCGAAACCGATATTCTGTAAAGCCCGGTCAGTACCATTTGCACTGAGAGAGTCTCTCGAGAAGGAGCTTAACCGACTAGAATCACAGGGGATTATCAGCAAAGTAGACCGCAGTGACTGGGCTACGCCCATTGTGTTGTTCCCAAGTCTGATAAGTCCATACGGTTATGTGCGGACTTCAAGGTGACAATCAATCAGTGTTTGGAGGAACAGAAGTACCCATTACCAAATGTCGACGACATGTTTGCACAGTTAGCAGGGGGAGAACAGTTTACCAAACTTGATCTGTCACAAGCTTATCAACAATTGCTGTTGAATAGTGATTCAGAACAGTACATGACCATCAATACCCACCTTGGGTTGTACCGATATCACAGGTTGCCATTTGGAGTGTCGTCAGCTCCCGTCATTTTCCAAGCAGTAATGGACCAGATTTTGCAGGGTCTGGACAATGTCCTGTGTAGGATTGATGACATACTGATCACCGCTCCGACCAAGGTGAAACATCTCTCAACACTGGAAGAAGTGTTAAAACGGCTCGATAACCATAATATCCGTTTACGGTCGGATAAATGCCATTTCATGGAGGATGAAGTGGAATATATGGGTCACATGATCAACCGAGAAGGTTCGCACCCAACATCAGCCAAGGTAGAGGCCATCAGGGAAGCACCCAGCCCCACCAATGTGACAGAGTTGAAATCTTTTTTGGGGCTACTGAACTATTATGGGTCATACTTACCCAACTTGTCAACGACATTGCAACCATTGCATGAACTCCTACAGAAAAACCAGCCATGGAAATGGTCCTGTGAATGTGAAACAGCGTTCCGGAAGTGTAAGGAAAGACTCTCCGAGAACACTTTGTTAGTACATTATGATGGTAACAAACCATTAAAACTAGCATGCGACGCGTCGGCTTACGGATTGGGTGCGGTTATATCACACACCATGGACAACGGCGAGGAAAGACCCATCGCGTTTGCTTCGCGCGCACTGGCCCCCAGTGAAAAGAACTACGCACAACTGGAGAAAGAGGCTCTAGCCCTGATATTTGGGGTGAAGAAGTTTCACAAATATCTGTACGGTCGCAGATTTACACTCATTACAGATCATAAGCCTTTGACGACCATCTTGGGACCAAAAACCGGAGTACCAACGCTGGCAGCAGCCCGCCTGCAACGCTGGGCGTTGATTTTGTCGGCATACAAATATGACATTGTGTACCGGAAGGCTGCAGAACACGGTAACGCGGACGCGTTCTCAAGATTACCGGTTCAAGGAAAGGTAGAGCCCGAGGAGGCCGACATCTTTACATTTTCACATGTAGATGAACTTCCGGTGGTAGCCGAACTGAGAGGATGGCCCAACCATGTATCAGACTCGGAGCTTCAACCCTATTTTCAACGCAGAGAGCAGTTGTCAAGTGAGCAGGGATGTGTCCTGTGGGGTCTCCGTATTATCATTCCGCCCGCCTACAGAGAACGATTACTCGCGGATCTTCATGATCAACACACGGGTCGGATGAAAGCGTTAGCTCGGAGCTACCTATGGTGGCCAGGACTTGATCAGGAAATTGAACAGCAAGTTAGTGCTTGTAGTGTGTGTCAGTCTGTACGGAATCTTCCCGCGACAGCACCACTCCACTCCTGGAGTTGGCCAACACGTGTATGGCAGAGACTCCATATTGATTTTGCGGAGAAGGACCAGCAACATTTCTTAGTCCTTATTGACAGTAACTCCAAGTGGTTGGAGTGCGTGGATATGTCAACCACGACATCAGCAAAGACCATCGAGGTCTTGCGTTCATTGTTTGCATCATATGGTCTCCCCGAGGAGATTGTGTCCGACAACGGACCACAGTTCATATCATCGGAGTTTGAATTGTTTTTGAGCCAGAATGGTGTAAAACATACATTGGTGGCGCCCTATCACCCAGCCTCCAATGGGGCTGCAGAGCGCAGCGTTCAAATCCTTAAACGAACACTGCTAAAACAGGTGTTGGACGGAGACAAGTCTCTATCAGTAAAGCACAGACTGGCCAACTTTTTGATAACATACCGCGCGACACCACATACGGTAACTGGAGTTTCACCTGCGGAACTTTTCCTTAAGAGGCAACTTCGTACAAAACTCAGCTTACTAAAACCCGATTTAGGAAAACGAGTTGGCCTTCAACAGGAATCACAGAAAAGGCACCACGACAAAGGCCGTGTTCGCGTTTGCACTTTCACGCGTAACCAGTCGGTACGGGTTCGAAACTTCTGTGGAGGGAAGGAAAAGTGGATCGTAGGGTCTGTGGTAAAACAACTTGGGCCTTTGTCGTACTTGATACGTATCGGTAGGACATTGAGATATGTTCATGTCGACCATATCTTAGCAACTGGTGAAGAATATGTTGAACCGTTTCAACAAGATGACCAACCGATCGCGAGTCACCCGATGAACATTCCGGTTGACGATAAACCAATCGCGAGTGAACAGCCGAACATTCACATTGAGGACAAACTTATTGCGAGTGAACCAGCAACTGTTCCTAAGGTTATTCCTGAACCGGTTCCTAGTGAAATCGTGCTAACACCCTCGCGTACAAGTGTCGCGACACCACAACCAGAGAGACGCTATCCAATCCGGGAACGACGAGCTCCCCAGAAGCTGGATATGTGAACTTTGTTAAGAGTTAACCAATTCTAAGTGTTAAATTGTGTTCATTAATATGTTATGAGTTAAGTGAAATTTAAGTGCTGCAGAGACTTGGTTCTATATAGATAGAACTGTTTTAGTTCCTTGTAGGGAAAAATCTATTCCGATTATATGCAAGTTTATTGAAAAATTTCATTTTAAATTTCTCAATTAGAAAGGGAGGAATGTAGTAAATTCAGTTAAGCTGACTATGTTTTATGTTTCGAATAGTACCTCTCGGAACACCTTTTCTCTTATCCATTGTATGGTTCAGTGTGACGTCATGTGTTACGAATAAAACAGAACGTGAGCAGCCATTGATGGAGTTTGGTGTTAATTGTTACCGGGACCCTAAATCCGGCCAATATATTACACACAAAAATTATAATTACTGACTTCATAATATAAACACAAACATGTTTTGGTTGGTTGACAACAGATTGTTTCACTGTTAAGATAAGCTAATTATATAACCACATTTAACCATGACCTTGAATATAGGTGTCAGAGAGCTGAAGATTGCATTTCTTCGCAAACTTTTATACATTTCTCTAAAAGTCTGGTAGCACTATAAACCAACAAGATGGAGACTTTCTGATGATCCAATCTTAACTTCATACTAATGAATGCAACTGTATCTATACAGACTTTTAATCACAGTTTTGGAACACAAACATGCCATGAATAAAAAATGAAGTGCATTTACCTGCTAATCATCTGACAGTCATTAGTGTGTTTTCTTGTTGTGATTGACAAAGATACTCGGTTCTCATTTTGAGAACTTGATGTTTACATGGATGTGACAAAGATTTACATGGTGGGTGTCTTCGATGAAGCAGAAGACGCTTACTCTTCCGGAACACCTGGTCTTATTCTCTTGTACTGTTACAAGAATCTCCCTGTAAATCTTTCCTTGTTCATATTTTTCCCCTGGTTTAATCGATTTTGTGTTTGGATTATGATTTTGTTAACGCTTTGGTATTCTCTTATTTATTTACTTCACACCTATTCTGGTCAGTAAGTCTTACCTTTAAGAATTGGCTTCAGGTTCTCATCTACACCTTTCAGGTTGGCATGGAGATCTGATGTACCATCTTGAAGATTCGTGGCAAGACGTTGGAGATCTGCTGGCAACTTCTTCTCCACTTCTGATAGTATAAATGAACAGAACAGATTTAGTTTCTCGATAATCAAGTAAATTCTTGTTTTATGGTCAAATAACTGTTTCAAGCAAATCATAAATGCACAACACTTCTAATAATATAAGGTCTCTATGCCTAACGGTATTTCAGAAGAAGTCGTTTAAAGGCTTCGACATATTTGACCCCTGTGACCTTGAAAGTAGAACAAAATGATTTTGTTTTCACAAACTTTGTTCATCTCCTTCCAAGAAAGCTACCAGCCAAATTTCATGTCACAAGACCTTTCAGTATACATGTATCAGAAGAAGTCATTTAATAGAAAAGTTGACAGATGTAGGATGAACGGAGGATGATAGATGCTGTACCATCCCAAAAGATTACTTGGCACTTCGGGCAAGGTGAGCTAATAAACTACAACTATAATCCAATACTAAATATCTAATACCCCCATCTCCATATATGCTGATAGTTTACAAATCATTTAGTGATCTTGACCTTGTCTGTGCATTACTTGCCATTAGTTTATTAAGATATACACATATATCATCCTACATTCCTTAATTTAATAATAAGATTTGTACAGTCTGCTTAATTTACAAAGTGCTAGGATGATCAGCTGGGCTTAATGGTAATGAAAGGGAGCAAACTCAATTTTAATAGCATAGTATCGACTGGTTTTGGTTTTATATCATATTTTAGTTAATATCCTTTTTACAACTGGTCATTAAAATGTTACCCAAGGCCATTTTTAATGTTGCAAAATTAGTCAACAGTCACTACTAAATATCTCAAAATCAATAATCATGAGTGTAGTACAGTGTATGGGAGTGCTCTTTTCCTTTTTTTTCTTGCTCAATAACTTTTAATTCATTGACATCAGTTTCATTTACTTATATGAGTGGTAGCTGCATTAGATGTCATTTCAATCTCATGCATATGTATATAAATTGGACTGGATCGATCATTGGTGTCCAGTTTAAGCTCAGTTGGTAGAGTCTTCGTTTGGATGGTTTCAAGTTTGAACCCTGGTCTGACGGCAATGTTACATTTGCTCTTTCTTCTATTACAAAGTCCACACAAGTAAATATGTGCTTTCTCAACATGTTTCAAAAATTTTGGGAAGGTAGGTAAAGGCAATTTTTAAAAATTTTAATAAATATTTTCAAGTTTATACAGGAGAGTGATCTTGACTTTTACAGTTCTTCTTCGAAAATTGTCTAAAATATCAGGGTAGTTTTCCTAGAAGGGATATCCAATAGAAAATATTTTTTGGTTGGCTATAGATATATATATATATATGCAAATACATGTATACTAAAAATAGCCAAGAAACCAGGAAGTATTAACACAAGATGCTAGACAAGAAAATAACTTTGTACAGAGGGTGTTTTCACCCATATACCAAAGATATTTTCAGTGGTCAGGAATAGCCCTGAGGTAACGACATGCACATAATAAACACTAGCAGTATGAGAATAGATGTGACTTACAAAAAGTGAACACTGTTCAGTATAAATTTTGTAACCCCCAGTGCATCCAATTAAACCTTACTGATCGACAGACTCTATGTAACAATCATATTAAAAACGATATAAAGTTTGTAATTGCATGGCTAGCTCGAAGATCATGTTTAGAAATTTGGTTGAATTCTGATAAGCTATTTAGGAGGAATAGTTATGATAAAAATGTTGGCGAATGGACGTACACATGTAAACGGATAAATTATCCTTAACCTATACCTTACCTTTAAGAGCAGGTTTGAGGTTACCCAGATCTTCCGCCTTTGGATGAATTTTCAGACCCGAAAGGCTATCGGGAAGTTTCAACTTGAGATGCTTCAGATCTGTTGCCACTTTCTCTTTGACTTCTGCAGGTACGACATTGTGAAGTAATGACTTAAAATTAAAAGAATGACTCTGGCAAACTCCAAATACCAGTACTAAGACCAAAAGAGTCTGAGTTGATTCCATTACTGCTGATGTTCACCTGCTTACTGAAACTCTAGCTAAGGAAGTCTTCCTGGTTGTTTATATACACCTGACGTAATGTTTTGGTATTTCCATTCTTCCTATTCGGAACACCTCCTGGGCATTCGGAACTCCTCTGCCAATTCTGTGTTGGATAACGGAAATGACCGAGGATTTCCGATTTACCAGGTATATAATAGCGAGGAGGAACAATCTAGAGAGTTACCATGAAAATCACGTGACTGGACAAGATGGCAGACACAATGACTTTTCAAGCATGGCTACTTTCATTTTGTTGTTTCACTACAGTGTTGACTCTGAAAATGCCATACGAGTTCATAGCAGATCAAACAAGTAATTACATTCTGCCTTCACTGCCTTACGATTACAAAGATCTGGAGCCATTTATTGATGAGGCCACAGTGCGAGTTCACCATCTCGGTCATCATGCTGCATACACGAAGAAAATGAATACTGCACTAGAACAATGGACAGCTGACAGTGAGGTAAATAATGGCAGACAGTGTAATGCTGTCAAAAAATATAAAATTTAAGTCGTGATTTAAATAGATCTTAGACTGTTGGCACCTGAAAGCTACAATACCAGAACACAAAGAAGAGGAAACATGCAATGTATGCATATTTCAAGTATATATACTTTTACAAGTGAAATGTTGGTACATGTGTTTTTCTCAATGCAATAAATAAACGATTGTAGTGACAGAAATATTATCTCGTCGTGTTAAACCTCCAAAAGTGTTGGAGTAGAATGAACGGAGAATCTGGTTTTCGTACTTTGAAAGTATCCAATCATCATTGATCATATTGATTTTTTCATCCGTGACTACCGGGTACATACCGGCAGGCATATCCCATTTGTAGAGTTACCATACAAAAAAACATGGCGATGACACCTCTAGGCTCTGGGTTGTATGTGAAAAACATAAAGGACAATAAAGTCCTACCGGAGATTGATGCCTATACAAAAATGCACCAATGTAAAATTATCTAATTAAGTGCAGCAAGGGACTGCCATTCTGATTGGTCTAAATCTCTCGATTAGACTTCTATTTGGGAGAATGAGATCCTCCATCTATTCTAGCCTACAGTACACAAACAATATTTAGAAATGGGTTTCCGACATACTGGCAGGTCAATCTATCTGCTGGTCTATCACCACATATAAGATTAACAATAAAATACTTGTGTAGTTGGTTATATGTATTAATCTCATCTTGGCATTTGAATTTCATTAGTGCATTACAATTTCAGGTTAAAGAATCAGTATCCTTCGCCAAGAAACCGATACTAGACATTCTGATTGGACTTGATGATGTACCGGAAAAATACAAAAGTAGCATACGAAACAACGGTGGAGGGTAATAAGTGTTTTATATATGTTGATAATTTGTTTTGTCAACATCTCATATAAAAAGAATATGCTAAAATGTGAAAAAAACATATCAGTGTATTCACTCATGCAGTACTGCATTTGTTCCTTTATCATAGAAACTTGGTACCGTATTGCGTACATGTCGGCATACATTGAAGTAGTCTGAAGGGTTCAGACTCTCTGACCCACTAAATATTTGGACGGCAGGTGGGTGCAAGAGTCCGGAGGGTTCTGACTCTCTGACCTGCTAAATATTTGGACGACAGGCGGGAGTTAACATTGAAGATGACTTAATAGGAACAAAAAAGTGGCCATTATAGGCAAATTTATTATCAAAACAACTGGAATTTTAATTATATTACATCAACTATTGCAATAAAAAACATTTCTTTGAATAAGAATTAACAAAAAGTTTTATTTTCCAGTTATGTGAATCATAACTTCTACTGGTCTGTGATGTCACCAAATCCAAATTCAGATGACAGAGAGCCAATAAATCAACTGGGAGACGATATTACTCAGGATTTTGGAAATTTCTCCAACTTCAAAGAAATATTTACCCAGCAAGCTCTTTCACTATTTGGATCAGGTAATTATGATACAGTAGTCTTCTAAGCCTACAAGTCAAGACAACAAGAGGCCCAAAAGGCCTTTACATTTGCATGAAATAGATACATTAATTAGGGTCAATAACTGCAAGTGTTTTTAAGAAGCAGATGCAAAACAATATGGAAACCGAAAGGCCAGGGAGGTTAACATACATTTATTAGAATATATTTGACATGAAAGTAAATACACTAAGTATAAATTTAGTTGTTCCTCGTAAAAGAACTTAGAAACTTTCAATAAATGAATAATTAAAATGATTAAACCTAAGTTTAATCCATGATAAGATTATTTTCCGAGCTACCTCATTGGTCACTGATGGATCCGATTACTTTCTGATTTCAGGTTATGTGTGGTTGAGCCGGGATCCAAATGAAAATGGCAAACTTGTAATTTCAAAAACAACCAATCAAGACTCACCTCTTACAGATGGGTTTCAGCCAGTCCTGGTCATTGATGTATGGGAGCATGCTTATTATCTAAAACACCAGAATCTCCGACCAAAGTATGTTTCTGATTGGTGGAACCTAGTTGACTGGTCAGCTGTGGAAGTACTGGATAATTGGTGGAAAGGACCAAACTATGGCTTTCATGATGAATTTTAACTAATTATTAATGAGCCATTATATATTTCTCTCTCCCAAAAAGAAGTTATTCCCGATAAGGGACTTGAACTTTGATGGAACCAATTGTCAAAAAAAAAAAAAAAAACTTATTTAAAGAATGTTGGCCAGAAGACTCCTCATCAAGAATCATATTCATATCATTATTTAAGTTTTCACATGGGGTCTGGACCAAGTTTTTTTATGTAAAGATAATTTTACACAACCAGTAAATGTCATTTATTGGTTGGGTCATAACTTTTCATGACTGAAGAAAATGCTTACAAATATGGTTTTCTTTTGTAAAATGGCTGAAAACAAAAATTTCTTCAATTAAAAAAATAAAACATGTAATTATCATTTAATTATCTTAATTAATTGGAACCTTATTACCTTCTTTTTATCTTTTCAAAATGACAACACTAATACAAGAGGTCCCTATGGGCCTATATTGCTCACCTGGATACCTTTGTATCTAGGTCATCATGGTAAAATGTTAATATTAAAATATCCCAAGGACAGGGACAGACTAAAAGACCAATCCTTCAAGCATATTTGTATACCTTAAAAGTTCAACTAGGGACCCTGGCAACTGTATAAATAGTTTTTGGATGGGGATATCTCAACCATTTCAAAGTTGTGACACAGGGTTTAAGTCTGTGTGGGTGTGGCATAACCTCAGGATCAATTCTAGTATCATGATTGTATTTGTGTCTCTTTTTGCCCTGCAATTGTATATAGTTTTTTGTGAGGGGATCTCAACCTTTATGACTCATTAGTTGAGTCTACAAGGTGGTGGCAGACCCTGGGATCAAATCCAATATTATGGTTGTGATCATATCTTTATGCCCAGCAATTGTATATATATTTTTGGGGTGGGGATCCCCGTTTCAAAGTTATGACTCAGTAGTTAAGTCTACAAGGGCGTGGTAGACCCTGGGATCAAATAAAATCTTGATTGTGATAATCTTTTCATGTCCAGCAATAGTATATATTTATTTTTTGGGTGGGGATCTCCACTGTTTCAAAGTTACAACTAAGTAGTTAAGTCTGGAAGGTCATGGCAGACCCTGGGATCAAATATATTCTCATGATTGTGATCGTCTCTTCATGCCCAGCAATTGTTAGCTCACCTAAATCTAGAGATTAATGGGAAAAAAGACCAATGCCTGAGAATTGTCAACACCGAGATTTAACCTAAATCTAAAATTAAAGCTTACTAACTTGGTTGCAGAATTATATCTGTCCCAGCATAGGTCGTACGCTTAGATTTTCCGCTATTTTCCCTCATGTGCTATTGTTGAAATTTCACTTCCTGTAAAGCTAGCATTTCATGTGTAGACACCCATTTCGGAAGGGTCAAAAATTTAATCTCTAACAAAAATTTTTTTCCCCTCTTTTTACAAATGTGAAGTCCACAAAAGTCCACTTTATCATGCTTAAGCCAATTTTACTCCTTATTTTTTTTTTAGATTTTCATAGGCATGCTATTATAGGGGTTATTCATTGTACAAAAATATCACCCATGGCCACAAAAGCCTTATGTACACTGCCACCATAGAGCATCCACCACTATGTGGCAAGGCCCTAATTAATCAGCATTAAGAAAGGAATCCATTGAGAGGGAATATTTCTTTGATATATTAAGGATTCTGAATGAAATATTTCTTATAAAAGAAACGGTAAAAGAAATCAAGATTCATTGATGATGTATCTTCTTTTTTCTTGGCTTCAGAAAACACCGTGTCTCAATCATTTCCAGAAATATTTGTGCCATTTAGCAACTGTTCAGAGGAATTTAAACTTCCTCAGAGAGATTTTAGAAATCCAGTTCAAGATTAAAAAGATTTGGATATTCAAGCTAAATTCTAAAAACAAAATTTATTAGCACCACATCCAACAAAATACTTGTTTGATCATTTTTTATTCTCGGATTTTCTGACAAAGAATCACAAAACACACGCACATTCATTCATTAACATTTTCATTTACTTGTATAATATACTATAAATGTAGTATCTCAATTGTTTGCTTCAGCTATCAGTTTGGAACATGGCCTGTCATACAAGTACTAAGGCTGCATCATTGAATCGTTCATCGACTGTCGTAACTGAAGAATGCACTGTTCATGATTGAATAGAAACAATAACAACAATAACTATCTTGGTAACATTGATATCATATCCACATCCCTTTGACACCATTGGTGTCATTTTTGATTAAAGAAAATCTGCTATTACTTTAAACAGAAATAATTTTGTTTGAAGTGCCACAATTTGTTACCGTTTTGGTGGCTGACACGAATCCCAGGATTTATTCAAACTCAAGATCTCACGGCACCCTGGGTTGTGGACAGCTGGTTAAACAACCAATCAGAGGTCGACAGTACAGAAGGAATATGTACATTATGAAATCCAGATCTTGTTTATATACACCATAGTTACTTGCACAATGTCTGTCTTTGACAAAAATCATCTTGTACATCAAAGCCATCTATCCTAATACATCTCCGATGTACAGATAGACAACAACTAAAATGATTTCTCCTGAAGCAATCAAATCAAGTTCTTCACCATTAAGTCAATATATCTACTGTGGAAGGGATAACAGTGTCTGCTGGCCAGAAGGTAGATAGGTCACGTTCCGCGACTGGGACATCTGGTACGCGATCTCCTCAGTAGCCTCAAGTTTACGTAATTCAATCAAGCCCTCGCCGGACGATTTAAACGCCTTGGCTAACAGTGAAGCACCTTCAGAGTCTCCCTGAGCCTGAATAACTGCTGCCTCCCTGTTCATCTCGGCCTGAAAAATACGGAACACTTTTAATTGACTCAGATCTATAGTCATTGTACCAGCCAATCTGATTGAAATACAGATCCTTGCTCTCACTCCGTTTAACAAGGATCTGACAACAACCCTAAGATGTCACGTTCTGATGACCTTTGCCACCTCTTTACTTAACACTAAAATAATTTTCAATAACTTTTCCAATGACCTGTCATCTTGAAGCAAGTCATTTCGTCACATTATTTACATGAACTTTTTGTTGACGAAATGACTAAACGGACAAATGCGATTATGCAAGCTTTGTCACTTCAAAATTTCAGTCAAGATTCTGACAGTAGTAATTTGATTGGCTAATGCAAAAGGTCATCGGGACATGACCCCCTATGGGATTTTCTCAGATCTTAACGCAGTAGAGATCAAGATATGATTTTAATCAGATTGTGTAGCAGCTTATTTATTTTGATACAAAGCTTTGATAAAAAAACACAACAGGCCCATATGGCCTGTATCACTCACCTGGATAAACAACTGTATTTAATTAATGATGAAATAATGAAAAAAATATCTAAAAAATGTTCTAAGACAGGGACAGACTGTAAGACTAAGCCTTGTATATCTGTTTAAAAGTTTAATTATTGGGTGGAGATCTCAACTGCTATGACCTAGGGGATGACAAAGCGCTAACGTAAAATTTACTGACTACCTACTCCATTGGATTTATAACCTCATAAACTAAGCAAATTAATAGGTTAATACTTATATTTACAGTATTTTTCTGTTAATGGTTCTTTACTATAAATGTGATGTGTAATGAGGTAATCTTTATCTAGAACAGGCTTCATAAATAAATGAAACTGACAATAGCGTACAATAGTTGCAGTCAATCTCATTAAACCTTTTAGAAGCATTAATTTTGTCACATGTCAAATTTGGGAAAATTTAAAATTTGTATGTATCAACCAGATATAATCCCTGAAAATGTTACATTTACATGTTGTTAAACATAATTTAGACATCTTATTAGTTAATTAACTATTAATGTAACTAAGGGATAGAAATTCTGATGAAATTCTGTTACAGAGTACGCACAGGCCCATCAGTCTCACAATTATACTTGTGATCTGAAATGATTTTACCTTTTCTACTAAATATCTTGATCTTTCGGCATCCTGCTGTGCAACTTGTTTCATTTCTACAGCCAGTGTGAATTCTCGGCCAAAAGTGAGGTGAGTCTAAAAGGCAAAATAAAACCCGATATAAATCACTATACATGAAAACTGCCCAAAAAAGATAGTCCATTTAATATAACTTTTAGAGAACCTGGTATTTATATCATACTCTTAATCTTAACAGTGGACTAGAATGCAGCTCTGTACAGGCAAAATATCCTTGTCTGATTCAAAAGAATCTGTTAAAAGATATTAACATATATGACCCAAGCGACTTTTAAAGTCAAACAAGGACGTTGAGTTGAACAGACTATATAGTCCGGCCAAAAAACAATACCCTTTTGGACCATTCGTTTGAACAAAATTGGTAGCCCTTCATACAAGCATGTAACTGCATGGCCAAAAAAACATCAAACTTCTATGAGCCAGTGATCAAATAGCCAGCCATATGCCTTTAATTTCACTATGACATATCCAAGGGGTGTTAAAGGCCCACAACTTTACTACGACATACCCAAGGGGCGTAGAGAGTGAAATTATGCATTGCCCCTTGTAGTCTACTTGATAACAAGTAAGGGGGTGGATTGAGATAAGTACAAACAGAGTTGAAGAACAGATGGAGTAGAGAAAAAAATAGAGAATACCGAAGCATTAACAAAATCATACTTCGAACTCAAATTTTATCAAACTAGTAGCAAAATATGAACAAAGGAAAGATTTACATGGAGACCCTGTAAAAGTACAAGAGAATAAGTGTATTCTGCTTCATTGACGACACCCGCCATGTAAATCTTGGTCACATTCAAGTAAACATTAAGTCCTTGAAAGAAATGATCTTACCAGTGAAATGTCATCAAGGACGACGCCGAACTGTTGGGCTCTGTCTGTCAACTCTTCCCTGACCTTCGTGGACACCACTTCTCTCTGGGTGATCATTTCACTGGCATCAAACTGGGCCTGTAAAACCAAATCATAGTTGATAATACATTTAGCTCCTCACAACATCAAACTGGGTCTACAAAACCAAATCATAGTTGATAATACATTTAGCTCCTCACAACATCAAACTTGTTCTACAAAACCAAATCAAAGTTGTCAATACATTTAGCTCCTCACAGCATCAAACTTGGTCTACAAAACCAAATCAAAGTTGTTACCGTCGGTAATACATTAAGCTCCTCACAACATCAAAATGGGCCTACAAAACCAAATCAAAGTTGATAATACATTTAGCTCCTCACAACATCAAACTGGGTCTACAAAACCGAATCAAAGTTGATAATACATTTAGCTCCTCACAACATCAAACTGGGTCTACAAAACCGAATCAAAGTTGATAATACATTTAGCTCCTCACAACATCAAACTGGGTCTACAAAACCAAATCAAAGTTGATAATACATTTAGCTCCTCACAACATCAAGCTTGGTCTAAAAAACCAAATCAAAGTTGTTACCGTCGGTAATACATTAAGCCTCACAACATCAAACTCGGTCTCCAAAACCAAATCAAAGTTGTCAATACATTTAGCTCCTCACAACATCAAACTGGGTCTACAAAACCGAATCAAAAGTTGATAATACATTTAGCTCCTCACAATATCAAAATGGGTCTACAAAACCAAATCAAAGTTGATAATACATTATGATTTAGCTCCTCACAATCATATCTATAGCATCAAACTAGGCCAACAAATTGTTAGTTATAGCATTCACTGACTCACACTGGATCTACAACACTTTTAAAATATGGAAGTACAACTCTCCACTGCTCCAGCCTACACAGATACAGTGAAGTTTTTATAGTTGTTGGCCTGGTTTTATTATAAATTTGCTACAATAACAGTAATATATATATTTTTAATCATATCTTTATTCAGGTTTTTTAAACAACATCAATATAATATTTTGTTGTTGATTTTTCCTTATCTCTAAGAAAACTATTTGGTATGTTACGAAACATGACGTCTTTTATAACCTAACGTAGGCATACAAATCAAACAGATCTGCCACGATGTAAAATTTAATCGGGTGCCAGGGGCTGTAATAATATTTACAAAATTATCATTGTGATAATTAGTACATTTTGTACATACAAACATCACGACCTGGGAAATAAACAATATTTTACAACAAAGAACAGACATGAAACTAGTGAGATGAGCCAGGCGCGAACTCAAGACCTCTAGGTTATGGAGCCATGACGTTACCACCAGGCCAAAAGGTCTGAACCGGTTGATCTGGTTTGTAATTTCCTGATATTGTTATGCAAGGTCGCATCTCCACTTAACAAGTATCATTTCCAACTTACCACAACAGCTTTTAGGACCTCATTGGTAATAGATGGGAGCACTCTCTCATCGTAGTCTACTCCAAGGTTTGTGTAGATTTTAGGGAGGCTAGCACTCATTGGTCGGTACAGAATCCTCAGTGTGATGTTAACATTCTGTAAATCTGCAAGAATATATATATACTATGTCATGAACATTACATGTCCAAATATACAAATTCTAATGCAAATTTTATTACATTTATTATTATTATTTATAACATTCTTTTTTTCCAAAAAGAATACATTCAACAACATCTTGTAATTTTTATTTTGTCATTTTTTTTTTCAAATCTGGAAGTGTTTTATTGGGACTCGATTGAAAGCCATCAATTTATTTTCAGATCCTGATTGTATTTGTTCCTATATCATTTCATAACATGAATTAATAAGAAATTAGCAGATCTTAGCTTAGCGGAATACATGTTATGAATGATGTTAAAACCCATTCAAAATTGAACGCAATGTACTTAGAAAATGGTTCAAAATATCTGCTAAGAATCCACACTTTCTTATATAAATGCAGCAACATTAGCATCTTCATGTTTTGAAAATGTGATAAATATTGTTTGTCAGAAAAATGATTTGTAAGCATTTGCATTAACATTTTCTTCAACATTTAGAGCAGATTAAAGCCATCAAAACTTTTAATTTACAAATTACCATTTTGCTTTACTCATTAATTAAATAAGGTCTTTAACAGGTTTTTAACAATTAAATTATCTCCCTTCTACTCACAACTTAAATAAGGTATTAACAGGTTGTAAAGAATTGCATTATTTCCCTTAATTCATAAATCAGGTATTTATATTTAACAGGTTCTAAACAATTAAATTATCTCCCTTTCACTCATGAATTAAATAAGGTATTTAACATGTTCAAAACAATAAAAATTATCTCCCTTTCACTCATGAATAAAATAAGGTATTTAACAGGTTCTAAACAATTAAATTATCTCCCTTTCACTCATGAATTAAATAAGGTATTTAACAGGTTCTAAACAGTTAAATTATCTCCCTTACAGTGTTCCAGATAACTGTGTGATTTGATGTGATCAAAACTAGGACTATCGACTCCCGTTTATCTACCAAAATTGTGAGGGTATAGGGTGTCTACCGAGAGTTGCGAGTGGTATGATAAAAATGCCAGATACTGCTTTGCATTGCATGTTATACCATATTTAAAATGATTGAAACGAAAACATAGGTATAGTACACTTATAACACATTCATTTGAAACACTGTGTACTTACATACACTGGTAAAAAAATTAACTGGAACACTAGCTGCCCTTATATATATTGCATTCCCTTGATAATGTACGTTAAATAAAAGACAAAAGTAAACCTTTGCTTCCTGTGACCACAGCAATATTCCTCGGTCTTGAACGGATGTCAAATAAGATTGGTTTCTGTACCCAAGGAATCATGAAATGTGTTCCTTCCCCTACAACTTTTTCCTGAACTCCTCTAAATCTGTCAAATATCACAGCTCTGTATCCGCCATCAACTGAAACATTAAATTGTAAGTCAAGACCATTAATTTAGGATATCATCTTTTTTTATCTTTATTTTAACTGCTCCACCCCCTCTAAATTGCTCGTTACGTATACCTTACTTTTAGACTTAATTAGTTACTTATGTAATATATCTTATAGGGCTGTCACAATTATATTGGAAAATCAGAAAATTGCACTACACTGCCTAACAGGAATATTTTATCATCATATACACAATACAAAAGTAGAGTATTGCAATGATTTTTCAACACTTTTGTTTTTACTTTTGTTTATAGGTGTTTTAACTTTAACTTTTAATCTTAACAGATATATGCCAATAACCATAGAGAGTGTCATTACTATATATACAATATAGGCCTATATGTAGCTAGTGGTCGGAATTGATTGGAATTTCATATTCCAATGGTTGTTAAAGGCCCATTATACATAACTTTCGGCAAAACTTGAAGCGAAAATGAAGCCTAATAACTTATTATATGAGTCATTATCAGAAAAGCTCAAGATTCGAAAGTGAAAAAATCAGAAAAACAACTTTCTTAAAGTGACAACTTTTATGGTTTAAGTAAAAGGGGATACATTGCAGGTTACAAAATCATTGTTTGTCCATTTCAACTTTTACCTGTTCAGATACTATGGTAACACTAACGATCACAGGTAAGTTAAAATGTCTGTGGTGTTACCATAATTGAATTTGTTGTTTTTGTTGGGATAAAACATGCCAGTTTTTTGCTAATTGATTTATTTAATTGATCAATTTATAACATAATGATTTTTTATTACATATACCTCATTTAAATACCATTTGAAAATATTTATTGGAATATGTTCCGACCCCTGTACTTTTGCACTCAAGGGATGTGCATTATTTCTTTTAAATAAAGTTAGAACTAAAGATTCATGAAAACAGTAATTAATTTGCAAACATAAAATGCTACAGATAGTTACTGGAATGCTAATTGTTTCTTTTCACCTTTATTCAATTTAATATGAGTTGATTTTTGTGATGGTAACACCATGGACATTTGATAAACACCAAAGACAACTGTAACACCACAGACATTTTGTCCATTGTGTTACCATTTTAAATATCATAATACATGTATTTTAGTCAATTTCACTATTGACACACATTGTCTTTGTTTCCAAGTTGAAGAGAGGGCCATTCTTGATCACCTAAAATGTTGTGCTGGATAATACCAGCATTGTATGTCTGTGGTGTTACCATTGTCATCATCTAGTGCATATTGTAATTGAATTATATTTCATCAATATGCATATAATTATATAGTAATGTGTCCTAAACAAACAATTTAATTCATTAACTAAAATATAAATTGGTTGTTTATGATGGAAATTCATATTATGCATCTTCTCTTGTCACCGAATTGTCTGTGGTGTTACTAGTAATGTCTTTGTCATTGCTCACACAGAGAATACATGCTTTAATTACTGTCACACTAGTCCTAGTGCTTACTATGTTGTACAAATAACATTATACAATAATTTCTATGTTTTATGAATCTTATAATATGAATCTTCCCATTATCTTAAGATATTATTTATGATTTTTTCTATTCCATTGTCTGTGGTGATACTATAATGGTATCGCCAATATTCATGTCCTTGGTGTTACCAATTCAAAGCCCTCTTCTCTCACAATGACATATTCCATTTTGAGAACTGTTAGCTAATGCCATTAGCTACTGTCATAGCTTTAGAATTCATCTTACTAATAATATATCTTATTGTCTGTATTATAAGTAAACTTTTGTTTGTGTTGCAAAGATTTGACTCTGGTTTTACTTATCCAAGTCTGTAGTGTTACTGTTATTAGAGAATCTTGATTAAAGAGTAAAGAATCTGAATTTAAGAGTTTTCTTTGATTAGAAATGAACAATAATCATTGTTTTGGAATTAAACTTATTCAAATCATAATGCTTTTATTTTTTCCAATAAAATTTATTCATAAATGAGTATGATGTCTGTAGTGTTACCAAATATTCGTCTGTGGTGTTACCTGTTTGACCGGTAGCACCACAGAAATTTTAGATATGTTTATAGATTAAAATTATAACCATTGGTAATTGTGCAAAGCATGATAGCTGTATTTAAACTACCTTGCAACCTCTTTTAAATACTATAAATCTTTTTATTGAATAAATTGTATAACTGTAAAATAATGTAGTAACACCATGGACAATTTGAAATACACAGTTGGTGAGACTTGATTTCAATTGCTTCCAATTTAAAACCGTCCTGCTTTCAACTTCCAAATGCCATGTTAAAATGAACAGGGGATAGATATGCAATGAATTCATCATAGATGATTGTACTCAGTTGATTTAAAGTTTCTCTTTTGAACCAAAATACTCATGGTAACACCAAGGACAAAAACTTATGGGACAGGTAAACATTTTCTTGAAAAAACTTTTAAATATTTTCTTTTTGCCTTAAAGTACTTATTTATCAATTTAATTGGTAATTATCAATAAAACTATCCCCATATTTTGTATAATACCCAATTAAAAATGTTTTTAAATGAGCTTGAATATTGAGGATTTACCATCGGACACACCCATTTTTGGGTGAAAGGCTAATATTATTGTTAAAAAAAAAAAATTGGCACAATTTCATGTCTATGTCTTTTAAAATGTGACTACTAGATCTCTAATTGTTGGTGTATTAGCAAAACATTTACTTTATTCTATGTAGAATTCACAGAAATAAACGACAAAGTTACGGACAGCGATTTGGTACTTTTCTGATAATGACTCATATTCATGTATTTAGTTACGATTAACTGATATCAGCAATATTCAAGATGGATTCTAACGCGGTTACCGGTACAGCAGCAGTTGAAACATGGCATTTGTAAACACGTGTCCATTTTGAACTGTCTTCTAACATCAGTTTGTTGTTGAAGTGGGCCCCACCTGAATTATTTTCAATTCTTTGGATTTTTCTGTCAAGAGTTTCTTGTTAGTTACCACTCATGTTTACTTCCTTTTGGGCTTATTTTTGCATAGTAATCAACTGGAATTTTTTTCAGAATTTTTCAGAATCACAAAAAATTCCCTGAAGTTACATATAGTGGGCCTGTAATAGTTAAAATAAATCTTCATACAAAAATTGGACAATAAATTCACTTTAAAATGAACATGCATACAGGACTGGAGATACAATAGATTATCTCTAAATATAAGATACTGAATAATAAACAGGTCGGGGAAAACCACTAATCGACATATAATATGCCAATCGAACTATGATATGAGGGGCATGGATTTGTTACTTAAAATAGCCAAAGTCATTTTAAACTTCACTTTTCAGTGTTTCTTTACAAGTCACATTTATTTAGGGATGAAACATTATGGAAATACAAAAATTATATTTATTTGCGTGCGGGAAAGTACCATAAACAGATGCAACACTTTCGGTCTATATAGCCTATGTTATGATGGTAGAGTTTCTACGGCGGCGATTGTTACATCAAGTTCCAAAGTCCCAAATGATTCCATTAAACATCTTTCAGCAAAATATTATTTATATTGTCATAAATTAATGTGACTTGGACATGAAAAAGATGAGTTAAAAGTGATTTAAACTATTTTTTAGTAACAAATACATACCCTAATCGGCGTATAATAGGCCGCTTGGCGTATATCAATTTTATTATACCTATAAGCTTACTGTATATTAAATTTTTCTGTATACTTTAATGTTTTCTGTGAGAAATCTTTGGTTATATAACTTTTCGCTATATAAAGTTATATATTAACCGAAGATATCTCAGAGAAAACATTAAAGTATACAGAAAAATTTTACAATTATCTAAAATACATCATAGTTAATTATTTTATCAACATTACCAGTTTCTTTAGGTGGAGTGCAAGTGGGGGGGGGGGGGGGGGGGGGGCATTACATTACAGTGCTATACCGGTACCGACACCGTGCAAGTTTTCTTCAGACTTCAATTGGTATAGATGCTTGCAACATGAGTCGAATAAGGCAATATGTTCATAAGTACTTCTTCTCAAAAGTAAAATGATTTTACATTGACACCATGAAAATTATTTCATCAGAAAACTCGAAGAGCCGACGAGTATCTTACCATTGTAAAGGGCAGTATTCACAACACTCGCCCCGACAGCCAGGCCAACGCCGATTGTTCCTAACGCGTTAAATATCTTAGACATATTAATGGATATATGTTTTAAATGCTAATTGTTAAGTATTTCTGCAAAACGATTTGTTATGGCAAATCGTCTATACACTGCAAGAATATGAGGAATAAGTTATGATGTAAGATACGATGTCCGCATGGCTTCCAGGGTCGTGCTGAAGGTGAATAATAGAAAAATCGGCGGACGGAGTGGCAATAGATCCGGATTTAAAATCTTGATACTCAAAAAATAATAAAATGATTTGTATCTTTTCAACATTGATGAGATGTCTGCTAATACACTTCTGTCAATAACAAGCATCAGTCTTTTGAAAGATATGTCACTGAAAGAACGGACTAATTACATGGCTGGTGTTGCAGGGGCGTCCGTGATCACAGGGACCTGATAATTGGTTACAAGTATATAGTTTTGGACCTAAACTAGGGTGTTTAGAGTTTAGAGTAATTTTACACTTTGGGGATATGGGGGTATTAGATCAATTTTCGATAAAAAAAACCCATTGGTCATAAAGGCATGTTATATAAGACCATTGATGGGGCATTTTTATCGAAAATTGATCTACCCCCCCCCCCACAAGTGTAAAATTACTCTAAACAAGTCCCTGTGTCGTCGATGTATATTTTATGTCGATCAAATGTGAGATGAGACCTTGACTCAATGTGTTATCGAATTTAGATGAAGTCTAATAGGTCTACTATTAATTTTATCATAACACCTGGTCCTATTCTCTTGCACTTTTTACAAGGGTCTCCATGCATGTTAGTATTTCTTTGGTTCGTATTACCTTTTGTTTGATCGATTTTTATTTCGGATTATGGTTTTGTTGAAGTTTTGGTATTCTTTGGGTTCTTTTTATTTTTGTTTTTTTTTTGCATTATACCAATCTAACTAAATTCCGTGTTAAAATGCTTCACGACTCAATATTTTTTTCAGCTTGCTTGATCATCCTGTGTATGAAATATGAGAGACAATCTTTAAAAAGTATTTCTTATCACTATTATTTAAAAAAAAAAAACGTTATGTCAAATATCAAAACTTTCAATGATAGTTTGTCACAGTATGATAATGTAAACAGACTTAGAACAACTTGAATCTGTGCAAAGATGGGCCACAAAGAGTCTACCAGGGATGAAGGAAATGACATACCACGAGATATTAACGAAACTTAAACTTCCAACTTTAACCTATAAAAGGATGACAGGAGATATATGATAGAAATTTAAAAATTACAAATGTTTTTTTACGACATTTCACTTTATGTACTTTCACATATATATATATTAATAAACAACACCAATTAACATTTAAAAGCAATTTCACCTTGTTTAGTTGAATTTGAAAGGAAAAGGACAAATTGAAATAATAAGATTTGTCTAAAATCAAAATTTCCACGGAAATATGGTTCTTTGTGATTTAGTTCACACAAAGCTCGCAGAAAAATATGAGGATGGAATTAGAGTGTATGCTTAAACATTAAAGTATATATCATTCCTAATATTAAAGCATATATGATTGCTACGCCACTGAGTATAGATGCAATAGCACAATATGGTTATATATATATATTAATGCTTCAGCACCGACCCTGCCCAAATCCATATAACTTATAATATTAATCACGCTGGGGCCGCGGTGGCCGAGTGGTTGAGGTGTACATGTTTCGACATTCTACAATCAGCCCTCCACCTCTGGGTTACGAGTTCGAAGCCCACGTTAGGCAGTTGCCGTAGGTCGGTTCTTAGTACCATAAAATCAGGGCTTCAGTCGTATTGTGACACTGTGTACTCCAGAAGTGGAATTAATGGGATGTGGATTTTGAAAAACTCGAAAGATCTTTTGATCAATCTTGAACACCCCCTCATAAAAAACGTATTTTCGGTCAAAACATTTGATTTTTCCACCCTGTACACTACCATACCTCATACAAAATTGAAGGAACGTCTCCGATCTCTTGTTATGAGAGCTTTCTTTTCTAAGAAAGGCGAACGACGATACAAATATATGGTAGTGAGCTATCTCGGAGCATACTTTGTCAAAAACACGACAAAAGTTAAGAGGAAATATATTGAAGAAGATGTAGTACGGATGATTGAATTCCTGGTCGACAACATTTTTGTTGAGTTCGGAGGAAAGATTTTCCAGCAGACTGTTGGCATTCCCATGGGAACAAACTGTGCCCCACTCTTAGCTGACTTGCTTTTGTTTTCATACGAGGCTGAATTTGTGGAGGAGCTAATCAGGACAGGTAACAAAAACCTTGCCAAATCTTTTAATTTCACTTTCAGATATATCGACGATGTGTTGTCTATAAACAACAAGAAGTTTGCTGACCACGTCGATCGGATATACCCTTCTGAACTTGAAATAAAGGACACAACAGACTCTTCTACATCAGCTGCTTACCTCGATCTCTACTTAAACTACGACCAACATGGACAGCTTACTACTAAGCTATACGATAAACGTGATGATTTAAATTTTCCGATCGTTAACTTTCCATTTCTTGATAGTAACATCCCTGCTTCTCCAACCTATGGTGTTTACATGTCGCAGTTGATTCGGTATTCCAGGGCTTGCTCTAAATATCGGGATTTTCGTGATCGATGTCGACTGCTGACAAACAAACTAACAACACAAGGATTCGAGAGATGCAGGTTGATCAGTACTATGGGCAAGTTTTATGGTCGCCATCTATGTCTCATTGAGAAATATTCTGTATCTTTAAGTGATATGAAGATGGACGTTTTTGAGTATGCTCATTAGTGTGTTTACTTGTTGTGATTGACAATGATACTCGGTTCTCATTTTGAGAACTTGATGTTTACTTGGATGTGACAAAGATTTACATGGCGGGTGTCGTCGATGAAGCAGAAGACGCTTACTCTTCCGGTACACCTGGTCTTATTCTCTTGTACTTTTGCAAGGGTCTCCATGTAAATCTTTCCTTTGTTCAAATTTTGCCCTGGTTTAATCGATTTTGAGTTCGGATTATGATTATGTTGACGCTTCGGTATTCTCTTATTTTATTTTGATTCCATTAGGGTTTCCAAAACTAATAGCACAAAAAGAAAATTCGAAACTCTTGTTTTTCTAGTGTTATGAGCAACTGCACGTATTTGCGATTGTCTTTTTTTTTAAAAAAAAGAATGTCTTCGACAGATAATTTGGAACATTTTTGCTATCCGGATTGTTTGTCCTTTGTTCCACATTTTGTAATTTATTAGTATGAACATAAAGGAACCGGAAATTTGCCAATCGCATGCGCACATCTCACCTGACGCAAAACGTGGTCTGCCTGTGCAACACAACATCGACATAATTGATAGCATATACCACACTTATTCTACAACTTGAAAAGAAAACAAGCAGGTAAGAAGAGTTCATTCTGCCCTGTTTAAAATCATTATGAATTGGTGAACATGTTTCCCAGAACAGACCTTAGAAAACGTAACATGTTCGTCGATATTTGATTAGCGTCCGATTCCTTGGAAAACGAAAGTTGGGTACAGTACGTACATATACGCTATCTGCTTTGTCTGACCAGTTTAGCAAGCGTATTCTGAGGTTCAACCCCGTGTAACATTGAAATATGTATATCATATTTAGTTGACAACACTATGCGTTCGTCTAAACAGGTTGGGCACAACGGCGCATATATTTATGGGTAATGGTCATTTCGGTAACAGTTACCCATATTTCAGTAACAATTTTGTTACTCATATGGATACAGTAATAATGTGAAATAAAAACACATCAAGTCGTTTTAAACTCTTGGAGTGAAAAAGGGCGTTGTTATTTTCACAAAATCGAATAATAAACAATACAAGGTACATTTATGTACAAAAAAAAAAAAAAAATAAATTAGCTGGTTGTTCAACTTGTTGAGTTTAACTTCAGGGGAACTTGAGTCACAGGTGTAAATGGGTCAACGCAATGATCTTATGAATAACTCAAAGTTAAGCAACCTAGCCACTGTATTCGCTGTGATTAGCGTCCCTCCGCTATAAGCACCCTTCCCCCTTCTACGGGGGTATTGAAATTATATAAGCTCAACTTGTTATTGTGACATAACTAATATAATGACTATGGTAAACCTCACTGTAACCAGTTTCTGTTTGAAAATGCATGGCCGCTGCCTAACGCCACGTGATCAGAAATAGATGGTTCAGAAAGAAATTCTTGCGGGATCTCGCGATGCGCTGCCATTTCCAAACAAATGTCAGGAAACTGGTTATTTTGTAGAAATGGGTGGCAACAGTTTATATGACCTCCTGTGACCTGATTATGATTAAAAATGAAGGTTAATAGAAAAATGTCTGTTCTTTCCATTGATACCTAATTTGCATGTGTTAATAGTTTTAGAATTCTTGTCCTTTGATGATATTATATTTCACTTTGTTTACATGTTGTTTTCACCATTGAAATTGAGCTACCAATACCTAATATATCTTTATTACTCAAGTGATCTCTAAGATCCTTGGTTGGGCCTCTTGTTGTTGCTGTATATCTGCAGGTTACTTTTAATAAAGTGTTACCCAAGGGCTTTATCACCCCTCTTTTTAGGTCTGGTAAAGGGACCCCTTCCCAATGAAAAAGGCAGGGGCATTTATGTGTCAAAGACATTTCTAGTTTTCTAAATGTTTGCAAGAATGTTTTATTATAATTCTTTTATTCCAGAATGGCAACTGCTGACAATGATGCAGAAATGAAACAGACACAAGAAACCAACGAGGGGGACAATGTAAATGGGAAGGTGAAGGAGGAAGAAGAGGAAAAAGCTAAAGAGCCGATAGGAACATATGCTGTGATCCCAGAAGATCCTCCCCAACCACCTTTAGGGCCCCCAAATACACTGGAGAAGAAAATCATCAAACAGCTGGAGGTGAAAAGAGCATTATTATAGTTTATAAACTTATTAGTGTGCTTATATACTTATTAAGTGATTGACAATGATGACTCGGTTCTCATTTTGAGGATCAATGTTAACTTGGATGTGACCCAAGATTTTAAAGGGCGGGTGTCGTTGATGAAACAGAAGACGCTTACTCTTATGGAACACATGATCTTATTCTCTTGTACTTTTATGAGGGTCTCCATGTAAATCTTTACTTATTTCATATTTTGCCTGTACATGTAGTTTAATAGATTTTGAGTTCGGATTATGGGTTTGTTGACACTTTGGTATTCTTTGATTTCTGTTTGTCAAGTAATGACTAATCAACATTATCTGAAAGAGAAAAAAATTAGAATTGCTGGTATGTTTGGTAAATGTTAGAATTGCTGGTATGTTTGGTAAATGTTAGAATTGCTGGTATGTTTGGTAAATGATAACAAAGATGCAAGTTTGATTATGAATCAAATTAATTTGTTACAATTACTACAGAATTAGATATGCATTTTGATATCTTACGTAATGACTGACTCGTGTAAGATCCTCTATATATGGCACAGACATAAGAAAAAAAGAAACCCAGTATTAGCAGAATGTACTGTTGAAATGGCTAAAATTGTTGTCTGATTCTCACTAAACTAATGACTGATCTTTACAACCTGTTGTTTGCAGTATTATTTTGGAGACATGAATCTGCCAAGGGATCGCTTTCTTCAGGAACAGATCAGAGAAGATGGCGATGGATGTATCCTTCTGTGTACAACCTTTAGAGAGACATTTTGTTCAGGGAATTCATTTTTATACGCCCTTGTATGATGTAGGCTTGCAGGGTATCAACAGTTATTTTTCTGTACCTTACAACTGTATTCTGACAAGATATTTGAGTAAATAGTAGTCCATAACTGTGTCATCTTTGTGACTCCAAGTTTTATTTCCAATTAGTTCTCACCCGATTTTCATAATTATTGGATCAATTATGTTGTTTAAATTTGACAAGTTAAATAATTCGAATATTAGGTCCGCTGATTAGTGACCTAAAATACTGTATAATTTTGGCAATATTCAGCAGTTTTCCATGATTTCACTTGTCAAATTTAAATAACTTAATTGATCCAATAATTATGAAAATTGGGTGGGAACTAATTGGAAATAAAACTTGGAGTGAGAGTCACAAAGATGACACAGTTATGAACTACTATTTACTCAAATATATCTTTTTAACAGTTATGGTCTTCTCTCTTCATAAGATCTTCATTTAAGCAATGAATATTTTAGCAAATATTGTCACAGTCCTATAGCAAACATTGCTATTACTGACAAACTTACTTCAGCCCTAACAGGATTTAATAAGTTTGTTACGAATAGCAATGTGTGTTATAGTACTGTACCAACATTTGTTAAAATTTTACATTCATTACCGGTATTAATATTTACATTTCGATAGAATGATTGTGCTTGTTTTGTAAATTTGAACTGATTTTGAACCGCAAATCAAGTGTAGACAACAATGAAATTGATGATGTCACAATAGCAAATGTTGTTATAGTCGGTTATAGGTGTATGGTTGCAACTGCCTCTTAGCATTGTGTCAATGGGAAAATGCGGAGTAAATGTAAATATTTCCTGATTCTGATGTTTTATTTTGACACAAATTTATAGAGGAGAATGAGTTGACACAAATTTAGGATTGTCGGATCTCAGATGCAAGTGTTCTTTAACATTTCACTTGATAAAGCCTCTACCGGCAGTCTAGCTTGTATGTGACCCAGCTCACTACTCTACATTCCATGTGATGTACCTTAACCTAAATCTAGGGGTGTCACTTGCTATTATGACCAAGTTCAACAGATTGAAACAACTAACATCCAACCTGAAGATGATCGCTACAGCCATACGAAAGTCTGACTCCGGACTTTTGGAGGTAAGGCCAGATATTGTATAAGTCAAATAAATAATCATATAGTCATAAACAATAACGTGGTGTTAGCGACACTTGTTAATGTAGATTTTGTGCTTTCATAAATTTATGAAATTAAGGATGAAATTGAATAATTGTGTATTAAGGGAGACCGTTAACCTATTTAGCCAAATATTAGTTTTTTAATTGGGCACAGTTGAGAACCTAAATCTTTATATTTCTTATATTTTGCATTTAATATTTAAGTGTTGATTTTGAATACGGTAGTATGCTCGCAGTTTGCAATGAACATATTCTATGGTACACATTAGTCAGAGTTTACTAAGCTGAAGAAAGGAAAGAATTAAGCTAAGTCTGTCTATTTTCTGTGAATTTAACGTGCATTTAAAATAATATATGATATGTTCTATATTTAGGTCAGTAAAGATGGCGTGTATATGAGGAGATCACCTGATAAGCCTCTACCAGAAAACACAGAAGACAGACGTTCGGATATTGCAAAAAAGACCGTGTATGCTGTACGTATAACATTACAGAACTCGTCAGTAATTTTTATATACCACAGAGTCTGAATATTGAACCTATTCTTTGAACTTTGCCAAACTCATTCTGCTATCATAAGCCCTCCACCTCTTGGTTGTGGAGCATTTGTTATTAATCACTTTTGAATATTTCAATCCTGTTGGTTATATTTTCAACTAAAAATATACAAAATTTGACTTCATGTTCTTGCAGCATTCCTTTGTAAAAATATCTATTTCCTGGTATTTTATTTATATTTTGCTTTTCTGGAATATGGAATCATTGTAAAGTGCGTTAATCTTTGTACAGAAAAGGACATGTATGATCTATCCATCATCATGGTAATCAAAACAGCACCCACATATGTATTAATCATTTTCATCATACTAAACAAATTAAACAAATATGCAAAAAAAAAAAATGAATTGGCCCACTCACTATACTTGCTATAGAAAGTAATACACATCAGCTGTAATCTGTGCAATCATGATTCTGTAAGAACGTTACCTGTTCAGTGTTTAATAAAGGGCTTTAGACTTCTTTTCATCTGATACACAACCACTAAACATCTTGTTTTTTCTTTCCAGAAAGGATTTCCTAATAACATATCACTGGATAAAATTCTCAGCTTCTTCGAAGAGCAAGGTCGTATGGATACTGTTTTGATGAGAAGGGACATCAATAAAAAGTTCAAGGTCAGTGAGACATTAGCTGTTATGGTCAGAGCCCAGTTGTTCAAAGGGTGATTAGCTTAATCACTATTTAACAACATTTTTCAAACTTTATTAATTCTGTCAAAATACAAGGTAAAATCTTACAATTTTGCATGTAAATTGACACTATTGGATAGTTAATATCCACAAAGTTGTAATGAAGTCTATGGTTTCATTGTAAAGTTACAGGATAATTAAAATTTGTGCTAATCGCTGATTAAGCTAATCACTGATTAAGCTAATCAAGGATTAAGCTAATCACAGATTAAGCTAATTATTGATTAAGCTAATCACGGATTAAGCTAATCACGGATTAAGCTAATCACAGATTAAGCTAATCATTGATTAAGCGAATCACAGATTAAGCTAATTAATGATTAAGCTATTCACTGATTAAGCTAATCAATGATTAAGCTATTCACTGATTAAGCTAATCATCTTTTAAACAACTGGGCCCAGACTGCTAAGTACAGCCACACACAGGTGTCCACTGAATTCTAGATTTGGGAATATTTCAAAGAATATATACTCCTACCAATTTGATTAAAATGCAGATCCTAATTTTCGTTACATATATGATCTGACGACATTCCACAAGAGGTCAAGTTCTGATGACCTTTGTGTCCCCCGTACTTCACGCTCAAGGTGAATTGTCTAATTCACAATGTCGTATAAGCTTGTTGTGACAAAATGTTGACTTCGCAAAAACAATGTTGGACTGTACACATTATGTATCTGGATTGCGAAAACATTGTTGGACTCTACACATTATGTATCTACACTGATAAGTTGTAAGACTTAAAGTCAATAAAGAACTCAAACTTGGATCAGAGAACTGTACTTGGTTTATTTTACAGGGCTCTGTGTTTGCTGTATTCCAAGATCAGAGTGATGCTGACAAATTCCTAGCCGCAACGGAGATTAAATTTCAAGACACTCCCCTTAAACGCATGTCAAAGTAAGTTGCATTGTAGATAACAGGACCAGTATTACCAGTGTATTGCAATATTTGTTTAAAGGCCAAATATATGTTGCTTGCGGCAAAACTTAAGCAAAGATCAAGCCTAATAACTAATTATATTTATAGATTTAGTTAAGATTAACTGATATCGACAATATTCAAGATTAATTCTTATGCAGTTACCAGTACAGCAGCAGTTGAAACACAGTATTTTTTAACACGAGTCCATTTTGAACTGTCTTCTCCCTTCTGCATTGTTGTTTAAGTGAGCCCCACCTGAATTATTTTCAATTCTTTGGATTTTTTTTGTCAAGAGTTTCTTATTAGCAACCACTCAGGTTTATTTCCTTTTGAATTATTTTTGTATGGTTATCAACTGGATTTTTATTCATAATTTTTCAGAATCCCCAAAAATTTCCTTAAGTTACATATATTGGGCCTTTAGTGAAATATGATAATTGCAATATGATTTTGAAATGGTAATATATAGCAATGATTTCAACTAACTTCTTTTGGTTTTAACCATATTGTGAATGTATGAAAATTTTTTCAAGAATAATCGACAGAAAGAATCATGATATTCCAAGTTTGCTTTGTAGAGGTACATTTCAAAATTACAGACAAATTAATCACTGAAGTGAAGATTGGAATGATTTCATTTTTCATACTTTTTTAAAGACTTATGCATTTATAGATTGAATTCTTGGCCAACAATAATTACAAAACAGTAATGTGTCCGGGGTAGGTAAAAAGCCTAGCAATCAGTCTTTATCGACTATAGGCCTATCTCAAAAGTGTTGTTATCTCCCTTGTTTGCTGTATCATGGCTACACTGGGAAGTGTATTTGAAACAAATTTGTGCCATTTAATCATGACTTCATAATGGTAATTACGTCATCCGTTTGTCACATGGCATCGAATCAAAACAAAAACTCTTCCCGGAGGTCCATCTTGTATCCATCATTGTGGCCTATCAAGGGGAATGAGAACTTTTTTGGGAAAGGCCTATAGGTTTATTACAGTAAAATGTATGTGACAACCAAGGACTACAGGTTTTGTTTATGTGTGCCAAGAACAGAATTCTATAAATAATTTACATTGAAGTAATAGTCTGTAACAGAGGTCATTATTTTTTCAATGCCTCCGCTAGGAGTCAAACCCGGAACCTCTGGCTACAAGTCTTACGCTCAACCGATCAAGCTAAAAAGAAGATCTCTCTAGCCGAGCGGTATATTGCAGCTAGTATTTACCAGGGTTACATACTCCCCCTCCAGGAAAGAACTCGTCCCGAGTTTTCCGGGGGTCATAGAGATTCCTTTGCAGCTAGTATTTACAGACATCCAACCATACACTTTACTGTCTTTTCTTTTTGTAGGCAGCTTTACTTCAGCCAGAAACAGCAAGAAAAGAAGAAAATAAAACAGGAACAAAGTGAAAGAAAAAAAGAGTAAGAAGAAAGTTTATGATGTATATCTTTATGAATCTATTATTCAAACATTGATTTCTTATGACAAATATCCTGGTTTTTCACGGTTCCATAGCTCATGAAGGCAGTCAAAAACATTTTTGAAATGTTATTTCAATGAAATATTAAAATAATTAAAATAATGTAGTTGTCTTCAAATTCAAACAATTTTATATAGTGACTGTCTTAATCCTTACATAGATGTGCTTTCAATTTTGAGTTTTGGTGTTAGATTTTAGTAGTTTTGAAGATTTACTGTATGATAAGGTTGTGCTGAATTTTCATTTAATAGAAGATAGTGAAAGAAAAACTTTGTCTATTCGTAATATTCAATAATATATGTGTTGTGACAGCATTCTTTTAGTATTAATATTTAATGTACTTAAAACTTGTACGATCATTCACCATTACATATCTTAATGTGACTGGCTCAGTCATTGTGTAAAGTTTAAATATGACTTGAGAAGTAAATAAATTAAGGTTAAAACAGATGAAATATTCTAACAAGTAATTTCTAATTCGCAGAGAAGCATTGAAACGGGAAGCAGAAGAAAGGGAGGTAAGTTGGTATCTATTGTATAACAATATATTATCTATATTTTCAAATATTTAAATGTCATGCTTCGAGTCCAGTAAAGAGGATATTGATTGATCCTGTATCGGAAAATAAACTTAATTTATTACTCTGAAGTCAGTATGAGCAATTGGTCCAAGTATAGTTGATGGATTTGTGAAGGAAAGTTAACCATATGAACCATTACAAACAAACAATTATCTTTAAAGCTGACAATGCAAGTTAAAAAGCTTTTTTGTTGAGATTAAAAAAAAATACGGCAAAGTTATATTTCAGAAAGCTTCTGAGATGCCCCCTAACAGGTTACTAAGGAGAGGCAGACATTTTAGTTTTTGTCTTGCTTGGAAACTAGAGTCGGCCTCCCTGGGTATAAAAGGCACCCAGCCTGTCAAACCCGTTTTTACATGAACACTGGCCGTGCAAAGTGCAACAAACCTGCGGACACAACAGGTGACACTGGAGTTACAAAACTGGAATGACAAACACACATTTACCTTGAAGTTGAAGTTACATGAAGATGGTCACTCTCTCAGCCACCATCATAAATCATGTGCCAAAGCAAAATGAAAAAAAAATAATAAAACTGAAAACACCCTAAATGTCCCTTCACCTATGTATACGTAATGGACATCGACATGTTGATTTTACATTCGGAAGCAGAGCGAAACGTTCCGAACAGAATATGTACTCGCTCCTAATACTACCTATAACACGCGAGCATAGTCTTGATTATGTAAAACACGTGCTCGAACTCATGCGAGTGAGGGGAACTTAGGTCCTATTTTGATGGAAATAAATGGATGTCATAGCAATGTTCATCACACAGGAACTGATTACTATAACGGACATGCTCCAATTGAATACTAAGGTAGGGGTTATCAGTTGTCATTGATGTACTTTTTTTTCCGCACGAATGTTGGTGTAATCAAATGTTGTTTTTTTTTATTTTGCTCATATTGTATAATATCGTTATAATAACACCTTCAATATCGATGTCAATGTTCTTCAGATACTGATCGAAAATATCGTAAAAAAATCAGAAAGTATGTGTTGGCTAGCTATAAAGGTCTATAGAAATAGAAGTGTCGCCGTGCGGTTTCATCACAACAATGAGAACCGGTTTGACGGCCTGGGTGCCTTTTATACCCAAGGAAGCCGACTATCGTTACCAAGCAAGGCAAAAACTAAAATGTCTGCCATTCCTTAGTAACCTGTAAGGGGACATCTCAGAAGATTTCTAAAGCATTTATTTGGCCGTTTTTTTTTTTTAAATATCAACAAGAAAGCTTTTTAACTTGCATTGTCAGCTTTAATAGGAATATAGAAATATGAATGTTGAACCATTGCAGAAATATTAATGTGTAGAGTGATAAATCACTTTAACCTTAATATTTATCTTCAATCCATAGTAGTAGAGTTTTTGGCAGTTCAACATTCTGTGACTTTTTGCATTAAGATACAAAAACTGTGGCATGCATGAACATATTGCTTCAAAATTGAGAAATGTTTATTTGTCTGTCTACTGTAGAATGTGATTCAGTTTATTGTTTGTTTGCTGTAGAAACTGAAAGATACCATCACAAAAGGAACAGTCCTTCATGTTAACGGAATCAAAGGCGAGGAAACACAGAGAGAAGATCTCAAAAACTACTTCTCAGATTTTGGAACAATTGCTTGGGTCGACTTTGACAAGGGAGATAACGAGGTATATGAAAGGAAATTATCGTACATCTTATGATATAGTCTTCAGTTACATCATCTACAAAAACATCCCATGTCTTGAGTTTTTCTGAAGTTTTACAGTTCTAATTGACAATACATCATTTTTCTGAAATCTTACGTTTCCCATAGTCAGTACTTTGTTTCATGAAGTTTTAAGGTTTTTTATTGACAATACATTATTTTCATGAAGTTTTAATGTTTCCCATAGATAATACATTGTCTTCATGAATCTTTTATGTTTCCCATAGATAATACATTGTCTTCATGAAGTTTTAATGTTTCCCATAGACAATACATTGTCTTCATGAAGCTTTAATATATCCCATAGACAATACATCATTTCCTAGAATTTAACAATTCTCAGACAACAGATTGTTTTCCTTATATGCTATATTCATGAAATATTAAATCCAAATGATCGACATACACAGGCTTTTCTGTATAAACTTAAATTTGAAAATACCTTGGTACTAAATGACAATTTCTAACGGACCGGCCTTTGTAAAACTACATAATTACACGAGATATAAGAAAAAGGTGATTTGATCAAATTGCATCTGTCTACTGTCTGCTCTTAATGAAAACCCTGCATATAAACAAATTGTTGCTGGAATGAGAAGTTATAAATACAGGTAGTTTTCAAACTCATATTAGTTCATTGTCAAATGTTATTTAGATGAGAGGTGATCATTATTGATCTAATTCTACCGAGAATTGCAGACAGCCCGAAAGCTACTAGCTGCTCTAATCGTAACTAAATGTGTTTACTTTGTATTTCAGGCGTGGGTAAGATTTGAGGGAGAGAACAAGGCAGTAGAAGGACTACAGGCAGCGTTGGATGCTAATGAGAACAAAATCATGATAAAAGAGGATGAAGTTACATGTGATGTACTGGAAGGTAAGTGATCAAACATACTTGATTCTTTTTGATGCACTCGAAAGTAATTGATCAAATATCTCTGTGATGTACCAGGTACTCGAAGGTAAACTTGGGATCAACTTCTTAGATTTTGTTGGCTAACTTTCACTCTCTGGAAAGTTGGTGTCGAGAACAGAGGAGGTGAAATGAAAGTGTGTCCTGGAAAAGAACTAGAAATTTGATTTAGTTTTATAGCCATTTTCAAGCTGTTGTAGTGATGTCTTACTGAAATGATAAAATCGGATATATTAATACGAAATTTTTAAAGAAGATTTGGTCTGTCTTAAATATTTTTTTAAGAACTGACTTGATGATTAAACTGATGTAACTTTTAGGATGAACAATTTTATAGGTGAAGCAGAATTGGAACATTGGAGAAAGATTTTCAGTGAACTCGCTGAGAGAAGGGCACAAAACAGACAGGGGAAAAAGAGGGGAGCAACCAACTGGAGGGGGCCGAAGGTAAATCGTGCATTTACTTAAAAAGTATTGTAACCCTCTGAAGTGTTTTCCTACTGTTAGCCACACCAGGGGTCGGGATAGTATAGTAAGAGGAGCATTGAGACACATCATGATCTTTGCTATTTGTAGGACATTAAACAAAGTTCACATCACTTATCTATACTTGTGGTGAGAAAAGTTGAGATTTGTTTTTCTAGTTAAAACTATCATGTTTTGCATTTTTAAAGGCTTGTAATATCGAATTCATTCTCAAGTACAATCTTTGTATTTTAGACTCTTACATCTATTTAACTTTAAATACAGTTGAAGACTTGAAATACAGTTGAAATCTGAATATGTACTCTTGCTTTTACCAAAAAGATATTGTCTCATGACAATCAAACTCTACTATCTTTGTTTAAAGTGATACACACATCTGTTAGTATAGACCGAAACATTGTACTAATAACAAGACTGACATAAGGAATAAGTAATAAATAAATAATGGATGCAGGCAAATCATTGTTCCTCTAAACTGTTGATAAATATCCTAGTTATAATTATTCGTATATGTCATTTAACAAAGTTACATAAGAAATCTTGATTTGTCCTTAATATGTTTCTGTTTTGTTTGTTGTAGGATAAGAGACGAAAGGAAAGCAAAGATGACGAAGGTGGCGATGCTGAAGGAGGAGATAGTGACGATGATGATGAATGAAAGAAGAAAATAGTCATTATGTAAGTGATTATCTGGAGACCTGGCAGCTGTATACTGTAAAATAAGAAATGTTCACTCTGTCTTTACTACGACCTCTCATGGAAAGATTTGAATTCTCCCTGTCTTGAATTCACACTCTAAAACTAGAACAATTGTACATGTTATATGAGATGCAAGTCTTATGTTTGGAAAAATATTCACCCTGTCTTAAATTTGCCCTTCCATTGTTGGGCTAAAAGAACAAAAAATTCGAAATTTTCCAGTTTTACAGTAGTAGAAAATTTCTCCTGCAATTAAACCTTCACCATTTTGGCACATTATAGGCGAAAGTTAATTTCACCTGACAACAAAACATTGGAAACAAAATTTGCCCTAATGAACTATTCCAACCTTTGAATTAGAAGAGTTCAAATGCGTCTTTAGTAGTGAGTGGGTTAAATGAAATATATATAAATTTTCATGTACAATATATATGTGCATATGGTTGTGCTACAGCTGAATTTTTGAATTAGAAATTTTCTAAACATGAAAAATACATGTGAAATATATTCAATGGCCTTGTACTTTATGTGTCTTGCAATCTGATTAAAATACAGGTTTTGAAAGGATCTGACAACATCCCATAAGAGTTCACGTTCAGATGACCTTTGTCACTTCTTTAGTTATCACTAAAATAATTTTCCAATGACCTGTCATCTTGCAGTAAGCCATTTCGTCATATTATTCCACATGAACTTTTTGGTGAAGAAATGACTAAACAGACAAATGCGATTATGCATGCTTTGTCGCCTCAAAATTTCACTGTAAAGATTCTGAAAGTAGTAATTTGATTGGCTAATGCAAAAGGTCATCGGCACGTGACCCCCTATGGGATTTTATCAGATCTTAACACAGCAGAGAGAAGTTTACGTAACGGCGCGGAGATCAAAATATTAATCAGACTGTGTCTTGATGTATAGTATTGAATCTATCTGTCAGTATAACTGTATTCCTGAAGCTTGTTTTAAATTTAGCATGTTTGTGTTTCAGGTACAAAAAGAAGACAACCAACATTAATTCCAGGGGAAGGTCCATGAGTGGTCAATTATCCAAGTAATGGGAACTTAGATAGGGCAAATGGCAAAAATGTGACACAGACACAGTTCATCACTACCAGTTTAGTTGTCTGCCGTTCTTGGAGAAAATTCACAATGTTTACTTAGGTCCACAAAACTTGGAAGATGTTGTCTAGATTTGTAAGAAACTACAAGAGAAAATGGTGAATTTGATTTCAAAAGCTTGTATCTTAGATATTTACAATTTTGTATAAAATCAGACCAGAACAATCCCTTGTAGGAGAAATTCTTCAAGATCCAACGTGATGTCATGTTGTTATGTATATTGTAGTTCATCTACTAGGTTTCAGGTGCAAAATGTTTTTGTTAAATCTTAGTCAAGTAACTTAAACTTTGAAGGATTTCATCTTTCTTTGATTCAATGTTCTGTAAATTATTTGAGGTAAGGTTTTATCATAAGCAGAGGATGATGCTATGCAGTGTAAACATGTTCACATACTCAGTGTGTAAATGAAAAGTAGCATTACATGGAACACTACAAAAAAATAATCTTCAATTCTAATTAAGCAGGGATCAATTTGGAGCGAGATTTGGTGATTTTTACCCATATTTTTCCTGAAAATCTCATAAAAAATTAAAAATTGTATTACTTTATATAGAAAATTTCATAGATATTTTGCTGATCCCATAAAATCCCTCAAATTCTGCCATAGGTTTTAAGAGTCAGAATTATCCCTGATTAAGGGATATTTCCCAGTCTCTTGGTTTTGGTTGCCAATACGAGAAAGAGAATCTCAAACTTGCTACTAGTAACATCAGACTTTAAGGAGAATCAATTAAGTTTTTTGCGTTAAAGATTGATATTGTTATTAGAGCTTGTTTGTGTCGGAGGTCCTTTATTTCTTTTATATGAAATGTGTGCAATTTTAGATATAAGACAAACTCTGATAAGAAAATTGTTTAATATGAAATGATTCCTTATTGCAGTCGATAAATCTGAACTTGAACTTGGTCATAGTTGTATTTTCATCCTCTCAACAGTCGCATATGCTTACAATATGTAAGTACTTTGTACTGTAAGACCATTTTGTCTTTTTTTTGTGGTTGATGTAAGTTCAATTTGTTTTTTCTATAATTTTTTTTATGTACTTCAAACGCAAAATCATTCACAACTTCATTAATGTTTGAATGACATGACTTTTAAGCATCATAAAGCAAGTCTATATGAAGGGGGTTGATGTATCCTGAAGGGCTGACTGCCCCAGGAATAAAATAACATAAACAGTGTAGCTAGATCTTTAAAAAATGATCCAAGTCACTCGAGTAGGATAACATTATTTTAGCTGTGGCTTTTAAATTTTCAAACTTTCATTAGTCACATGTAAATTATTTGAAGTATCCATGCTGCTTCGACTGTAGGAAATATATAAGGTACAAAATTTTATTTTTTTCATGATATTCATAAATCTTCATCTGTCAATCATGTCATGAATTGTTTTACATTCATTGATTGTAAAATAAAATGCTAAAATGCTGATTTTATCTTGTATTCCTTTTGTCTTGTTTGGGTTGGAAATCGAAAATGTTTCCTTCCGTGGTGTTTGCATGTCACAGTTGATTCATTATCCTAGGGCTTGCTCTTAATATAGAGATTTTCGTGATAGATGTTGGCTGCTGACGAACAAACTTACAGCTGTGGGATTTGAGAGATATAGTTTGATGAAAACTAGGATAAAGTTTTATGGTGGCCGTCTTGATTATGTGTTTCATTGTATGATATGAAAGTTGGCGATTTTAAATATACATATTAGTATGCATACTTATGTGATTCAGAAAGATGCTCAAGTTTTCATTTTAATGATGACCATAACGCATGTGCTTTGTTTATATCGAATCCCCCCCCCCCCCTACATTCGACCAATCACCATAGATGGTCTTATTCTTTTGTACTTTTTAAGGGTCTTGTCTTAATTTCTCACTTGTCGTACCGCTTCAACGAAGTTATACTGGCATCACCCTGTCTGTCTGTCTGTCATCCACAGTAAATTGTCCTGAGATATAGACCTGTGGACCAATTTCAACGAAAATACCCAGACATGTTAGGGACCCTAGATAAGCTTGCAGGAAATTTTCAGCAGAAATTTCGATTGTCATAATCAGGTCAAAAAGTTACCGGAAAACTCCCCATAAACCTGTGAACCTTTTAATATTAACATTGCATTTTGAAATGGATTCAAAGGGGATATGGGGAGGGCCAAAACAGGCAATTTCCTATACCTAGTGCTATAAACAACTATAACTAGAACTATGTACTGGATATAACAATCATATTTTGATGTAAGCAGTCATGGGAGGCAAGCCGAAAAAAGGGTTATATATAGTTAAATTGTTTTAACAGATGTCTTCTCTGGAAATGAGTAACCGATACCTAGGCTGAAGGGCGGTGCCAACCACAGTGATTCGGCTATTTTGCATTCAACGACTTATTTGCTCTGACTAGAACAAAGCAATGGATATCGACAATATTGTGTCTGGTCCCACCCTTTGAATCTTAGTCCCTTGGTCATGACTTTGAATCAGGTGAGGTCTCCATCCCTAGACTAAGATATTGCCTGGCTTAAAGACAAATGAAGATCTGACTCTGGGGTGTGGTCATCAACCCAAGGTATTGATTTTCGAGTCTTAACTTTTATACAGAAAGACTTTAAAAAGTAATCTTTGGGTCCGTCCCTTTTGCCATAATTTCTTAGATACACTATGTCCAGGTAAGCGATACAGGACGTTTAAATTGGGCCTCTAGTTTGCTCTGCCTATAGCTTGGTCCCATTTCTGTCATTCCCGTAACCTTTCATCCGCGAATGCAGCTATGCCTTTATTGCAAACTTTTAAGAAAAATGGAAAAAAGTGTCTTTTTCATGTGTAACATATTTCATTTTTCCTTTAATGTTGCAAAAAACTATCGAAATTTTACCTTTGTGTGACTAAACAAGTACTTTATGCATTTGTTTTCTGAATGAATATGTAATGACCGCTCGTTTGACACAACTTTTGTTAGTTCTCCATCAAGACCACATATTCAATGGAATTTGGTATTTTAAATGTATCTTTGCTTTCGAAACTTTCAAACAATATCGTTTTCAATATTTTAATTATGAAATATTTCTTTTTGTTTGTACTCTTCCAGTGTAAATTTTAGAATGGTTCATTATGAAACTCCAGGGTTGAAATAGATAATAGCACATATATAGTAATTGCTATAAACACAATAAGTCTTCCCTAAACTGAAGACACACCATTCTAGATTTTGGTCGTCTTCTTGTCTTCTAAACTAAAGCGTGTTTCATAACATAGAACGGAGTAGGATTTCACCAATACAAGAGGTTCACATCCCTACAAGAGGTTCACATCCCTACAAGAGGTAACATCCCTACTAGAGGTTCACATCCCTACAAGAGGTTCACATCCCTACAAGAGGTAACATCCCTACAAGAGGTTACATCCCTACAAAAGGTAACATCCCTACAAGAGGTAACATCCCTACAAGAGGTTCACATCCCTACAAGAGGTTCACATCCCTACAAGAGGTCACATCCCTACAAGAGGTTACATCCCTACAAAAGGTAACATCCCTACAAGAGGTAACATCCCTACAAGAGGTTCACATCCCTACAAGAGGTTCACATCCCTACAAGAGGTAACATCCCTACTAGAGGTTCACATCCCTACAAGAGGTTCACATCCCTACAAGAGGTAACATCCCTACAAAAGGTAACATCCCTACAAGAGGTAACATCCCTACAAGAGGTTCACATCCCTACAAGAGGTTCACATCCCTACAAGAGGTAACATCCCTACAAGAGGTAACATCCCTACAAGAGGTTACATCCCTACAAGAGGTAACATCCCTACAAGAGGTTCACATCCCTACAAGAGGTAACATCCCTGCTTCTCCAACTCATGGTGTTTACATGTCGCAGTTGATTACATGGAGATCCCCTTAAAAGTACAGGAGGGTAAGACCAGTTGTGTGGTCACCAGGTCGTAAGGCCATGTGAGGACGTACAATTCTCAAAATAAATAAATAGACAAGGTATATATTTCGGAAGAGTAAGCGAGTCATCATTGTCAATCACAACAAGGGAGAACACTAATGAACATGCTCAAAAACGTCCATCTTCATATCACACATAGATACAGAATATTTCTCAATGAGACCAAGATGGCGACCACAAAACATGCCCATAGTCTTCATCAACCTGCATCTCTCGGATCCCTGTGCCTTAAGTTTGTTCGTCAGTAACTGACACCTATCACGAAAATCTCGATATTCAGAGAAAGGGATCGTCACGTTTATTATAAAGCTTAGTAGTAAGTTGCCCGTGTTGGTCATAGTTTTAGTAAAGATCGAGGAAGGAAGCCGATGTAGGAGAGTCTGTTGTGTCCTAAATCTCAAGTTCAGTTGGGTATATACGGTCGAGTAGGTCAGCTAATTTCTGGTTATTTATAGACAACACATCGTCGATATACCTGAAGGTGAAATTGAAAGATTTGGCAAGGTTTTAGTTACCCGTCCTGATCTTGACAAATTCAGCCTCGTATAAAAACAAAAATAAGTCAATCATTGGAATGCGAACAGTCTGTTGGAAAATCTTACCTCCGAACTCAAAGCAGATATTGTCAACCAGGAATTCAATCATTCGTACTATATCTTCCTCATTATATTTTTAACCTAGTTTTTGTTGTGTTTTCCCACAAAGTATGTTCTAAGTTAGCTCACAACCATGTATTTGTATCGACGTCCACCTTTCTTTGAATAGAAAGCTCTAATAATGAGAGACCGGAGCCGTTCTTCCAGATTAGTATGTGGTATGGTAATATACAGGGTGGAAAAATCAAATGTTATAATATACGAAACATTTTTGAGAAGGCGGTGCTCAAGATTGATCAGAATATCTTTTTGAGATTTTCAAAATCCACATCCCGTTAATGCTATTCCTGGAGTATACAGTGTCACAATAGGACTGAAGCCCTGATTTAACAGTTCTAAGATTGGAAGTAAGAAGTTTTGATAATGGCTTGTTTGAGCAATGAAAAGAGCCAGCGATAAATGCGTTGCTTCTTAGGATCCTTGTGCATTTTAGGTATCCAATATAGACGAGATAGGTCAGCGTCTTTATTATTAACGGGTATCTTGAATACTGATGTATGGTTAGAAAGTATTTCATTTTTCGAAAAACCGGTCAATGCGTGAGTAGGGTTACCTTGGCTATCAAGCAGGCCCTGTTCTCTGTGCAAGCCATAAATGTAATAGTGTTTGCAAATGAGGATCAGGTTATTAGATACATTATCTGAAGACACAACCACATACTTGCTATGTAGGTCGATGAGTGTTGTTCGAACATCGGGGTCAAGCATATCGACTTGTGTTTAGTTTTCATTTCGTATCGCAAACTGCTTATTCTTTTCTGAATGAAGGAATTCACTTTCCATTTGACGGATGGAGTCTCTGAAAAGCCGTGAAGGGGATTCATAAATACCGAAAAGACAAATGTCGTAGCATATGATCAAAATGATCGGGATGTATGTTATACAGTTACAGCTGAAAAGTTGCTTGGAATGATAAGTTGAAGTCTTAGTTTGGGACAATTTCTATGTGGCCTTTTTCAATAATGTAATATGAAAGAATATCATTTAATGACGATCAGTCTTTGCGAGATCACAATTGGCCATACTTCACTGAAATGCCAACTTTGATAGGAGATAGGCTTCTGTTTCAGAACCCCGTGTACCCAATGCTTGGAGATTATGTATAGAGGGAAAAGTGTACAAGGAACTACGAGTATGTGGTATGTATGTTGCCATAGCAACCCATGCTGCGGAAGTCACGTCTCCCTCCTCCTTCCTTATAATTTTCCGTTAGGAGTAGAAATTGGGCGTCCTCGGCTTTTAAAGGTACATTGCAGATGATGTTTTCATTTTTACTATTCAGTATATAGTGGTGTACTTCTGGTTTTTAGCACAATATCGATCACTGAGCACCAGATCGGTTTTATTAACACTGATCCAGGTGGTATGTTATCGTATTAGCTTCTCATGCGATTGCTTGTTGTCAATGGTAAATTTACAGTTCGCAAATATATAATTAGTGTAGTTAGGACATTATTTATGTAAAAATTGAACACCAGCGTAAGAAATAAATATACACATACGTTAAAAACAAACTGGTCATCTTTATTCAATAATATTCATGAGACATCACAATTATAAAATCGGATTACATTGTACGTAACATGGCAGGCATATTTTACTACTTCGGGTTATTATTTACACGATGATTATTTGTGTATGATAACTACCATAAGTCACGTGACGTGGGTTCATGGCTGCATGTTGTTATACTTTGGTTGTGTGGAGGTAGAGTTATCTCGTCGACCAGCTAGGTGACCGGGTCCGTGCTTAAAACAAGTAAATTCGTAATTGAATTAAAACATTACTTATATCACCAGGGCCAAGTTATTCGAGCTTAATCACTATTTGACGAAAAATTTCAAACTTTGTTGTATTTGAAAGTTACAGGATAATTAGAATTTGCTCTAATCACTGATTAAAATAATCATCTTTTGAACAAGTAGGCCCAGATTCCATCAATTAAATATATTGACTTTAACATTATTTTACGTTGAAAGATTCGTGAAAATAACATTTTTGCTATTAGACATGTGAACATATTCAGACTTTTAGCCTATATCTATTCATTATGTTACTGTTTTGACCATTTTTTGTAATGAATCACCAACAAGAAACTTAAATTATTACGAGCATTATGTTTTTATGGATATATTTTAATTTATGTGCTTGAACTACTTAAAACATAATAGGAATAGAACAAAGTTTACATTGTTGGGTTATGACACTGTAAATATATCATAAGATAATACGCACCTGTTGCATATCGGCATATGCATTCATGTAGCCTGGAAAATAGAAAAAAATATGTTTAATTTTTTCGGCATACTGTATCTATAACTAAATTTAAAAGGTGCATCATATGTGTAGATTATGTCATATTTCATGATAGGGGGTGGCAGACTCTGCTGTTGGATTTAATGGAAAGGTGCTTATGTGTGTGTTACGTCATCCCATATAAAAGAAAATCTCAAACGTTAACAACATCGACTTATTTGGAAGGTGAATTTGAAGCAGTAATAAAACGAAGAGTTGTAATATATGTAAGACTTGTCGTATCCCGAGTAATGTGTTTTTATTATAACTAGCATGCGCCCTGAAATGTCCACAGCTGTGGGACATTAAACAAAATAAACCAAACCAGATTATTTTCTTAGTGAATTTCCACGACTTTCCCAATTCAGCATTTTAAACAACAGTGTTGACTTCAGGTGAAAATAAAAATGTTCATCTTGTATAAAATCGATTGATGGAAGTCTAGGATACACTACAAGGTGACACGGCCTAGCCAACGTTGTTTGAAATAACAGAAAAGAATTAAGCAAAACATATCTATGATACCTGCATTGATGCATTCCATAGATGCGAGATGACTAAGAATATGAGCATGTTTTATGGTTGCCATCCTCGTATGATATGAACGTGTACGTTAATGAATATGCTCATTAATATGCCTTATTGTTGTTGTTGAGAATAATACCACAATTACCACTTTGATAACGTGACATTTACTTGGATATGACTTGGATTTACATGGCGGGTGTCGTCGATGAAGCAGAAGACGCTTACTTCTCTTCCAGAACACTTCGTCTTATTATCTTGTATTTTTTACAAGGGTCTCAATGTAAATATTTTATTTGTTCATATTTTGCCTCTAGTTTAATCGATTTTGAGCTCAGATTATGTCTTTTTGACGCTGCGGTATGCTCTTTTTTTGTTAACTACATTAATCATATCAAGAACAATAGAATATTGAACAGTGCAGAATTGCCTACCTTTGCACAGTTGGTCTGACAAATACGGTGACAAGGCATCGAGAGAGGCAATGTCGGGTATGGCAAACACATCGTTAGGTCCTGAGGCAAGCATCTTCATCTCCTCGTTAGAGCTGTCCGGGCCCATCCCCACCGCAAATATCTTAATACCATCAGCTTTGGCTAAAAATGCCTGCGTTTCGAAAATTGCAACACTTATGTTACAATAAACATTACATAAAGATTTGGAACGGCCGCTTTGTCAAATTTCGGTAAATTTTCAAATTTTGCCTGTGTGGTTGACAACGTTCTATATATATTCACGTATGTCTGATATTATCATAAAATTATCCTTCAAACAATTGATATATACGTATAATTTTGGTGACCAAAATTATAGCAAATGAAATCCTCTACAAAAATAAACTATGCATCAATACCCAGATATTTGCTTGATAATAATGTTGTTACTATTCCATAAATTAAGATGACATTTTCATGTTTTACAAATCCCAAAAAGTTTCTTAAAAATTTCCACGAATTCCCGTAGTAATGCTTTTCAATTAACAATTGCTTGAAAATAGAGCAAGATGGAGAAAAATAAAAAAATCCGCTTACCTGTGTATACGTATGCATTGGCGAGCTAGACAATTTGTCGGTAAACACAACCATGTATTTTGCAGCGGTTGGTCGGCCCTGCTGCTTAAGCATCTCTCGGGCGTCATCGATTCCAACAGCTATGTTTGTATCACCTTTCGGATACTCCATACTCATGATATGTTCCTTGATCTGCGTCTTTCCCTTGAAGGGCTGGAGGCCTAACGTATCCCCTCCTACCTGACTACCGTAGGCCAGGATTCCAATGTTACTGCTATTGGGGTTTACATCAAAGTTTTCAATTAAACCAGAGACGAAGAACTTCTGCTTGGCGAATCCCAAGTCGGTAACGCCGTCTGACCCATCCATTACAAACACGAAATCAGCCGCTATTCCATTGCAGCCTGCACCTGTCCAAGATAATTATAACAGGACATTAATAAGTAATGTACGCAAAGATATCTGACCTGTCTATTGTTTGATGTTTGCGTAAACTTTTTTCGGCATACAGTATATATTACTTAATTTAAAAGGTGCAACATTTGTGTGTGTTACGTCATCTTGAATATTGTTTAATTTTAAAAGATGAAAAAGTAAGAAAAATAAATGAAATATCGAAATGTACATCAAATGGTAATAATGTCAAATTGAATAAAGAAAATATTTACATAATGCCACTTACACAAATAGAACGATATTTCCTTTTATCAAAGAATGATGCATCACGGAAATCGCTTATTAATATTTCGTATAAATGCACTTTATGCAAATATATCATGTATCTTTAATTACCACATCGCATTAAAGATCACTGAAATAACATTATTGTAATATTAAAAGATCATCGACTTACCGTGAGAGACCCCGATCACTCCCAGCAGCAGGGCCAATACATATAACCTAGACATTGCAGACGCTATCCTCACTGCAGAAAAAAGGATCTTGTTATCTCTTATTATACAGAAAAGGGAAAACATGCTAATTATGAACCACGAATATACCTTGTTGTCCAAGATAATTAATGATTATAACATCTATTAGAAAGTAAGATAAAAGCAGTTTCTTTTAAAAAGGAAATATATTCGTAGAAACAACAAAATGTCCTCACATTGTAATTAATTAATATATTACCATGTGTCCATTAGACATATGTACATCATCTGCAGTGTATATTATTGAAGACTAGGCCACCAGTAATGATGAAACTGACTTTCCACATAATTATTATTGCAACTGTATAAACATTTGCTACAACTTTTAAATTTAGTGGAAAAAAAAGTTACCGAAAATAAAGAATTACACTAAAGCATGCAGCTGTTTTTAAACTACTATCGAAGCGGAAAGGCAAGGTGCGTAAAAACCCTTTAATTATGAATTTTGAGAAAAAATAGTCCTGTACAATTTTAAATCGTACTACACCAAACAAATACGCTAATGTTATAAAACTATCTTAGGACTTAAAGGTAAACTTAAGAATTTATCTATACAAAATGTTGCCAGAGAAGTAATTGATTACGCTGTGCATTAAACATTGAACAGTCCTGTATATACCACATTAAGGGTAGAGTATTAGTATCCTAACTTATATCAAAAAGGTGAAATAAAAAAGAAATAAAAAGTGAAAAAAAAAATCAACGAACTGAGTCACACATATTCCTAGGAATTGCGTTGCAACAATGGCCAAAATGAAATGATGAATAATCATGCTGATATATATATCCGGAGAATACAATATCTTGACTAAATACGCAGGCGAAAATAAATTAGAGAATACCAAAGAGTAACAAAATCAGCATCAACATTATTAACATCAACCGCAGAGTACTTACGTTATTTTCTGTATGACGTGCGACTAGGAAAGAGGAAAGTCTACAAATGCTGGATACAAAAGTAAAGCTTATATACTTACCGTGATATTTATCTCCTATCCATTACTGCTACTTAAAGACACCCCTGGTGAAGCTAAGATATCATCATTTTGTAGTGTGCTATTAGTTCACATACCGACGTGATGGCAGTGTAACGTATCAGCTTAGTCCCGCATAATATTGTATATTAAAAGCCAGTTTATCAAGTCCATTTACATCTTACAAAACTAATATTTATTGTCCTGGGTTGTTTTTACGTAAGCTATTAATGAAAAGCTTTAACTTTTTATGTAACGTTGTGCATGTCATCGAAAGCATATTTTAACAGAGGATCAAATGTTAACGTAAATGTCATATAGAATTTATGTAACGAGTTCTCATCATAACACTCTATTCATTTAACCGCATACCATTCCCAATGAAAACAATTTTAAACACAATTATGTGTTTCTAAACCAAAGTACATGCAATATTATCTAAAACTTTTCAATTTGCGCAATCGCAGTTTTTATCCAATGACAACTACATGTATACATACAATACCTGTAAATGTTTCATGTGGTACAGTAAATAAATCTAAAATAATACTTGTAAAGGCTTTAGACCCTTTAAGTTTTGTTATAGTTTATCAAGTCAATTTACATCTTACAAAACTGATATTTATTGTCCTGGGTTGTTTTTACGTAATATGTTAATGAAAAGCTTTATGTTGTGTATGTCATCGAAATCATATTTTAACAGAAGATCACATATTAACGTAAATGTCATATTAAATTTAAGTTCAATAATATGATTCGACATAACCCTTTATTCTTTTAACCGCATACCATTACAAATGCAAACAAGTTCAAACACAATTATGTGTTTCTAAACCAAAGTACATGCAATATTATTTTTATTATTGTTTTGACCTTTAGACCCTTTATGTTTTGTTATACGTATGTTGTGGTTTAAGTTGTACTTACTTGTTGCGATAGACAATGACTCGCGGTTCTCATTTCGGGGACTTGATGTTTACTTGGATGTGGCCAAGATTGACATGGCGGGTGTCGTCAATGAAGCAGAAGAGGCTTAATCTTTCGAAACATCTGCTCTTATTTCCTAGCATCACTGAAGAATCCTAGGAGGACGAAACAGCTGTATGGTGTAGTTTAATTAATTTTTTCGGCATACTGTATCTGTTACTAAATTTAAAAGGTGCAGCACATGTGTGTTACGTCATCTTTTACGAGGGTCTCCGTGTTTATCTTTCCCCTTTTCGTATTTTGCCCCTAGCTTAACCGATTTTGAGTTTGGATTATGGTATTGTTGATACTTTGGCATGCTCTGATTTGTTTTTATTGAAGACAAGGCCGTAAGACATGAAGTAAAAATGGTCTGTTGAGTGATTGTCTAAAATGTGTCCCTAATCATTGTCACACTTCTATTTGTTTTTAAATCATCGTACGTACTATTTATAATTTTGTATTCGAACGTTCTCTGTTTTTCGTACTTGTTTTGATATGTTAATTTCTTTTGTTTCAATTTCCTATCAACGAAATATCATTTGAATGTCTGAAGTTGTCTAGGTCATACCGTGCATCCTTTTTGGGTTATTAAATTATTTTCATTGCTTTATGGTAACAATTACGCATTTTTATATACTTCAATAAATGCCGTAATTGCTTTTAATGTTAATTTTTATTACAGGTCAGCCCCACGAAAGTTTTCACTTTTAGTGAATTTATGTCGCAATGAATTCGTTATTTCAGGCTTGCTCTAAATAGATGATAAATGTTGACGAACGATACATTATACAATGAAATGAATAAATATGATAATTTAATAATAAAAAAAACATGCCAGATATATATGTTGTGGAGTGACAGTGAATTTCTAGTATATTCTTTATGTTGTTATTTCTTTATTTCTGTCATATTTTCTCTTTACCATACAATTTACTCGGATGTGACTTTTACATGGCGGGTGGCAGGAGACGCTTACTCTTCCGGAACACCTGGTCTTATTTATTGTACTGTTTGAAGGGTTCCATGTACAACTTTTGTTCATATTTTGTCCCTAGTTTAAACGATTTGGAGATCGTATTGTGTTTTTTTGACGCTTCGGTATTCCGTTTTGTTTCACCATACCTGACACTAGTTAGCACAAACAATTACCAATCAACAATGGTACAGTTTAATACACAAACATATTTCTTATGAACCAACGAAAGATTCTTCATACAGTTAGATAGTTTGGCTTAAGTTGTATGTTGCAGTGTCGTTGCTTCTGAATTAAAGTGGTAATGGTCGAATTCAAAGTCAAATGGTTCGTGAGAACACAAGGAATGATAATTGACGTTTTTATTTTACCATTAAAAATATTAAGATAAAGAAAATGTCAAACTCCAGAAATAACGCCATCTACTTTCACTTAAATAGTTCATTGATTAATCGAAAGTTCAAATAAGAAGTACCCTACACAAATACCATTCCTAAGACCAATCAAGATAAGGTATTGTAACCGTATATAAATATGGTAGAGTAAAAGGATTATGTAAATGATAAATGGTATTAGTCTTGTCATTTGATCTTTCACGGGAAAATATCCATTTACTCTATTCTTACCCAATGTAACGATACAAACCAAGCTAATGCATTCTTCGTGTTTGTGGTATTTGAATAATACTCCATCGCTTCGATGCTTTCTTCTGGTTCAATGATTAATACGTGGACAAACAATCAATATAGTCTTTGGTATGTTTTTATTCTACCACACTCAATACAACTTGCTTTACAAAGGTTTTTTTTAACACTACATGTAAATGTGTAACATTGTTTTTTCGTATCTTGAACTTGAATTTAATGTAAACCTATCCGCTATAAAGGTTACATTAAATTCCACTAAGAACAATTTCAATAGGGACAATTATTTACAGTAGACGCAAGACCCGATTAAAGGTCACAATCTATTAGTCTATAGGTAAATATAGGTTGGCGTTTACCCTGTAACAATTGTGTCAAGGTAAGCATTAACGTCATCTTACCTAAGTACGCTTACACTGTAGTTATAGTTTTTACCTTACTTAATGTTTTGAAACTATACAAAGAATGTTCTCTACAATACAGCTACGTCAAATAGGAATTACATTTAAAGGATTCAGTAACTTAATAGATATTCGATGTTCGACTTACTAGATTTACTGTATCAGAAAATGGTTATAGAAAGCTTCTTTTTGAATAGCTAAGGTTCTTTTAACGACATATCACTTAAACAACCTTTTCCCTGCATGTGATATTGGAAAATGTACACAACATCCATTTGGATTAAGACAAAGACAATATGCAAACTAAAATTGCAAAATACGAAAGTTGTACTCATCTTTTGATTTGTATAGGGAAACACGAACCGGGTACTTAACAATAAATAAATAAACTAATAATTAAATCACTAAGAGTTTGCTTTCAACAAATTCAGAATATCAAAACCGACACTATTTCCCCCTAGCAGACCTATCAAACCTTATGTTTGCCTGCATCAATTATTATCAAGATTACGAATGATGCTCCAGTATACCTGACTTTTCCCTATGTTTCTATAGGATTATTACGCCAAGTAGAATGGATACATTAAAGGCCCAGTAAACGTAACTTTCGGCAAAACTTGAAGCGAAAATCAAGCCTAATAACTTCATATATTTATAGATTTAGTTAAGAGTAAATGATATCAGCAATATTCAAGCTGAATTCTTACGCGGTTTCCGGTACAGCAGCAGTTAAAACTCGGTATTTGTAAACACGCGTCCATTTTGAACTGTCTTCTAACTTCGGCTAGTTGTTGAGTGGGCCACACCTGAATTATTGTTATTGTTTCGATTTTTCTGTTAAGTGTTTCTTGGTACATGTAGTTACCGCTCAGATTTACTTCGTTTTAGGCTTAATTTTGCATGGTTGTCAATTGGATTTTTTTCAGAATTTTTCCGAATTACAAAAAAAAATCTCGAAATTACGTATATTGAGTTTTAATCATGCATCATTCTAAGAAAATGCATAATAGATACGTATATTGTAGCTGGCGTCAGTGTTTTTTTCACTTGATTATGATTATGAACCAAGAATATCAGTATAAAATGCAAAAAGCCCACAAAGAAGCATAGCAATCGGGATTAATATGAAACAGGACAGCCATACAGCTGAAATAAAAAGCTGTATACCTTTGCTTATTAATGTGTTTACTTGTTGTGATGGCAATGATGACTCGGTTCTCATTAAGAGGATTGATGCTTTCTTGGATGTGACCAAGATTTACATGGCGGGTGTCGTCGATGAAGCAGAATACGCTTACTCTTCCGGAACACCTTGTCTTATTCTCCTGTGTTTTTACGAAAGTCTCCATCTAAATCTTTCCTTTGTTCCTATTTTGCCCCTAGTTTAATCGATTTTGAGTTCGGATTATGGTTTTGTTGACGCTTTGGTATTCTCTGATTTGTTTTTGCTACGCACTCATGAAAATATTAAAAAAAAAAAAAATTCTATACTCTTAATATATATTTGATGTTTAATTAACGATAAACAATTAAATCTTGTTCAATCTTCCCATTTTAATATTTTTCTTCTCAAATGGTTTAAAATGTTTATATTGAAATATGTAAAAGTAAATGAGGTATTCTTTTCATTGAAATCAACTTTCAGTCATAAAACACTCGTTCAATCCTATTGCTTCACCTCATTTAATTATGGTGCGATTGAAACAAATATATTTAAGTACGATTTAAATACTTCTTTGTTGTGGAGCAATGTGCAAAATATGCCGAATGAACATCAGCAGTAATGACGGCTCCAAAACAAGCCGCTAGAAACATGAAGGCTAAGACTCCAAGTCCTGTAGACGAAGCACGACTATCATCAGCACAGGTAAGACGGCGTTTTGTTTTACTTAGAACATGTTTGTTGACGGCCAATTCAGACTGAAGATTTGTTAGCTTAGTGACGATGTTTTCATCAGGTGTGGTAGAGTTTACGTGAAGGATGCATCTACAGTGACACACTCCCGGTGTTGCTATGGTAGACGTTTCCCGTGTCGTTGTGGTAATTGTTGCCGGTGTTGTTGTTGTGGTGGTTGTTTCCGGTGTTGTTGTTGTGGTTGTTGTTTCCGGTGTTGTTGTTGTGGTTGTTGTTTCCGGTGTTGTTGTTATGGTTGTTGTTTCCGGTGTTGTTGTTGTGGTTGTTGTTTCCGGTGTTGTTGTTATGGTTGTTGTTTCCGGTGTTGTTGTTGTAGTTGTTGTTTCCGGTGTTGTTGTGGTTGTTGTTTCCGGTGTTGTTGTTGTGGTAGTTGGTTCCGGTGTTGTTGTGGTAGTTGGTTCCGGTGTTGTTGTGGTAGTTGTTGTTTCCGGTGTTGTTGTGGTAGTTGATTCCGGTGTTGTTGTTTCAGTAGTTTCAAGCGAAGCGCACTGAACATCTAATCCGCTGTTAGTATTGACGATGTTGTAATCTGTGTCGTCCACAGCGGCTAAAATAAACAATGTTTTAATAAAAATCAATCTTTAGCTCGATAAACCTTTATTTCACGTTTATCTTACCAAGGAACTTTGAACTGCTTTATAAGTGAAGTCAAAATATAGATGTAACAATTGATCAAGTCTCTTTGCTTACGGCGCCAAGTTATTTCTTTTGGTTTGGTTTATTTAGTCTACGTCCTATCAACAGCCAGGGTAATTTAAGGACGTGCCATGTTTTGAAGGTGGAGTTACAATTTACTATATATATTTATAATGTATTACTAGTATATATACAAATGAATAATGTACGGTTTAAATAAGGATGTGTAACTTACTGAAATGCATAATGTACTGCATGTGCATTGTATATGTAGAGATGTACACTGTTTAATGTACTACAATGTATATTTAGATACATAATGTACTACATTTATATATATAGAGGTGTATACTGTACTACATATATATAGAGAGAGATGTATTATGTAAAACATGTATATTTAAGATGTATAATGTGCTACAATGTATATATAGATACATAATATACTACATTTATATATATAGAGGTGTATACTGTACTACATATATATAGAGAGAGATGTATTATGTAAAACATGTATATATAAAGATGTATAATGTACTATAATGTATATATAAAGATGTATAATGTACTATAATGTATATATAAAGATGTATAATGTAATATAATGTATATATAAAGATGTATAATGTACTATAATGTATATATAGATACATAATGTACTACATTTATATATATAGAGGTGTATACTGTACTACATATATATAGAGAGAGATGTATTATGTAAAACATGTATATATAAAGATGTATAATGTACTACAATGTATATATAGATACATAATGTACTACATTTATATATATAGAGGTGTATACTGTACTACAAATATAAAGAGAGAGATGTATTATGTAAAACATATATAAAGATGTATAATGTAATACAATGTATATATAGAGAAATAAATGAAGAAAACATGCCTATAAAACATCCCATCCGATACAATACGTAACCCATATCGGTTTGTTGATTACTGACGTCATCAAAGTGTAGAGTGCCATAGTTGATATACACGAAACATTGTCCTGTGGCTGAGTTAAATGCATACGCTACACATTTGGCCGACAAGCAGTAAGCGTCACATTGCGACAGAGTTACCCCGGGATACGACTCGTCCTCTATCTCAGCTCCACGCTTGTCGTTTATTGGAGGATTGTTACAAGAAACAAGCGCTGAAATGAATTTGCAAAAATCTGTAAATGCTCGTTTTGGATATGTTTGGAAATATTGCCGAGCCGCAAATTTGAAGAATAAAACAATTTTAAGGCAATGATATAGACCTAACACAAAAGGATTGGAGATAACCTTTTACAGCTTATCACTGCGGTACTCATAATACAATATAATTCACATAGTATTAGAAAAGAAAAAAAATGACCGGAAAAAGAGCCAGATACTGAATAAGTGTAGTGTAGGGGTCAACAGCTAGAAGACGACGCCTTAAGTTCACTGTTGAGCTGTACTTACACAAACCTTTTGTAACCAACAATACAGTTTCACACTTACATATAAATAACTTTGTTTGATTGTTAAATCTAAAGAATTATCCCATTGTTGAAAGAAATAAAAAACAAAAACTGTCGTATGCAACATTTGTATAGTATGCTAGATTTCTAAACATTCTATTTGTTTAACTTCATACAGTGGGCAATAAAAACTGAAATATTTTGCGTCCTCAATGCTATATCCACATGATCGTTTGTTAATTAGATTGACACTAAATACACATTTAAGGTAACTAGTATTATTCCATATAAAACAGTGTAATAATATGTTTTTCCTCCATATTATTTTTTTTTTATATATCTTTTATTTGGGTCGAATAAAAAACTGTTGTAAAGTATTACTACGTTCTATGAGTAGGCTTCTAGTTTATACTGATACTTCAAGGAATAGTTATATTCTGTCATTTCATGAAAACCTTGGAATTTGTGACGCCCCCCCCTCTCCATAAAAATAACAGAGGTATATTATCCACCAGTTTTCACCTGTTATGGGTCTGTATGTTTAAATTCAACGTCACTAGTTTACTATTGTAGAGGTTATTATACCAAATAAAGGCCTACGTTATACTTGCTTTACATGTACTATATTTTATAGAAATCAATTTTCCGGGTCCGACCGCTATCAGCTCAAACTGATTTATAATATTTATATTTATACTATTGAGATCGATTGTTAAGTTGTACATTTCTGATTTGTTTCCAGAGATGTATTATTCTATTTCCAAACACCCGCATTATAAAAGTTTCTACTTAATAATAATCAATTGATGACATTGTCAACACTATAAACAAATTTCCGATTCCTATTTGCAGGTTTTGGCGAGGCTCAATCCAATCTCCTCTCGGGCAGACTTTGCTAGGGAATTTTTTAGTCCCCGAGGTTTGCTGGAGCCTCCATAGCCACAGTTAATCTAATTTGAGTAGTGGCACGGTAGATAATATACACATTTCCGTAGTACACTATTTGAAATTATACAGAACTAGTTAATTTTTAATTCTAAAATAAATACCCACCTGACCCTTCTGCTTCTACATTAGTTTAGAAATTTTGGATTCCCACTTTTTGGCCCCTAGCATCACTGAAGAGTCCTAGGAGGACGAAACAGCTGTATGGTGCAATTTAATTCATTTTTTCGGCATGCTGTATCTATTACTAAATTTAAAAGGTTCAGCACGTGTGTGTTGTCTACTCACGTGTGTCGGTCTGACATATGTAGTACTTATCGGATGAACAAGTAGATGTAAACCAATTCCAGTTGTTGCCTTGTTTCTTTCTGTAAATACATTCTCTAGAAGAAGGAAACTTTGGTTCACTCGGATGCCAGTCGCTGTAATCCATTGCATTGTCCATAGCTGTACAGTCGTTGTTCCATATGTATACAGGTTCCCCTGCCGAATCGTCATGACCACTAAACCCTAGGCCAATCCAGAACTGATCATCACTGTAACAATTAACGACAATTACATGATGAAAGACCCCGTGTAACTTATTTTCCCGATACAACAAGCATCCTAGGTACTCAAGGTCACGCTTGCGTTTTTCAACCCCAGGAATATGTCATGAGACTAGTTACCAGGTACAAACTGACCTTTAAAATGACGTAACACACATAACACACATGTAGGACTTTTTCAATTTCGTTATAGATACAGGAAGCTGAAAAACTAAATAACATCATAAAGCTGTTTCGTTCTTCTATGACTCGTCAGCGGTGCTAAAAACCTAAATGTTTGGGTGCGTTAAACTTCTTTAACATATGAATTTAGAAAAAAATAGTACTGTATAATATGAAATCGTGTACTACAACAGTGTGTATATTATGAAAATTAGAGAATACCAAAGCGTTAACAGAATCATAATCCGAACCCAAAATTACTCTATGGGCAAAATATAATCAAAGAAAAGATTTACATTGAGACCATTGTTAAAGTACAATAGAATAAAGCCAGATGTGTTCCGGAAGAGTAAGCGTCTTCTTCTTCATCGACGACACTCACCATGTGAAATTTTGTCACATCCAAGTAAACATCAAGTAATCGAAATGAGAACCGAGTCATTGTCAATCACAAAAATGCCACTAATCCAATGAGGTGAGTGTGGCTATCAATGATTCAGCAAAGATAACAAAAAAGTGACACTCGACCTTTGATAAAGCAGAAGATGGTTACTCTTCCGGAACACCTGGTCTTATTCTCTTGTGCTTTAAAAATATCCCCTTATAAAAAAAATATTTCCTTTCTTTATATTTTGCCTCTAGTTTTATATATTTTAAGTTCGGTATTGTAATTACAACCCCTCTCACCACCATCCACCCCCCAACCCCAACACATATTCCTGTGCTGTAGAGAGAATAACCCCATTCCCTTCTTGTGTCAGAAGTGAACTCATTTGTCACTTTCTATTGAAAAAAGGTAATAGTAGATTTATTTGATACATAACTCATTCTTTCGGATGAGTGATGTTGTTTCTAAGTTGTAGGAAAAAGATGAATCGTAAAGAGTATCTACACATATCACTATTATAAATATGTGTTCAAAACCCGAATCTTCAACTACTTGATACTCTTCCTTACAAGTAACTCCTAAACTGATATAACGATATTTTCCTGGACTGAATCATTATGATTTATTTCTCGTCAGTAAGAATTGTAATTGCAAACATTAAGTTATACTGGCAGTTACATTTCATTAATCATCTTGTTGTATAAATAATTTGCTGAATTTCATAGATCCTTTGTCGTTTGTTAGCTTTACCAATGTTTATTTCTGACCGTAACAAACTAATCTATTATGATAACTCTTAACTATTTATAATCAACAATTAAATTATGAATATAAAACTATATAACATACATGTATGCTTGGGATTTCCAGGGTTCCTCGTCGCCTAGAAATCCCACTGCTGCAGTCACTGCGGCTGACCCGTCCTTGAATATGTAGCCTCCCTTCATGTTGCACACCAAAGACGCCTCATTCCATGTCTTCTTTACAGTCATAAACGTGAGAGTCTGCATAATTCCAGCTGGAACACAAATGACATTGAAAGTCAAAATATGATAAAGGTTATCATTACGGTTGAATCGCACCCCTGTACGATTTCTCAAAATGGATTTTGGAGTGGACATAATACTCGTTACCTTGTGTACAGCAAGCGATGTTGATTTTGGGCGATTGTGTTATGTTTGTAATTTCAGAAAATATTGTGCACAGTACGTAATGCTAATATATACTTTACCATATTAGTACATGTAGGATGGTAAATGAAATATTTGGATAGTATTCTTTAAGATAGAAAACGGCCATCATCTTGCGCAAAATGGCTGTTACAGACAGGCTTCTAACTATTAAATATTGATGCATTGTTCAATATCCCTTACATTCTATAAAAGTTGAAAATATCGCGGAAACGGATTAACAAACCTGCAACTAGAAACAAGTTTAATTGGTCGTAAAGAATAAGAAGACTTCAAACTTATCTCATAAAAATGGAAAACGTACGTTTTCTAGAGTTTTACTAAATCCTAAACTTAGAACAAAATATTTTCTGCTATTGCCTCCTTTTGGTCAAGGGATGAATCTGATCTCAATATATGAACTGTTGTATACAATGGGTATGTCTAAATATTGGAACGTACTCACCTGTCGGGGAGAGCTGTGTTTTGAGGAACACTAGAAGCATCACCGAAACATCACCATACTGACCTGTCAGACAGAAACAAATTATCTTTATATTATAACCTTTGCCTTGTAATGTAATGTAATGAATCTAAATTGTATCTATTCTGTATTTAAAAATCATATGTCTGAAATGTGAATTATGCAAACATGGTCTATACAGACATTATTTTAATTATGTTGTAAGAAAAAGTGAGTGAGGAGTATGGAAACTATTAATGTAAACTGTTTTTTGATGCTGAAAATTTTCAAAGATAAAAAAATTATAAAAAAAATATCTGCTCTAGGTCAAATAAAACTATTCCATAAAAAAACTTTGCCTTGACATACATTGTCAAATTGTAACCTAGAACGTTTATAGTGAAAATGACCGTATTGTAGTTTTTGTATGAGAAAGAAACCAGAGGAAGACATATAGCCAGGACAGCAAAAAACCACAGGGAAGATATGGAATCTTAAACAGGGTCCAGTTGTTAAAAAGTGATTAGCTCAATCAGTGATTACCGCAAATTTTAATTATTTTGTTACTTTAAAATGATACCACCGATTTAGTTACAACTTTACATATTTCAAAAATCTAATAGTGTCAATTGATATGCAAAATTGTAAGATTTTACCTTGATTATTGAATAAATTACTTACGATGGAAAAATTTATTAAATGGTGATTAAACTAACCATCTTTTGAACAACTGGGCCAAGATTGTTGTTGGAGATTCTCAGTTTGGGGACTATGTTTACTAGGATGTGAACAAGATTTACATGGTGAGTGTCGTCGATGAAGCAGAAGATGCTTACTCTTCCGAATACTTGGTTTTATTTTCTTGGACTTTTACGAGGGTCTCAATTTAAATCTGTCCCCTTTGTTCATATTTTTCTCCTACTTGGAATCGATTTTGAGTTCGGATTACAGTTTTGTTGACGCTTCGGTATTCTCTAAATGAATGTTCACACAATCTGTTGATAGAAAAACTAAAATGTATAAAACACTTCCTCATCATTTAAGAGTATGTCCTTTCTGTGAAAGTGACATAAAAGACGATTTTTACTTCCTTCTAAAATGCCCCCCCCCCTTCAGTGAGCTAAGAAGTTAATACATCAATTTTTACTATCGTAGTAAGCTCTAGGTCTACCAATTAATCCAGCCGGTAATACCAAAGACTTAATTAACGTTGGTAAGTTTATATACCATGCATGTTTACTAGGCTGTACTTTGTTGTCTATTTACTGATATGATTTGATAAGTTGTTAGTACATCAAATACCTGTATTAATGTAGTACATTGCCTTTTGTGATATGGTACCTTACAGCCTTTGCTGATCTTAAATGAACATTACTATATTTCAATAGCGAAATATGCTAAAGATGGAATGAAGAATTGGAATTTGAATAGTAAAAAGGTAAGAGGTTTTATGTATAGGTTTGAAGATGACGTAACCCACACATGTGCTGCACCTTTGTAAATTTAGTAACAGATACAGTATACCGAAAAAAATAATTAAACTGCATCATACAGCTGTTTCGTCCTCCTTAGACTCTTCAGTTATGCTAGGCTAGTTGAAGGATTCTTAAATTGTCGGCACTCTTTAACCTCGTGTTTAGCCATTTAAGAATGATTTGTCTCAATAACCCATCAATTATTGATGTAATCATCCAACATGCTTTTGTTTTTGACTTTCAAAAATCCTTGAAGTTGATGTCTGACAAAGCAAAGAATGCTAATTACCCCCCGAATTAAGTGGTTTTGGCTCCAATTTTGTATAGGTCGATGACATCATTTTTACAAATTAATGCCGCTCGATTAGTTATTGTTTTGATTTTTGTCTTCAGCTTTGTTTTCGAATTTATTTTTGATGTTTTGACGAGGAAACCCGTTTCTAATTAATTACCATCAATTAATCCTCTCTACCTCTGTATGATTTCATCCAACATGCATTACATCCTGAAATAGAAGCGAAGCGACGAAGTAAATTACGAATGTGAGTGTGTTTATTATTATAACAAGACTGCGACTAGAATAACACGTCAGTCCATTACACCGCTAGACAGTCAATCAACGGTCTATACACGACCGGTGATACCGTCTACCAAAACACGTTCAATTTTCCGCTCTGTTAAACCCATTCGAGTGATATGCTGGAAGGCGCACAATTACCTTGCGTATATATGTACTTAGAGTGATCACGTGATTGACATTGAAATGTTTCTGGTTAAATATCCTAAGAAAGAAATCCAGATGATACGCTTCTAATTACACTGATGGGTTTGCATGATTATTCTTACGTTGGTCTATCACGGATTGATATGTTAGATCCCCCCACGCACTTGTTTTCAACGCTGCTAAAATCAAATATTTTATTCCTCTGTTTAGAGATTTACAAGAGAAAAGATGCTTATGTCATGAAATCAATAACCGTCACACCAAAGTTGGTATACAAAGTTCAAGTCATTGGTACTCCATAATTCTGACGGATAAAGGTTATCGTTTATACAGAAATACATTAGACATTGTGTGTATTTGCATCTTCCGACGTTTCTCCATCGTTCATATCCAATATGCATTCAATGGTTATATCAAGGAACCGTAGGTAGTCATTGTAATGCCAATTTAAGTATTACTTTAAGCGATGACATTTTCTAAACTTCTAGTCGTGAAGCGCCGCCGGGGTTTGATTTGTATACATCCTAGTCACATCCGGTGCTTTCCTGTGTGTGAACGCCTTCTGGGAAATTGAGGCCACATATATGTACTGTCTGCGAAAATATGAATCTTAACTCTACAGTATATTCATAATTAGAACATTATACTAGTGAAAAATCACGAATGTTCTATTTGATATAAAAATATCTAGAACCCAGGTGGAGGGATACAAATTACTCTTTGCATGTAAACGTATCATCCCAAATATTGTCCAATCAAAATAGTTTGTTCCAGTTGACTGCGTAGGATATTATTTTAGTTTAGTTTAAAGTTCAGCGTTTTGGCAAAATGGAACAAGGGTAATAAATAATATTCAAATGGGTACTACGAATGACGCTTAAAGCCAGAGAGGGGCCGCGGTGGCCGAATGGTTAGATATTCTACCACTAGCCCTTCACATCTGGGTAACGAGTTCGAAACCCACGTGGGGCAGTTGCTAGGTACTGACCGTATGTTTGTTGTTATTCTCCTGGTACTCCGGCTTTCCTCCACCTCCAAAACCTGGCACGTCCTTAAGTGACACTGGCTGTTAATAGAACGTGAAACAAAATAAACCAAACCAAACCAAATTAAGCCGGAGAACGATTGAAATGTTATCCAAAAGTCATATGGTCGAAAGAAATATTCCTTGTGACAAGAAATATACATGTTAATGATGCTTTTGTGACAATAATCCAATGTTTATGGGAACAGAATAATTCTGAACGGCAAAATTATTAAATGTCAAGAAATAAAAATATTTACTTAACTTAATCCAAGTAGACCTGTTACGTTCTCCCGAGAAACATTTTTGTAAGCAAGAAATGTTCATACCCAAAATTTGTGTCAAGCAGCTTGCTGCCTTTTCTTGTTAAAAATGTGAAAGTGTCTAAAGCCTTTTGCTTGCTGCCATCGTACAGATTGGTGGCGATTAAAGCACGTGAAAACGTTTTTTTTTGTATGGACTCATCAACTTAAATTGTTTTGATCATTTAACACCAATTTTACAAATTCTGCATTCTTTTGTTTCAATATTTTTGAATAAATAATTATCTGAATTCATATTTACTTCAATTGTGTATTTTCCACATAGAATAAACAACTATTAGTTCAGTCAAAATAGGGTTTAACCGCGACAAAATTGACACAGAATGTAGTTTAGTTTTTCTCAAAAAGTAGATACCTATACTTTAACAGAAAAGAGTCCCCCGAAATCTTACTTGGGGGGAAATATTTTTTTTTCGCACAAATAAGGGTTCAAGAAATTCTGCGTAAATGTTTACTGGAACAACTTTGAAGTGGATGGATTAATTATTAGACAATTCTCATTGTGAAATATAAAGTTATATTTCACAACCAGTTTACGTATAATACAGACTAGGCAAAAACGTTTGACTGATATGTCGTGTTGAAAAAAGATTGATGCATCAATATCGTTAAACATCCTTTCTACTTAACGATAATACCCTTTTCACATTTTATGTGCAGAAAATATCGTTAAATAATCTCAGCAGCAAAATAAATTCATATTGAATTTTTGAAATAATGATATTTAATTTAATTGTTCAATTTGACTTATGATTCATTTACATACAAAAAGTAAATAAACATCAAATTCGTCAAAATGTGCTGATTTTGCACTTTTTCGAAGTCCCTTTTAATTGCTTTACACATTTATTTCACGTGTGTTTTAATTAAAAGAAAGGAATATGATTAAGTCATTATAATTTGCATTAAAGTGTGCGCATTGCTAAAATAATCAACTCGAGTGAAATCAATTCCATATCCAACAACCACTCGTTGTGTAACCTCTATATATCACATTTACACAGTACCTGATAGCAGGCAGCAATGTATTCAATTTCAGAATACGTGACTGTACTGATTAGCTGTATCGGCTTCTCACTGTAATATTTGGTACATACAACATCGATAAAAACATTTAACCTTCACTGGGAAGTGGATTTGTGTAGAATGAAAATGTTTGATATGTAATTCTAAACATTTTGCTACTATACATATAACTAGGGTACCGGTTTTTCATACGTTTAGGTGGGTTAAATACGTGCATATGAATTACCTGTCTCTATATCAAGGCCTTACTAGTCAAAGGTTGGCTGGCGTACAGGTATTTATCATCTTACACAACTCACGTTCTTTTATAATTATAAAGTAATATTGATAGTCTATGAAGGTGTCTATTGGTTTATTATAAAATCTTTCCTTTTCTGTAAACAATACACAATATTCTCTTTTGACACTATTTAATCCTTGTGTAACGTACCGAAAGAAATAACAACCTTGTTATAAATACGAAGCTGGAAGAATGGGGTCAGAAGTCTACCTTTACTTTTATAATAATTAAGTCGAAGACATTTCCACAGAAAGTGTAGAACACTAAAATACACGATATAACATAACAATGGATTCAGTTGTTTGTGTTGGGATACAGTTATTGAAACCTGTATGGTCAAACAAAGAAAATGATAAAAATGAAATGAAACCTTTGGAGTTATATAGCTCTCCGGGTCGGTCTCAACACCTCGGGACAACAGTATTGACTGAAAGGGGGCGAATAAACATTATACTTGTTGCATATACCTTTTCTTATGTTGACGTCACACTTAGGACAATTACATGCCGTCATACTCACTGGAGTCAAAATGGCGGCATTTTACATTTCAGTAGTATGGGAAACTTACGTTTTACACGAATAAATACATAAATTTGAATCTTGTGATAAATGTGATCTTAAATTCGTTTATTGGATTTATGAAACGAGTCTTGTTTATTAAATTTAGCGAGCCTCGCGACGTGTTACACTAATATCATATGGAACGGAAGTCCCGGTCCGTGCTAAATGATATCGTCACATCCTTTGAAGCTAAATAAAAACTATAAAGTAAAAGATAGATAACGTCGTGTACTCTTTGCTTTAAATGGAGTGGGTCCTAGTTTGTTCAGAAAATATGTAGATGCTAGTTATAAATATTGATTTCTCTACAACTATGAATGGTTCATGGTGCACTAGAGCTTAAAATGATTGTCAAGTTTAGCATCGAACACAGGTAATCGATCGAAACAAACCCGATTATTGATTACAAAAATAATCCCTTTACTTGTAGAAACTTAGATATGGATGGAACTGCTCTTACTAATGAAACATGAACGGAATTAACCGAGGCGCTAGGTGGAATCATATAAGCTTCTGACGAACAAACTTACGGCACAGGGATTCGAGAGATGCAGGTTTCGAGTTCGGAATATGGTTTTGTTGACGCTTTGGTAATCTCTTATTTTTCTGTCAGCTTAGCTGTATGTATTACATGAGATACATAGGTTTTGCACTAGGTATTCCCTCAGACTCCTAGCGAGTAAACATTCCGCCCAACAAGAATATGAATTGTATAAGTCGATATAACCTGTTCATAATAGTTGTTAAATCAATTAAATAAAGCTTAAATTTACTTGAATGTTACCCCACCATGGCGTCCTCGAGAACATAGGAATAACACTGACTAGTAACAGTGCTTGTGAGGGAAATGTAGATGGCGAGAACACATCATCAAACAGCAGCAATGTGATACATGGCAGGTGCAATTATGGCGCGTATACTTCTGCAGCTTCATAGACTTTTTTCTCACTTTTCTTATGAAAATCTTAATTGATTTGACTTAGATACTGTATGCACACTTTTTAGATGGATTTAAAATATTTTTTTTTAGAGAATACCGAAGCGTCAACAAAGCCAACGCAATGTAATGCACACGCTGTTTGGACGTGCAACGCGAATCAATATGTTTCTGTATATGAATCGGTCGATTGATATATTGAGGAAAATAAAAATAAGAGATTACAGAAGCGTCATCAAAACCATAATCCGAACTCGAAAGAGGCAAGGGGCAAAATATGAACAAAGGAAATATCCGCATGAAGACCCATGTTAAAGTACATGAGAATGAGATCAGGTGTTCCGGAAGAGTAAACGTCTTCTGCTTCATCGACGACACCCGCCATGTAGATCTTGGTCACATACAATAAAACATGGAGTCCGCACAATGAGAACCGAGTCAGCATTGTCGATATCAAGGAAAAAACCACTAATGAACATACTCAAAAACGTCCATCTTCATATCACTTAAAGATACAGAATATTTCTCATTGAGACAAAGATGACGACCACAGTCCTGATAGAAATTACTATCAAATACTGAAGGGAGATGCATTACTAAAGGTATATCAAAAGTTCATTCTGCCCATTTTAGGGTATTCATGTAAAATTTAGGATGGCGGTTTCAGATTTAGACTCTTTGACATTAGAAAAAAGTACAACGGGGACGCAGCTCGTACAATCACCGGTCTACCGTCATATCTCTATATGTTTCAGCTTTATATTAAAAAAACGAGCCACAAGACACTTACTGAGAGGACGAAAAGGAGAAAAATTGGTTCCTTCTGTTCACTTCTACCTTCTAAAATCGGTTGTATTAACAAGGAGCTCTAACCGACTAGGTCTTCGCCTTCCCTGGCGAATTGAAGAAAAACTTGATACGTGATTCCGAGAGTAAATATCCAGTTTGATTTTGGAAATAGAGAGATAGAAATATTACACACTAAATCAAGAAATCGATAAAGCCAATTTAATGGTCATCTCATCAGGTCCAAATAGCAGTGTTGGAAATAGCTGTGAACATAGTTATCATTTTTTTCTTTGAATGCGCAAAGTATGTTTACAGTTTAATAAACGTAATTGCTTAAAGCTACAAAACTAAATATGGATATGAATTTAAGAAAGAATTATTAGGTAATGAATTGAATACCAAAAATATCAACTTAAGTATTTTCAGGCACGTGTATTGTTACATTAAGTTAATGATTTTAGATTAAAATACGTATAAATAATTTATTGTTAACGCTCAATCAATTATTCAATTTGAAAAACTAGTGGATGATCACTTCAATAATATAATATATGATTTTTGATACTCTGTTGTAAAATATTCTTTTACATGTTATTTTTGTGAAATATAACTGATATGGAATGTAGAGGCTTTTAGCCTCCGACCATTTAATTGTTACTGTTTAGGATTAGTGTATATTGTATTGACCATATTGTGTGTAGGGAGAGGGCGTTTTATACATCAAGCAAATTTTGCCCGTCTATAAGAATCGAGTCCAGACAGATTTTGTCTAAATTCAAAATGTGAATATTGTCCTGAACACGTTTTACAAAAGACAGAATTTGTGTGGTAAGATAAGGTGTTTCGTGTTTTTAAATTTTACTACTTTCGAGATATTTATGAAATTAAAGATAAAAAAAACCCAAAATAAAACAAACCGAGAGCATTTTTAAAACCTGTGATAATAATTAGAAATAAAATAAATAAAAAACTATGTATGTGATAGTAATTAAAAAAAAATAACACGAAATATGCATGTGATAGTGCTGTCAAGAAAATGAAATTAAAATAATACATAATTTTGTGATATCAAAGCTTTATTGTATACATGTACATAAACAAATTAAGTGTGTCGCGACATTTCAAGACCTTTGTCAAGATGTGTAGATATCTAAACAATCCATAAGTAATATAATACAAAGATAAACATGGTTTTAAAAAGTGGAGAGATATGAAGTAAATGTCCATATACTCTTTTTGCTTCCTATGTAATTCATTAGCATTTCATATTCAATGCTTTTAATTGAAGAACATAATACTTAACTTACCTTGTAGTCCGGGTAATGGGTAAGGCACTGTCTGTCTGGTTATCTAGGTATACAGTGCAGGTGTACGTAAGCAAGCGACATCACATCATACGCTCGTAGATCATACCTGTAGAAATAGAGCAATCGATATTAATTTAAATAGTTAATATCGATTAGTTTTATCCCTCAACCTGTTAAAAATCAAGTCACTAGTAAAAATGTATTCAATAATCTATTGATGTAATTTTTTTGAAAGAGAAAGAGAATAACAAAATAACTTAATTGAATCCCATTAATTTTCCTTATGACATCCAATTTGCCTTGAAAGGTATTACGTTTCAACGTTTGCCCAAAGTTGACTCAATATTACCCATTGCTAGGCCATTGTTTTGACTCAATATTACCCATTGCTAGGTCATTGTTTTGACTCAATATTACCCATTGCTAGGTCATTGTTTTGACTCAATATTACCCATTGCTTGGTCATTGTTTTGACTCAATATTACCCATTGCCAGGTCATTGTTTTGACTCAATATTACCCATTGCTAGGTCATTGTTTTGACTCAGTGTTACTCATGAATAACTCCTAATGTATTCTCATTTTCGATCAGTTTAAATCATTGTAAATTCTAAGTGAACTTTGCTGTTGATTCAGCTAAATTAAATCCTATTTTGATGTATTTCACTGTTTCTATTCATTGATATCTCAATATAATTCAATCTGTATTTTGTATTGTCAATTTAATGTTTGCAGGCCTACTCAATGTGAATTCATACAGTTGCATTATTGCTTTATTGCTATCTCAATATAATTCAACTATTGACTAACTATTATTCATTGTTAACTTGATATGTAGTCAGTGTTTACCGTGTTTTTCGTTACCTACATGATCAGCGTAATTTACATATTGTAGCACTGACTCAATATGTATTCACACTATTAAATCAGTGCGATTCAGCGCTGACTGACTGTGAATTCACATTTTTGAATAAGTGTAATTTTTGGCTTACTCGACTTATTTTACTGGTGACTGATATTTATTGCTCTCTCTATTTGAAAATGTTGATCATAAAACTAAACAGCAATCCATCCCAAAACTTCAAAGAATATTGACAGCATACCATCGGGAGGAACAGTGGAAGGTGAACTTGTATTTCACCAAGGCGGCCAGGATTCGATTCTCCGATCTAATGTGTCCCCGGTCCGACGACGAGAGTGTTAATAGAAGAAGTAACTAATAGCCTTTAAGGATGTACACCTCTGAGAAGTCAAAATTTTCCTGTATCTAACTTTTTCTCATATACATTTCTAGATAAAGGAGTTCTAGAATGACAGAAAATGCAAAGATAAAAAAAATACTTCAACCCCTTGGGTTCGAGACAGAGGAATTTCAACCTGCGGGCTAATATTCTTAAGTTGCCAAACACGAGGCTTGAGGGTTGAGATCTCCTGTCCCACTACCAAGGAGGTTGTCTCAACCTAGGGTGCGATAAGAACATATCATACCGGTAAATGTGTGAATATCCCTGTCCAGGGTAAGAGAAAATGATATGTCAGCGTGCTCGTTTTTGTGCTATAATCGGTCAAAGATAACAAAATGATAAAACAATCGATTATAAGTGAATTTTGTAGTTTTTATCATTGCGAGACAATGTTTTCAGAAATGACCAGAAAAAATTGTTATTGAAGTAAATTTGTTTTCACTTACTATTATTATTCAGGAAAGCAATTTGTGTTACCCCGACCCCTTATTTTTTAATGAGAAAATCCTCATTTTTTCACCATTGTTTGCTTTATAAAAAAGTTCTGATATCAAACTTTTTAGCGGGTGAAAAGAAAATGGGTTTCTCTTTCTAAAACTGTCATAAAAATGGGGGTTACTGTGCTTAATTTTTGTTCCCAATATTATTGTTGTTATTTTCCCCAGTTTCGGGTTCAAAAATAAAAATTGTTCTATAAGCAACATACACTTATATTTTTGACACAATTTTCATATGCATATAAGCTAAAGAAATTGTCATACTTTCTTCAATATAACATAAAATCTTTAAATGAGACATAAAGGAGACTTGAACGTGACTGAAACCTCAGAAGAGTACATACTTCAATAGTTGTTAGGTCAATAAAGTTTGCATTTAAAAATTTAATAATAATTTTAAAAAATATTAAAATATAAAAAAAACAAACAAATCCCAATCACCGCCTCTTTTAGGTGGAAAGTTCCACACTAGTATTATTTTCCATATATATGCGGAAACAAAGCATTTACTTATTTCATTTATAACATTAAAGATAACCCGGAGCATTCATGAAACAGGTGTCTGATAATAATGAAGGCAAAATAAACATAAGTATAAAATACGGTATAACGATATCAATGCTGAGTTTTTTTTTGCATATTTAACGTGTCGCAAATGTTTCACGATCGCCTGGTGGCTGTGTTAGTATGTGTGGATCTAGACACAAAACACCAGTAAAATAATACCTACTTAAACACCTGGATTTATTCTCTTGTACTTTTACAAGGGTATCCATGAAAATCTTTCCTTTGATCATATTTTGCCCCTGGTTTAATCGATTTTGAATTCGGATTATGATTTTGTTAACGCTTCGGTATTCTTAAATTTATTTTGAAATATTGAGGTATATTGAATAATATGTTAATTGTTTTTATGCTTTGTAATTAATTTGATTAAAATGAGCAATTCCTATTTTATGGGTTTTCAGAACAATATAAAAACGTATTTTGTGTTGTACTTATATGGCATAACCCCTTACAAGACATATCATCATTTGAACGGAGATTTATCCGTCATATAAAAAGCAAATTATTCAAATAAAATAAATAAATATGTAACGAATGAATGAATATATAAACAAATAATACAAAATTAATATAAAGTGCCTGATTTCGTCGCTATGTATTGTTATATCTCCATATAATCTTTTAATAATTAGGATAAAAGCGAACCAAGAATCAAGACTAAGTTAACTTAATCTAAATAGTAATAACGGAAATATGAAATAACCACTTACCTGGTTCTCTCAGGTACAAAGTAAGGTTCAGTCCGTCTGATCACCTGGATATACAGGTAAGTGTACGGATATAATCGATATCACATCATAGAAGTGGAGCAAACCTACGAAAGCAGAGCAAACCTTTAGAAGTAGAGCAATCGATATTGCTTTATATTTTTACCTAGGATTCCTAGGACTCATATCGTGGCAAAACAACATTTTCGAAAAACAAAATAATAAAACAAATAAAACTCGTATGTAAAACAATTTCGTTCTTATTTAAAAAAAAAAAAAAATTTTGAAGGAAGTGAATCACATTATTTTCATGCTTATTTTCACAATTTGCACCTAACCCACTGTTGACAAAATGTTACCCCAAAAAAATAAGAGAATACCAAAGCATCAACAAAACCATAATCCGAACTCAAAATCGATTAAACTAGGGGCAAAATAGGAACAAAGGAAAGATTTACATGGAGACTCTCGTAAAAGCACAAGAGAATAAGACCAAGTGTTCCGGAAGAGTAAGCGTCTTCTGCTTCATCGACGACACCCGTCATTTAAATATTGGTCACATCTAAGTAAGCATCAATCCTCAAAATGAGAACCGAGTCATCATTGCCATCACAACAAGTAAACGACTAACAAGCAAACTCAAAAACGCCCATCTTCATATCACACAAAGATACAGAATATTTTTCGATGATATCAAGATGGCGACCATAAAACTTGCACATAGTCTTCATCAACCTACATCTCTCGAATGCCTGTGCCGTAAGTTTGTTCGTCAGCAGTTGGCATCTATCACAAAAATCTCTAGAATAACGAATTCACCAGGTATTTATCTTTTACTGAGTTTGACTTATTGTTAATTCAATATCTACTCTTTGTTGGCCCGTTAAAAAAAACAAGAGAATACTAAAATGTAAACAAAACCATCATCCAATTATTTGATTAAGCTAGGTGCAAATATGAACAAAAAAAAAGATTTTTAATTGAAAAAATCCCAATAGAATAAGATCAGATGCTTCATCGACACTAAAAGTCTTGCCTTGGCAATCTTGGTCACATCCACAACACGAAACATCTTCATAGTGCAGCATTCGGCATAAATCTCAATCACAAGTCTGCACATCAATAAGCATATTAAGAAACACCACGTTTTTTAATACAAGGGTACAAAAATCTCGCAATAAGACCAAGATGGCGACCATAAAATTAACTTCTTCATCAACCTTCATCTCACGAACCCCGTTGTCGTAGGTTGCAGGTTTTTTCATTGGCAGCCAACTTCTAATTTGAAATTTTCGGTATCTAGAGAAAGCCCTAGAATAACTGCGACATGTTAACACTATAGAGTGGAGAATCAGGTATGTCACTATCAAGAAAGGGAACGTTCATGATGGGAAATCGAAATCGTCACTTAGCTTAGTAGTTAGCTGCCAATATTTGTCAAGTGAAGGCCGATGTATGCAGCCGATATGGAAGAGCATGTTGTGTCCTTGAATTTAACTTTAGAAAGGTATATACGATGGACGTGGTCAGCAAACGTCTTAATGTTAGACAACATTTCGACGATATATATGAAATTGAAATATTTGGAAAGGTTTTTGCTATCTTTCCTTATAAGATCCTCCACAAATTCAGCCTCGTAAGAAACAAAAACCAGTCAGCCAAAAGTAGGGCGCAGCTTGTTCCCCTTAGAATGTCAACAGTCTACTTTGTTCATTCTTAACACAATGTAAATGTAATATAACGAAGTGAAACATCTCTAATCAATGTTTAATCGATATTTACCAACAGTGGATAGCGCACCAGTAGTGCAGTGGATAGCGCATCAGTAGTGCAGTGGATAGCGCACGAGAGGTGAAGTGGATAGCGCACGCGTGGTGCAGTGGATAGCGCACGAGTGGTGTAGTGGATAGCGCACGAGTTGTGCAGTGGAAAACGCATGAGTTGTGCAGTGGATAGCGCACCAGTAGTGCAGTGGAAAGCGCACCAGTAGTGCAGTGGATAGCGCACCAGTAGTGCAGTGGAAAGCGCACGAGTGGTGCAGTGGAAAGCGCACCAGAAGTGCAGTGGATAGCGCACGAGTGGTGCAGTGGAAAGCGCACCAGTAGTACAGTGGATAGCGCACCAGTAGTGCAGTGGAAAGCGCACGAGTGATGCAGTGGATAGCGCACCAGTAGCGCAGTGAATAGCGCACCAGTAGTGCAGTGGATAGCGCACCAGTAGTGCAGTGGAAAGCGCACGAGTGGTGCAGTGGAAAGCGCACGAGTGGTGCAGTGGATAGCGCGCGTACCTTTAACATCCCCGCATGCTTATATCCAGGCCAACTAGAGTGATCGATATAAGTGCAAATAATACGATTGGAATTGATAAATAGGAATTTTTTGATTCGACTACGCATTGAAATATTTAATTTTCAAATGTTTCATATACTTAAAACAACATTAAGTCATCAAGTTTATGAAGCTCTGATCAGCATTTGATCATTTTATAAATCATTTAAACAACGCAAAGCCTATATGTAACCACAATTTTGTAAGAGTTTTCTCCCCTTTATTGTCTGAAGTTGGTGAAATCAATAAAAAGCGTTTTTACATATATGCCTTACCAGTGGTCATATTTCGGAATTCAAGACTTTTCTCTCTGTATCATATCTCCTGATACTATATCATGTGCTAAATTGAAGGCTCACTGTAAAGTATTTTTTGTTCTGAGACACCTGATATGACTAATCACAATAGTTTGATTATATTGCTGCAAGACAATGGTATCAGGACATTGGATAGCATTGGATGATTCACTTGTACCCATTCATGTACACATTACCGATACCCAGGCATAACTTCCGCCCTCTCCACCCCTGAAATATGTCATTGCAAAACTGAAGGCTCTGTGAGCGCCACCTTATTGGTGAAACAAGAAGACTGTTAGACCCTTTGATGTACATTTAAATAATCTCGTGGTCCCGTTACGGTAAAAATTTACAGGTTTTGAAGTCGGTGGCGTCTCCTTTGTTATCTTCAAAAGACGAGCATGCAGCCTAGGGATAGGTCAAGTTATTTTTACCTGAGCGTGCCTTCAGTTTTGCCATGACAGGGGTGGAGAGAGCGTTGGTAATCGAACCCCCTGGGTATCGATGATGTCATGTAACAAACAGGTTCATATAAGCACGGGCATCTAGTGACACAACTGGGGGAGGGGGTTCGGGAGTAAATAGAAAAGTAGACCTAAGGGAAAAGGTGTTTTATTAGGGATAGTTTTATGTTTCCACTGTTGCAGTACATTATTTACACATACTTTTAAGTACATTTGCTTTTCATAGACGATAAATGTCTTCACACAATATCCATTATCCAATCGATAGCTGCTATTCTCGAAAACTTAATAATACATTATCTTCTCCTCAGAGCATTGCCAATAAAGGTTGATGTGGCTTGACCATCATGCTTTTCAAAAAATAAAAACAATCAGAGAATACCGAAGCGTCAACAAAACCATAATCCGAACTAAAAACCAATTAAAATTTTGATATTAGACCTGTTACATCAACTGCATAATGCGGTTTATTATTTTTTTTAACTAAGCAAAAATTAGAGTGATTTTGATACCGGTAGCACTTACAAAACCTTTGACGCAGGCACATGCGACGTTTAGATGATATGCCACAACAAATTAACATCGCATTTACTTATTTCAACAGAAAGCTGGAAATAATCCATATCAACATTTGGCGGATGTGCATTTGAAACGATAGATTGGATGTTATTGCCAACAGGACCGCAGAAGTCGTTAATATTGCGCTCTGATTGGTTAAAATGTCCATGGGCTTGATGTGTTGACATTTGATTGGTGTGTTCGCTTGTGACTCGAGGCTGGTCGTGTTGTAGGTGCCTTTGATTCACACTGCACGGCGAGACATTGTCATTAATAACGCCACAATAAGGAAAAGTTCAGGGATATATATGTATTAAAGAAAGAACACGATAAATGGCTTAATTGTACGTATATATTTAATATGAAATCACGAGACTGTTTAGGGCGGAGAAGTCCAGCGGAAGTACATTTAGGTGGTAATAAAAATGTAGGACTTCTATTTACTTGAAACTAGTGATGTAAGCAAATTGTTCAACAGAGTATGGTATATAGTTTTACCCAGAACGTAGTACCACAAGAAATATTTGTATTCGTGTTCGATCTACCGACTCAGATAATCAATGCCAACCTTATGTATTACATAACCTGTATGATTTATCATTGGAAATCAGGGAAAAGGGAAAAGGGGCTCACAAAAATGTGACATTGAAAGTGAGTCAAAACATGATGAACATACTGTGCCCCGCTCTTGGTCGATTTGTTTTTGTTTTTATACGAGGCTGGAATTAATTGTGATAGAATTAATCAGGACAGGTAACAAAAACCTTGAAAATTTTGTTTTTAATTTAACTTTCAGATATGTCGATGTCTATAAATAACAAGAAGTTTGCTGAACGCTTCGATCGTATATATGCTTCTGTACTTGAAATAAAGGACACAACAGCCTCTTCTGTATCAGCTGCTTACCTCCACCTCTTACTTAACATATAACCAACATGGACAGCTTACTGCTTAGCTGTATGATATAGGTGACGATTTCAATGTTCCTATCTTTCCAGTAAATTCCCCGCTTCTCCAAAGCATGGTGTTTAAATGTTATTCCAGTGCTTGCTGTAAATATCGAGATTTGGTGATACATGAGCTCGGTTCTCACTTTGAGGATTTGATGTTTATTTGGATGTCGGGTGTCGCCGACGGAATAGAAGACGCTTACCATTCCAGAGCACGTGGTGTTATTCTCTTGTAGTTTTAGAAGGGTATTCATGTAAATGTTTCCTTTGTTCATATTTTGCCTGATTTTGAGTGAGGGTTGTGGTTTTGTTGACGCTTCGGTATTCTTTTTTTTCCTTACTTTTATATCTTCGAATCGCGAAAAGGTAATTCGAGTATACTATTAATTTCCAAATTCTGTATGAAGATAAAGAGAATTATAACCCCTAAAAACATTCGACTGTGCGATAATATAGGTAATACTACTCGCTGACCACGCTCAGTGTGGTCACCCTAACATCACCTCCGGCCTTACATACAATGATGGACGGGAACCCCGGACTGTTTTATGTCACAGAAGTATTTTTATGAACAAAATCTAATTTTTCAGCTAACAACCCACTGACACAGAGACCCATTACTCTCCCTCAAGGTTTGAGTGGTTTAATATTTAGTTGTTATGACCTAGATGTGGCGGTCAACACCTTTGAGTGGTATAATATCTGGTTGTGTTGGCCTAGATGTGGCAGTCAACACTTTTGAGTGGTATAATATCTAGTTGTTATGACCTAGATGTGGTGGTCAACACTTTAGAGTGGTATAATATCTAGTTGGTATGACCTAGATGTGGCGGTCAACACCTTTGAGTGGTATACTATCTAGTTGTTATGACCTAGATGTGGCGGTCAACATTTTTGAGTGGTATAATATCTAGTTGGTATGACATAGATGTGGTGGCCAACACCTTTGAGTGGTATAATATCTAGTTGTTTTGACCTAGATGTGGGGGTCAACACATTTGAGTGGTATAATATCTAGTTGTTATGACCTAGATGTGGTGGTCAACACCTTTGAGTGGTATAATATCTAGTTGTTTTGACCTAGATGTGGCGGTCAACACCTTTGAGTGGTATAAGTTTTATGGTCGCCATCTTGATGGTACAATATTCTGTATCTTTGTGTGATATGAAGATGGACGTTTTTGAGTTTGCTTGTTAGTCGTTTACTTGTTGTGATGGCAATGATGACTCGGTTCTCATTTTGAGGATTGATGCTTACTTGGATGTGACCAAGATTTGCATGGCGGGTGTCGTCGATGAAGCAGAAGACGCTTACTCTTCCGGAACACCTGGTCTTATTCTCTTGTGATGTAACGAAAGTCTCCATGTAAATATTTCCTTTCTTCCTATTTTGCCCCTTTGCGTTTCTTGTACAAAATATTTTTTTCAAAAGTATTGGCGTTTTTCTTAGAATATAAGTTAGGTGATACATATATCTTACACTAGTGTTAATGTAATATGAAATTTGTTTAACACATGAAATAAGCCATCGACGAAAGAAAGTCATGAAATGAACTATAAGCACTGCTGTTCTGGAAATGACTCGTAGTCACTTCCGGCGACAAAGTGACCCTATCAACGACACGCCCTCAAATTGTTCACCGTGAAATACACATTCTGACGAAAATGACAGTGCATCGCCAGAGTGGACTATTTTTCCTGCGGCTATCAAGGGTAGTAATTTATGACCTTATCACTCATCACCTTTCAGCTTGAAATGCCTATCCATGAATTTTTCCTTACACACAATTAATAAGAAACATTGCAACATCTTTGCATAGGAATCGAGATATTTCAAAATTGAACATGTGTTTTCTGGATATATTTATATCTTGTCATATATTTCAGCTTAAGGTTGATCATGGTCGGACAATTTTCTTTCATGGCCGTATCCTGTCCATTATACATACCACGTGTACAAATGTTACCTTTCTTGCCAGGTAAACTAGGTTTTTGTCACGGCATATTTCTTTTTTTACATTTCGTAAGTTGTCGAGCACCGCGGGATTTTAACTTCCCAGTTTTATCATGTACTTACTTAATCCTTGACACAGGGAAATTCCTAATTTTGCTTTAAATGAACTACCGAAAAAACTTATATTTCCATAAAAAATATAACGTTTTTAAATCATATGTATTTCGGAGGAAACTTGAGTTTGTATTTATAGATATTTTTGTTGAATCAGGACAGTATTTATATTGAATCGATGACACAGCTGTAGGTATTTCAAAGGATTACATCATTCAAGAAAAAAAAGGAGAATACCAAACGTCAACAAAACCATAATCCGAACTCAAAATCGATTAAACAAGGGGCAACATAGGAACAAAGAAAAGATTTACATGAAGACTCTCGTAAAAGCACAAGATAATAAGATTAGGTCTTCCGGAAGAGTAAGCCTCTTCTGCTTCATCGACAACACCCGCCATGTAAATCTTGGTCACATCCAAGTAAGCATCAATCCTCAAAATGAGAACCGCTTCATCATTGTCAAGGTTAGTTTCAGTGTGTGTATCATATTACACATGAATTAACAATCATTAATTAAAAATAGGTAGTGATAATTAGAAAAGGAAAACATGAGGGAAATCTAGACATGAAAATGATATGTTCCTCTGTTAATCTAATGAAATCCAATGTATCTACTGAACATCAGTAGGATGAATCAAATGGTACCGAATATAGATGAAGGAATAAACTAATTAAGGGTTATCTATATAGTATATCGTTGAATATTTTACGAGCTGATTAATAACTTTTTCAGGCAAATATAACAACGGTAACTTGATCAATTGCTGGAATGTATCATCGCAAACAATGGATTTTGCTTTTGACATGTAATATGCCAAGGTCTTTGTTAATTTTGGCAAATCATGCGAAAAGATACATGTATGAAAAAGTATTAAAATAAATCTCTATTTGTACCTTAAGGTTATGACTTAATATATTTTATACAACTTCAAGAATATGGAAGGCAATATAAATTCATGATTACGATTCAGTATACAGAGTATGTATTTAATTAATCATATCATGTTTTATTTATATCAACATGGGATTGCATCTGTATAATGACAGAATTAATTAAGGTTGAAAAATGTCGTTCAAGTTAATCAACTGGGCCCTGAGGTATTTATCTGTCGAGATACTTTAAAATCATGCCCTTTTGCTATTTAAAGAAATTATAAATACATGTTATCCTTATGTGTATACATTCCATATACTTTGTTCAAGTTGGTCATGATTCAACAGCTCTCAAACTTCCATTACTTTTGAAATGACTATTTGAAATCGAACTTTTCCAATCGTTTTGAATAGATGGATAATGAGATATCTTGAGTACATGTGTACTATGTACCTTCGTACAGATAAGGGTCACTAGCGTTGTTTGTCTAAAACATATTAAAATAGCCTTTGAGCGTTTCAATTAAAGCGATTGTATTTACATTATTAAGTGTATTAGCTCTGTGGTGAATTGAGTAAATATTCCCTAATTAAGTCCTATGTCTCTTTATTGTTGGGTACTAGTAGCTATATATAGTATACATGAGAACAACACAATAACTCTTGAATAATTTAATTTGATGCTGTAAAAAGCAATATACAGAACCTGTAGGCTTATTGGCGAGATCCTATGAGTAGAATGATTCAGAACAATAGTCTCTAAAGTGTATAAGATTAACTTCTATATCGTGTTGTCGATTAAGCAGAAGAGGCTTACTCTTCCGGAACATCTGGGCCCGTATTCACGAAACCGTTCTCATGCTCAAGCATGGATTCTGAGCTCAAGCCAGCTTTCCTGAAACTCACCTGGATCATGTTGAAGAGCTAAGTAATTGTAAATGTTGAAAACTGCTTTCGACTTCATGCCTCTTCAACTTTTAACCAAAACTTTGACAGAATCAGATTGGTTTAAAAAATGTATAGCCATAACAAAAAATAAGGGTACAGAATCCATGCTTGAGCATGAGAACGGTTTCATGAATACGGGCCCAGGTCTTACTATCTTGTTCCTTTACAAGAGTCTCCGTATCAATCTTTCCTTTGTTAATATTTTGCCCCTAGTTTAATTTGTTTTGAGTTCGGATGATGATATTCTTAACACTTTGGTATTCTCTAATTTATCTTCTACTACTGAGTCATACACAGAAACTAGTATGCAGCTACAGAGAGTGTTCAAACTTAACAAGGAGATAAAAACCGTTTGTAAATGGCTAACTGGTAGAAATATTGTTATATTTTTTATCAAGTGGAGTTGGGTATGTTCTGAGGATAGCGTAGGCTTTACCTGTATAAAATTTACCTGTATACGTCATCGACTGAATTATAACTGAACAAGGCAGACTGAACACATTTTTGTAACATGACTAAAGGAACGAATGCAGTGAGATATCTGTTCCTACAGAATGTTCTTTGTTTTTCTTTTAGACTAATGAAGTTATGTAGCATACAGAGAGTTAGTTAGTAAAAGGATTTGTTTTTACTATCACTCATATTATGTTTCTCGGTTCTCATTTTGAGAACTTGATGTTTACTTGGATGTGACAAAGATTTACATGGCGGGTGTCGTCAATGAAGCAGAAGAGGCTTACTCTTCCGGAACACCTGGTCTTCTTCTCGTTTACTTTTACGAGGGTCTCCATGTAAATCTTTCCTTTGTTCAAATTTTGCCCCTGGTTTAATTGATTTTGAGTGTGGATTATGGTTTTGTTGACGCTTCGGTATTCTCTTATTTTATGTATATAGGATTCCTTGTTTTAACTGTCACTCATATTATGTATATAGGATTCCAGGAAAGTTTCTCAACAGGATTTAATTTGGAAGATACCAGACGCTTTCAGAATACTTAATATTAAAGATCCGATGTTTTAATTCGTATCTAAAGTTTTGAGAAAATCAGTTTCGGTTTCATGAGGTCTAGAAGTTTCATGATATGATTCATAGCACAATCAATTCGATTGACATACTACTTAATGTAACAATTAATGTACTCTTATTAGAATTAATTAGAGATAACCAACACAATCATAATCCGAATCTATATTTTGCCTTTAGCTCAATCGATTTTGAGTTCAGATTATGGTTTTGTTGACGCTTTGGTATTCTCTGATTTTTTTAAGGCGAACATAATAGCCATTAACCAGACACTCGAATTCAAATTCATTCGGTAAGACTAGGAAGCAGAATTAACGTTTATGAAGAACCACTAAAGTATTTTAACAACAACAAATGTAGTTATTATTCATCTTAATAGCAGCAGTTGACAATGCTTTGTAAATATACAAAACTGCAAATATATATATATTTTCTAACAATTTGGTGTGTACGTTCTGTTTATAATTGTTATGGGGGCAGTTTACAGGGTTTTCCTGTTTGTTTGATAAAGTAGGGTGTATATACACCTATTCATTCTGACAATACATGTATACTTACAGCAACAGGTTTCACAGACCTATCTATGGCAGTCAGATCGTAAAGTTACATCAGTTGTGTTTTAGAACATATTATTTACACAATGAAATACTAGTAGTCTTAAATGGAAAAGATGTAAGTTATATTTCAAAATTTTCGAGAAACACATGCTTGATTTGAATTTGAATTTGAGTCTGAGAACGTTTATATATACAAGAGACCGTTAACCCATCCTCCCCTGCAGTTTCATTATTCACTATAGCAACCTTTGAACTGGAACAGTTCAAATGAGTCTACAGTGGTGAATGAGTTTAATACCACAGTCGATGTTGTAGAACATATTATTTACACAATTAAATACTAGTAGTCTTATATGGAAAAGATGTAAGTTATATTCTTGTCGATAACTTTACTTTAGAACTTATTCATAATGCTCTATCGTGCTCAAACCCAAATTTAAACTCATTTATTTTTGTGATTTAGTAATGAAATGATAAACCATACATTATTTTGGAGGAACATTGAAAAAAAACCACAAAGTTGAAAAAATTAACGCTTGACTTCCTGACAAGATGAATTGAATTTTCGAGGTACATGCTTGATTTGAATTTGAGTCTGAGAACGTTTATATATACAAGGGACCGTTAACCCATCATCCCCTGCATTTTCATTATTCACTTTAGCAACCTTTGAACTGGAAGAGTTCAAATGAGTCTACAGTGGTGAATGAGTTTAATACCACAGTCGATGTCCAACACGACTTCGATCTACTCTGACCTTACCTGCTCTCATCATCACACTTCATCATTACCGATGATACATGACGTATTGTCCGCACTGTTCCACTGGTCAGCCGATCCCCTCAGGTGAGTAACGACACGCGTACATGTAGGACATTCCAAGAGACAGGTGTATGTATGGGACATTCTCTATAGTAGGTGCGGAAACAGTTAAGGCGAGGTGATATGCCATACCGGACCGGGGCCGTTCACCATCGATACGCATGAACAAGATCATTAATGATGTTTTTATTTAATCTATCACAGATAAAACGATTTCATAAAAGGTTTTCCTGTCACAGAAAAAAAGGTCAGTCGGTAACAAGGACTCGTGTATTTGCATTAACGATACGATACGTAATCACATGGAGAAGATATATAAGACATCGTTATTAAAATTATTCTAAAACTTCACATTCAAATAGAACAAATCATTATTATTTTCATAGTATGAATGCTGGGCTATAATATAAAAAAAATAAGTGTGACGAGTTTCGAGATGTTAGAGATGAATAAATTGTAGTGCAATAATATCTTATATTATAATTATAAAGGAAAACGTACACCGCGACCCAGAAACAAAACAAAAAACAAAACATCAATTTATACATGGTACAAAGTATGTGATGGGTGGCGTCACGCTTCCACGATTGGTACAATTTTGAAATTTTTATAATGATGGCTTAAAATTCAAAACTTGTATATGGGATCTTTATCCATTCTTAAAACCGAAGATGATTTCGTTGTTTGATCCCAAAAGATTCTTTTATCGGAAATAGAACGCTTAACTTGGAGTTTAATTATGTCTGTTTTCAGGCCATTACCATTTACACAATATCACAGATCCCGCATTGGCTATAATGAATTGTCTTGTCTTAAGATGCTAAACGTGAGTAACAAAGTAAAACAACTAAGAACTAAGAGCTTTCAATATCTTTACATTTTGTATTAACAAATGTCCCTTCTATCTTAAAACTGATTTCCAAAGACAAACAGAACTACAGCAACATTACAACAAATCTAGTGAAAAACTTTTATATTTCAAATGTAAGGGGGTAGACTCTACATCAATTTATTCGATGTTGCTAAAGAATGGTGTTCCTTACTAGAATATAAATTAGAGAATACCGAAGGGGTAACAAAATCATAATCCAAACTCAAAATCGATTAAATCAGGGGCAAACTATGAACAAAGGAAATATAAAGATGGAGACCCTTGTAAAAGTACAACAGAATAAGGCTATGTGTCCCGCGTATTCTGCTTCATCGACGACACCCGCCATGTAAATCTTTGTCACATCCATGGAAACATCAAGTTCTCAAAATGAGAATCGGGTATCATTGTCAATCACAACAAGTAAACACACTAATGAGCGTACTCAAACACGTCCATCTTCATATCACTTAAAGATACAGAATATTTCTAAAGAGACAAAGATGGCGACCACAAAACATACCAGCAATGCATTATTCATATGTGCAACAGGAAAATATCTTTTCGAGGGGCTAAGATGAGAACAAGAACAAATTCAGTATCATTTTATTTTGTTGTTTATTGTAGCTTCGTTTGGTAAGTATAATTATTATAACTCCAATATAATATACCATCACAACGTACCGTTTTAGCTAGAATGGACTTGTCAATAGTCCATCGTTTGTGGCTAGACTTGTTTTGACCAACGCATAAAGGACTTATCACATGTCTATTTTGATCTTCGAAAAATGAGTGTTTACAAATATAATGTTTAAATCTATTCTTTAAGGTTCAATTTTTCGGATACATTTACCCCCGCAGCAAAGTTAAAGGGTGGTGGTGATATACTGAATCAATCTGTTGTCTGTCTGTCGTCCGTAGTAACTTGTCAATAGATGTCCTCCTTAACTAAACGGGTAAATTTTACATTACATTCGCCGGTTATTGAATTTACCCGTTTTCCATTGTAGTTATCCCCCGATAACCTTAACAAAATAGTAAGTTAATCCTTAAATATACTCTACCTCGAAATGTACAATTATTTGTTACTGTTTTATGATGGTTTATTTATATAGACAATAGGATTTGATTTATGATTCATATAAAAAAATCAAAAAAATTCTTAATTTAATTTGCCAACATTATTTATTATAAAAAAAACCCCACATTTTTTTCTAAAATTAAAAAAAGATAAATATATTCAGTCCCAAGGGACCCCATTGGAAATAAGCCTGCACGACCTTATGGGTCATCCCGGGTAAAAGGATGAATGTTTTAATTCTTAAATTGATATTTCATGTTACTACCTTTTATCCGAATAAATATTATAACTATATTAAAAAAAACGTTGCAAACTATGAGACACTGCTTAATCAACAACCCGTGGATGGGTCGCTGGAATTTTCTTTTTGTTTTATAAAGGCAGGTATTCTGAGTCTCGTTAGCCGTCCCGATATTTAGCGGATTACTAGGCAGTCGGAACCCTTCGGACTACAAGGATCTATATAACTTTTTGTCTGGTTTTGTTTGTAGAAAATAAAACTTTTATAAAAAAAAAATCATAGCATCATACAAATTTCAAGTTTATCGATTCTATTTTGTACTACTCAAGAGGGTTTTTTCATCAGTTAAGTTATCTTTGTTTGTTTAAAGGCCCAATATACGTAACTTTCGGCAAAACTTGAAGCGAAAATCAAGCCTAATAACTTATTATATTTATAGATTTAGTTAAGATTAACTAATATCAGCAATATCCAAGATGAATTCTTTCGCGGTTACCGGTACAGCAGCAGTTGAAACACGCTATTTGTAAACACGCGTCCATCTCGAACCGTTTTCTACCTTCGGTTTGTTATTGAAGTGGGGCCCACCTGAATTATTTTCAATTCTTTGGATTTTTCTATCAAGAGTTTCTTGTTAGTTACCGCTCAGGTTTACTTCGTTTTAGGCTTATTTTTGCATGGTTTTCAACAGGATTTTTTTCCAGAATTTTTCAGAATCACGAAAATTTCCCTGAAGTTACGTATATTGGGCCTTTAATCGTCACTATGAATCACAAATATACAAAAACAATACTGCCATCAGATGATAATGAACGAAAACAAACATGAGATGTACGATAACGGTAAGGAGGGCATTCAAGCGTGATACTACAGGAGGTTGACCACGTCCGTGCACTCGTACGTCCAAACCACAGCAGGACCGTAAACACATTTTTGACGTAAGTGACCAGACCTTATTATTACACATAGGAAAGTTTTACACACGGGGTGAATGACAAATCGAAAGTGACGCGGTGTGTATATAAACAAAGCACGACTCGTAATACTTCACTTACAGGTATCTTATCAACAGACCGTTAACTTCACCACGTGGCGTTCTCATTAACCCATAATTACAATAACGGTGAAATCATATAATTGTAACAGGAAACAAAACTAGTCAAACAAATTTACTGGATTATAATATATACTTGTGTTTCATAGAACAGTATGGCAGTAACGTCTGTCAAAAATTGACACAAGCCACGTTCGGTACCGATAAAGAAGGGATTGTTCGTTGATTTAAACCTATGTGTGAACTACAGGAAAGAACTTGAATCTCAATATCTTTTGGTAAGTATTATCATTATTCATAGAAATATTAATCATTAATTTTACATGTCTAAATGTCCAACAAGCATCGAAATGATGCTGCCGTCACTTTTATTTCAACTTTTGTAAGACGTATTAAAAAATGGAATATCTGTATGATTTTCAAATAAATTGAACTTGTACAATATCTTTTAGAAGATGTGCTTAACATAGTCAATGATACTGCATAAAGGGTGAATTCTTCATTGAGATTATTATAACATGCTTATCTCTTTAGCGACTCTACATAATGCCACGAAATTACGTTTTATTTTATATCTATTAATAGTTCTTATGTCATGTGGGGTTTGATGTCTCTGTAACTAGTTGTTGCAAAGTATGTTAGCCTTAAAAGTTGACGAGTGTTGCTGCGGATGAAATGCATTAACTGATAGGGAAACGTCTGAGAAGAATATTTTACTTTTATAATACTGTGTATAAATCATAGATCCTTTATTAGAACCACTTAAACTTGATATAAAGTGTCCATTCGGAATAAACGCTATCGTACTTTTTCTGCTCCAATGTTTATCACCTTGTAGCGAAAATGACAAATACATCATGTAACCTACGATGATGACTTGGTTCTCATTTTGAGGACTGTTGCTTACTTAAATGTGACCAAGATTTACATGGCGGGTGTCATCGATGAAGCAGAAGACGCTTTCTCTTCCGGAACACCTGATCTTATTCTCTTGTGCTTTTCCGAGAGTCTCCATGTAAATATTTCCTTTGTTCCTATTTTGCCTCTAGATTAATCGATTGCGAGTTCGGATTATGGTTTTATTAATGCTTTGGTATTTTCTGAGTTTTTTTCTACAACTCGTTTATCGATTAACGTTACTTAACTCTTCTTCTATTATTCATAATATGCCAAAATAATTATGTTACCATGGAATTTTACTGGAATTTTTGTGATTTTTGCATGATATCTACTTTCTTAATTTGAGGTAAGAATAAGTAAAGCCTCTGATAACCTATAGATGTGAAAAAAAACTTATTGATCATTTTTTTTACACACAAATTGGTCTCAAAGAGATGTACATATTATACGTCCGTTGAGGTATTTCGATAAAAAACAAGTTTCAATGCCATCGTTTTTACTTCGCTAACCTAATTAAGTATTTTGTTATAACCAATGTACGAGTTTAATACGGTCTTTTATATGACTCATCGGGGAGTTGCAATCTGAAGTGACAATATTATCTATTAGGGAATTTGTTGAACCTAAAGGCATACCTTCTCGGTTTTGAAATATTTTTCGAAGAATTAAATGAAACAATTCAGATAAGGAATAGATGCATAACATTGCTATCGCACGTGAGTAATTGTAAACATATGAATAACAAATCTGCTGTAAAGCAAGCAAAATACAATATATTTTATTAAAGTGTCACATGTCACATTACGGAAAATACAACACTGATGACATTTGCAACAAAAAGTGACACCCAGCCGATATCGGTTTATGAGGCTGTATACAATCACTAATACAACATTATTTGCACCTTCAGGGAGGATAGAGTTCAGTTCGAAAAGATTTATATGGATATATATACTGTAGCCTTATCAATTATGTGAAAACAAGCGCCGATATCTAAGCTTTAAAAAATACTTTATTGCCTACTAAAAACTGAATATCGGCGTTTACAATTACCCTCAATCTTTTCAAATGAGTTTAAAAGATTAAAATTTGGGAAGATGGATGTAACTTGAGTAACATGATGACTTCTGAAATCGTTAAGAATTGAACAGTCACAAAGAAAATAAATTTCGTCAGGAAATGTATGATTTTTCTATATATACCAAAAAAGAGAATACCAAAGCTTCAACAAATCCATAATCCGAACTCAAAATCATTAAACTAGAGGCAAAATATGAACAAAGGAAATATAACATTGAGGCCCTCGTTGTTTTAAAACAAGGCAAAAATTTGTTCACTATTTTTGTTTTCTATATTCCTTAACGATTTATAAGAGTATCTCAAACAGAATAATGCGTCCTGCTTGCAAGAAATTGATAGTTTATGTGAACATAACCTTAGTATATATGTTAAACTATTTGTTATTTCATACGCAGATGACACCGTATTGATGTCGGAATCTCCTGAAAGTTTACAGAGTGCTCATGATTGTTTTCAAAATTATTGTGAATAGCGAAAATCAACAGTCAATACAAATAAGACAAAAGTTGTAATATTTGAAAAGAGTAAAAGTAGACGAGAGCTTAATTATACCATTTTTGATGATCCAATAACTCGCGAAGATTCGTATCCCTATCTTGGTATATTGTTAAATTATAATGGTTCATTTGCAAAAAAAAAGAGGAACTAGCTGAACAAGCAAAGAAAGCATTATTTGTATTGTATACTAAAATAAGAAATATTCCTCTATCTATAGGCTTGCAACTTAAATTGTTTGATTCACTAGTCTCTCCAATTTTACTTTATACCTGTGAAATATGGGGATATGAAAATGTAAATATAATTGAAAAAAAAATCCATTTGCAATTTTGTAAATAAGAATAAGAATGCTAATGTTTTGGCATAAATTAATCACTGGAGGCGATAAACTTTCTAGTATATTCTATCGCTTAATAGTAAAAATGCAAGAAAATCAAATCGCAGACTTAAAATGGCTCGGTTATATAAAAACTCTACTTAATGATACTGGTTTTACTTACCAACATTTAGTTAAACCAAAAAACATGTACATTGAATAGATCTGTTTTTAAAAAAATGCCAAAAAGATGTTTATGTGACCAATTCATTCAAAACTGGTTTTCTCACATTGAGTCTTATCTTATTAAGCTTAATTCCCAAGAACGCATAACTATCAGCAGATTTTGAATGTCATATTCAAAACTACCTATTGAAACTGGTAGATGGATTGGTATACCGCGTACTGATAGTGTTTGTTTATTCCAATGTAATAATGCTTTAGTTTCTGTGTTAAGACACAAATATATTCCACATTACTATTCTAAAAATCCAAGTTTAACTAAAATGAGAGGTATGTTTGAAATGTAACAAACCGGTATTATCTTAAGGGAATTTTTTCCTTAAAAATTTCGAAACCCTATGTAACTCACGCTGATTATATATTAATATATATATGTTGTACCATATTATACTCATTATATTAACATGCATATTATTCCTGCCTGCATATCTACAGTTAGGTAACATTACAAATAACTACTTAAGTAAATATGAGATTGTAATATTACTTCATTACCCTGTCAGCCATGTACATTGCTTTGTTATATTGACCTCTTGTAGCACACTTCGCGTGTGTCTTGAGTGAATAAAGAATCTTGAATCTTGTTAAAGTACAAGAGAATAAAACCAGGTGTTCCGGAAAAGTAAGCGTCTTCTGCTTCATCGACAACACCCGCCATGCAAATCTTTGTCACATCCAAGTAAATATCAAATCCTAAAATGAGAACCGAGTATCATTGTCAATCCAAAAAAGAAAACACACTAACTAAAATGGTACATCTACCCTGCAGGTAGGCCGTACAAATTTTGTACCTGCTGCCCCCATTGCATGATCGTAAGAGGCGACTAAATCTGGGATGTTCTTTTTCATTTCTTCCTAAACAACGTTTTTTCCCTAATGACACTACCTTATTTTTCACAGTGAGGAAGACTATAGGTTCAGTCCACAGGCTGAGACATACCAGAGTCTCTAACAATGGTAGTTACTACTCCCTGCTTCCCGCTCAGCATTATAGGAGTGGAATGACTGGTTCACCGGTTGGGGTATTCTTCTGGGGGCCTCCGGCAAAATACTTCAGTGCGGTAGCACTTTAAATCGGCAAAAGATCCGGACTAACGCAAAAAGGTTTACACGAACATAACACTGCCTCTCAAATACACACGTACTCAGCACACGCATACACTGAGAGACCGTCCTTGAATTACCCTGGCTGTTAATAGGACATAAAGTAATCAAACCAAACCAAACCTGTCATCGGTTATGGAACCCAAACCTACTCGATCGGTCGTGAGTTTTGGTAAAGATATGTTGATATTTTGACTTAACTGAGTAAAAGCGCCCACGACTGTTTGCTCCTCCATCATGGAAATTCATCCGCATTGTAGTACCTTTTTGGATACATGGATTTTGTCAAATAATGAGAAAAAAGTCCTAAACATATATTTCTGTCTGGTGTAGGGATATCTTTTTTTTTAAACATACCATGTAATGACATGATAAAGTCGAGATATTGAACGGATGGTCCTCTAGTAAACCAGATACTAGCAACCATGTATACATCTAATAACGAATCCGTAGGCGTCCCGGCTTTGTTTAGCTTTGTTACGGCACTATCGGTAAACGCTGAAAGAAAAAAACAAAGACAAGAGATCATCATAAAGTTATTCCTTTTACAGTCGTCGACGTCACCAGAGAGACACCTCCAGGTATTTGATGTTTCTCTACTTAAATCTTTAGTCATTAGGTATTCAGGATTTTCAAAGAAGCAACTCAAAGAACATTGTGTAAGAATTAGCTCCATTTAAAATAAAATTCTAGGGCTTTATACGTGCTTTCAAATTGCGAACGTGATTGCGTTTCGTTTGTATTTTTTAAAAATTATTCCTATAAATGTACCGAATGATCGAAAAACTGCGTTTGATCAGTTTGAAACCGTCGGCACTTTTCGTAAACGAGAAAATATTTTTTGCGTTTACGGCAAATGCATACGGTTCCCGATTGATGTATTGATGTACATACTTTCCTGTCATTTTTGTCACTTCAAAATTTTAAACTTTGTTCATAGAACCGTGAATCATCGGCAACAATAACATTAATACTCACAAAGCATGTAACAGCAGCAAAAACTACAAAACAGTGTCAATATAGTGCGGTTGTGCGGCACATTTGGGGAAAATATAAAAAGGCAAAATACCCGGATAAATGTCATATTAAAACTGAATTTTAAAAGAGTCATTATAACGAGCGTTCGTAGAGAGTCGTAGGAATCGAGCCAGGTCGTCTTTGTGAAATACGACATCTCTATCTTGTCCACCACACTAGAAAACGTATTTTCTTTTCTTAAGGACTAGGTACAGCCATATTGGTTGTTACCTGGATGAAAATGGTAATATTGAAATTTTAATGTTTCCTTCCAATACATGGCATAAGTTTTATCCCATTATGTTAAATATTGATATAAAATGCAGTTAAGCCCCCAAAATTAAAAAAATCTGTACTTAGGAAAAATATATTCAGTAAATAATATCGAAATGGGAGTGCACAAATATGTTTCATATAGTTATTTGAAACATTTCAAAAAAATAATACAAAGTTACTGCAATGTTCATAGAATGATAACCCAGTGTTAAAATTTCGATATTATTCTGTAAATCAGAGTATCAGGGAGAAATACACAGGTACCCCCTTTAAAAATGTCGTCCATTACATGCTGTTTTCAGTTCAGGTAAAAGTAGTTACCTGTATCTCGTGGGGGCAATATAGGGGCAGTATTTTATATTGAGTAGGTCATTTGTCATGTAAATGTAAATTTCGTGTCAAAAAAATGTATAAAATTAAAATAATAACACCGACATAACGTAATTTACATTTACGATACGGTTACCTAATTACTAATTAAGTTTGAGAAATGTATTTTGATACCAATGTGCCTCAACTGCCACACATGTTTACGATGGCAACAATTTACGCTAGCGATGTTTGACAGGTGCGAAGCCGAGAACGAAGCGGTATAATCAGTGAGTTAATACTGTCCGATCCACGCGGAAGTGTATAATATATACGAATTCCATCAGAATTTATACAACACAAATTAAACTTTGTTAACAATTCTTTCAAAATCATTATATTACCTAAAAAAAACACTGCCGGAAGTGCCGAACAACATATTTTCACGTGCTATACATTCGCCCAAAAATGGAAAACTGGCAATCGCTAAAAACAATTTATCGTGATAGGAACGGGCAGTTTTTGCTTTGTGACGATATACCAAGTAACATTTGCCTTTACTGCATGCTTGAATCCAATTTAATCGTTAATTTTGTCGATGTTTCACCATGCCTCTAAGTAAGGCGTATGAATATCTAAATCAGTAAATAGTTCAAAATGGAGGACAAAGGGAAATTTTTCGCTACATGCTACGGGAAGATGTTTGATTTAAGAGAGCTGACATAATGTCATAACTCGTCATACCGCAGACGGTAAGATTTTTGTTTTGGCTATGCGGCGTGCCACATAAATTTGCCGATCGGCGATGGAAATTTTAAAAATTTGATCCAGATGTAATCGGTGTCCTGAATGTACGTAAATTGCCATTCATGTGACGAGTACGTTCTCTTATTCTGCGGTTTTCAATTGAAAGAGAGATTTATTCAAAAATCGAAGGCTCGTCTATCATTCTGTGTATATTAAAGTAACAAAAATGATATTCATTGTTTTTATTATCTTTCGCAGTATTCTGCAAACGTGCACGCGTTTTTAGACATATAACATCAAATATCAGAAAAACCGCCAAACGTACCAAAATATGGTAGAAATTATCGATTCTCCATCACAAAATGTACTTTTTGGTCTATTTTGGTCATGTATTTTGCAGTATTTAATAAAATAACAAGTTTTGGTAAAAACACCTCCGCCATATTGAATTGTCCTGTACCTAGTCCTTAAACTTTCAAGTTTCATTTCAATAATTAAGTTTAAGGAAATATCCTGGAAATTACTTCTTAATTCAAGTAACACATGTCGATGTAAAACCCGAATAAAAAAAAGCCTTAAGAAAAGGAACGCGTGTGACATTTGCGTAAGATGTATATGTGTTTTCCCGGAACGACTTGGCAAGATACGGCAAATTTGAAATTACGTTAAACATTAATCGGGAAAAAGCGAAGTCACTTTCAACAGATTTAGGCACTTGTCAGCTCGAGGGGAATATGGCGGAGTGGTAATGTTAAAACAACAACTTTTTTTTTGCGGGGGAACAAACTGTCACTGTAAATTGGCACCCTAGGTGTTGCCTGTTTAAACATCAGGAGACAAATTTAGCGATGACCCACACTTAGACAGGTGTCTGCTGAAAGAGGCTGTGTCCATCAAACCTGACCAAATCTCGCTCTCTAGCCGCGGGAAAGGTACAGAGGTATAAGTTCTGATGTCCAGGCGAAGATAAATGGACCAGTTCTGACAGGGGTCAACAATTCTTGTTTGGCATGTCCCATTAGATATGCTAAGTGTTTCTTAATCCCCGTGTAAAACGCTTCGGACACATCATAACTTTCACAGGTGTACAGCAGGGTTGCCCGTTACAACAGGATTAATTACTTGTAAACCCTACGTAAACATAACTACTAATAAACATTTCGGAGAATTCACTTATGATTTTTTTCCAAATAAACTTACTCATGCTCAAATAAATAAATATATGTCACCTGGTGCCTTTTTGGGAGTTCTTACCTGCGTGACGTCACTTTGCAGTGCCCAGCGGCATGTCGTTATCCGTCGCACAGACAGATGTATCAACTACTGTCTTGATACCGCATCAAAGGTTTCTTCGGACGGGGGCAAGTTTCGGGGCAGCTAAAGTTACGTTACTGCGCTAACACTATAAAACTGCTCAAACTCGTCAGCGGTAGCGGCCTGGTGCACAGCATTATCGTAACACGTGCTGTAATGGTTTAGGAATATTGTCTTCTCTTATCTAAGGTAAGTTACTATATAATATAGTTACATCTAGGCTAGCATATTAAAACAATGAATTCAATTTTTCGAATTTACATTATCATATCGTTTAAAAACCTTGATTGATTTCGTTAAAATTTTATTGTATTTTGTGAAATATCTTTGTAAACACAGGAACATGACTATTTGTTAAATTGAATAGACCTTAAGGTTAAGAAATATAAAAGGAATGGCACATCAGCTGAAATGATGATAAAAGAATGATATACAAGCTGTAACGTTTTAGCAGTTTGTTCAACAACATGGTAAAATAGGTATATATCCTTAATAGAGTACTATTTATTACAAATATCAAAACGTCTGATATCAGTCTCCAAACACCAGGATAGATTTAAAATATGTATTATAACATATTATCAGGTCCATGTGAACGTTTACACAAATGATAAAGTCGCTTCATAGTTTGATTTCACAGATCTAAACCTATTGTTTTATTCAGCTGTATTGTTAAGATCAAAATTGGTTATCTACTCTTCAGCCCACGGTATATTCATCTGGCAATACATCGAATCGTTCGGCATTTTCAGCATGTTTCATTTTCCTGTTCAAAATGGCGCGTACATTGTCGACAGATCAAAGCAAAGAATTTATGAATAAATGAATAAATAAACAATTAAATAAATAAATACAAGATAATGATATGTGATATAAATTGGCTCCCGTCTCTATAACTTGTTATATATAAATAAAGTTGGACTTTTATAATTAAGATCTACTTGATGTCTAAATCTAAGTTACAAACGAGGGGAGATAAGCTTGTGGAAGAAAGCACGTAGATTTTTCAATGGTAGCATATCTTATTTCTTGGTTGCGGGAATATTTACGTCTGAGAAAATCCGTAAAATTCCTTATCACTTGATTATAAGCTAACATTAAATTATTGCATGTTGTACCGTGTTAAAATTGTACATATTTTATATAAATGATGTTATCAATGTACAGTAGTACGTTATAAATGGATATTTTGGCAATTCATACGACCCGGATTCTGCCGGACAGAATCGGTGCCTAATATTCCAAATTTATGTGAAGCTATTCTCGGCGTTCTTTTGTCAAATTGAGTTTTACCGGCTATATCCAAAGCACGTGTTAAAGTCTACCAGGTTTTGATAACTGTTATATCGTCATACGGTAGTTTTGTCACTGCTCACTCTCGGTGTGCTTTTTTTATACGTACATTTTATGCTGATTTCCATAATGATCAAATGAATATACGGATTCATGAATTATCAGAATCACAATTTACCAAAATAATTAAATAAACATTCATTACATATCTACATATTTGCTTGTGTTCTTTCATCATCGAGTCGTCCCATGAATGTGAAAGTCTTAGGTAGCAGTTGTGAAATATCAGTTAGCTGTTCCGGCATACTTAATAATAAGTACGTGCTGTTTCAGTGTCTACGTTGTGCTACGTTGACCTTGAATGATACATATTACAATGTGTACTATAGGAACGGCTCGTAATCTACACGGGATTTCCCTTTGTCCAAATGGAATTCATATTGCCTATGAATGCCAACTGGCAGGAGTTTAAAACTTATATTTATCATTTTTAGAATTTCTTGAAAAATCCAATTACACTTTTTGTTATTTATGTAATGTATATATCAAGCATACTTGTTTAATGAATGAATAGAACAGCCGTAACTCAGGGAGGGTCAGTGGTACCGAATCGAACAAATATGACGTTATAATAATGATGACGTCAAAATACAATCCATGACATTCAGTGACTGTATGAATGCCAACATTTAGACGCGGCAGGGTTATATAGTAGAAAGGTCATACGATGGTAAATATAACGTTGTACAACTAGGATTCCATAACTGTTCATGATCTTAAAGACATAAAACCCGTTGATTGACATCTACAATTATTACAGAAGTAAATATATATATTAAAGCAAATAATGTAACTTATATATGGATAAGTTTTATAAAACGTATGTGAAGCAGAACCGCACATAACGTATTAAGATGACTTCAGCCAGATTTGAAACAGAATGTTTCCTTAGCGAAGAGCATAACACATTAATTTTCGGCTGCAAGAACTTTCAAATCTGGCTCATTTATCTTTTTTTTCATCGATGGAGGGACTATAAAACGTGAAAGAAAAAGTTGTTTTTATCAATTCCCTATCATTTCCAAATAAGTAAGAGAGTTTTTTGTTGTATTTGATATTATGATGTGTGCCGTGTGTATTGCTAACAAGAAAATGTCCATTCCATCAACCTGAACATACCTGTCACGAGTGGTCAGCTTGACCAATGGATCAGGACACAGACGGGACGTAATCAGGACATATAACACGGTGTAATTGATATGCTAATAGAATGTTTTACGGGCGGGGCGTCAATGCTGTCTGTCCCTGTCCACCTAGGGTCAGTATTGATCTACGGGCAGTGTCCATTCACTGGTCAGTCTACTTACAGTGTCCATATACAGATCAGTCTGCGTGCATTGTCCACTATCTACATGTCTTCTCACGTACAAATTATGAATTTGTTTTAACACAGAAGCATAGAGGCATGATAATTTATTACATCTATTTTGGACCCGCATGTAAATAAATGTGTTGAGAGCAATTCAAAACTTTTTGTTGAGATATTGGTTAGATGAATTTCCGAAAAAAGTGTTCCCGATTGTAATAAATTCGGACCATTGGATGTACATTTATATAGAAAATTGATCTAACCATTCCCCTCCCACGTGTAAAACTACTCTAAACACTATACATTAGGTCCAAAACTAGTTGCAACGAATTCTCAAGCATCTGTATACAGGCACGTGACCTCAATATTACATTATTAACGTCCAGCCAAATTGCTAAAAACGACCCAAAAGGAGAAAAAGTTCCTCATTATTTTCATAAGGATTATTTAATCTTGTTCTAATTAGTGGTTGGTCGGTGTTGCAATGGATAGCACACTTTCCTTTTCACCAAGGCGACCGGGGTTCGATTCCCCGATCTGACGTGAAAAGGTATGGTGTTATATCTACCGACCACGTGGTTTTTTCTCCATGTTATCCAGTTTCCTTCCACAATAAGATCGACCCCCCCCCCCCCCCGTTTGTTAAATTATAAATTCATAGTTTACTCTTTGTCATATATTGGCCGCCTTTGTAATCAAACAAGTGGTCAATACACAGTTTGTAAAAGATGTGCATTGATAAGGTTGTTTTACCACAGTTGCTTGAGTTTCTGTCAGTATATAAGAACATTTTTATATATAAGGAGCCGCAGCCCATTACAGAATCGGCCATTACATTACTGTAATGAGAGGCTCATTTCACACATATTTTTTATTATTTACTGACAGAAACTCAAGCAACTGTGGTTTTACAAACGTGAGTTGTAGGGAATAAGTCGTAGAGCCTTGGGTTGTAGAACCAAAGCTCGCAGATTCGAACCCCAGCGACACCACTGTCTTTATCGCTTTTCCTCGTCCTGTTACATACCATGTAGTTGTTAATAATGTACATTACCCTTCAAATGCCGTTTACTGGCCACAGACGGCACACCCCCGTGTCTATATATAAATACAGAATTCTAACAGTGTATGTTCGTCTGCCGAGACGTAAACCCACGAAAATTAACGTGTTTCGACCAGTGACACTTTGATTATCTCACCAAGACGTTGGCCCACATTTCCCCAGACACGTTAGGATTTATAATATTACATAAACTTGTCTGATAAACTCACCATATTGCATGCATTTAATATAATCCTAATATTCTACAATAGAGATTTTTCTCAAACTTGACGCTAACACTTTAATGCATTGGTTTTACATTTCTAAAACAAGTAAATAAAAACATGCATTTTTTATATATATTTATGGTGGTTTATGTATTGGTTATAATGAGTAGTATTTTTGGAAAATGAAGAAAAACATTTAAGAATTTCAAGAATTCTGAATTTAATAATTATAAAAAAAATATGAAAGATGTGTTATCAAAGAAGTATTCAGTGACAAGTAACACTAGTTTCAAAGAACCTGAACTTCACAAAAGGAATATATTTCACGACAAGGAGAACCGCAAGTATAAACAACATCCTTAAGGAAATGTTTGTTCGTTAATCATGATTGTTTACGATTTTTTTTTTCTTAAAAAAAACAATGAATTTCATGTTTTGTGTCCTGGCGACGGATTATTGTAACACCTGATACGCTCCGGTCCAGTTATCTGAAGCATAGTTAGCTAACCAAATATTATCGCGAAATCGTGTATCTTATCTAGGTGCAAATTAGAAGTGTTATTTAATTACTGCAATTCAGGAATAATGTTTATAGATACAACATTTCCAAGGAATTCACAAATGGTTTACAAAAGTAAATTTTCACATGAAATAATGCATTTTAAATAATTACGTTAACGATACGGGAAGCCTACCAGACCTTGAACATTCGGATATCTATGTCCGTTTCATGGTGGTAGTAAAACCGCTATAATTAATACTACCTTACATCCAGTTTGGCAATGAACAATATTACTGTGACCTTTGTGACCCGGACAGGTCAGAGGTCAGTGCTAACGGGACGTAATAACAAAGGTATATGACAGGTGTCTTCTTCACTTAGATAGCCTCAAGTCATCAGCATGGTTTGCTTGCCACAATTTCTAGTAATATTTCTTTAAAATCCAATAATCCTCATTTTCAAAAGAAAAAGAACAAAATATTCTATAAAACCGAAATATAATAATTGCTAAGTATGTCTTGCCGCAATTTCTCAGAATTTTTCTCTTGAAAATGCTGTCATATGGTAACTGTTGATCCACTAATCCTCATTTTAGACAAAAAAGAACAAAATATTTCTATACAACCGAAATATAATAACATCTAAATTTGTGTTATACTAGCCAAAATTTTTTCAGAATATGTTTCTCCTATGGTAATTTTTAATCCAGTACTCCTCATCTTCAGACAATATTTTTTTTAAACAAAGTATGAAACAATGTACATTGTAAATCTGCCTAATCATTTTTTTGACAAATAACAATAAAAAACATCTTAATTGTTTGATGTTTATTTTGATTCTCGCTGTCTTCCTTTTAAATGTCTTTCCCACTACAGTCAAACCTGTCTACAAAAGACACCCAAGGGCCAGCGCAAAAGTGTCCTTTATAGAGAGGTGTATTTATACAAAGGTTAATTGTGTAGTAAATTGCACTGCGTGGGAAGATGAATCTGTCCTTTATAGACAGGTGTACTTTATACAGAGGTTAATTATATAGTAAATTGCACTGCGTGGGAAGATGAATCTGTCCTTTATAGACAGGTGTCCTTTATACAGAGGTTAATTGTATAGTAAATTGCACTGCGTGGGAAGATGAATCTGTCCTTTATAGACAGGTGTCCTTTATACAGAGGTTAATTATATAGTAAATTGCACTGCATTGGATGATGAATCTGTCTTTTATAGACAGGTGTCCTTTATACAGAGGTTAATTATATAGTAAATTGCACTGCATGGGATGATGAATCTGGCCTTTATAGACAGGTGTCCTTTATACAGAGGTTAATTGTACAGTAAATTGTACTGAGTGGGTCTGATGAGTTTGTCCTTTATACAGAGGTTAATTATATAGTAAATTGCACTGAGTGGGAAGATGAATCTGTCCTTTACGGACAGGTGCCCTTTATACAGAGGTTAATTATATAGTAAATTGTACTGAGTGGGTCTGATGAGTCTGTCCTTTATAGACAGGTGTCCTTTATACAGAGGTTAATTATATAGTAAATTGCATTGCGTGGGAAGATGAATCTGTCCTTTACGGAGAGGTGCCCTTTATGACAGGTTTGACAGTATTTGCTGTTGGTCATGATACGGAGGGTTTTGTATTGCTATATTTATTTTTCGGATTCATTAGAATATCAACCTCTTCGTGTAATCCATTTTACAAAAATGTAATAACTGCTAATTTTGTGTTATACATTTGTATATTTTCTCTTGAAAATGCTGTTATATGGTAATTATTGATTCACTAATCCTCATTTTCAGTAAAAAAAGAACAAAATATTTCTTCACAACCGAAATAGAGTAACTTCTAAATTCTAAATCTGTGGTATGCTAGCCAACAATTCTCAGATTTTTTCTCCTATATTGATTTTTAATCCAATACTTCTCTTTTTTTTTCAGCCAAAATATCCGTTATAAGCAAAATATGAAAAAATAACGTTGTAAATCTGCCTAAAATAACCAGTAAAAACATCTTAATTGTTTGATGTGTATTTTGATTCTCTCTGTCTTCCTTTTAAATGTCTTTCCCACTACAGTCAAACCTGTTTACAAAAGACACCCAAGGGCCAGAGCAAAAGTGTCCTTTATAGACAGGTGTACTTTATACTGAGATAAATTTATAGTAAAATGAACAGAGTATGATGAATCTATCCTTTTTATAAAGGTGCCCTTTATACAGAGGTTAATTATATAGTAAATTGTACTGAGTGGGTCTGATGAGTCTGTCCTTTATAGACAAGTGCCCTTTATACAGAGGTTAATTATACAGTAAATTGTACTGAGTGGGTCTGATGAGTTTGTCCTTTATAGACAAGTGCCCTTTATACAGAGGTTAATTATACAGTAAATTGTACTGAGTGGGTCTGATGAGTCTGGCCTTTATAGACAAGTGCCCTTTATACAGAGGTTAATTATACAGTAAATTGTACTGAGTGGGTCTGATGAGTCTGTCCTTTATAGACAGGTGTTCTTTATACAGAGGTTAATTATACAGTAAATTGTACTGAGTGGGTCTGATGATTCTGTCCTTTATAGACAAGTGTCCTTTATACAGAGGTCAATTATATAGTAAATTGTACTGAGTGGGTCTGATGAGTCTGTCCTTTATAGACAAGTGTCCTTTATACAGAGGTTAATTGTACAGTAAATTGTACTGAGTGGGTCTGATGAGTTTGTCCTTTATACAGAGGTTAATTATATAGTAAATTGCACTGAGTGGGAAGATGAATCTGTCCTTTACGGACAGGTGCCCTTTATGACAGGTTTGACAGTATTTGCTGTTGGTCATGATACGGAGGGTTTTGTATTGCTATATTGATATTTTTCTGATTCATTAGAATATCAAACCTTTCGTGTTATCCATTTTACAAGAATTTAATAACTGCTAGTTTTGTGTTATGCTTGCCGCAATTTCTTAGAATTTTTCTTTTGAAAGTACTGTTATATGGTAATAATTGATCCACTAATCCTCATTTTCAGACAAAAAAGAACAAAATGTTTCTTTACAACCGAAATAGAATAACTTCCAAAATCTATATCTGTGCTAGCCACAATTTCTCAGAATTTTTCTCCTATGTCTTTTTTTTAATCTAAGACAAAAAAAAACACACCTATATAAGCAAAATATGAAACATTGTAACTCTGGTTAAACATTTTTTTGAACAAATAACAAGAAAAAAACCCCATCTTAATTGCTCGATGTTTATTTTGATTTCTTTTAAAATTTCTTTTCCACTATTTGCTGTGGGTCATGATGCTGATAATTTTGTTTTGCGATATCTTTTTTTCTGAATCATTAGAATTTCAAACCCTTCGTGTAATCCGATATTACCTGTTTATGTTGTAGGTGTAAGAAGCAGAGATGAAGCTACCGATTTCGTTAGTGCTCGTGGCCCTAATGGCACACAATGCCTACCAACAAGGTAAAGTATATTGATGACGTCATGGTAACGCTATACGGTCTATATCGCACGCTTGCAAAATGATATTTAAGTTAGAGGACTTCCATGGAAGATATAACTTCTCTTAGGGGATCTATAAATAACAAAGGAACTGATATGATATGTATATATATCTATATAAGTTATAAAGTGATGAAACAATGGCGAAATGAACTGACCGTAGGTCGGTGATTTTTCTCCGGTTACTCCGGCTTTCCTCCACCTTCAATCCCTGGCTGTTAATACCACGTTAAACAAAATAAGTCAAACCAAACGAAACTACTAATATCGTAAAACGTAGATGCAGGACATTTATTTAATAATTGTAATGACAATATATTTTTAAAATTGTATCAATGTCGAAAGTACAAAACAAGACCTATCAAACTTGAAAATTCTGTTTTTTTTTTTTTTTTAATTTGACGTCAACAGTGCATAAGGAATTTGAACAAGTTACATTTTTGGTGACTTCGGTTAGTAGGTAACTAACATTTCTGCTTTTTGATTTGACATCAATATTGCACGAAAGATGACGTAAAGATGACATATGCTGCGCCTTTTTAATTTAGTAATAGATACAATATGCCAAAAATGAATTAAACTGCATCATACAACTGTTTCGTCCTCCCTTGACCCTTTAGTAATGCTAGGGGCAAAAAGGTGGGGATCCAAAATTAAATAACGTTGAAGCAGAAGGGTCAGGTGCGTAAAACACCTTTAAGTATGAATTTAGAAGTAAAATTAAACTAATAATTAGAAACAAAAAGCACTTTTTGAAGACAGAAATCTTGGGTGGGTATACTTCTGAGATTTAAGCTAAGTATACATTGTAACATTGTAACTATTTAATTGTTCCAGTACTCAACTGTTACGTGCCCGCTGACATAATGATCCTGATTGACGGATCTGACAGCATACAGGACCAGAACTGGAGAGAAATAAAGAACTTCGTGAGTCAGCTAGTAACCAACTTCGACGTCGGCAGGGACGCTATTCACGTTGGCTTTGTCGTCTACAGTTCCGATGTTGGCGACCATATTGGTCTCCAACCTTTTAAACCTAAAAACGTTTTAAGAACTTTGTCTGGAATTTTACGGCAACCGAAAGCGAGCACTAATACCGCTAAAGGTATAGAATATGTTCGGAACGAGTTTAAGACGCGTGGAAGGGCAGGAGTGCCGAAAATCCTCATCGTCATCACAGACGGAAGTTCGGATAACCCCAGAGAAACTCGAAAGCAAGCAAATATAGCAAAGATAGAGGGTATTCGAGTGATAGCAGTGGGAATCGGTCAAACATTCCGAGATGAATTACGACAGATTGCGTCTAAACCGGAAAAGGTTTACACCGCTGCCTCGTTCGCCACTCTTCAGACGTTGGTGTTTGAGATCCAGCGAATGGTCTGCACAGGTTGGTAGTCTGCTAGCGTCGAACCACTTTTGGTTGACACTCACAAAAACAGTGCGCTTCATGTTATTATTTCCTGTAAACAAAGTTCTTTATGTTAAAAATCATTAACACACCAAGAAACCACTTCACCCCATCCATAGTTTATTGAACAAAAAACAACCGTAAGATAAGGCGTGAACATGTTGATAGGTAGACCATTAAAATGTACTAATATTTCCTTTGGTTTAACATAGAATCAAGTAAAACAGGTTTAGACGTTATACCCATTCAACTAAGGCTGAATTCAAGAAGCAGGAAATGCCACACGATATAAGATATTCGGTTAGTTATAACAGTTTGAATGATCAAAATAATAAATTTATAGAAGTATATAGTGCTGTTCTTCATGTTGGCTGAAGCTTTCCTGTCAAACATTTTCACGATTCTCCTTTGCATAATTAGCATATTTGTAAAATTGGCGTCTTTCAATGAACTGTATAGACTTTGCTATATAAAACACCTCCCTTTGTATGGTTTGACCGTATTTTTCAGTGATTACGACAACCACAACCACGACTACCGCTATTCCTATTCCAACGAAGCCTCCTGTTGTTATCCCTGTACCAACAGGTACGTATGTCATAAGTGTAAGGGCGCCAGCAATGGAAATCCATCCCTGTACCAACAGGTACGTATGTCATAAGTGTAAGGGCGCCAGCAATGGAAATCCATCCCTGTACCAACAGGTACGTATGTCATAAGTGTAAGGGCGCCAGCAATGGAAATCCTTCCCTGTAGAATAATCAGCTGGGTGTCAAATAATGACAAAGATATAGTCAGTTTACTTAGGAAATTTTAGGAAATCTATTAAAGAGGATAGCAGTTGACCAAGATGTAAGCATACAATGTGTCAATGCTTATCGACGTACGGTACATAGGAATTAAGCTTCAAATTGCGTCATTTGACATGATGCTTTTTCTGTACAAATTATATCTATCAGGCCCAGGTTTCATCAACGTTCCTCAACTTAAATATCTCCATAGAAAGCATTACAACAGTTAGGGAGAAAATCTTAAGTTAAGGAACTTTCCTTAAATCCGACAATGCAAGTTAAAGGCACAATATACGTAACTTAAGAATATTTTTCGGGATTCTGAAAAATTCTGAAAAAAAATCCAGTTGATAACCATGCAAAAATAAGTCTAAAGCGAAGAAAACCTGAGCGGTTACTAGCAAGAAACTCTGGACAAAAAAATCCAAAGAATTTAAAATAATTCAGATGGGGCTCACTTCAATAACAAACCGAAGGTAGAAGACAGTTCGAAATGGACGCGTGTTTACAAATACCGTGATTCAATTGCTGCTGTACCGGTAACCGCGCAAGAATTCATCTTGAATATTGCTGATATCAGTTAATCTTAATTAAATCTATCAACAGAATAAGGTATTTGGCTTGATTTTCGCTTCAAGTTTTGCCGAAAGTTACGTATATTGGGCCTTTTAAAAGCTTTCATGTGTAGATTGTTGTCTTTTATACCCAGGGAAGCCGGCTATCGTTTCCAAGCAAGGTAGAAACTAAAATGTCTGCCATTCCTTAATAACACGTAAGATTTCTTAAATTTTTACTTTGCCGTTTTTTTTAATCTCAACAAAAAAAAAAAAAAAAAAAAATATGTTTCACTTGTATTGTCAGCTTTAAATACTATAATGCTCTCATATAGAGATTTTTAATATTAGGAATTTTCTTAGGTTAGGAACGTTGATGAAACCGGGGCCAGCAACAATATATGTTGTAAATATATAGATTAGCAAATTGCTCATTGACCTTCGATTATTTTACAGATAAGATTTGTGACGTACCAGGCGATATCGTGTTTGTGATGGACGGATCAGACAGTATAGACGATGCTGATTTTATACGTCAGAAACAGTTCGTCGCCAACCTCATTGATAACTTTGAGATTAGTACCGAGGCTATACACGTAGGGTTAGTAGTGTACAGTACAATCATAGGTGACACAGTGGGGCTACAACCTCCAAAAAATAAAGAACTGCTGAAAATCCTCGCCAGAAATTTACGACATCCAAAAGTGGGTACGAATACAGCACGTGGTATCGAACGCGCACGTGACATGATCAGGAAGGAAGGTCGTGCAATGGCTCCAAAAATGATTGTTGTCATTACCGACGGAAGATCAAGTTCGCCCAAATTGACCGTCGCCCAGGCAAATATGGCCAAGGTCGAGGGCATCACCATGGTATCCGTGGGAGTTGGTACGCAGATTTTCAGTGACGAACTCAATCAGATTGCTAGCAGTAGGAGGAAAGTGTTCGAGGTATCCGACTTCAGATCGCTGGAGCTCATCATAACGTCAATGAGAGATCTGCTTTGTCAAGGTTTGTATAGTGATAATACACATGTAATTACAAAGTTTACGTCATTTATAGGAGACTGTACACTCGCATAAGCAGATTAGTGCACACCAATAATTACTAATTGGTTATATACCATCTCAAAGATGTTGTTATCTCCCTTGTTTTCCATATCATGACTACATTGGGAAGTGTTTTTGAGACGATTTTGCGCCATATAATTATGTTGGCATAATGAGAATTACGTCCTCCAATTGTCACATAGGGCCAAATCATCACATAGCACCTCCCGGAAGTTAATCTTGTATTCACCATTGTGGTTTATCAAGGGAAATAACACTTTTGGGAAAGGCCAATACCGCTGTTTCGTCCTTCATCTGTGACGTATATTTCTATTACTGTAACCACTCAGTGTGTTATTGTGTAAATTTCTTTTGTGCGTTTAAGAGTTATAACACCCAATCCATACAGCATTATCGAAATATGTGTTGTTCAATGCATATTTTACTGAATATTGGCTTATCTAAAACCATGCATCATTTGCCTCTAGGATAGTCTAGGTCAATATGTATTCTACTGATAAGGAGTTATCTACGACTATGTTTCTACATGTATTTTTTTACATGGCGGGTATCGTCGATGAAGCAGAAAACGCTTACTCTTCCGGAACACCTGGGCTTATTCTCTTGTACTTTTACGAAGATCTCCATGTAAATCTATCTTTTGTTCCTATTTTTCCTCTTGTTTAATCGAATTTGAGTTCGGATTATGGTTTTGTTGATGCTTTGGTATTCTCTTTTTCCCCCCATTTTTTTCTAGCCTTATATAGACCATACACGTATTTTACTGGAGAAAGGCTTTACTAGGACAATATATCTTTGGTCAAAGCTAATCTAGGTCAGTCTGTACTGGATGAGGGCTCATCTAGGACAATGTTTCAATTGCCTCAAGGCTAATATATGAAACTATACATTTTACTACAAAAGGGCTTATCTAGTACAATCTATTTTTGGTCCCATGGTAATCAAGAAATACAATATTATTTTACTGAATAAGAGTTTATCTAGTACATAATATATTTGGCTTAATGTTTATCGAGGTCTTTATGTATTGTAATCATTTTTTCTAAGCTATGACTTATCTAGATGAATTAGTTGTTTACTGCGTCCGGATTATTTAGGCTCAATGTTGATGCCTGTTTGGGTCTAGGTCAGTGATGTACTGAATTGTAAATGGCAATGTAAATATGAAATTTTGTAAGTTGGGTTGTCGACAAAAATTTGTCAGAGACAGAATTGGTGTTTCGTTATGTGTATTTTACTGTATGTAAACTATATGATTGTCTTTATTACCGTGACAGAGATATGACATTTTGTCTTTTATCTTTTTAATGAGGAACGACGAGAATTGAAAATAAATCTTGATCGTTAATTCCTCTTTTAAAGGGAATAAGACAAAACAAGGAGCATTTAGTACAATTGAAAAAAAACAAACAAAGAAATGACACTCACCAGCTACTATAACATGAACCTAGAACATGTTATCAAAATGTATCATAGGGGTTATTCATTGCTATCTATAACCCTGTTCTTATATTGTATAGCTTCCGTCAGATCACTCCTGTATGGAGGTTTCATTTATCGAGTTTTATATCATAGAGACTCGACCAACTTCACAAATAATACAAACAAGCAACATTCAAGAAATGTTGTGGGGTTATATGATGTAAGAGGGATGATCCCAGGGAACCCAAACCCTAGCATTCCCTAAAAAAAGCTGGGGAATTAAAACATCTTTCTAAACCTGAAAGAAAAACAATTATGCTAGATAGGCACATAAGTCTATGCATATCTAATAATAAATAATAATATACAACATTTGACATAGCGCCCTATCTGGTAACATAAACAACTCTAAAGCGCTTTACAGTACATCGATATACAATTTTTCATACAATCAATACAATTAACACATACAGTTCTATCATATACAATTCTGAGGAGTTCGCAGGAGCTGCCTTATCGGGCGCTAACTACTTGTTAATACCACCTTGCTAATATCTCCATGTGTGTGTGTGTATGTATGCGTGTGTGCTGGAGATGAATTGTGTATATCTACATGTAAAAAGAGCAGTAACATAAGAATCAGGTGTGACGTATGGAGAAAATGTCAGAAATATGGATAGACGTGTTTGACTAAACAAATAATCTTTTTCTGTATTGTTTCACTTAACATATAAGGAAATGTTTTATAAAGCATATAATGGGTGTATGTATCTATTGCAGCCATCACCACTACCACGTCTACGACCACGACAACACAGAAACCAACCTACATTCCTCCACCCGATGGTATGTTATACGAGTCTATTTCGACTGTGTTCAAGCTCGTCGTAATTTGCATAATTTCAAAAATAATAAAGCAAGTGAAACACTTCTGCTGCAGTTGAAAGGTGTACATGATCTGCCATGTTTTAGTAAGGTCCACTATTTATAAGTGAGCTCGTACTTTAAGCTTAAAGCTTTCAATAGAAAAAAATGTTTTAGGCAATCAAGCATGCCTCGTAGAAATATAAACAAACTGCTATGGTCAACTTATGAAAAAAACTTGTTGTCACAGATCACATTTCTTTGTTTTAATAATGCTTACTTTTATTGATATATTGTTTTTAAACATGTACAACTCCTTTTAAATCTAAGAATTTATCAACAGCAACATCTTCTACGTTTTTAATATCCCCATATTGATCATTATCATTCACAGACCTGTTCTGTAAGGTACCTGCTGATATTGGTATTCTCCTTGACGGGTCTGACAGTATCGCTGATGCTGATTGGACAAAGCAAAAACATTTCGTCGCTAGTCTCATCAATAACCTTGACGTCGGCCGGGATACGATCCACGTCGGTGTGGTCGTCTTCAGTACCATTATTGGCGAGACGATCGGTCTGACGCCATTTAAGCCAAAAGAACTGCTCATGATTTTGTCGAACAATCTCAAACAACCAAAGGTCGGCACAAACACAGCTTTAGGCATCCAGCGCATGCGTCAAATGCTTGCAAGTCAAGGTCGTGCAAACGCTCCAAAAGTGATGATCATTGTTACTGATGGTAAATCGTCATCTCCTAAGAGGACTGTTGCCCAAGCTAGTCTAGCCAAGAGGGATGGTCTCACTGTGATTGCTGTCGGTGTAGGATCTCAGTTGTTCAGAGAAGAACTAAGTCAAATCGCAACCAATGATCGGAAACTGTTTACCGTATCCGACTTCCAGGGCCTGCAACAGATCATAGTGACACTGAGAAACTTGATTTGTCAAGGTAAGTGTTTGTTTTTGTTTTTCCTAAAGGTGAAGGTCTTTACAACTCTATACCACTGTATTGTTTCAACTATTCGTGAAGATATTACTTTTGAGTGTGTTGCGAATGGGTTAAACTTTAAAACAATGAAATCCCTCGTGGATAGTTTGAGATAGTGGCCATACCATCTACTTAAGTAAGCTCCACAGGTCGGTTGTATTAGTTGAGCTGAAGCAACAAGGTCAACATATCGTTTTGAAATTAAACTAGTATATGATATACAAGCATTGACAGTTAAAATGAATAAATAAAAAGTCTGAAATCAAACCATCGGCAATTGCGAGTCACTAAATAAAGCTCCAGCCAATAAGTTACCGAATCATAATAAGGCAAGCATTATGCTTTTTAGAAAGAAATAACAGTTGTTTTTTTCTTGGTATGTAATGGGTGTATTGTCATTGATACACGTATAATATAAGGTTTTAATTATTTGAGGTAATATGCTTTGATAAAGAATTCTTCTTCTTTTCAAAACAAGCTACCAATTATAATATTTTTTTCAGCGCGGGTAGAAATGCAACAGCTACCGTGTATAATTTATTTTCACCATCGCTTGTCCAGTCATTCTCATATCACGTTTGAATATATAAACCATTTGGTACTGGGTCATAAGCTTTAGTAAGCGAAGATGGTCTTAAGTTCGATTAAAGAAACTTTTCTTCCATTCTGACTGCTTTAGGATTTCTTGTTGAGGTAAGAATCATAATGTTTAGATCTGACGACGCTGTAACATATATTAATATAACGACAGAAAAGATTGTGTATAAAAGTTCAACAAAATAAACTTTTATAACAACGAGAGTAGTAACTGTGAATACATACTGTAATTTAAATTAATTTGAACTAACTTGAATTATTTAAATTTGAATCAATTAGTCAAATATATTGTGAAGAAATAATTTTTTAAAATGAAACTCAAGAAAAAGTGTAGACACACTTTTGATTTCCTTTTTTGAAAAAAAGTATTTCAGTTATTTTTAATCTTTTTTCTGGAATAAACGATGACGTAACACACACATATGCTGCACCTTTTAGATTTAGTACAGACACAGTATGCCGAACAAATGAATTGAACTGGTAGAGGTAGAGATCCAAAATTCCTAAACTAATTGTAGAAGTAGAAGGGTCAGGTGCGTAAAAATGTTTAATTTATGAATTTAGAAGTAAAATTAAACTAGTTCTGTATAATTGCAAATAGTGTATTACGAAAATGTGTATATCATGTACCGTGCCACTACTTAAATGCAATAGCTGTGGCTATGGAGGTTCCAACATACCTCGGGCGCTAAAATATCCACCAGCAGAATTTACCAATCCCCCCACCAACTATATGGTTATATAGCTCTAGGGTATTACACAGAGTGTTATGAAGTACCAGAACAACATAAAACACTATTTTACTTAATGTGACACATTAAACATGAACAGAGAAACCTGTATTATTTAATAATTCGTATTGCTTAAAGCTTCCCGGTGACTAGAAACCATAGCGTTGGAATGTCCGTGAGTTTACTTTTCACATTCACCCGTTCTCATTATAATGTGACCGGGTTGGGTGATCTTCAGTGTGGTGGCACTTTTAAAAATCGGGAGAAAATCCGGACTATCGCAAGATGGCTTACGCGAACATACCACAGCTTTCCAAATACGCACGCACTCAACACACACACACACATAGCATACACTGGGAGGCCGTCATTTAAAATGATACTGACTGTTAATAGGACGTACAAGCAGCGATTAAGCCGAATCAAAACAAACGCCTTCTAACGAGTGAAAGGAAAATAAGTTAGAAGCTAGTGCTGGATCTTAAATATCAACTGTTTAAACAACAACTCAGTCAGTACAATACGAATCAAGCGAGAACTTATTGAAGATTAAGTAAGATAGAACAGATGACCAACTTAATCCATTGTATATTCGTCGGTGACCTTCAAGATCACATGAACGAAACTTTATCTATAAAAGTTTCCAAATTATATGACGAAATGGGCAAAGGAATTTCTGTTCATGATCTTCTATATACACTAGTAACATTTTCCTGTGACAAGTCATCTAGTATTTCCTGTTTACGATGAAAAAATAAAAAAGTAAGGTCAACCTTGTGACTTCTGGTATGTCAACCCTTTTGTGACACAAGATGGGAGCTAATTGTGCTATTGATAATAATAACAAAAATATTTTCTGCTTCAAAAGCATGCAGAATTTGTTTTAATCATATTTATCTGTTACAAAGCAATCTTTGGTTGAATATTTGTACGGAAATATCCAGTGAGGACCTGGTAATCCTAAATAAAAAAAACGCGAACATCTTTAACACTACTGCAAACTCTACAGTGTATAAAAGTAATACAGGTACACAGTGCAAAATTTCCACATTGCGAACAGTTTGGAGGTTGACTAAGAGAAACATTCCACGAGCGAAAATATTGGCTTTTACAGTAGTGGGAATAAGTTCAAATGAACATTATCGATACCTTTTCCTATAAATACATGCAAAAATTCATAAGGAGGTAAATGAAGAATAAGTCGACAACAAAAGGAAACAAAAAAGATAAGTTTACGAATTAAATGTAGATGCATTACTATAATTTCTTTAACATACCTACACTATTACCGTATTACAGTATTACCACATTGTACTGTTTATAATCTACTGTCAACGCCCTGATTTGTCATGTAATACATACTCAGTGGTCAAATATTTTACACTAGAGGGAAACGAATGTTCTGTGTGCGGAACATGTACCGAACAGGTACAGCCCTATAATGTTCAGGCCGTATACGAAAAGTGCCGAAAGGCATTCTATTTTTAGAACGATGCCACCTCATGACAGAAAATAAACTTCAATCATTGGAATTGCCTATGAACTCAAGAGCAATATGACAGAGATGAAGCATGCTCGTCGTCTTGATGTCATGGTCATTTGTCAAGCGTAGGGCGGACCTGGACTAATGCCCACAGTTTATGCACTTTGTCCCACGGTACTTTCTTACAATATGAAGCAGCACATAGCAAAATACTTCTGATTTATTACATTTGGATATTTTAATTTGGAAAATGTTCAAAACTATTTCTGCTTATTTTTATTAGCGTCATTTTCTCCGTTTCTTACAGATTAAAAAATGCATTTGTTTATTGTAAAGCAAAAATGTTTTTATCCGGAATATATTTAACTACTGTATCAGAAAAAACCGACACAATATAAGCATTCTTTTTAATGAATAACAAAGCATGAAAACAACAGGTTATGTATATAAACAATTCAATCCCAAACCATCAAAGTGTTAATTCCATTGATTATTTAGTGATTATGAGTTTGAATATCACATTTATTTAATAAAAACAAATATCAGTTTTCCATCGTAAAAGACACTTACTAAGGGTAGTGAGTGAAGCACAGAAGGTAAGGAAACATAGCAGTTTCAGAACGGCAACAATAAAACCTCCGAACTAGTGAGGTTTAACGGAAAATAATTTATTTATCTCTTAAGACATGTACATGTATATGTAAAACCACAACGTCATGCTTGATCTGTGTTTATTTCACTTGTTATTTTAATATTGTTTTCTATGAGACAGGTCCGAGTCGTCTCCTACTATCTTAAAATGCATGCAACAAAGATGACGTAACTAACACATGTTCTTCACCTTTTCAATTTAGTAATAGATACAGTATGACGAAATATGAATTAAAACTGCATTATACAGCTGTTTCGTCCTCTTTGGACTTCTCAGTGATGCTAGGGACCAAAAGGTGGGAAACCAAAATGTCTAAACTAATTAAACTAATGTAGATTAAGAAGCAGAAGGTTCAGGTGCGAATACACATGACAGGTATGATATTATCTCAACATGCTAAACAATCGTTATGAGTATCAACGTGTTATTACCGAAAACTAAGAGATCACACATAGCGGTGAATGTGACGTCTGCTCGTACACTACGTTCAATATACAGTTGCTTCACATAATAAACATGTGCATATCGGTAATTTGTAATGGTATAACATCACCATCCATTATTATTTGGATAAGATACATGCATAATGTTAATATCTCGTGTAATTTAACAAAGTGACACCATTTAAAGATGATATTCCCCACGAATCCCGTGATAATCGAGTGACGAAATAGTGTCAATATCGGACCACAAGGGTTCGTTACATTGATCATACTGATACTTAACAGACTTGACACCTCAAACTGATTAATCTACCTAATGGTTCAAACTACCTTCATAAGAAATGACCTAATTTAGTGAGGTAAAAACAATATGAAAACATTATTATTGGTGCCATATTACCATAACAATAAATGGCAATATCACATACAGTTGTACACATACAAATGTACATGTAGTGTCAAATTCTTTACAATACAAGAATAAACAAAAATAATTACAACATGCGGTCAATCGGCATAACAATATATATTTTGTATCACTTACCAGTACCACACGTTCTATGCTGCCATCTGTTGCAGCCATCGCACTGAAGTGTATGCTGTGCAGGTCTGACGATCCTGTCGCACGATAAACACTTACTCGTGGTTGTAGGTCTCATTTAATTTAAAATGATAAGTGAGGATTTCGACGTACATTGTCTATTTGATCACACCCTCTGACCAATCCGGTTAACTGTTGTTTTAATTGAGTCACTCCGATTGTGAGGTACTTTGTTAAAACAACAATAAAGAACCAGCCCCTACCTAAATCATAATTTTAATTTAATAATAATCACATTTTTGTAATTAAATTTATTATTTGTTTGATAATCTATTAAATGTTCTATATGTTTATTTTCAATATATTTCTTTTAGTTGATTTAATGAAACTTTCTAGTAGAATACATTGTCCGTGAGTGAACAGTTAAATGATTCTACCATTGTATATCAATAAAATTATATCAAGAAAAACACAAACACATCTTTATTTTTTGTCTGTACATGTACACATATTTATTTATTAATAGTACATGTACCTTTATTAACAAACAATAATGGTATATATCCTATATAAAAGTAGGGCCGTTTCAACTAGGGCCGTTTTTACTAGGGCCGTTACTGCAGTGAGGCCGTTTTAACCGGACACCCGTAAAACCTCTCCAATGTATGAATTTAAAAGTGAAATTAAACTAGTTCTGTATAATTTCAAATCGTGCAATACAAAAATGTTATCTGTAAAACTGGATTTTGTATCATGTAAACTTTTCCCTCGGGAGTAATTAAGTAGTTAAGATCTTTTATGCTTGCTTCCCACAAATGAAATGAACCTCAGTTTAATGTATAAATAACGTGCATACCGACAATGTTTAGCAGGAATCAGATGGATGCCACATGTTTAACAGCAGTCTAATGTGTAGGTCAGCGAATATGCCTACGTTTTCAATCCTTAACACGTGTTTATGTTAAATCTTTACTTTCAGGTAAAATTTTAAAACATATTTCTCCTATTGCGCAAGGTTACAACATACCTACCACGACGCGAACAATTCGTGTTTAGGTTGGAATGTTGTCTAGGCAGTTTTATGCGATACCGCTACTTGTTTTTCCTGTGAACAAATTTAACAACATTGCACAATTCATGAGGTCAAACACATGGGAACTTTGAACATATAGTGACAAAGGTTTTTTTTATAGTGCATGTCATTAGCTGATAGAAAAACTGTTAATATAATACATTAATCCGTTGTAGTGGGGGAGGAGGAGGAGATCAGTTCGATCACCGTGTCGTTTATGTAAATGTATTCCTATTATCTATATTACAAAGGACATAATTTTAATAAAATATTATGTTTACCATTTCCAGTCATCACAACGACTACCTCCACGCAACTTGTGACCACGCCCATTCCACCACCCGTCACCTTGAATCCATGTAAGTATCGTGTGCCATTTCATGTCTATCTAAGGTTATTTACTAACCACGCCCACATCTCTATCATTCAGCACTGAACTTTATATAATAACACATATTTTGGTTTCTTGGTCGATTCGACAGTTGACGTTTTAAAATTTATAAATAACTCTGTACCATAAGGCAGATAATTAATCATATTTTGATCACAAAAAAAATGTCTCGCGTCATGAACAGTTGAATAAAGTTGTAACTGATGGGGTTTTAACACTTAAAAATAGTCACAGTTTGATATATTATTGCATATTATTTAGTTGCATAAAGGTATGATTTCTAACAGAGTTGTCAACGAGTCAATAAAACCTAATCATTTTAGGATGTGTGATTTCATCACTGAATCTAGCCTTAATACGTTATTTTTACGTTTGTAATTTTAATTTCATGTACGGAAATTCATGATTATGTAGAAATACACCGAAAAGGTCGAGGTAACCATAAACCCGTATAACGACCCAGTAACACTTTCTTATCTAGATCCCGGATGTGAGGTTCCGGCTGAAATCATGTTCATGATGCACGGTTCAGATGATATTAAGGAGGATAACTGGGGTATGAACAAGAAGTTTGTGAGCAGCCTGGTACGTAACCTTTACGTGACCAGAGGGGCCCATCACATTGGAATGGTTGTGTACAGTAACAGCGTGGGGGATCACATGTCACTGCAGCCATTCAAAGCGGCGTTTGACGTACAGAACCATATCAACAGCTTCTCACACCCGCGAGGTGGCGCTAACACTGCTGCCGGTACGTAAACTATGCGCAATTTTACAGAACCAGAAATATTTGAAAGACAGAAAGCATAGAAAGCAACGGGTAAATTCTTAGGAGGAAAAATGAGAACGATTTGTTTCATTAATGACGCCATTTTTTGGCTAATACATAAAATAGCTGGTAGCCTTATAAATCTTCAGAAAAGTAATGTAATAGTATTGAGTTAACTTAACACATTTTAGTTGACTTAATAACCTTATTTTCATTTAATCACTGATGTTTTAATAAAATTATAGTTATTACATCAAAATCTTGCATGCTTACAATAGTAGGTATTTCCAAAACATCGAAATTCGAAAATCTGTGGCGTTGAATAAATATATGTTTTAAAACAAGATTGGTTGTGGATTGGTGTAGACTTAATGATATTGTATTTGTTTTGCATTTGTAATATTGATATTACTAATAAACATAATTATATACGCCGCTATTATAAGTAAACCTGTACCTTCAAATGAATGTTCATGTATATAAGTGATTGTATATTCTATAATTTCAGCTTTAGCCAAGCTTCGAGAGGCCTTTAGAACGCATGCTAGAGGTGGAGCTCCCAGGATAGGTACGTTATCAGACACAGAGTCAGGGGTTGATTGGTGGTAACTTTCATCGATATGTGATATCAGTTATTAAAAAAAAAAATTATTTTGCAACCAAATGTTTTGATCTCATAGTTATGTTTCTAAACACGATTAAAACGATGTAATACTTTCAGAAAATATTTCTGACAAAATAGCATTTATCCAATCTGATTGAAATACAGATCCTTGTTTTCACTCCGTTTTACAAGGTGTATGCAGCAGAGAGAAGTTTACGGAACGGCGCGGAGATCAAGACAAGATTTTAATCAGATTGAGCATTTATCAAAAAGTTTTTTAGATTTGCTCTTCTTAAGGTTTCATCCAAAGAATATCCCAATGCATGATAAATTATATATGGAAAAAACCAACTTGATATATATGCAAATATTTATGAAGACCTATTCGTTGATTTCTTATTCATTTCCTATCCTTAATATTTCTTTTCAATTCCTAAAAGGTGAATAATACTTTTATTAAAGGGAGATTTTTGTTTTGCATTTATTCTTCCTGATTTACCTGGAATATCATGTTCTGAGCAAGTACTGTCATGTAAAATATCAATTATATCAAGAGAAATAAATATTACTATAAAAGCTTTTTTCTATTTCTAATCGATAGATCCCAATCTTGCAATCTTCCGTAACATCTGGGCCCATGTTCGTAAAACAGTTTTCATGCTCAAGAACGGATTCTGTGCTCAAGCCCAATGTTCCAAATATAAATTAATATTGAAATGATATTTTGCCAAAGATTTGGAAATGGTTTGAAGATACTACCGACAAAATACTGTTTTCAATGTTTACAATTTGCTTTTTTTGACACAATTTAAATATACAGTTGTGGGATCGCACAACGTTACACGATGTGCGGTGGGCGCACGATGGGCGAACGGTGTATGCACGATGTGCGAACGATGCGATCCTGGGCGATAATTTCTAACGCACATGTGGGCGCACGATAAACTAACATTGTGCGATGACAATCGTGGTTGATATAAATTTAGAAATGGTTTAACAATATATACGGTTTCGATCTAGATGTTTTAAACATATTTCTATATTGTAACTATTTACATGAGCTGATAGTTCTATCTATATATTTCATAAAATTAGTAATAGTGTTTCTGTAGTTTTTGAACAAACCAAATAGACACATGTAAACTTTCAACACATATTGACAAGTTCTCATTCAAGTAAATATTGCCAGTTTTTACCAAGTTATACACTGCACCTGTACATGGACAATATATGTAGATGTCTCTGGCCCGGGGCACTTACAACACTCGCCTAGGTGAGAAAACACAGGTTAATTGTTGGGGAGGGGGTTTTCAAATAACTAATTATACGAGTCCAGTTTGTTTTCATAACGGTCACTCGGTAATGGCTGTCGGAGCGGATCGCCGCACACGGGACAGGTAAAACTCTGGCATGTTATTTACATATTCTGTTACCTGTTAGCTAAACCCGCACTCGGCTGTCTCATGGTCACTGTAATACTGTTTACTGTATATTGTTAAATTGACATAATCCCAATAAATATGATGCGAATTTAAATAGTTTTTGGACAAGAGGGTTTCATATGTTTTTCATTCCGTAATATGTATCGACCAATTGTACCAAATGGTGCGTGTGTGCGATTCTAACGCACACATAAACGCACGATCTTTAGATCGCCCAGTTGTGCGCACCATGGGCGAACGATGTATGCACGATGTATGCACGATGAACGCACGCAGTTTTTGGTGCGTTGTGCGATACCACAACTGTAGTACAAGAAAGCTGACTTGAGCACAAAATCCATGCTTGAGCATGAGAACGATTTCATGAATACGGGTCATGTTTTTTTTTACTATTCTTCAACGGCTTTAATATAAATATTTGGTTCATTGATTTTAAGTGGGGACAATATGGTTCTCATGACTCGTTAGTAGTATCGTGTGTATTTTAATATTTAAGGAGTTCTAATTACTGATCAAACCTCGACCACCCCCGCCGAAACCAAACTGCAAGCTGACCTAGCCAAAAAGGAGGGTGTACAACTGGTTACATTAGGTATCGGATCAAAGGTCAATCTTGGCGAACTGGGTAATATCGCTACAGACTCCAGAAAGCTGTTCAGAGCGATGAACTTTAACCGCCTGGAAAGCATGATGCCCAGAGTTCGGGATATGATCTGTGAAAGTAAGTGACCTACAATTGTTCTGGGTATTATAAAAGTCGGACGGTTTATGTTATATAAAGGTACAATAGCAAATGGGTTTAAGTGTATTTTGAAAATGCCAGCCGCTTTGTGTATCCTTGACACTGTTGAAGTTCAAATGTTAGTGGAGTTATTAGTATCTTCAATTGCTATGTTATTACTAATTAACCATTTATTTACTTTTCTTTTATCAAAGTTATACTACTGCTTCCTCAAAACGAATAAGAGCACGGCAGTGCAATGCTAATTCTCCTTTAAATTTATCCAATAGGATAAACAAAACAAACACATACAGACCCGTACACGTTCGCTGTTCCACCGTAGACGCAAACGGTACGGAAGTGCTTCGGAAATGCTACCCAAATGTTACGAAATGCTACGCAAACGGTACGGAAATGCTACGGAAATGCTTCGCGAACGGTACGGAAGTGCTACTCAAATGGTACGGAAATGCTACGGAAATGCTACACAAACGGTACGGAAATGCTACGGATGACGCTTGCAAACGGTCGATCACATAAACGGATTTCTATAAAAACGGATCCACATAATACACATACAAACGAAACGAAATACCAATAATGCATTGGAAAACGTGTTCTGAAACCGAAAGTGGAAATCCAGCGTGTACACATGCGTACGATTGTTTTTTAATGTTTGCTTTGCCATTAAGATAATGGTATGAGAGTGAAACAAACATACATGCCTTAAAAGTAATTGGGAACAATATCAAATATCGGTAATATTGGAACATGTATGATTTTTTTCCGTCAAAGAGACCTGACTTACTCTGACAGGTAGCCATGGGCATCAGTCGGAACACCTCGGGTATGTTCTTACGAGCTTGCTGGAAAGGCCCATTGTTGTCCGACTGGCTGGGGCATATGACCTTGATATTCTTATTTAATTTAATTTAATTTCATGTTAAATTTAGTCAGATTCATACATATTGATAAAAGCCTTCTTTTTTGTTTTGTAAATTTTTGAGACTGAGATCATTTACAAAATTCTGAGTTTATGCAGCTTATAAAAACATGAACTATTCGTTTCGTCAGATTTATTCCGTAAAATTTTCAACCGAACGTTTCGCGAACGCTTTGTAAATGACGCTAGTGCTACGGAAATGGTACGGTAGTGGGACACAAATGCTACGGTAATGCTACGGTAGTGCGACGCAAATGCTACGGTAATGCTACGGAAATGCTACGCAAACGGTACGGAAATGCTACGGTAATGGTACGGAAGTGCTACGGAAATGCTACGCAAACGGTACGCTTAAAGTGGAACAGCGAACGTGTACGGGTCTGTAAATGTATTTCACAGCGACAGAGGTAGAATATTGGGTTTAGTGATAGTAAGTAATCCTTAATAAAGTTAGTTCTTCAGTTAGAGGTTTGGTTTTATATGTAAAAGCTCGTGTTGAACTACATGTATATGAATAGTGTATTTTTTTTATTTCAAAGTTGTAACAACTCCAGTGACGACTCCAGCGCCTCCTCCCGTTTCTACTCCAGCGCCAGACTTTACACGTAAGGACCGATAACTTCAATCGCATAAACAAGGAATCAAATATATATGGGTTGAGCCCCAGAATTGATTCAGCTTAAATCATTTTTGAATATCAGAGAAAAGTAGTTTCATAAAAAGTGTGGCAATTCATTTTCAGATCATCTTACAGTAAATTATCTGGTTTATTTTTCCTCGACCAGAAATGAAAAAGCATTTGGTCACCTGCTTGACCACCTTGGCCTGCGCGTTATATCCCGGCAAACAACAGTGATGGTCAATGGTTGAATTAACTTGTTTCAAAATTAACTTGTTTCAAATATTAGTTGACGCCATGTTTAAATGTTAATGGATGTAAAAATCAAGGTGACTACTAACAAAATGTAAATTTGATACAAAAAACGGAGGTCGATATAAACGGGTAATATCTGTGGTAAACATTTTATGTCAATTATTAAATTTACGCTGACTGGCAATCATTAATCTGCCTAAAAGTAGACCAGACCGAATGTGCTACAATAATAAGAGTGTTATGTAAATTTCCTTATTAAACAAGAATCACCGAAATGAAGAACCTATTTCAGCAATTGAGTTGCCATGTACAGGTAAATTAAAAGAAATAGTGTTTTTAGGAATTTTTTTAGCTTTGAAATCAAAATTGTTTCCCAGTAATTAGTTGAATTTAAGTAATCGGGAGCTGTCGGTGTTTATGTGTAGCAAAACCAGAGAAAACCAACGTAAAGTAGTTGGATTTCTCAATAATATATATCATATAAATTGTAATAGATGGTTGATAATGATATTATTTTTCAATGTGATACAACATGGGCTTTGTTTTAAATTTGATACAAAAAACGGAGGTCGATATAAACGGGTAATATCTGTGGTAAACATTTTATGTCAATTATTAAATTTACGCTGACTGGCAATCATTAATCTGCCTAAAAGTAGACCAGACCGAATGTGCTACAATAATAAGAGTGTTATGTAAATTTCCTTATTAAACAAGAATCACCGAAATGAAGAACCTATTTCAGCAATTGAGTTGCCATGTACAGGTAAATTAAAAGAAATAGTGTTTTTAGGAATTTTTTTAGCTTTGAAATCAAAATTGTTTCCCAGTAATTAGTTGAATTTAAGTAATCGGGAGCTGTCGGTGTTTATGTGTAGCAAAACCAGAGAAAACCAACGTAAAGTAGTTGGATTTCTCAATAATATATATCATATAAATTGTAATAGATGGTTGATAATGATATTATTTTTCAATGTGATACAACATGGGCTTTCATTGTAGAGCTGTGTGCTGGATGCCTTATGAACAGTGACTCCGGATTTAACCCCTATCCTGGAGATTGTACCAAGTACGTGCAATGCTGGAGGGACGGTGGCAGGATCCTGGGAGCGGTAAAGGACTGTCCGTACGGGCAGTTCTGGGATGAGGATGCCATCACATGCCGACCTTCCATGAATGTTATGTGTCCACAAGGTATGACTTTGACATCATCGTAATTCAAATAAGCACAGCTGGAAAAAGTGAATCACTCTCTAAAGTGCAGCACGGCAACCACCCTGACCTAATCACGATATAACCCAATTTGTCTTATTATTATAAGGTAATTTCATACTTGCGAATATTTCAGATCCTTGCATCAATGCCCCAGACGGGTTTACCCTGGGGATGCCGGATCATGGCTGTCGGGCTCACTGGGTATGTGTGAAGGGATACAGTGTGGCCTCATGCTGCCCCGAGGGGACATACTACGTAGAAGGCATGGGATGCATGAGGGGCATGGCCTGTAAAACCCCTTGTCCTCCAGATGGCGGCCTCATTATATCACGTGAGTATTCTTCTATGTTAAATATGTCATTGATGTAATTTAAGTCATTACATACAAGTATGCATGTAGAAAATTATTGGCTTTTGATATTTTTTGTCTGCTAAAGTGTAAGGATTCAATAATATAACCCTGTGCTATTTTGGGTACAAGTATTAGCCCTCGGCCGAAAACTGTTCGTTTTTAATTGTTCAAGATATTTTACTTACAGATGAACTAATGCTGATCTAACAAGAAACATATATCATGCTTGGACTGTAAATTGTTCATTCTTCGTTCAAATTATTAAGAGCAATAATAACATTTACTACAAGATTCATTCGTCATATTACAGAAATGTCCATGATATGTAGGGTAGCACATGACGTTTTCTCTTCATTTTGTTTTTTAGCTAATTGCGACAAGGAGGTCCACTGGGATGGCCGCTTTTACATGGAGACTGTTCCTGGAAAAGGCAAGATGGTGCGTAGGTGCGCTCCTGGTACCATATTTGATAAAGGCTATTGCACATGCGTAATCGCTACTTCAAACTACGTGCCGGTTACTCCTACAGGTAAATAGGTTATTGTACTTAATGTGATAAAAGTGGATGTGTTTCAGTTTAGCAATACCAATAAAGGTTATATTGCTTCTTTGCATTACGTTTTCATATTCAATGAAATATGCAAGCAAAAAACAAGAATAGATTCTAGACAGTTTTATTTTTTCACAATCGGTATAGACTCTATTTCTTAATGCCATGTTGTCCTTGTAAATTTGCTGCTTGAATATATTTAAAATTAAAAATGTCCGTAAGATTCTTTTATAAAAAATCAATTATCAGTCATGCATATTCTTTATTGATAAAAAATATTTATGAAACAACCCATAGATTTTCAAAAATTATATAATTCAGGTAGAACTTGCTTATAACTTACCGTGTCATCCTTTTCCTGTTTTGCAGACAAGTGTATGGAATCGGTACATTTGAATTTCGATGTGAATATGAAGGATAAATCTGGCAAAAACACACAGATCAACAACTTTGCTGTCCGCAAGACGAAATACGGCACTGCCCACTTCAATGGCAATTCCTACCTCAATCTCTGGAACCTTGGAAACATCGACTATACTGATAAATTTGCCCTCAAGTTCAAATTCAAGTTTGACCGATGGGAGAACCGGTTTGATATGGGAGGATACCCTGTGGATGCAGGATGGAAAGGCGACTTCCTGTGGAAGTGGGACAGCCAGACGGGATGGAACAGGAACGCCACAGTCGGTGGAAGCTGGAATGTTGTAACGTTGATAAACATGTTTAAAAGAATGTTTGCAGCTACCTCAGAAAACGAAATGGAAACTATTATGGTTGAGATTGCTGAATCGCCTGATTTCCAGATTCTTCTGTATCATCTTGGATTTATGCCGCAGTCAACCAATGCCATTCAGATCTTACGGCAGCTTATGTCTGGTAATGGTGCCGTGTTCATTCGGCAGATCATCAGACAAATCGGCAACATGAAAGGAGGGGTCAAAATCCGTCGTTTACTCTTGCAGCTACTGATGATGAGGGAAGTAGATGATTGGGTGAGGAAACATAGCGGCATCCATGTCGACATTACTATGCAAAATTGGAGGCGGTTTTTGACATCTCTAAACCTTACCGACGCCGGTTGGGACATCAGTGGTGGATGGAATAGCGGAATGGATGACAGAACGTTTGATATAATAGCCGATTTGTGGTATCAATTTGTCCGGGACTACGATATGACCGGGCCAGAATGGGAAAGCAAACTCACATGGGCCTTGGGCAACGACCGACAGAAAGGGTCTTTGGATAAACGTTGGATTTTTGATATCCTGTTTGCTACAAAGAATGCAACTATTAAAGATATTTGGCTAGATTATTTGAACAAAAGAAATTACAGCATCGACTGGATCAACACCGAATGGCAAATTGACGGAGGAATGGGTGGAGCTGGCGGTTCTGGTGCTGGAATGGGTGGTAGTGGTGGTATGGGTCAGGGTCAGTGGAACGCTTGGCTGAACTGGCTGATGGCAACATACGGAGGTCAAAGTGGAGCAGGGACAGGACAAGGATGGGGTCAAGGAGGAGGTCAAGGATGGGGTCAAGGCGGAGGAGGTCAAGGATGGGGTCAAGGCGGAGGAGGTCAAGGATGGGGTCAAGGCGGAGGAGGTCAAGGATGGGGCCAAGGCGGAGGTCAAGGAGGAGGCCAAGGCGGAGGTCAAGGCGGTGGTCAAGGCGGTGGACAAGGCTGGGGTCAAGGAGGAGGTCAAGGTTGGGGTCAAGGAGGTCAGGGAGGCTTCACCTTTGATAGTTTCTTCCACTGGTTGTTAGGAAGCGGCTCGTATGGAAACGACTTTTCAATTTCAGGAGGATCAGCTACAAATAATGGAGGCCAAGGTCAAAACAACGGTCAGGGTCAAGGCTGGTTTTGGGGCGGAAACGGACAAGGTAATGGTGGATCAGGGGCAGGGAACGGTGGTTGGTTCTGGGGTAGTGACACTGGTTCTCAAAATGGTGTGAATGTTGGCATTCATGGAACTAACGACCACTGGAACAGCGGAAACGGCCAAAATGGTTTTACCAATGGCGGAGGCATAGGTGGAATTGGAAATGGTAACTCACAGGGAGGTACTAATATCAACACCTGGGGTGAAGGTAGCGCAGGAACATGGGGCGGACAAGGCGGCTCGCAAGGTGGTTATAATGGTGGGTCTAATTGGGGCGCACATTTTGGCGGACATGGCCAGAGCGGTTCGCAAGGCGGGTTAAATGTTGGTGAAACCGAACACGGCAGTTCTGGTGGAAAATGGCAAGGCGGTTCTCAAACTGGCTTTGGTGTGTGGGGTAACGGACAAAGTCAAGGTGGATACAATAGTGGTTCGTACGGAAACGGAAATGGTGGAACAGGTATGTCTGGACAAGGGACAGGTGGTTCCTGGTCTGGCGGACATGGCGGTTCTGGGGCTGGCGGACAAGGCGGAGTTTGGACTGGCGGACATGGTGGAACATGGCTAAGCGTACAAGGCGGATCTGGTGCTGGCGGACAAGGCGGAACTTGGGCTAATGGACAAGGCGGGGCTGGGACTGGCGGACAAGGCGGAACTTGGGCTAATGGACAAGGCGGAGCTGGGACTGGCGGACAAGGCGGAACTTGGGCTAATGGACAAGGCGGAGCTGGGACTGGCGGACAAGCCGGAGCTGGAGCTGGCGGACAAGGTGGAACTTGGGCTGGCGGACAAGGCGGATGGGGAATCGAAGGACAGAGTGGCTCACAAGGAGGTACGGACGGTGGCACCATCGGTGGTGGTGAACAGGTTAAAACAGGTGGCGCGGGTGTATTTGGACAAGAGAACGGCGGAGCGTTTGGCGGCGCTGGGTCTAATGGACAGTCTAGTGGCCAATGGAATACGAATAGCGTTTCCAATGGACAGTGGGGTAGTATGGGTAGAGACTTTGGGGAAGGTAGGATTCGGTCTGGTTCGGCGGGCGGAAATGATATAAGCGGCACCGGTTCTCAATTTATATTTGGTCAGAATGGTCAAGGATGGGGTTTAAATGGTGGCAACGGACAAATTCAGTCTGGTGGGGCTGTACAAAATGCTGGAGGTTTGGCTGAAAGCGGTGCTTGGCAAACCGGCACTGGACAAGACGGCGCTGGAAGTATGAGTGGAGGTGGTGCTTGGCAAACAGATTTTGGACAAGGCGGCTCGGGAGGTCGGGTCATAAGTGGTTCTGGACAAAGTAGCTTCGGGCAAGGTGGTGCTGGGAGTTTGGCCGTCGGTGGATCTCTAAAGAATAGCCTAGGACAAGGCGTAATTGATGCTCTGCAAAAGGGACAAAATGGAGGATACGGTTATAGTGGATTACATGGTAATGATGCCAGTTGGAACTCTAAACTGCAAGTTTTAGGCGTCAACGACAAAACAGGAAACCAAGGTACGAACAGTATAACCGCATTCAGTGCAAATAGCGATCAGGGTAGCGCGTTAAGCAGCGGTGTTAGTGGGGGAAGCATGTCGGTAGCGCTTGGGGTCAGTGGTAGAAATGAAGCGACTGGAAACACTCAAATAGCTGCTGGAGCAGAAATGTCCGGGAGATTTAGCAGTAGCGGTAACAGTAAAAACGGGACGGATTTATACAGTCTCATTTATGAAGGTTTGCAACAAAACGTACAAAGTGTTGGGTTTGGTAGCAATGGTGATGATTCTATTCTCTCCAAGACAGGACAAAGTGACGCCAAACGGGGTGTAACAGGCGAAGGGAGTAGAATCGGGGTAGTAGGAAACGGTGAACAATTGACAAATGGTCAGTCGACAAACCGTCAAAGTGGACAAAGTGTTCAGATTAATAGTAACGGACAACCCATTAACTGGTCAGAAGGGGGTGTCATGAGTATACAAGGGGGCACTTTAGCAAATGGTGTCGGCATGCATAGACAAAAGGGAAGTTTGATGAACGATGATATGAGTAGACAATTAAATAATTGGAATAGTAAGTTCGTGAGTAGACAAGGTGGTGTTCGGGTGAATGGTGCTAGTGTAAACAGACAAGGAGAAAATTGGATGAATGGAGTTGGCGGTGAATCGGGTAAAAACCAAGGTGTCTTTGATATTCAAGGAAATGGCGGTATAACAGGACAGGGACAAGACAGTTTGACAGGTCAAGGATATGGTAGTCAAGGACAAAGTGGCATTATGGGGCAAGCACAGGGCGGCTTCCAAAGTCAAGGACAAAGTGGCATTATGGGGCAAGCAATGGGCGGTTTACAAGGTCAAGGACAAAGTGGCATTATGGGGCAAGCACAGGGCGGTTTACAAGGTCAAGGACAAAGTGGCATTATGGGCCAGGCACAGGGCGGCTTCCAAGGTCAAGGAAAAGCTAACTTTAGAGGTCAAGAGCTGACTGGAATTGGTAATCAGGGACATGGCGATGTTGGAGGTTATTTAAATGTAAACGGAATGTCAAATGCATACATATCCGCTCTTTACGACGAATACAAGAAAACATTCGGAGGGACTGGTATCGTACAGAACAGGGAAAACTTGCCATCTGGAGGAGAAACTTTGGGTCAGTTCTTGAAACAGACAAAGCTGGGGTCATCTGCTGTTGGTCGCCCAGGTAACCAATTGTTCGTCTGGTTCTGTCTGCTTTGGTGTTTGTACCACTGGTTTCATACTCAATCATCAGGCGGACATTTTCATAAGGTATGCTGTGCCTGTCGTCATCAGTATAAAGAAGTTCAAATAGTTAACAAATGGAGCTTTTATCATTAGCTGGGGTGGGCGCTTCAATTTGCAGCGGTACTATTGCGCGCGCGTGCGCATGCGTTCTAAGAGTACTAACAGTGCGAGCAATATGTTCGTAGATACACTTAGATTGGTGCTAGTTTGTGTTAACTTAGTGACTTCATATAATTGAAATGTGATAATATAATATTTTACTTAATAACCAAAACACATTCAGAAAAGAAATAATCTATTTGAATTATATTTTGGAATATACAGAATCATCAGCATTCTGCAGCCTTGCTCATATTTTGACATTGTATTTTAACGTTATATATACTTAAAAATATCCACCCCCCCCAAAAAAAAAACCCCACTAAAATTATATTATCAATTTCTACAAATACTAACAAATCTTCTTGACATCATTTTCTATATTAAAAAAAAACCAGAAGTTGTTCCAAGTATTTTGGTGGCAGCGGTTTGAAAATGGTACAAACAAATCTCTTTACACGTGTTTCCCTCTTGTAAGGAAAATTAATCACTATTCTGTTGACAGACTGGTGAATTAAATCATTTCATTTTGAAATAGTTTCCAATCAAATTTATATTAAAACGTGCAATGACAATTGAGATTTGCTTGAACTATTTTCATCTGGTTATGTGCATGTCTAAAATGTCATTGATGATTTTATGCGTCACATTTTTTCAAACGTTATTTCACCTGTCATCATAATGTTTTTTAACAAAACATTTTATTTCAGTTCGTGTCCATGACATCTTGTAACAAGTACCAGTTTTGATATCAATATTCCTTAGACATTGCTTCATGTAGTATCTTAAACATAAATAAAAAATCGAATATGTTGAATGAAATCAATAATGTCATAGACCAGTAAACAGTGAACGAGCATTGCTAATGTTTTTTGGGGTTACCAGGCTTCTGGGGTTTTGGCCAGGGTGGCACCGGATTCGGTGGTGGTGTCTCCGGTGGTTCATCGGGTGGTTCCTTTGGATTCGGTGGTGCCGGAAGCAGTGGAGAAGTGGAAGTCGGAGATATCAACTCTATTTTGAACAACTTGGGCGGTGCTGTCGGATCACACGGTGGTTCCTCCTCTTCCTCTTCCCAGGAGAGTGGGGAAATTCAAATCGGTAAATAAACGGCAATGGGCATCAAGATTATGTAAAATAATCTAAAGCGTTAATATTTCAAAATATAATATTCTATTCACTGGTATATTACCAAATATCAAGTAATACACAATATGTCAAACAAAACCATAGTGCCATTTCGAAATATCATTGATGATATAACGTTAAACAAATTACAAGTTTTCTTTACCCATATAAACACTCCATATAAACACTTGTCTTAATATTAAATGTACTCAATCTTAAATCCACATTCACTGGTCTTAAAATTTAATGTCAGTCTTATATAAAGTTATACACATAAAATCTGGTCTTGTTCACTTAGCATTCGATGTGTAGCCCTAATCCACATAAAAGCTGGTCTAAGCATTTGGTGTATTCAACCCTAGTCCGCATATGGACTGATTTTAGTAGGATATGTTTGACATTAAATAAACAGTATATAACCCTGTCCTGTAAAATATATGAAGTAAACTTTATTGGGAATGTGTTTCATCGGTACCGTACATGTAACCATAGACGGTTGAGGTTTATTTAAAGCATCAACTTCATAGAATGCCATATGATATAGTAGAGTAGAACGAATATACTAACTTGACACGTAGATACACTAACCTGTACTAGAATGCTTCAGAGCTTAGTGTGTATCAGTGTTGTCTTAGTTATCATTGTGAACATCATGACTAAATTAAAACGTTTTTGTTATTCTCCAATTATAATATATCAAACATTCAAAAAGTTTTTAAATGGAGACGTATGTTCTATCGGGCAATTTTTTCGCATTGGACATCAGGTTTCGGCATGTATTTGTTTTTGAAATTTACTTTTAACCTATTGTAACAGTTATTGATATTCTAATAATATAGCGGTTTTTTTAAATTTAACATATTGTAGCAGTTTTTGAAGTTTAACATATTGTCGCTGTCTTTTATATTCAAATATTGTAGCTGTTTTTTAAAATTCAAATATTGTAGCTGCATTTGAAATTTTAAAACATTGTAGCTGTTTTTGAAGTTTAACATAATGAAGGTTTCTTTTTTTAATTAATCAGCATACACTTTATTTAACACGTTTTACTCAGGGGTTAATATATTAAAAATAATACGATACTGTATTAAAAATTTGTATTAAATTTACTTCTTTTTAAAATTTCGAATATTTTGGTTAATGAAGTTGGTCCGCGGCAATTAACGGTCTTGCATACATCAATCTTTGGAATGAATTGTCATCTGAACAAACTCATCAGATACATCCACAAGATATTAATCATCCCAATGTTTCCTATACAACGCTGTTCTAGGGTACGGAGGAGGGTCGTCAGGAGGAACGTCAGCTGGGGGAGGAAGTTCATCTGCAGGTCACACATCGAATGGCGCGTCTTCGTCCCAAAGTTCCTCACAGGAAGGAGGCAGACGACGAGGAAATAACTGGGCATATGGACGAAATCGTCTACAAATTCCAGCATTTGATTTTGATGTAGATTTCCCAGATTTTTTCAGGAAAAAACGCGCGGCCCCCAACGGAGACATATTCCAATACCAGACTCTGCTTACCAACTGCCAACCAACTCAGGGCGCTTCAGTCAACATTGCGGCCAACGAGAGGAGCATCAAACTCGGCATGATGACTGAGGGAAGCAACAAGATGACGGACATGGAATTCAATATTGTGAGTGAATGAGTGGAATGTAATACAATCTTGTTTCTTAAACAGTGTATAGTCGAGCATCCTTACCTTGAACCAATATAACTCGAAAACCCTGTTTAATTTGGAGATTTTTTGTCAGCACTAATCAAACTTCATACCAAATTTTTAACTCGCTTTAACTCGAAGACTAATAACTCGAATTTGTCTCCCGTCGACTTTTAGTGTATGTTTGGTTTCGGAAAGTTTATCAATCTTGTTTATAAGTTAAGTTGGAATAAATATTTTAGTGATATAGTGAAATAAACTGAAAATGAAATTGTTAATGAATGTAATATTCAATATGGACTTATGGAATACTTGTAAAAGAATGGTATTTATTATTGAAAAAAATGAAAAGAATACATACACGTGTATATACTAGAGGGTAAAATTGTTATAAATTTCCATTTTGTTTGAAATTTAAAAAAATACAGCGGTTTTCGAATGCTCTGCAAAGGGTTTAATTACTGTTTTGTTTAACACAAACTTTTAGTGTAATATTTATTAACAAATTAAAGATATATATATATATATATGGAATGTATAAAACAAAAAACAAAAACAAAAAACAAAAACACCACACACACACATTAAAAACATTGATCAAAGTATTGTTATTACATACGAGTAAATGAATCACTAATCAAACACTTACGTCATAGGTTCCCGGATGGAATGAAGTCACGATGACGTATGATGGGAAGAATCTCATGTGCAAGATCCAGAACTGGCGAGGAGCCCAGGAACGGAGTACTCCTCTTACAGGTACGTACAGTAAAACGTGTTCCTTTGTGTTAGTTTGTCTCCTTCGTCTTAAACGAACATCAACTGCTCAATGCTATTTTGGACAATTGTCCCTGTTAATTACTTTTATTTTACTTTTATTTATTTATTTTTCCACATTGATATACTGTCATCACTATTGTGAGCTAGAAACGGGCCAATGCTTCAACTTTCATTAAAAGGAGCTTATTTAGGTCGCTGTGACTATTGTTTCATATATTCGGGTAATAATATTCATAAAGACATAAATATGTGATTTAAATGAAGTTTGATGAATGGTTGGGCTGTAGCAGTTATAGGAATGAGATAATGTATATACAGTCCGATTGAAAAGGGATACCGTTCCTACTTCTTCACCACTGCTTAGAGTCGGAGGAACAAAATATTATTAAATTTTGTTCAGAACTCTTGGTCACACGTATACTCGATTACAATCAATTATCTCTCGTCTTCTCCTGAGGTAATAAACGGAAGTCAAATAATGTTACGCAAGTATCTAGTAGTGTACTATTATCTAATTTATCATTCTAGGAAATATCCAGAAACGTCAAGGATTCAAGATTGGTGGCGCATGTGGTGCTAATGCAAATTTCAAGGGACAAATGGATGATGTAAGATTTCGATAGTTTGTCTCACGACTTTTTTCTGTTTGTTTAAAAGATTCACTGTGGTATAGTCATATCGACTCCTACATTAAAATCGCTCGGGTGTCTTTTGCTTTGTTTATAAAGACACGTTATCATCTTTAGAACCTATGAATCGATCTATCTTAGCAACCGTTACCCGTAAAACAAACTTAGAGTGTATTCAATACCGGCATGTCATTATTTGGTAATGCTAAAATAATAATAATTTACAACATTTATACATATATATGTATCGCCGTATTGAATTTGTAAAATTCATATAAAGAGCATCACAACAAAATGTGGATTATAGTTTTACTTGTAATGCATAAATAAAGACTTAAAATCATTATCAGTGTTAAAAAAAGAATAAGACAAATTCAATGTACAAATGAATACATATATGAATGAATAAATTAATATCTACACGTCGTATATGTTGAAAGCCTTAAAATTGATAAAGATCATTTTCATAATATTTCGCTTTTGTCTTCATTGTGAATCATCTTCAGCATAATTCAATTTTGTTTTCAATTTATTTTTCAGATTCTACTATACAACTGCTTACCTTCGAAGTTCACACAAGGATCAAGCGGGAATTAGTGATAGTAGTAGTGACCCGGATGTAGTAATGCTCTTTATATTTGTGATATGTTTTGACTGCCATGGCAACTTGATGGTTGTATGACGTAATATAACAAACGTCTAAAAATAGACACATACTGTGAACTGATCACAGATTAACATCTTGTTTGTGTGTATAACTTGATAAATGTATGTTTTCTAGGTGTATCAATTCATCATTTACTGCATACGATGACTAAAGATGTGAACTACTTTTACCATATTATATGGGAATTATTTAAAACACGTATGGGTGACTAAGAGCACCCTCTGAGAGAGCACGTGACTTATTGATGATTTTTTAATGATATATATATTCATATTCTACTTGAGAATTATGACACAAATACGGAATTCCACAGCATTTCACATGCAACTTATGCTGGTAAATTGGTGACAGTTGCTATTTGAAACGATAAAAACTGTCTTCTCAAAATTTTGTAATAGCTTTGAAAATAATTTTCAAAAGACGACTGACTGTTAAACTTAGAGATAAATATAATTTGTCTTCGAAAGACTTACCTCAGTATTTGAAGATAGCATATACATTATGTTGTCTTTCCTTGTATATGAATTAACATCGCGACAATTTCGATTTGTGATCGCCTCTTCTCTCAAATTAATGTTAAACTTTTTGTCACCACAATACCAGTCTATATCCCTGTGATGCTAGCCCCAAGTATTTACAATGGAGGTGCAATATGACAGCACGATTAAGAAGTACAGTAGTTGTCTAACGCGATAGTCACGTGATAATTTGTTTAAAACATTTTGCTCCTCATATTTTCGTATCAACTTATTACCTTTAAAATATCCCAAAGATTTGTTTGCCTTTTTGTGCTTTTTGTTGATGGGCCAGATTGCTTATGAAAAATCTATTCTGGTGAACCGTTTTTACTCAAACGGTCTGATTACATTTTTGTATAAACGCCCAGTAACTGTCTTTGTCTATTTCAGTTGTAAATAAACGTTGCGTTTGTTTTTAGACGTGCTCTTTTTGCATTGTTTGGAAGTTATAATAAAATCAGAGATTGTTGCATAAGCAAACCTTGTTCGTTTACTTCCCGCATCGCCAGTCAACTTACCGGGGAAAGCATGGAGTATGAAATCGAAACAACAATGCACTACCAAGATAAAACAGACAGATATATGCATGTATTATCTTTTTCTTGAAACAGTCATTTTAAATTTTCTTCTTTAAATATCATTTTGCAGCCTCTTTGAAAAATTAAATTCAAACAAAAATATACATCTAAACTCAGAACTAATTAAATATTGGTAAAATATGAAGAAATGAAAGCAGTACACGGAAAATAGGACCTGGTGTCCCAGAAGGATATGCGCTCTCGGTTTCACCAACGTGTACTTATAGGTCAAATCCGTTATTATAACATCCTCAAATGGAATAACTGCCAAGTAAGAAAAACCTTCTTAATAACGAACATACTACGCCATATTTCTCAGCGATATATATATCAATACACGACATATATTTGGGAATATACATTTCATTTCTTGGCTTTGGAAATATTACTGAGATGTGTTCATTGTATCAAGATGAGCACGTGACACCTGGGCCCGTTTTCATGAAACCGTTATCATGCTCAAGAATGGATTCTGTGTTCAAACCAGCTTTCTTGAAACTCTCTTTAATCATGTCAAAGTATCAAAAAGTCAATGTAAATGTTGAAAACAGTTTTTGGCTTCTTGTCTCTTGAAGTTTTTTTCCAAAACTTTGACACAGTTAGATTTTTTAAATAATTTATAGCCAGAACAAGAAAAAAGGCTTGAGCACGAAATCCGTGCTTGAGCATGAGAACGGTTTCATGAATATGGACCCAGATTTGGACTAAACCTTTATATAATGATATACAAATGATTATAACTAGGAAATGTATAAATAGTTTTGAGGAATTATGATTAATTTCATAAACAAAAGACCTTAGAAATGCATATTTGCCTGCGTCCATTATTTACTTAGTATGTATGCATAACCCGACTTTCATTTAGCCTTGACACCAGACTAAGACATTTGACAGAGAAATATCGAACATGAATGGCATATCTGTTTAAATAAAACGCGCGGTACATGATGTAGTGTTATTCATATTGGCTTGGTCTGTTGCTATAATGTATAGGTCTTATGGCGCATACTTATGGCATTTGTGTCTTTAAAATATTCTTTTGGCGGATCACAGTGTATGGCGATTACTTATGTCGACTATATTTGCTATTGGCCAGCTGGTTCTATGTAAGAATTTGTTTAGTAGTCAATAAAGATATTCCATCCGGAGAGATGGCCGTTGTCTTCCATTTCACGTGTGGTAAATAATTATCAAAAATGCTATTGAGGAAATTAGAGCAGTGCATCGTTTAACACCTTAATAAGCGATTTCAACTTAAATGTACCTGAAGAAACCAAGGGTTGTTTCAGCTTCCTATGCGCTGGGGGATAAGATTTGACGTGTAAATATAAAGATCTGGCGATAGGGCAGTGGGTTACCGTTACTTCTTCATGATAGGCATCTTTTGTAAAGTCTTATTTCTGAACAGGTGTGGACAGGTGTTAACAGGTATGGGCAGGTATGGACATGTATGTTCTTGTTTATCAGACATAGATGTGATGCTCAAGACTTGGCTAAGTATGGCAAGAATGATAACGATACAACCTATCATTTACAGGTAAGGTATTTGGTTTATTTAGTTTAACGTCCCATTAACATCCAATTTACGTACCTGGCAACTGCCCCACGTGGGTTTCGAACTCGCAACCCAGAGGTGGAGGACTAGTGGTAAAATGTCAGAACACCTTATCCACTTGGCCACCGCGGCCCCTCAATTAAGGGAAAGTGGAAGGGAAAAAGCAACCCGTACAACCGTTTGTTTTTGACACATATTTTATCTTGGCATTGTCGATCAGATGTACCTTCACTACGTATACGTGACAGACGTAGTTATTATTATTAAATCCGAAGATAAGACGTAGAGAGACGCTTCAAGACAGTGACATTGACTTGATCCAAAATACAGTACACAAAGATGATCCCGTGAGATCCCGAGACGGCAGACATGTTCAAACAGATGTCTGGAATCTGTTTTTTCCTCTTTAGTTGTAGACCTTCAGTGACTCGATTACATGCGTAGGTTAGAAGATATTTAATGTACACTTATCAAAATGTTTTGAACATTATAAAACATTTCTTATTCAGCGTCCATGCGAAGGTAGATGGGCATAACCACTGGATCGCGAGGGTGGTACCAGGGTTGTAGAGAGGTTAGGTTGGCGTAACCACTGAATATTGAGGGTGGTGCCAGGGGGGTGTACAGAGGGTATACGTAGGTGGGCGTAACCACTGATTATCGATGGTGATACCAGGGGTGTAAAGAGGGTAGTTGGGCGTAACCACTGGACATTGAGGGTGGTACCAGGGATGTAGAGAGGGTATACGTAGGTGGGCGTAGCCACTGGATATCGAGGGTGGTACCAGGGGTGTAGAGAGGGTAGTTGGGCGTAACCACTGGACATTGAGGGTGGTACCAGGGGTGTAGAGAGGGTATACGTAGGTAGGCGTAACCACTGATTATCGAGGGTGGTACCAGGGGTGAAGAGAGGGTATACGTAGGTGCGCGTAACCATTGACTATCGAGGGTGGTACCAGGGATGTAGAGAGGGTAGGTGGGCGTAACCACTAGACATTGAGGGTGGTACCAGGGGTGTAGAGAGGGTATACGTAGGTAGGCGTAACCACTGATTATCGAGGGTGGTACCAGGGGTGAAGAGAGGGTATACGTAGGTGCGCGTAACCATTGACTATCGAGGGTGGTTCCAGGGGTGTAGAGAGGGTAGGTGGGCGTAACCACTGAATATCGAGGGTGGTACCAGGGGTTTAGATAGGGTAGGTGGGCGTAACCACTGGACATTGAGGGTGGTACCAGGGGTGTAGAGAGGGTAGGTTGGCGTAACCACTGGACATTGAGGGTGGTACCAGGGGTGTAGAGAGGGTATACGTAGGTTGGCGTAACCACTGGACATTGAGGGTGGTACCAGGGGTGTAGAGAGGGTATACGTAGGTTGGCGTAACCACTGGACATTGAGGGTGGTACCAGGGGTGTAGAGAGGGTATACGTAGGTTGGCGTAACCACTGGATATCGAGGGTGGTACCAGTGGTGAAGAGAGGGTATACGTAGGTGGGCGTAACAACTGGATATTGAGGGTGGTACCAGGGGTGTAGAGAGGGTAGGTGGGCGTAACCACTGGAAATTGAGGGTGGTACCAGGGGTGTAGAGAGGGTAGGTGGGCGTAACCACTGGAAATTGAGGGTGGTACCAGGGGTGTAGAGGGGATATACGTAGTTGGGCGTAAGCACTGGATATCGAGGGTGGTACCAGGGGTGTAGAGAGGGTAGGTGGGCGTAACCACTGGATATTAAGGGTGGTACCAGGGGTGTAGAGAGGGTAGGTGAGTGTAATCCCTAGATATCGAGGGTGAGTGCAGTGGTGTAGAGAGGGTAGGTGAGTGTAATCCCTAGATATCGAGGGTGAGTCCAGTGGTGTAGAGAGCGTGAGTGAGTGTAACCACTGGCTATTGAGGGTGGTACCAGGGGTGTAGAGAGGGTAGGTTAGCGTAACCACCTGACATTGAGGGTGGTACCAGGGGTGTAGAGAGGGTATACGTAGGTGGGCGTAACCACTGGATATCGAGGGTGGTACCAGGGGTGTAGAGAGGGTAGGTGAGCGTAACCACTGGACATTGAGGGTGTTACCAGGGGTGAAGAGAGGGTATACGTAGGTGGGCGTAACCACCAGATATCGAGGGTCGTACCAGGGGTGTAGAGAGCGTCCTGTAGGTGGGCGTAGCTACTGGACATTGAGGGTGGTACCAGGGGTGTAGAGAGGGTAGGTGGGCGTAACCACTGGATATCAAGGGTGGTAACAGGGGTGTAGAGAGGGTAGGTGGGCGTAACCGCTTGACATTGAGGGTGGTACCAGGGGTGTAGAGAGGGCAGGTGGGCGTAACCACTGGATATCAAGGGTGGTAACAGGGGTGTAGAGAGGGTAGGTGGGCGTAACCGCTTGACATTGAGGGTGGTACCAGGGGTGTAGAGAGGGCAGGTGGGCGTAACCACTGGATATTGAGGGTGGTACCAAGGGTGAAGAGAGGGTATACGTAGGTGGGTGTAACCAATGGTTATCGAGGTTGGTTCCAGGGGTGTAGAGAGGGTAGGTGTGGGTATTCCCTGGATATTGAGGGTGGTACCAGGGGTGAAGAGAGGGTATACGTAGGTGGGCGTAACCACTGGATATCGAGGGTGGTACCAGGGGTGTAGAGAGGGTAGGTGAGCGTAACCACTGGACATTGAGGGTGGTACCAGGGGTGTAGAGAGGGCAGGTGGGCGTAACCACTGGATATTGAGGGTGGTACCAGGGGTGTAGAGAGGGCAGGTGGGCGTAACCACTGGATATTGAGGGTGGTACCAAGGGTGAAGAGAGGGTATACGTAGGTGGATGTAACCAATGGTTATCGAGGTTGGTTCCAGGGGTGTAGAGAGGGTAGGTGTGGGTATTCCCTGGATATTGAGGGTGGTACCAGGGGTGAAGAGAGGGTAGGTGGGCGTAACCACTGGATATTGAGGGTGGTACCATGGGTGTAGAGAGTGTAGGTCAGCGTAACCACTGGAAATTGAGGGTGGTACCAGGGGTGAAGAGAGGGTATACGTAGGTTGGCGTAACCACTGGATATCGAGGGTGGTACCAGTGGTGAAGAGAGGGTATACGTAGGTGGGCGTAACCACTGGATATTGAGGGTTGTACCAGGGGTGTAGAGAGGGTATACGTAGGTGGGCGTAACAACTGGATATTGAGGGTGGTACCAGGGGTGTAGAGAGGGTAGGTGGGCGTAACCACTGGAAATTGAGGGTGGTACCAGGGGTGTAGAGGGGATATACGTAGTTGGGCGTAAGCACTGGATATCGAGGGTGGTACCAGGGGTGTAGAGAGGGTAGGTGGGCGTAACCACTGGATATTAAGGGTGGTACCAGGGGTGTAGAGAGGGTAGGTGAGTGTAATCCCTAGATATCGAGGGTGAGTGCAGTGGTGTAGAGAGGGTAGGTGAGTGTAATCCCTAGATATCGAGGGTGAGTCCAGTGGTGTAGAGAGCGTGAGTGAGTGTAACCACTGGCTATTGAGGGTGGTACCAGGGGTGTAGAGAGGGTAGGTTAGCGTAACCACCTGACATTGAGGGTGGTACCAGGGGTGTAGAGAGGGTATACGTAGGTGGGCGTAACCACTGGATATCGAGGGTGGTACCAGGGGTGTAGAGAGGGTAGGTGAGCGTAACCACTGGACATTGAGGGTGGTACCAGGGGTGAAGAGAGGGTATACGTAGGTGGGCGTAACCACCAGATATCGAGGGTCGTACCAGGGGTGTAGAGAGCGTCCTGTAGGTGGGCGTAGCTACTGGATATTGAGGGTGGTAACAGGGGTGTAGAGAGGGTAGGTGGGCGTAACCGCTTGACATTGAGGGTGGTACCAGGGGTGTAGAGAGGGCAGGTGGGCGTAACCACTGGATATTGAGGGTGGTACCAAGGGTGAAGAGAGGGTATACGTAGGTGGGTGTAACCAATGGTTATCGAGGTTGGTTCCAGGGGTGTAGAGAGGGTAGGTGTGGGTATTCCCTGGATATTGAGGGTGGTACCAGGGGTGAAGAGAGGGTATACGTAGGTGGGCGTAGCCACTGGATATCGAGGATGGTTCCAGGGGTGTAGAGAGGGTAGGTGGGCGTAACCACTGGATATTGAGGGTGGTACCAGGGGTGTAGAGAGGGTAGGTGGGCGTAACCACTGGATATTGAGGGTGGTACCAGGGGTGTATAGAGGGTGGGTGGGCGTAACCACTGGATATTGAGGGTGGTACCAGGGTTGATGAGAGGTATACGTAGGTGGGCGTAACCACTGGATATCGAGTATGGTACTAGGGGTGTAGAGAGGGTAGGTGGGCGTAACCACTGGATATCGAGGGTGGTACCAGGGGTGAAGAGAGGGTATACGTACTACGTAGGTGGGCGTAACCACTGGATATTGAGGGTGGTACCAGGGGTGTAGAGAGTGTAGGTGGGCGTAACCGCTGGACATTGAGGGTGGTACCAGGGGTGTAGAGAGGGTAGGTGGGCGTAACCACTGGATATTGAGGGTGGTACCAGGGGTGTAGAGAGGGTAGGTGGGCGTAACCACTGGATATTGAGGGTGGTACCATGGGTGTATAGAGGGTAGGTGGGCGTAACCACTGGATATTGAGGGTGGTGCCAGGGTTGAAGAGAGGGTATACGTAGGTGGGCGTAACCACTGGATATCAAGGATGGTACCAGGGGTGTAGAGAGGGTAGGTGGGCGTAACCACTGGATATTGAGGGTGGTACCAGGGGTGTAGAGAGGGTAGGTGGGCGTAACCACTGGATATTAAGGGTGGTACCAGGGGTGAAGAGAGGGTATACGTAGGTGGGCTTATCCACTGGATATCGAGTATGGTACCAGGGGTGTAGAGAGGGTAGGTGGGCGTAACCACTGGATATCGAGGGTGGTACCAGAGGTGAAGAGAGGGTATACGTAGGTGGACGTAACCACTGGATATTGAGGGTGGTACCAGGGGTGTATAGAGGGTAGGTGGGCGTAACCGCTGGATATTGAGGGTGGTACCAGGGGTGTAGAGAGTGTAGGTTGGCGTAAACACTGGACATTGAGGGTGGTACCAGGGGTGTAGAGAGGGTAGGTTGGCGTAAACACTGGATATTGAGGGTGGTACCAGGGGTGTAGAGAGGGTAGGTGAGCGTAACCACTGGATATCGAGGATGGTACCAGGGTTGTAGAGAGGGTAGGTGGGCATAACCACTGTTTATTGAGGGTGGTACCACGGGTGTAGAGAGGGTAGGTGGGCGTAACCACTTGTCATCGAGGATGGAAATCAGAAGGACCTGACAAAAATTTTCTATGAAGGAAGCAAAAATATACCATTAATAGCTATACGCGGTCTTCAGAGGTGATTACGTTAAAGAATGTGACCTATTTTGGTAGTCGAGGAAAGCCAGATACCACAAGAAAAAGCACCGACCTGCGGTCAGTAACTAACAGTTGTCCCACTGTACATAGCCCTTGAATCAACGATCAAATGTTATTTTCTCCATAGAACAATATATATTTCAGATATTTTATTCGAATTCAGTTACAATATCTTAGAACATTTTGCTTTAATTTGATTTTAGCAGCATTCTACGATTAAAACAGTGCAGCGCAGTAAGAAATGATAAGTTATTACACCATACATTTATACATATTTATTTGAGTAGTAAAATATATACAATTCCGGTCGATGTTGCACAAATGAAACCATAATTCGAAGAAATCATCCTTTATTAATAAAAAATACCACGGAATTAGATAGAAATCTAATCTAATCTAATTCCGTGAAAATACGAATTCCAATGTTCAGAAACAAGAGAGAAAATATATATTATCAAATTAATTAATAAGTATTATATTAAAATTATTATAACAAATATATGCTATGCTAATTACACGAATATATTTGCCCTATTTTCCTTTACCTCAGATTACTATTATATTTTATCTATATAGATATACAGTTTGTACTTAATTGAAAATGGCTTTTTAAAAAAAAAATGAAAACAGAATCTGTTTTAAATATTTTTTTAAAAAAGCCATTCTTAAGTCATTCGTCTATCGTAACGTTGAAGAAAAAAAATCGTTATTACTATGGGTCAGGGTTTAGAAGATAAGTTTTTTTTATAACATAGACCTGTGTTTGCACCAGGGACGTATATGGCATATATATACGTCCCTGGTTTGCACACGTTAGGCCTAAGCAAAGGTGGGTACGTACATGTATACCTCTGACTTGGCATGAAGATCTAGAGTTATCTTTCTTTGTGCAATATATTTTCAAACGTCTAACTGACTTGGACGTAGTTTCCATTTTGTTTACATTATGGCGGACAAAAAGAAGCCCAACTCTGCAGACGATCGTATAATACAGGAGACAGACAGACAGTTTCTCGGTAAGCAACGATTGGATGGATTCAACCATTGAACGTCTGTCAGGTTATACGTATTGCCCATATGAATGCAATCTGGATGCCAGATAAGTAGATTAATGACATGATCCATTACAGTGCATGAACTTTCTATTTTGTTTACAGTAGGTTATTGAGCGATAACTGCAATGGAACACGGGTAAATTCAATAACCGGCGAACAAAATAGAAAGTTTATCCTTATATTTACAGGACATTTCTGTGAAATGTTCGTAACTATTTTGTACATTATAATCCCATCTTCGGACACAAGATTTCATTTCAAAACCAATAAACGTGAAAATGGTTCAATAAATGTAACAGAATTGAATGTGCACACATCGTTGTTAGCTCTGCCCACATGTATTGTTGTCGACGTCATAGAATTTCGACACGTGTTTGAGTACAGTTATGAGATGATAATGATAGTCTGTGGAACAATGGTTATCGAGTGAATGTCAGTGTAGACTTCAAATATTTGCAATTGTACATTGTACAATTTTATGTAGTGTGGTAAAATTAGGTAGCCCTCGTCCGCGACCAGATAGCTCAATTGGTTGAGCATCTGTCTTGAGTTCAGAAGGTCCCTGGTTCGTACCATGGTCTGGCCGTTTTTTTCCATCTCTCGTTACATTTGGCGCCCAACGATAAATACTCGCGGAGAGTGGTATAGGGTCTTGTATGTGTCTTCGGGGTCCAAGACTTTGTTAAAAGAAAGAGGAGTGTAACAGATCTGGACAGGGTCGATCGTCAGCGACCAGATAGCTCAATTGGTTGAGTGTCCCTCTAGAGTTCGGAAGATCCCGGGTTTGAACCTCAGTCTGGCTGTGCATTTTTCCTGTTACGCAAGGTCTACACCTGAATATATTTTAGTGCTCACCTGTCAGCTAGGTATATGAGGAGGAAATACTGCCTATATAGCTAATTTTCTACTTATAGTCGTGTTTTATAATTATAACCAGGGACCCCCTCACATTTGTTAATATTAAGTAAAGGTGAGCGCAGTCAGTTGTTGGGTGGACGACTGCCTACATGTTACATTTGATAGCAGTGCAATGAATTCATGTGATCAAGTAAGAAAAGTGCATTGATACACGGAGAATTAAGGACCTACAGGTTCCCAGGTTATGTCTCAGGACAAGAATCCTTGGAGGGGGATAATGTAATGTCCAGCTACAATGTTTACTTGTAGATATATGAGGGAAGCCTAACCAGTGAGCTAGCTTTTCCAGTCATGCAGTATTAATCGGGGATCCAGCTCAAGATAGTTGACCTATAGTCAGTATAGATCTATAGCCATTGTGCACAGCCTGTCGTCGGGCGCCCTGTGTAAACTTTTCATTTAAACAACTTCTTCTTAATAACTAAAAGGCCCAGTCTAGGATACTGATATTATACATGTAGCATGGGATGAAGGGCATTTTTGTTAAAATGAATGAACTTGACCTACTTTAAGGTCGCAGGGGTTAATTATGTTAAAATCTTCAAGCAGCTTTTTCTCAATAACATATTAAGGCCCAGAGAACTGATATTTAGCCTGTAGCATGCTTGAATGAAGAACTACCAAGTTTGTTCAAATAAATGACCTTATATTAATTGACCCACTTTAAAGGTCACAGGTGTCAAATATGTAAATATTATAACCAACTAAAAATAGTCAGATGACTGTTAAAAAAAGTATCAGGCCTATTGGGCCTCTTGTTAATTTAAAGGCATTTATATATTGAATGTTTTACAAATTCAGAGAGAACAAGTACAGGAACACTTATTAAGGATGTGTTGGAGAAAATCATCAGCAACCGACCTGAGGATCCAATCGCTTTCTTAGCAGATTAGTAAGTTGTGGTCAGAACAGTAATTTGTAATTAAACATTAATTATTGGTAATTGCTTGTATAAGGTGTAAAGTAAATTTTGCAGATAGCAAAAAGTCTGAGTTCATTCATGGGTGTACAATAAATTTTTGATAAAAATGATAATTATGTATTCCTGAATATTTACATTTCCTCTGCACAGAGACTACTTGAAGCCACTATGCCCAATGTATGTTCAGTGATTTTGTTTACCCATTTCTACAGCCGATATAAGGCTGTTTCCCCTAGTCAAAATTTGTGTTATTTTCCCAAATTTAAGCAAAATTAAAGAATATTTTCCTAACTTATCTGAAAATCTTACTATATTTTCTCAATTCTATAAGGCACAAGTGCACTGCTCCATTGTCAATGGGTAGCAGTCTGCATTTACTCAGTGATGTTGAAACAAGCTTGGGCACAAAATATAAATATAAGCAGTGCTTGACATATTTTCGACACTCATTGCCATTTGTGTGTAACATACATTGGCTTATAATTACCTACATATTCAACATGGTTGGCTAGTGTGCACCATTCAGTTTGTAGGTGCCCACATGTATTTTACACACCAATGAATGTCAGAAATTTGACAAACAATAAACTTAATTGATACCCGAAGCATTTAATGACGAGCTATTGGGAACCAACTGTTGTAATAGAAGATTTTGAGATGAATCTGGTATCTTCTTAGATTGCTTCTTTTTTCATAAATAAATGATACTTTAAATATGTATTAAATGTTTTTGCTGAAAGATTTTAAAGCAAAATGATCAAGATATTTTCATTTCCTTTTTAGTTTTGATTCTCTCGAGGACGAGACAAATTTAGTTTCCAAGGCCAAACAGATACTACTGATGACCCACCACAGTCGGCCCGTGTTTGAGACCAACGTGAGAATGGCATACAACCTCCTACAGAAACACAAAGTCTCTAAGAAAGTTTACGGTGTCAATGGCACCGTTTACACAGACTTAGTCAAAGCACTATGCAAGTAAGTCAAACTTGTATTGTTAACTTTCTCATGCAAAATTGAAATATTATTAGCTCCATTGGTCATCAACCAAAGAAAGTAACCTAAATCTGAAAAAAGTGATATTTTGCATTCTTCCACACGCAACCATCGATCTTTTTAAAAAAAATCCTGATCCCATATCAGATGTTATCAATGTTTAGGTTCTAACTTCCATTTGATAAAGATTAATAAGTGACAAGTTCTAATGAACACACTTTTTTCCACATCCATTTTGCACTGTGGATCACTCATGTGAAGTTAAGATGTATAATTAAGGTTAACCATTTATAAGTCCTCCACCAGGACCAGGTTGGGGCTTACTATAGTTTTGCATTTTGTATGTTCATCTTTCTGTCCTTTTATCCTTCCGGCCATCTTCCTTTCCGCTATCTTGTCTGGAAGGTATGGGTTCACTTTGGTTATCTGGAATTCTTCCTCGAAGAAAAAACATGCAGTTGCAGCTTGTCTTACAATGATACGATGTAAAGCACAAACAGGCCAAACCCAAATTCGAAATTGCATCTGTTGTCATTTATATCTATGAATTGGTCAAAATTGTATTTGTTTTTACGACAATTTCATTTTTCAGAGACGTGCCCCAGACTGTGCAAATCAAATTGTTAAAGAGGATAGAGTGTGCAGAACATGAATGTATCAAGTTTGACGTGTTTAGTTCTGGTGTCTTCACCTGCTGTGTGTTACTGGGTAAGTCTAGCTCAAGGTAAAACTATATGTATTATATTTACTGGTGTCTTCACCTGTGTATTACTGGGTAAGTGTAGCTCAAAGTAAAACTATATGTATTATATTTACTGGTGTCTTCACCTGTGTGTATTACTGGGTAAGTCTAGCTCAAAGTAAAACTATATGTATTATATTTACTGGTATCTTCACCTGCTGTGTGTTACTGGGTAAGTCTAGCTCAAAGTAAAACTATATGTATTATATTTACTGGTGTCTTCACCTGCTGTTAGTTACTGGGTAAGTCTAGCTCAAAGTAAACCTATATGTATTATATTTACTGGTGTCTTCACCTGCTGTGTGTTACTGGGTAAGTCTAGCTCAAAGTAATACTATATGTATTATATTTACTGGTGTCTTCACCTGTGTATTACTGGGTAAGTGTAGCTCAAAGTAAAACTATATGTATTATATTTACTGGTGTCTTCACCTGCTGTGTATTACTGGGTAAGTCTAGCTCAAAGTAAACCAATATGTATTATATTTACTGGTATCTTCACCTGTGTATTACTGGGTAAGTCTAGCTCAAAGTAAAACTATATGTATTATATTTACTGGTGTCTTCACCTGCTGTGTGTTACTGGGTAAGTCTAGCTCAAAGTAAAACTATATGTATTATATTTACTGGTGTCTTCACCTGCTGTGTGTTACTGGGTAAGTCTAGCTCAAAGTAAAACTATATGTATTATATTTACTGGTGTCTTCACCTGCTGTGTGTTACTGGGTAAGTCTAGCTCAAAGTAAACCTATTTGTATTATATTTACTGGTGTCTTCATCTGTGTACATGTGTTACTGGGTTAGTCTAGCTCAAAGTAAACCTATATGTATTATATTTACTGGTGTCTTCATCTGTGTACATGTGTTACTGGGTAAGTCTAGCTCAAAGTAAACCTATATGTATTATATTTACTGGTGTCTTCATCTGTGTACATGTGTTACTGGGTAAGTCTAGCTCAAAGTAAACCTATATGTATTATATTTACTGGTGTCTTCATCTGTGTACATGTGTTACTGGGTAAGTCTAGCTCAAAGTAAAACTATATGTATTATATTTACTGGTATCTTCACCTGCTGTGTATTACTGGGTAAGTCTAGCTCAAAGTAAAACTATATGTATTATATATACTGGTATCTTCACCTGCTGTGTGTTACTGGGTAAGTCTAGCTCAAAGTAAAACTATATGTATTATATTTACTGGTGTCTTCACCTGCTGTGTGTTACTGGGTAAGTCTAGCTCAAAGTAAAACTATATGTATTATATTTACTGGTGTCTTCACCTGCTGTGTGTTACTGGGTAAGTCTAGCTCAAAGTAAAACTATATGTATTATATTTACTGGTGTCTTCACCTGCTGTGTGTTACTGGGTAAGTCTAGTTCAAAGTAAACCTATATGTATTATATTTACTGGTGTCTTCATCTGTGTACATGTGTTACTGGGTAAGTCTAGCTCAAAGTAAACCTATATGTATTATATTTACTGGTGTCTTCATCTGTGTACATGTGTTACTGGGTAAGTCTAGCTCAAAGTAAACCTATATGTATTATATTTACTGGTGTCTTCATCTGTGTACATGTGTTACTGGGTAAGTCTAGCTCAAAGTAAACCTATATGTATTATATTTACTGGTGTCTTCATCTGTGTACATGTGTTACTGGGTAAGTCTAGCTCAAAGTAAACCTATATGTATTATATTTACTGGTATCTTCACCTGTGTATTACTGGGTAAGTCTAGCTCAAAGTAAAACTATATGTATTATATTTACTGGTATCTTCACCTGCTGTGTGTTACTGGGTAAGTCTAGCTCAAAGTAAAACTATATGTATTATATATACTGGTATCTTCACCTGCTGTGTGTTACTGGGTAAGTCTAGCTCAAAGTAAAACTATATGTATTATATTTACTGGTGTCTTCACCTGCTGTGTGTTACTGGGTAAGTCTAGCTCAAAGTAAACCTATATGTATTAAATTTACTGGTGTCTTCATCTGTGTACATGTGTTACTGGGTAAGTCTAGCTCAAAGTAAACCTATATGTATTATATTTACTGGTATCTTCACCTGCTGTGTGTTACTGGGTAAGTCTAGCTCAAAGTAAACCTATATGTATTATATTTACTGGTGTCTTCACCTGCTTTGTGTTACTGGGTAAGTCTAGCTCAAAGTAAACCTATATGTATTATATTTACTGGTGTCCTCACCTGCTGTGTGTTACTGGGTAAGTCTAGCTCAAAGTAAAACTATATGTATTATATATACTGGTATCTTCACCTGTGTGTTACTGGGTAAGTCTAGCTCAAAGTAAACCTATATGTATTATATTTACTGGTATCTTCACCTGCTGTGTGTTACTGGGTAAGTCTAGCTCAAAGTAAACCTATATGTATTATATTTACTGGTGTCTTCACCTGCTGTGTGTTACTGGGTAAGTAAAGCTCAAAGTAAAACTATATGTATTATATTTAATGGTGTCTTCACCTGCTGTGTATTACTGGGTAAGTAAAGCTCAAAGTAAACCTATATGTATTATATTTACTGGTATCTTCACCTGCTGTGTATTACTGGGTAAGTCTAGCTCAAAGTAAAACTATATGTATTATATTTACTGGTGTCTTCACCTGTGTTTTACTGGGTAAGTGTAGCTTAAAGTAAAACTATATGTATTATATTTACTGGTGTCTTCACCTGTGTTTTACTGGGTAAGTCTAGCTCAAAGTAAACATATATGTATTATATTTACTGGTATCTTCACCTGCTGTGTGTTACTGGGTAAGTGTAGCTCAAAGTAAACCTATATGTATTATATTTACTGGTGTCTTCACCTGTGTGTGTTACTGGGTAAGTCTAGCTCAAAGTAAAACTATATGTATCATATTTACTGGTATCTTCACCTGCTGTGTATTACTGGGTAAGTCTAGCTCAAAGTAAACCTATATGTATTTTACTCTATGAGTCATCTGATCTTATTATTTGGATGGTTGGGTGGTGCAGTTGAATACAAGTTGGATAACTTGTTTCATTATTGTTGTAAAATAAAAAAGTTTTATTAGTAAGTTAGGTAGAGTAATATAAACTATAAAGTCAGCATTGTGTGGCTTATAAGCATGATATATTTGATAAAGTCATTTTCCGAAGAGGTATTCAATATTGATCATATCTAGAGATACATTAAAATGAATATTACAACTGTTTGATATTTGAGTTCATTACACAATAAGACTTAAAATCAAAAACTCAGGAGATGGTACCTGGAACTCTGCACCTGTAAACAATACTTGTTGTTTACTTTATCATTGTTTTTGTGTCTGGAACTGTTAGATACACAATATCAGAATAAAACAATTACTTCCCTGGACATGAAATTACACCTGTATGTTAGGCTAGCCACTGTAGCTAGAGCTTAAACAAGGGAGAATACTTCAATAGGATTAGAGCTGAAGTGAAACTGTTATTGGTGAGCTGGTTCACTTGTAGACACTTCAGACAGGACTTTTATCATTTAAGTATGATAAAACCTGAAGTGAAACTGTTATTGGTGAGCTTGTTCACCTGTAGACACTTCAGACAGGACTGTTATCATTTAAGTAGGATTAAAGCTGAAGTGAAACTGTTATTGGGTAGCTTGTTCACCTGTAGACACTTTTTTGTGTCTTGAAATATTTCCCCAGACTATGTAAAGCTGTCGGAGATGCTGTTTAAGTCTATAGACCTCCAGAAAAGTGGAAAGGCTGACAAAGTACTGTGTGAGACGGTCCTGGATCAGTTACGAACAGCTCTGGCTAGTAATAAAGCAGACGCTAGAAGGTAAATTCATTTGTTGTCATGGTGTTTTGATATGAATTTGGAAGTATGTTTTCTACCACAATACCCTGTGTTATTCCACTCTCAGACCATTGTATAAACCTGCTGACTGTTGGATAAAAATATGTTATACCACTAGTGGAATATGACCTTCCAAACTTTTGATTGGTTGAGAAGTTGAACTTTGACCGGAAATCATGTGGGTCAATGCAACGTGCTGATTGTTGGCGTCGTCATTGATTGTTGACGTCGTCACAATTTGGCCGGAGTATATACAACATGATGTGTTTTTCGCGCAAATATCATCCGCGGTTCACAGAAAGCAACACTCCACTGTGACTTAATAAAGAATTGTGGTAGAAACAGGGCACTCGACTCGTGGTTATTGGATATAGAATTTATTTCACTCAAGTTAATTATTTTTTGAAAGTTAAAAAAGACACTAGCTAAAGTTCGTGTCTTTTATAACTTTTAAAAAATAATTAACTTGAGTAAAATAAATTCCATATCCAACAACCACTCGTTGTGTAACCTCTATATATTGAACTATTACCTTATACCCAACACAAAGTGTGAATTAATCTTGTCTTGAGACAGAAAGCCCCTTTGTCAAGTTATTACAAAGGGACCAGTCTGTCATGAAACATTAATGTAAAAATTCTATAATTTGTTTGGTTTGGTTTTTTCCATAAAATTTTATAAATATTACTTACACCCTGGTCTCAATGTGTAACTAACCAGTCTGAGATCCAAATGTTTCAATTATAGACATATATAGAGGCTATTCAATGGTTTCCCGTTAAATATCAAATATATTTCACGAGTATGGCAGATTTTTTTTATATTTTCACGAGTGCGCAGCCAATATTTTCTGATATTTCACTGGTAAAAATGTAATAAATATATACACCTATGATTTATAGACATAATCAAAGCAATATTAAATGATACTGAAGGTTTATATCAATACTCTGTATATCTTGGAGCAGTTGTGTAAATAATATATGTATGGAAGTACATGCTTCACCATTAGCCATAATCAATTTAATTTGTTCATTAATGACCTCAAGTGTTGTATATTTGATTATTTGTATAGCATGCATCGGAAGTAATTTGTCTTTTTATTTCAATTTTCACTTCACTGTGATTTAATAAAAAGTTTAAACTTGTGTGAAACTGTTTTTGTAATTGATTCATTGTAAGAAATGGATCCCAGGAACCTAATGTGCAGTAAACAACACTATTTATTGAGATTACAGAAATGTTGTCTCATTACTAATTCATAAACTTAGTCCAATAAATTATAAACTTTCGTGCCGTCAGTCCGATTCCTATTTCTCACAGGCAACAAATTATTGATTACCATTAAAGTTGATAAATTGCTACTCTTAACAAGACAAATACAGATTAATTTTGATTTGCACAAATCAGTTTCGTTTAAAGTTGATTAAATTTCAACAGATAACATGATTTATCCTATTGCTAGTTATCTACTATGATATTATTACTGATCAATCTTATTTTCACTTATACAGGGTTGTGGAATCTGGATATAACCTGGGACCTGATGGACTGTATTATGCTCTAGACAAGGTACGTAGTTGTATATAACCTATAGTGTTTATGGTGGTCTCTATTATGCTCTAGACAAGGTATGCTAAGCTGTATGAAATATGTTGAGCTTCCATGTAGGTAGATGATAATCTAAGGATTGTACCCCTTTGCCCTCAGTTTTAGATTAGTAAAACAGAACTAAAGTTTGGATGTTATCTTTTCTCTTCTTTCTTAGCAGCTTCTTCATCTTTTCTCTTCTGTCTTAGCAGCTTCTTCATCTTTTCTCTTCTGTCTTAGCAGCTCCTTCATCTTTTCTCTTCTGTCTTAGCAGCTCCTTCATCTTTTCTCTTCTGTCTTAGCAGCTTTCTTCATCTTTTCTCTTCTGTCTTAGCAGCTTCTTCATCTTTTCTCTTCTGACTTAGTAGCTTCTTCATCTTTTCTCTTCTGTCTTAGCAGCTTCTTCATCTTTTCTCTTCTGTCTTAGCAGCTTTCTTCATCTTTTCTCTTCTGTCTTAGCAGCTTCTTCATCTTTTCTCTTCTGTCTTAGCAGCTTTCTCCTTCTTTTCTCTTCTGTCTTAGCAGCTTCTTCATCTTTTCTCTTCTGTCTTAGCAGCTTCTTCATCTTTTCTCTTCTGTCTTAGCAGCTTCTTCATCTTTTCTCTTCTGTCTTAGCAGCTTTCTTCATCTTTTCTCTTCTGTCTTAGCAGCTTCTTCATCTTTTCTCTTCTGTCTTAGCAGCTTCTTCATCTTTTCTCTTCTGTCTTAGCAGCTTCTTCATCTTTTCTCTTCTGTCTTAGCAGCTTTCTTCATCTTTTCTCTTCTGTCTTATCAGCTCCTTCATATTTTCTCTTCTGTCTTAGCAGCTTCTTCATCTTTTCTCTTCTGTCTTAGCAGCTTCTTCATCTTTTCTCTTCTGTCTTAGCAGCTTCTTCATCTTTTCTCTTCTGTCTTAGCAGCTTCTTCATCTTTTCTCTTCTGTCTTAGCAGCTTCTTCATCTTTTCTCTTCTGTCTTAGCAGCTTCTTCATCTTTTCTCTTCTGCTTAGCAGCTTTCTTCATCTTTTCTCTTCTGTCTTAGCAGCTTCTTCATCTTTTCTCTTCTGTCTTAGCAGCTTTCTTCATCTTTTCTCTTCTTTCTTAGCAGCTTTCTTCATCTTTTCTCTTCTGTCTTAGCAGCTCCTTCATCTTTTCTCTTCTGTCTTAGCAGCTCCTTCATCTTTTCTCTTCTGTCTTAGCAGCTTCTTCATCTTTTCTCTTCTGTCTTAGCAGCTTTCTTCATCTTTTCTCTTCTGTCTTAGCAGCTTTCTTCATCTTTTCTCTTCTGTCTTAGCAGCTTCTTCATCTTTTCTCTTCTTTCTTAGCAGCTTCTTCATCTTTTCTCTTCTGTCTAAGCAGCTTCTTCATCTTTTCTCTTCTGTCTTAGCAGCTTTCTTCATCTTTTCTCTTCTGTCTTAGCAGCTTCTTCATCTTTTCTCTTCTGTCTTAGCAGCTTCTTCATCTTTTCTCTTCTGTCTTAGCAGCTTTCTTCATCTTTTCTCTTCTGTCTTAGCAGCTTTCTTCATCTTTTCTCTTCTGTCTTTGCAGCTTCTTCATCTTTTCTCTTCTGTCTTAGCAGCTTCTTCATCTTTTCTCTTCTGTCTTAGCAGCTTCTTCATCTTTTCTCTTCTTTCTTAGCAGCTTTCTTCATCTTTTCTCTTCTGTCTTAGCAGCTTTTTCATCTTTTCTCTTCTGTCTTAGCAGCTTTCTTCATTTTTTCTCTTCTTTCTTAGCAGCTCCTTCATCTTTTCTCTTCTGTCTTAGCAGCTTCTTCATCTTTTCTCTTCTGTCTTAGCAGCTCCTTCATCTTTTCTCTTTTGTCTTAGCAGCCTCTTCATCTTTTCTCTTCTGTCTTAGCAGCTTCTTCATCTTTTCTCTTCTGTCTTAGCAGCTCCTTCATCTTTTCTCTTCTGTCTTAGCAGCTTCTTCATCTTTTCTCTTCTGTCTTAGCAGCTTCTTCATCTTTTCTCTTCTGTCTTAGCAGCTTTCTTCATCTTTTCTCTTCTGTCTTAGCAGCTTTCTTCATCTTTTCTCTTCTGTCTTAGCAGCTTCTTCATCTTTTCTCTTCTTTCTTAGCAGCTTCTTCATCTTTTCTCTTCTGTCTAAGCAGCTTCTTCATCTTTTCTCTTCTGTCTTAGCAGCTTTCTTCATCTTTTCTCTTCTGTCTTAGCAGCTTCTTCATCTTTTCTCTTCTGTCTTAGCAGCTTCTTCATCTTTTCTCTTCTGTCTTAGCAGCTTTCTTCATCTTTTCTCTTCTGTCTTAGCAGCTTTCTTCATCTTTTCTCTTCTGTCTTAGCAGCTTCTTCATCTTTTCTCTTCTGTCTTAGCAGCTTCTTCATCTTTTCTCTTCTTTCTTAGCAGCTTTCTTCATCTTTTCTCTTCTGTCTTAGCAGCTTCTTCATCTTTTCTCTTCTGTCTTAGCAGCTCCTTCATCTTTTCTCTTTTGTCTTAGCAGCTTCTTCATCTTTTCTCTTCTGTCTTAGCAGCTTCTTCATCTTTTCTCTTCTGTCTTAGCAGCTTCTTCATCTTTTCTCTTCTGTCTTAGCAGCTTCTTCATCTTTTCTCTTCTGTCTTAGCAGCTTTCTTCATCTTTTCTCTTCTGTCTTAGCAGCTCCTTCATCTTTTCTCTTCTGTCTTAGCAGCTTCTTCATCTTTTCTCTTCTGTCTTAGCAGCTTTCTTCATCTTTTCTCTTCTGTCTTAGCAGCTTCTTCATCTTTTCTCTTCTGTCTTAGCAGCTTTCTTCATCTTTTCTCTTCTGTCTTAGCAGCTTCTTCATCTTTTCTCTTCTGTCTTAGCAGCTTCTTCATCTTTTCTCTTCTGTCTTAGCAGCTTCTTCATCTTTTCTCTTCTGTCTTAGCAGCTTCTTCATCTTTTCTCTTCTGTCTTAGCAGCTTCTTCATCTTTTCTCTTCTGTCTTAGCAGCTTCTTCATCTTTTCTCTTCTGTCTTAGCAGCTTTCTTCATCTTTTCTCTTCTGTCTTAGCAGCTTTCTCCTTCTTTATATCACCATTGACACTGCCTCAATTTTGTCCTGTGTTGAAGTGTTATGGGTTATGTCCCCTGGTTGAGACAAACCCAAGTCTATAAAATTGATACATTTTTTAGCGGTCGTTCCCTGCTTCATGTTAGAAGTTAACTGTTACTGGTTCACCTGTTGTATTTAAGTATAATGAGAATGGATGGGGTGCTGTCTTTTTTTCACAAAAACAAAAACAAAAACGAAAAAGTATTTTCCAGACTTTAAAAATTTAGGGATCTGCCAGGGTTGGGGCCCTGGAGTCGGTCCCTGTACATACATTGTCTTCTCGCTGGAGGTCTTTCACACACGGATGGGGTGTTGTGCTGTGTGCTTCCGACATGATATTTCAGTGAGATAGCACTATAAAGTTGGCATCAGACCCACACTGTTACAAGGAGGCAAACACAATAACAGACCATCCAACATACTTACATACATTCTTGTACACACACAAAACACATGGAGATGAGACATCCTTAAAATGACTTTAAAACAAAACTAAACACTATGCCACGTTACACAGTCATCTCCTTATGCCTAGGGGGAGTAAGGGCTGTTCATGAATTAACCATAAGGGTGGGGCGGAAAGCTCTTTTTCAGAAACACCAGCCATAAAATATTTAAAGTGATTTATTATAAGGAATGGAAGGCAGATCTAGTTTTAACCCTACTGCCCATGATATATTAATACAGGTGCCTCCCACACTCAATTAATTATAGAATAGCCCTGACTGGTTGTCATTCATTCAGATATTATCTATAAGCCAAATGGTATTGGGAAAATTCATGTTTTTATATACCGGGTAATATAGCTTTGGCCCCACATCAGACATACAAATCTGTTAATTGTCTTAGTCTGCTGTCAGTGCCAGAGGAAACCAGTGAATGATAATGACATTATCTTCTTTTACTTATAAGGCCATGAAAAGAGGAAATATGAACCACGGAGCTCAGACACTGGACCAGTTTACAACGGAGGCGTGCGACGCCTTCCTGACTAAGGTAAAGTATAGTAGCAGTACAGTCATGCGAAAGGTTAAAGGCCCAATATACGTAACTTTCGGCAAAACTTGAAGCGAAAATCAAGCCTAATAACTTATTATATTTATAGATTTAGTTAAGATTAACTGATATCAGCAATATTCAAGATGAATTCTTACGCGGTTACCGGTACAGCAGCAGTTGAAACTCGTTATTTGTAAACACGCGTCCATTTTTAACTGTCTTCTAACTTCGGCTTGTTGTTGAAGTGGGCCCCACCTGAATTATTTACAATTCTTTGGAATTTTCTGTCAAGAGTTTCTTGTTAGTTACTGCTCGGGTTTAGTTCGTTTAAGGCTTATTTTTGTGTGATTATCAACTGGATTTTTTTCAGAATTTTTCAGAATTACAAAAATTTCCTGATATTACTTATATTGGGCCTTTAAAGGTCAAATGGTCACTCTGAACTACAAATGTACCTGGTATATGGATTATCAATATTTATTCAGGTACTGTAAAAGGACACAAACAAATTGTGAACAACATCACATTTAGATGAACAATTTTTTTTTCACAGATGGATATAGATTATTATTGTTGAATTAGAATATTTATCCTTTTATCTGGGATGGCCCATAAAGCCTTAGATGGTAATTATTTCCAGTGGGGTTTCTTCACTATTTCTTAATCATTTCAAGGTTAAATCTTGGTTATAAGATATCATATGTCACCTGTGTAGGTTAAATTACAAAAACACTTTGTTGATCTTGGTCAGTCTAGGTTAAAAGGTTTATATTTTGATGATTTCAAGTTCTTCACAAACAACTGTTACTCAAGTTTAATCATTATTCAAGGTCAAAGGTCAAATGTCACACTTGACAACCTTTTTTGTCCTGATTTTTGGGGTAGGGGATCGGCCAGAGTTTTATGTATCTTGCATCAATGTGAACTGTTGCTTCCTGTAGTTATTGGTACACAAAACATGTTAAGTTGGATTAGTAATGATTTTTAAATTTTGTTTTTTAATTTTAGGTGAAGAAACTACGGTGATGATTTCATTATGTGAGGAAGAAGGACATGAGTGGACAAATGTTGCAGAACACAAGAAATCTAATACATAATTATTCAAAATCTGTCGCTTCATATACTCAAATCAATTTTTTTTAAATTGTTTTTGAGAAATATGTTTACTTTAATTGACACTTTTTTGTCTTGCCATCAGAGGACAAGTTTCCTTTCTTTTGTTTTCAATTAGAATCTCAATATGTTAAAAAATATTCTTCAATTTTTTAGCATACAGTGTAGTTCTCTCCCTTGACTTATTTTCTGAGGTTTAGATTTTCAAACATCTACCCCTTTCTCTTGATTACCGGTAATCCTATAGTATGATGTTTCATACAGAAGATGAAAAGTGCTTGAATTTGGGGTCAGTGCTGGAAAAAAAGCTTAAATTCATACATACTATCCGTAAACATGCACTTTTTTCAGATTTATATAAATTTATAAACAAAATTTACAAGAAAAATTAAAAAGATTAAAGTTGTCAATAATACCCCTGTTCCTTGCGAGTTTGGGCAAAAGAATGCACCTTGAAAGTTGAGAAAGAGTGCTGGAAAATTGCTTGAATTTGGGTATAAAAAACTGTATGAAACATGAGTATTGTACTTTGTTTTTTGAAATATAAAAGGTCTGTATTTAACGAGTGTTTATTGTTCTGCCTGTTTTTGGCCCCATAATCCATCAAATTTTAAATTTCATTATTGACCTCTTAAATCATTTCATTTCAAATATAGAATACATCTCTCATGCAATTTTAATAATATTTATCTCTTGTTTGCGCTACGGTTACCATGGTATCCACCCCGAATATGTATAAATTATGCAACTGTAAATTTAATTTGATAAATTTTTACATAGTTTTTCCTGTAGCAACCATAGAGTACATTCAAGTAAGTCCAAAGACAACATTGTTTGTCTATCTTTAAAACATTCTCCACTGATCATAATGAACTATTCCAACCTTTGAATTGGAAGGATTCAAGTGCATCTTAAGGGGTGAATAAGTTGAACCTTGTTCGTGTTTTTAGTCACTGCCTTTATACAGCTTAGTGTTTCAGAGCCCATTGGTGTTGACTAAAATTTGTGTAACAGTATCAGTGATCAATCTACACTCATTTTGCATGGGTCCTTTTCATTTGTATATTGTCCCACACTGATGAATTTAACCATTTCCAAAATTTGATGATTACAGGTCTCGGAATGCACACACATTTTCAGCACTGCTGTAGCAGGATTTTTTTCAAATATCATCGTGAAATTGATACTGATTACTAGTTACGTATACATTTGACTAGTTTTGCCGCTTAATTGGAGTTTATCTGTACAGGATAACATCTTATTAAAACAAGATTTTGTCAAAAAGTTTATTATATAGCTTATTTTAAACATTGGGTATTTAAACTAGGACTGAATTTTGGATTTTCGATGTTTGGGGAGTAAGGGTTTAGGTTAAAGCAAAGTTAAAAAGAAATACATATCTAAATACATCTCTTAAAAATCTCCCTGGCCTAGGGATCATACAGTTGTATCATCATTACAGCACCCACAGTCAACATTCTACAATTTCTAGTACTACCCAACCACATACTCATTTACAGCTGAATAGACTGGAACAAGCAGAGTAAAGTTTGTAATATTTTTACCAGTGAAATATCGAAAATTATTCATTCTATAAAAGTGATGTTTTTCACTAGCGAAAACATTTTTTGATTTGACCAATCAGAATCAGAACGCTGCTTACAAACGACATTTGGAAAAATCAAAAGCTGTCGTTGTAGATTTTGCTATAAGAATGTAATATGTCTAACACTATCTTCAGTAATACTATAAACATATTTCGCTCCTGCTGGGCACTCGATCGTGAAAGATATCAATATATTAACCAAACTTGTGAAATATATTTGGTATTACTGAAGACACTGTTAGATATCCTCTATATCTTCCTCAAAGATACAATACTGTGCATGATCACAGGGCCTTAACTTGAACTTGCAGTCCTTCAGTCATGAGCCCACTTTCCACTACCAGAGCAACATGTCTCTGGAATTTCCGCAAAAGAGATTTTAAAAAAGGCTCTTAGTTTGATGGAGTGTTATGGTTCTGATTTTGGTGACTAGGTGGTAATCTATCACCTGCTCAATCAAACTTCTCTATATACAGTGGCTTATAATCATTATATCACTGTATGGTGAAATACAAAAACAGAGTCACATGTTCTGGTATAAAGTAAAATTCATTTTAGAGCAAATATGAATTAATGTTTGTGTGACAGGATATTTGTGTGTGTTTGTGTTCGAAGAGTGTTAGGAATGTGTGAGGTAATCATTTTCAATAGAGTAAGTCTCATTATAAGGGCCATTCCAGAATTAACCATGTTGAAGGGGCAGGAGGCACTTTCTCAGAGACCCCACCACCTATCAAATGTTAAAAGAAATTTAATTGAAAGAATAGTATGTAGATTTGGTTTTAACCTCACCAATCATGACATATTTCTTCATGTGCCTCCCACCTTCCCTACACGATTAATTATGAAACAGTCCTGACGTTGTTCTGTGATAGTTAAAGTTTCAGCCGTTTCTAAGTGCTACATGTATCCAATGTGCATTAACCTGTTTTTATTTAACTCCTTCACCCCTGATGACACATTTGGATTCTTCTAATCTAAAGGTTGGGAGAGTTCATCATGACATTTCAGGGGTGAATGAGTTAGACATATTTGTCCTTGATCTCTGTGATACCTGGGGTAGAAATGACAGACTAGTGTAAGTCAGGCTTAGCTACACATGTAGGATGAACAGAAATTAAAGTTCAAATGAAATACCCTGTCAGACTTCAATTTCGCAAGCCAAGGGTGTATAATACGCTACTCTCCTTTTCACTGAAAAGGAGAGCAGGGTATTGTAAACCCTTGGCTTGCTAGGTTGGTCAGACCTATGCAGGTTAAAATGTGTTCAGATATTTAAACAACATGTTCTTTTTAATCTTAAGACTATAAAAGTAATGGCAGTACTGTCAATTTGTCCACAAAGGAATGACATTGAATCCATATCAAAGTCACTTGGATCATGTTTCAAATTCAAATAGCTTCCATTAAGTTTATTGTAATTTCGTTTTGTTTGCTTGGATAATGCCTTTTTAAATTTGTTCAAAAAATGACCTAGACGACCTTCTTCAAGGTCATTGTGGTGAACATTTTTAAAATAATCTCTAAACACCATAACACAAATAGTGATGATATCTATAGTATGTAGCTGAGAGATATCACTTGTGATCAAATACTGGATCCATGTCAAAGGTCATTGGGTGAAATAAATCAAAACCATCAGAGGACATGCTCTAAGTTATTCACCCTTGAAATTACATAATTAACTCTTCCAGCCTTTGAATTGGAAGTGTTCAATTGTGTCTTCAGGGGGGAATGAACGGAATATTATTTGTCAACAGCATTGAATGCATTGTTTGTCAACAATGTTGAATACAGTTTTTGCCAACGGTGTTGAATACAGTATATTTGACAACAGTGTTGAATACAATATATTTGTCAACAGTGTTGAATGCATTATTTGTCAACAGTGTTGAATACATTTTTTTTTCAACAGTGTTGAATACAATTTTTGCCATGTGTTGAATGAAATATTTGTCAACAATGTTGAATACAGTTTTTGTCGACAGTGATGAATAGTGTTTGTCAACAGCATTGAATGCATAATTGTCAACAGTGTTGATTACAATTTTTTAAACAGTGTTGAACACAATTTTTGCCATGTGTTGAATGAAATATTTATCAACAATTTTGAATACAGGTTTTGTCAACAGTGTTAAAAAGTGTTTGTCAACAGTGTTGAATATAATATTTGTCAACAGTCTTGAATTCAGTATTTGTCAACAGTGTTGAATTCTGTATTTGTCAATGGTGTTCAACTTTGTTGAATAGTGTTTGTCAACAACATTGAATAGAGTATATTTATCAACAGTGTTAATTATTGTTTGTCAACGATCTTACAGTATGTGTCATTATTGCTGAATACAGTATTTGACAAGTGTTGAATACAGTATTTACCAACATTGCTGAATACAATATAACAGTAAAAAATACAATTTTTGTCATGTGTTTAATAAAATATTTTTCAACAATGTTGAATACAGTTTTTGTCAACAGTATTGAAAAGTGTTTGTCAACTGTGTTGAATATTTGTCAACAGTGTTGAATACAATATTTGTCAACATTGTTGAATATTTGTCAACAATGTTGAATACAATATTTGTCAACAGTGTTGAATTCAATATTTGTCAACAGTGTTGAATACAATATTTGTCAACAGTGTTGAATACAATGTTTGTCAACGGTGTTGAATACAGTATTTGTCAACGTTGTTCAACTTTGTTGAATACAGTATTTGTCAACATTGTTCAACTTTGTTGAATACAGTTTTTGTCAACGGTGTTGAATACAGTATTTGTCAAAGGTGTTGAATAGAAATTAGCATAAAGTCAATTCGACCTCTTGTTTTCCAAATTCTTTATTGTTAGAATGTAATCTTAATTTACTTCAGGAAAAAAAACCCACCATGTTTTATAGTTATTCATTTTAACAATGTATAAGTAATTATTCCTCAATACATTTGAAAGAAAGTTTGAATATGCAAGTACATGTTTGTAAGAAGATATATATATACTAGTATTATTTTGTGTTTTCGTTATTGTTCAAAGGTTTTATATATATGTATTTATTCATTATCAAAATAATGCAGATTTGTAAAACTTAATATTTTTATCTATGTGGAATTGAATGCCGTTAAATAATAAAACTGAATAAATTGTGATTTTAATTATTCAGCGTTATTGGAATGTTTTATTCAAGTTCCACATCAATCTTTTTGTCAGGGGTACATTTGTACATGATTTTGTAAATTATTGGGTAGTCTCTACGTCTTCTACACACAGTAGGTCAAAGGGCATGCTAGTTTGTTACAGCTAGTTTGCAAGTGGTCAATATAGACATTTTGAGCAGGAAAATATAATTAGTAGTGCAGACGCCATGTATATTCAAGAACAGGCATTTAGGTTTTCGCGGGATGCCCCTTTAAAGGGCCTAACGTCAATAAGGTACCTGTCCAGTTCAATAGCCGACATCACTGAGTGTAATCAGTATATGCGTACATTCAGATAACACAAACAGAAACGTTTCAGTACAAAATAAGTTCATCGCTGACGTTAATAAAGAAAGAAATAATGGGGGAAATTTGGCAAAAATGAAATTTGTTGTTTTATGTTATTGCCTATTTTGTCGGCCTTCACGACTGTGCGAGATTCTCATAACCTGAGAGATGAAATAATACCTTGCCTTCACGTGTGGTATCCTGTACCTATGTATTATTTCAACCTATTGAGTTTTGGGGATAAGATTGGCTAGAAATATTACAGTGTACAAAATCCAAATCAATTTTCATCTTCACGATATCCAATTATAGGATGTGAAGGACACTTGCGCACATCTACAAATGTAAATGATTCAGTCTTTGAGTCAATTAGACTATACTTCTGTATCGGGTAATTCTTTCATTCATTACTTATATGTATTACAAAGCTCACCCTAAAAAAAAATAACAAAACCAGAATTCCAACTCAAAATCGATAACACAAGGACAGAATATGGACAAAGGAATTATTTACACAAAGACCCCAGTACAAGTACGAGGAAATAAGATCAAGGGTGCCTGCCCACCAGCCGTCCAATTATTTAGTGGGTCCGAGAGTCAGAACCCTTCAGACTAGCAGGGGAGGTGAGCGTCTTCTGCTTCATCAATGACGCTTTATGCAAATTTAAATACCATGTATATCCATGTAATGTCACGCACGTTCCCATCTTGAGAAAACAGGTAGCGATTGCAGCCTAGCGATTGGTCAGATGTTCTTTCAGTTTTGCCATGAAATATATTCCAGGGGTGTAGAGAGCGAAACCCCAATCGTCGTAAACCCACGGTACACTTCTTTGACACTCGCATGTATATGCAAGCGATGAGATGGCTGTGTGAGCTGGGTTGGATTTTGTTGCGAGTTGCATTGTTTCTTATATATTCTCCATGTACTCCGGCATTCCTCAACCTCCAAAACCTGGCAAGTCCTTAAATGCCCCTGGCTGTTAAAAGGACGTAAAACAAAATAAACCAAATTAGCGGCCTGTGAGCAGACAGTGACTGACCATTCAGGGGGGCATTTGTATCGAAAATTGATCTCACCCCCCCCCCCCCCCAAATGTGTAAAATTACTCTAAACACCCTATTTTAGGTCCAAAACTAGCTGTAACAAATTCTCAGGTCCTTGTGGCTATTGTTCGAATGTGATGGGGATATGAGTAGACTGTTAATGGACTGTGGTGAGCTGTGTGTTTGTTAGCAGCTGGTTGTCAGTGGAATATAAGTCTACCGATCGCGAGTGGACTGTAATGAACTTGGAGTTGGCTGAGTGGGCTATCTAAGGTGGATGTGAGTGAATTGTGAGCGGCGAGCTTGTTTGTTTTACGATCATTTTATGGTTTACCAGCTTTTACTGACAAATTTGTGCCTGAAGTTATTCCCATTGAAAATAGTTTATGATTGTTTCCAGCTATAATGAATTATGGAAATCTATACCGTTTAAAAAGATAACGACACATTATATTGATACCGTTGTTTTGTATTTCTTTATTTTGTTATTTTTTGAATATTTAAATCGTGATTGTGTGTTGGACAAACTATGTACTCACTAGCTTGACGGTATGACTTTCTAATCGTTAATCGTTTTGAGTTTAAAAAGCGGTCAGGGGCGTAGCTGCCATGTAAGCACATAAGCCCGTGCTTGCACATCATTTTCCAAAGTATGTGTATTAAAGTCGAGAAATTTCATAATTCACCTTATATTCTTAAAAGTCCGCGGATATTGCTACACCTTTTTTCGACTCGTCAGATTAACATATTAGGCTGCAGAAAATTTGTTCGCTATAAATACTTAAAATTCAATTTTATTTCATTCTGAATGCAATAGCATATAGGAATACAATACACATACATATTAAATCATATATAATTGTGCAAGATGTCTGAGACCGCAGCCAACACAATTCAAATCATATTTATAATACAGCTCACTACGACAATATAGGTAATGGCTTTATCGTGAGAAAATTCGTATACAAATGAGTACCAATCAACATCCAAACATAAGCATCAGTTTGAAACTACCTTCACTTAGGCCGACTTTTTTTTATAAAATCATGTCATATTAGGACGAACAAACTTATGGCACAGGGAAAGGAGAGGTGCAGGTTGATGAAAACTATGGGCAAGTGTTATGGTCGCCATCTTGGTTTCATGGGACATGTTCTGTATCTTTAAGTGATATGAAGATGGGCGTTTTTGAGTATGCTCATTTGTGTTCTCCCTTCTTTATTGACAATAAGGACTCGTTTCTCGTTTTGAGAACCTGATGTTTACTTGGATGTGACCAATATTTACATGGCATTTGTCGTCGATGAAGAAGAAGACGCTTACTCATCCGGAACATCTGGTATTATTCTCTTGTACGTTTACAGAGGTCTTCATGTACATCTTTCCTTTTTTCATATTTTGCCTCTAGTTTAATCGATTTTGAGCTCGGATTATGGTTTTGTTGACGCTTTGGCACTCTCTGTTTTTTTTAGTAAATCTGTATTAGATTTAATATACAAAATGACCCTTTTATCATTCGAAGTGTAACAAAAGAAGGGCCACTTTTTACTGCATTTTGGTTAAGAAAGCATTACAGAAATTAAGGAAAAAATCTTTAACTTAAGATTTTCCCGTTTATTCTTTAATGCTTTTTCTATGGAGATTTTTTAGTTAAGGAACCTTCGTGAAACTAGGCCTGTTCGAATTATTCAAAAAACATGCTTAAGAACACAAGCATGAGTTCTTACTTCCTGAGTCCTGCACAGAACATAAAATTATGTACTTTTAAACAGAGACGTATGCATATCAAAGATGGTTTTATATGTAAATGTCCCTGGTATTACTTACTGACGAGTTAATGACATAAGAAAGGTATGGATAATGATTTTGTTTCCATACATCATGAAAATAAAACATATCGTATTCCATTTTCGGATTAATAATTTGTATAATGATAGGCCAGACAATGATGATTTAAACAAGTCCAAAATAATGGCACCATTTGAAGTCGAAATGTGACCCAACGCCCCCCACCCCCCTCCCCAAGTACCCCCTCCCAAAAATTGAAAACGTCGCGGGGCTTGCACATCAAAATACCTCCAGCTACGCCCTTGGCGGTATACTTTTTGATTGTCTGCTTGATAAAATTATTTTGTTTTATTAATGTTATGGCTATAATAATCAGAAAGATTCAAATAAAATAAATGTAATTTTTCAGAATCCGGACATGGAAATCTCCGCTCTCGTTCGATATTTAATTTGTATTCTTCCTTATACACTTCCTGTTCCGTGTACATGTTCAGTCGTGGAAGTCAGCCGTCAGAAGTCCAGTCTGTCCTTTCTCTGTAGATATCGGAAGTTTACGGGGTGAGTCATGTGTAAGGGCCTGATGTAATATTGTACATGAATAGTTCTGTCTGTTACACAAACAGCGTTTAGCTAGTTACATCTGTAGACCCGGTATTGCAGTTTTACTTGAACTTCAGTGTCGACAAACATTTGCTGTGCTAGATATATACGAAACGAACGTTGAATTAAAGGCCCAATATACGTAACTTTCGACAAAACTTGAAGCGAAATAAAGCCTAATAACTTATCATATTTATAGATTTAGTTAAGATTAACTGATATCAACAATATTCAAGATGAATTTTTGCGCAGTTACCGGTACAGCAGCAGTTAAAACACGGTATTTGCACGGGCGCTCGAATCTGGACCCCGCCCCCTTTACTCGCTAAATACTCTTCGGACTATATTATAAGAGTATTTAGCGAGTAAAGGGGGCGGGGTCCAGATTCGAGCGCCCGTGGTATTTGTAAACACGCGTCCATTTCGAACCGTCTTCTATACCTCCGGTTTGTTGTTGAAGTGGGCCCCACCTGAATTATTTTCAATTCTTTGGATTTTTTGTCAAGAGTTTCTTGTTATTTACCGCTTAGGTTTACTCCATAATCTTTTAGAATCTCGAAAATTTTTCAGAAGTTACGTATATTGGGCCTTTAACAAACGTCCCGACAGTACTTTTGTCAATGGTGGGTTGATATCGTGAACGTTAACAACATCCCACGATTATTAAGCGTGATCCGCCCCGGCCTTTTGTATACAGTATATATATATCTTGGTACAAATAACAGTTTGACCATTAGATCAAACGGTCCATACTTAGCATTTTCAACTGTGCTGTCTGAATGAATTTCAACTCGGATGTTCATTTAAATCAAAGGTTTACCGATGTGGAAGTTACAATGTGCCATTGCTATTTATGTCCAGGAGTTGTATATTTCACTGTATTTGGATAAAACATTAATATTTTGTTACCATTTGAACATAAAATAAAAGGCTTAGGCACGTATTTCAAAAACGTTTTTAAAAACAAAAAAATTGTTAAAAAATCATGTAAATGAATGACATTTTATGATATATCTTATAAATGTATATAAAAGTTAAAGCAATGGATTTTCATATAACAATTTTGTTACAAGTAAACATACAATGCACAAAACATACGCAACACTTGTTCTTTAAAAAACGACTGTGGCTTTATTAATGGCAATACATTTTGATGTGGTGAAAAGACAAAACAATAGTGATGAGGTCATTGAGAACAGGCAAAGGTCATACAGAGCCGGGTAGCATTCTTATTTAAGACAGAATAAAGCAAGGTTCTAAAGTCATGCTAACAGTAGCTAATATCGATTATTCCATCAAATATATCCTAAGCTAATTATGAGAACGAACTTACAAATTATTTGAAAACGAACGTTTAATCGACAGCATATATACAACCCTTTAAATTTAAAGAGAATTTGAATAATTTAGTCTAAGGTTATCACATGCTAAGTAACTGAGATCGAACTCATATTCTATTAACGACAAAATATGGCAAATTTTTAAAACTCATAAACTAATAAAGATTCACACTAGTCTATAGCGCTAACACACTCTTCTGAGCTGTCGAAATAGACAGCCTTCCGCAATAACAAAAGGAAAATAACTTGTACAGAACTAAAAAATGACCTCTTACCTGCTACCGTAGACATTTATTTCTCGACTAACTTCATTACTGTCGGCAGTTATGATCTATATGAACATTTCTACAAACCTAGGTAAATGGATATTATCTATGAATAAGAAGGACAAAAAATCCAATAACGAAGTCTTTTGCTGCAGGAACCTCCTCTGACACTCCTCACTCCCTGGTCGCTCATTTCGACCTGTAAACGTAACATTTATTGACGTATTTTGGTACCTTTTCTTATCCCAATGGAGTCCAATGTTGCACAAGTCCAGGTAAATGCAGCTGACAAAAAGCTAAGCAAACCATAAACAATGGATTTCTGGGCGTGCGGAATCCTTGCAGGACACTCATTCCAAGCAAAAACATTCTTTTTATTGACATATTTTTCTTTATTACGATCGAAGTGAAACATTTAATAATCCTAGATAACTACCCACTCTCGATACCCAGATGCTTAGTCTTTATAACCACATAATGATCAACGTCATTTCCTATTTTTGAAACATGGCGGTGTTGACGGAATATAATAAAAATAACAAATTTTGAATCATAATAAAAAGAAAGAACTAAAAATGAGATATGTAGGTCTAGAAATTGACTTTAAACCCAAACTATTTGATGCGTTTTACATTATATTTGCCTGAAATCATTCAAAGGACTAATGTAACTGTTTCCGTTTCAGGCCAGTTTTAAGCTGCCCTTGCTGCGGTTATGGCTGAAGGCGGTACTTCTCTAGAACAGGACATACACTTATTTGAGTGTCCAATCTGTCTGGAGCGATTTCGCCAACCAAAGTCCTTACCCTGCCTCCACTGCTTCTGTCAGGAATGCCTCGGTACCTACATAACGAAGGAGCTGTCTGGAAAAACGGCGTCGGCAACATCGTTCCCTTGCCCCGTCTGTAGGAGAATGACCTATCCAGTAAGTCAAACAAAAGCTAAGAACAAATGGGCAGAACAGTTCCCGACTAATGCTGTGATCCAGGACCTTATCCAGCTCAAGGAACGTTCGTCAGAATCACTGTACTGCAAACCCTGTCAGACAAGAGGTGACCTGACAAATCCAGCTAAGTTCTGGTGTAAGACGATGGGCGTGAGTTTCTGTGAGACTTGTAAGGTTCAACATCATGATATCATGCATGATGAATGTGATATCTTTGATATCACTGGGTGCGATAGCAGGAAGCCAAAGCGGGAGAAATCAGTCCCTAAATGTGACCAACACGATGAGAACATGATTTGGTATTGTGAAGACCACAAACGCCTTGGATGCAATGTATGCATGATCAAAGACCACAGACGCTGTGATCAGGTGGCAATGGCGATTGAATTTTTACAGAAGCTTAAGGCCGGTTCACAACTAGAGGATATGGAGCGTGAACTGAAGAAAGGAGTACAGGCCATGAAGTCAATGGTGAAGGGGTTTGATATGCAGAGCGAAACCTTGTTACAAAATCAGAAAATCGCTACGTCAAAGTGTCGAAGAACAGCTAAACAAACTTCAGCAGAGCGTAACAAACAGGTTAACTACATTGTTCAAAGAGGAAAAGGGGATTATTGAGGCCTCGTCACGGCAGTGTGAACGACTGATGAACAGTATGTTAAATACCCTGAAGTCGTCTGTTACCGCCGCAGAGGAAAACGATACCATTGAGGCTATAGTGATGTATCAGAGAGGACAGGCAGAGGTGGAGTCGTGTAAGGCCCTGGTCACCAAGGTGAGAAAGTCATTCACGTCTGTCACCATTAAGCACAAGATGGATCCTGGACTAGTAACCCTTGGTGAGGAGACGATGGGGAAAATCGTTATGGAGAGACAACGTCCTTATTTTCCTGTTGATCTTGATTACATGCCCGTACCTTTGTCAGAGCGTCGTGTGAAAGAAATAGTGAAGTTCAACGTGAAGACTTCCTCAGATCAAAATAATTGTTGGATACGTGGAGTTGTGAACCTTCCTAACGACCTGATAGTACTTAGTGATAAGGGCAACAGGAAGCTGAAGCTTTTTACAGACAAAGGACAGTACCTTGACGAATTGACCATCCTGGGAGATCCCAATGATCTATGCCTGGTGAGCAACAATACCGTGGCAGTCGCTGTCTACAGTCCTGGTGGTATCTGTGTCGTGAAAGTCGAGGACTCAAAACTCTCCCTGTCGTATGAGATCAACTTACCCAATTGTAAAGGGTGTTATGGTATAGCATATACAGATGGAACGTTTCTCGTGGGTACAGAAGGTGGAAAAGTATACAGTATGACGCAGGACGGAGCGACTAAAACGTTACATAAGTATCAAAAATGCTGTTATTGTCTTACACAAGATCAAGTAAAGGGAGACACACTAGTCAGTGTCAATAGTGACACAAATGGGGACGTTGTGGTGTCCAGACTTTCGCCTGACCAACGTCACACGGATGTGATGAAGGCTGGTGTCGTGAGGGCTGTCAGGGGAATAGACGTGGACAGGGAGCGTAACATCTACGTGTGTGGTTTTGGTTCACACAACGTCGTACAGATGTCAGGAGACGGGACACACGTTGACAGAGAGCTACTGACGTCATCAGATGGAATACACTATCCTTTGGCAATAGCTGTTCGTGATGACACGTTTGTGGTCACTTTTGGGTCCGCAGACCTAAGAAATACTATACGTATCTTTCAACTCTACTAAACATAGTACAGACGAAAACATGGTTTAGTTCATATACATCATTTTCCGACGATTTTTTGGACGTGACAAAATACGACAGTTATGAAGATACTTGTTGTTGGCACACGAAAGATCGACACAATGGCATCTGCTACCTTGCAATCTAGGCCTATAATTAATTAGTTTTAATCGACGAAATACAAACAACCAGAGAGTGTAAAGAAAGAGTTGTACTTGAAATGGAAACATTGTAATGATACGATGTACCTACCAGGTAGATTTACAGTATCGATATAAACCATATTTTTGTGAATTGGACATACTACTATTTTGTCATCTTTTGTTGCTTGTTTTAAAGACTATAATGTATAAGAGCTGACATAACACACACATATGCTGCACCTCTAAAATTAAGTAATAGATACAACATGCCGAAAAAAATAATCAAACTGCACCATTCAGCTGTTTCGTCTTCCTATGTCTCTTCAGTGATGATAGGGACTAAAAGGTGAGAATCTAACATTTCTAACCTAATGTAGAAGCAGAAGGGTCAGGTGCGTAAAACCTCTTTAATTTATGAATTTAGAAGTAAAATTAAACTAGTTCTGAATAATTTCAAATCGCGTTCTACGAAAATGTGTATATTATGTACAGTGCCACCACCTACTCAAATGTGGCTATGGAGGCTCCAGCAAACCTCGGTGACTAAAACATCCACCAGCAGGGTCTGTCGCCCCCTATCATTAAAGAGGCCGTAACACACACATATTATATGTATCAAATAGTATGTGCTTTTGATATATTTTGATCGTTTGTTTCATCGCAATTATGACCCTAAAAGTTTAACAGTTAAGAGATGTAAAATGTTTAATTTATTCGATTGGCCTTGAGGTTTGGTCTGTGGACACCTTGTTTGATTATACCCCCCCCCCCCCCCCCCCGCGACGAAGTAGTTAGGAGTATAGTGGAATCAGATTATCTGTCCGTTTGTAGAAACAACAATGTAACGGCTACTCCTTTAAAACTACTGAGGGGATTTCAACGAAATTTGGTGGCGGTAATCCGTATATATTTTAGATGTATGTAATCTATATCAGCTTGAAATTGTTGTTGCCGTGGTAACCAGATCATTATGCTTCGTTTCTGAGAGGGAAATTTTGTCTAGACAACTCCTCATAAACCTGTGAACCAATTCAATTGAAACTGCACAGGAATGATAAGGAACATGTTTAAAATGCGCAGACAGAGTATTGTTCTGCAGAAATTGTCGTTGCCATGTTAACCAGGTCACAATACTCAAATTCTTGCGGAAACTTTGCCAGGGCAACTGCTCCTAATCACACGAACACATTTTAATGGAACTACACAGGAATGATGCGGACTCTGTGAAGAAATGCTTGCAGATTTTATTCAACAGAAATTTAGTTTGCCGTGATAACCAGTCCGTATAAACAGGTTTTTGTTGGGAAATTTTAACCAGACAACTCCTTCAAAATCATTGAAGCATTTTCATTGAAGCTTCACATGGATGTTAGTGGCCATGTGTATATATGCATGCATGTTATTTTATGCAAATGTTTGGTTGCCATGGTAACTAGGTCACTATGCTTGTGATTCGACTTCAAACTATTAAACTTAAAAGATCACTTGCTAATTAAGTTTTCTTTTTTTTCTCTCAAAATTGATGATATTCATGTAAATTGTATTTGAATGTTTAAGGATAACACAATTCAACCATTCTAACTTTTATTTTTGTGTTAATAGTACATAAATGTACAATGTTTATAATGCATATGACTGAAAGGAATACATGTATGTCATTGCATACTTTATTGATATTGAATGAATATATATAAATATAAATAATTAATTAATGATAACATTGAATAAATGATAAATGGGTTCAAAATTTATATTCCAGAAAAACTACTAACCCCCGCCAATTGCTTATATTTCTAATTCTGGTGAATTTTGCTTTATAATGTCATAACAAAACGTAAGGTAGCTAGCTAATGTAAACTTTGACCTTGACCCTTGATCGGATGACTGCAGTTGACATTTTGCTTGATTCGGAAAATCTTTGCTTAATATTAATGCCTACCTAAAATGTAAACTTTGACTATGACCTTTGAACCTATGACCATGAGGTTCGTTCAATTGATGCTTTGGTTTTGACTTTCTTTGTTTCTTCGTTATTAATCAATTAATAAATGTAAAAATAAATAAGAGAATACCGAAGCGTTAACATAATCATAATCCAAACTCAAAATCGATTAAACCAGGGGCAAAATATGAACAAAGGGAAGATTCACATGGAGACCCTTGCAAAAGCACAAGAGAATAAGACCAGGTAATCCGGAAGAGTAAGCGTCTTCTGCTTCATCGACGACACCCGCCATGTAAGTTTTAGTCGCATCCAAGTAAACATCAAGTTCTCAAAATGAGAACCGAGTATCATTGTCAATCACAACAAGTAAACACACTAATGAGCATACTCAAAAACGTCCATCTTCATATCGCTTAAAGATACAGAATATTCTCAATGAGACAAAGATGGCGACCATACAACTTGCCCATAGTTCTGATCAACCTGCATCTCTCGAATCCTTGTGTTGTTAGTTTGTGTGTCAGCAGTCGACATCGATCACGAAAATCCCGATATTTAAAGCAAGCCCTTGAATATCGAATCAACTGCGACATGTAAACACCATTTTGAGAAGCAGGGATGTTACTATCAAGAAATGGAAAGTTAACGATCGGAAACTTGAAATCATCACGTTTATCGTATAGCTTAGTAGTAAGCTGCCCATGTTGGTCGTAGTTTAAGTAGAGATCTAGGTAAGCAGCTGATGTAGAAGAGTCTGTTGTGTCCTTTATTTCAAGTTCAGAAGGATATATACATTTTTGTACGACCGACGTGGTCAGCAAACTTCTTGTTGTTTATAGACAACACATCGTCGATATCTCTGAAAGTGAAATTAAAAGATTTGGCAAGGTTTTTGTTGCCTGTCCTGATTAGCTCCTCCACAAATTCAGCCTCGTATGAAAACAAAAACAAGTCAGCTAAGAGTGGGGCATAGTTTGTTCCCATGGGAATGCCAACAGTCTGCTGGAAAATCTTTCCTCCGAACTCAACAAAAATGTTGTCGATCAGGATATCAATCATCCTTACTATATCTTCTGGATCGACTGGATTCACTACTATATCTTCGGGATCAAGACAATGGATGATATCTTCTGATATTGATAAATATCGAGGTATGAATATAGATCCATACTGATACATTGGGGTATAATTTAATCTTGTTTGAAACAAGCATTTTCATTGGCTTAAAAAAATATGTTTTTACCAATAACTTAAAAAATGACGTCGCCTTTTATAAAGGACGTCGCTTTTGATTGGCCGATGCAGCAGCGTAATAATTTGTAAGAGAAAAGAGTCCATCAACAAAGTGAATTTTCGCAGGGTATCGATTAAATTATAAGTATAAACTTGAATTTATTTTTGATGTTATAGGGTTATAACACAAAAATCCGCTTCGCAGTTTATTTAGAGTACACTCCGTTTGTTTTTGTGTTAAACCTCCATAACATAACCAATAGATTCACGTTAATCCTTAAATAATGCCCAAAATATACTAAGTAATTAAGATATTAATCAGACATGGTGCATGATGGTCTGTTATATATACCAGAAAGTGACAAGGTGCACTTACAACAAGTCATTGTCATTTGCGTCATGCTAAAAACTAGTACAAAGGTTATTGATTGATCGATTGAAAGTCGCTTACAGCTAATACCTTGCATAACATTAATTAAAAGAGATCGTCCTAACACACATTGTCTCAACATCTTTTCCCTTTGTATTGATTATAGTAGGAGAATGACAACATTGAATCTTTCTCGAAAACATGAAAAGTGCACTGACGACATTCTGGCTCTAAGCCATCGATTTATACCGAAGTTAAAGAGTAAAATCAGCATTTTTATTGATATCTTGAGTAATTGATATTGGTATGGTGTCTGAACCATCATACTTATTTGGGCTAACACGCGGCTCAAAGGAAACACGTTTTGATAGGAGACACATGTTTAATTTATACACCCTGAAATTCCATAATAAACTTTTCCAACATTTGAATTAGAACAGTTCAAACGTGTATGAAGGGATGAACGAGTTAAGCATATATGGAACTGCCCGCCAGCCATGCGTTACTGTGAACACAGACCAAGGGAGGTAATAACTCGTTCTGATACAAGGTAAGGACATTTATGTTGTACAACTCAGCGTACTAATGCTAAGTTAACCCATTCAGTTATATATAATGTCAATGAAAAAGAATAAATTTAAACTTCCTAAAAAAACGCATCGCATGCTTATCAAAGAAATAATATTTAATTCTAGTAAAGATTTTCAGTATTACAAAACTATATTTCACGAGGGGGCTATTAACTGCGCACTGAATATAATTCTTGTTTATCAAAGCAAAACCCATCCGGGCAACTTTTTATTTTCCCCATGGTAGTGTTTTTATTGGTCAAAGGAGAAGAAGTGATATTTTTCATCACTTGAAAATAGCATATTTCTTACTTTAGTGAAAAATATAACTTTTTTCAGAATGAAGAAGTTTCGATATGTTACAGGAAAAAGGAAATAAAATGCATATAAATTTGATTTCGTCTCTCGGGAGCAGATTTTGTCACTATAAAGATGCTTTATTAAGATAAAATAGAACAGTCCCATTAACTTAACAGATGCTTCGTTTATAATACTCCTAGTTTTACGAATGTATAATGATTCATAATTTTTGAAATGCTATGCTTAGATAAGAACATAGAAACGATAGTGTTATTTCTGATATCTTTGCTATGTAATTCTCCCCCGTACTGTAACAATTACACAACACGATGTACTTTTTTTATCTTACAGTCAATTTAGTTCAGTCTTATTTCTCATCATCATTGCCTGTTTCTGCTCTAATTTACGGTTAAATGTATGCAATCATATTGTGTAAACGACGAAAACGTATGGTGAGTGTTTGAATTTGTGCCTGCTCGAAATATAGTTTTAGCTGCTTCAGTGTTTTAAAACATACTATTTTCTGTTCTTGATTGTAACGTCCTTGCTTCTCCAACCTATGTTATTTACATGTCACAGTTTTTTCTCTTATCTCATGTCTTACTATATATATCGATATCTTCGTGATATATGTCGGCTGCTGCTGAAAAAAAATCAGCACAGGGATTCAAGAGATGCAGGTTGAATATTATGTATCCTTGTATGATATGGTGGTGTACATCTTTGAACATGCTCTTAATTATGTCTACTTGATATGATTGAGAATAATGATCACATTTTTTACATCACGCACACACGCTTAGTGAAATCCCTCTTCGTTAAACTCCAGTCTTATGATATTCTTACTCTCAAAATGAATATATCTAACATTTTATGTTTAATTTAGGCACACGCGTCGACAATGTCACTACGGACTACCAATGTAACAAATATGACAAGCGGAAGTGGTGGCTGCCTATCTGATGTCGAAACTGATGTCGTTAATTCACACACGATGTATGCACCTTTTTGTGTAGGCTGTCTTATCTTCATCCTGAATATACCAGCGATTGTCACGGTCTTTTTCGTCAAGGTTAAATCGTCAAACTTTGTCTACCTCCATATCCTCAGCCTCGGTTTGACGGACGCCGGTGTCGGACTGGTACTTGTTTTTTTCTCGGCTGTGAAATTGTTCACTGAAGATCAGGGAAACTTCTGGTTCTGTCTCTTTCGTCTGTACACGTATACAGCAATTTCCACGTGTTCTATTTTCCAAGTAGCCGTTATTTCTCTTGATCGTTTACTAACCTTCAGAAGTCATACGTGGAAATCCTTCACCAGGAATCTATCTCTTTTGATCAAAATGGTCATCGGTACTTTCCTCTTCGCCGTCATGATGTCTGCAATACCGTTAATCATGGTTGATGCCACCAACAGCAAAGATCAGTGTATATGTAACTTAACATACCTATTTCAAGATAAACTGTCCGCCATGTTGGTATACAATGCAGTCTTGAATATATCCTTGCTGATGGCCATCGTCTTCTGTACCAGTATGAGTATAGGAATCTTATGGAAACATAAAAAGATGAGGCAACGTATCAACACAAGTGTCGAGCAATCACCAGTTACCAAGGAAACGCGGGGGATTATCACCTTAAGTATAATCACAGGTCTGCATGTTGTCACGACAGCGCCAGGATCGGGTTATAATTTAGTTTTTGGCTTATCAGGAGAAGGGATTGAACGAAACCAATTAATGTATATGATATCTATTGGTTGTCTGTCCTCCGCTTGTAAACCTGTCGTTTATTCTTTCCGAATACCGGAAATGCGAGAAGCGTTAAAAGTGATCTGGAAGAAAGCATGTAAAATAAGGCAGACGTGATAGTCGTATCTGATTGTGCTTGAGATGGGTACAGGCCGTACAAGTGATATGAGAGAAAGCTTGTAAAATAAGGCAGACGTGATAGTCGTATCTGATTGTGCTTATGATGGGTACACGCCGTAAAAGTGATATGAGAGAAAGCTTGTAAAATAAGGCAGACGGGATAGTCGTATCTGATTGTGCTTATGATGGGTACACGCCGTAAAAGTGATATGAGAGAAAGCATGTAAAATAAGGCAGACGGGATAGTCGTATCTGATTGTGCTTATGATGGGTACACGCCGTTAAAGTGATTTTGGAGAAAGATTGTTAAATAAGGCAGACGTGATAGTAGTACATTTATCTGATTGTGCTTGAGATGGGTACAGGCCGTAAACGTGATATGGAAGAAAGTATATAAAATAAGGCAAACGTGACAGTGGTATCTGATTGTGCCTATGATGGGTACAGGTCGTAACAATGATCTAGGAGAAAGCTTGTAAAATAAGGCAGACGGGATAGTGGTACATTTATCTGATTGTGCTTGAGATGGGTACAGGCCGTAAACGTGATATGGGAGAAAGCTTGTAAAATAAGGCTGACGGGATAGTGGTTCATTGATCTGATTGTGCTTGAGAAGGGTACAGACAGGTTAAAACTAATGAATACGTGTTTTTATTAGAAAATGTTAAAAGATCTCATCATTTGCAAATAGATCGCGGTAAAAACAAAATCTGTCTTTAATCTATTGTAGACAAAAGTCCTGTATTTCTGTTAAAATGGAATGCGTGGAGGTTGAGATCAAATTCAGATTCGTTTTGCTATTGTTTTATCTAAAACTACCTTGAAAAATATATATATTTGAAGCTGATTTTAAAAAGGTTATTGTTCAGTGTGTCCCTATTAGGTACAATACGTTATTAGACCTATGTGATATTTATCTTTATGTTTTTATGATAATGTTATGTAGATAGAGTTGTGTTTACATATTCTATGGTATAGACAGTTATTGTGTATATTCTTTGAAGAAATGCACGGAAATTGCAAATAAATAGAGGATATCTAACAGTGTCTTCAGTAATGTCATATATATATTTTACAAGTGGGGCTTATATTTTGATATTTTTCACGAGTGCGTAGCACGAGTGAAAAATATCAAAGATTAGCCACCCGAGTGAAATATGTTTGGTATTACTGAAGATACTTTTAGATATTCTGTTTATCACATTTATATAGGAATATCTACAGTGGCAGCTTTTGAATTTCCCAAAAGTCTTTTGTAAGCAGCGTTCTGATTGGTCAAATAAAAAAGTGATATTTTTGACTAGTGAAAAATATCACTTTTATAGAATGAATAATTTTCAATATTTCACCGGTAAAAATGTAATAAATACTTATTCCATCCCTAGCTATGTTCGACATTTCCAAAAGATGCGTATGCATGCCATAACGCACACGGGCGATAAGTGTATGATAATTCAATTTGACATCAATAAAAATGATTAACAACTTTTTTAAGGTATTATAAACGTACCTCTTTTGGTTCTTTTAAAATTATCAGATTGGTGGTAAGGCGCTCTTCGATTTAATTGGCGCATTATTAAGGATAGGATAAGACATCCTCAAAAGTATGTACACAAAGTTGATAAAATATTCTTAAACATGTTTCGGTCAAGAGCAAATTATTGACATGACATTTTTGTTCGTAGGATTATATGAGCACGTTACAATACTAATGTACGTGTGAATTCTGATATAAACATAAAGTTTACATATGTATCTCGACTCCCTTACATTTTATAATACAATATTATTGTAACGCGCCCCTGTGCTGTGTTTCTGATTTGTATCTGTAGATTCACATCCAACTTCTCTTTGTCCTGTGTCTTAGAGAAATGAGAGAAATGGCATGACGTAATCATGTATTATGTAATACCAAAGAGTTTAATAGTAAAACATAACACAATATCACGTACGTGAAATTAGTCAAGATGCTAAAAACCTTCCCCGCTAAAATTTAGCATTCTACGAAGTAAACATGTTATAATCAACATTTTAATTACATTATGTCAAAGTCAAGATGCATTTTAACTCTCTTGGCGGAGTCTAGCTCTCTGAAAGAAGTCAAGGAGCTAACGCAGTCACTTGCAGGAAGTAGAATTTCTTAAATTTTGTAGATAGAGGTTATCGAAAACAGCAAAATTGTCAGAATGGATTTCAGGACACATAATTGGGGTCGACATGAACTAGATTGACAAGAATTTGAAGTTGTTCTATGTTTTCGTTTTCGAGTATTCGTCCATTAATTCTTTCTTGAACTCGATTTCACAGGGATGCCTGTAACATTATTTTGAGGAGGTATGAGGCAAAGATTCCTCTATGTACTCGCCGTAATATGTTTATATTATAGCGTGTCCATCAGCCACAGCAAAGAATGTACATTTTACAGACTAACACTGTCTCGCTCTGATATAAGAGCCAAGACTAATTCTGCTTTTGATCATGACAAAAAATGATTTGATTACATTTGGATAAAGTTATATGCATGTACTTATCATAAATTGTTTGTTGTTTTATACAAATGCATACATGAATTCATTTTTTGACAATGTAATTAACATTTAAAAAAATGACAATTTCTTTCTTTGTTAAGTGACATATCATTGTACATCATAATATAAAACTTCAAAATCCAAATGTTTCATGATTAATTAAGTACACGCATCAACGACCTCTTAAGTCTTTTGTAGTACATTATGGCAAAGCTTGAAAATGTTTCAATTTTTGTAGACATCTGTTACTGACAAAATCGTGATGGTCGTTTGGATTTTGAATCCATAATCATGCTTATTATGCAGCCCTGTTTTATTCTACCCCAACTTAGGTCTTGTAATCATTTTTTTCAATATTTTAATTCGTTCGTGATAACTAACCCGTACAAGATATCTCGTGAACCCTTGGACACATTAAGGACATATTCACAACACAGCACCACACCACAAAGACCTACAACTGGTTAGATTATTCCACCTGGATGTTATATGAAGGTCGAAGTCCACCATTTAACTCTTGTAGAATAAAAAGCTCTACCTTGTACATGATACGATAGTAACTACTAAACAGATTAGGTTCATATGCTATACAACATCTCCCCGCTATATAACCGACTGAAAATATGTTGATTGGGATAAGTCGAGTTCAAAGGCCAATCTTTTTTTGTGTGATTTGGAGTGGAATCCTAGAGTTCTTTTAATGAGATATTTTAGAGATCTTTTACGCTCGGATGAAATGGAATCTCAACTTCAATGTCATCATATTTTTAAACACCATGATGGTCGAAAATTCAATATTACCCTCTGCCAACTTTGGAATTGTTCCAGTAATTTAAAATCAGATCTATTTGAATCCCATTTAATTGATACCCCTGCCTGCTCTTGTAATTCTCCTGTTGAGAATTGTGACCACTTCTTCCTCCATTGTACTCTGTTTAATAATCAAAGGTTAATTCTCATGAACTCTGTTTCTGCTCTTAATGACACTATTCCATTAATTACTCTTACTTTTCTACAATGTCTCGATGTCAATATTAATGCAAGAATTCTGGAGATTGTTCACAGATTCGTTAAAGATACTAAACGATTTTACTAGATTATAACTACTAATAAACTTTCTTTACATTACACTGGTGTATGGAATTATCCCAGCACAAAATTGAACTATGAATTATAAAAAAAGTAATGACATAAAGTTAACAATATGTATCTAATATATATTATCTATGTGTTATCTATATTTGAATTCAGTAAGATGTGTATAAACTGTTTATAACTGTAAGCTCATAGGCTTTGCCTGTTTCCCAATCCATTGTATCGAAGAACTGAACAATAAATATTCTGAAATGAAATATTAAATTATTTAACAAGTTTAATATAGTCTATATAACATTGCCACGAGTGTAAGGTTCTATTTAACACATGACTTATATTTATGAGAAAGTACACTCAAACTTTCAAATCTTCGATCTCTTGTTATGAGAGCTTTCTTTTCAAAGAAAGGCGGACGACGATACAAATATATGGTAGTGAGCTAATTTGGAGCACACTTTGTGAAAAAAACTACAAGAGCTAAAATGAAATATACCGAAGAAGATACAGTAAGGATGATTGAATACCTTGTCGACAATATTTTTGTTGAGTTCGGAGGAAAGATTTTCCAGCAGACTATTGGCATTCCCATGGGAACAAAATGTGGCCCACTCTTAGCTGACTTGTTTTGTTTTCATACGCGGCTGAATTTGTGGAAAAGCTAATCAGGACAGGTAACAAAATCCTTGCCAAATCTTTTAATTTCACTTTCAGATATATCGACAAATACAGTATGCCGAATATCTAAATTGAACTGCATCATACGGCTTTTTCGTTCTCCCAGGACTTGTCAGTGATGCTAGGGGCCAACAGGTGGAATCCAAAATTTCTAAACTAATGTAGAAGCAGACGGGTCAGTTGCGTCAAACCCTTTTTATTTATGAATTTGGAAGTTAAATTAAACAAGTTCTGTATAATTTTAAATCGTATACTACGAAAATGTGTATATTATGTACCGTGCCACTACTCAAATGAGATTAACTGTGGTAAAAAGGCTCAATCAATCTCGGGGACTAAAAATTCCACCAGCAGTCTGCCACCCCCTATTATTAAAGATGATGTAACACACAAATATGCTGCAACTTTTAAAATTTGGCATTCTCGAAAGTATACATGTTATAATCAATATTTTAGTTATATTCTGTCAAGAGTCGAAAATACTATTTTCGCGATTTTGATTGGTAAACTATACGAATGGGGGTATTTTTCGCGTTTTCTTTCATTACTATATAAACCTTAAACCATTTGTATATCGCAAAATAATACGCGTGCGGGAAATTTTCGCAGTCAATTTGATTTCGCTTAATTAGCGTAAATTCCCCTCGCGCCCTAAATTTCCACGTTTACAGTATAACTTCTGTTTTTTTAAAGTCGAATTATTTATAGTTGAGGTGTTAAGTATTCTAAGTGTTTTGTGTCCTATAGTGTTATGTCCTAGAGTAGGATTTTTTTTTTAGCATTTTCCAGCGTATTTAATGTTAATCAACATTTTAATGAATAGTCGGACAAGAGAAAGAAGCTTTATCTAAAGGAATGTCACATATATGTGAAATGACCCGTAACATACGAATGCTAGTTACGAGACTTATTTTCATTTGAGGTGTTCCTAATATATAGCGAGGCGTTGGTACTGCCACTGATGGGAGACATAAGTTATCTTAGCACACGGCAGATGACCATGTCTTATAATTGATCAATTATTTCCACGTGCATATCATCAATTTACCATCGCTTTGACCAATGTTAATGTAAGCTAACTATTACACCGATATATATAATGAAAACTGCGAAAAAAAAAAATGGGCCAGAGTTGTGTTTTGTTCGTGTGACAGTCATTGTAGTTTGGTAGCTAATGAAGTGTTATTTGTAGATTAGAATGGAGAAAGTGTAATATGATAAGACCGTAGAGGAAATGTACGGATTACGAAAGGGAAGAAAAAGTGTTGTATGTAAATCCTTTGTTCATATTTTGCACCTACAATTGCAGTTTAATCGATTTCGGATAATGATTCTGTTAACGCGTCAGTATTCTCTTTTTTTTTGTAAAGGAGTATATGATTACTTCTGTTGAGCTTCACCTGCTGTTGTTAATAAATATGTGATCAGAATTTCTTCTGTCTGTTCACTATCTCACCACTATTTCATCCCACGACAAACTGGATGATTTCCGCCACAGGAGAGACGGTTACACAATATGTAATACAATTAAGGATTGAATGTCTATTTTGTTGCCTCCATCGGCTGATGAAGTCAAGTCAACCTCGCGCAAATAAGGTAAACTTCACTTGTATGTTCATTTACCTTTTGTACGAGGTTCACTCGACTTCATCAACCGACCGATGCAAGAGACAAAATAGACACTCAATACCTATATTTGTATTTGAAATCTTACTAAAGTTGGACTCGATGAAACTACCAAATATAACCCGTTTCATTTGCCGATGAATTTGACCACATAAACATTGCCTGTGCGTATGATTTTGCAAAGACAAGTTAAATTCAAAAGAAGAGACCAATTTCGATTTTATATTTTCATTGAAGCTGCGCAAGAAATCAAATTTAAACAGCCAAACTCGATCAATCAGCAAAATGTTAACAGTTCATGGTTACTTGTGGTACTGACGAATAGGCCTATCGTACAGTCCTAGAAATATTCTCCCTTCAGCTAAGGCCTAGCCCTGCCCATTCCGCCTCTTTTGCGAGCTGCAACGTAGATCCATCACGTCTAGTGTGAAAGGAAATCAAATAGTTAACTTCCATATCAAGTGATTTCGTCCTTGTAACTTTTTTTCGTCTAGTTCGACATTCAATTATATCAATTTCAGATTCCAGTAGATGCAGAAGTTCGAAATTAAGCGGCTCTCCACTTCGACCCTGTAAACAAAATTGGCTGCCGTGACCTCTCAGCTTAGCCTGCACACCGCATTTAGTCGTCATTCTGCCGCGATGACACGTCAGAAAATTAAAAACTTATGAATTAGTCTAAGCAACCAAAAGTAGATACGTTTTATATAAACTAGTTAAATGTTATGTTTCTGCAAAATTTTGCTGAACTGAACTATCAACCTACATCATAATGGTGTTTTATTGTCATACAATGACGCACTATGCTTTACCTAACGTCACTATGTAGACTTGCATAAGCACCAGAACGTGGCACAAACTATCGGAATAGACTTCACATTTCGAAAGAATTGAATATACACATTAATTGGATATACATGGTTTGAATCTTGATTTGGTCGAGTTCATGGGGTGATGAATTGTGTTGGTCTTGAAACAAATTCAACATGAAGCAGTTCATTAAATTTGTTTCCAGACCAACTCAATTCACTACCCCATGAAATCGACCAAATCAAGATTCAAACCTTATATTTCAATTAATGTGTATTTTCAATTCTTTCGAAATGCAGTTCGCAGTTCATAAAATTTGTTTCCAGACTAAGACCAACGCAATTCATCACCCCATGAAATCGACCAAAGCAATGATATGCTCAATACGTATCATCTCGTATATATATTCCCGTCAGGTGGTGGCGCATTTGAGTTCCGATCAAAGTTCTCATCAAATCAAAAGTTTGGAAGGACATATAACTAGCGGTATATAAGTTAAATTTATCCAATAGTCAGCACGTTGAATAGTGTTCTGAAAGTTGAAAAACACAGGGTATTGTGGTAGAAAATGGTATTTTTCAGTCACATTTTATTGATTCACAAAGTAAGGAATATAGTTATATTCTAGTCATACCTCTTTGGAGGTATAACACTAGATGCAAAACTTTCCAATATCAACATGATTTCGTGAACTGTTTCAAACAAAAGTAGCATTTACAGTATGTATGTTGCAAATACACGATAAACTTTAAATATTTACAGGCCAATATTTGGCTGTTAAAATGGTATTACATAAATAATAGCAATAAACAATAATAAAATGAGATCATAGTATATGTGCTATACAATAATTATCGGTATAAATATCGACAGCATTTGAATATAAAAAAGAGATTATAATTATCTAGACAAGCTAAGATAAACAATGAGTATCTGTATATATATTGACACCTCTTGGCTTTAATATACTGATTATATTAATCTAAACTATAGTTATCTGTATATATTTACAGTCTACACTGACATTCACCTGTTAACCATTGTTACACAGACTATCAGTATCAACTCATAAATGTACTCAAACACGTGACAAATTTGTAAGACGTCGACAACAATAAATGTGGGCGGAGCTAAAAACGATTTATGCAAAATTCATGCTGTTACATTTATTGAACCATTCTCACATTTGTTAGTTTTGAAATAAATCTGTGCCCGAAGATGGGACTGTAATGAATAAATGGTTACGAGCCGAGCATTTAACAGAAAGATACTGTAAAAATAAGGTTAAACGTCTATTTTGTTTAGTTTATCGGGGAAAGCTACAATGGTACACGGGTAAATTATACATAACCGGCTTCGCCTGTTTAGCTGGCAGTATTTGGGTTTATTAGCCTTGTATTTTTGAAATTCATTTATAATTGGTATTCTAAATTGATTTATTTTTCTAGTTAAGACTGAAATAAAAATAATGCAATTGTATTTGTTTGGAAATGTAATTTTAAAGAATTAAACCAACAAAATATTGAAATTTAAGGTTTACGTTAAAAGAGCACTATGAATCGATAGAAAATGTATTTAAGGATTAACTTTATATTTCGTTTAATTTATGAGATCATAAGTCCAATGGAGCACGATGAACGTTTACCTTAAATTAACCAACTGTTTCATTAGATTTATGATTTCATAAATAAACAAAATCAAATGTGAATTCTTATATTCACACTATTTTTCTGTAAATGGTCCATAACTATTCTGTTCAATAAAGACCATATGTGGACATACGTTTCATTTCAAAATTTACAAACGTGACAACGGTTCAATGAATGTAGCATCATAAAGTTTGCATGAGCCGTGGTTAATTTCGCCCATGTCCATTGTTGATGACGTCATAGAAATTTGGCGAGTTCTTAAGTACATTATAACTATTAAAGAATAACTTTAGTTTGCAGAAAAATGGTTATCAAATGAATGTCAGTTGTAAAATATTATTGCATGGATTGCTTTTGGTCTATGTTTCATTAACATGTTATTCACAAATACAATGTATCTTATAGTATGTATAATAAAATCATTGATGTTACACAACCGATTTTTTTTTTCTGTTTGACGTTGTGATCAGTAGTACGATATGTGTGTCATCTGACCAGTGGACCGTATATACACAAGGGTGTAAAGTCAATAATCAATGAGGTCATTTTGACTACGTAGAAAAGCGTATGCATAGTTAGTTCTTGAATATATATACCGAAATAATTTTCAGTCACGCTTTGTTCAATATTTCGTCGTACGTTCGCAAGAGTAAATGAACCCCCTCATCTTGATTTAAAACTTGTCTATTGCGGCGTACCTTTAAATCCTGATCATATTGGTCGTTCTATCCGCAGACTTCTCCCTATAATGCGTAGCCTCCCTCCATAGCCAGCGACATAACTGTGTAGGTCTAGTGTTAAATTGCCTGAGCCAATCAGGTAATGCAGTCAATATTTGGACAGTCTATTTCGCCACCCACAACTGATAATGTTACTTGAAAATAAGAAAGTCTCTTTTGGAGCAAACGTAAGATTAAAAAACCCAATTGACTATGGAAGATGTCTGATAGCATCTCCTCGCGAATCTAGTATATTGTTTTGCAGTTTTGTTATCTTTGACGCCTGCTCCTTATGTTAAACTAAGGACAGATCAGAAGGTAGAAATTAACAGTAAAGCAATTCTATACAAAATTCTAAGGTTAGTAATTTGTCTTGAGCCGTAAAATATGAGTTGCAATAATTGTTCGAATTATGCCATTTTGAATATTTTGATTGTTCGTTTATCTTCCTCTGATAAAATAGTTTTATGCTGGGAAACGCAGATGACTTTATCTCTTCTTGATACATGAAGTTTCCAGGGAAAAACTGCAGTCCCAACGTTGTACCATTTCAAGTCGTCTCCATTGAAGGAAAGGGTGAACAATTTTCCCGAATCCCATGACGTCATCATAAGCTGTGTATCTGCAACGCAAATTCCAGTGCAGAGGATTTGCTTGTCGGCGACCTTCCATAGAGTTGCCCCGTCAAAATCTAAACACAAGACATGCGCGTCTTGGTAGCTTTGATCCGTTATGAAGACTTTTCTCTCATTCGATAACATTGCGATATAAGTGAACTTCGTTGTTCCGTAAGTTTCGTCTAAAAGAATCATCCATACGTCGTCATCTGTTTCAAAAATTTGCAAATCGGAGTTAGAACAGACAGCAACATGCCTTCCATCAGATGCGACCGCCTTACACTCCATATGAATCTTCAATTTTTGACCAGCTTCAACAAGGCCATCCTGAAGTACTCTACATTTTACCAGTTCTCTCGTGCCTGGCGTCGACATCATCACGTGGTCTTGAGTTGATGATATTGAGACTACGTCATAAGGAGCCGGATCAATGTTGGTTTTACTTAGGAAATCGAAAGACAAGCTGAAGACCAACACGGCTCCATTTGTATGGTCAACGACCACTAGTTTTCCTGACGGAAGAATTGATATTCCCGTTGTCCACGAAGGCTTTTCTTGGCAGGGAAGTGTGATTTTGTGTACTAGGCTCTCTTCTGGCCGTTGGATATTTGTTTGTGCTGGAGCTTGTAGTTTCCCCCCTGATGAATCCTTCGTTCCTGCTGAGTGTGAATCCATCAGGTTTTTCATTGCCTTTTTCATTGTTTTTATTTCGTCTCGAACGTATTCCTCGGATTCAGCAAGAAATTCCATGGCAGCCCGTCTTCTGTCAATCAAGTTCTCGATGAAGTTACATTGATTAAAAAGACAATCCACGTGATGTTGTATGTCATTTTGTTTCAATGATGGATCTTCTGTGTTTTGCTTTTGTTTCTTCGACATTTCACCACAATTACTTGCCTCTTCGCTAGTCAAAACGGTATTGCAATGGAGATGCTTTGGGATGCACAACGAACAGAAAAATCGGGAATGGTCAACGCAGAAAAACTCGTGCTCTTTATCAGGGTGATCATGACAGGTGTTCGTAGATACCTCTTTAGGTGTGTTATATGCATCAATCAATGTACTAAGCACATGATTATTTTCAAGCTGATCTGCCCATATATGCGGGCTGTTTTTTATACGGGCAGGTACAGAAACGTGACGTCGACATATTGGGCAAGGGTATCCGTTTCTTCTTTGACGTTGAGTATTGCTTTGGTTTATATATTTTCTGATGCACTCCTTGCAAAATGTATGGAGGCAAGGCAATGCTTTTGGTTCTTGCAAAATTTCGTAACATATTGTACATGTTATCTGATCTTCTGCCGTCTTTACAATAGCTGTTGCCATAGTGATCTCAGCGTATTCAGCAAGCAAACAGCCTGAAAAAAAAATCACAAATTTACCAATCATGAAAAAACTTATCGACATATAAGAACGTTTTAATTGAATAATTATTGTTAGAAAAAATGAGACTGTACCATTTATCTAATTGTGGAAACCCCCCGTTATTTGACGATTTGAACATCCCAAATATTATAGCACATTTATGCTTGTAGTTATAATTTTTGTGAAATGTATTCTTTTATAAATTACTCTTGTTGACAGGGTGTTGATTCTAAAGAGACATCGCGCTTGATTTACTACCGGTATTTACATTGTAAGTGACATTCTTATGCATTCGTTAAGTTCAGTCTCTAAGTCAAATAACCTTCTATTGCATACCAGAACATGTCTGTGCATGTCATTACTGTCAAACATCCATTGTGAGATGACGCCACCATATTGTGGATTTCATTTAAAAATTATCTTTACTCTCCTGCTTTATACTTGTGAATACATAACCCAAAGTTTAATTTAACACGTCATTCCATGAATTTAGAAATAGGTGCATTCCAATCTGAACTTCTTGGCCATTTTTATTATTTATTTGTTATGGAATTATTTAAAAGCTATGAACATATTCTTATATTGTTTTTCAAAGTTCGTCCATCTGTCCTGGTACATTGTGAAATTATAATGTAACTCATGCTCCACTAAACAAAATTCAATTACCCATAAAAACTAAATATTTTGATGATTACCAAACAATTCGCAATGAATTTGATTCCTTGTCGCACTAGCGAAACTATCTTTTTGTTTCATTTTGATGTAGTATGATTTGGTACCAGTATAGTTTTGTTTGTTTGTTTGTGATAAAGGGAATGTGTTTTCCTGTATATCAATATGTGTTCATTGCGTTATTAACTTCATTTTGTAGTATATATATATTGCATAATGTTAGTTGCATTAGCTTACATGTAAATCCAAATAATAGCAAACCTGCTATGAAGTGCCCTCGTCTCAGGAGTCTACATGAGGCGGCAGATATTTGCATTGATGAGCAGCTCTAGGAGCTAACTGACACAGCTCTGATAACACATGGCTTATATACCGATGTTTCATAATGTATTCATGTATTTACAAGTAATGGTTTGCAGATAAGCAGACAAATTGAATAAATTATAATTAATTTCCATTCACAATGCTTTTTAGTCAACTTAGGTAGGCTAAATTAACAATCTAATTTTAGAATATTATATCATCAAGCAGTAAGTGGCACTGACGTCACATTGACGTCAGACAAGGAAATAATGCTTTCAGCAATATTTAAAAATAGATCAGACACAGAAACTTCCAGAGCCTTTTAGTGATTACTAAGCAGTAATTGTATATATATTTCATGTAGCTTATTATACCATAAACATAGTTACATACATATACATTGTGATCTAGGTTTATCCACATTAAATGGACGTATATATAAATAACACCAAAGAATCAATTAACCGGTAATTTTATTGATGAAAAGCAATGGAAAGGGCCAATTTTGTAACTACTACACATCAAAGTCATTACAATTTCATACCAAACATTCAAATTAAGATATCAATTTATAACACACAACAGACTAGAATTGTGTGGATTCTACTATATAATGAACTTTAGCTCATTTGGAATGGAAAATCTTTTTTTTTTGATTTCGTGATCATATCTTGTCTCCTTTGCTGTATCTAATTTCTCTGTCGAGTTATATAATATTTATATTCCGTTGGCTGTTTACGTCAATATTAAAGGTGATATATATTTGGACGATGCTACTCTAGTTACTTTTTAGCTGACACAAATTATTCCGTATGTCATTAAATGTGAAAAACACCTCGATTGTGCATCCTGAAGTTTTAAAATTCATAAATATCAGCGCCAATGGCTGTGATATACCATGTTTATTGTTTGATGATCTAACACCATTCTTTTAATTGGGTCATCATCTAGTGGATTGGACTCCTTTTTCATAATCAATCTATAAACTAATGTAACCCAAGTTTCTCTCGTGGCTAATAATGTTTTGCAATTTTCACATCACAATTAATTGGCAGCTATTATCTTTCGCGAAACAGATTATTCTTGTACTTCCACATTTTAGTTCAAATGATGGTGTTGTTGACAATTGTATTATTATTATAACTGTATTATTTTTCATAAAATCGTACAGCCCCTTTCTAATGTTTGAATCAATAAAGAATAATTAAAAATAAATCCAGGTTAGATTGAACTGGGTGGTGATGCAGTGTATAGCGCACTTGCCTTTCACCAAGGCCGCCGGGTTTCGATTCCCCGACCGGACGTGAAAACGTTTGGGGTCACCTGCCTGACCATATGGGTTTTCTCCGGGTACTCCGGTTTCATCCCACAATAAAACCCCTCGCACGCTAACATCCGGGCCAACAAGAGTGATAGATATAACTTGTTTTAAACTGTTGTAAAATAAATAAAGTTCATTTTAGTTTAAACTGGACAATAATTTATCGGAGCAATTTGAGGTACTTAAGGTATATTCATAACTGTATTGCATTATTTTCTACACTGTCAACGGAGACGTACTTTTCGATGTTTCTAACCGTAACAGGTATACAATGCATTTACCTTAAAAAGAGTATTCTACAAGAATTCGAGAGATGCAGGTTGATGAAGACTATGGGCAAGTTTCATTGCCGCCATCATGATCTCATCGAGGAATATTCTTTATCTTTGTGTAATATGAAGATGGACGTTTTTGAGTTTGCTTGTTAGTGTGCTTGCATGTGTGTAATTGCTATGAAGGCTCGTTTATCATTTTGAGGATTGATGTTAACTTGGATGCGGCCAAGATTTACATGGCGGGTGTCGTCGATAAAGCAGAAGACGCTTACTCCTCCGGAACATCTGGTTTAATTATCTTGTACTTTTACGAGGGTCTCCATTTAAATATTTCCTTTGTTCATAGTTTGGCTCTAGTTTAATCGATTTTGAGTTCGGATTATGGTTTTATACATACAGTTCATACAGAAATGTAGAGTATTAATAACTGCCTCATTAAATTATTGAGATGATATGTGATATATGGATCTGATCATTGAAACATATTGAACTCTCTCCTGGATAATATATATAATAAAATATTTGAATCTGTTTAGCTCAGACAACCATGTTTAAGTTAGGATTTCTCTTTTTTGATATAATCCCTAATTTTAATAACAGTCAAACCTCGTTATCGCGAACTCGAAATAATATTCAGCATAACATTTAAAAAGTAACTGCGCTTTGACAATATTCTGAGCACAAGCTTGACATTTTTTAAAAACAACTCTGATACGTTGTATGTATTGTTATCAAGGAAATCATGTTTTGTTTTTGAATATAATCTACAAATATATCACTGGTCGTCTAAAGTTTCTACAATGTGGTTCATCCGCATATACGTTAACGTATTGCAATACGTACATCGATTCAAAACTAAGAAACACATTTGATAATTAAGTAGAACATACATGTATAATATAAACAAATTAGGCTCCCCTTCACATGTCTGCTCCTTTGTGTGAATTTGAATGAAGAAGTATGTCATTAACACGTGCTCATTAGTAAAACTTCTAAAAATAAAGTCGTGATGGTTCGTAACATTTACATGACAGGTTTATTTGCATAGAAAACTGTAACAGGTTACAACTTCTGTAATTAAATTATAATTAGCATATTTCAAGGGTAAATAATCTGCAATGCGGCAAGAAATACATGTATTTAAAAGCGAGAATTGTCGGAGTTGTGTCAAAATACTTTGTGAAAGACACACACAATTGTCCTGCCTCTTCAAAATTGATCTACGAGAAGAATTCCTTTGATATATCAACAGGTTAGCAAATCACGATTTATACAATGAACAATAATAGTAACATTGAAATCAGCAAACCTTTTGTTCAATTACTGAACACATTGGTACAGTACAATGTATATATCAATATTCATTTCTCATTTTGTTCTCATTTTGAGAACTTGATGTTTACTTGGATGTGACAAAAGATTTACATGGCGGGTGTCGTCGATGAAGCAGAAGACGCTTACTCTTCCGGAACACCTGGTCTTAGTCTCTTGTACTTTTGCAAGGGTCTCCATGTAAATCTTTCCTTTGTTCAAATTTTGCCCCTGGTTTAATCGATTTTGAGTTTGGATTATGATTATGTTGACGCTTCGGTATTCTCTTATTTCATTGATAATAATAATATCAATATTAAACATGCCAATCTTTTGTTGATATTGATATTTACCTACCAGGTCATTACTTTGAATATTCTTCTAATGAAATACAACAGGAACTTTATTCTATTTATGAAATGAATCTTCCTTTATAATTAGTCGATTAGAATGGCTTTTTTCAGTATTTACCAAAATATATTTGCAACAAAAGACAAATCTGTACAAAAACTGATTAATTGAAATGTCATTCCAAGCAGTCACACTTTTGATATCGTTATATGTTCACCATTGAGATGATATCATCATCAAATGTTGTTATTTTATGATAACTAGTTTTGATGAGATGATGTCATCATCAAATGTTCTAATTGGCTCGTATGATAAAATAGTTTTGAAATACACAACCAATTGAGATGATGTCATCATCAAATGTTTTTATTCTATGCTTTACTTCTTTCGATATACCCAATAGTAGACTTCTCCTTTTCTTGCAAAACAGGACTTATTGGGATTGATTTACAAATATCTATTTTCAGGTCGTGTTTCATTGACGTCACCATAACAACCCCCATACAGACGGTAGAAGATCGAATAACATCTGGACACTGACTCCAAAGACAAAACGTTTTCATTTCCACTCGTCTTTTGGAGAAAAATGTAAGAAACAAATTCTAAAGATATTATCTACACTGAACAAAAATAAAACATACGTGTGCTTTATTTTGAACCCTATTGAACTCTTCCAAAGCAAGCACAAAACTCCGAAAGTATGAACAGAACACTTAAGAATATTCATATGAAGCCTTATTTACGGAAACCTGCGCGGAGCATGCTGGGAAGAAGCTTAGATTTGATGTCTATGATGATCTTGTTAAAAGGATTAAATCAGATGATTAATCTGCCTTTTCTTACACTACGATTGACGTGGATATGTGAAGAATCAGAGACGCTATACTTCAGACATTCATTACCGATAGGAGTAACAAGGCTGAAACTTATGTTTATTGATGGAGAATCATAGAGATAAGTCTTAATGAATTTTCTTTTTAAAGCTTATATATGTTAGAACATTTCCATTTCCAGGTCTAGATCAGTCTGTTACATTAATCAATGTATACTTGTCTTAATGAAATAAGTTGGAAAAAACCACGATAGACATAACAATTCTATTTCAAAAGTAAAATAAAAAAAACCAAAAAAAACCCATTTGACGTAAGGACAAGCCTGAATCACCCAAATGTCGCTAAATTACAGCCTTACCCTTGCTGTAGAATCTGCACGAAACATTTGCCCTAAACGTTTGACGTTAGTTTGCATGTTGATAGGCGTAATATAAGTATTATGACGTTATTGTTGGCGATGTATTCTGTGGTTTTCCTTACACCAATGGGTTGGTATGTACTAGAGATCGATGCATGGCCTGCAGGATCCAATCATGCTATATTTAGTAAGGTTTCTAAGTGTATTGATTTTGCCATTTCTAAGTCCCATCTGTTCCTATTCAATGGTGTCTGCACAAAATCATGATGGTTTTCTTTCTACCTGCTTATGTAAAAATTCTCTTCAAATATATATAAAGGTTACACATTGAGTGGTTGTTGGATATGGAATTTCACTCGAGTTAATTGTTTTTTAAAAGTTACAAAAGACACGAGCTTTAGCGAATGTCAATTGAACTTTTAAAAAATAATTAACGAGAATGAAACAAATTCCAAATCCAATAACCATGAGTATTGGGGCCTGTTTCTACCACAATGATATTAAGTCCCAGTGGAAATGTTGTTTTCGTGAGTGCACTGCGGGCTACTGGCGCGAAAACATATCATCTCGGATATACTATATTCCCGTCAAATTTTGACAACGTCAACAATCGATGACGACGTCAACAATCCGCATGTGGCATTAAACATGTGATTTCCGATACAAGTTCAACTCTTCAACCAATCAAAAGTCCGGATGGTCATATATCACTAGTGGTATATAACATATATTTATCCAACAGTCTGAGAGTGGAATAACAAAGGGTATTGTGGTAGAAATATAAATAAACGTTTGCCTTATCCTTTGTGTTCTAGTAGAGCCTTTCGCTAGCATCTCTATGCATACTTTGATGGTTTGTTTCGATAAAAAAAATTATAAATATATACATGTAAATGTCATATAAAATGCTTATTGCCATGGTAACGTTTTCTGTCCTAAAATATGAAAACTATTTGTGCATGTAATTTGATCTTCTGCTGTCTGTAATATTGAAATTACATTGATACATTTTCTCTGCATTTGTTCCCTCTGTCAGTTCGGCTTTATTTTGACATACTACTGTAAACAAAGTTATAAAAGTCATACCTTTTTGTTCATAGAGTTTAGAATGTTTAGTTGAAGCAGTGCAAAGTGTACTCAGTTTCAACAAATTGACCGGTGTTCGATATCTAGGTCGGACTTAATATATTTTCAATATATGTAATTCAGATTCTTGCAAATCAATATCATGATTATTTTTTTCTCTTTTGGTCATACATCGAGTTAAATTTCACCTTTATTGTTAAATAATTGAAACATTTGATACTCGATGGGAGTTGTATTGATGTTCATCTTTGCATGAATTTCACACGTCTTGTTTGCAGCTTCAGGTTAACCGATCACCACATTATACACTGTACAAATGATCCACACATAATCAGGATCATATGGTGATGTATTCTAGGCAATAACTGGCTCACCTATCACACTGGAATTTAGATTGTTTATATCATTAGTATCAATTAATGTTAGCTGCTTGACAATGAAAATAAATTATTTGAATTAGGAATATGAACTTTGTTGTGATTACAAGTATTTATTGTATACTTTGTAATAAATACAGTTTTTTTTTGCATATGCATTATGGCGCCAAAACTACCAACCCGTAATCGTTACCAATGCATTATTGATTCAGTAATGCATCCAAAAACCCGTATTGGCCCTCTTTGCGGAACACATATAGAGTTAACTTCTCATCACACAATAAGGGTATCTTGGGTTTTGATCTAGCCGCTGTGTTACAAGCAAAACGTAAAAAAAACATGGCGTCAGGATAATGGAGAGATGACTATATGTGCGAGCAGAATTTGAATGATCTAGCAGCAAGTAAGTTGACTTTTGCAGAAAAAGAATTACTCATTGCAGAGGAAATAGACAGAAATAGAAAGTACAGTAGGCACACTCACACAATTACAAGCTGAAGTTCACCGTCATCATCAATCAGGACTGGCAGACGACAAAGTAAACGAGTGACCCAGAATCTCCGGATGCCCAAAGGCATCTCCTGGACGAAATACTGTTAAGAAAACACAATTAGATATGAAAAGTTTAATTCTTATCTAAATTCCCAGAATAATTTCAGGAATGTGGAGGATATTAGTTCGACCGAATTAAATGGATATCTTGCAAGAGTTGTCATGACTGCACAACGACAAGACAGAAAAGGAGAATAAGAACCGGACACTTTGAAATCCATTCAAGGTAGCATACAACGCTATTGAAATGAAAAACAATCCAACATTAGTATCATTGAAGACAGAGAGTTAAGTCATTTCCGTGAAGTGTTCAAATCCTAAAGAAAATTACTGAGACAATCTGGAAAAGGAAATAAGGAGAACAGGTCCGACCCACTAACACTAGAAGCGATCAACATTTTATATGAGAGAAACCACCTTGGGTCAGGTAAGAGAAAAGTCTAAGAAAAATGCTTCATTTTTTAAGATGTTTAAAAAATACTCGCACATGGCACTGTGCCTGCTTTTGTGATTTAATTTCTTTTACGGGTTATAAATTAATAATCGGTTACCACCAGAAGATCGACATCTAAACGGTGTCTTCACTTTGATAAATCTTTAACATATCTTGGTCCATTTCGAAACAAGCTATGATATTAAAGCCATGGCGTGGCCCTATGAATATAAAGTTATTAAAAGTCTTCTGTTGTTATTTATTTATTGTGTGTTTTTAAACGTTTTAGGAAACCCTAGAGCACTGAGTAATACAATTTACCTCAATAATTGCATGCACTTCGGCGTATGAAGCAGAAAAAGACACGAACAACTTAAATGGGGAGACATTACTCTCCATAGGACGTCAACAGGAGAGGAATTACATCAATTGATAGCGATCAACGAAAACAAGAACAAGCATTAACAGTGATGCCAGGGACTTCATTCCCAAAATGTTTGAAGATAACGGTATGTAAACATATAAAACATATTCCATGTATAAGTCTGGCTCTTAAAATCTATGGGAAAATTTGAGGAAAATATATGGGATAAGCTAAACTTACATGGCAGATGTCGTCGATGAAGCAGAAGACGCTTACCTTTCCGGAACACCTACTCTTATTCTCTTGTGCTTTTTACGAGAATGTCCATGTAAATCTTTCTTTTGTTCTTATGTTGCCCCTAGTTTAATCAATTTTGAGATCAGGTTATGGTTTTGTTGACGCTTTGGTATTCTCTGGATTTTTTTTCTATGAGATGTTGTCTGGTATAAAGTGCAGTCGAATCCCGTTATCCCGAAGTCGATGGGAGTGAGAAGAAAGTTCGAGTTAACCGAGTATTCAAGTTAAGTGAGTTTGAATGCTGAAGTGTACAGTTTCGTTGGGAAGAAGTGCTAAATGCTATAGAACGATTTGAATATCAAGAGATGAATGATGTAGCAAAGCATTCTGTACTTCCTGTTAAGGATCATGAGTCAAAGGAAATTGAAATCGGAAAATCCATTTTAAGTGGGGCAAACGTAGCAGGAAGTGTGATAATTAACGTTTGCTCAAAACTTTGCCATGATCAGGGCAGAAGTAGAAGGGGCAGGAAAAGAGCAACTTTTGGAAAGGACGTTTGTGTTTAAAGGCCCAATGTACGTACATGTTGTAACTTCTAGAAATTTTAGGGATTCTGAAAAATTATGAAAAATATCCAGTGGATAACCACGTAAAAGTAACTCTAAAAGGAAGTAAACGTGAGCGGTAACTAACAAGGAACTATTGACAGAAAAATCCAAAGAATTAAAATGTATTCAGGTGTGGTCCACTTCAACAACAAGCCGAAGTAAGAAGACAGTTCAAAATGGACGCGTGTTAATACATACTTATAAAAACTTATAAAAACTACGACCAACATGGATAGCTTACTACTAAGCTATACGATAAACGTGATGATTTCAATTTTCCGATCGAAAACTTTCAATTTCTTGATAGTAACATCCCTGCTTCTCCAACCTATGGTGTTTACATGTCGCAGTTGATTCGGTATTCCAGGGCTTGCTCTAAATATCGGGATTTTCGGGATCGACGTCGACTGCTGACAAACAACTAACAACACGCTTACTCTTACGAAACACCTGGTCTTATTCTTTTGTTCTTTTGCAAGGGTCTCCATGTGAATATTTCCTTTGTTCATATTTTGCCCCTGGTTTAATCGATTTTGAGTTTGGATTATGATTATGTTAACGCTTCGGTATTCTCTTATTTATTTTCAAATGCTGCTGTACCAGTAACTGCGTAAGAATTCATCTTAAATATTGCTGATATCAGTTAATCTGAACTAAATCTTTAAATATAATAAGTTATTATATAATAACGTACAAGAGAATAAGCCCAGGGCCCATATTCATGACATCATTCTCATGGTCAAGCACGGATTCTGGGCTAAGCCCAATTTCTTGATCCGGTTTTGAATTAATAATGAAATGGTATTTTGAGAAAGATTTGGAAATAATTTGTAGACAATTGAAGCCAAATACTGTTTAAATGTTTATATTTTACTTTTTGAGCGTTCGACACAATATAAGTAAATTACAAGAAAGCTTACTTGCGCACAAAATCCACTCTAAACGCATTTTGAATGGTTCATATGTTAAAATTTGACCGGAACAACGTCACTTTTGAGAACTCGAAAGAAATAAATGCTACATCCAACACCAACTCATTGTGTAACCTCTTTTTATTTTTGTAATGAACAGGAGGGAATGGGATAAACATTAACGTAAGAACGTTTTAATTTGAGGTGTAACTGTCAAAATCAAGAGAAACGCGTCATAAACTATTCTTGATGACCACCCTCATCGTAAAAAGTGTCAAGTTTAGAGCGTTCACACTAATCAAACACGTGGCGATAACATCACCAGGTCCAAGGCTGTTGACATCGCTATGCACATAAGTGCAGTTTGAAAGTAATAACAAACATGTCAACTCTCGCCATTCTGATCAAACAGATCCTGCTAGCACGGTATACTATTAATTTATTTTAATGAATTAAACATAAATTCAAAAAGTAAGTATATAATGTGAGATAATTCGATGAGGGAATAGTCTTCTGAATTCAGTTGGACATCCCTGTATGGTAATGAAGAAAAACCATGTAATATCCGAAGACTGATGTTTGTAAGAAAGCTGGCGAAGATTGGTAAACGGAGCATTAAGAACAGACGCAATGTGAGTATGCCTTATTTCAAAAATCAGTTTTATCTAATTTGGTACAAATTATATCAATAAAAAAAAAATAGAAAGTGAAATATCAATTTTTGCTAAAAGCAATAACATGCCATTGTATTGTTTGTTGTAAGAACAAGCACGTCTATCATTAAAGAAAGATACATGTATTATGATAACGACAATATTTAATCAGTGGTCATTTCTCTTTTAATTCTACTAAACCTAAAACCTTAAACAGTTATCTTTGTTTGATAAAGCATGTGGCGCAAGATGCATTCCGAACAAATTCTTAATATGAAAATGAATAAGTGAAACAAAGATTTCCTATCTTCTTGAAATTAAAAACAAACAACTTTGTTTCTATTGAACGACTTTTTAATGTTCAGCTGGTGGGATTACACCAGCTACCATTAGGAGAGAAAATGTCCGATTATGATTTTGTAACTAATCATCTAATAAACTAATGATTTTTGTACTAGTAACATAGACATAGTTCAATAAATTTTAAGACTGCAATATAGGATATTGGGTAACGACAATTACATCACTGAACTATTCCATGAAAGTTGAGGAGGTTTAAGTGGTACTATGTTGTTATTTATGTATTGGGCCAATTATTGGTTCAAGGCCTGCTTTATTGACATGAGGCCAAGCTGAAGGCCAATGTAGCAGGTTTAGAACTAATAAAAGGACCAATACAGAAAGGAGCATTCAGTAACGTCTTTATTAATTAACTATGAAACAATTAAAAAGAAGGTATAGATGATGTAAAACGATACTATAAGTAAAATATAAAGTAACGGCAATCAAATAAATTGATGATTGAATGATAAATAGCGTGTATGTTTGAAACCGCCTTGTCAACCAACTGTTTTGGTTGTTGTCTGTAACACAGAAAATAATCTGCAGAATCCATCTAGATAACCCAGAAGTCATTATTTTCAAGGATATTTCGTATCCGTCCTATTCTCCCCTTCGTCCAGTATTCAGACTAGAGATGGTTAAGCTCTGTATTATTTCCCACACATTTGATGTTTGTTTTTATATAAGTAATGTTGGTCCGTCCATCTTGGAACGTTACAATTTAGATTATCACGCAGCGCACATGTTTCGTATCAATCCTTTATATGCCGCATTCTTGGGTATCAGCCATTGTTTTCCTATTTTTGACAATTTAATTTGTATTTGCCCAAATGATGTTTCTGTATCGCAACAATAACAAGCAGGTTAATTTCGTAATACATACTCATTACCTTTGAAGTCGTGTACTATATTTGTGAAACTGGGGTTTTTTGCATTATATGGTTGCGCTGTACTTTTAACTACAGATTTTCATTACTCCTTGCACGAATAGAAGTGGTTATGTTAAATGGCTAGGGAAGCGTATGTATACAAATGTATAAGAGCTGTTGATGCAAGTCGAAGTCAATCGAGATGAGGGGGTTATAGACTCTCCTACATACACTGTCATCCAAACGTTATTTTCTGCAAACGCTTTGAAATTGAGCAAAACCCTGTTTTGAAGCATGTATTACTGTTAATATGTTTATGTTATAATTCAGTGCTTGCGAAGTTTTGTTATTTTTCAATTACATTTATGTATGTATTTTTGATACATTAAAATACTCTTCCGGAACCCCTTGTCTTATTCTCTTGGACTTTTATAGGGGTCTCTATGTAAATCTTTCCTTTGTTCACATTTTGCCCATGGTTTAATCTAACTAACACTAACAACACCAGGATTCGAGAGATGCAGGTTGATCAGAAATATGGGCAAGTTTAATGGTCGCCATCTGTGTCTCATTGAGAAATATTCTGTATCTTTAAGTGATATGAAGATGGACGTTTCACACAAAGATACAAAATGAGAACCGAGTATCATTGTCAATCACAACAAGTTAACACACTAATGAGCAAACTCAAAAACGTCCAAAAAAGATATTCCTGTAAAAAATACACTATTGTTGTACATAATCTTCAAATCGTAGCCGTGTTCTTGTGTATCGGCCGACATTTTCCTTCCTGTATTGCCAATTTAATTTGTATTGGCCGGGTCAACACAAATGACCAGGGAAGCTTATGTTCACGAAGTGTCAAATGTGAACTAGGTGTCGATGCAATTCGATATGAATCGAGATGAGGGGGTTAAAGACTCTCGTACATATATAGCGAAGAATTTAACAAATCTTAACTGATTCGAGTCATGCCTGTGAATACGTCTGGCACAATCTTCAAAACTTAGCCAAGTCAACCTGTAATATATCTCACACCTGTGTGTGGTAAAGATGACAGTTTACATAACGTACTGGTCATTAAAACGACACATATATAAATCAATGATATTAACATTATGCATTAATTATACTTTTGCCCTTGATTGTCTAATTGTATTGTGACGTTCATAATGGCAGACAGTTTAATTAAATTTCATTTACCTACATGTGTGTAATAAATGCAAACACGACAGAACATTATGACTCATCTGCTTATACCAATCTTAAGGTAAACTCATTTGCTTATATAATAATGAGGTTCAGTAAGTGTATGACCTTTAAATGCTCTACATATATACAATGTAGGATATTTAAACACTTCTTTTTTTTAAAGGGACAACAAGTTAGAACTGGCCTGTCCGTTACCTTATTCTTCTGTGCTCGAGATATATACATCTTCTAAAGCGGATCTCTAGGACGAGTTTATTTCATTATAGCAGGTTTGGTAAACTTGTTTATATGATCACCAGGTTTAAAATTACATTTCAAAATATGGCAATGCTGACAAATGCGATAACAGTTTTCTAAAATCAGTATAAAAGTTAATTTAAATGGGTCATTGATTTTTAAATACAATTTGTATCAGAAATTAACTTATCATTGACCATATATGAATGCATTACCGATTGCGGTTTCAATCATATTTCCAAAACGTTTTTTTTGTACAGTTTTAATCATGCATCATTAATTGCTGAGGAAGTCATGGAATATATGAACAGAAATGTAAATGAAAAAGGAAGTTAAACACAAACCATAACACATCTCTTATATTATTTCCATTGCTACGGAATACTTAAACCTTTGTTAATTGAGTCAATCACAGAGCTACATTGTAATATGTCACTGCTTAGATGATCGATAAATCATAAATATGCACAATTTCGTTAATGTCTATGTTGTACTACAAACTTGTTAGAATTATCAGGCAATGGAATTGTTCTTATCTTAGGTACAACTACGAACTTGACTATGGACAAGTTTTATGGTTCATATATTAATCTCATCGAGAAATATTCAGTATCTTTTTGTGATATGGAGATGGACGTTTGTGAGTACGGTATGCTTATTAGTGTGTTTACTTGTTGTGATTGACAATGATACTCAGTTCTCGTTTTGAGAACTTAATGTTAACATTGATGTGACAAAGATTTACACAGCGGGTGTCGTCGATGAATAAGAGGGCGCTTACTCTTTTGGAACACCTGGTCTAATTATCTTGTGCTTTTACTAGAGTCTCCATGAAAATCTTTATTTTATTCCTATTTTGCCTCTAGTTTAATCGATTTTGAGTTCGGATTATGATTTTGTTGACACTTTGGTATTCTCTGATTATTTATATGTTTTCAGATCGTGTGGAGAACAATATTTACTTCGCGGTCACCATGGCAACGGCAATCATACAGACAGCAGAAGACCAAATCACGTGTACGATTTGTTTGGAAATATTCAACGAGCCGAAAGCGTTGCCATGCCTCCATACCTTTTGTAAGAAATGTATCAGTAATTACGTAGTCGAGAAAAATTCCCAGCTTCGAAGGAGAAAAGGATTCATTTGTCCTATCTGCAGACGTCATGTTTTTGTACCAGCGCATATAAAACACAACCCTGAAGTGTGGGCAGAACATCTTGAAAACAACCACGTTGTAAGTTCAATGATTGATGCATATCAAATATCAAGAGAGAAAACAAAGGAATTCTGCAAAGAGCATCCTGAAAAAGAGCTTGCTTTTGTATGTGTTGATCATAAGCAGTTTATTTGTGCGATGTGTTTTCCTCAACATCGACGCTGTACTGAAGTCGCCGTTCGCGAAGACTTGAATAATGATACCAAGGAATCGTGGAAATCTAATTCAAATAAATCAGAGAAAGGGAATTGCATGAAAGAACAAATGAATATTCTTTTTGAGGAGTGCAAAGTAATTGAAAACGTGATTGATGAGAGACGCACAGCGTTAGAGTTTCAGATTCGATCAGAACAACAAGTTCGTGACCAAATTATCTCAATGAAAAAAAGAATAAATGACATGATGGGAAAACACACAGGTGCACAAAGGAAGATAACACAAGCTTCAGATCAAGCAAATATCGAACAGAGCGAAGCTCAAGTACAAAAAATCAAGCTGCCCTTTCAAGGGAAACCGACATGGACAACTGGGATAACTTCTTTACCATCTGGAAAACTGCTTTTTGTTGATCATACGAATGGAGCCGTGTTCGTATTTAGTCTCTCCTTTGATTTTCTCTGTAAAACTAACTTCAATCCGGCACCTTATGACGTAGTGTCCATGTCATCGACTCATGATCACGTGATCTTAACGATTCCAGAATCAAGAGAACTGATTCTGTGTGACGTTCTGCAGAATGGCGTCGTTGAACGGGGAAAAAAAATAAAAACGAATATTTCATGTAAGGCAGTCGCATCTGATGGAAGATATGTTGCTGTTTGCTCTCACTCCGACTTGCAAATCTTTGAAACTGATGATGAGTTCTGGATGATTGTTTTAGATGAGTCCTATGCGAGAACAAAATTTACATACATTACAATTACTTCATCGCAAGAAAAGGTGTTCATATCCGACCACACCTATTTAGACCCGCATATAGTTTGTTTAGCCTTTGACGGTGCGACTCTGTGGAAACTTGCCGATAGACAAATCAACCTCTGCGCAGGCATTTGTGTCACGGGTACACAGCTTATGGTGACGTCATGGAACACAGGGACATTCTATACCCTGTCTTTAAACGGCGACGACTTGAAAACATACACCGATGGGGTTGTGGCGTTTCCTTGGAAACTACATGTTTCTACCAGACAAAATATCATTTGTGTTTCCCAGCATAAAGCCACACTCTCTGAGGAATGCAAGCGTACAATAAAAGTACTTCGAATGATATAATCTAGGACCCATCTTTTGGAAACAGTGAGATTGTTGTGCATATAATGACAAGTATGTAAATTAACGCGCTAGTAATACTACTGCTTACGAACAGAACTGTTAATTATATCAATAACAATAGTGTAACATTGCATCAGACATTTGGTGTTGCATTTCGGGGGATTTTAAAGAATAATTATGATTTTACCAACTCAAACAGTAAGAAATACTCGCCGAGAACAATGGGAAATACAAATGTTAAATGCAATGTGAATTGAAGGTTTTTTGACAGAACAATTACACGGATGGTGATATGACATATATTGTATAATAAAATAGAAGTTAAAAGTAGACGGTTTGAATTATTTTTTTGGATAATATTTAGAGCAGATACAAGTTTTAATACTATGCATAATTTTGTGAAAACCGCAAAAATTGGAAGCGTTACACTGATTTATGATTTTCTATATGAGGCACGTATAAATGTCCTATAGTTATTAACGTAATAAAAAAATGTTATGCTGCTTTTTCATCTGAAAAAACAAGAAAAAAATATTTACTTATATATTTGTTCGGTGATAACATTTAAAAACATGCAAAACAAAAGATTTAATTTATAAAACATTGATCAACAAAATGTCAGTTTTCGTTTACACAAGCCTGCATTTGACAAATATTCGCCTTTGAAACGTTTGTTAAATATATATGTAAATTGTTGCACCTATACACCTGCTTTTAACCTTATGCATATATTAAGCATTTAGGAACCATCATGTACATATGTATGCATATATGATTAATATATGCAGATGTTATGCGCCTTTAGTGCATCTATTAGTTATCAAGGCGACGTTATGTCATTTTCTAAAAATATAGATGAAAGAAGTATTTCATTTTCCCCTTATAAATATATGGATATATTGAAATGAGAGTTGAACTAAAAATAATGAAAATAGACCGAATCGTCAACAAAACCATCATCCGAACTCAAAATCGAGAGACAACTGAAAAAAAATACGAGAAAATAAGACAATGTGTTCCTCTTCTACTTTATGTCAATCAAGGTTACATCCAAATTTATGTGACGTCATAAGGTAAGAACCGAGGGAATACACTCTAAAATTACCATTGATAATATCACTGTCTATTTATGACATAGAGACACGTAGGTCATCCACTGCCAATTAAATAGAGACGTATATAGAGGACCTTACCCGAATGTCGATGTAATATGGAATTTATTAAACGAGTTCAATATTTTAATATGCCAATAAAATAGAGACGTATATAGAGGATCTTACCCGAGTGTCGATGTAATATGGAATTTATTAAACGAGTTCAATAATTTTATATGCCACGAGTTTTTGGCGAGTGACATATTAAATTAATTAACGAGTTTGATAAATTTCATATTAAATCGACACGAGTGCAAGATTCTCTTTGTCACATAACTTATATTTATGAGAACATACCCAAAAATTCTTAAATTCATTCTCTATAAGAAAGGCAAATTTCTTCTTTGACGGTACGATTTTCACTACAGAGACAATCATATGACGTCATATGTTTATGACGTAACAGTAGTGTTATAACACGTATGTAATACCATATTTATGACATGGTCGTATGACATGACTAAACGGGACATAAATACTAATAGCACAAAACCCTTTATGACGCAAAGCGAGCAAACAACTGAATAATAGAACTAGCAGCATTATACAGACAATATCATACTTTTGGACAAACTAACATCACCCCACTAATAATCCCACACTCAGCACTCCGTACCGTAGGCAACGCGGGGAACAATATATAAGACTTCTTGACACTGCTATGCCATATGGATGCAATGATCGTCTAGATTCGGTGGGAAATGTGTCCAGTCCTGGATGCAGTCAAACAAATGTAATGTCTCTGTTAACTCCTCAATGTGAAGACCTACGGGGCACTTTAAATGGTGTGTATCGTGTTCGTACCACACAATATTCACAGAGTCTCAGACTGCATCAAGAACAATGCAAACCACTCAAACAAAAACTGTTCCGAATAACCACCAGCGACTTAACATTTTATGAAAGTCGAATTTGCCAACAAGGGCATTGATGCCATTAACATCAGCAATATCTTGCATCAAAAGTCTGTTCAAGCTAACATACCGCCACTTCCCATATAACAGATCATCTATCATTTCCTATATTTATTCTGTACCTATTACACCTAAGGTTTGTTTTTAATCAGAGAATACCAAAGCGTCAACAAAACCATAATCAGAACTCAAAATCGATTATACTAAAGGCAAATAGGATCAAAGGAAAGATTTACATGGACACTCTAATTATAAGCAAACACTGCAACAGTTGAAGATAGATGGCCTTATAATGACCCCTCCTTCATCATGTTCATGTTCTTCATCCCCATATTGCTATGGCCCAGTCGGACATATAGTAACCGGCAATCTGAATATCATCCCCAACATAAAGCTACGGGAGCGTTTCATGAAAGGTTCTAATTATCGCGAGACTCCATCCATCAAATGGAATGTGAATTTCAAGATTCTTATGAACTCTGTGGAAGATTACGCCAGACAATGGGCTAAACGTGAACATACTAATTTGGATTCACTTTAAGAGTTGGTTAAATCTACCAGGTCTTCTATTCAGAAAAGAATAAGCTTTTTGCGATGCAAAATGAAAACTAAACACAATTTCTTGACCCGATGTTCGAACAACACTCAACGACCTACATGCCAAGTATGTGATTGTGTCTGCAGACAAGGCATCTAATAAACTGATCCTGGTTTGCAAACACTAGGCCTATCACATTCATTGTTTGTAAAAAGAACTTGGCTTGATTGATACACAAAGTACTAGCTACGCATTGACCGCTTTTTCGAAAGATGAAATCCTTTCCAACCATACATCAGTATTACAGTCATTCTAAATACCCTCTAATGAAAAAGACACTGACTTAACTCGGATTTATAGGATACCTTAACTACACAAGGATCCTTATAAGCAACGTTTTATCGCTGGCTCATCTCATTGCTCACCGAACCCATTATCAAAACGTCTTACTACCATACTAAGTACGGTTAAATCAGGGCTTCAACCTTATTGTGACACTGTATACTCCAAAAGTGGCATTCATTGGATGTGAATTTTGAACAAATTCAAAAGAGCTTTTGATCAGTCCATGAGCACCTCCTTCTCAAAAATGTTTCGTCCATCAAAACATTTGATTTTTTCCACCCTATACACTACCATACCACATACCAAACTGAAAGAAAGTCTTCGATCTCTCATTATGAGAGCTTTCTTTTCCAAGAAAAGAGAACGATGATACAAATATATGGTAGTGAGCTATTTTGTAACATGCTTTGTGAAAAACATGGCAAAAGCTAAGAGGAAATATACTGCAGACGATATAGTAAGGACGATTAAATTCATAGTCGACAATATTTTTGTTGAGTTGGGAGGGAAGATTTTCCATCAGACTGTTGGCATTTCAATGGGAACAAACTGTGCCCCACTCTTAGCTGACTTGTTTTTTTTTATCATACGAGGCTCATTTGTGGAAGAGCTAATCAGGACAGGTAACAAAAACCTTGCCAAATTTCACAATGAGATATATCGAGGATGTGTTGTCTGTAAACAACTAGAAGTTTGCTGACCACGTCGATCGTATGTACCCTTCTGAACTTGAAATAAAGGACACATCAGACTCTCCTACATCAGCTGCGTACCTCGATATCCACTTAAACTACGATCAACATGGACAGCTTACTACTAAGCTATACGATAAACGTGATGATTTCAATTTTCCGATCGTAAACTTCCCATTTCCTGGTAGTAACATCCCTGCTTCTTCAACCTATGGAGTTGATTCGATATTCTAGAGCTTGTTCGACTGGTGACAAACAAACTAACAACACAACTATTCGAGAGATTCAGGTTGATCAGAGATATGGGAAAGTTTTATAATCATCATCTTTGTTTCATTGAGGAATATTCTGTATCTTTAAATGATAGGAAGATGGACTTTTTTTGAGGGTGCTCAGTAGTGTGTTTACTTGTTGCGATTGACAATGTTACGCAGTTCTCGTTTTGAGAACTTGATGTTTACTTGGATGTGACAAAGATTTACATGGATTTACATGGCGGGTGTCGTCGATGAATATCTGGTCTTATTCTGTTGTGTTTTATGAGAGTTTCCATGTAAATCTTTTTTTTGTTCCTAAGTTGCCTCTAGTTTAATAGATTTTGAGTTCGGATTATGGTTTTGTTGACGTTTTTGTATTCTATTTTTATTGAAGCAAAGCAAACAACTAAATAATAGAACTAGCAGCATCGTTAACTGAAACCAATATTTCGTAATTCAGACAATATCATACTTGCAGGCAACTTAACATTGAAGCCAAGCAAACAACTAGATAATAGAATTAGTAGTATCGTAAATTGAAACCCATATTTCTTGATAAGATAATATCATACTTTCGGACTGTGGCAGCTTGGGTCTGTGTTTACAATAGGTAGCCATTGATAACTAAAAACGGTTTGTTAAGACTTTTATATCTAATTATTACAGTGGTTACTTTAAAAGGCATAATTTCTATAGCAAGCCATAATGCTTGAAAAATCGTCACGTTCAACAAAAATGATCGGATACGAATAGCCCAGTGAAAGTATAATTAGACAAAAGGTAGCTAAATATAAAATACATATACCAGGGCAGACAAGCGAGAATCATATCCATAAACATATAAAGCACAGTCTTAAACGCTGTCTCATTAATTGAAGATGCTGCAACACCATAAATAAATATAATCTTTATTATGTATTATATTTGTAGTAAGTAATACTTCATTTGCATGTGTGATACATGCATGTTCATATCTTTGTCGTATATAAATGTTTTTTAAAAGAAATATACCATTTGTTTGATAAGTTGTTGCAATTATATACACTTAATGTTTTGTTTCTGATTATATATTTTGAATCCGAAGTCCTTTGCAAGAAAACTGCACAATGCCAATTCCAAATTCCTATTCAATCGTTTTGTAAAGAATATGGAAAATATAACGTCTTACCCAACCAAATGACGATTCAACAAACCTTTAATTAATGTCATTAATTAAAAACAAAATTCAATTCTCGGAAATATTTGGAGATATCATTCAAATTAATAAGTTAAAAAAATCCTCTTCATTTTAAATGGTTAACTTAAAAAACAAGTAACTTAATTTAAATTCCAGCCATTAATGCTTCTAATCATCTATGTATTAGAAGGAAAGAGAACTGAACTCTACTTATTTCCTGTGAATATTAATGTATACAAAATACAGGGTCATTTCAAAGTTATTATTGGAGAGATGACGTTACACAGGAACGAATTAAAAATGAATATATAATGAATTAATTCGACCTGCATTAGCATAAGTCTTGACTAACAATAAAGATAGAACGTTATGACCCACATAATATATTGTTTGTGGACGATTGCTCGACTTCATTAAAATAAATTATGATTAAAACGGCACATTATGAAACATGTATAACTGGTGTTACAAAAATGAGTTTTAGTGTCAAGTGCTGGGCGGGTTAAATGGTTTCTGTGCGAGCTGAGGAACAGCATAAGTTGTAATATCAGGTTTGTACCTCAGTATTTAAAAAGAGTTTTGTAATAAAAATTAAGTTACTTATTAAGATACATAAAACATACCTTGTTACACTAGATTATACCAAAGCAGAAAATACATTTATGTTTACATACGTTCAAATAATTGTTCTAAACATGTCATCGATTCCTATTGAGCGAATCACAAAACTGTGACTAGGCTGAGGACGATGTAACACTTATGCAATCCATCTAATTTGTTAGAAATACATGTAGGCAATATGACTTAAGCTTGTCGTTCATTTTGATATTTAATCGGATATTTTGAATATTTTTGTCTAAGTCAAGTAAATAAGAAGACACATGATTTCGACGCAAATTACTCACAAGTTATTGATCTAAATGTAGACAACCTACCATAGTACTTGAGTTAACATATCTGCAATATCCAATACCTATGTCTCCTCATTTGAAATACGGGTTGGACACTCCACAAATCAATAATCAAAACAACACAATGTTCCACGACTGATCGATGCATCTTTCTTTCAGGAAGTGTGTGTGACAACAACGCTGACGTCGCTGACAACATATATCATTGAGACAGCACACGAGCAATTCACAAACACAATAAGAAAAGAAATTTCCGAGGAACAAAATGCGTCACCATTCCTACATAACATTTTCTTAGAATGTATAATGAAGTTTATAATCGAGACAAGCACCAGCATCGGGAGAGGAGACAATCTGCTCCAACATCGGAGAGGAACTGGACAATTTACAGACTTCATGTGGAATATAGCTGTGTCTCCTCATGGAATCGGTATTAAGAGATCATCTAGATAGTGAACGTGTTTGGCGAATAAAATACCACTGACACATACTAACCACACAAAACACTTTTCAACGTTGCCAACCTGAAATAAGGAATCCAATATACGAACAACAAGTTGATATGATCTGAGGTTCTGTATAAAAATACAATTTACATTTCTATGACCCAATTCACGTACATTTATCAATTTTTGTTCGCCTGAGAACTTTTGGTGTGTTTGCAAAAAAAAGTGATATTGTGCCAAATACATTTTCTTGTTATGGCAAGTCGCCCTTTCATCATCCTCTTAAATTTTTGCAAAGACCGGGACAGTATCTATCCTTTCAAATACTGTTTATGTTAACCATACATTTAATCTAAAGCAAGTTAAATTGTTATGCATCTTAAGAAGATAAATACATGTCTTGCCAATTTTACATATACACAGTTATATAAAATGATATTTTGAAAATAGATATAAACAGATATAAACAAGTGTTGGAATGGAGAGGCATATGTAGATAATTATATATGTTGTATACAGCGTTTTTGAACACATAGTGTGAATTATAAGCGATTTATTCATAATTGTTAATCTATTAATAGACACATTGAGTGATTTGCTCAAAGGATAAAACGCCATTGTTTTGAAATACATTATTTCCCGTACCATTCGAAAATTGTTTTTGACCAAAAAAGAATATTTGGACTGAATGTCACTAGCACAGTAATTACTTTTGTCTTTGCGGGTAATTTGTTTGTACCTATGTGTGTGTATTACGTGGTGTTAAATTCATCTCCTTTTGACAGCACAGTTCACCAAAACAATGCCAAAATGAGAAAGAAATGCTACGACAGTATTATGATATAAAACAGTACAAGAGAGCATAACTTGCCCCCCTGGTTTGGGCACATGTTCACAATAAAAGTACTTTGCAAATAGTTCCATACATACGTCTCCATGGCTTAATACTGTTCCTGAATATATTAAACATTATACTACTTTATCCCAACCTTCTACTGCTCAGATTTCAGCGTCTAGGATCGGTTTTATCGGAAGTGGTTGTTGGACCAAATTTCCATAATTGACGCAATGATCGTGGAAAAAGTGAAAGTAAGGTAAACGTTTGTATGCAAGTATAAACATACATATCATTCATAATTATTGTTTTTGTATTACGTATACTATATATAAATAAAAAATAAAATAAAATAAATAAATAAAAAACGTAAATAAATAAATAACCGATCATGTATCCGCAGATTAAGCCCGCTACATTTGTATTTGCAACATATTTTGTTGGTATAAGTCATTATTTTAACTAAGGTAGATAATACTGTTTCTGTTTAGAGTAGAAACTGTCCTCTTTCTTTTGAATTCAGATGCGACGAGTGTTATCTTTGAAAAATAAAACAAATATCAAAAGATGATGCAAATATATTGCGATATGAAATTGACTAATGTGATTCGATTGTCGAATTTTTATACATAGAGAGATTCTAAAAAAGGCTTAAACAATTGAAATTATTGTATTGAGACCTTTCCTGTGTATAGCATGCACTATCTTAATATACAATTTCTGTTTCCGTTTCCGCACACAAACACGTTATATATCATAAAGCACTTCGCTAAAAAGGGCAAAACAAAATATATAAATAAATAAATGAATATTTTCGATTTATTCTGTAAAAATGTCTGTAATTTGCGCCGGTACATCAACCTGTCGATGGCAGACTGGACCCAAAGTATCTCAGCCTTTCCTGATGTTGAGTGTTGTTTTCGATTATACACTTTGTTATACATTTAACATAAAATGTATGTAGTCATGGTTACGACACGATCAGTCACTTCAATCTCGAAATAAACTGAACATGTAATTTGATCTTCTGTTGCTTCTGAAGTTATAATAATGGCGTCGTAATAATGTCTAACCAAGCTTCCTCCAAATAAGACTTATGTTCTACATCTTTATGTGTTTTCATCTTAGCCTGCTTTTATAACTATATAACTGCTACTATAGATTTGAATAAATATTCAATATTGTGTCTTCACGTAAAATTATCATTTTTTGTTTGCAAGTATAGAATAGGATGTAGAGGAAAAGTGTGTCGGAATATGGTATTTGTTACTTGTTAAATTCCATCATTCGAGATGTGTGCCACATATATTGAAACAAAATAGTTTTTTTTTTAAAGAAAAATTCAAAAAAAATCAAACAATGTTTCATTATCAAATGTCTTTTGAAATTTAACATAGCACACTGGAGAACTTTTCGCGTGTTTGCGAAAAAAGTGATATTGTGCCAAATACATGTTGTTTTGGCATGTCGCCCCTTCATCATCTTCTTAGATTTTTGCAAGGGCCGGAACAGTATCTATCCTTGCAAATACTGTTTATGTTAACCATACATGGACCAATTTTTCTCTCATATCAAGTGTGTCATACTGGTTAGTCTATGGCAATATATCCTAGATCATGTAAGAGTCTCATATTACATCTTTCATAAACAGATGGATATTTGTTGTAAATCATTACATTTATTGGCCATTATGAATTATTGTATCTGTGTGTATTAATAATGTTTTACATCTGAATAAAATATTTGATCTTTGAACTAGATCTTTATTATGTATTGCAAACGTATTTTTTATTCTTTATTTCTAGCATTATGGCTGATGATGTGTGAGTGTTAAGGTTATAACAACGTTTATAAAACTGTATTTAGATAGTTTTCATCAAATTGTCAATCGTTATCAATCTGGCCGACTTTGTGCAAACTACAAAAATAAAAGAATACTGAGGAGTCCACAAAACCATAATCTGAACTCTGAATTAGTTAAACTATTGACAGAATATGAACAAATGAAATAATTAGACGGAGCTCCTGGAAAAGTACAAAATAATAAGAAAAGGTGTTCCATAAGAAAACATATGTTCTGTTTCATCAACAACATCCGCCATGTTAATATATTTCTTAATCAAGTCTCTGAATGTCATATCCTCAAAGTGAGAACTGGGGCATCATTCTCATTCACAACACTTATGCATACTAATAAGCAAGTATAAATCTTGATAATGTAATCATTCATTCATCTAAACATTGATTTAGATATTAATTAAATGATTAAAATGATGATTTACATGCAATTAAAATCATCTGTTTTCACGATCAACAACAAGAGGACGGAATCGCTTATCTGTTATAAATCTTTTAATTATTAAAGAGACAATCTACAGACAACATCAGCGGTAGTCCTTTATCCCATGGGCCTTAAAGTAAGTGTTGCTTGACAATTATAAGATATTCGACCACTGTGACCTTGAATGTGGCCAGGGTCATTCACTCGAACACACTTAGTAGCCCTTTATCCCGGCATATTACAGACCCAATATCAGTAAATGTATCTTTGGCCTACCGTTTATTGAGAAGAAGACGCTTGAAAATTGTATGAATTTGACCTTTTTGAACTTGAAAGTCCTTAACCCTATCTTACTAGTGGCATAATGTCTGCTCTCTGGGTCTTTGGTTTTTTGAAGAGAAGTTGCTCGAATATTGTCAGAGAACATACTTGACCTTTTTGTTTGATAGGGGTTCTAGGTCATTCATTTAAACAGAAGTGGTAGCCCTCTATCCAAGACTGCGGGTTGCCCAGTATTCTATACAATAATGAACCCTTTAATTATTGAGAGGATGTTGCTTGAAGTCATTTGATATATGTGACGTTTGAAATAGACAAAGCTCATTCATACACATTCATACCCTTCATCTCAGCATGCTACATGCCAATTATAAGTACTAAGAGCCTTTTGGATATTGCGAGGTTGCTTATATTTTAAATCATATTTTGAATAATAGACCCTTGTGACAATGAAAGTGGGTCGCGCTAATAAATTCTAAAAAAAAGTTTGTAGTTCTTTATCTTAGAAATGAAAATTTCATTCCTTCGAACACATTAAACATTCACACAAAGGACTTTCTGGTTATTGAGAAGAAGTTGCTAGCAGTTTTATCCATGTGACCTTGAAACTATCTCAAGGTTATCAATTGCCATAACTTCAAATTGAGAATTAAAGTATAATTTTCAATCACAGAAAGAAGGCATACGAACATATTAAAAAACGACCACCTTCAAGTCATCCTGGGATACAGAGTATTTCTCAATAATGACGTTCATTAAAATTGCTCATAGTTTGTTCGTCAGTAGTCGACATCGTTCACAGAAATTTCGATATAAGAGCAAGCCGTAGGATAGCGAATTTACTGCGACATGTAATCACCCTAAGTTGGAAAAACAGGGATCTTATTTTAAAATAAAAACCGAAAAGTTCACGACTGGAAAAGCAAAATCGTCACGTTTATTATAAGTCTTAGTAGTAAGCTGTCCTGGATGGTCATACATGTAAGTAAGAGGTCTTCTGCTTCATCGACGACACCCGCCATGTAAATCTTTGTCACATCCAAGTAAACATCAAGTTCTCAAAATGAGAACCGAGTATTATTGTCAATCACAACAAGTAAACACACTAATGAGCATACTTAAAAACGTCCATCTTCATATCATTTGATGATAATGAGACAATGAGACAAAGATGGCGACCATAAAACTTGCCCATAGTACTGATCAACCTGGATCTCTCGGATCCTTGTGTTGTTAGTTTGTTTGTCAGCAGTCGACATCGATCACGAAAATCCCGATATTTAGAGCAAGCCCTGGAATACCGAATCAACTGCGACATTTAAACACCATAGGTTGGAGAAGCAGGGATGTTACTATCAAGAAATAGAAAGTTAACAATCGGAAAATTGAAATCATCGAGTTTATCGTATAGCTTAATATTAAGCTGTCCATGTTGGTCGTAGTTTAAGTAGAGATCGAGGTAAGCAGCTGATATAGAAGAGTCTGTTGTGTCCTTTATTTCAAGTTCAGAAGGGTATATCCGATCGACGTGGTCAGCAAACTTCTTGTTGTTTATAGACAACACATCCTCGATATATCTGAAAGTGAAATTAAAAGATTTGGCAAGGTTTTTGTTACCCGTCCTGATTAGCTCCTCCACAAATTCAGCCTCGTATGAAAACAAAAACAAGTCATCTTTTAAAAGACCGGTCAAAGTCTTTTTACAAACAATACATGTACTACCGTTTGCAAGGAAGGGATTAGTTAGTAGTCGCCTTGTCTACATACTCAACCAAGTGAATAGTTAAGCATTGTTCGAACATTTGGGTAAAACCATATCGTTAAGTGTTTTGTTTTGTATGGTATTCTTTTCTTGATAGAGGACCTGATACTCTCCGATTGATGGGTAGTATTTGTTCAGCTCTACCATAGCAATCAGAACAGTGAAGATCATGAACATGCTGAATGAGGCGTCATTCTAAGGTCATCAAGCTACACTGTATATTCAATTGATGAAGTGTCTGCTTATAATTGAAAGGCTTTATTGTAACGGGTACAAAGTAACTGTAGTATTAACTACTGTAAATTTACATTTAAAAAAACTATACATTTTAAGTATAGTGGTTGTATTAGCTTAAATATATTTAAGTGCAAGATATAGCTAATGCTATTGACGTCAATCCTTTAGTTGGAAAATTTGATCTTTACATTCTATTCTCCTGAATTGTTTTAATGTCGATGGCTATGGTTACTCCTTTGAGGAGTAAACACAACATTGTTTTGATGAGGAGTAAACAAGGATATTTGTTTGACTGCATCCGGGAATCGACTAAATACAGGTGCCCATATAGCACAACAGTGCGAATACTGTACAATATTTCTCAAACTACCCCTGGTATGAAATGCTGAGCTTGGGGTACTTGTAGGGTAATACTCGTAGGGTAGTATACCACGGATAGTCCTTAAAGACTGTAAAAACTCAAATAATGTGCAAAGCTCGGACAGTAGGCATTTTTATAAAAATTCTGACGCTTTTGTTCGTGTTAAACCATGCAAGGTCAGTCTCACTGACTTGTTTGATGTTTCAGACACGTCAGATTTTTATAATATTTCCAAATGTGGAATTAAAAATTGTAAGACTTGTGGTATATTTATTACCGACAAGTCTTACAATAGTTCCCTTACACAAAAATAATACTTTACCCGAAGCTTTGAACCACTAAACTGTCAGTCATCCAATGTTGTATACGGTATTGAGTGTTCGCTTTGTGGTTTAATTTATGTTGGTGAAACCAAAGGCCAGTTACGACAAAGAATGAATGGTCATCGTTCGGCTGTTAACCGGGACGAGCATCAATGTTTGTATCAACATTTCAACCTCCCCGACCATTCTATTCTTTCCTTGAAAGTCCGTATTCTGGAAAAAATTTATCACTCTACAAATAATCCCACACTCAGCACTCCGTACCGTAGACAGCGTGAGGAATACCATATAAAACTTATTGGCATTGCTATGTCATATGGATGCAATGATCTTATTGATTCAGTGGGAAAATTATCGAGTCCTGGATCCAGTCAAACAAATGTAATGTCTTTGTTTAACCCTCAAAGGAGACGCCAGCGTAGTCATGGCCATCGACATTACAAAAGTCCGACGGAATGCAACGTGAAGTTTGAAAACCTTTAGGTGTACACCACGTCAGGACAACGTTGTATTCGCTTCCCCGGGCTACATTACGAACTCTGCAAATGGTGACCTATGGAAACTAGCGTCGAGACTCCATAAGATTATTGATGATGAGGCAGAAATTCGACTTTTCAAACCTGTGCGAACGGACAAGTAAGAGGCACCATCGACTCGACATTTCATGAAAGTCGAATTTGCCAATAAGGGGATTGATGCCATTAACATCAGCAATATCTTTCACCAAAGGTCTGTTCAAGCTAACATACCACCGGACTTCCGATATACAAGTTCACCGATTATTTCCTACAGTTATTCTATACCAAATGCACCAAAGCTTTTCAATTACAAGCAAACATTGCAACAATTAAATATAGATGACCTTAGAATGACTCCTCCTCCTCCAGCATGTTCATGTTCTTCATCTCAATATTGCTATGGTTCAGCTGGCCACATAGTAACGGGTAATCTGAATAGTATCCCAAATATAAAGCTTCGGGAGCTTTTCATGAAAGTATCGAGAGACTCCATCCGTCAATTGGCATGTATATTTCAAGATTCTTATGGTCTCGGTTGAAGATTACGCCAGACAATGGACTAAACGTGAACATGCTGAATTGGATTCACTTTTCACGTTCAGAGTGGGTGAAGTCTATCCGGTCCTCTATTCAGAAAAGAATAAGCAATTTGCGTCACAAAATGAAAACTAAACACAAGTCGATATTGTGTTGATAGGTGAATCTTTCCTTTGTTCATATTTTGCCCAATATTTTAATCAATTCTGAGTATGGATTATGATTATGTTAACGCTTCGGTATTCTCTTATTTATTTCCAGAATACGAACAGACATAGAATGAAATTAAGGTTGAAATGTTGATATAAACATTGATGCTCATGTTCTTTATTTGCAAACAATGGCAATTACAGGACGCACAGGAATCTAGGGTACACTCATACAAACTTTCACACGTCATCCATTGTATTATCCTTACATAAACTCACACCAATTGTCACAAATTATCATCATTGAAATCCCACATCAATTCTCACAAATCATTCATTCATTCATTTATTCATTATCATCATACATGTACGTTGTAGCAATCATTCGTCAATATATTTACTCTAATTAACTCATGCACGACTTAATTAGCATAAAAGTATTATTGTATTAAGTTAAACAATAGAAAATACGCGACTTCTCTCATATCTCACCATGTTGGATAGAGTTTGTCAATGGAAGAAAGCTATGTAAGAAAAATCTGTTTTACACTGCATATCACGCGATGTGACGTCACATTGGCTCAACAATGGCATGACTTCACGAATATAGTAAACCGAGTACCGAAAAGAGAAATCGACGACATGACGAAATTAAAACCTTTCACAAAATTTTAACCTTAAACATCAGAAAGGTGAGATTAATTTGTCTGCGCAAACTTTGTTAGCAAATATGGGGTATGCTTATTCTCGCTGTCTGCTTCGTTTTCGTTAAAAAAGGAAAACGTTGAAATTTTCAACATCATGAAAATGCTTAAAAGATGAACATACGTTTTGATTGGCTACCATTTTTAAACTTTTACTTTTAGCGTTTTTGACGAAAACGAATCAGAATGTGAGATTAAGCATACCCCATATTTGCAAACCAAGTTTGCGCAGAAAATAAATCTCACCTTAGTTATTCAAAGTTCAAGTTATTTAAATGTGTTTTTTTCTTCAGATCACATGAGCAGCATTTACATTCTGGGTATGTTGCATAGCAACGATTATCATGCAGACGGCAGAGGATCAAATCACGTACGTACGGTTTGTTTTGAAAGTCGGAGCAGGAATGGATTTATGTTTCATCTTCCGACGTCATGTTGCTGTACAAGCGCATATAGAACAAAACCCGAAAACATTTGGACAGAATACCTTGAAAACAACCACCTGGTAATACAATACAAAATAATTATAACATCAAATTTTGGTATTGTGTACTAATTGCGTTTTTATAGGATTATTTAATGCAAGAAATCAAATAAAGCTAATTAATAGGGATTTAACGGCGTTTCTTTTTTATTTCCATGTCAGCATTGCATGAACCTTTCTAGGGATTGGCGAAGGAGCATGTTTCACTTTATTCGAAGCGAAGCGATACGACTCCTATATGACAGGATTAATACCTTACTTTATTAATATAAACCGCATCTGAAATCCATTTTAATTTAAATTACTGAAACAGAATTGTGAGATCTTTGACATCAATCTTAAGTAAAACCAGTAGGCATACTAAAAAGCATGTTTTAAAAAATCCGTTGAAAATATCTAACATGGATGCAAGATATTACTGGACAGCTTACTACTAAGCGATTTCAAGTTTCCGAATGGAACTTTCCATTTCCTGATAGTAACATGCTTGCGTATCCATCCTATGGTGTTAACACGTCGCAGTTGATTCGTTATTAAAGGGCTTGCGAATTTCGTGATCGATGTCGACTGCTGACAAACAAAATTAATACACAGGAATTCGAGAGATGCTGATTTGAGCTATGAGCAACTTTTTAGCTCCATATTTGTCTCATTGAGAAGTACATATTATTGTATTTGTGTCTTTGTGTGATATGAAGACGTACGCTTTTGAGTATACTTATTAGTGTCATTAGGTGTAGTGATGTAGAATGATGACACGCTTTTCACTTTGAGGACAATTTTATTGTTGTCTTCACTTGATTTGCTATTAAGAATCGGTTCAAAGAAACCAAATAAAGCATAATAATTCTATCGAAATGTAAATAAAAGTAATGAACATTTTAGCAAATATTGTTACATTCCTATAACACACATTACTATTGCTGACAAACTTACATAAAACCTTGATTTAGTTTGTCATCAATAGCAATGTGTGTTATAGGACTGTAACAACATTTGCTAAAACATTCATTGCTTAAATGAAAGTTTACAAAAATGACTTTCAATTCAGCATATAATGTACATATTATACAAAATGGGTCAACAAGTTGAGGAAAAAAAGAATTATTAACCCAATTATATTATGTGTATGTCTCCGTGTGGACCTTGTACAGTATTCTGTCCTGTCATTGGGAGTACTTACAAAGCAATGTTTACAAAAATGTTAAAAAAAAAGAGAATACCGAAACGTCAACAAAACCATGCTCCGAACTCAAAATCGATTAAAGATGACATGAAACACACAAATGCTGCACCTTTTGAATTCAGTAATAGATACAGTAAGCCGAAAAACTGAATTTAACTGCAGCATACAGCTATTTCGTTCTCCTAGGACTCTTCTTTGATGTTAGAGGCCAAAAGGTGGGAATTAAAAACTTATGTAGAAGAAGGGACAGATGCGTAAAACCCCTAACTAGAGACAACTTAGGAGCAAAGAAAAGGTGTACATGGAGACTCTCGTAAAAAGCACAAGATAATAAGACCAGGTGTTCCGGAAGAGTAAGTGTCTTCTATTTCATCGACGACACCCGTCATGCAAATCTTGGTCGCATCCGCGTAAGTTCCAATCCTCAAAATGGGAACCTAGTCATTGTAAATCACAACAAGTAAGCACACTAATAAGCAAACTCGATGAGATGAATATGGCGATCATAAAACTTGCCCATAGTCTGCGTCAACCTGCAGCTCTCGAATCCTTGTGCCGTTAGTTTGTTCGTCAGCAGTTGACATGTATCACGAAAATCTCGATATAGTAAAAATGTAGTGGTCAGAATATAAAGAATAAATAACACATTTGTCGATTACCAGTTTAATTATAATGTATTCCAACCACCACCTTACCAATTCCATTTTCCAACATAATGGTACATCTGCTTATATGTTTAGAATAAAGCCACCAAGACATGGAAATAAGTAAAATATACATATGTACATAATGTAGTTATACAGACTTTCAAAGTTTAACATTCTATCGAAAATAAATGTCCTAGTTGTAATTTTGACAAAAACAATAAAAAAAATCGAGAATACCGAAGCGTTCAAAAAATCATAATCCGAACTCAAAAGCGATTAAACTATGGGCAAAAAAGTACAAGAATATAAAACCAGGTGTTCCGGAAGAGTAAGCGTCTTCTGCGTCATTGACGACACCCGACATGTAAATCTTGGCCAAATCCAAGTAAACATCAAGTCCTCAAAATGAACACCAATCACAACAAGTAAGCATTTTAATTAGTATACACAAACACGTCAATCTTTGTTTCATTCGTTCATTTAAACTTTGTCGCTTGGTCAGTTGTCAGACTACTGCTATGCTAATGTTGAAACTGATCATCTGACACCATTATCATGGTGCTTTAGAAAAGCAGTCACTAGTAAATATGTATTAAGCTCTAGCAACGTATACAGATATTTTGGTCTTTCCAGAACTCTGCTTAACTCCCTTTTTGTTTTCCTTTTCATTTCGTTTTGGCCCTTTTTGTTCGGCTGATGGAGGAATTGAACATACATTTATTGATGGGGTTACTGATATTTCCCTATTCTTACATTACCTTGGAGTTACTTTTGGTAGCTAGAAATGATGCTTAATTATAAGTTTTAAATATCTCGAATGTCTTCATCATATATCAAAAGATACGATGACACTTTTTTGATTTTTTCATTTTTTGACGCCTTACTCAGAATGGATTATTATGACCTCACCACTACATTTGTATATCGGTACTACCTGGCTAATTTATTATATATCAACATTCATGTTTACATGGATGTATAGAGGTGAAATACATACTCAATTCTACACAACAGGCTGTTATGGTCATTGACAAAGACATACAAGGGATTCCTTACAAAGTCCAAAATCAAACCCACATGCTATGCGTATTCGATTTCGTTGGCTTCTCTAAATGAAATCTGACAATTCTACGTAAATGCATGAATAATTTCATTCATCACTTTAAGTTTAGCCAGAGCATGATTTGCGATAAGACTGTGAAAACGGAATTAAAATTGTAACATTTTAGCTCTAAATGATATGTGGCAACATATACCAGCATTTCCATATTTCCTACTTGGAGTCAAGATGTTTTTATCCCAATGCTGGTCTCCGTGATACAGCAGTGATGTTGGTGAACGTTCGAAAAGCAAATGGAGTTATATGTTGGTATTTGTAATGAATGCATAATGTAGATTTAGTGTTAAGGTTACGGTCAACATAATATTTTGACTATAAAATGCATATCCATTTTGTATACTGTACTTTAAAAGAGGACTAATTCAGCTCATTATTTGAATTATATCCAGTTCAAAATATAGGGTGGATAGTTCATGTACTACGAAATATTTTCCGTATAGACGTTTAGATAACATGATTTTCTTCGTCATTGCTTTTTTCGGTAACAGGAGCTGCTCCAAATTGTGTGATATTTACGTCAATAGTGTTTCATCATTAGTTTGAAACTGAAACAGCACCTCTACAATTTCACGCATATGAACGTTTTTTCCAAGCAATATAATGACGTCACATGTGAAAAGATGTACACACATGCCCTAAAGGGATGTAAATCTTTTTATGAAAAGAACAAATAAGGAAATACTGATTTTCACTCGAAACAGACCGTGCTTTAAAATGAGTACGTGTCCATTCTGAGTGAAAGTTAATATTAGAGATTCTGTCGTTCGGAACACTGTTGTGTTTGCTCTTATCAATGTTGTAAATATGGGATATCAGAGCGGAGAACCCGACTATTTGTAGAAAAATATATAGGAAAATGACTGCAATTTCAAGAATATGATAATTGAGTTTGATATAAAGCAAAAATCAATGGTTGATATTCTGATTTAGTGCTGATGATAATATAATTCAAAATTAGGGGTGTGAGCTGAAGTTGTGGCTCTTTTGGGGTAGTTGGTGTCATATACCAGTTTCGAGTTTTTACAATCTACTTCTGGAGAGTCTACGTGGTAATATGAGTTATTCAGGTCATTTTAAATACTTTGATTGTCCGTTTATCTTCCTCAGATATTGCGTTCTTATGTTGGGAAACGCAAATGACTTTCTCTCTCTCGGACACATGAAGTTTCCATGGAGATACCGCGGTAGCATTGCTGTATGTTCTCAAATCGTTCCCATTGAATGAAAGTGTGAACACTTTCCCCGATTCCCATGACGTCACCATAAGCTGTGTACCTGCAACACAAATACCAGTGCAGGAGCTTATTCGCCCGTCGGTGACTTTCCACAAAATTGCTCCGTCAAAATCTAAACACGTAATGTGCGGTTCGGGATAGCTTTGATCCGTTATGAAAACTTTCCTCTCTGTGGATAGCATTGTGACGTAGGTGAACGTCATTGGTTCGTAAGATTCATCCAAGAGCATCATCCATGCTGCGTCATCTGTTTCAAAAATTTGCAGCTCAGAGTTAGAGCAGATAGCCACATGACTTCCATCAGATGCAATCGCCTTACATTCGATATTGGTCTTTATTGTTCTGTCCATTTCAACAGAGCCATCATGACGTACTTTACACTGCAGCAGTTCTCTCGTGTCTGGAAGCGATATCATCACGTGATCTTGAGTCAATGAAATCGATACAACGTCGTATGGTGCCGGTGTGACGCAGGTTTTACACAGAAAATCAAGAGAAAGACTAAAAACGGACACCATTCCATTCGCATGGTCAATAAAAACCAGCTTTCCGGAAGGTAGAATAGTTATCCCAGTTATCCAAGATGGTCTTCCCTGCAATGGAAGCGTCAACGTCTGAACTTGAAGCGCATCTGAGCCATTGGTTCCACTTAGCTTTAAAACTTCTGCATTCGCCATCGATTGGTTATCAACAGTTTGTTTGTGTTTGTTCATTACTTTATTGATTCTCTGTCTCATTGACATTACCCCGTCTCGAACGTGTTGGTCCGATTGATCAAGAAACTCCATGGCAACACGTCGTTTATCTATCACGTCCTCAATAAGGTTGCATTGGTCGAACAGATGGCAAATGTGTTGTTGTATGTCATTTTGTTTCCATGACATGATTGGATCTGTTTTCTTGGAACATTCAAAGTCATTTCCTGCCTCTTTGTGACTCACGATACCATTACAATCGGCATGGTGAGGGCAACACAAGGAACAGATGAACTTTGAATGGTCACCGCAGAAAAACTCGACCTTCTCATCAGGATGATCTGCACACATTTCTGTTGTTGCCTTTTGTATTTCATATGCTGCAATCATTGTGCCAACCACGTGGTTATTTTCAAGCTGATCCACCCAAGTTTGTGGGCGGTGTCTGAGGCGCGCTGGTATAGACACATGGCGTCGGCAAAGTGGGCATGGATATCCGTTTGCGTTTCGATGTTGAGAGCTTTTTTCAACTACATATTTTCTGATGCACTCCTTACAAAATGTATGGAGACATGGCAATGCTTTAGGTTCTTTGAATATTTCGAAACAAATAGTACATGTGATCTGTTCTTCTGCTGTCTTAAAAATAGCAGTTGCCATGGTGATGGTCGTTGTTATGACAATCTGAAAATGAATATACATTCATTAGTCACAACCAGAAGAATTAAGGTACATAAAACCACTTGGCAATAATACATGGTTATTGATGGAAATCATTTTACTGCATCCTCAGTTGCAAGGATCAAACTTTCAATTTACTCATTACATTCATTCTTAACATTGTGTCATAATCGAATCAATGTTGATAATTTAAGCGACGGCCACTTTAATATAGGATTGGTAAGACCAATGCCGTGTTCAAAGAAACAAGCTATGTGAAAAACGTTAATAAAACATTTATCAGTTTGACAATTAATTCTAGTTTTGTAAAATTAAGAACTATTATTTTTTAGGTAATTCAGTGTGTTAAATGGGGACCAACAAGTTGAATCTCCCTATACAATGCCGGATCTATGAGGAGGTAAGGAATGTTATTATGTTTTAATGGATCTTCGATCTTCAGATGGGTTATGTTCGTCAAATCCCTGTAAAACTACATATTTTTCAATGAACTTAAGACAGTAAAATTTCCTTTGGGACTGCTATGATACAGAATAATGTATTTATGATATTCACAAACGCTTGAAGCAATGCACATACTTATGCAGTCGTAAAACATCCACGCTAAATCGACGTGCTTTGTCTGTGCTAAGCTTTTAAAACAAATATTGAAATTCGCGAAACTCGAATACTTGGATAACTCAAAGTTTTCCTATGGTCCATTGACTTCGAGATAATGAGGTTACACTGAATGTTTGTTTTGTATCTAACAATTTACTTTTGTTTGATCTAGCATATTATAACAAACCATACACGGACAAAAGTTTATGTCGCTAACAACGATATGTGACCCTTTAAATAATATTTAAAACGTTTATGCATCTGTGAACACAGCATTCATATTATTTCCGTAAGTAAATGTTCACATTAATCTTTTCATATATGACATAACTTGTTTGAAACTTTTCTTTGAATAATTATATATAGAAAAATACATTATCGAAATATGATACCTATACTTATATTGATGATTATATTTGCGATTGTATGCAAACCTTCTGAAATAAAAGGTAGTCTTCATAGACATCAGTGTGAGGTGGCTGGCATGTGTGTTTATCATGCAGCTCCCAGATCCTACTGACAAAACTCAAATAGCACGCACCTTATATACAGAGGTCTCATAATGCATTCCTGTAGTTGCATTTTTAAATATGTAAATTGGAATATGATTTGAATATGTTACAATTGATTACAATTGTATTGCTTTTGGAACTGTCATAAATGTCACAATATCAATCTTATTTTTAGAACATTTTAACACGAAGCATTACGTGGCGTTTACGTCATTCTTACGTAAATTCAAATTAGGAAGTCACGTGGTCATTTATTTTTAGCACAGTTCTTATCCACATTATGAATGTTGTTCAATTTCACCTACCATTTTATTCTTAATGAAGTTGAATAATCAAATTAATATGATTTAAGATACGTAAGTTTTCTATAAATAGTAAAGTACATTAAGATTAAGGACTATTTTTATATTTTAGATAAAGTCAACCAGTTAGCGAGAATGCGAGCACCTTTATATAAAAAGGTAATTTATTCGGCATATTAATTCTTGTTGTGCAGATTATGAACACAAAATAATAAATGTCACTATTGTTACATTTAAAGACTTGAAAACCGTAGTCATTTTTGAAATGTATAAGGTTTTTTTACATTGTATGCTCGCATTCCCCAGTCATTTTTACAGTGTATGCTCGCATTCCCCAGTCATGTTTACAGTGTATGCTCGCATTCCCCAGTCATTTTTTACAACTTGTATGCTCGCATTCCCAAGTCATTTTTACAGTATATGCTCGCTTTCCCCAGTCAAGGTTCGGGGTTGATATTCAGGACCATTGGTAAGCATATACAATATTTCTAATTTTTGTATTATAAAACATAATTTTTACATTTGTGATACATTTCGTTAATTTTGAGTCTCACAATTTTTGTATGTCATTAATAAATGACCATTTAACAACAATAGTATTTCTCTGTTGTGTTTGGTGTAAAAAAAAATATATGAACAGCAAATCAAGCTGTAATATAAACTGGTTATCGTGCTAACACAAAAATGTATGTATTCTAAAGGATGAGTATCCAGTATTGTAAGAAAAAGAAAGGTCTTAATCTGAAACCCTTTGAACTACAACGGTGAGAGTGACATGTATGCGTTCAGTACTAGTGTTATCAACCTGGACTAGACTGTCAAACTACAATTGATAAATACGTATGTGTGTATTTGAGTAATATGATTCTTCAAATAGCTATGATATTTTTTTTTATTTCAAAGAAACCATTGGGTTTATATGATCATCCCTATATGTCCAACTAAAACAGTTAGAGAAAATTTGTATTGATGTTTAATAAAACATCACACTATTTTTCTAAAACGTTCAATACAAAAATTCATTAAATGTATCTTGTGTCGCTATTGATAGTTTACTGATCATGATGCAATAATAATAATAAAACAAAACAAACGGATTGTATTTTGTATCAAAAGGCACACATACTTCTGTTTTAATTGCGTGTGGTATATTCCTGCTATGTATCTGCCCCAAGCAAGATTATCATCTTCAAACCACCAAATAAATATGTAAAATATTGCTATCATTATTATTGTATAACATAAGCCAATGTTTCGGAATAAAATGAGACGACATCGTCTATTCGGGCGCTCACCTTGATGCTCCGTACGCATTACTAATAACGTCATCTAGTCGTATTTCAGCGTTGAACAAAAACTTTTTTATCAGGGGGCATACTTTCTAAATAATTTGATTGGTTTGGTTACCATTGACGGTATAGGTACTGTAAAGTCATTATGCCGCACTTGCAATGCTTACACATATTATGTTATGTAAATTTAGTTAAGTATTATTTCAATATATTCATGTATGAGTAAGGGATAAATGTTATGCTTCTGTCATTGCTATTATTAGAAAATGACATAACGTCGCCTTGATAAAGTGCATGTGTATGAAAGGTGCATTGCACCTGTTAAAATTAATTATTAACATGCATGTATATATATTCAAAGCGAGTGAACCTATTTTAATTAACTGTGAAAATACATTTATATTGAAAAAGACCACAATACTTCCTGCTGTTCCAACACTAATTGAAATTGAAACTCAATTTTTAATAGAATTTTCCTCGAGATACACAAGTTGATTAAATTGTTTAGGGGACTACGATTTTTTTTCTGGATTTCGATACAAAATTAATGTTTGATTCATTCGGTCCTTTACTTTTGTGGTCGGAAACACAATTTGACCATTTCATTACATTCATGTACCTGCATTACAGACTTTCTCTGCATTAATGAAGAGACATTCGTGAATTGAATGTTTAATGGAATGATTTTAAAATGAAATGTCTGTTTCTTTTCTCTAATTATCTAGTAAATATTCCTCTTGCCTTCTACCAAACTTTAATAAATATATACGCATATCAGTTTGAAACAAATTGGAAATGTATTCGTCATTTCTATTTTCACAATGTGACATGATGTTTCCTCAATGAAAAATACTAATAGTGATTGATATTCATAAAATCATATCTATTCATTATATGCCGATAAGTGACTGTTGAATTGCAAATGATATCGAGGAGGTTTATGTTAAGATTAGTTCACACAGCCAAAATATGTTTTATGTGACGTTTCTATGACAAGTACGATATGTACCCTGTTACCTTCATCAGACTAATGACCAACAAAGCATATGCGTGCAACAGTTGAAAGATTTGTACGAGTTGGTAAATGATAAATCGGTCATTTCGTCTACGCTGTGTGTACAATTATAGGAAAGTTATTGTACTGAAATGACTAGATTCATGTACGCCTTTTTATGACTGGGTCATAGATGTGCGAGAGTCTGTGAGCCCCCTCATCTCGATTTAAAACCGGCCCTCTACGGCGTATCCAGATGGCTTCTTTTAACTGCCGCCTCAGCAAATTGCTCCCTCTGTCTAACACTTTGGAGTTTTCCCTTTCAATCACATAATTGCTCTGTATGGCATGGTCTGTGATTACCGATTTGTTTATCTGGGACTCCGCCTGCTTCTTTAACATTATAAAGCCTTTACATTAGTTAATGGGCCATGAAAACATGTCAGAATGTTAATTTTAGAGAAATCTGTCTGCATGATCATCCTTGGCATTCAGACCACCCGCTATTTAGACCATTTTGGTACGGTCCCTGAGTTGGTCGTGATAGAGAGGTTTTACTGTTCAAATCTTGAAATCCCGATGTTTCATGTAAGCTCAAACTTCAAACCAAGTACGAACTCATTAGAGTCCATAGCTAAATAGAACTGAGTAATATAAAATAAACAAAATGTTTATCCAATGTTTCTAAATCTTGAAATGTGACGTTACGAATTTCAATGCTAGTTATAATTAACTCTTATTATGTCATGTTATCAATGTTCTGTCACATATTATTTATTACAAAGTACTATTTTACGTAAATCAAGCATAAAGTGTGTGATTTATTTTGTTCATCTAAATTTGATTAAATAATAAGAAAGTTAAAAATACATCAGAACAATTCGTATTATACGAAATAATGTCGGCATGCTCCAATATATAAGATCCAACTTTATTAGCACATTTATAATGACATTAGTAATTTGATGGCTATCAGTATACCACAACATTATTAAAGTAACTAATGAAATAGAAAAATACAATAGTTACAAAAAGGAATAAGATATACCACACAGATAAAGAAGTTGTAAAAAGCATGTCTGCAGTATTAAGTTTGTATGTTAAGATGAAAATATGTCGATTAAATGATCTTAACATGATTCCTTCTACATTGCTTTGATTCGGTTTTTTTTGTGTGTATTCCAGGGCATTCCGGAAGGGTAAGCGTTTTCTGTTTCAATCGATAACACCCCCCATGCAAAGCTTGGTCTCTTTATACTGTATTATTGTTAAAGTTAACTGTCTTGTAAAATATATTACATATTCTTAAATTGTTTTTAATATAAAAATCTAAAAATAGAAGTTATATGATTTTATACAAAAACAAAATATTCATTAAAGATGGAGAATTTTCGGTTTATTATAATCAATTAAAATCGACTCTTCGACGACATTAACGATGAATGACACAGGTACACTTATCTGTCTTTTGTAAAAAGTTATCTGATATTATTGTTTTAACACTTTGTTCATTATGTGCTGATGTTCATACATGTCATACATTCCTACATTTGCCTTTTTTTAAACAGTGTTACATTCTGTCTGACATACATCACCTTTAAACCTGAGATTCCCAAAGGTCGACGGAGTTTTTTATTTCCTGCTTTAATTTCAAACAAAATTAATTTACTTGAGAAATGGTAATAAGAAATTAAAATTCAACAAAGATCCGTTCAGAGACTTAAAACCTTAATGCATACATTATCATAACAAAACAAAACAAAAACAAGTTTGTATGCACTTTGCAAGTATCCAAAAGAAGTGGGTTACAAGGTACATGTATCTACTGTTGAAGCTTACAATTTATATTAATGCTATTAAAAGAGAAAGAAAAATTGCTATGAATATGCTTTTTTTTATATACAAAACGTTTATGACCTTAATTATTTTATTGCACCTTTTGTATTACGCATTACAAAAGGAGCATTTCACTCATATTTCCAATCTTAAATCCAAAGTAGTTAATTGTTTTATCTATTTTGAGGGTGGAGTAGGATTTTGTTTACGCTTCGGTATTCTCTAATTTGTTTTTTGGAAAACACTTATTTCTACAAGTAAACTGTATATCTTCAAAATAAAATTGACATTTTTAAACCATAAACATGTACAGGTGAGACAATAATCTGTCCAATCACAACATGATTTAAAGGAAAGAGTTATCGTTCTTTGCTGTAGAAGCTCTTATTGAAGGCCTGGATGATGAGTAACAATGTTTTGTTTGCTTAATAAGTTTATGATGGTTTTTTGTTATGTAAATCATAATCTTAATGAGATTTTATGTGGCTTTATAAAGCGAGCAACAGAATGCGACCTTTTCGTCTGACCTACATAGTAATACTATCTGAGATTCCCAAAGTTCAGTCGGTTTTTCTGTTTCTGTTTCCTGTTTATTTAAATTTCAAATGTGATTTATTGTTAGTATACGATACATTGTAGGGGTCTTTCACGAAGTAATTATGTATCTATTCATGTAATGAGATGTGCTAACAATCTACATTATTAGACATGCGCTTGTCACATGGTGATCCACGACCTTGTATAACAATGTCTGGAAGTTCAACTGGTCCGGACATATTTTGGAGGTAGACCTAGCGTCCTTTCTCCACAACCTAGAGGTGTCGGGTTCCCGCCTCGATCGTCTCACTTGTTTCATTTCTTCTCTTTCTCGTAAAATATTGTTTCTTATGCTACTTATTATATTTTTAAATCACAATTACAATATGAGGCAATTTCTCGCTTGCATATTCAAAGATCTCTTATATTTCACCTGTATCTGTATCTGTGAGTTTCCAAAAAAATTCCAAAACATCCACAGTGGATAGCCTGGTGTGATGATGATTGTGGACTTATTGGCCTGTATCTGTTGATGTGAGGGAATTTAATAACACTTAATGTTTATACTTGTAAAGATTTCTGTAAATTTAGTCCTTCTAATCTTTATTACATTTAAAACAATCAATATTTTCAAACAAGCAATAAGGGTTAAAGTATACAAACAATAATAGATATTATGAAAATTGATTTAAAGGAATTGCTTCCCATGTATTATACAGTATCATGATTATGTATAGGTATATGTTTAAATGTATGTATGTGTGTATCTCTGTGTGTATGTGTACACATGTGTGTGTGTATGCATGCATGTGTATGAATATGCATGTGCACAGTATGTACATATGTATGGGCACGTGTGTATACCTGTGCACATATTATGCGCATGTTTGTATGCATGTATGTATGCGCATGTGTTTGCATGTTTGTGTGCAAGTATATATGTTGGTGTATGTGCGTGGGTGCATGCATGGATGTAGGCATATATGTATGAACACCCGTTTGTATGCATATATGTATGTATGTGCATGCATGTGAGGGTGCATGAGTATATGAACATGCAGGTGCGTCATGCATGTATTTATGTATGTGTATTATCTATGTTTTGTGTATATTACATGTTAAATGTCTAAATGTTTGTACCACCGTTTGTTTCTTTAGGAGAGTACTTAAATAGGCTACGCCTGCTTTCCGATCCTTTTGTGAATTTATTTGTCAATAAAATTTCATGAAATGAAATGAAAATATTGTTTCTTTCCCATTTCAGGGCGTGGTTGCCAACTGAGTATGTTGTCTGACGCTATGCCACCACTGGTCCTTCACCTCGGGGCCGCAGGTTCGAGGACCATGTGAGACAGCGGATCAATATTTGCCGATGGACGGTCGTTTTTTGCCGGGAGCTTCAACTTTCCTCCATTTCTAAAACCAGGCATGTCCTGAACTGGCATTAGCGATTAAAAGTACACAAAACGTAATCAAAGGACGAAGGAAGACAGGTTTTAAGCGATGTCCCTGTCAGAATACATTATTTTAGTCTCGGCGTTTATTCTAGGTAAAATTGCACCAGTTCAAGGTAGTTGATATTTGCAGTATGCCAATTTCACTAATTAGCCTTTTTTCAGTATACCAATAAATACCGTTAAATTTAAAGAAAAACAGCAACAATTGACGCAACTAATTTACGTACAATTCTGGCATCTAGGTCATTGATCTATTAAAAGAAAAACAAATGTTTAAAATTGTTTTTGTTTTTTGTTTTTTTTTTAATACGTTTACGGTAATAAGCCTGCAGTCGGCAACGATCATATTCACAACGATCTTTATGTACACGCATTGACAAAGTGATCTGGTTGTTACGCGAACGAATGTCGGTCGTCTCAACAGGGTGCCGCCTTGCTTGCGTTACTGTCAAAGAATTTCGAATGCGCATCATTGGATCAAAAGTTGCCAGAAACCATGTATCATATAATCAAACGAAACGGATCCCGTATATGTTCGACATTTCAAAATTTTGAAGAAACCAAACAATGGCCGTCAGCGAAAAATTCTTATTCTAAAGCGTGAACGGCGCCAAATTTGAACAAATATCAATCCACCAAGATTATTCGCAGTCAGAGTTTACTAAGTTCAAGAAGAGAGAGGTGCATATATGGGAACTTCATCTCATTCAGTGTAAACAAATACAACGGATATACAGTGAAACCTTTCTAGTTAGACCACCTTAGTCTTAATAGCGAGGTGGTCTGATTACCGAGGGTGACTGACCATGCAGACATTTTTTTTTTCTGAAATCCACTTTTTTACATGTTTTCCAGTAATTGTAACTGATTAGCCAGTTTGACACCATAATCCAATTTTCTGATATGACACTTGACAGGTGTACACAGTGGAATAAACACCAGGTGACTTTGTATTTGGTTGGTGGGCTGAGCAATGAGGTGAAATTTAGAGGTATATGGGACTTTTCAAAACTTGTTATGATAGCGAGGTGGTCTTAACAGTGAGTTGGTCTTAATAGTGAAGCTTAATTTACAAAGATATATAGAATTTGTGTTTCGGGACTGAAATGAAGTGGTTTTACAATGTACAGTAATAGTGAGTTGGTTTTATTTGTGGTGTTTTGTGGAACACCTAATGCTTCAGTGTACTTAATTTAAACATAAATAAACATAATTAAATAATAAATTATGTACTCTTTTGACTTATTTTATAATTGATGTTGCTACTCGACCTTATTGCTTAGTTTCTTTTGTCAATTTATTTAAATACTGATCATATAAGCATAATATGTTCTTATTGAAAAATAGTATAGTAAGATATATCTAAATAGTAATAAAAATATTGTGAAGTACTTAAAACATAGATAAATGAGTGTTATTTAATTAAAAGCGGACATGTTAATCAGGAGGAATAGTACAATTTTAGCTAAAGAAATCCCCTTGATTCTATATATTCTATAGGTACCTCATATCTAAACTTGACAATCAGTCTATTATCACAAAACACATTTTATACAGAGATTTTGTACAAAAAAATAGTATGCAGTATGCATTTACGTTTTGAATAACCAGGTGATTTGGTAAACGTGAAATTTTGAAAGAATGAATCACGCAGCTTTCACTATATATAGTCCCTGCTTCTCCAACCAGTGTAGGGTGTTTAAATATTGCAGTCTATTCGTTCTTATAGAAAAAGAGGTTACACTCCAAGTTGTTTTTTGAAATGGTATTTATTTCTTTCTCGTTCAACTATTTCTTGAAAGTCACAAAAGACACGAGTTTTAACGAGTCCTAAACAATCAGCACGTGATGTTGTTCTGGTCAAAAATCACAATGTCAGCCAATAAAAATGCTTTGAGAGTTTATTCAATGTTTGTTTTGTATAAACAGAAATGTTATTCAGCAGTTGTAATGATTGTTTGATACCCTGGGAGATGACTAACAACGACCTATTCGTATAGAAATAGCTGTCAATATGGAGATTTCCGTAATAGATGTCGGCTGCTGACGAACATTTGCAGCAAAGGAACATTTGAGATGTGGGCTGATTAGGACTTTGAGCAAGTTTAATAATTCTGGTTTTGTTGAGAAGTTTATTGTGTATGATATGAAGGTGGACGATTTTAGCTGCTCCTTATATAATTACTATGCCTACATTGTATTTGTTGCAGTTTTATTATGCCGATGAATTAACCTTATATGACCTTGATTAATGGTCTTAGTCTCTTGTACTTTTGCCTAGGGTCTATCTTAGTAGTCACGATAATTTACTTTGCATTTAAAATTGAAGTTATCTCCCCTACATCATAATATTTTACTTTATCACTACATGTACATAGAGTATAATTTGAAAAACGTTTCGAAATCCCTAGTCAGGTTTTTTGACATTTTCAAAGCCGGTGGGTAAATATTTATATACTGCCGATGTTGGCTCGTTGAACGAGTTTAGTCCCTGTATTCATTCAATTGTTTTAATTTTGGTATAAAGATTAGTTTCTGAAGAAGTGCTAATTGTTACTAAAACAAGATATTTGGACGTAGGTACAGTTTTCGGAAAACAAAAAAGTAAATAAATGAATAGAAAATAAAAACAACAAAGCGAGGCAAAAAAAATGTATATATCTCAAATTTGGCTTACATTTTCAACAATAATTTTCTTCAGGCCGATATATACTGGAGAATACCGAAGCATTAACAAAATCATAATCCGAACGAAAAATCGATTAAACTAGGGACAAAATATGAACAAACGGAATATTTACATAGAGTTCCTTGTAAAAGTACAGGAGAATAAGACCTGGTGTTCCTGAAGTGTTAGCACCTTCTGCTTCATCGACGACACCCGCCATGTAGTCCAGTCATTTTATGATTTTACCTCAAACTAATTGCAAAAGAGTTTATTTTTGGTTTTTCATACAGGTTTTAGTTTACATTGTAACAGAAAAAAAGTCTACATTAATCAAAACTGGGGAAAATAGTTTTTTTTATCCCTAAAAAATCGGAAAAATATAAAAAAAAATTACTTGATGGACCATTTTTTAACCCAAATCCCAAATATCAACATCAGGTGTATTACAGGATAACTAAAAAGCATTGTATGACAAGCCTGTTTGTTGTACAACACAACATCAATAACAAAACAGTTTGAATAGTTTAACGAAAAAAATTATGACACCTTGAAAATCACCAAAATGTTGTTAATTTATCACTATTTCAGCTTGTGTTGGATTTTTAAGAAAGATTACTCAATCAATCAACGTCACTATTGATTCTTGTTTTATGAGAATGTATTCACATATAGTTTGCTTATTTAAATTTCAGAAAGTGATATATTTAACTTACACCTTTTAAATCATATGGCTGCTCAAAGTCTCACTGTTGGTCTGATTTGGAGCTGATTTTAAATAAAATTGAATGATTCATCGATTTATGTGAACAATATTTCATAAATACCTTCAGCATATGCTGAAATGTGCATTAATTTATTTTCTATGCAAGTTATTCTTAACAAAAATTAAACATTTGACAAGATACCTCCATTATACTACTTCAAATTAGGTAGATGAAAACCACATTTGGTGCAAATTTGACTTGACCACTAAAATTGGCTAAAAGTCCACGTTTTTCAACAACAAAATTGTGAATATATTTCTTGTTTTTTGCGGGATTTTGAATAATTAGCCGTAATTACCATCATGACTTAGCCTTCTGGATAAAAGTAAATTTAAATTGATGATTGATGTCAACTTTAAATAAATTGATTTTTCATATTCTGATAATGGAAATGAATGGTGGGATACTTAATTTTTAATGAAAATACTTCATCTTCATCAAAGGAATCTTTAACTTCAAATTAATCTCATTAAATCGTAAGTTTTATGGTGGTTCCATTGGCAAAATTATATTCAAATCAGACAATACATATTCGAAAAAATATGATTTATGTTGTTCATATTGATGGACTTTTTGTAGTATTCAGGCAAAAGTGCACGAATTGAAGTTTTTACCGTCAGTTATTGAATATACTTTTTGAGAGAACTTGCCAATTTTATTGTTTCTTAAAAATATAAACAATACACAAAAGGATATGCACTGATTGGAAGCATTTGCTTTTCTTTTTATCAAAATATTTGTTAGAAAAATACGGTTATTGTTCATGTAGGCATGAGAGAACACCAAATTGTTTCAACTGGTCAATTAAGAAGTGTCATATTATTTGTTTACATAAAAATATACCAATTCTTTTTAATTAAAATTAGTTAATATGTTTTGGTTTCAGCAACTAAGTGTAGATTAAGTTTGTTCAGAGTCAGATATTTTTATCTTTTCCATTCAAAATGAGTAAAAACGTCAATATTGTTTAATTAAACAAAACAAATAGCCATTTTGATAGTTGATTTAATCGTTGATAGATTGCTTTTGGTGACGACTTTTGGTTATTCTGAGCTCTACTCAATTTGGTCTTCCTATACAATTAATTTCATATGTTAATTATTGTAAAATAGCTAAATATTTCACTTCAAAAACTGTCATATATGTAATTTTTCTTGTTTCTGGACCATCAAAATGGCTAAAAAGTTAATTTCCCAAATCTTGATCGATGTAGACTTTTTTCCTGTTATTGTACAACTGATAACCATTCCAAAAACCAAAAAATAAATTGTTTTGCAATTAGTTTGAGGTAAGGCCTGTTTTTGTTTTTTGCTAAAATGACTGGACTAATGTAAATCTTTGTCACATCCAAGTAAACATCAAGTTCTCAAAATGAGTACCGAATATCATTGTCAATCACAACAAGGAAACACACTAATGAGCATCCTCAAAAACGTTCAACTTCATATCACTTAAAGATACAGAATATTTTAAAGTAATCTGTCGTCAATAAGAAATTAAGCTTTTAATTACTTGATCAAATTTTATGTACCTGACCCTTCTGCTTCTACATTAGTTTAGAAAATTATAAAATTCCTAACGATCTTTGACTGTGTATGTATGATATATTTAAGGAATGAAATTTATTTTTTCAGCATTCATGAGGTCATAACAATATTGGCTTCTGGACATATTCCATGAATCGCGCATTGCGTATATTTACATTAATAATATAGCATTATTGATTGGTTTTTTCTGTATTGGCCTAGTTATTGGTCCAAGGCCTGCTATATTGGCCTGAGACTTTTTCTGTATTGGCCGACTTTTTCCTGTATTGGCCGACTTTTTTATATGTATTGCCCGGGCCGATTTTCCCGTATTTCGGCAATATCATGCTAGTTAATTAATAATATTTTTTATTTTATCTGTTAACGCACATCATAATAAAAAATGCATTTTTTTCATGTTTGTATCTGGGAGTGACGTCGGAGAGAGAACAGCCTTTTTCGCGGTAAAGTGTTACATAGTTCGTGACGCGGTTTTAGCAACCGTCATAACAACAATCGAAACTAAATGTAGTTCCATCTACAACATTTATTCTTTGAGATTTTAGGAGTAATTTTTAGGTTTTGAACTTTAAGAGGACAGTTACAATATTGAATGTCTTTACTGTTACAAGGATCGTGTTTATTATCAATAACACAAATAGAAGAACAATTCCGATGGCTTGACGGCGTAGACGACAAGGTAACTTCGGGTGCCGTACAGAACGCTTGCATCTGTTAACATTTTATTCAAACATGACAGTATTTGTTGTCGATGTATTTTCAAGGATTTGATTTTAATTGATTTTTTTAAATATATATATTTTTACATTTTAAACATTTTACTTAACAAAATAATAATCATTTATATTGTTCAGGAACTAAAACTATTTTCAATGTATTACTACACTCTGTTTGCATGTGATGAGGCTAATGTTGTTTTGAGAAATGAATACAATGTTCGCCAATGTTTACAAGCATACTGGATGTCGAATGTAAATGTAGTCCAGAGACAAGATTTTTATTTTTTGATTTTAATATGTGCTGTAATCATATCTCTCAAACTTTTATTTTCATTTAGAATTGATTGATATACCTTTCCAGTATAAAATGAATTACAAGAGGGTCTTTTTAAGCGGTTTGCATCGCGCAGCAGTAAACATAACGACGTTGTGATTTGGTCACAGTTGAAGCGAGTCAAATAAAGTTGTCGGAAGTCAGAATTCGGTTAGGCCAGTACTGAAAACGTCTCATAACAGTTAGTGGATTTAGGATTGTATAGCTTATTGATGAATATATGATGAAAGATATTGGTGACATGTAATCAATTGGATTAGTGATTTAACGATTTTTAATTTGGGACATTAACCGAAAACTACAAGCTTTAAAGGTAAGCACACGGTACAGTTATGTTGACAAGATCACAGGTGCCTGAGAATTCGTTAATCTGCTTTTGGGCATAAACTAATGTTTTTAGAGTATGTTTAAACTTTTGTAGGTTAAGATCAGTTTCCGATAAAAATGCCACCCTAATATGAACTCCTCAGAAGTATAAACTTATTCTAGACACCGTGGTTTAGGTCCAAAAACTACGCTGTAAGTGTAACAAATTATCGGGCCCCTATGAGCAAGGTAGGTTATGCCCTGACGTAAATCTAGTCTAACTAGCTTATCAGTTTCGAGAACATGTTACATCTGTCGAAGAATAGAAAAAAGACATGTAACTTCTTAAAATAGAACGGATTTCTGTGACCAATCTCAAACATTTTATTTTAGTATTGGACATGAAATGAAAAAAATGAAGAAAATAAAATGCGAAATCTGCCGACGGGCAGATGATCCCATTTGCATTAAACGCACGATCATCGAGGGAATCAATGAGGAATTTAGAACCAACATATCTTGAATAAATGCTTTCGGAAATGTCAGAATTTTGTCATATCACGTATTATTAAAGCTACGTGTGATATGATATTGGCATAACTCATTGGCATGTAAAACAGCTGTTTTACGTGTGTAGTACACCCGTACATCATTGTACACAGTAAACAAATGTATTACTTCGCCAGGAACGAAAAAGCGCGTGCCCCACTTGTTTCATCGGAAAATGAAGCAACCAGAGTTTAATAGTTTCATTGAGGCGGAGTGAAGTGAAAATGTAAATATATGTATGTGTATGTATGTAGTTGATATTTTGTTTTTTTTATTTATTTTTTTTTTACACAAATATATCACATTGCAATAACAAAATGTCAAAATATCAAATAAAAAAAAAATATATGTATGTGTATGTATGTAGTTGATATTTTGTTTTTGTAAGAAGAAAATAGTGTGTGTGAGAGAGAGATTTGACATTTTGTTATTGCAATGTGATATATTTGTGTAAAAAAAAAATTTAAAAAAAAATCTGTGCAGATTGTGCGTTTCGTCATCTCTAGTAATGATCGTGTTTAACAGTGTGCAACTAATGACCATTTGGTTTTTTTTTTTTTCTTATTCTACTCAGCATCTCTTGATCTCTCATATTATTTATCTTCAAGACAGAATTATATGATTTACAACTTATACATGGATAAATACGGTGATATGCTTATCGTTTCAAAAGGCATGAACTCACTTTTCTAGTGCTTTAGCACTCAACGACAATTGTTGTGTGTTGGGAAATCAAAATTTGAATTAGGATTTTGTTAACGCTTCGGTATTCTCTAATGTATTTGAACTGTTATTATTGCTTTCTATAATCACGTATGTTTGTTGTTAGCGTTGTAACGTGTGGATCGCACAACGTGTATATGCACGATAAAAAAACAACAAGGAATATATTGTGTCCACAACTGTGCGACAGTTTTAGTATTTAATTCACTTGCGTTGCAGTTACTACATATGCATGTATAAACAGCGATTATCTACATGTTATTCAATGGCTTCCCATTCAAATATTTCTCACGGGGATAGCAGATTGTAAAAAAAAATCGTAGCATGAGTGATTTGTTTTAGAGAATTCCAAAGCGTCAACAAAACCATAATCAGAATTCAAAATCGATTAAACTAGAGGCAAAATATTAACAAAGAAAATATTTACGTGGAGATTCTCGTAAAATATTTAACAACTCAGCCATGCAAATGAAATTATCGAGAATTCATTGAATTTTCATTTTTTTATTATCTTTTCGAGATTCCTAAACGCTTTTATATCTGTTTTCATTTTTGAAATTTGCGGTTTTAACTGATCGGGATGGAGTGTTTAAGACTTATGGAATATCAATACGCCACAGGATAAAGTGGGTTTTTTTCAGAATATACACTAGAGTAGGAAAACTACAAACATATATTCATCAAATGCGTTCTATAAATGTATTTCTATTTACAAAACAATATGAAGGTTTTAAATGTCCTTACATTATGAGATTTGACTGTTGAGCAGTGAACAAAATAGTACACAAACATAGTGCAATTATATCGGACTTTTACGTTCTATTTGATCAGTACACAATTTTAAGTTGATATTTTCTGATATTTCACTGGGTGATTTATTATAAAAACGACTTCATAGATAAAGTTTAAAGCTGGTGCAAGACTAGAATGCCCATTTACTTTTCAATAACAGATAGATGGCGTTATTACCTCGATCATCTTATTATAAATGTACGGTCCTAGAATGTACTTAGTGGGAACACAGATGTAATATAAACATAGTAGTCTTGTTTGCGTTGTCTTGTTTTCTAAATTTGAGATTGTCCTCATAACTTTTGTAATGATTTCCTATAGAGATTTGGAAGTAAAGAGATAGTGCGAAAACAGGTGTAATATAAACAGAGCAGTGCAGTCTTGTTTGTTATCATTTACCTGTCGATCTCCGAGGTATTGATATACGGTTTACACCTGTTTCATGAACGTCTCTTAACTTCTAAATTCTTTATTTTACAAGGAAAATTAAAGTTTCTAAACAGATTTTCATCATAACTTTTAATGGTTTCCTATGGAGATTTAGAAGTAAGGGGATTTATTTAAGTTAAGAAACAATCAAGACTACGGAAAAGATGTAAAGTTTGGATACAGAATGAAACCGACACAGTTAACCACGGTAATACCGGTTGTGTTTTGAATACGGTCAATAATCACTAAACCACAAACCGTAACTGATTACATTCAATTTCAAATGTTTTTGTATTAGAAATGTATATTTAACCACAACCCTATTAGTAGGAATTAAACAGCCTTTTACATTTTTGAACACATACATGAACCCCAGGATACTGCATTTTACGCGAGCCTTTCAATGTCGTATACGTATGCGTTTGGTGTACAATGTGAGGATGACGTACGATTTTTGATATTGGTTATAAAGTATTCAAATCCAACATTTCAAACATGATATGTGTAACGTCGGACAAGCATCGGCTTATGGTAGTTGGAGATAAAGAGCAACACACAAACAGATAATGAAAATATATACAATTTATTTAATACAAATTCACTAATAGTCACTAACACAATTACACTCACTCTCAACGCATACACCATCTAATCACGAAAACAATGTTCATCAGGACAACGGTCTGTTTATGGCAAATCCTCCCACAAAGACACAATGTTCCAGTTGCCAACGTCTGGTTGCAAACACATATGTTCTCCACAATCAGGTTCACAGACTACGACACTGTACCGCAGCACAGTTTACTTCCGAATAATATCATACAGGATGATACAGGTAAACACATAAGTGTTTCTGTAGCTTACCCACAGATAAATCGGCTCTTACTAGCTTGGTATGAGCAGTCCATAACCAACAGGTGACTAACTGGTTACTGATAGTCACCACACTGAGTTGGTCGCTCTCTCCGGTAGATTCGATGACCGTCTGTTCTGGCACCTTGACCCTTCCGTAGCCGGTAACTTTACACACCTTCCTGTGACTGGCCCAACAACATGAAAGGTCCAGAAACCGAGGTCGTTGATAACAGGGTCCTGATTGGTCCAGAAATAACCCGTCATGGAAAGCTAACAAATAAAATAAATACAACACTGTCACTATTTCATTCAACTTCCTAGCTGGTAAATTAACATCTTGCAATACTAACCCTACATCATGTCATACATATACATTAATACTATCCAATATTCCTTTACATTAAGTTCTACAACGTAACGGTCCATTTCTATAATAAAACTTATATGGCGGCTCAAGGCTTCCGTAGTTTTTCACATTGACAATACGGACTGGTAATAATGGACAATTTCACTCATTATAGTTATCGTATTGCATTGTTACATATAATATGCATTATACATTCCATTCTAATATAACTATATCAATTAAAACATCGAAATACAGACATATAAACGCGTTGTAAACAACATAAATACACATGTACTATCGCTACGCATGAGTGGCCGCAAGTCAAGGTATCACTAGAAATACATTTACGGGGATAAGAGACATTCCAAGATACAAATTAATGAAATAACAGATATAATACTATATTAGTTACTCACCACAGTCTGTATTCTGTGCCTGAATAATCCATGATGGTATATAATGACACAGGTAATCGTCAACATAAATGGCATTACTACCTGTATACGTCTAGCGTATGTTACCTGTGTGACGAATCCTCACCCCTGGCACGTGCACTTCCGTCCCTTACCTGAGCGTCGCACCCACGTGTTACACATACAATAGTAAGTAAACATAAACAAACACACCACAATACGTTACATCATATAAAATATTTACATGCGATCGTGACAATATGTTTTCAAGGATCAAGTATAAACTTGCAACTCAATATCGTACAAACCACAAGGACGTGGTGATCTTGTTAAATACATTTTTCTAATAGTTTATCACAGACTGATAATAGATTCATAATAAGAAATATTTACTTACGTACATGATTTATTTGAAAGTCTTTTATCTGTGTATAAATACTATACAGTAATTATCGTTACAATATATCATCAATATAAGTATATGCTTATTATGAAAGATCATTTGCTTTCAAATAAAGTATTCCATTTCTGTCACTAAGCTTATCGATACTAATATGAATCATAACAACGATGAAACTGACCTACTGATGATGACACAGTGTATCTGAACCCACGTCAGTGTCAGCTGTCCCTTAGAACATAATTATAAAGTTACACCACTCCAACATGCGTTATAAACACGTGTTTCCTTATACATAACTTTTGTTTCATTTCTTTAATATGTAAATAATTACGGAAATAGAACATAAGTAATGATAATAAAGCACAGAGGAATTTTAAGCGGGACCTTTCGACGACAACACAGTCAACTTCATCTTGATCTCAACGATAATTATTCTGTATATTTGTGTGATATGAAGATGGAAGTTTTTTTAATTTGCTTAAACAACATTATATTAATGCTAATGCATATATTCAGCATACTTTCATTCTTAGATGTTAAATAATGTACATGTCCAATATAACATCGACCGATACTCTTTTCAGGAATTGCTCATCAGCCATAAAGCCTCCGTTATTGTCTGGTTATTTAAGACCTATTTCTAGGAGGTATGGATACACATAAGAAGTCTGCAGTTCTTGTCGACATATCGTCCAACCTCCACCATCCGTCTCCATGTCACACCAGACAGAGGTCGTGTCTGTCCCTGTCACAGATATATTGTACTTACCGTCCAACCTCCACCATCTGTCTCCATGTCACACCAGACCGAGGTCGTGTCTGTTCCTGTCACAGATATACTGTACACTCCACTCTGTGTAATACCCGATTCCAGTAATGCTAGACAGTCTCTCTGAAGTCCTACGTGCCAAAAAAGTAAAATATTGATAGTGAGCTAACGTTGCGTCATGAATTTCGCTTAATATTATTTTGACATGACAGGAAGAATATTTGGTTGAATATTGACAATCGTTGGAGATCTATGAGATTTATTTGAATTAGAGAAAATATAATATGCCATACTCAAAATATATTTGATATTAAACGGCAAACCATTGAATATCCCCATTTTTTTTTTTATTTCAATTATATTTAATATCATTAATTTTACATTGATTGTACGCAGAATGCGGCTTTCTGATTGGTTGAGACTTTTTTCATATCTCTATGAAAATAATTCCGAAAATGGCACGGCAAAATACGGCAATTGACGTTGCGTATTGATTTGTAAAAAAGAATTTGTTATTAGATCAGTCAAATTGTAAATAAACATGTTTTAAATCTGAAAACGAGTTTCAAAAAATAATTATAAGCGTTGATGTCAATTAATGTTTTAGTTTCGTAGGGTTATGAAAAAAAACATTTGCTTGCAAACTTTTGTAAGAATCCGAAACGAGGCATTCCTGTCATCAATGCTTAATTAATTTTTAATTAATAGTTAAGACTGCCTGATATCACATTTATATTTAAAAGTCTATTGTTAAGGATGTTCTCTTGTGAGGTTTCAGTCACGTTCAAGTCTCGTTTATGTCTCATTTAAAGATTTTATGTTATATTGAAAAAAGTATGATCAATTATAATAGCATAAATGCATCTGAAAATTGTGTCAAAAATACAAGTGTCTGTTGCTTGTAGAACCTTCTTTACGTGAATTTAAAAAAATTACCAATTTGGCGGCCATTTTGAATATGCATATTTCTGTCTATTTTATGCACTTTCCGAATGGGCAAAATTTCACCATTTTGATGCTAGATCGATCTCTTAAAAACATCAGCATTTAGCCATTTTTAATTATAGCAAGCTAATTTTTGCTGTACAACTTTATAAAGCTCAATTTTATAGAAATATTATGCTACAAAGTGGATAATTATTAATTTTTTGTATTTTTTCATACATTTAGTGTAACTGGAGCTGTTTTTATTTTTGAACTCGAAACTGTAAAAAATTACACAAATAATAAAAGGACAAAAAATTAAGCACACTAACCTACGATGGCCGACAGCGGTCAGCAAAAACAAACTGCTACAAACTACGTTTTGTACCTAAATACTCTATGTAATTGTGTACAAAACGCATTTTGTAAAAACGTATTTCGTCATGACAAATAATTGTGTACAAATAATTATGTACGAAATACATTTTCTAAAAATGCATTTGGTCATGCCAAATAATTATGTACATATAATTATGTACGAAACGCATTTTCTAAAAATGTATTTCGTCATGACAAATAATTATGTACAAATAATTATGTACGAAACAGGCCAGGTTTGTACCCCAACCCTCAATTATAATGGAACCCTCCCATTTTCAGGTGTGCAATTAATCATCTTGATAAGGAATTCAAGAATGCTCGACTCGGGCTGTATCATGGTATTTACGCTATCCAGATGCATGATGACACACATTACCGTTTGGTTTGTCTAAGATATAGACTGGATTAAATTAGTTTAATTTCATGTATAACCCAAAATCTGACGGTATGGTACTTGTTATTAGTATTAAATACTATGTTATCTATTGTTATTATATGTAGGTACACAAAATAATCCTTTGTAGGAGAACTCTTTCTGTGGTACCTTATTATGTACTAATGTAACTTTGCGTCGCGCTAAAGCCATTATTTTTTATTTTATGTAATTCTTCATTAGGAGGTGGACATCAAATTTTATCATATCATTATCATAAGTTAAGATCAGAAAATATCAAAATATGTAGTACGGCACGACATCACGCCCGTATATTGTACTAACGTTTTGATATATCATAAGTCATCGCCATCAACGTAATCGAAGCCAGACTATTTTTTAGACATTGCTACTAGTTTGCTGATGCATCGACAAAATGGAGGACGTTCCCTTTTTGTGTAAGTATTTTTCGTATACTACGTTGCTAATATTCTACACTCGTATGTGTTATGAGTAATGAAATGAACTAAAATGATGGATTTTTTATTGTAAAATATATAGACATCTTCTTTGTTCGCTCGTCTTTGCCGAGTCCAAGAAATTGTGGCATCACGCATTTTTAACCCATATCCCTTGGTATATAAAGATGAAATTGGTCTATTATTTAACATAATAACATTGCTGTTAAAACGTATTCATTATACTTATTTCCAGTGAGGTCAGTACTAGTTGAGTATTACAAGAATCATTTGACGTATCAAGAAATGTCCTGTCTGCTACAGACACACCATGGCTACTTCCTCAGGTAACTAGTACTATATTAGTCACTACTTTAAAACTGAAAATAATCAGTAATGTTAATTAAAGTTGTTTCAATTATCAAAATCGATATTAAGCGTTTGCCCTTATCCTCCGTAGAATTTGACACAACTATACCAATGCGTAGATATTTTGAAATTGTCCCGTCACTATGAGTTAATTTTGTTTTTGTTTTGTAGCAAGGAAGCAATACGAAAGCGAATAAAATCGTATGGATGTCCTAAAAGACGTGGACCTACCCTGCATGACGCTGATGACGTACGTCGTGCCCTCGAAGTATGTAAAATATGTTTGATTTATCATTTTACCCTAACTTAGTAGAACTGGTGAACAATATATTTCACAAGTTGCTGCCCTGCAAAAAGGGCAGCAATACATTGACTGGGTAAGAGTTGTATAGTATTAATTAAGGTTTAGTGTATATTATGGATGTGCATTTTAACATTTTATGGTATTGATTGAATAATCATGATGTAGGGGCCTAATGACTATTAGATTGGCGGAGGTGCTCATAAGTGATAGGTTGTCAAGACAATAATATAATGCTAAGAAACATGCCAATGATCGTTCACTGCTGTTTATATTCATGTCTGATGGAGTCCGTTACTGTCCGTACAAAGGTGAAAATAACGTTATCAACAAATAATGTCATAATACATCCTCATTGTGGGGACAACATGCTTGATTTATTCATGTAATGGAAATTAGGACACCATTTTTTTTTTGCTTAAAGTATCGCCAAAACAGCTGGTGTCAAAACCAAACTATGTCATCTAATCTGCACTAGATGCATACAAATAAGCATGTAATCCCCTAACACATGAGTTTTGTACCTTGTGAAAAATAGCTAAATGTTGGAAAGAAAATAAAGAGAAATTTTCATTCATTATGTTTTATTTGAACGAAAATGGATGATGATCAGAAAATATTGACACAAAAAAGTGTACATGTATACAAATGATATCCTTAAGCCCCCAATCTGTTTTTAGTTGAAATATGTAGGATAAGTACAAGATATATTGATTAAGATGACTCAACAAATTAAGATATTTACGATTATTTGTATCCGCAACACCGAAATTATGGAAAGTACACTGAATTGCAAATTATGATGACTGAATTGCAAATTATGATGTCAAAATGTGACGTCGTAAATAGAGCACGCAAAATATATAGAAAGTTTTCATTTACTTATTGTCAGATGTAGTCATTTCATATTATTTGAAAAATACCGTTATTTGGAAGATACATTGACTTATCTGTCTGTTTGAAGTTTTGGAAAATCTGAAGTGATTTATTTTCAGCATTCAGTATTTCAAAAACTGAAGATATGAAAGAAAAGAAACTATTTTACTACATAATGATACATATATATTGTACACTTGTCCAAACTGACTAGATTATTAAAAAGAAGCAGCACTTTCAAGCGATACAATTGTATATAATTATGAAACTGTAAAGACAATGGATATGAGTTTACAACAAAAAATATTGAATGAAATGACGGAGTATTCTTATATAAACAAACAAATTAAGCAATACAAGTGGTATAGCCAGACATGTACTATACCATATAAAGTGTAGTAACATAAAAAGTAATAAAAAGAGAAACTAGTGTACTACACAATGAATGCATGATACAGATACATGTTTGAGAACCAAAACAAACTGTATAATTGTCCGTTCTAATACTGTTTGTATTACGGAAGCATCAAAGAACGAATTGAAACATCTTATTCAATGTCAGTCAGAAAGCGCTTGATTATCATCTCTTTTACAGTGTTGTTTATAATATTACACTTGATTTCCACTCCCACCAGATGGAGGAGTTCTGTATGCAGTTCAGTTTTGTCGTAATTTTTAGTGATCATTACCTGATTTTTAGCGATCATTTTCTTTTGAATATCAGGTTCAAAGTGATACTGGCGCGGTGACATTAAACAGATGCTGTCCACACACAAATAATACAGCCACAATATCCTTACATGTACATTCGCTTGCACCATAAACATATGATAGCGACAACACTGGAAACGTCATGCCACCCTCGGTAAATTAAACAGACCATGTTGCGTACATTCATGTATGTATCTAATTTCGTCCAATATAACAGACCACCTCATCAACACGACATGCGCACTTCGAACTCTTGCCCAGTGCATCCGGCCAATTCCCTCTACTACTTATTGTGCGTGGACCTCAGGGTCCACGCAATGAAACCCTAAACAGATATTCAATTTACTTACGGTCCAGTTGGACACGTTATAACTGGCGATTTTCGGATAATTCCCAACCAAAAGCTATGAGAGCTTTTCATGAAGGGTCCTAATTATCGAGAAACTCCATCCATTCGTTGGGATATGAATTTCAAGATACTTATGGACGCCGTTGAAGAATATGCCAGAGAATGGGTAAAACGGGAGCATGCTGCATTAGCTTCGTTGTCAGAATGGATGAAACCATCAGATCTATCATTCTGAAAAGAATAAGCAGCTTTAAAACTAAAATGAAAACAAAGCACAGGTCTGTATTTCTTGATCCTGAGGTCAAAATGACACTAAAACATCTACATGAGAGGTTTGTAGAAGTGCCTGCAGATAAAGCATGTAATAATTTGATCCTCGTCTGTAAGCATTACTATATTTCCTGTTTACAAAGAGAGCTCGGCTTACTTGACAATAAGTGAAACCCTATCTACACATTGTTCGGTTATTCTAAAGACGAAATACTGTCTAAACATTCTATAGTGTTGACATCTTTTACACTTCCTGATACTGAGCAGGATGCGGATCTGCCATGTTTATATTGGATTCCTAAACTTAATAAGAATCCTTATACACAACGTTTTATTGGTGGTTCAAGCCGTTCTTCAACAAAACCTTTATCTCAACTTCTTACTACCATTCTTAATACAATCAATTCCGGGTTACAGTCCTATTGGGATACTGTTTATTCCAGAAGTGGGATAAATTGAATTTGGGTTCTCAAAAATTCAAAAGATCTTTTAACCAATCTAGAACATCCACTCCAAAAGAACATTTCTTCCGTTAAACATTTGCTTCTTCTACCGTTTATATCATTTGAATGTTTTATCGACCATGTTGATCGCATATAACCCGTGAAACTTGAAATTAAGGACACTACAGACTCTTCAGTATCAGCCGCTTATCTCGATCTTTACTCACAGCGAAACCAACAAGGACAGCTTATAACTAAGCTATACGACAAACGTGACGATTTCAGTTTCCAAATTGTAAATTTTCCATTTATGGATAACAACACCCCCACCCCCAACCTACGGTGTTTTCATGTCCCAGTTGATCCGATATGGCAGGGCTTGTACCTATTACCACGATGTTTCGTGACAGATGTCGACTACTGACGAGTAAATTACTACACACGGGTTCGAAAGATGCCGGTTGATGAAAACTGTCAGAAACTTTTTCGGTCGGCATCATGATCTTATTGGGAAATATTCTGTTTCCATCTACGATATGACGTCGGATTTGTTCGGTGCTTAATGAAATCCTTGTTGTTTCGTTGTCACCATCAGATTTTCCTTTGAAACAATGACATTTTAACCGGTCTGGCCTAAATTTGTATGACGGGTGTGGTCGATGAAGCAGAGAACACTTACCTGGTTCTATTCTCCTGGTTTCTATGTTTCTGAAATCTCATATGTAGACTCCCCTTGGTCTCTTGTTGTGCACATTGCATTTTGGAACCGAATGGAATACAACATGGTCGACAGGCGGCCATCTTGGATTTTGACAAGTCTCTATGTTAATCAATTTTTTGTTAATATTTTGCCCTTGTTTAAACGGTTTTTGGTTTGAATTACGGTTTCGTTATACTGTCGGTATTTTTTGTTTTGATACATGAATATACATGTATTTACACCACATGAGGATAACACGATCTTTATATCTAGGTCAAGGTTAAAAGTTCAATCAATCGCATTTTACACTTTTACACATAGCATACTGTAAACGTGGTTATTTCCGCGGGGGTTAATTTCGCGATATCGGTAGGTAAACTATACGCATGGAAGTAATTTCGCGATCATATACATTCGTATTACCTATATACATATTTGCTTGTGGGAAATCGCGGTCAAGTAGCATTCGCGTAATTAGCGTGAATTTTCGACGTGCAATTTATACCATTTGTATTAATGAAAAGAAAACTGTCGTTGTCTTTTTAAAACATGTATAGTTATTTCTTAACAGTTGGAGCTAGAAGAGCAACCCATCACGGTTGGTTATAGACACATGACGAATGTCCTTCAGCACAAAGGAATTCACGTGCGCAGGTATGTATAGTATCGGTCGCGACTCTAGACACGTTTTAAACTGTAAACCTGCACCAGGTTTAAATTTGATTTAATTTAATTTAAAACATGGCCGAACATGTAAAATCGATAGGTCACCCACAGCTCCGCTAACTCCACAGATAACGTTGTTCTATTATGTGGTATTCAGTGGTAATGATGGGCATAATAAGTATCGTTTGCAGTATGTTATATGTTTAGACACGTACACACCTTTCAGGATAATACAAAACTGTATTGAAATATAACAATGCTAAGAAATAATTGTTCCACTTTAGATTTGCATGATTCACATTAAATGTACCCGTAGGACCAGGGCTTTCAACGGGGTTACTACAGTATTTTCACCTGGCCAATTAAAATTTAAATGTCCCTATTCATTCCATTGTCACCTGTCACGCGCTACCGCAGACACCAAGGAAACAATTTGAGGTACCACGAAGGAGAACGCAAACCCCTAATGGTTAATAGAATATGGTAATGTAAGATTCAATCAGAAATATTTCTAAACCCGTCAATGGCCCCCGAACCTATCCATTCAACTAGAACCAGGTAGGCAGGTCTTTCTCTATATAAATGTACATACTACCTATAAAGCGTCCTCCATTAAAAATGTCAATGCCATAATTTATTCACTTTCAAAAAAGGTCTAGCCTATATTCCGGAACAAGCCTTATCCTCAAATTCAAATATGTTTTAAAGCAATCTATTTGGAAGGGCCTCCTAGCAATATTTTTCTTGAAAGAATGATTAAAAATACAGAAATATGTTGATAAATTGGCATACCCCTTCTTATTCAGTCTGATATATACATTTGTTTCATAGGGTAGGTGAGTTTGCAACACTTCTTGTTAAAATTGAAATGCAACGTTTAGAATCTAAGGGTAGCATGCTATAGACAAATGCAATATATTTAGACTTAGAAAAGGTCAATGTTGTGTATGTTATTTATTATTCAGATAGACTTTTTATAAGTTGTAGCCGATTCTTCCTCGTTGTAAAAAAAATGGTTTATTAGGAAGAGTTGGTAAGTATTTGTTAATACTGAGGGTGTCCATACTGAAAAGAAAAACAGTTAAATTGTAGCTACTCCTGTAAAAACCCGGCTGTTTGTGCAAAAATTTCAACAGCAAGCAGTCGTTACTGCAAAGGTGGTGATGAATCTTAATAAGCACTGTAAGAAGCCACAAGACAATGTCCGTGTCTTAGCGTTGTGTTATCTATTTCTTATTGTTGTTGTTTTCGAAAAAAAATATGACATTGTATTTATTGAATTTTATTGATTATGTCAATAACTTTATATTTTGCTATAAATTCCGATCACTTTGATAAAAAAGTAAAATATTTATCTTCATATTCAAAATGTTCTACATTTTTAGCCCGCCACCATCAGATGGTGGGCTATTCACATCGCCCTTCGTCCGTGGTCCGTCCGTCCTTCTGTAAACATTTTTTTGATACCGCTTTTTGTCAAAAGTAATTTTCAAATTTCATATGAAGACTCCCTTTGGTCCGTAGCTGTGCATATTGCATTTTGGGACCGATCGGAATACAACATTGCCAACAGGCGGCCAACTTGAATTTTGACAATTAAATTGATACCGCTGTTCCTCAAAGTACTAAAGGAATCTTTCTCATATGTAGGTTCCCCTTGATCCTGAGTTATGCATATTCTTGTTTACTGTAGGTCCAATCTGACAACAACATATCTGACAGGGAGCCATATTGGATTTTGACAATTTTCCTCAAACTAAAATGGGAAAGTTCCCCTTGGTCTGTGGTTTTGTATACAAGTCTGATTGGAAAAACTAAATATATGCCAAAGGATATGGCAATGTTGAATTTTGATATTATCAATTGCTCTTTAGGAAGAGGGAATTCAAGGAAGTAAAAAAGCAGAAAAGAGATCAGTGTGTCATTTGGCTGATATAGATCATTCAAGGGTGGGTGCTTGGATCCCTCTGGGATATCTTGTTGTATACACAATGGGGATATAATTATACATCTGTTATACTTGCATATTCAGAGACACAGTCATGAAATTGATGAAGGAGACAGATCCAATTGGTGCGGAATTTAGAAGAAGACGTAGGATTAAACGAAAGGTTTACACTTCCTTTGGTCCGAATCATGTCTGGCACACTGATGGGTACGATTCTTATTTTGTGCTACTCGTGTAAATATAGCCTTTTGTGATGTCATGTAATGCTTCCAGATTACATCGTTACGTCACAATGGAATTTATAGAAAATATAACTGCCAAAAATGTATTCATCTTGTGATAAGAGATGATATTAAGTTCGTTTCCATTTCATACAAGATTTACTGAAACTCATCACGAATTTTTCATTTTAGCTCGCCAAATGTAAGGTTCGTTATATACTACTACGTAGGTTTTGGTTTATATTCCTTACCTTTCTTTTACTCACAGGCATCATTGTAGCAACGTTATAGCTAGCTATATAATTTCAGTTACGACAAGCTGAAACCATATGGGTTCGCAGTGCATGGTTGCATCGACGGGTAAGTACCGTTATGAACGTTTTTATAGAGCACGTATGACCACTATAGTGAGCGTAGTCTGAAATGTTCCTTAAACCAACTATATTATAAACTCAAAAATTGACAAAGAATATCCTATAAAAGTGTAGTATATGGCACACAGGAACAAACATTCATGTCACCGCATGCTTTCCCCTTTTATTTTTTAAAGGTATTCGCGGCGCATCATGTGGTTGAAAGTTGCACACACAAACAACAATCCTAGAACCGTTGCTTTGAACTACGTACAATGTGTCGATTCAGTAAAAGGTAGGTTAAACAGTTTCAAAATATTAAAAAGTGTATCAATTTATATGTAATGGGTGTTTACGACTTATGTAATTATTATATTGTTAATTTAATGCAATGCTATTTTCATTCTAGGTTGTCCAGTAATTTTGCAAGGTGATCCAGGTACAGAAAACAATATTCTTGGAGCAATTCAATGTACATTCAGACAACAAAATACAGATTGCTTTGCTGGCATTAGAAGTTTTCGGATTGTTCGATCTGTATTTAATCAAGTAAGTGGTAACTCCTGCATCCTTAATCGGTATTAATAGACAAATCCAATTGAGTAAGATGTAATAGAGGAACGTTTCATGCCGTGTACATTAACAACGCCATTGTGACATATTTGTTTTACTTGTAGTGCTTGTATCGATAATGAAACAAAGTAAACAATGATAGCGACTCTATAATGTCTCTACCTTGTCATGAATACGTATTCAGTTTCTATGTCATATGTCGTTCCATTTGCTATTATTTGGTAATGAAAACAAACTATGATATAAAGTAATGTGTTGCATTTAAAGTTTACATGTTCCAGTTTAGTGTTATCAGCAATTACATTGTAACTGAAAGTTTGCCATTTAGCGGATTGAGGCATGGTGGAGTATGTTTCGAAGGCAGAAATCTCAGTGGTGGATGGACTTCTTTAAGGATTTGGAGATGTCTGGAGCATACCATAAAGGAAACGAAGTAGAAACGTAAGACACTTTATATCTTTATATATTTAGATATTTTAATCTAAATATTTAAAAAGAGACTCTACAATCCTGATAATGTTTTCATAATACAAACATAATCATAATTATTCCATTCAAGCTGTATGATTCAAATAAAACAAATGTTTATAATTGATGAGTAACACAATACAAATGAATAGTTTTAAAATTATAATAATTACAAAAGTAGAATATTATCATTTTAGTATCATTTGTACACAAACCAGAATGTCTACATCCCTAAAGCACACTCACGGTGCTTCTGATTGTTTTTTTTACAGATTTTGTTTACGATACAGTTTCATGTCACTGATACAGAAAGAATTGGACACATTCGCTTATCAGTGGAACAACCATTACATCGGTAAAAGTAAACGGGCGACTTGCCCAGGAGGACGACCGGTTGTCCTTTACTCACTCCCTGCTAATACTGGTAAATATTTGATAAGCATGTGCCATATTCAAATATACCGCACGTAGTGAGTTATCCTAATTGAAAATGTCATGTACAGTACACTTAGTCAGGTTTATATACTCGTTAATATACTTTTGGTTTAGGTGTTGAAGACTGTCTCTGTGAAGTATCGCAAGAAGATGTGGACTGGTCATACAGCCAATGCACTGAGACTACTATTAGCGGATCTCGAGAATTTGATGATTTCGCCGCAGCAGAACACTCAGCCCACAACACCACGGCAGCAACCACGGATGATGGAGCTCTACGTCAGTATTTCGATTTATATGATGCAGCACAACGACAGGGTTTGATGTGAAATATGTGAAAAATATTGCGCGACAGCATTAAAACACGAATAAACTTCCAGGGGATATTCTGCAACTCGAAAAACATTCGGCGCCTGGATTCGTGGAGTGCAAATAGGTTCAAATAAATCATGTGAAATGCACGCTATCATTAGCATATAAGAGATAGTGTTCATAGTTATTTAGTTAGTTAAAGTAGCACGATATGGTCATTAAGGTACGCTCCTATTGTATCGCCTTTGTAAGGAACAGTAGAGGTTCCTGCAATTGGTAATATGGAAGAATTCAATAAACAACGATTTTGAGAAACTGTATAAGCCTAATCGCTCCCATTTGGAAGTTATTGGTTGTTTTGCCCAAACCGAGACAAATTGCATGCACATTTAGATGTTAACAAACAAACGGAACTGTATATGACTGCTCAAAATTACATAACTCAATGTCCAAGACCATAATATCATATCAATAAATAGGTCAACACGGCCACGGTTGTTCATCAAGACTCGTAAGTATGGTAAACGTGTCTTTTGTATATCTTATATCAGGTTAAGTAATATTAAGCGTTGTTTGTTTATCATATGAAACTGTTATTGAAGTAGGAAATGATAAACTGTGCCCATCACAGCAATTAAATGTCCCTTTAGTCACCTCTAGCTGAACAAGTAACTATTTAAAACTGCATTGTATAGAAATCAGTATGCAATCAAAGAGGTAGATAGACCCTCGCTTCAACCGAGACATCATTTTTGCTGATAATTGGGGTTTCGCAACATATAGATAAAGCTAAATGGGCTTATTTAATTTTACATATTATTTCATGTAGTTAACGAGCTATGATTTTTCTGTGATCTCTTATTAAGGTGTATTGCCAGACGAGGTCAGTATCTGTGGTAACGCCTAGATCTAGGATATCGTACAGTGCAACGAAGCGTGTCATTTAATAACATCGATGTAATTTAATGCAATAGCAGTACTCTCTTAAACGAGAGTAATTTTTAAGCAACTGTCAAAGTAAAATCAACAATTTTATAACATATAGCATAAATAGAGGTTACACAGTTAGTGGTTTTGGATATGAAATTTATTTCACGCTCGTTAATAATTTTTTAAAAGTTACAAAAGACACCAGCTTTAGCGAGTGTCTATTGTAACTGTTAAAAATTATTAACGAGCGTGAAATAAATTTCATATCCAGTAGCCAAGAGTTGTGTGACCTGTTTCTACCACAATTCAAAAATAAATTTTCGTATTTTAATTTTTTTTTCCAATTAATGTAATTATGAACAACTGTAGTTGACAAAATAAAGACATTTGTAAGTGTTTTAAACGTGAAATTGTCAATTTGATTTAGTCCAATGCAAATAAAATTGCGGTCTGTTTGCGCGCATACACACGAGGAAAAAAGGCTTTCCGGTCAAAGTTCGACTCCTCAACCAATCAAAGCCCGGAAGGTTAGATTTCATTAGTCTAATATAACATATATATATCCAACAGTCAGCACGTTTATACAATGTCCTGAGTGTGGAATAACAGTGTATTGTGGTAAAAATTAGCTTATTGCTTATTAGACTATTAGACTGGCTGGACAAATTTTAGATATTATACCTTTCCCTTTGTCATTCATACAAAGACTTCAAAATATCAATCCAACAGACTTTGAGGTTAAAATACATTTTAGAGATAGCCGCGGCGACTATGGCGGCAAAAAAGAAGAGGGAATTTCACACAAAAAACACTACTAGGAACATTTGCGCTTTTGACAATCTTCAATCATTCAAAGTAAGCTTTATATTTATTGGCAAATACATGTTTACGGACGATGGACGAAGCCCTTTAGTAATAGCTCCCTTGAGACGTTGTTCAAACAAGAGCTTATGGGCCTTATCCCTCACGTTATTCGGCTAATCATTGCTCTACATCGAAAGAGAGACACATGCGAAGTACATTTTAAAGGGATAATTTGGTAAAATGTGAAATGAAAAGCAGGTGAATATCGAATATATATGTCTTCAAATGAAAGTTGGCGCAGTCGGTAACGCTGTGACATGTGCCAGATGTCCACCGTGGTCAGTTTATTTCTCGGTGTTTTCATGGGCTAAAAAATCGTCCTGTATCGCAGGACCCATACCCATTACAGAATCTACTTGCATTAATTAAAGTAATCTTATTTATGATAACTAAACTTGCTCTTGTTTACCTTTCCGGACATATGACGTATGCTTTTATCCTTAGAAGTAGACAATTTCAAGCTCTCATATGCATCTTTGTTGTATTTGTGTGTATGTTTTTTGTACATTGTATATGGTTCGGGTTCGGGTATAGCGTACAAGCTTGATCGCCTGGCCCGTCTAGCCATACGTTTAAGAATTCCTTCGCAATTATTTTAAATACGCATCGAAACGGTATTTTTTTTATATATATCGGCATGAATAGTTCATAAGGGATACAGAATTACAGTTTGGTGAAGATTTTATAAAAATAATAAAAATGTAAACAACCCACGACAAATTGTCCCTTTAAAATAACACAAAATAATCGTGTTTATTCCAATACATTTTGTTAAAAATAACTAGAGGCCCACAAAACATTAAGAGATGGAGACGTTCCTTTTTTCCAGACTTGAACATTTAACAATGCAAATACATAAACTTTTAAAGGTCATAGATCAAATTATCCATACTAATCATTATGGTACTTCTACAGTTGCATATCTTGTAGCAGTATTAAGTTATGCCAAATGTCAATATATAGGTCACCAAAGGTCACAGGTCAAATTGTTCATCAATATCCATCAATATTGTATACATCTTACAAAAAAAAGAAAAGTTACAATATTCACCATTGTGTTTACATTTTATCAAATAGAAAGCTGTGGCGGGGAAGCTGACAGATTTAATAGGTGCAAGAGATAACATTTCACTCCCGGGGCTTTGCTAACCTCTACCTCATTAATATTCGTAGGTTTCGGAATGTGCCTGATAAACACACTGCAATTTTGCTGCCCAGGGGTTCTATTACTGTAGCCCGGCTGCTAGTGCTACTACGGTGAGAGACATTTAGGTACCCCACTTGGTACCTCTAGCTGATAGTAACACACAGATTACAATTAAATTGATTAAAATTAGAACTGGAATCCATCATCTACCTAATAGGGATCTACTAACCAGCATCAATACGAAATAATATTTCAGTCTTGAGTTATATTGTCTCCAATAACAATCGATGACATATAATTTGTCAAACTTCGATAGTGTTTATAGCAACATACTAGACGACAGAGGAAGTATCACGGCTTAAGCTCACCATTGTAATTTGAGCCAGGTGCAGTAATGATAAAACAAATGTAGGAGTATGCTGTTCAATAAGTCACAAACAGGTGTTCCAAAGAAATGTGCAGCTTTATTAATAGATTAAGTAATATTTCTACATGCATTTTGTTAAACTGAAGTTCATTTTCACGCGAAATACAGTCACTTAAACATATATAATATTGCCGACAGTGTGCAAGAGACGCCAAACAACCTGTCAGTCAATGTTAAAGTTCTATAGAAAATGTAAATTGTTAATTAAGCTTTTAGTGTCTTGATAAAGAAGCATATTTGCTTCGAAATTCCGACATATTTTCTGTCCGTGCTGTCGATATTACTGACTTTGACCTTACAAGATGAAAAAGATGAAATGATAATATGAAAATAAATTTTACCACGGCATTTTAATAATAATAATAATAATATACGTGTATACTTAATGATGGCATCACTATTGAACTTTATTGTACATGACGTCATAGTTCGTATCTATGTACGTTATTTAAAACATTTTAAGAAGAAATGAAAGCGGTAACGTTTTACAATTTATCGTGTTTCCAGTTTTTTTCTGTGTTGACTGGGTACAGAGATTTCACAACAATTTTAATATTTCTTTATCCACACTGTCGACATCATTTCGTGTTCATCTATATATATATATACACAAAAATAACAAATGTTTAAAAACACCAACATGTTCTACTATCAATGGCACGACTAGAATGGCGAGAAAATAATAAATTCTACTATTTAAGATACAGCTAAAACTATGACCATATATTTACCATTTATGATATGCCATTTGAATCGTGACTAAGATACTTTCGTGATGACCTACGTAATGAAGAGCATTTACTTATTATGTGTTTGATTCGAAATTTCACCCTTGTTAACATTTGATCTAGTAGCTTGATACCTGTTGATTAAACACATTGTTCAATCTATTCGTTACAATTTCTTATCGTGCACCTCACTGACTTAGTAACCTTCCAAAATAATGTATTTGTTCGATTCACACTTTTCAGAATTTGGACCCCTCTATTAGGCCTCACTTTCAGTCTTCAACTGGGACAAGTGTATGTCGATACATGTTGTAACGAACCTACCAAAAGCACATCATGACTTGCCTGCAGATGGTATTGTACGCAAATTGTGACGAGGTAAGTTTGTATTTATATGAATTATTTCTGTTACTGAGGAACAAACATGATGTTCTGATCTTCAGTCATGTCAGTCGCGCATCCTTTTCGTTCATATATGATATCGAATGAGAGGAGTTCGAAGTGTATACATGAATGTGAATGTTAACATGAATTGACTCAGACATTAATTGTGTTTGCATATTAATTTTTATATATCGTCTTATGTGCATAATCGGAACTGTAACTTCCGTCAGATAATACTAGAGACATTCCTAGAGATGATAAAGAAAAATATATCTTTTTTTTTAGTTTTCATGGAGTGCTTTGTTAATCACATCCGATCTACAAAAAGGTGAGCTTAAATCAAATACCGAAATGTTGAAGGCCGCAATTTGACGGTCATCACTGAAACGATCTATGTCATATTTTATAGTTCTGTCAAACACACGATTATATAAATCCTCTTCTAAAATTTATATATAGTTCGCTATATGTACAGATATGTTATTGTGTACTGTTTCGTCTCTACTCCAATGTTCTTACCAATAAATCGATTATTAGATATTGGGAGGTCCACCCCCCCCCCCCAACCACCCACCACACACGCCATCACAGTATTCAATGTATTATGCAGGAAACATATGCATGTAGACACATTTATATTTAAAATTTGTGTGACCTGCTCACACTGAATGAATCAACCGTAAACCACACATTGATCATGTGCCGAGTGTAGGTGATATAATAGTATAGATCAACCCAAGTGATAAGGCGGAGGCCCAGTTCATTAAAAAGTAAAATCAATTGTAGACAATGCCATATTGTTATTTGTCCCATTTATTGGGCCTCCATCATAATGCTTATAATTTGAAATGTTATTTTTATATTTTTTGTTAAGTAACTGAATGCAACAATAACAGTTTTGCTTTACTTCAATACTAATGATTAGTTTTACAATATACAAAAACGTTTGTTGGGATTAATTAACCCAGTCCAAAAAAGTCACTGCTGAATGCCATTGTGTAGTGATTAAATGTTTCTTCTTGTGATAGGTCAGATGTGGGTAGGACGAGTCGGTTGATACACGTCGATGCTGTTGGGAAGATTCCTGTTTCAGCAAATACCAATGATGGTTCTGGGTCGAACCCCAGGATTGGTTCTTCCGGTGACCCCGTCACAAATTGCAGTACCGATGCAGGTGCCAATGGCTCATGCTTTCCCGCTGAAGTGAAAAGAATTTTATTTATGTATTTACTTACAGTGATATTTAAAACATCTGAAAAATAGTGAAAATTAGAAAAAATCCCCTCTATATCCATGAGGGTTAATATCCTTACTTCACTTTGCTTTAAAATGTTGTCTCTCTTAAGACAACCGCGCCTAAGCATCAGCTCATATTGCCTCCCTCGGGCCTGAATTACAACGATACGGAAGAAAAAGTGCCGTTGGTTACAAACTTCGACTTACCTGCCAATTCTCGAACGTATTTCACAAAAAGTGAATACGTTTTTTCCTCTCTTTGACGCCGGTTGGATCCTATTTCGGACAATGATGGCCGTAACAGGTGTAGCAGTCTGCTTACTGTGAGCTTTCCACTCCTGCTCCGGAACAGGTATCTAAGCGTGGGTTTGCTCTCCAGCATCTGAAGAGCCAACAGTGATACCACGAATTAATAACAATACGTATCTAGCTATATACGTAATCGCTCACCTTATTCGGATAATTGTATTTCTAAACCTAAACTGAGACATTGTGCATATATTCTTTTAAATGAAAGACTTCATCAAGTACTGATTTTTATACAAATTCTGTTAAAAAAACGCAGAGGTCGACAAAAAGATTAATGTATGGATTTTTTTTCAGCGAACAATATATTAGACAATTTAACCATAAAAATACATATATTATTGGTCACCAAAGGTTATCAAATTATCCACTAATACTGAGTAGTAAAGTACAAGTTTCATTTGCACATCTTTTAACAGTTATATCATGGTCAACATATAGGTCCCAAAGGTCAAATATCCGTCATTACTGTTTCATTTGCACATTTTATAACAGTATTAAATTAAGTCTAAAATAACTAACCTGCCATATGCCTGTCCGTTCCAGTCCCCGTTGGAACATCTGGTAGCATTCCTCGTCATACTGCCAATTGTGCATCAAGCTATCGAGGAAGTCGGCACAAGGACCTCCCTCAATTGCGCTGAGACCTTTGCAAATTAAATAACGAAATTGTATTTAAACGAAGAATATCATAGCATGTCTTCGTTTATAATACATAACCCAATACCATTGATATCAATTAGATAGTTCATGAGCTTATTACATATATTTGAAACAAGGTAAATACATAGTTTGTTCAATGAGTTATCAAAAAGCTATTTGACCTCAATGACCTAGACCTTTGACAGTGTGACGTTTGTTCAAAAAGATTTTGAAAGGTCCCATTTTGTCTTTACAAACTTTCAAGAAATTTTTGCACGTACGCATCGATTTGGACTAATGCTTTGACAGTTTTAACGTGTATAAAGTTGTACAAACTGTACACAAATAAACTAAACAATGATATTGTCGCTGTTATTGGAATTTAGTCAGGGAAAGATTTGCACTCTGTTGCGAAACCCTTTTCAATCCACGTACTATAAAACAAGGTATGGCCAGGTCGCAATGAACTGATCATATTTTGGAGATACCTTTTGTTCATATTTGTTTGTAAAATAAGTATATGTTATCGACTAATTATGGAAAATATATAAATATTTTGTTAAGCTGGAACTACATGTGATGAAGTCGGTATCAGCAGCTAACTCAACACTAACCGGTGATACAAACCATCATATGATTGCATTTCGATAATTTGCTTTCATACTACATAGTAACGTAATACTATGTATGGAAAGGTATTTCTAGGCAAACACAGCTTTGTATATGTCTTATGCCAAGCCATATTACAGTTACAGTGCAGAAAAAATGGGTCCAACAGAAATTATACAGGAAAGGGATTGGGTTTTATGCCTTGCATGATACTTGTGAATGAAAGTGTGTCTACGTTGACTAGCTGTACAGAAAACACTAGACAAATGGTCCTGTAACACACATTGATAGTGCAGACAAACTTGACAGGAAAACTTTGACGCAGAATCGCCAATCCGCTCCGACGGTTTGAAATACAATTTGTTTGTCAGTTGATATGACTGTAAATTAAAAGAACTTTCTTCTGTACAAGATAACAAAAAAGAGACAAGAAACAAGAGATCCGAGAGCCGCGAGGGATCTTGGTGCCCACCATGATCTATATCAGTCATATGAAAGACTGGTCTTGTTCTGCTTTTCTCTTCTTTAAATCTACTTTAACATCCGAAAATTATGTAAAAATATTACATGTACATTGTAACAGTACTGTCAAAATCAAAGTCCTATGTAACAAGGCCATGTTTTACAGTGTGCCTTTTCAATTGCGACCTCAATTGACCCCACATGCTATAGTGCCGTCTCTCTCTACAGGATCCCTAAACACCGGCGGGGAGAGTCACACATACCGACGACACATGTAACGGTAGTGGACCAGCACGCTGTATGTTTTCTAAACAACCTTGTGTGTGTGTGTATGGAGGGGATGGGTTATTATTAGCGAGATGAAAACAATTCAGGGAAAATAACTCCTAAGTTGTTCAATCTTGCATGGAATAACATCTAAGGGTTGAATTTAAATATATAAGCTCTTCATAACAAACAAGAAAAGAATCGATCATTAAATAACATTACACTTGCGTTGCGTCACTAGATAAAGCTCACAAAGCCTAATATTATTTTTTTAGATAATTACGCGTAGTGTTTATGCTTGCACCAGAATAGAACATAGAACTACTTATCTGAGAGATGACGTCGCTTCGGATATTAAATCATGAAATACAATGTATCAAATTGGTAATGTCTGTCCGTTCTTAATGAAATTGAAAGTGAAAAGTATGGAAATGATGGAAATATTACTTAAGGGTCATCTAAATAGACAAATTGTGTTGATTTTTAAAACAACAGAAAACAACAAAGTACAGCACAAATATAGTCATGTAATATACCAAAATGTTTGTCATCGCATGATCTTTCTTAATATATTCGATCATAAGCTTTACATGATACGAAATTCTTGACGAACGTGACTTTGTTGCAAGATTCAGCATGGAATAATTTTAAGCTACACAATTTATGAAACCTGAAATACAACAGTGTCATTTTACTCTTGTTTTTACTTGATATGGCTACATCGATTCTGTTTTGACCTTGAAATGCAAATGGCGGCTTTGAATAACCTTACGCAAAAATAGCATAAAGAGAGGCATTTCAACCATCAAAAATGTCTTTAATAGAGACTATTAAGACTTCTGATCATAACAATATGACTGTTTTTAGGGAAAAATGGCTTAACCGCTGAGTTTAAGGCAAAAAAATGCAGATTTTATGAAAAAGGCTCAAACTCCAATTTTTTTAGATTTGCCTTGAAAACAATCTTCTCTCTTTGTTCAGAGGTCTAAATAGTATCCAATAGGAACCTGGTTAATAATAAAAATATCTCATTGTATGCATATTTGAGTAAAACCTTTTCTCGACGCCATTTGCAATTCAAGGTCAAAACAAAATCAATGTGTACGCTTCGATATTGCCATATCCAGTCAAAAAAATGTCCCTGTGGTGTGCTATGGATACTTGAGAGTGCAACGACATTGTTGTTTTGTGCAACATGTATAATTTACATGAGCTAATTGTTCCGCCCTGGAACATACAATTTTTCACATGTTTTGCCAAAAACAAGATCCATGGTAAGCCATGATACATACCAACAACTGGTCAAGTAATTTCTGTGAAATTTGCCCGAACCAGTGATAAATAAGCTTGCAAAATATCCCCATTTTTCTATAAATATGCTATTATGATTACCCTTAACTTACTAAATAAAGACGATATTGATGGTATCGACGCAAATATAAATTTTAACGTCTGGATGACGTTGACGCCATCTTGTTTCGACGGTTTGTCGCGTCACCACCTCTGCAAATTGTAGCGGCGCGATGCTGTTTTATCTTAGAATATGTAGTTTATATAACTTTTAAAGTCCCAATATACGTAACTTCAGCGAAAATCTTAGCGAAAATTAAAGGCCCAATATACGTAACTTTCGGTCATTTTTCATGATCGCGAACAATTCTAGAAAAAAAAATACAGTTAGTGATACTGCTGAAATAAGACTAAAACGAAGTAAAGCTTAGTGGTATGTATTACGAAACACTTGGCAGAAAATCCCCAACATTACAAAATAATTTAGTTGGGTCCACTTAAAATACAAACCGATGTTAAACAACATTCCGAATGCTCTGCCGAAAAAGCCACGTGACAAATCTACATATCCCGAGGCCGCACTGTAGCGACCAAACCGGTTGTGTCACTATCAAACAGCACAGTGACCTGAGAATTTGATGCAGCTCGTTTTGGACCTCAACCAAGGTGTTTAGCGTAATTTTACACTTAGTTATAGTTTATTTTTACCATTGATGGGGGAATTTTTATCGAAAATTGATCTGAACCCCCAAAAGTGTAAAATTACGCTAAACATCTTGTTTTAGGTCCAAAACTAGTTGTACCGAATTATCATGTCCCTGTGTCAAACAGGTGTGTTGACCTGCTGTCGTCTTCACCCGAACGTGTCCTGAACTTCCGAGTCCAGTCGGCTTCGTCTGGTTTGTTTACAAATACTTAGTTTCAACTGCCGCTGTACCAATACTCGCGTAAGAAGTATTGATTATATGTATTGATGTAGGTAAGATTAACTTAAATCAGCAATATATAAGACGACTTCTTACGCGAGTATTGGTACAGCAGCAGTTGAAACTAAGTATTTGTAAACAAACCAGACGAAGCCGAACTGGACTCGTGAAGTGGACCCAACTAAATTATTTTGTAATTTTGGGGATTTTCTGCCAAGTGTTTCGTAATACAAACCACTAAGCTTTACTTCGTTTTAGTCTTATTTCAGCAGTATCATTAACTGGATTTTTTTCTAGAATTGTTCGCGATCATGAAAAATGACCGAAAGTTACGTATATTGGGCCTTTAAATCAGATTTGTAATTGCGTGTTGTCCGAAACATAAGATTACGACATACATAATGGCAAAAAATGTTTTAAAATATCAACAGAAATATTTTCTTATCGGAACTATTTCGTTTACCACCGTTGTCATTGACACGGTCAAGAGCGCCCCCTAATACTTCCGGTATAATTCAGCTGTTGAATTGACGAGCCCGCTATTCCACGATGCGTATAAGGTGTTTTATTTTTTAAGAACATATTGAATGCTGTGGTTAAAAAGTGTAAATATAAGGATTGTTTTTTCATTTTCTGTAGCTTGGTCGAAGAGTATTTACATTGGGGTAAGTACATATATTACATCGTGCACTAAGATGCTTAAGCAATATGTACTTACCCCAATGTAAATACACTTCAATTAAACTACAGAAAATGAAAAACAATCCTTAAATAAGATGGCAAATGTTCATAGCTTTATTATCTTAAGTCCGAAAAATAAATGTGGATGTGTCATATAGTACAATCTTGAAATATATATACAAAATAAATAATTCAAAATAAATTAACGATATTTAATGTATACTACGTTTTGAGGTATAATGTCTGAATAAAATTATATCTTAGCTACCCAATTACAAAGACGCCTGATAGTCTGTCTGTACTACATGTATGCTTTGTGTCTACTTACCTATGATTAATCCGGCCACAAAGTATGAGTGATCGGCTATGTAACTCGGTTTCTTTACCAATCGGAACACATCATTGTCTGTTTCAACCATTGATGAACGAATTGTTCCAATACAAAGACGGAAAAACTCACGCCGAGGACCTCCATAGTCCTCGGCCATTTCCCCATAAAATTGTACTTTTAACGGGAACCGTAAGTTTATTGCGCTTGTTAATTCCGATAGGCTGTCGTCCCAGATTGACGAACGGCCGACAAATATCTCCGTTGTTTGTCCCGAAATCGTCACATTATTTCCGACATCCAGGGTTCTTCCCCTCAGGAATGCATCTCGGTATGCCTTTAGCAATGCTGTTGGCTCCTCTGTTGAACCACTGCAAATGCACATAAATGAATTGTATTATAAGGATTTGCAATATACGTCGGCACCTGTACATTACTATTGAATAATACGGATGTACTATTTTGTTTATTAACATGTAGAATGCATTCGAACTTCCCACTGTAAAAGAGTAATATATGTCATGTTAAATTACCTTATATGAAAGGCTTACCGCATGATAAACGTAAATCCTCTTGTGTAATCTCGGCTTTTATTTTAATATTAATGACGGGAAATGTCCATGATCAATATTGCCTTCATATCTACTTGCCTATTCGAACACATTAATAACAGAAATTGTCTTTTTACAATTATACTTACATTTTCGTCAAAGCGTTGTCAACTATCTTTTTTATGGCTGTGTTGGCTTCGTAGTCACCCGGTACCGCGTCGTCATGTGTTGTCTCGGGGTCACTATCAAAGGAGGATAACATTGCATATGCTAATATGAAGTAGGCAACAACACAAATCACTAGGAAAAGCAGCATGGTAATGGAATGACTAAAACTAGAATGAAAATTGAATTATGAACTGCTGGTTTTTATTCATTTACTTACGTTCATAAATCGTCAACATGTCGTTAGAATTCATTGTCAGGTTTTCAAGTCTCATATTCATCAAAGCTGATTCGTGTTATAGTTTGACATTGCAGCATCACCAACAATGCAATGATTGTATTTTTGTTTATAATACCTTAGAATTACTTTGACGTTCAGGATATTTCTATCCTCACCCACGAGCTCACTCAGTCTGAGGTCATTCGTGATGACCCTATCTCCGGTGGTTAATGTGTAGGCTGTCATCAGCTGTTGATCCATGAAAACAAACAGTACCTGAAAAAGGATTTACAATGAAAGTACAAAACTTCTTCGAGCATTTCGCATTATGTTTACATTTGGGCACATGATATGGGTCGTAATGAGATTATGACGAGATACAAAAATTTCACAATTTATCACTATCATCATATGTCCTAATTGCTTAATAAACGTTGTGAATTGTGAATAGTGCCACAATGTTAAATAACATATATATCATATATAATGACGGCCTCCCATCTGTGCTGATCGAGAGCGTGTGTGTTTGGGAGATGTTATTATAAAAAAGGTTCATTTACATCCTCAAATTCACCATTGACTGCTGTGGCCGAAGTGCCAAGTGTTTCCTGATCGTACCCTTTAATTCCCTCATTTACCCGAGATACACAAATGAACACGCTTAAAATTAACTAAGCAGGCCTTGTGTATCGTCTAGTAAGAAAGTAATAGTATCATATTTAGCGTAGTCCTCGAGTCGAGTTTTACTGATAACGGGAAGTCCAACAGAGTTGTCAGATTGACCTCTTCACCCTCCCATAGAAACACGTGTGATGTCTTTTCCGTGTATACACATATGCGTCATCAATTTAAAATGGCTGTGGAATGAAACCTTTGCTATTGTCCTCATATGCCCGGTTTAGAACAATGTTATCTTCATGGTAATAATTAAAACACACAAGTAACAATGATCAATAATATAAAACTTTCCGGTTTGAAGCAGTCGACTTTTCCATCTTTATGTTTACACGACAACTCAACCGATATCGGTCGATTCAAATTAGGATGATTTGTTTCTGAGCTATAACATATATATGTTATATAGAAAATATATTTATATATATATTGTTGTTATATGGCTTGATTACATTTCATTTCACAAGCAGGCCGATGTAACAGAAAATGTTATAATATGAGGCCACTTTTTGTGTCAGTCAAACGTTGATGAATTTGTAATTGTATACTTTTATGTACGTTTTGTATATACATGCGGTACCATCACTCGAAGCTAATTCATGCAAGACCATTAATACACGACTCTCTGGATTTTGTATCCAATTCATCCAATAATACTATTGGGCAAACGTTACATACGCTTGAAATGCATAAATGCATACACGCACATTTATTATCATAAATTCATCAATTTATCAACCAATGGGAACATTAGCGGAATTAAATGTAAATTCAGAAGGATCTAGCGATTACAGTACTCAAGGAAAAGGGCAATAAATACCTGAGATGCGGAATTGTGCGGAAATGACTGACTGATCACTCGGTTTGTCAGATGAAACACACAGTCAATGACAAATATAGGACTGAGTGGCACATGGATTGTGTCATCAAAATCTGACACTGTTGGTATTGGTGATGGCATACTGCCTGATGGTGTGGATTCTCTGGGTATCGATCTAGGCGTGGACATTCTTAAAGGTGGTAGGTCGTCGTCATCGGATGATTCATCTGTTATGATGTCTATTGGCTGGTCAAAGTTACCTAAAAGGTTAAAAAAAAACTAAAAATTTTGTTATCGTATGTTTTTGTTATCTTATCATACTTTGGTTCGGGTATTGATTTCGAGCTTCTGTTTTATTATTTACATCGCCTAATTATATTCCATTACAGTAATAGTTAACAGTTATATCTACGTGATCACAATGAAATGGTAGTTCAACCATGACATCAATAGCATCAATATCGTTTTTGTTTGCAAAAGGTGAATGTTAACTTTCTCTAGATTAGACAAAATTTTCATGGATGATTAATTTCACAATTCTAACTGCATCAGTTGCGAATATATCAAAGGAACTTGTGACAATTCTATCAAAAAGCGTTTCATCGAGACATTCATAATAATAATTATATTCAATTCAATTCATTTTTTATTGCATTTTACATCCAAATAACAAAGTGTGGATCGAGCTGCAAATAATATAACCAAACATACATGTATATAAAATACAAAATGTATATGAAATATCGAACAAACTTAAGCACTTTGCAAGCCTACCTTCCTCAGTTCAAAAGACTTTTTAATGAAGAGGCCTATATCACGCAAAAGTTGCGGTTCGTTAGTAGATAATAACATTTGTAGATTGTGTATATCAGAAAAACTAGTATATAAAACATATCCTCATTTCAACATTATACAAATTAGTTTTGAAATTGCACACCGAATAACAACTAAATGGTGATTCCATTTAGGAAAATGTTCAGATGGAAGCTATTAATATCCTACCATATACATACCTTTATGGCATAGGAATAATCTCAATCGATCGTATCGTCCTTTGGGATCAAGATAATCTCGGTACCCTTTGATGGAAAAGTCGGCGGATCCGTCAGGTAAACTTTTCACTTCAGTTCCATCCTTGTAAACCAAAACAAACTCATCTGCCGTCCTATACCTCCTGCGAAAGACCTGCTGCTGTTCCTTGAATTTTGTGAACGCGTGGTCTTTTATTGATGAGGGTGCAGTTTCAGTTTTTGAAAAAGGACCAACCACGACAATTCCTCCACCAAGAGACATATTCGATTCACTTATTTTAGAAAATCGACCATTGCGGAAACGTCCATGACCAATAGTCAACTGAAAAAGACATTATGTTATTTAAAGTATAATATCTCGATATTTAACATTTAAAACAATTGCATTTTAATCAGTTCATATTGAAAGCAAAAAATTATGTGCCATGTTCGTGATTAATATGTGTGTCTCTATATAAGGACTGCCATTTGTACATCACCAGTTACAGAGATTATACAGCTCATCATTAGTACGCTCTCTCGTTTTCATTTTCATAACAGTTTTCATATCTGTGTAGGCTTTTGATCAAGTCTTATCGGAGCAAACTTGATGAATTCATATCATATATTTTTAAAATACGCTTTCTATGGTGTAAGAATTTTTTTATTTTTTTAATTGTATGAGTAACACAAAAAGTACCAGGGCTGCGCTTTGCACAACCTCGCATAACCGACCCCATTCGATAAAATATACATATCAAATATAGTTATACCATTGTTGTGGGAGATTCACTTCGCCCTGCATGTCGTCGAACGTTCCCACTATTCAAACTAGGTCTCGGAGATAATTGTTGCCTGGATCTACTGCTGATTTGTCTTCGAAATGTTTCAAATTGGGATTGTCTGTCAACAGCCCTAGCTGAAATTTAATCATTAAAATTTATTATAAATAATATACATGTGCAACATGTAATCATTTTAAGTTTTATGTTGGACAAAATTATACTGTTATGATTTCAATATAGCTAAATACTCACCACTAAGACCACAAATAGCAAAATATTCTCTTCCTTCTTTATTCCAGCCACCCTCGGGAGACTGAAAGAGTCCGTCTTTGCAAATTATGTGATGTTGTTCATCTTCGGTACTATCCTTATACCGTAAGGAATTAACCAACGGGAAAGCACTTCCTGCAATATCAAAACAGCAAATTATACTTTTTGATTACATTAACCATACCAATCAATGCATTTACCTGATATAGAGAAAATTTATTATTATTAATGCAACGATGGACTTAAACCGTTAGCAAATCGAGTAGTTCACGTCGGGTTTAAAGTTAGAAATAAATACTTTTAGTAACAAAGTGATAAGTCGCAGCCAATTTGATCCTGATTTTCTGTCAAGTTCACAACATGGTTCCTCTTTGAAGCAGAACTGTAATTTAATCATACTATTTTTAACAAAAAAAAATATATATAGATAAGTTGCAATCGTTTGTATTCATATTACTAGAAAATGTAGTAGACTAAGTATATATAAAAATGCAACGCAAATATGTATCATCATGTTATTACACTTACTGCATGTTCAAATCGTTCATGTCATGTTTAGCTCTTTATCAATTGCATTCTAAATAGTTCTGTAAATTTAACGAAACCAGTTAATTTTTGGTGGATAGGTTAGTAGCCTTCTGAGATCGTAGACCTGTCATCCAGATCATCCAGACATGTCCGTCATAAAAATAGCTTCATTAATTTTCTCATTTAGAATGGAAGAAAGTTACGAAAGAGGTGAGGCTTACGTTTGTGGACGTCGCTTCAACAACCTTATATACACAAACAACTGGAATTTTAATCTGAGTGTGAAGCGTGTGTTTTCCAGCAGTGCCTGTGTACAGCCACTGTAGCTATCACGACCTAATTTATTTGGGGTGAACCTGTTACCTATCAGAGGACGGAACACAAGTCAAATAAATTTTGTCACCGATAACTCTAGGATCCAAGCTGAAGCATTGTTGGCTTGATGATTCGAGATTAAAATTCAGAAAGTATTCCAAAGCTCCAACCATTGCTAGCTTAATCCTTCAGAGTTAAACATTTCAATTAAATACAGCTTCATGAATCATGCATTATTTTGGGTCCCGCATCGGGGGATGTGGGTGCCCTACAGGATGTCAGTCCGCTGGTCTGGCAGTTTTTTTTTCTTTTCACACAATATACCCAGACGTACAAGCGGTACCTTTCTTAAACGTCACATGAACATTTCCCTTGGGCAATATGTGTGCATAGCGAATTTTTGGATCGATCATATCTGCAATAGCTGCCGGTCGGCCATCTTGAATTTTGAAATACAAAGTTTGTTATCGCTATTTTTGCAACTCGGTTTAAAGGTTTCCATTGAACCCAATTTGCCTATATTTCATTCTCCAACTAATCAGAGTGAATGTCAAAGGTGAAGATCATCAGGTCAAAACAGTCAAGGTTATCGAGGCATAGGTAAAATTTTGTATTTATTAACTCAGGTAAACAGTTTGTTATGCCATTATGAAGCAGAGTCAGAAACAAATTGAAGAATTCCATAGGGTCCTATACATTTAACAACTATATTCTTTGCACTAATATTCACCATTTAGTACTTTCAGTAATTAGATTAAAACCAGTACATTGTATTTCATATAGAGACATTTTGTCACCTAAAATAATCAAACAAAGGTCATCTGTCAATCTGATAATTTATCCATCCTATGCATAAACCATATACCCATTCTTATCACCTTCACTGGGCGCTCAGCAGCATTGGGGGGGGGGGGGGGGGGGGGGGGAGTCCCAAGGGGAAATTGGGTACATGCCAAGGGATATGTATGTGTGTGACCCACAGTGAATACATTTAAAATTGTTCAATAACTACACTCCGATACATTATAATACATATGAATGTATTGTTGTTATGGAGATAACTTGGCATTGGCTCATGATGAGGTTCAAACGATCTGTTATATGAAATGGCGCTAAAACATTCCGTTGTTCAAAATCAATCATGAGTGTCCGTGATATACAACAAAGTGCTATACTTACGCAGGTCATCTAGTGATAACTGTTCATGTGTTACCGGGAAACGTAGTATGTCATCTTCATTGACTGAATTTCTTATTCTTATGGTAGTCCTGATAATTAAAATAATAGAAATGAAAGTTTGAAAATGTCTTTATATCCACATTGTTTAGATAGAACCATGTCTTTGTGATATCATAGTAATTTACATTGTGAGCCGATGCAAAATTATCTATTGGAAGCCAAACACAGGACTTTGTTGGCCAATGGTTTGCATTTGTATGTATACATTGACTAGAACAGCTGATAATGACAGATAAAATAAAAACAAATAATAACACTTACATTTCGTAGATCACCGCTCAATCGTCAACAGCAAGTAAAACAAAATATAGACACAACGCACGCTGCGATTTAGTGTAAATACAATGGTACAGTCCGAGTCGAGCAATCTTGAATTCCTTATCAAGATGATTAATTGCACACCTGAAAATGGGAGGGTTCCATTATAATTGAGGGTTGGGGTACAAACCTGGCCTGTTTCGTACATAATTATTTGTACATAATTATTTGTCATGACGAAATGCATTTTTAGAAAATGCGTTTCGTACATAATTATATGTACATAATTATTTGGCATAACCAAATGCATTTTTAGAAAATGTATTTCGTACATAATTATTTGTACACAATTATTTGTCATGACGAAATACGTTTTTACAAAATGCGTTTTGTACACAATTACATAGAGTATTTAGGTACAAAACGTAGTTTGTAGCAGTTTGTTTTTGCCGACCGCTGTCGGCCATCGTACTAACCCCCCATTTTAATGACGGTTTTAGAACGAGAAACCCATTTTCTTTTCATCCGCCAATTATTAAAAAAGTTTGATATCAGAACTTTTTTTATTAAGCGTTAAATCTGCAAAAAATGGTGAAAAAATGAGGATTTTTTCATTAAAAAATAAGTGGTAGGGGTAACTCAAATTGCTTTCCTGAGTAAAAATATTAAGTTAGAGAAATTTTACTTCCATAACTTAAAAGAAAACAATATTTCTGTCATTTCTGCAAACATTCATACATTTCGAATTACAGATTCGGAAGATATTGTATGAAAATGTCCCGTAATTGGTCGAAACTACAAAATTGACTTAAAATCCCTTATTATGTCATATTGGTATCTTTGACCGATCATAGCACAAAAACGAGCACACTGACATATCATTATTTTTGCATTTTCAGGCATGCCTTGAACTCCCTTATCCAAAAATGTATATTAGAAAAAAAGTTTGATACAGGAAAACATTGACTTCTCAGAGGTGTACATCCTTAAGTCACCCCTATACTACATTTTCATATAGTTTTATGACGCACAAGGTTACCTCCAGATTGCGAATACGCCTTCCAACCATCTTCGCCGTCCAATCCTTGTGAATCGTTTTCGAACAAGGACTGGGAAAGGAGACAATTTCCTTGGACATCATGATATAACAGCCACTTACACGATAGCCTGTAAGCACATTCTATAGCACATCCTAGCACACTACTCGCTGTAATAGCAATCCCAGATGGTCGTAAATTGTCCAGTTCGGTCATTTGGCTCATCATAGAGTTCATAAACTCGCATGAAAAAAAAGTGAAAATAAATAAATCATATTGCCTGTCATAGTACACAATAAGTTTACGAGTTCATTTGATGAATTTAAATCATGTCCTTCCCCAATCGTGACGGACCGGCGTCTCACTTTTAAATGAAGCCGTAATAATAACCAGTATATGATCAGCGCTGTCTGACTACGCAAGCATTGCTGTTTAAATGTGGATAAACATCTCATAATCAATATCTAGCGTTAAATAGCAATGTCAACATCGATAAAAAACTTGCCTCTCTTCTCGAAACAATAATACTCTATGCATTTTTGTTTTGTTGAAGAAAAATTTGTCGATGTTCATTTATCAAAGAACTCGTGTTTGCACCTTAGTTTAGAACATCAATAATATTTGAATTAATATCAATTATGTCAATAGTACCTCTGTGTTAATTAAGATTTGTATAATCGGTTTTTTCATCGACCCTTAAATAATTGATGCTAATAAAGTAACTATGGATTAGTAAGAACTTTCAGTAGCATAGATGCAAACACAAAATATAATCACATTTGCTCATTTTGTGATAGAAATACCGTATTTAAAGCTAATAACTAGAAAGTACAACATATGAACTGTACAAAATAAATTGAATAAATCATATTTTGAAGCCTATTTTTGCTTTCTATGTATCGATTAATCAATCAGAGCTTGGTTCAAAAAAAAATTCAGTGCAAATGTCTTCCTAAGAAAATAATTATGAAACGTTAAAATCAAGACACATAATGAATTTGAAATAAAAAGTGACATCATTCCTCAACACTGCAATGATTGCACTGCTTCTTTGCATATCAACGAACAGATTATTGATGGGTGACGTTGCACCAATAGTTAACTGCTAGAAGCAATGTTATTAAAGTCATTATGTGAGCATATAAAGATGTTTGTAGTTCATTAATTGTTTCTATAGAAATATTCAATTCGATCAAACTATTGGCTACTTTGGCATTGCCGTCGTCAGCACAGCGGTTTTTTTTTTAAATTCATAGGCAAACTGACAAAGACAAATGCAATAAAGAGATATAGCGCTTCGTGTTGGATTTGCCTTTATCCGGTTGGCATTTATTTTTCCTATGAATGCCAACTTGAAACAGTTCAATACCGTCTGTAGAATCTGTTCATCTCATTAAACAAACAATTACACCTTCTTTTTCTTAGCATTTTGCTTAAATGAAGTATCTATTAGATATATAAGTGTAATTAATAGTGGACGGACAGTGATACTCAACTTTACAATGGTGACACTATGGGAATGATGATGTCAACAATCGGTATATGACATGCATGGCCTTATGAATGTTAGCTGAATTTGGTAGAGTTAAATAGTTACAATACCATGCAATGGTAAATATTTCATTATAATTTGTTTGCGACTTGAGGCGTTAATGAATCCGATCTCGATTAAGATAACCAGTATATTCGTTGAACCATTTGATAAATCTCACAGAGGTGCATCATATGTGTGTGTTACGTCATATTTAATGATAGGGTGTGGCAGACTCTGCTAGGTGATTTGTTGTTCCCGAGGTTTGCTGGAACCTACATAACCACAATCTCATTTGAGTAGTTGCACGGTACATAATATACACATTTTCGTAGTACACGATTTGAAATTATACAGAACTAGTTTAATTTTTCTTTTTAATTCATAAATTAAAGGGGTTTTACGCACCTGCTCCTTCTGCTTCTACATTAGTTTCAATTAAGAGTCCTATGAGGACGAAACGGCTGTGTGATGCAGTTTAATTCATTTTGTTTTCGGCGAACTGTAGCTATTACTAAATTTAAAAGGTGCATAAATTCTCATTCGTTGCTAAACAATTTATTTCACCAGGGACAATTTGGCATGATATGCTACCATATACTTAAATACCAAGGTACTCAATATTCGACTTGGGTAATATATAAGGGGGGGGGGGGGGGTGGCTTCGGCAGTATACTTTAGTAAGGTAACACTTTAAATAGGCCAAATATCCGGACTTTCGCCAGAAGGCTTACACGAGCACACCGCAGCCTCCCAAATACGCATGCTCCAAACCCACACATCCACATCGCATACATTGGGAGGCCGTCCTTAAATGACCTGTTAAAGGCCCAATATACGTAACTTCAGGATTTTTTGGGGATTCTGAAAAATTATGAAAACAAAATCTAGTTGATAACTATGTTAAAATAAGCCTAAATCGAAGTAAACCTCAGCAGTAACTAACAAGAAACTATTGACAGAAAAATCCAAAGAACTGAAAATGATATCTGTGGGGCCCACTTCAACAACAAACCGAAGGTAGACGACAGTTCAAAATGGACGCATGTTTACAAATACCGAGTTTCAACGGTTGCTGTACCGGTAACCACGTGAGAATTCGCCTTTAATATTGCTGGTATCAGTTAAACTGAACTAAATCTATAAATATACTAAGTTATTAGGCTTGATTTTTGCTTCAAGTTTTGCCGAAAGTTACGTATATTAGGGCCTTTAAAAGGACGTAAACAAATCATCCAACCAACCAACCAATTAAGTGGTCAGGGCAAATGTGAACGTCAACCCAGTCAGCTAAATGGGCTAGATGGGAAATCTTTGTTTTGTTTTGTGAATTTCCATGGATTGCATTATCTACCGAAATACTAACGAAATGGGATTCCTGATCATAGTCAACGCTTTTTTACTGTTAATATAAAAATCTTGGAACATTACATCCTCACATGTGCAATGTGTGACGTTTAGGCTTTTATAATAAAGCCAACCATACAGTTGACCTGTATGTTTTTTATCAAGCGTTGAGGTATATAATAAGTGAAGATATTTTGTCTTTCATTCATTCAACTGAACATTATTGTATAACAAATATATGACATATCTTTTAGTCTAATAGTCAAATTAATTATGATGATGGTAATTTTGAGATAACAACTCCTCGCAAATATCCTCTCCATGATAATAATGATTAAAGATTACCGAAGCGTCAACAAAATCATAATCCAAACCCAAAATTGATTAAAGTAGGGACAAAATATGAATAAAAAGGGGAGTACACGATAATAAGACAAATGTTCGGGAAGGGTAAGCGTATTTTGCCTCTTAGACGACAACCGCCATGTAAATCCAAGTAAATATTAAGTACTCAAAATGAGAACCGAGTCATCATTGCCTGTCACAACATAAACACACTAATAATCATACTAAAAAAACTTGTATTTTCATATCAACCAAAGATACGAAATATTTCTCAATGAAACAAAAATTGCAACCATAGAACTTGCTCATAGTTCTGATCAATCTCAAACGCTCGAATACTCGTGTTGTGAGATTGTTTGTCAGCTGTAGTACTGATCAACCTGCAACTCTCGAATCCTTGTGTTATTAGTTTGTTTGTCAGCAGGCGACATCGATCACGAACATCCCGATATTTAGGGCAAGCCCTAGAATATCGAATCAACTGCGACATGTAAACAACATAGGTTGGAGAAGCAGGGATGTTACTTTCAAGAAATGGAATGTTCACGATCGGAAAATTGAAATCGTCACGTTTATCGAATAGCTTAGTGGCAAGCTGTCCATGTTGGTTGTAGTTTAAGAAGAGATCGAAGTAAGCAGCTGATGTACGAGCGTCTGTTGTGTCTTTAATCGCAAGTTCAGTAGGGTATATACGATCGACTAGGTCAGCAAACTTCTTGTTGTTTATAGAAAACTCATCTTTAATACATCTGAAAGTGAATTCTAGGGCTTGCTCTAGGTATCGTGATTTTCGTGATCAATGTCGACTGCTGACAAACAGACTAATAGCACACGGATTCGGGAGATGCAGGTTGATAAGAACCATGGGCACGTTTTATGGTCGCCATCATTGTCTCATTGAGAAATATTCTGTATCTTTAAGTGATATGAAGAAGGACTTTTTTGAGTATGCCCATTAGTGTGTTTATTTGTTGTGATTGACAATAATACTCGGTTCCCATTTTGAGAACTTGATGTTTATTTGGATGTGACAAAGATGAAGTAGAAGACGGTTACTCTTCCGGAACACCTGGTCTTATTCTCTTGTATATTAACGAGAGTCGCCATATACACCTTTCTTTTGTTTCTATTTTGCTTCTTTTTTGAGTTCGGATTTTGGTTTTGTTGACGCTTTGGTATCCTCTGATTTTTTTAAAAGGACTTCTCAAATTTCATTTACTAGAGCAAATACCATAGTCACAATAATAAAGTAATTAAGAACTATGTGATATTGCTGATCATGCGACCATAGATATGTCAAAAATGCACATACTTTTGTTATATATGTATGCTTGCTTCGGGCCTTTCTATAAATCAGCTGTTCATGTAACAGACCCATCCGGATAATGCCTGTTTGTAAAATGATTATTATATATACATCATTTCATCTTAAAACTTTCAACATTGTACCCCCAAATATTTTTTTGTGGATTCATCTTTGACATTCCGACTCCCTGCAAAAATCGTTTTCATTGATAGGTTTACCTTAGTTTGCTATAGTTTTTGTTTTTAAATTATTTACTTATTTGCGCAATCGCTTTAGCGTGTGGCATGTGTTGCTTTTAAAGAGTAAATTTGATGGACGTGACATTTACGTGGATATGACTTAAATGGACATGGCGGATGTTATTGATAAAACAGAGAACGCGCAATATTCTGGAGGTATTATGTTGTTGTTCTTTATTTTTGTTTAATGTATAATCTCACAATTTTGCATATAAATTGACACTGTATGACGTTTGATATGAGCAAAGTTGTACCTAGATATAAAGTTTAATTGTAAAGTTACAGGATAATTAAAAATTGCGCTAATCGGCTACTCAAAGTATGTCTAGCTTCATGTGATTTTAAGTTTTGAACAACCGGGCTCCTGTTGTTTATGCTGGCTCAACACAGGATAGTTTGATTGAAAGATGTCTAGGATCATTTCATAAATCTCACGTGAAGTAGAAACTTATACAAGGATTCAATGTAGAGATTGTACACCAAAAACATTTCATAACTTCGAACTTCTGAGTTCAGTACAAACTTATGCAGATTTAACTTGAAATGACAGACGAATCCGTCAAACACGTGTAACATTAGATTCAAATTTGGGACGAATTGCCTTTACACCAGCCATCGTATGTATTCAATCAAGAACATTTCGAAGAAACTAGACAACAAAAAGGTTATATATATATATCGATATTCACATATTTATAGGTATTTACTTACATCATGTGCAGGGAGGTAATATTTTTTCATAAAATCTTCCTTTGGAGCGAAGGGATTGTCGTGTTTTGAAATCGAAACTACAATGTAACACTAAACAAGCTAAGGGAAGGAGCCCGAGGCGGTCGATCCGTTCCGGATCACAATAAATGTACAATTTAAATCAGAAATGTGATAAAAGGTCACACGGCAAGACACGTTTTTTTAAACAAATTGAACATATAGTATTCTTACATAAAATCAGGTAATAGCCTATTTTTATATAATTTTAATTAAAAAAATAACCTATCTTGTGCAATGAACTGTTTATAATTATGGAATGAATATTACGGTACATGGAAAGTTACGGTGAAATTCAGGTGTATAAGACCATAAACCTTGACTCAGACCCTAGGTTGTCTTCATAGATTTCACTGTACACCTATCAATGAAAGGATTAGACAACAGACTTTGTGTATATAGTAAGTCTTTTCCTGTATTATATAACCAGTACATAATATATGCATTTACAATATGTCAACTAAGATGTATACTACAGTTGGATAACAAATAACAACCAAGAATTTTAGAATGAAATAATGCTCTATCGTAAGAAACTAGTAGCATAATGAGTCCATCTGTAAAAGTATATTTGCGTGAATACGTTCACTTATGAACTGTACATGGTATATGTTACTCGTGCGTTTTTGGAAAATGTTTAATTACGGAAACCCATCTATAATTTCTAAAACATTATAAGCGTACCTTGGACTGAACATAGTCATTCAATGGTGTTCGACTGAATAATATATAGTCTTTGGACATGATGAATGTGTTATTAACGGTTAAATGTTATATTGGTCATAGCTCTGACCGTAGCAACATGAAGGAACAATATTTAGATGATTTTTAATTCATTCAAGGTAAAATAAAGAAGTCGTCTTCAGTGCGACAATAACATTCATGAACTCTTGATCGATTACAAATCTTGAATGGAGATACGATTAAATCAATTGTTCACGCAATATAGAATCTACATGTTGTTCTTGAACGATTAAAAAACGCACATATTTCTCCTGATTCACTGCTTTTATTGAAGAAGCTTTTTCTCAAAAGACCCAGATTTTTATACATACATGCATGCTCGTTCATATATCAGAATGCCGACAGGGCTAATTGTTTTCGTTTGATAGTTCATTAATTGCATACTTAATGTCCTAGATGGTATATATTATTAATAATAATAAAAGATAAGTTGACTTAAAAGACACTATATAATACAAATTTCTTACACATAAAAGGTCTATTACTTGCACATAATCTCTTTTCATCATGATAGAAATACGTTTTATAAAGCAATTAGGACTTTATGACAGAGACATATGATTACACCTAAAACGCCCCACTTAATATATACATGTACATGTACTTCCTTCATTTTTTACAATTAGATTTCTTTTCTGCAGTATGTAGTTATTGTATTAAATATATAAACCATCTAAGACATATCGCAAAATCATGCCTACTGCATAATTAGTTCTACATAAAATTCTCAGGTAAGCACAATAATACGCATATAATACTAGATCTGCTTCGTTTTCATAGTAGTGGCAACAATAAAACTACATTTATCTATAACTTGTAACTATACTATGCATATCATATCAGCATGAATGGTATAAACTGCACTTATATTAACCAGCTAGAATACCGGGAGTATATATCAATTCATGTCCGAGACGTGTATTGTTCAGTAATTACCTTTATATAAGATAGCAATTTATTGACTTATATGATTTGTTTAGATTCAAACCTTTATACGTCTTTGCCTATGACTACCGGTCTATTAATATTGCAATTAACTGGGATGAAGTGAGGTGTGAAAAGTTTACCAGGTGATCACCTTAGACGGCTGTATCCCACGTTCCCCACTTTTTCAACAACAAAAATGTGGAGAAGAATGTTGTTACATTATAGAAGGATTATAGTCTGTTTCTGATTTTGGTAATATTTACCTGTGTTTTTACCAGTGTCCTACCTGTGTTTTAACAAGTGGTGCCACACAGAGGCAACTTACTAAACTTGATTAATGAAAATGTTCCAGTGTATATAGTTTTGAAATAAGAACCAATGAATCGAATACCTATACAGTCAAGTCATAGACTAGTACTGCAGGCTGCCTTACCTGTGCTTACTTCACTGGAGCTCGGCTACATCAACGGGAACACAGCAGTGTGAGTTAGCGGGAAAAACGCCTAGTATCCAGGCATCAGGGTCCAGTTCTCGTGATCAAAGGTATAATCATAAACTAGGTGTTATGTGCCTAGATATTAGGTGGTGTTCCTGAGATTTAGACCTTGTCCCTGTACTTTAGATATTGTGTTTCTTTCTAGATGATGCTCCGCTAATTTAGTCTTGGTTTTCGTAATTTAGTCTACGTGTTTTCAGTTTAGATAGTATATGACATAAAGTTAGGTCAAGGAATTATAAATCCGTGGTGTTTTGTTGAACTAGGTGCTAAAATGACTTAACTAGGTCATGATTTTATAAGTAGATGGTTTTGTATATATATAGGCCCAAAATGCATTTTCTAGGTCTCATATAGTTCCCAGTGTTCCCAGGACAATGAACTCGCGACTTCCTGTTATAAATTTGACGAACGTCTTATGTAAATGTCAAAAAACGATTTGATTAGTGAACCTTCTTGGCTTAATCATGAGATGTTACATGCATCGTGACAGTTGAATAGCATTCCAAAGATTGTGATAAATTGCGATGCTTGCAATTTTACATAGTTTTATAACTGATGTTTTTAACAATAGTAATATGTTATGGAATGTCTTTATATAAGGTGAATACTGTTATTGGAGCAGTGCCAGTTTTATCAACGTGTTGTAGGACAGGTGCAACTTCATTTTTAAATCAACGAGGAGAGTGCGTTTGTACTAAGCAGGGTTGCTTCGTACATTCAAAATGATTTAACTGATATTTTAAAAAAATAGCTTTAAAGCTTTAGTAACAACGAACTCAATGTGTAAGTGAAACAAGAACGTGAATTTGTTGTGAACTTAAGTATGATATTTTGTGATTTTTTAAGTGTGTATATATTATATTATTTAATTTGCTCTATTATTGTAAATACATTTATTGATACTTTAAAATTTACATACTGATCTTAGCTTAACTTATGTGCAAAAGATACCAGATGATATATATTTTTTTAAATATTACATATATATATTTCATTGTATTACAAATAAACACTTAATATTTCAGATTGCTTTACAACTCCATCACCGTCAACATTGGAAAAGTCATAACACAGCGGGAGTAAACCGTGTATAATTGTTTCAAGATTTTTCAGGAATAAAAAAAGTTGTCATCACCACCTAACATCGTCAAAAATATCTTTCCTAGCAATTCTCAATATATAAATAACGGGGATACCAGAAACCATAGATCTACGTCAAGCGTGTGGAAGTGAGACAAGTGGTATTTACATAAAAACTCAAATGATCAAGTCAATGATTATTGCCTTTAACAAACGAGATGTTAAAATGTAAACATGTGAATATATAGGCCATAGAGTAGACGACACGATGTCGTTTAAGATGGTTTGCCTATGGATGCATACGAAGAGGCAGAAATCAAGCACAAGAAATCAACTGATTCAAAAGACAATACCGAGACCATCTTCCTCGGGGAACTTGATGAATGATCAATAAGATTCATCGAAATTTTGTTTTCTATAAGACCAATATGAAAACATAAATCAGAAAACAAACCCGAGAGAAAGTGAACAACAACAACAGAACTTCACGGAGAAAATAAATACATTCATGATTATAGAAGATTGATATACCGCAAAACGTCTGTGACTTACAATTGAAACTGTTTCATTGATTTTGACTTTTGTTGGATAATTTTGCAACTTAACTATTGTCTTGATCCAGACAATATATAAACGAAATTGATCAACTTATGAATACGTCACTGACCTCTGGGGTCATATGAAGTATTTATTAGTACAATGTATGTACTACTGGATGTCACCATTGACATAATATGGACATAGTTTAATAGATACTTGTGAGCCGAGATGAGTACATATTTCGCAAACAATGAAAATATATATATATCAGAAAAACGTCATAGGAAGAAGGAGCACACAATGAACATATTTAAATGTGCATAGACAGTGACAAAGTACCAAGGAAAGTGATACTGAAAAGGGCGACCATTGGAGGAATTTACGTTGTAAATTGCCCCAACTACAAATACATGTTTTAGTAAGTATGTACACAAGCAGACAAACCTAGATAACGTACACATGTGTGTATAGCATATATGTTGATAAATAATGAATCAATCAATGTCTTTATATTTTAAAATACCTATAGATGCCTGTCGTGTGAAACACCTACTTATGTCAGTATTTTTAGCATCTTTAAGGGAAGTTAATGCAAACGTTTGTATTATCTCCGGTATTTTATTACGATGAAGACATGTTGTTGTGTTAAGGACTAGGTTCAGCCATATTGGATGTAACTTGGTTGAAAATGATAATATTGAAATTTCAATGACATTAGCTTTATACCATTATGTTTAATATTGATATATTTAAAATCTATACTTACAAAACAAAATATTCAGTAATTAATATCCAAATGGGAGTGCACAAATATTTTTCATATAATTATTTAAAACATTAAAAAAACTAGAATGTTAGCCCATCGTTAAATTTTTAGTCTGTTAATCAGAGTATCAGGGTGAACTTTCTGAAATTTGATCCTGATGTGATCGATGTTTAGAATGTGCGTAAGTCGCCATCCTTGTGACGAGTAGGTTCACTTCTTCTGCGGTTCTCAAGTGAAAGAGATATCTATTCAAAAAACGAAGGCTCTATCATTCTATCATTCTGTATACATTAATGAAACATAAAAAAATATTTCATTGTTTTTATTATCTTTTGCAGTATTCTGCAAACGTGCACACGTTTTGGGGCATATAACTCAGAACATCTGAAAAACCACCAAACGTACCAAAATTTGGCTGAAATTATTGATTTTCCTTCACAAAATATACTTGGTAGTCAATTTTGGTGATGTATTTTGCAGTATCTAGTAAAATAACAAGTTTTTTGTAAAAACGCCTCGGCAATATTGAATTGTTAAGTATCTTTTTCATTTCAATAAATTGTATTGACAAATATATTCAAACGTCAATTGGATCGAATAACAGGCAGAAGCAAATATAAACTCTCTCCGTGATAGGTGGCCGAAAAAAAACTTAGTTTATAAAATCAATTAAGAAAAATAATGTGAAATGAAAATTAATTTTGTATAAACACAAAACAAATAAAATTAACAAGGGAGATAACTAGTAAATGTTGACAAATAAAAGCACAACACATTGTACATATACACGGTGGTGCATGAAGTTGTTCTTAATCGGCTATTGTTTACATTGTGTGCCGAGCTTAGCCTCGTTTTCGATGTTTACCCCGGTGTCATAAATAACTTTTGAACAAAACACAAGCACAGTAGATATACAGTACATTACTCTATAACTTTGATGAACATAAATAATGTTATATACAAGCATTTATAGATTCACTAATAAAATTTAGGATATTTTTTTTTTAATTTTCCTGTTTATATCTACATCACAGAAAGGGCATCCATGAAGGAAAGTATATTTAGATGATTACGATAACCATAATTCTTTAAAGAAGCCAAGCGATTATGTCTCTGTTCATTACACATGGGGAAATAAAACAAATAGTGAGATACAGTTTCAAAATTAAAAGAACATGAACATGCTGGACTGGCTAATAGATGGTGTTTATGTAAATCAAAATTGAGGTCACTGCACTCAATTCTAAGTTGGCATAGAACGATATTGGCCCTTCTGTCCCCTTCTAATTTAAAAATTGAAGAAGTTACATTTGTTGTAACTTTTTTATTAAAGATCGTTTAAAACTAGAAAGTGATGGAGCATTAAACAATGTAACATCCATATTGTTGTAAAGTACCTAGTCCTGAACATGCAGAAATTATAAGCACACCCGAAATGAAATGTTAAGCTGTTGTAATTTGTCTTAATATGAACAGAAGACCATTGCACAATAGATTTAAAACATGTCAGTAGTCAAAGCTTGATTAAGAGGATTAAATTCAATCGAAATTCTCCGGTAGTTTATTAAGATTACAATTGGTTGATGTATTTACATGCATATGTTTTATCTATTTAGTTTTTAAAACTGTATTTATTCAGTAAATGGCAAATTTATATCAAATACAGACGACCAATAAGAATTGGAAAACATGTACGGAGTACTTAAAGCAGTTTGTCTCATTAAATCAAAAATTGCATGCATAGAGAAATGCATTGCATGTATTATTGTGATATGAAATAACTAACGGAGGAAAAGCTTAATGCGACTTATTAGTCCCAATTTCTTTTTATTATTACAACAATTGAGTTTCAGCGATAGACTTTCATTACAACATGATAATTAATAAAATCAATCTCAATATGATTATGTCACAGTAACTTGATCAATACAAATAATTGGAAAGCCAGGTGAAAATACCACTTAAACTAAATCACTTAAACTAAATGTGACGGTCAGACCGTTAAATTATATTATTATTATGTTAGTCTTTATTGAGATATATTGATAAATTGTATTAAAACTAGTACGCATGTACATTGTACATCTTGTAAAGACTAATCTGTACATTGTCAAACTGCCTTTTGTTTGGTTGATGTTTTTTTCTATTCAGCACAGTAATAGAGCTTTTATTTATACATAAACATGGACTAACTTTTAATTTTAGCAAAAGTTTTGTCATACTGTCAATCTATTAAAATTCCCCACTAACGTTTGTGAGTTAACTTGCTTAAATGATAACCTTGAAGTTCAGAAAGTATATACTTATAATGGAAATAATCAATTGATAATAATTAATCAATTGGTCAATGTTTTGTACTAGTGGGGTGACACCTGAAGGGATGTCACAGATGGAATGAAGTGTAGAGGAAATAACTCATTAGGAGGCACGGTGGTCTAATGATAAGATGCTGGGCTCGTGATCAAAGGGTTGAAAGTCGGAGTCCTCCTGACCTGGGCACTACTGTGTTGTATCTTTGAGCAAGATACTTTACTCTGCTAATGTTCCAGTCTACTTAGCTGTAAAACTATGTGGTTTGGCAGTGCTAATCAGAGATCCCAGAGGAATATTCCGTGGCGCCCATCATAGACAATCTTTATTTGTTAGACCTTTTCCCAGATCCAGTCCAGTCCAGTCCCAAAAACAAATACAACAACACAGAACCAGCCGAACGTTCACATGAAATTTCCGTTGTCAAAACCAAGACTGTCTGTCAGCCATCTTTTTTTCTAATCAGTCCCAAAATCAAAAGCTGGTAGGTTATAATCATGTACTGACCTTGACGGTCAAATAACAGAAATGAGAATTTTCATGAGAAATTCTCAATCTTTAATTTCACATTAAGGATGATGAAGATCTCCGAAGATGTGTATTCACATAAAGGAGCGCAACTCCCTTTAAAGAAGTCAGAACTAAAAGAATTAAAATGCTCATGTACAACTACATAATACGGCATTCATGTATAATCACAAACTGATCATCCATGGAAAGTTTATCTAAATCTATCTGGACAAGTTTTTCCCATAAAGAGCTATATAGCTCTCTTAAAAGGGCTCGAAATCTGAAATTAAACTGCAATGCACAACCGCATAACAAATACGTATCACCCATGTGAAGCTACAATGAAATGATGATGGTCTGTAAGTTAAAGAGGCAATTAAGTGTACCCACGTTTTGTTTTTTAAATCAACTAGCTAAAGAATGAAAAATATCTATATTCAGACAAAGGAATCAACAACAGTTTACGACAGTGACACATTTTTTACTTTTCTACATAATGCCTATATTTGGCAGTTATGCAATGCTGTTAAGTAAAAAGTTGAAGTCGTTCAGAAAAACACAACTTCATGTCACGGTGGTCAAGCCTACCAAGTTTGAAAGAAATTGGTTGAAAATTGAAGGAGGAGATTTCTGGGCAAACAAAAGTTTACGACAGATGGACGGATGGTAGACTCGATACCATAATACTTCATGTCATTTTTGACGGGAATATAAAAATTTTATAGAATATACCATATTAGAAACACGTTTTTATATTTTAAAATGTTGATCTAATTTCAAGCCATAATGCTATTATTTCTACGTGGATTTGAACCTGGGTCTCCCGCCACATAGTGACAAGAGTGATGACCACTACACTATAGAAATATATCATAGCAAAACTGACTTTTTCTTTGATACATGTTGCATTTCATTTTGAAACGTGCATGTTTTTACTTTTAAACAAGAACACTGACAAATCTGCAAGGGCCCTGCCATGAGGCTATTGATCTCCCCAAATGGTCAAACCCAACAAGGCTGATATTAGGTCAATTAATTCCATGTCAATTTCTGACAAACTTTGCTTCATGATGTCATAAAGAAATAATCATAAGTGAAAAGTTACAAAATGTGACTTTTGTGTTTTATGTTTTATATAGATAAACGTTTTGTTTCATTATGCTATACATGTAGGAAACAAAATTCATCTATGAAAAAAAAACAATATTTGACCTTGACCTTTGACCTGATGACCTTGAGAATTTTGGGCTGGGGGTAGGGAGCTCCATCATTTGTAGAAATTTGAATCCCAGCCATCTAGGGAAACTATTAATAAAGTTCAACTCAGAACCAAGACCCCTAGGGCTGTTGATAGACCTTACATCAATGTTAATATCATGATTGTGATCGTCTCTTAATGCCAAGCAATTGTATATTGATTTGGAATGGGGATCTAGCTCAATCATTTAAAAGTTATGACTCCGGAGTTAAGTCTGCAAGGGCGTGGCAGACCCTGGAGTCAAACTCAAAATCATGATTGTAATCGTCTGTTAATGGCAAGTTATATGTATTAGCCCCACCATATGTACAATTTTGAAGTTTCACCTCACAGTGATGCTACCCATGTGAGGCAAATATGAGCAATATCTATTGCTCGGCTTCAGTTAAGATTATTCGTTTATATCAATATAGCCAAATTGACCTCTTTTGGCCCCATCCCATCAGGCAGGTCAGCCCAACCATTTTTACAATTTTGAGTCACCACCCCATAGAGATGCTTCTGGCCAGATACGGTCTAATTCCAACCAGCTATTATAATAGAAGAAGTGGATTGTACAAAATATGACCTTGCCTTTTGATCAAATGCGCTTGTCATTTAGTCAGTTGAGTCTATGTTTAAATCTGACCAACTCTGCTTCATAATGGAAGAACAAAATGTTCATCAGTGAAAAATTACAGAAATTTACCTTGACCATTGACACAGTGACCTTGGCATTTCAAAAGTTGATTCTTTATTTAATTCTTACTGACTTTACTTCACAATTTCGATAAAGCGCCTTAAGGCCTTTCCATTGGTGAATAGTATTTGATTCCAGCATATCTGGATCTAGAGAAGAAGACTTTTGAAATTTTAGCCAATATGACCCTTTTGAGCCCCTCCCCAATATCCCGGGGTTGGACTAGAGTCATTTTATTAACATCAAACCATCGTCTCTTGGTTATTATATATTCCGACCAAGTTTCAATAATCTCAATCTGAAAATGAACAAATATATCCAAAAGTGTCGATTTTCTATATAAACTATTGAAAACTTAAACCAACTCCCTCCCGGGGGTGGGGGGCTGAAATCTGGCGGGGGAGGGGGGGGGGGGGCTGAAATTAACAATTTTGATAAGGCACCTTAAGACCTTTTCTGGAGAAGAAGAGTTTTGATTTTTTTAACTATTTTGACGCCTTTTGTGCCCTCCCCTCAGGCCCCTAGGGGGTTAGGACCATAGAATGCACAATTTAGGTGCATCGTTTGCCAGGGAAGGTTCGACAAATTTCATTGAAACTGGTTCAGGAGTTTTCGACGATAAGACGAAAAGAAAAGGGTCATTACTCTGCAAAAGAACGTCCGTAAAAAGTGGCGATCAAATTAAACTTGTTCAAGCCTTTCAGTTATATGACCTTGTTTCCAAGTTTCAAGTTTCAAGGTTAATATTTGTTTCAGTTATTGTACGGAAACCAAAGAAAATGACATTTTTGTTAATCAAAGGGCCATAACTCCACCAAAAGTGGAGATCAAACATGGCTTAGCCATTTAGGTATTTTATTTTGGACCAAGTTTCACGAAAATCGGATAATTTTTGTTGCCATTATAATTATTGCATGGAAACGAAGTATGACAGACAGACAAACCCAAATTAATATCTCCGGTGTCGGTGAAAGCAGGGAATAAGTAGTCCTCCGCTTTGACATGCTGTCAAACATTGTTATTTCAAATCTAGATCTCTAAAGCGCTTAAATGATGAACTGTTTAATCATCCATTTACAGGCTTTAATGACTATGACAATGGGCTGTACATGTACATATATTAATGTGTAGATCGTCACTCACTTTGTCTCTGTGACATTCGCTGTGTTAAAAAAAGTCAGAGGCAAGTCGTTTAAACAAAACAAGATTTGTTGAACAGCTTCTTTAATAGAATTATCCCGTATCCCGTTGTGTGGAAAAGCTGCCTGTCTGACTTGGGGTTGTACCTGCCTCAATCCTTAGGCTTAATGTTGAGCCTTGAAAGTGTTATTTTTACTTTCAACATGGCTTTGGAATCGCCTGTCCAGAAAATTGGTCGGTTGTGTTTTAAAACATTTATAAAGGATAATATAAAGTCCTACCAGAGATTGACATCAGCAATGATCATGCCTACAGAACATACTAAGGTAAAACTAGAACTGATGCCAGGATAAATATAATACCCCCGCAATCCGCATTAGTGAATTGACAACTGGAATTGTTATTTATGATACCCTGTGCATACCTCTATTTCTGAAAACTAGAATGGCTGGAATATGTTTTGTTCATAATGAAGAGAGTATATGGCAACCAACATTAAATTGTGAGTAGTTACCAAGGCAACCAAAAGTTTGGACGCATGCAAATCTACACATGATAAACATTTTCAAATTATACTCCATGTACATATAGTAACACAAGTTAAATAGTATAATGTAGGGGAGATAACTTCAATTTCAAATGCAAAGTTGATGCGGTCTGCTATATGTGATGAATTTTTGAAGTTTATAGTTTTTTTTCAAAGACAGCATTCTCATTTAATGACTTTATTATAATGTCATTGTACGTAGGTAATTTTCTTTTAATGATATAAGGACGAATTGTTCCATACAGGAAGAGAGAATTGGATGTAAATAAAAATATACAAAGTGTTTGTCTAAGTGAAAATATTTTTGAATAAGTAAGATCAAAATTAAATGGATTCGCTTTGACTTTGTAACTTTGAAAAATAAGAGAATACCGAAACACAATCAAACTATAACCCGAACTCAATATCGATACAACTAGGGGGGGGGGATATGAAAAAAAGGAAATTTTTACATGTACACTTTCGTCGGTGAAGAAAACCCCACTAAGAAATAGCATCCCTACCAACTGGAGAGATAACAACCAGCCCTATCAAACATCACTCTCTTCACATGCCTATATGTTGGGTATTCACCTTATTTTGGAGGAGAAAAGTACTCAGAAGCTATGACTGTTCGCGTTAGTGATCACGGCTACCGTAATAATGTTAAATTGTGCCTAATATTTTGATAGGACGAATGATGCTAAAGAATAAATGACTGGCTTCTCTGATAAATTATCGTGATTTCTAAGATACACCCTAGGCAAAAGTACAAGAGACTTAGACTATTAATGTAGGTCATATAAGGTTAATTCCACGGCATAATTAAACTGCAATAAAGACAATGTCGCCTTAATAACGAGCAGCTAAACTCTTTCACCTTCATATCATACACAATATACCTCTCAACAAAACCACGATGATAAAACTTGCTCAAAGTCCTAATCAACCCACATCTCAAATGTTCCTGTGCTGCAAATGTTCGTCAACAGTCGACATCTATTACGGAAATCTCCATATTGACAGCTATTTCTATACGAATAGGTCGTTGTAAGTGAACTCCCAGGGTATCAAACAATCATAACAACTGCTGAATAACATTTCTGTTTATACAAAACAAACGTGAAATAAACTCTAAACGCATTTTGATTGGCTGACATCGTGAACTTTGACCGGAACAACGTCACCTGCTGATTGTTTAGGACGGCATCGATTGTTGTCGTCGTCATCACTTGGTGGGAATATTGACGAGATGATACGTTTTTCGCATAGCATAGTCGGAGGTTCTCTCCAGTTATTTCTGACCCGGGTTGTGGTAGAAACAGGTCACACGACTCGAGGTTATTGGATATGGAATTTTTTTCATTTTCAATCTTTCTTTTGTTCCTATTTTGTCTCTAGTTTAATCGATTTTCAGTTCGGATTATCGTTTTGTTGACGCTTTGGTATGCTCTTATCTCTTTTGTATTTTTCAATCCAATTAAATAATTGTAGAACCTCGTGTCTTTTGTGACTTTTAAAAAACAATTAAACGAGAGTGAAATAAATACCATATCTAGCAATAACTCGATGTGTAACCTGTAGGGAATATATGAAAGCTGTGTGTTTTATTCTTTCAAAATTTAACGTTTACCAAATCACCTGGTTATTTAAAACGTGCATACATACTGCATAGTATTTCTTTGTACAAAATCTGTGTATAAAATGTGTTTTGCGATGATAGACTGATTGTCAAGTTTAGATATCAGGTATCAATTCCAAAAAAAAAATGATTCGAGGGAGTTTCTTTAGCTAAATATAACTAATTACCTAACACCACAATCATGTAAGAGTTCAATTGTACTATTCTTCCTGATTACCATGTCAACTTTATTTAAATAACAATCATTTATCTATGTTTTAAGTACTTCATAATATTTTTATTACTACTAAGCTATATCTAACTATACTATTTTTCAATAAGAACATATTATGTTTATATGATCAGTATTTAAATAAATTGACAAAAGAAACAAGTATTAAGGTCGAGTAGCAACATCAGTTATAAAATAAGTCAAAAGAGTACTTAATTTATTATTTAATTATGTTTATTTATGTTTCAATTAAGTACACTGAAACATTAGGTGTTCCACAAAACACCACTTTGGGACGCTAACATGTACGCAATGTTATATTTTATTCGGTGAAACCTCTCTTAAAGACCATCTCAGAATTAAATCCACCTCACTATTTCTTTGTAAAACCACTTCATTTCAGTCCGAAAAATAATTTATAGATATCTTTGTATTTTAAGCTTCACTATTAAGACCACCTCACTGTTAAGATCACCTCGCTACTAAAACAAGTTTTGAAAAATCCCATATACCACTTAATTTCACCTCATTGCTCAGACCACCAACCAAATACAAAGTCACCTGGTGTTTATTCCACGGTGTACAGACACCTGTCAAGGGTGAGATAAGAAAACTGGATTTTGGTGTCAAACTGGCTTATCAGTTACAATTACTGGGTGTGGAACATTATAAAGCCTATATAGCTAATGAGCCATGAAAACATGTCAAAAAGTGGATTTCAGAAAAAAATGTCTGCATGGTCAGTCACCCTCGGTAATCAGACCACCTCGCTATTCTATTAAGACTAAGGTGGTCTTACTAGAAAGGTTTCACTGTTTATCAATTTTACATACTTCATATGTACCTTGAACTGGTGAAATTTTACCTAGAATATACACTGAGACTAAAACAATGTATTCTGACAGGATCACCGCTTAAAGCCTTTCTTCCTTCGTCGTTTGATTGCGTTTTGTGTCCTTGTAATCGCTTATGTCAGTTCATGGCATGGCCAGTTTGAGAAATGGAGGAAAGTTTGAGTTCCCGGAGAAAAACGACCGTCCATCGGCAAATATTTATCCGCTGCCTCATATCGTCCTCGAACCTGCGGCCCCGAGGTGAAGGACCAGTGGTGGCATAGCGTCAGACAACATACTCTATTGGCAACCACGCCCCTGAAATGGGAAAGAAACAATATTTTACGAGAAAGAAAAGAAATGAAACAAGTGAGACGATCGAGGCGCGAACCCGAAACCACTAGCTTATGGAGTCATGACGCTAGGTCTACCACCAAACAATGTCGGGACCAGTTGAACTTCCAGACATCGTTACCAAGGTCGTAGATCACCACGTGACAAGTGTATGTCTAATGTAGATTAATAGCATATCTCAGTACATGAATAGATACATAATTGCTTCGTGGATGACCTCAATCTTATACTAACAATAAATTAGATTTGAAATTTAAATAAACAGGAAACAGAAAAACCGACTGAACTTTGGGAATCCCAGATTGTATTACTATGTAGGTCAGACAGAAAGGTCGCATTATGTTGCTCGCTTTATAAAACCAGATCAAATCTCATTAAGATTATGATTTATTTAATGAAATACCATCATAAATTTATTAAGCAAATATAACATTGTTACTCATCATCCAGGCCTTCAATTAAAGCTTCTACAGCAAAGAATGATAACTCTTTCCTTTAAATCATGCTGTGATTTGATAGATTATTGTCTCACCTGTAAATGTACATGGTTTAGAAAGTCATTTTTATTAGATATGTTTATAAATAAATTAAAGAATACCGAAGCGTTTACACAATCCATATCCGAACTGAAATAGATTAAACTATTAACTACTTTCGATTTAAGATAGAAATTATGATTAAAATGCTCCTTTTGTAATGCGTAATACAAAAGGTGCAATAAAATAATTAGTAATAAACGTATTGTATTTAAAAAGCGTATACATAGTAATGTCTTTCTCTTTCAATATCATTAATAGAAATTGTAAGCTTTAATGGTAGATACATGTACCTTGTAACCCATTTCTTTTGAATACTTCAAAAGTGCATACAAAATTGTTTTTGTTTTTTGTTATGATATTGTATGTTCAGATTCAGATTCAGATTTCTTTATTCCTTGTGCAAAAACACATCGGAGAGTAGACATACATGTATGTATATTACAAATTCATAATGAAACATGTTAACAAAAACAGTCATATCAACAATGTAAGCATATTGTATAACGGCAAGCATGAGAACAGTATGTATTATCATTAACCGTGCAGTACGACAAAATGACAGCATATATTATTTTTATAAGCATTTTACAAATACAACCTATTGAAATGTAAATTGGAAAAAATCGATATAAGATTATACAGTGCTATTCTGACGTTTACTACTTAAAAACAAGAATTTCCCTAATCTATTCAATTCCTTAATGTTTTGTGTATTAAATAGTTGAATCAATTTGAAAACACTTGGTCGTTTATAATAATAAGGCTTAATAAATTCGCACCTTAAGTCGTTATAAAAGTTACCCTTTAATATAAAGTGAAATTCATCTTCAATGCTACAAGAGGTACATAAATTACAAAATCTTTTATCCCTATGAAGGTTTCTATAACGCCACTGTTCAATATTTAAATTATGTGAGCTAAGTCTAAAACGAGCTATAACCTTTTTATATGAGTTGTTTATTGATTTTCTTAAATATAATTGCAGTGTAAAATTATCTATCAGGTGTCAATAAAGGAAACCTTTTGAAGTTGATTGTATATTTGCTAGTATTTCCTGCCGATAAATATCAAAAAGTTTTTGCTCAATGATTGTATGGGTATTTCTGTCATTAATTGCATTGTCCCAAAGGTAAGTTAAACCCAATTTGTTAAGTTCAATGCGGATATCTGAAATCCAGCTATCATTAGACAAAGTTCTTTCCTCGTAACATGATTTTAAAATGCAATTATTCGTAGTTTTTAATTTTAACCAATATTTGATAATTTTCAATTTCCTACATACAGACAAAGGTAATCTTCCTAAATCACAATAAACTAAGTTGTTACAAGTACTCTTCTTAACTCCGAGTAGCCTTTTACAAAAAGATATATGTATCTTTTCAACATCCAAAGCCTTATGAAATCCCCATACTTCCGCACTATAACTTAAAATGCTATTGACATAAGTGTCGAATACAGAACATTGTGTTGTGATATTAAAACTATGATTTTTGAACTTATTACAAAGTGCATAATATGCCTTATTACCTTTATCTGCCACATGTTTTTGAGTAACATTAAATTTTCCGTTATAATTAAAAAGCATGCCAAGATAATTGAATTGGTTAACGACTTGGAGCTCTTTAGTGTCATAAAACCATTTTTCATTTTTTCTTATCCCACCACCATTCCTAAAAACTACTATTTTTGTCTTATCAGTGTTCAAATTGAGTTTGTACTTTTCATTATATGATTTGAGAGCTTCCAGAATTTGTTGTAACTTTTCTGGCGTTTCTGCAAATAGCACCGTATCATCGGCGTACATTAATAGAAAAACATTGATTAAATTGATTTCGATTGATGGACAACCATCTTTTATTAAATGTATTTCACAGTCATTGACGTACATGGAGTACAAAATGGGTGACAGAATTTCCCCCTGGAAAAGACCGATTGTATTAGGGAAAAAATCTGAATAAAAACCATTGTGCTTTACAGAAGACTTTACCGAACTATACAATGATTGAATTATTTGTAACATTTTCCCTCTAACACCCTGCTTAATTAATTTACACCACATCTGAGATCTGTCAATTAAATCAAAGGCTTTCTTGTAATCAACAAAGCAACAATAAAGTCTTCCACCTTTTTAACTTAAGTATCTATTAATTAAAGTCTGAAGGACAAATATTGCATCAACGGTTGAATGTCCAGGTCTAAAACCAAATTGAGCATCTGTTATTATATTATATTTAATATCCCAATTCATCAGTCGTTCATTCAATATTGAAGTAAAAAGCTTCCCCATACATCTCACTAGAGTAATACCCCTGTAATTATTTGTATTTACTATGTCGCCTTTCTTATATACCGGGGTGATACTTCCAGTTGACCAAGCTTCAGGAAAAATCCCTAATTCAAAAATAGAATTAAAAAGAGTGATTATATATGGCAAAAGTATATCCTTGCAATCAATAAAAAGTTCATTTAGCATTTTGTCCTCACCACAACATTTATTTCTGCGTAACTTATGTATTGCAGAAATAATTTCTTTTTCTGTAATATGCGAGTCTAATTCTTCAAATACACACGATGCATTATTTTCATATAAAGTTCTTTCTCCTATCTCATTCACTGGATTATCTTGACAACTTAAATTTTTAAAATGGTTGTAGAATTTGTCCAGAGATATTTTGTTGGAAACTTTAAATTTTCGTTTCGAAAAGTATTTATAAAAATGTTTCGGGTTGTGTTTTCTAAGAAACTCCATCATATCGCCCTCCTGTCGCTGATATTCTCTCTTCAGTCTTAATTCAAATTTCTTATAATCGTTTTTTTCTCTATCAATATTCTGTGATTATCAGCATTTTTACAATTGTTAAATGAATGTAATGCATCTTTGTATATCTTATATTTCTGTTTACATGTGAAATTAAACCAGGGTTTATCCTCACACTGAATTTTTTTTTTCTTCGGAACTTTATCAGTTATAGTTGACTTACATCTATGTACGTCACACAATGGTAAACAAATTTCATTTAGAGAAGAACAAAAGCTGTCAACACATACTTCGACATCTGTCTTGTTTAACAAAGGTGTAGCGAGGATCTCATTTAAAACACAAGTATTTTGACGAAGTTTCTGTCTAATGGCGTGTACATTCTCATCACTCCACTTTACATTTTCGCATTCACATCTAGCATGGGATTGAGTTCTAAGGAATTCTTCGTCCATATTTATATCTAGTCTTAATTTAAAACATTAAGGTGATTGATCAGACATGGTTACAAAATTACCAGACTTAAAATCGTTTACATTATGAAAGTTGTCACCCTCTATTAAGAGGTAATCAATCAGACTGGTACCAACAGAACTGAAAAAGTAACACTTCCATCCGGGTCACCCGAGTGACGTCCATTCAATATCCTAAACCCAGTAGATTTACACAGAGACAATAACTTCCTTCCAAACGTGTTTACAAATTTATCCATGCTTTTCCGCTCAGTAAGATCATTCTCATTATCAGGTTGATAGTCAACAAAATCAATTAATACATTACCATCATTACCAAAGCCGTCATTATTTATCATATCAGGTCTGGTACCAGTTCTGGCATTGAAATCTCCAGTTATGTACACTTTACCGTTTGATTTATAATTTATGATAGAATTTTGCAACTTTTAACCATATTATGCTATCGAGTAGATTTTCAACCATAGATATCTTATCTTTTAAGAAATATTTATAGAAGATAACAATACCACCACCAATACCAGTTTTCCTCGGGAAGACATATTTACAATAACCATCTAAATCAAATTCATCTTTCTCAGATAACCAACATTCACTGAGACACACAATGTCATAATTTATGATAACAGACAAAAAGTCTGAATTACAGAGCTTTCCTAATAGACCTTTGCCAATGTTCCACGATAGTACCGATAGGTCTCGCTCAGCAATACGCGGATGCGCGTCACTCTCCGCGTGGTCCTATGTACGATGACCCGAGTTACCTGCAGCTGCTGTAGCAGCGTAAGTGGCCGCCGGGGCCGACTGACCAGCCCTGTTCCCAGGAGCCTCGTGATCACCATCATATAGTTTTCCATTTACATATAGTCTGTCTCTAACCAATCTGATGGAGGGCTTATCTCCCGAACTTTTAAGACGCTTTACTATAGGATATAGTTTCTTACGGCGGTCCTCAATAACGGCGGGAAACTGTTCATGAATACCGAATGTTCCTAGGTGTTAAGTCTCTGAACGGATCTTTAATTTCTTATTACCCATTTACAAGTGAATAATTTTTGTTTGAAATTAAAGCATACAGGAAACAAAAAAACTCCGTCGACCTTTGGGAATCCCAGGTTTTAAGGTGATATACATGTATGTCGGACAGAAACGTAACACTGTTTCAAAAAATGCAAATGTTGGAATGTATTACTTTTATGAACATCAGTACATAATGAACAAAGTGTTGAAACAATAATATCAGATAACTTTTTAAAAAAAGATAGATCAGTGTACCTATTCCATTCATCGCTGATGTCATAGAAGAGTCGATTTGATATCCAAAGGTATGTTTTAAATTGATTATAATGAACCGAAAAATCGCCATCTTAAATGAATAATTTGTTATTGTATACAATTTATATAATTATAACATATATTATTTTCAATTTAAAAAAAAATCATATAACTTCTATTTTCAGATTTTTTTAAATTGAAAATAATTTAAGAATTTGTAAATTGTTTTGCAAGACAGTTAAAAGGTCTAACTTTAACAATGTTACTGTAAAATGAGACCAAGATGTACATGGTGGGTGTCTTCGATTGAAACAGAAAACGCTTACCCTTCCGGAACGCCCTGGGATGCACAAAAGAACGAATCAAAGTGATGTGGAAGGAATCATGTTAAGATCATTTAATCAACATATTTTTCATAACTAACCCTCTGAGAATAGCTTTATCATTTTTATTTAACAGCGATTGAATAACAATTAAGACTTGACAAACTGAAAACTATACAAATATGCCCAATGAGATTGAAATATTCTAACATTAATATGCATTTATACGAAAGGCGTTTTTGAAAATGCAAATGCAGGGATGTTACTGTATCAGGAACATCTTTATATAATTGAAAACACATGTTTGTTGTCTTTAAATCAGAGCTTTATCAATATATAACAAATCCGTTACAGTTTTAACTTTAAATTATTTTCAATTTCACAAGAAGAAAACAAAATTCCCCGTTTTTGAGGGACGTGTATTTACGAGTTTGTCCCATGAGCACATGACCTGGATATCCAATGACATACAATTCAGCATAAAACAAAACAAAAAACCAAATTAGATATGATTGGCAAAATGGGATACACAATTTCTGCTAGAAAGTGACCTCAGATTTAGCTGAAATTATCACTCATTCGCACGGTAAATTACATGGATAACTTCCCCGATATCATTTGCAATTCAAAAGACGCTTATCGGCATATTATGACAAAATATGATTTTATGAATATCAATTGCTCTAAGGATAACTGCGTGCACGTAGCACGAGAAAACGTACAGGCATTTGTTTGTAAAAGTATTCCATTGTTTTTTAACTCACGAATGTCTCTTCATCATTGCAAGAAAAAAGTCCGTAATGCAGGTACATTGTACATGAATGTGATTAAATGGTCGAATCGTGTTTCCGACCACAAAAGTAGAGGATCGAATGAATCAAAAAATAATTTTGTATCGAAATCCCCAAAAACATGTATGGTAATCCCTTCGACAATTTAATGAATGTGTGTGTCTCGAGGAAAATTCTTTAAAAAAAAAATGGAGTTTTTTTTAATTGAGTTTCAGTTTCAATTATTGTTGGAAGAGCAAGAAGCACTGTGGATTGTTTTTCAAAATAATTCCATTTTTTACAGTTAATTAAAAAGAGTTTCATTGACTTTAAGTATATTATAAAAAACATATATAATTATTTTTAACAGGTGCAATGCACCTTTCATACAAATGCACTTTATCAAGGCGAAATAATGTCATTTTCTAAAAAAAATATCAATGACAGAAGCGGTACATTTATCCCTTACTCATACGTGAATATATTGAAATAATACTTAACTAAATTTGGTTAACATAATATGTGTGAGCATATTTGTGTTTTTACTTTACAGATAAACTTTGCAAGTGTGGCATAATGACTTTGCTACAGTATCTATACTGACATTTATAACCAAACAAATTCAATTAACTAAAACGTATGACCATTGATCAAATAGTTGTTGTTCAACTCGAAAATAAGACTAGATGACGTATAACGTGGATTATATTTATTATTTTATTTGAACTCTTATCTGTTATATTAAAAATATTACAGAGAGTAGTTCTTATATTTATAAATGGTTCGTAAAGTTTTACCGTATGATTTAACTGGAACATATTTTGAAGCTTAAAAAAATAGAATTCCAATTATAATATTCAAGCTTTGGTAACAGCATCTGTCTCTCTTCTCTATGGTTTTCGCGCGTGTTAGGAATTGAGAATTATTGAGAAAATCTGATAAATTGAGTATCTGAAAACTTCGGCTTTCATTTATTTAAAAAAAAAATTGTGAAAAAAAACTCTAAAACCTTATCAATCGTACATAATATAAACGAACGAAATGCATTCAGTGAGAACAAGGAAATGAATATCTGGGTAAATGGCAAAAATCATATTTGAATGTTTTAAGAGTACGGAGCGTCGAGGTGAGCGCCCGAAAAGACGATGTCGTCTCATTTTATTCCGAAACATCGCCTTATGTTATACGATAATAGTGATAGCCATATTTCACATATTTATTTTGTGGTTTGAAAATGCTAATCTTGCTTTGGGCAGATACATAGCAGAAATATACAACACGCAATTAAAACAGAAGTATGTGTGCATATTTATTATTATTATTGCATCATGATCAGTTGTAGCGAACAACAGTTAAAAAAACTAGCAATAGCGACACAAGATACATTTTATTAATTTTGTTTATTGAACGTTTTAGATAAATAGTAGGATGTTGTTATCTAACATCAATACAAATTTTCTCTAACTGTTTTAGTTTGACGAATATGAATGATCATATAAACCCACCGGTTTCTTTGAAATAAAAAATATCATAGCTACTTGAAGAATCATATTACTCAAATACACACATACGTTTTTGTTAATTGTTGTTTGGATAACTTATATTGGCAGTGTAGCCCGGGTTGATAACACCAGTACTGCTTTTAGATTAAGACCTTTCTTACAATAAAGGATAAACATCCTTTTAAATACATACATTTTAAAGTTAGCACTTTAACCAGTTCAGACTGCAGCTTGATTTGTTGTTGAGATGATTTTTTACACAAAACACGACAGAAAAAAAATGTTGTTGTTAAATGGTCATTTATTAATGGCATACAAAAATTGTGAGACTCAAAATTCAGGATTTATATCACCAAATGTAAAATTTATGTTTAATACGAAAACAGAAATACTCTATATGCTTACCAATGATCCAGAATAGCAATCCCGAACCTTAACTGGAGAATGCGAGCATACACTGTAAAAATGACTTGGGAATGCGACCATACACTGTAAAAGAAACCTTACACATTTCAAAAAGTCTACGGATTGCATGTCTTTAAATGTAACGACAGTGACATATATTCTTTTGTGTTCATAATCTGCATGGCAACAATTAATATGCAGAATAAATTACCTTTTAATATGTAGGTGCTCGCCCTCGCGCTAACTGGTTGACTTTATTTAAAATATAAAAATATTACTTAATCTAAATGCACTTTACAGATGTACTATTTATAAAAAAAATACGTATCTTAAATCGTATTAATTTGTTTATTTAACTTTCTTAAGATCAAAATGATAGGTGAAATTAAACAACATTCATAATTTGGAGAGGATCTGTGCTAAAAATAAAGGATCACGTGACTTCCTAATTTGAATTGACGTAAGTATGACGTAAACGCCACGTATTGCTTCGTGTTAAAATGTTCTAAAATAAGATTGATATTGTGACATTTATGACAGTTCCAAAAGCAATACAATTGTAATAAATTGTAACATATTCAAATCATATACCAATTAACATATTTTAAAATGCAACTACAGGAATTCATTATGAGACTTCTGTATATAAGGTGCGTGTTATTTGAGCATTGTCAGTAGACTCTGGGAGCTGCATGATAAACACACATGCCAGCCACCTCAAACTGATGTCCATGAAGACTACCTTTTATTTCAGAAGGTTTGCATACAATCGCAAATATAACCATTAATATAAGTATAGGTATCATATTTCGATAATGTATTTCATTATTTATTATTATTCAAAGAATAATTTCAAACATCTAAAAAACATAAACGTTATTTCATATATGAAAATGATTATGTGAACATTTACTTACGGAAATGATATGAATGATGTGTTAACTGATGCATAAACGTTTTAAATATGATTTATAGGGTCAGATATCGTCGTTACAGCTGTAGCGACATAAATTTTGTTCGTGTATGGTTTGCTATATAATGCTAGATCAAACAAGAGTAAATAAATTGTTAGAAACAAAACAAAGATAGTGTAACCTTGTTATCTCGAAGTCAATGGACCATAGGAAAAACTTCGAGTTATCCAAGTATTCGAGTTTGCGAATTTGAATGTTTGTGTAAAAAACTTAGCAGAGACAGACAAAGCACGTCGATTTAGCGTGGATGCTATACGACTGCATAAGTATGTGCATTACTTCAAGCGTTTGTGAATATCATAAATACGTTATTCTGTATCATAGCAGTCCAGAAGGAAATTTTACTGTCTTACGTTCATGAAACAATATGTAGTTTTACTGGCATTTAACAAACATAATCCATCTGAAGATCTAAGATTCATTAAAACATAATAACATCCCTTACCTCCGCATAGATCCGGCATTGTATAGGGAGATTCAACTCGTTGGTCCCCATTTAACACACTTAATTACCTGAAAAAAAATAATAGTTCTTAACATCATTCGTTACATAGGAATCGAATAATAGGATATTTTTATTACGTAATTTTTCAAAATTAGAATTAACTGTCAAACTGTCAAGTGTTTTATTAACGTTTTCCACATAGCTTGTTTCTTTGAACACGGCATTGGTCTTACCAATCATATATTAAAGTCGCTGTCACTTAAATTATCAAAATTGATTCGATTATGATACAATGTTAAGAATGAATGTAATAATTAAAATGAAAGTTTGATCCTTGAAACTGAGTATGCATTAAAATGATTTTCATCAATAACCATGTATTATTGCCAAGTGGTTTTATGTACCTTAATTCTTCTGGTTGTGACTAATGAACGTATATTTATTTTCAGATTGTCATAATAACGACGACGCTAACATCACCATGGCAACTGCTATTTTTAAGACAGCAGAAGAACAGATCACATGTACTATTTGTTTCGAAATATTCAAAGAACCGAAAGCATTGCCTTGTCTCCATACATTTTGTAAGGAGTGTATCAGAAAATATGCAGTTGAAAAAAACACTCAACATCAAAACGCAAACGGATATCCATGCCCACTTTGCCGACGCCATGTGTCTATACCAGCGCGTTTCAGACACCGCCCACAAACTTGGGTGGATCAGCTTGAAAATAACCATGTGGTTAGCACAATGATTGCAGCATATGAAATACAAAAAGCAACAACAGAAATGTGTGCAGATCATCCTGATGAGAAGGTCGAGTTTTTCTGCGGTGACCATTCCAAGTTCATCTGTTCCTTGTGTTGCCTTCACCATGCTGATTGCAGTGGTATCGTGAGTCACAAAGAGGCAGGTAACGACTTTGAAGGTTCAAAGAAAACAGATTCAATCATGTCATTAAAACAAAATGACATACAACAACACATTTGCCAACTGTTCGACCAATGCAACCTAATTGAGGACGTAATAGATAAACGACGTGTTGCCATGGAGTTTCTTGATCAATCGGACCAACACGTTCGAGACGGGGTAATGTCAATGAGACAGAGAATCAATAAATTAATGGACAAACACAAACAAACTGTTGATAACCCATCGATGGCAAGTGCAGAAGTTTTAAAGCAAAGTGGAACCAATGGCTCAGATGCACTGCAAGTACAAACGTTGACGCTTCCGTTCCAGGGAAGACCATCTTGGATAACTGGGATAACTATTCTACCTTCCGGAAAGCTGTTTCTTATTGACCATGCGAATGGAATGGTGTCCGTTTTTAGTCTTTCTCTTGATTTTCTGTGTAAAACCTGCGTTACACCGGCACCATACGACGTTGTATCGATTTCATTGACTCAAGATCATGTGATGATATCGCTTCCAGACAAGAGAGAACTGGTGCAGTGTAAAGTACGTCATGATGGCTCTGTTGAAATGGGCAAGAAAATAAAGACCAATATCGAATGTAAGGCGATTGCATCTGATGGAAGGCATGTGGCTATCTGCTCCAACTCTGAGTTGCAAATATTTGAAACAGATGACGCAGCATGGATGATGCTCTTGGACGAATCTTACGAACCAATGACGTTCACCTACGTCACCATGCTATCCACAGAGAGGAAGGTTTTCATAACGGATCAAAGCTATCCCGAACCGCAAATTACGTGTTTAGATTTTGACGGGGCAATTTTGTGGAAAGTCGCCGACGGGCGAATAAGCTCCTGCACTGGTATTTGTGTTGCAGGTACACAGCTAATGGTGACGTCATGGGAATCGGGGAAAGTGTTCACACTTTCATTCAATGGGAACGATTTGAGAACATACAGCAATGCTACCGCGGTATCTCCATGGAAACTTCATGTGTCCGAGAGAGAGAAAGTCATTTGCGTTTCCCAACATAAGAACGCAATATCTGAGGAAGATAAACGGACAATCAAAGTATTTAAAATGACCTGAATAACTCATATTACCACGTAGACTCTCCAGAAGTAGATTGTAAAAACTCGAAACTGGTATATGACACCAACTACCCCAAAAGAGCCACAACTTCAGCTCACACCCCTAATTTTGAATTATATTATCATCAGCACTAAATCAGAATATCAACCATTGATTTTTGCTTTATATCAAACTCAATTATTATATTCTTGAAATTGCAGTCATTTTCCTATATATGTTTCTACAAATAGTCGGGTTCTCCGCTCTGATATCCCATATTTACAACATTGATAAGAGCAAACACAACAGTGTTCCGAACGACAGAATCTCTAATATTAACTTTCACTCAGAATGGACACGTACTCATTTTAAAGCACGGTCTGTTTCGAGTGAAAATCAGTATTTCCTTATTTGTTCTTTTCATAAAAAGATTTACATCCCTTTAGGGCATGTGTGTACATCTTTTCACATGTGACGTCATTATATTGCTTGGAAAAAACGTTCATATGCGTGAAATTTTAGAGGTGTTGTTTCAGTTTCAAACTAATGATGAAACACTATTGACGTAAATATCACACAATTTGGAGCAGCTCCTGTTACCGAAAAAAGCAATGACGAAGAAAATCATGTTATCTAAACGTCTATACGGAAAATATTTCGTAGTACATGAACTATCCACCCTATATTTTGAACTGGATATAATTCAAATAATGAGCTGAATTAGTCCTCTTTTAAAGTACAGTATACAAAATGGATATGCATTTTATAGTCAAAATATTATGTTGACCGTAACCTTAACACTAAATCTACATTATGCATTCATTACAAATACCAACATATAACTCCATTTGCTTTTCGAACGTTCACCAACATCACTGCTGTATCACGGAGACCAGCATTGGGATAAAAACATCTTGACTCCAAGTAGGAAATATGGAAATGCTGGTATATGTTGCCACATATCATTTAGAGCTAGAATGTTACAATTTTAATTCCGTTTTCACAGTCTTATCGCAAATCATGCTCTGGCTAAACTTAAAGTGATGAATGAAATTATTCATGCATTTACGTAGAATTGTCAGATTTCATTTAGAGAAGCCAACGAAATCGAATACGCATAGCATGTGGGTTTGATTTTGGACTTTGTAAGGAATCCCTTGTATGTCTTTGTCAATGACCATAACAGCCTGTTGTGTAGAATTGAGTATGTATTTCACCTCTATACATCCATGTAAACATGAATGTTGATATATAATAAATTAGCCAGGTAGTACCGATATACAAATGTAGTGGTGAGGTCATAATAATCCATTCTGAGTAAGGCGTCAAAAAATGAAAAAATCAAAAAAGTGTCATCGTATCTTTTGATATATGATGAAGACATTCGAGATATTTAAAACTTATAATTAAGCATCATTTCTAGCTACCAAAAGTAACTCCAAGGTAATGTAAGAATAGGGAAATATCAGTAACCCCATCAATAAATGTATGTTCAATTCCTCCATCAGCCGAACAAAAAGGGCCAAAACGAAATGAAAAGGAAAACAAAAAGGGAGTTAAGCAGAGTTCTGGAAAGACCAAAATATCTGTATACGTTGCTAGAGCGGAATATATACATACTAGTGACTGCTTTTCTAAAGCACCATGATAATGGTGTCAGATGCTCAGTTTCAACATTATCATAGCAGTAGTCTGACAACTGACCAAGCGACAAAGTTTAAATGAACGAATGAAACAAAGATTGACGTGTTTGTGTATACTAATTAAAATGCTTACTTGTTGTGATTGGTGTTCATTTTGAGGACTTGATGTTTACTTGGATGTGGCCAAGATTTAAATGTCGGATGTCGTCAATGACGCAGAAGACGCATACTCTTCCGGAACACCTGGTTTTATTTTCTTGTACTTTTTTGCCCATAGTTTAATTGCCTTTGAGTTCGGATTATGATTTTTTGAACGCTTCGGTATTCTCGAATTTTTTTATTGTTTTTGTCAATATTACAACTAGGACATTTATTTTCGACAGAACGTTAAACTTTGAAAGTCTGTATAACTACATTATGTACATATGTATATTTTAGTTATTTCCATGTCTTGGTGGCTTTATTCTAAACATATACGCAGATGTACCATTATGTTGGAAAATGGAATTGGTAAGGTGGTGGTTGGAATACATTATAATTAAACTGGTAATCGACAAATGTGTTATTTATTCTTTATATTCTGACCACTATATTTTTACTATATCGAGATTTTCGTGATACATGTCAACTGCTGACGAACAAACTAACGGCACAAGGATTCGAGAGATGCGGGTTGACGCAGACTATGGGCAAGTTTTACATTTGTATGGTTGCCATATTGATCTCATCGAGTGTGCTTATTCGTGTGCTTACTTGTTGTGATTTACAATGATGACTAGGTCCCCATTTTGAGGATTGGTGCTTACGCGGATGCGACCAAGATTTGCATGACGAGTGTCTTCGATGAAATAGAAGACACTTACTCTTCCGGAACACCTGGTCTTATTATCTTGTGCTTTTTACGAGAGTCTCCATGTAAACCTTTTCTTTGTTCCTAAGTTGTCTCTAGTTAGGGGTTTAACGCACCTGACCCTTCTACATTAGTTTAGACATTTTTTAATTTCCACCTTTTGGCTTCTAACATCAAAGAAGAGTCCTAGGAGAACGACATAGCTGTATGCTGCAGCTAAATTCAGTTTTTCGGCATACTGTATCTATTACTGAATTCAAAAGGTGCAGCATTAGTATGTGTTATGTCATCTTTAATCGATTTTGAGTTCGGAGCATGGTTTTGTTGACGTTTTGGTATTCTCTGATATTTCATTTTTTTTTTTTTTTTACATTTTTGTAAACATTGCTATGTAAGTATGAAAAGTGTTGAACAAGAAATGTTGGTTTGGCTATCTCCTCCCAATGACAGGACAGAATACTGCACTAGGTTCACACGGAGACATACACATAATATAATGTGGTAAATAATTCTTTTTTTCCTCAACTTGTTGACCCATTTTGTATAATATGTACAATATATGCTCGATTGAAAGTCATTTTGTAAACTTTCATTTAAGCACTGAATGTTTTAGCAAATGTTGTTACAGTCCTATAACACACATTGCTATTGATGACAAACTAAATCAAGGTTTTATGTAGGTTTGTCAGCAATAGTAATGTGTGTTATAGGACTGTAACAATATTTGCTAAAATGTTCATTACTTTTATTTACATTTCGATAGAACTATTATGCTTTATTTAGTTTCTTTGAACCGATTCTTAATAGCAAATCAAGTGAAGACAACAATGAAATAGTCCTCAAAGTGAAAAGCGTGTCATCATTCTCCATCACAACCCCTAATCACACTAATAAGTATACTCAAAAGCGTACGTCTTCATATCACACAAAGACACAAACACAATAATATGTACTTCTCAATGAGACAAATATGGCGCTAAAACGTTGCTCATAGCTCAAATCAGCCTGCATCTCTCGAATTCCTGTGTATTAATTTTGTTTGTCAGCAGTCGACATCGATCACGAAATTCGCAAGACCTTGAATAACGAATCAACTGCGACGTGTTAACACCATAGGATGGATACGCAAGCATGTTACTATCAGAAAATGGAAAGTTCCATTCGGAAACTTGAAATCGCTTAGTAGTAAGCTGTCCAGTAATATCTTGCATCCATGTTAGCTATTTTCAACGGATGTTTTAAAACATGCTTTTTAGTATGCCTACTGGTTTTACTTAAGATTGATGTCAAAGATCTCACAATTCTGTTTCAGTAATTTAATTTAATTTAGAATGGATTTCAGATGCGGTTTATATTAATAAAGTAAGGTATTAATCCTGTCATATAAGAGTCGTATCGCTTCGCTTCGAATAAAGGGAAACATGCTCCTTCGCCAATCCCTAAAAAGGTTCATGCAATGCCGACATGGAAATAAAAAAGAAACGCCGTTAAATCCCTATTAATTAGCTTTATTTGATTTCTTGCATTAAATAATCCTATAAAAAAGCAATGAGTACACAATACCAATATTTGATGTTATAATTATTTTGTATTGTATTACCAGGTGGTTGTTTTCAAGGTATACTGTCCAAACGTTTTCGGGTTTTGTTCTATATGCGCTTGTACAGTAACATGACGTCGGCAGATGAAACATAAATCCTTTCCTGCTCCGACTTTCAAAACAAACCGTACGGACGTGATTTGATCCTCTGCCGTCTGCATGATAATCGTTGCTATGCAACATACCTACAATGTAAATGCTGCGCACGTGATCTGAAGAAAAAAACACATTTAAATAACTTGAACTTTGAATAACTAAGGTGAGATTTATTTTCTGCGCAAACTTGGTTTGCTAATATTGGGTATGCTTAATCTCGCATTCTGATTCGTTTTCGTCAAAAACGCTAAAAGAAAAAGTTTCAAAATGGTAGCCAATCAAAACGTATGTTCATCTTTTAAGCATTTTCATGATGTTGAAAATTTCAACGTTTTCCTTTTTTAACGAAAACGAAGCAGACAGCGAGAATAAGCATACCCCATATTTGCTAACAAAGTTTGCGCAGACAAATTAATCTCACCTTTCTGATGTTTACGGTTAAAATTTTGTGAAAGGTTTTAATTTCGTCATGTCGTCGTTTTCTCTTTTCGGTATTCGGTTTCCTATATTCGTGAAGTCACGCCATTGTTGAGCCAATGTGACGTCACATCGCGTGATATGCAATGTAAGATAGATTTTTCTTACATAGCTTTCTTCCATTGACAAATTCCATCCAACATGATGAGATATAAAAGAAGTCGCGTATTTTCTATTGTTGAACCTACTACAATAATACTTTTATGCTAATTAAGTCGTGCATGAGTTAATTAGGGTAAACATATTGACGAATGATTGCTACAACGTACATGTATGATGATAATGAATAAATGAATGAATGAATGAATGAATGATTTGTGAGAATTGATGTGGGATTTTAATGATGATAATTTGTGACAATTGGTGTGAGTTTATGTAAGGATAACAAAATGGATGACGTGTGAAAGTTTGTATGAGTGTACCCTAGATTCCTGTGCATCCTGTAATTGCCATAATTTGCAAATAAAAAACATTAACATTAATGTTTATATCAACATTTCAATCTTTATTTCATTCTATGTCTGTTCGTATTCTGGAAATAAATAAGAGAATACCGAAGCGTTAACATAATCATAATCCATACTCAGAATTGATTAAAATATTGGGCAAAATATGAACAAAGGAAAGATTTACATATCGACACAATATCGACTTGTGTTTAGTTTTCATTTTGTGACGCAAATTGCTTATTCTTTTCTGAATAGAGGAACGGATAGACTTCACCCACTCTGAACATGAAAAGTGAATCCAATGATTTAAAATATAAGCAACCTTAATATCGAAAAGGCTCCTAGTACTTATAGTTGGCATGCAGCATGCTGAGATGAAGGGCTATCAACTGTATGTGTATGAATGAGCTTTGTCTATTTCAAACGTCACTGATATCAAATATCTTAAATCTTCATCCTCTCAATAACTAAAGGGTCCATCATTGTATAGAATGCTGGGCAACTAGCAGTCTTGGATAAAGGGCTGCCACTTCTGTTTAAATGAATGATCTAGACCCTTATCAAAGTCGTAAAGGTCAAATATGTTCTCTGACAATATTCGAGCAACTTCTCCTCAATAACCAAAAGACCCGGGAGCAAACATTAGGCCACTTGTAAGGCATCGTTAAGGGCTACTTAGCGTGCTCTTGACATGACTGACCTTGACACACTTTCAAAGTCAAGGGGTCAAATTCTTACAATTTTCGAACATCTTCTCAATAAACGGTAGGCAAAAGGTACATTTACTGATATTGGGTCTGTAGCATACCGGGAAAAAGGGCTACTAAGTGTGTTCGAGTGAATGACCCTGGCCACATTCAAGGTCACAGTGGTCGAATATCTTACAATTGTTAAGCAACACTAACTTAAAGGCCCTATGTTCTGATATTAGGCCTGCCCCTTGGGATAAAGGACTGACGCTGATGTTGCCTGTAGATGTTCTCTTTAATAATTATAAGATTTATAACAGATAAGCGATTCCGTCCTCTTGTTGTTGATTTCCATCGAGAAAACAGATGATTTTAATAGCACGTAAATCATCATTTTAATCACTTAATTAATATTTACATCAATGTTTAGATGAATGAATGATTACATCATCAAGCTGCATACTTGCTTAGTAGTATGCATACGTGTTGTGAATGAGAATGATGCCACAGGGCTGACTTTGAGGATTTGACATCCAGTGAATTCCTTAAGAAATATTTTAACATAGTGGATGTTGTGGATGAAACAGATCATACGTACATGTATTCTTACGGAACACATTTCCTTATTAGTTGGTACTTTTCCAGGAGCTCCGTCTAATTATTCCATTTGTTCATATTCTGTCCTTAGTTAAATTAATTCATAGTTCAGATTATGGTTTTGTGGACTTCTCGGTAGTCTTTTATTTTTGTACTCCTTGTTTGCACAAAGTTGGCCAGATTGATAACGATTGGCCATTTAATGAAATACAATCTAAATACAGTTTAATAAGCGTTGTTATAACCTTAACACTCACACATATGTTTGTACAATTTTCAAGATTTTATTAATGAAACGATTACCCATAAATTGTATCAAATCGAATTATCAGCCGTAATGCTAGAAATAAAGAATACAAAATACGTTTGCAAAAGATAATAAAGATCGAGTTCAAAAATCAAACGTTTTATTCAGATGTAAAACATTATTCATCATCGTAATACGTAATACACACATATACACTAATCCATAATGGCCCATAAATGTAATGATTTACAACAAAAATTCATCAGTTTATAAAAAATGTACTATGAGACTCTTTCATGATCTAGGATATATTACACTAGACAAACCAGTATGATGCACTTAAAAATGAGAGGAAATATGGTCCAATAAGGCACAAAATGTAATATTTATTCACCTTAATGCGAAGATACAAATCTTAACTAAAGTGTGAGCATACGGAAAGTGTAGCAACGAAAAATATGGATAAACAGTCCACATCAGCTATAGAAGCGATGTTATAAAAAAGATGTAGAACATAAGTGTTATAGAGAGGAAGATTGGTTAGACATTATTACGATGCCATTAGTATAGCTTCAGAAACAACAGAAGATCAAATTACTCGTTCAGTTTATTTCGAAATGGAACTGGCCAATCGTGTCGTAACCGTGACTACATACATTTCATATTAAATGTATAACAAAGTTTATAATCGAAACAACACTCAACATCAGGAAAGGCTGAGATACTTGGGGTCCAGTCTGCCATCGCCAGATTACTGTACCGGCGCAAATTACAGACATTTAAATTTGTGCAAAATAAATCTTCATTATCTAGGGTATATTACACTCAATCTTAAATATTCATTTATTTATTTAATTTTTTTTTCTTTTTTTTTTTTTAGCGAAGTGCTTTATGACATATAACGGGTTTGTGTGCCGAGACGGAAACCGAAATTGTATATTCAGATAGTGCATGCTATACAGAGGAAAGGTCTCAACACAATTTTTCCAATTGTTTAAGCTTTTATCAGAATCTCTCTACGGATAAAAATTCGACAACCGAATCACATTAGTCAATTTCATATCGCAATATATATTGCAACATCTTCTGATATTTTTTTAGATTTTTCATAGGTACCACTCGTCGCTCCTGAATTCAAAAGAAAGAAGAGATATTTTATTCCAAACTGAAACAGCATTATCTACCTACGTTGAAATACTGACTTATACCAACAAAAGATGTTGCAAATACAAATGTAACAGTCTTAATCTGCGGATGCATGGTACAGTTATTTATTTATTTACTTATTTATTTATTTATTTTATTTTATTTATTGTTTTTATGTATAAACGTTTTACATAAACCATAATTATGAATGATATGCATGTTTATTCTTACATACAACTTTGACCTTTTCCAGGATCATTGCGTCAATTATGGAAAATTTGTCCAACAACCACTTTCGATAAAAAGGGAGATCCTACATTTGTAGGTGCTGAAATCTTAGCAGTAGAATGTTGGGATAAAGTAGTATAATATTCAATTTATTCAGGAACAGTATTAAGCCATGGAGACGTATGTATGGAACTAATTTCAAAGGACTTTTATTGTGAACATGTGCCCAAACCAGGGGAGCAATTTATGCTCTCTTGTACTGTTTTATATCATAATACTGTCGTATCATTTCTTTCTTATTTTGGTGAACTGTGCATAACCCAGCTGTCAAAAGGAGATTAATTTAACAGCATGTAATTCACACACATAGGCACAAACACATTATCCACAAAGACAAAAGTAATTAATGTGCTAGTGACATTTACACATATTACCTTCTTATTCAAGTCCAAATTTATTTTTTTTCAAAAAGAATTTTCAATTTATAAGGGAAATAATGTACATCAAAACAATGGCGTTTTACACTTTGAGCAAATCACTTGGTAATATGTGTCTAATAATAAATTAACACTTATGAATCAATCGCTTATAATTCACACTATGTGTTCGAAAATGCTATAAACAACAAATATTATTATCTACATTTGCCTCTCCTTCCAACACCTCTTTTAGATCAGTTTATATCTATTTACAAAAATATCACTTTATAAAAATGTGTACATGTAAAATTGGCAAGACATATATTTATCACCTTAAGATGCCGAACAATTTAACTTGCTTTAGATAAAATGATGTACATGTATGGTTAACATAAACAGTATTTGCAAGGATCGATACTGTCCCGACCCTTGCAATAATCATTGTGCCAAAACAGCAACATCTATTTGGGACAATGTCACTTTTTTTCGCAAACACACCAAAAGTTCTCAAGTGGGCTATGTTAAATTTCAAATTGAGACATTTATTAATAAAACATTGTTTGATTCTTTTTGCATTTTTCTTTAAAATCAGTAACTATTTTGTTTCAATATATATGGCACACATATCAAATGATGAAGTTTAACAAGTATCAAATACCATATTCCGACACACTTTTCCTCTACATCCCATTCTATTCTTGAGAACAAAAAATGTTAATTTTACGTGAATTTGGTCATAGAAATGTAAATTGTATTTTTATACAAAACCTCAGATACGCTGAACTCTTAATTGATATGATCATATATACCTGTTGTTCGTTTATTGGATTGATGTTCCGGTTTTTCCTCATTTCAGTTTGTGAACGTTGAAAGGTGTTTTGTATGGTTAGTACATGTATGTGTCAGTGGTATTTTATTCGTCAAACACGTCACTATCTAGATGATCTCTTCATACGGATTCAATGAGGAAACAAAGCTTTATTCCACATGACGTTTCCCCGATGTTGGTGCAGCTTGTTTCCTCCCCCGATGTTGGTGCTTGTCTTCTCCCCCGATGTTGGAGCAGTTTGTCTCCTCCCCCGATGTTGGAGTAGCTTGTCTTCTCCCCCGATGTTGGTGCTTGTCATCTCCCCCGATGTTGGTGCGGCTTGTCTTCTCCCCCGATGTTGGTGCAGCTTGTCTCCTCCTCCGATGTTGGTGCTTGTCTTCTTCCCCTATGTTGGAGCAGCTTGTCTCCCCCCCCCCCCGATGTTGGAGTAGCTTGTCTTCTCCCCCGATGTTGGTACAGCTTGTCTCCTCCCCCGATGTTGGTGCTTGTCTTCTCCCCCGATGTTGGAGCAGCTTGTCTCCTCCCCCGATGTTGGAGCGGCTTGTCTTCTCCACCGATGTTGGAGCAGCTTGTCTCCTCTCCCGATGTTGGTGCAGCTTGTCTTCTCCCCCGATGTTGGTGCTTGTCTCGATTATAAACATCATTATACATTCTTAGAAAATGTTTTGTAGGCATGGTGACGCGTTTTGTTCCTCGGACATTTCTTTTCTTATTGTGTTTGTGAATTGCTCGTCTGCTTTCTGAATGATATATGTTGCCATGACGACATCAGCGTTGTTGTCACACACACTTCCTGAAGAAAAATATGCATCGATCAGTCATGGAATATTGTGTTTTGATTATTGATTTGTGGAGTGTCCAACCTGTATCTAAAATGAAAAGACATAGGTATTGGATATTGCAGATATGTTTACTTCAATGCTATGACAGGTTGAATACATTTAGATCAATAAATCGAGAGAAATTCTCGTCGAAATAATGTGTCTTCATATTTACTTGACTTCGACTAAAATATTCAAAACATCCGTTAGAATATCTAAATGTAATGACAAGCTTAACTCATATCGCCTATTTCGAACAGATTGGATGGACTGCATAAGTGTTACATCGTCCTCAGCCTAAGCACCGTTTTGTGATTCGCTTAATAGGAATCGATGACATGTTTAAAAAGAATTATTTGAACGTATGCAAACATAAATGTATTTTCTGCTTTGTTATAATCTAGTGTTACAAGGTATGTTTTATGTATCTTAATAAGCAAATTAATAATTTAATCGTTGATCAATCGAATATGATACCAAAAAAGTTATCTGTTATTTCGATTACTGATATGAAAACATACAAATACATAACAGGCTATGATATTAATGCTAATCTTAAAACACTACAGAAGTATGAAATTATATGAAAAATAAAAAGTAACAGCAATATAAAAAACTTTTTAAATACTGAGGTACATACCTAATATTACAACTTATGCTGTTCCTCAGCTCGGACAGAAACCATTTAACCCGCCCAGCACTTGACACTAAAACTCACATTTGTAACACAAGTTATACATGTTTCATAATGTGCCGTTTTAATTATAACTTATTTTAATGAAGTCGTGCTATCGTCCACAAACAATATATTATGTGCGCCATAACGTTTTATCTTTATTGTTAGTCAAGACATATGCTAATGCAGGTCGAATTCATGAGGCAGCGTTTGAGACAGTGCAGTATATGTTTATGGATATGATTCTCGCTTGTCTGCCCTTGTATATGTATTTTATATTTAACTACCTTTGGTCTAATATTAACTTCACTGAGCTATTCGTATCCAATCATGTTTGACGATTTTTTCAGCATTAGGGCTTGCTTCAGAAACTATGCTTTTTAAAATAATCACTGTAATAATTAGATAGAAAAGTCTTAATAAACCGTTTTTAGCTATCAATGGCTACCTATTGTAAACACAGACCCAAGCTGCCGCAGCCCGAAAGTATGATATTATCTGTATCAAGAAATATGGGTTTCAGTTAACGATACTGCCAGTTTTATTATTTAGTTGTTTGCTTGAGAATACCAAAACGTCAACAAAACCATAATCCGAACTCGAAATCGATTAAACTAGAGGCAAAATAGGAACAAAAGAAAGATTTACATGTAGACTCTCATAAAACACAAGATCATAAGACCAGGTGTTCCGGAAGAGTCAGTGTCTTCTTATTCATCGACGACACTTGCAATGTAACGTTTTGTCTCATCTAAGTAAACAGGAAGTTCTCAAAACGAGAACTGAGTATCATTGTCAATCGTAACAAGCAAACACATAAATGAGCATACTCAGAAAAGTCCATCATCATATCACTTAAAGATACAGAATATTTCAAAATGAGACAAAGATGGTGACTATAAAACTATTTCAAGATGCCTAGAACAAGCTCTAGAATATCAAATCAAGTGCGCCATGTAAACATCATAGGTTGGAGGAGCAGGGACGTTGCTATCAAGAAATGGGAAGTTTACGATCAGAAAATTGAAATCATTACGTTTATCGTATAGCTTAGTAGTAAACTGTCCACGTTGATCGTAGTTTAAGTAGATTTCGAAGTACGCAGCTGATGTAGAAGAGTCTGTTGTGTCCTTTATTTCAAGTTCAAAAGGATATATACGATCGACGTGGTCAGCAAACACTCAAACTGTTATTGATATGATTAACGTAAGCAGTAGTATTACTAGCGCGTTAATTTACATACTTGTCATTATATGCACAACAATCTCACTGTTTCCAAAATATGGGTCCTAGATTATATCATTCGAAGTACGTTTATTGTACGCTTGCATTCCTCAGAGAGTGTGGCTTTATGCTGGGAAACACAAATGATATTTTGTCTGGTAGAAACATGTAGTTTCCAAGGAAACGCCACAACCCCATCGGTGTAAGTTTTCAAGTCGTCGCCGTTTAAAGACAGGGTATAGAATGTCCCTGTATTCCATGACGTCACCATAAGCTGCGTACCTGTGACACAAATGCCTGTGCAGAGGTTGATTTGTCTATCGGCAAGTTTCCACAGAGTCGCACCGTCAAAGGCTAAACAAACTATATGCGGGTCTAAATAGGTGTGGTCGGATATGAAAACCTTTTCTTGCGATGAAGTAATTGTAATGTATGTAAATTTTGTTCTCGCATAGGACTCATCTAAAACAATCATCCAGAACTCATCATCAGTTTCAAAGATTTGCAAGTCGGAGTGAGAGCAAACAGCAACATATCTTCCATCAGATGCGACTGCCTTACATGAAATATTCGTCTTTATTTTTTTCCCCATTTCAACGACGCCATTCTGCAGAACGTCACACAGAATAAGTTCTCTTGAATCTGGAATCGTTAAGATCAGGTGATCATGAGTCGATGACATAGACACTACGTCATAAGGTGCCGGATTGAAGTTAGTTTTACAGAGAAAATCAAAGGAAATACCGAATACAAACACGGCTCTATTCGTATGATCAACAAAAAGTAGTTTTCCAGATGGTAAAGAAGTTATCCCAGTTGTCCATGTCGGTTTCCCTTGAAAGGGCAGCTTGATGTTTTGTACTTGAGCTTCTCTTTGTTCGATATTTGTTTGATCTGAAGCTTGTGTTATTTCTCTTTGTGCACCTGTGTGTTTTCCCATCATGTCATTTATTCTTTTTTCCATTGAGATAATTTGGTCACGAACTTGTTGTTCTGATCGAATCTGAAACTCTAACGCTGTGCGTCTCTCATCAATCACGTTTTCAATTACGTTGCACTCCTCAAAAAGAATATTCATTTGTTCTTTCATGCAATTCCCTTTCTCTGATTCATTTGAATTAGACTTCCACGATTCCTTGGTATCATTATCCACGTCTTCGCGAACGGCGACTTCAGTACAGCGTCGATGTTGAGGAAATCACATCGCACAAATAAACTGCTTATGATCAACACATACAAAAGCAAGCTCTTTTTCAGGATGCTCTTTGCAGAATTTCTTTGTTTTCTCTCTTGATATTTGAAATGCATCAATCATTGAACTTACAACGTGGTTGTTTTCAAGATGTTCTGCCCACACTTCAGGGTTGTGTCTTATATGCGCTGGTACAGAAACATGGCGTCGGCAGATAGGACAAATGAATCCTTTTCCCCTCCGAAGCTGGGAATTGTTCTCGACTACGTAATTACTGATACATTTCTTACCAAAGGTATGGAGGCATGGCAACGCTTTCGGCTCGTTGAATATTTCTAAACAAATCGTACACGTGATTTGGTCTTTTGCTGTCTGCATGATAGCCGTTGCCATGGTGACCGCGAAGTAAATATTGTTCTCCACACGATCTGAAAAAATCAGAGAATACCAAAGTGTCAACAAAACCATAATCCGAACTCGAAATCGATTAAACTAGAGGCAAAATAGGAACAAAAGAAAGATTTACATGTAGACTCTCATAAAACACAAGATCATAAGACCAGGTGTTCCGGAAGAGTCAGTGTCTTCTTATTCATCGACGACACTTGCAATGTAACGTTTTGTCTCATCTAAGTAAACAGGAAGTTCTCAAAACGAGAACTGAGTATCATTGTCAATCGTAACAAGCAAACACATAAATGAGCATACTCAGAAAAGTCCATCATCATATCACTTAAAGATACAGAATATTTCAAAATGAGACAAAGATGGTGACTATAAAACTATTTCAAGATGCCTAGAAGAAGCTCTAGAATATCAAATCAAGTGCGCCATGTAAACATCATAGGTTGGAGGAGCAGGGACGTTGCTATCAAGAAATGGGAAGTTTACGATCAGAAAATTGAAATCATTACGTTTATCGTATAGCTTAGTAGTAAACTGTCCACGTTGATCGTAGTTTAAGTAGATTTCGAAGTACGCAGCTGATGTAGAAGAGTCTGTTGTGTCCTTTATTTCAAGTTCAAAAGGATATATACGATCGACGTGGTCAGCAAACACTCAAACTGTTATTGATATGATTAACGTAAGCAGTAGTATTACTAGCGCGTTAATTTACATACTTGTCATTATATGCACAACAATCTCACTGTTTCCAAAATATGGGTCCTAGATTATATCATTCGAAGTACGTTTATTGTACGCTTGCATTCCTCAGAGAGTGTGGCTTTATGCTGGGAAACACAAATGATATTTTGTCTGGTAGAAACATGTAGTTTCCAAGGAAACGCCACAACCCCATCGGTGTAAGTTTTCAAGTCGTCGCCGTTTAAAGACAGGGTATAGAATGTCCCTGTATTCCATGACGTCACCATAAGCTGCGTACCTGTGACACAAATGCCTGTGCAGAGGTTGATTTGTCTATCGGCAAGTTTCCACAGAGTCGCACCGTCAAAGGCTAAACAAACTATATGCGGGTCTAAATAGGTGTGGTCGGATATGAAAACCTTTTCTTGCGATGAAGTAATTGTAATGTATGTAAATTTTGTTCTCGCATAGGACTCATCTAAAACAATCATCCAGAACTCATCATCAGTTTCAAAGATTTGCAAGTCGGAGTGAGAGCAAACAGCAACATATCTTCCATCAGATGCGACTGCCTTACATGAAATATTCGTCTTTATTTTTTTCCCCATTTCAACGACGCCATTCTGCAGAACGTCACACAGAATAAGTTCTCTTGAATCTGGAATCGTTAAGATCAGGTGATCATGAGTCGATGACATAGACACTACGTCATAAGGTGCCGGATTGAAGTTAGTTTTACAGAGAAAATCAAAGGAAATACCGAATACAAACACGGCTCTATTCGTATGATCAACAAAAAGCAGTTTTCCAGATGGTAAAGAAGTTATCCCAGTTGTCCATGTCGGTTTCCCTTGAAAGGGCAGCTTGATGTTTTGTACTTGAGCTTCTCTTTGTTCGATATTTGTTTGATCTGAAGCTTGTGTTATTTCTCTTTGTGCACCTGTGTGTTTTCCCATCATGTCATTTATTCTTTTTTCCATTGAGATAATTTGGTCACGAACTTGTTGTTCTGATCGAATCTGAAACTCTAACGCTGTGCGTCTCTCATCAATCACGTTTTCAATTACGTTGCACTCCTCAAAAAGAATATTCATTTGTTCTTTCATGCAATTCCCTTTCTCTGATTCATTTGAATTAGACTTCCACGATTCCTTGGTATCATTATCCACGTCTTCGCGAACGGCGACTTCAGTACAGCGTCGATGTTGAGGAAATCACATCGCACAAATAAACTGCTTATGATCAACACATACAAAAGCAAGCTCTTTTTCAGGATGCTCTTTGCAGAATTTCTTTGTTTTCTCTCTTGATATTTGAAATGCATCAATCATTGAACTTACAACGTGGTTGTTTTCAAGATGTTCTGCCCACACTTCAGGGTTGTGTCTTATATGCGCTGGTACAGAAACATGGCGTCGGCAGATAGGACAAATGAATCCTTTTCCCCTCCGAAGCTGGGAATTGTTCTCGACTACGTAATTACTGATACATTTCTTACAAAAGGTATGGAGGCATGGCAACGCTTTCGGCTCGTTGAATATTTCTAAACAAATCGTACACGTGATTTGGTCTCTTGCTGTCTGTATGATAGCCGTTGCCATGGTGACCGCGAAGTAAATATTGTTCTCCACACGATCTGAAAAAATCAGAGAATACCAAAGTGTCAACAAAACCATAATCCGAACTCAAAATCGATTAAACTAGAGGCAAAATAGGAATAAAAGAAAGATTTTCATGGAGGCTCTCGTAAAAGCACAATATAGTTAGACCAGGTGTCCCGGAAGAGTAAGCGCCTTCTTATTCATCGACGACACCCGCCATGTAAACTTCTGTCACATCAAAGTAAACATCAAGTTCTCAAAACGAGAACTGAGTATCATTGTCAATCACGACAAGTAAACACACTAATAAGCATACTCAAAAACGTCCATCTCTTTATCACGAAAAGATACAGAATATTTCTCGATGAGATCAATATATCAACCATTAAACTTGTCTGTAGTCAAGTTCGTAGTTGTACCTTAGATAAGAACAATTCCATTGCCTGGTATATTATAGTAAGTTTGTTGTACAACATAGACATTAACGAAATTGTGCATATTTATGATTTATCGATCATCTAAGCAGTGACATATTACAACGTAGCTCTGTTATTGACTCAATTAACAAAGGTTTAAGTATTCCGTAGCAATGGAAATAATATAAGAGATGTGTTATGGTTTGTGTTTAACTTCCCTTTTCTTTCCTCGGCAATTAATGATGTATGATTAAAACTGCACAAAGTTAAATTTTTGGAAATATGATTGAAACCGCAATCGGTAATGCATTCATATATTATCAATGATAAGTTAATTCCTAATACAAATTGTAATTAAAAATCAATGACCCATTTAAATTAACTTTTATACTGATTTTAGAAAACTGTTATCGCATTTTTCAGCATTGCCATATTTTGAAATGAAATTTTAAACCTGGTGATCATATAAATGAATATACCAAACCAGCTATATTGAAATAAACTCGTCCTGGAGACCCGTTATAGAAGATGTATACATGTATCTCTCGAGCACAGAATAATAAGGGAGCGGAGAGGCCAGTTCTAACTTGTTGTCCCTTTAAAAAGAGAATTATTTAGATATAGTACATTGTATATATGTAGAGCATTTAAAGGTCATACACTTACTGAACCTCATTATTATATAAGCAAATGAGTTTACCTGAAGATTGGTATATACAGATGAGTCATAATGTGCTGTCGTGTTTGCATTTATTACACACATGTAGGAAAATAAAAGTTAATTAAATTGTCTACCATTGTGTACGTCACAATACAATCAGACAATCAAGGGCAAACGTATAAATAATGCATAATGTTAATAGCATTGTTACACAATCAATGATTTATAGATGTGTCGTTTTAATGACCAGTACGTTATGTAAACTGTCATCTTTACCACACACAGGTGTGAAATATATTACAGGTTGATTTGGCTAAGTTTTGAAGATTGTGTCAAACCTATTCACAGGCATGACTCGAATCAGTTAATATTTGTTAAATTCTTCGCTATATATGTACGAGAGTCTTTAACCCCCTCATCTCGATTCATATCGACTTGCATCGACACCTAGTTCATATTTGACACTTCGTTAACATAAGCTTCACTGGTCGTTTTTGTTATTATTATAACAGAACCATCTCATCTGTTTAAGGAGGAAAAGTATAAAGTTGAAAGTACAAAAAGTTTCTAACAATATAGATCATGACTTCAAAGGAGAGAAGACTTTTTCTATTAATTAATAGTTTAATATCGTTGAAATACAGAAACATTGACCCGGCCAATATAAATTAAATTGGATATACAGGAAAATATCCGCCGATACACAAGAACACGGCTACGACTTGAAGATTATATACAACACTATTGTACTTTTAACAGGAATAACTTTAATCAGCTAAGATTTGGATAATACTTTCCCATATACATGTATATACACTGCCATCCAAAAGTTTTGTTACAAACTTTGTGTACAATGTAATATTAAGCCGTTAGCCAACAAAAAATGAATACAACTGATGCAATTCCCTAAAGATAGTCCACTTATCAGTGACAATAAGCATTTTATTTTAAAAATACCTAAGTCCTGGAAGTTGCAGGGAGGTTCAAGGGAGAGGTTCTTTTTTGATAATTTTCAAAAATGAATAAAAGTTATTTTTCTTTCATTTGCACATTTGAATGGATTACATATAATGATCCACTGTCAAAAATATAAGAAACAATATATTGTTGAACTTTATGTATTAAAAACGTGAAATTTCAAAAATATTGCATTTTGATGATAATAAATAAGAGAATACCGGAGCGTTAACAAAATCAGAATCCCAACTTAAAATCGATTAAACCAGGGGCAAAATATGAACAAATGAAAGATTTACAGTGATACTCTTGTAAAAGTACAAGAGAATAAGACCAGGTGTTCCGTAAAATTGCAAAAATATTGCATTTTGAGAGAATACCGAAGCGTTAACAAAATCATAATCCAAACTCAAAATCGATTAAAATAAATAAGAAAATACCGAAGCGTAAACGAAATCAAATCCAAACTAAAAATCGATTAAACCAGGGGCAAAATATGAACAAATGAACGATTTATATGGAGACACTTGCAAAAGTACAAGAGAATAAGACTATGTTTTCCAAAGGAGTAAGCGTCTTCCTCTTCATCTACGACACTCGCAATGTAAATCTTTGTCACATCAAAATAAACATTGAGTTCTCAAAATGAGAACCGAGTAACATTGTCAATCACAACAATTTAACACACTAATGAGCATACTCAAAAACGTCCATCTTCATATCACTTAAAGATACAGAATATTTCTCAATGAGACAAAGATGGCGACCATAAACCTTGCCCTTAGTTCTGATAAACGTGCATCTTTCGAATTCTGGTGTTGTTAGTGTTCGTTAGATTAGGCCAGGGGCAAAATATGAACAAAGGAAAGATTTGCATGGATACCCCTATAAAAGTCGAAGAGAATAAGATCAGGTGTTCCGAAAGAAATTTTTAATTGAATCAAAAATCAATACTTACATTTAATTGTAAAATAACAAAACTGTGCAAGCAGTTAATGATAACATAAAAATATTAACAGTAATACATACATCACAATTGGGTCTTCCTCAATTTCAAAGAGTTTGCAGAAAAAGATGTATCGGAACGTTTGGATGACAGTGTATGTAGGAGAGTCTATAACCCCCTCATCTCGATTTACTTCGACTTGCATCAACAGCTCTTATACATTTGTATACATACGCTTCACTAGTATTTAACAAAACCACTTCTATTTGTGCAAGGAGTAAAGAAAATCTGTAGTTAAACGTACAGCGCAACCATATAATGCAAAAAAACCCAGTTTCACAAATATAGTACACGACTTCAAAGGTAAGGAGTATGTATTACGAAATTAACTAGCTTGTTATTGTTGCGATACAGAAACAGCATTTGGGCAAATACAAATGAAATTGTCAAAAATAAGAAAACAATGGCTGATACCCAATAATGCGGCATATAAAGTATTGATACGAAACATGTGCGTTGCGTAATATTCTAAAGTGTAACGTTCCAAGATGGACGGACCGACATTACTTAAACAAAAACGAATATCAAATGTGTGGGAAATAATACAGGGCTGAACCATCTCTGAATACTGGACGAAAGAAAGAATAGGACGGATACGAAATATCCTTGAAAATAATGACTTCTGGGTTATCTAGATGGATTTTGCAGATTATTGTCTGTGTTGCAGACAACAACCAAAACAGTTGGTTGACAAGGCGGTTTCAAACATACACGCTTTATATCATTCAATCATCAATTTATTTGATTGCCGTTGCTTTATTTTACTTATAGTATCGTTTTACATCATCTATACCTTCTTTTTAATTGTTTCATAGTTAATTAATAAAGACGTTACTGAATGGTCCTCTCTGTATTGGTCCTTTTATTAGTTCTAAGCCTACACCATAGGCCTTCAGCTTGGCCTCAGTCCAACAAGCAGGTCTTGGACCAATAAATGGCCCAATACATAAATAACAACATAGTAGCAGTTAATCCTCCTCACCTTTCATGGAAGAATTCAGTGGTGTAATTGTCATTGCCCAAGATTTTATATGGGAGTCTTAACATTTATTGAACTATGTCTATGCTGCTAGTACAAAAATCAAACCTCATTAGTTTATTAGATGATTAATTTCAAAAATCAAAAAATGGACATATTCTCTTTTAATGGTAGCAGGTGTAATCCCATCAGCTAAAGAAAGGAGATCTTTGTTTCACTTATTTGTTTTCATATTAAGAATTTGTTCGGAATGTATAAGGCGTTACTGCAGTATCAAACAAAGATAACTGTTAAAGGTTTTAAGTTAAGTAGAATTAAAAGAGAAATGACCACTGATTGAATATTGTCGTTATCATAATACATGTATCTTTTTTTAACGATAGACGTGCTTGTTCTTACACACAAACAATACAACGGCATGTTTATGTTTTTTAGCAAAAATTGATATTTCCCTTTCTATTCTTTTTGTGTTGATATAACCTATACCAAACTAGATTACTCTGAGTTTTGAAATAAGGCATACTCACATTGCGTATGTTCTTAATTTTCCGTTTACCAATCTTGGCGAGCTTTCTGACTAACATCAGTCTTCGGATACTACATGGTTTTTCTTTATTACCATACAGGGCTGTCCAGTTCAATTCAGCAGACTATTCCTTCATCGAATTATCTCACATTATATACTTACTTTTTGAATTTATGTTTAATTCATTAAAATAAATTAATAGCATACCATACAAGCATGAGCTGTTTGATCAGAATGGCGCGAGTTGACATGTTTGTTATTACTTTCAAACTGAACGTATGTGCATAGCGATGTCAACAGCCTTGGACCTGGTGATGTCATCGCCACGTGTTTGATTAGTGTGAACGCTCTAAAATTGGGAAGTGTGACACTTTTACTTAAGCGATGAGGGTGGTCATGAAGAATAGTTTCATGACGCGTTCCTCGTGATTTTGACAGAATGCTTTTATCTAGATAGGAAAAATTAAAACGTACTTCCGTTAATGTTTCTCCCATTCCCTCCTGTTCATTACAAAAATAAAAAGAGATTACACAACGAGTTGGTGTTGGATATAGTATTTATTTATTTCGAGTAAGTTGATTCTCAAACGTTACAAAAGACACGAAAACAGCAAGTGACGTTATTCCGGTCAAATGTTAATATGTGAACTATTCAAAATGCGTTTAAGAGTTTATTCCACGTGTGGTATAGACATAATCTTAGTAAATACCTGGGCCCGTATTGATGAAACTGTTCTCATGCTCAAACATGGATTTTGTGCGCAAGTCAGCTTTCTTGTAATTTACTTAAATTGTGTCGAACGCTCAAAAAGTAAAATATAATATAATTTAAACAGTATTTGGCTTCAATTATCTTCAAATGATTTCCAAATCTTTCTCAAAATACCATTTCATTATTAATTTAAAACCGGATCAAGAAATGGGGCTTAGCACAGAATCCGTGCTTGACCATGAGAATGATTTCATGAATATGGGCCCTGGGCTTATACTCTTGTACCTTATCAAGTGTCTTCATGTAAATGTTGCCTTTGTTCATATGTTGCCCCTGGTAATCAATTTTGAGTTCTGATCATCGTTTTGTTGATATTTTTCTTTATTTTGTATACAAATATTTCTGTTTAAGACAAACCAATTAAACTAAAATAAACAACTGAAACTTTTCTCAGCGGTTTGCATTTTAATAATTATGTGTTTGCAGACATTGGCTATTGGTTTACACATACTTTTGTACAATATATTTTCGATCAGAAAATGTATCGTACATATCGTAAGTAGAATAAATATACCTACGCTCAACAATCTACAATAATTTCATTTGAAATGCTCAAAATACGAAACTTTCGGCGAAACTTGAAGCGAAAATCAAGTTTAATAACTTATTATATTTATAGATTTAGTTAAGATTAACTGATATCAGCAATATTCAAGATTAATTTTTACGCGGTTACCGGTACAGCAGCAGTTGAAACTCGGTATTTGTAAACACGCGTCTATTTTGAACTGTATTCTAACTTCGGCATGTTGTTGAAGTGGACCACACCTGAATACTTTTCGATTCTTTAGATTTTTCTGTCAATAGATTCTTGTTAGTTACCGCTCACGTTTACTTCGTTTTAGATTTATTTTTACATGGTTATCATCTGGATTTTTTTTCATCATTTTTCAGAATCCCCAAAATTTCCAGAAGTTACAACATGAACGTACATTGGGCCTTTGAACACAAATAAAATTTTTTGATTTTCACCGATCAACGATCAAGAAATGTATAAGAGACAAAATTAATCTGATTCTGAATCACTGCCAATAATGATTCCTGCTCTTTTCCTGCCCCTACTACTTCTGTCCTGATCATGACATTGTTTTGAGCAAAAGTCAGTTATCACATTTCCTGTTACGTTTGCCCTACTTAAAATGGATTTTGCAATTTCAATTTCCTTTGACTCATGATCCTTATCAGGAAGTACAGAAGGCTTTGCTACATCATTCATCACTTGATATTCAAATAGTTCTATATCATTAAGCACTTCTTTAACAAGTTCCTTGGAGGTTCGAATCTCCTGATTGAAAATTACCGTTTCTGCATTAGTACGATCCGTTCTATTTTCAATAGTTGAACTAGAATGAAAACTGGTCAAAACTGAGGACATTTGTTTTTGCTGGTTGTGTGAAGCATGACTATAGTTGTTTATTGAGCTAACGCTCGTGTTGCCTTAATGTTGTTTAACGATTGTTGGAGCAATACCGGCACGGACTAAAGATGTGAATGCAGTTTTTCTCACATTGTGATTGACTTGCCGACCTGTAATGCCTGTTTCCTCATACACCTTTTAATAATGTTACCGATGATGTTTTTTCCTTTGCCTGGTTTACAAACCACTTGTCTTCCAAAGAAATTTTAACATCGGACTTGGATCTCATGACACCGAGATAGAAGGGTGAATCTGGATGGTTCATGGCCTCTGGTCTTTTTTGCAAAGCCCTGTGTAGGTCAGCGTACCTGTATACATACTGTCCGTGTCACGTGCCTCGTTTTGGTTTTATATGGTCAGTGTCTTTGTATGAAATTGGCGCGTAATTCATTAGGAGCGGACATTTCACAGTGGACACATTGGGGATTGATAAGACGTGACGTACGGGGAATTTTAAATAATTGGTATGTACTATGTAATGTATTTTAATAATTCAAATATAAGCATTATTATTCTTACTTGAATATCTATATATATGTAAGTTAGAATAATATCGATTTGGATAAAATCTGTTCGTCGCCATTTTTGATTAATATCTATCGTCAATCGTTTTGGTGATTAAACTATTTAAAGATCGTTTTCTTTAGTATCTTTAGTATATAAATATTCATTGTATCTAAGCTATTACCATACTAGTCCACACAATGTACATATAATGAAGAAAATATAGACTACTTTGTCTTTAGACCCTTGACCCATTGTTGGGTTAGGTACATACGTACTTGTTGTATTTCGTGTATGATTCTATATTGAACACGTATATATGATTCTATATGTATTGAAGAAATGTAATGTATATTGGTATCTGTATAATGAAAATTTATATTTCATTATGAAGTAATTGAGTAATTGAGTAAAAAGTAATAGTTAAACGATATTTACAACTCTCGTGTAATTTTGATAAATGTAAAACATGTGTATTGTCCATATATGATGCAACACTTTTAACTAGGTTTTAAGTAGTTTGTATTGTCTTTGTAGGGTCGTCATCGTGATCATGAGTGATCGTTTGACTGACAGATTGTGATTTGCATGATGATACAATAAATAATGAAGCATCGAAACCGTGTTTGTTACATATGAATAAAAAAACGTGTGAGCTATTTTTGTTTAAATCGAGCAATAAATTGTGTGACTATCAATATATATGTGTGGCCGGTGGGATAATTATTTAAACAAGTGCCCAAGATGTATGCAAAGTTTCATAGTTATCTGCCTTCTAGTCACGAGATAATGACAATGTGTCGAAACAAGTTTTAGCTGACAACCAGTCAGACAGACAACAAGAATAGATAGATAGGCTGTAGTTCCATAGATTTATGATATCACACTATTATACTATAGATAACACTACGAAATTTTTCATTTGGTGTATGAGTTGAAATTAAATTTTTCTTCACACACTTATTGTATAGCAGGGATCACTTTGGGTATTTTAACCCATTATTTTCATGAAAATTTCATTAAAAGATCAAAATTGTATTACATTCGAACCTTGTTAGCTCGAAATTGTATTACTAAAAAAACCTAGATTAATTAATGAAGTATTTCGTCGATCCCGACGAAACTGTACATTTGAGAATTCAAACTGACGTCACTTGAATACTTGAGTAACTCGAAGTTTCTTCTCACTCCCATCGACTTCGGGATAACGGGATTCGACTGCACTTTATACCAGACAAAATCCCATAGAAGAAAAAACAAATCAGAGAATATCAAAGCGTCAATAAAACCATAATTCGAACTCAAAATCGATTAAACTATTGGCAAAATAGGAACAAAGGAAAGATTTACACCGAGACTCTCGTAAAAGCACAAGAGAATAAGACCAGGCGTTCCGGAAGAGAATGCGTTTTCTGCTTCATCGACGACACCCGCCATGTAAGTTTAGCTTATCTTATAAATTCCCCTGAAATTTTCCCAAAGGTTTTAAGAGCCAGAATTATCCCTGGAATAGGTTTTATATGTTTACTTATCGTTATCTTCAAACATTTTGGGGATGAAATCCCTGGCATCACTGTTAATGCCTGTCCTTTTTGAAGAATTCCTCTCCTGTTGACGTCCTATGTAGAGTAACGTCTCCCCATTTAAGTTGTTCGTGTTGTTTTCTGCTTCGCACGTCGAGGTGCATGCAATTATTGACGTAAATTGTATTACTCAGTGCCTAAAACGTTGATAACACACAATAAATTAATCACAACAAAAGACTTTTAATAACTTAATAACTTGAGCCACGACATGGTTTTAATATCATAGTTTGTTTCAAGCTTGACCAAGATATGGTAGATATTTTTTTAAGTGAAGACACCAGTTAGATATCGCTATTTTGGTGGTAACCGATTATTAATTTATAACCTGTGAAAGAAATTTAATCACAAAAGCAGGCACAGTACCATATGCGAGTATTTTTTAAATATCGTGGAAACTATATTCTTAAAAAATGATGCATTTTCCTTAGAATTTTCTCTTACCTGACCCCAGGAGGTTTCTCTCATATGAAATGTTTCTCTTCTGGTGAGAGTGTGTCGGCCCTGTTCTCCTTCTTTCCTTTTCCAGATCGTCTCAGTAATATTTTCTTTTGGATTTCAACATTTCACGGTAATGACTAAACTCTTTGTCTTTAATGATACTAATGTTAGATTGTTTTTCATTTAGATAGCGTTTTATGCTACCTTGAATTGATTTCAAATGTCTGGTTCATATTCTCCTTTTCTGTCTTGTCGTTGTGCAGTCATGACAAATCTTGCCAGATATCCATTTTATTCGGTCGAACTAATGGCCTCCACATTCCTGAATTTATTCTGGGAATTTAGATAAGAATTAAACTTTTTCACATCTGATTGTGTTTTCTGAACAGTATTTCGTCCAGGGGATGCCGCTGGACATCCGTAGATTCTGGGTCACTCGTTTACTCTGTCGTCTGCCAGTCCTGTCCTGATTGATGATGACAGTGAACATCAGCTTTTAATTGTATGACTGGGCATACTGTACTATCTATTTCTGTCTATTTCCTCTGCAATGAGTCTTTCTTTTTCTGCAAAAGTCCACTAACTTGCTGCTAGATCATTCAGAATTTGCTCGCCCTAATAGTCATCTCTCCATCTTCCTGACCCGAATGGTTTGATAAGCGGTAAATTCTAGAATCCGACAAACGACAGTTGTGAAAAAGTTGTGGATAACACGCCGCAATTTTGTATCTTACTTTTGCAAGTATTAGTACTACCTATATAAAGCATTATCAATAGTTTAGGTGACATATTAAAGTAATTATTATTATATTTACGCACAATTTTTAAATATTTTGCATAATAAAGCACATATTACCATATACTAAAAACACCTGGAATAATCCTGAGTTAACAACATTTCCGAAAGACACTCGAGTGTTCCGAAAATCCATTTGGACTAAGATTATTTCCGTGAAGTTGCTGGGTTAAAATTATTCGAACGACAACTGGCATGGTTTTGATGGTTTAAAATACCTCATTTTTTTCTGATGATCACTATCGTTTATAAGTTTGTTGCTCGTATGTTTTCAGTCAGAATGAGACAAATGAATATAGAATTTAATCGTTTGCTTAAGTTGTTTACAAGTGTGGATCAAGACTAAAGAGGTAATGTTAGTTTAAATTTCAGATTGGATATTTCGCAGCAGTTTTGCTGGACAAATTTACAGATACTTGATGTCAGAACAAATGACAAAAGTTGAGTTAGATTATTACAACATTTACACAATATAATGCACATCAGCAAATGTTTTTCTAACTGTTATCAACTGTTTAGAAAACAGTCTATCAGATATAACCTGATTATTGTAGACTTTCCCCCCCAGAGTTTGAAAGACTCCAAGAGAAATGTTCAGTCATTGAGGATATCTTGATCATATTTGAGTCTGAAGAAGACAATTGCATAAATCTGCGGTTCCTTCTTTTACCTTCACTACTCAGGCCCTTGGTTGCAAATGATGCCAACCTTCAACCAAATCTTAAATTATGTTCTAATTAAAATAGCTAAGTCAATCAGTTACAACCATAAGCCCCATGCATAGCGGAATTTACTCCCTCCCAAAAGTAAAAGGATATGACAAATGAATGATAAATATACTTATACATCAGGTATACCTTACATACATCATTTGTTCATCTATTTACAAATGAATACTGTCTGTACACTTCAGGTTCTGACATTTCCTATACATGTATCTTTTATACACCTATACATTTGGTGTAAACTTATATCATACCGGTAAATCAGGTATACAACTCTTATATATATCAGGTATACTGACTTTTCTATCCAATTTATGTCTATTTCAGAATATATACAGTAACTATTAAATCTAAGTCATGTACAATGAGCTTATTAAAGATATGATATACATACATATAAATATATATGTTCCCTGTTTACCTTGTTAACATATTTTGTTTCCTTACATACATTGTAAAATGAGGCAATACACTATAGATATATCGATCCTTACCCAACAAGTAGTATGATTCTTTATGTTCTGCAATGTAATCAACAAGTTTCAGCAAGTACATGGTACATATTTGGTTATAGTCTCAATATTTCATTTACAAATATGTAAAGATAAAATTAAATGTAGTAAAAGTAATAAAATTAAATACAGAATATATTTAAGTGGTAAACTTTGATAAAATCCAAAATATGCACTTCCTTGTCACTCTCTGTATGATACCAATTACATATGCACAATGTATGTATATAATTTTCCATACACTTTGTATATTTCACAGACACTGTTAATATTCTGTATAATTTTTTTTTAAAACCAACTTCCTTTCTGTATATATACTGCATACCCCTCTCTATATACCTTATATACCACTTTCTATATCCACCTTGTATTTATCCTGTCTATTATATTCTATAAACTATGTACATGTATACAAACCTAAATATATATTCTGTAAATAATGTTCCATATACCCTGCATACCACTGAGTATTTTATAAATGGGGTCCTTTTCTAAATAAATGTGGGGGGGGGGGTCCTTCTGCCTAGTTTAAATGGGAATCCTGAAAATTAGTTGGGTCCTTTTCAGTTTCTATACTTGAAAAAAAAATAGAAGGACATCTTCAACGCAAACCCTGCCTATACCACCATCTATATGCCGTGTATACCACTCTATACTATGTATAGTACATATACAGTATACCATCCTCCATATACCATATGTGTACCACCCTCTATATACCCTGTATATTCAGTGTCTACCACTCCTCCATACCAATAGTTATGCCCTCTACCACTCTATAAAGCATGTATAACACTTTATATTCTTTTTATCTCTCTCTGTAAACCAGTGTAGTATGGTAATTTGAACCCAATATTAAATTGGCCATAGGGTCAAAATACCATTATGGTAAAATGACCCCACCCCCATGGCAAAGTGACCCCTCTTATTAATATCATTGTTGTTTCATATATACTTTCACATATTGTATTAGGACAATGTTGCAGCAATAACAACAGTGCAAATTTGGATGGGTAGGTTGAATAAAGAGCAAAATATAGGTGAATGTTTGAGGATGGGGGGGGGGGGGGCACTTTACCATGATGACCATGGTGAAGTGAAGCCTTTTACATTTTTGCCCAAATTTTTTCCCCATTAAATCTTAAAGTGACATTTATAAGAAAGGGGGAAGGGTCAATTTACCATTGGGGTGGGGGGTCATTTCACCATAATGGTATTTTGACCCCGGGGTTATTTCACCCTGATTCAAAATACCATGCAACACCGGTACTACATTCACAAGGTATATGGTATACCACTATCTATATTCTACATACCACTTGTTCTCTCTAAATCTTAAGTATACCACTCTATATAATCTCTACCTCTCAGTATAATATGTTTATCATTCTCTTTATATTACTCCTTAAATACTCTGTATAACACTCTGAGTATCTACCAATAATTGGTTATTGTGTATACCACTATCTATATTCTGTATACAGTACTTATTCTATACTAATCTTTATTTGTACTACTCAATCTGTATAAAGATTCTTATATAATCTCAATTTTTCTATGTTAGGGTAAATCCTGACATCTCAATATATCAAAATACTGGTTATCACATTTATTCAGTATTGTGGACAAATGTAAAACATATACGTATCTACTATCAGTGTATCACATACAGGTATTATCTGTCTTTTATAATAAATACAGATGTATGACAAGATCAATGCAATGTTCATTTCTTGAACTTGTGCATTACAAATTGAAAACAAATAAATCTCTGAGACTTCTAAGTGACATTAACTGTTATATTGAATTTTTGCGAATTACTCACCTGCGGTAATAAACATCTAACCACAGTTGTTTAAGTTTCTGTCAGTATATAAAAAAATGTTTATATATATGGAGCCGCGGCCCATTATAGTACTGTAATGGGAGGCTCATTTCACACATATATATTTATTATTCATTGACAGAAACTCAAGCAACTGTGATCTAACCGACCTAAATGTACAGTTACGGGTAATTTTACAAGCCCTGGTGTAGGTGTTGTGTTCTGGCAACCCACTATTATTTTTGTAAATGAAGTAATGGAAGGAAATCGCGGAAGGCGAACTATAAGACAACAAAGATATGAACATTTTGATAAATGAAGGAAGAGTAAGTTGTACATACATTAATCATTTGCCATCCATTTGAAATACATAAGAATAACCCTTTTCTCCGCCACTTACACTCGTAATGAAAATCCAGCCAGTCGTACACTTGGTAGCACTGACCTTTCACTTTCATTTACTTATTTCCGGTAGAAAAATACGAATCTGCGGCGTGCTATCCATAACTTTTTCAAAGCTGCCGTTTGTCGGATTCTAAACTCTATATGTGTTCCGCAAAGAGGGCCGAGTCGGGTTTTTGGATGCATTACTGAATCAATAATGCATTGGTAACGATTACTGGTAGGTAGTTTTGGCGCCATAATGCATATACAAAAAAACTGCATTTATTACAATGTATACAATAAATACTTGTTATCACAACAAAGTTCATATTCCTAATTCAAATAATTTATTTTCATTGTCAAGCAGCTAACATTAGTTGATACTAATGATATAATCAATCTAAATTCCAGTGTGATAGGTGAGCCAGTTATTGCCTAGAATACATCACCATATGATCCTGATTATGTGTGGATCATTTGTACAGTGTATTATGTGGTGATCGGTTAACCTGAAGCTGCAAACAAGACGTGTGAAATTCATGTAAAGATGAACATCAATACTACTCCGATTGTGTATGCAAGCATCGAGTATTAAATGTTTCAGTTATTTAACAATATAGATGAAATTTAACTTGATGTATGACACCAAAAGAGAAAAAAATAATCATGATATTCAAGGATAACGTTTTTCACAGTAGCATGTCAATATAAAGCGGAACTGACAGAGGGAACAAATGCAGAGAAAATAGAGTTCTATCAATGTCATAAAATGAGAAAAGTGTCTTGAAAAAACGATAAACTTCAAAAACTCATCATATACAGCAGACCACATCAACTTTGCATTTGAAATTGAAGTTATCTCCCTTACATCATAATATTTAACTTTTATCACCACCTGTTCATGGAGAATAATTTGGAAACTTTTTGATATCCATAGCCATATGTCTCATTTAGTTTTTTTTTATATAATCAAAGAAAAAAAAAATTGTATAACTTAAATTTGGCTAAAAGTTTCAACAATAATTTTCCTCAGACCAAGATACATGTATGCTGGAGAATACTGAAGCTTTAAACAAAATCATAAACCGAACAAAAAATCTAGGTTTTCCGTAAGAATTAGCATATTCTGCTTTATCGACGACACCCGCCATGTAAATCTTTGTCAAATCCAAGTAAACACCAAGTTCTCAAAATGAGAACCGAGTATCATTGTCAATCACAACAAGGAAACACACTAATGGGCATACTCAAATCTTCATATCCCTTAAAGATACAGACTATTTCTCAACGAGACAAAGCTGGCGCCCATTAAATTTCAGAAAGCGACATCAATCACTAAAATCAGGATTTTTAGAGCAAGCTTAGAATTTCGAATCAACTAATGAATTATTTTACAGTGATGGAAGGGTTTTAATATGCTTAATCGAAATTTGTTTTTTTTCTGGTTGTGTACATATTTGCCTGTTTGGCTTTATCTTTTTAAAACCATATTTTATGTTTGCTTTTACAAATCTTTGTCGAAGAAATACCGCTACAACGCTTAAGCTTCTAAAGCTTGTTTGTATGTTCGACTTAAAATTAAGTTTCTTGCATCTTGTATCTTGTATATGTATAGCAGTTCATACCAGCCAGATATGTTTTCATTACAAAAAACCCGTTTAATGGAATAATATGTACATACGACCAGTAAGTATTCAGATAAATTCATTTCACAATAACCAGCCAAAAGTTGAGAACAAGCAATTATATCTTTAAGTCAAAAGCATGCATATGTCACAAAGATTTAAATGGCGGGTCTCGTCGTTGAAGCAGAAGAAGCCTACTCTTCCGAAACATCTGGTCTTATTCTTTTGTGTTTTCACAAGGGACTCCATATAAATATTTTCTTTGTTCATATTTTGCGTATCGTTTAATATATTTTAGTTCGGGTTATGATTTTGTTAATGCTTCGGTATTCTCTAATTTATTTGAACTGTTATTATTTCTTTCTGTAATCACGTGTTTGTTGTTAGCTTTGTTATGTGTGGATCGTACAACGTGAATACGCACGATAACAATCAACAAGGAATATATTGTGTCCACAACTGTGCGACAGTTTTAGTATTTTAATTCACTTGCATAGCGTTACTACATATGACGGTATGAACAGCGATTATGAAAAAGGAAAGATTTACATGAAGACCCTCGTAAAATATTTAAAAAATCTGGTCATTCGAATGAAAGGCAGCTTCTTTTTATTATTTTCTCGAGATTCCTAAACGCTTTTATAACTGTTTTAATTTTTAAAATTTGCGGTTTTCACTGATCGGGATGGAGTGTTTTAAAATATCAATACGCATCCGAATAATGTCGTTTTTTCATAATAAAAGAAAACTGCAATAACATATTTATAAAATGCATTCTATATATTTTATTTTACATTTACGGTCTTGGAATGTGCTTAGTGTGAACACAGATGTAATATAAACAAAGCAGTCTTGTCTGTTATCATGAACCTGTCAATCATCGAGGTATTGGTATACAGTTTACACCAGTTTCATGAACGTCTCTTAATGTCGTATACGTATGGGCGTTTGGTGTAAAATGCTGTTGGATATCGGTTATAAAGTATTCAAATTGCAACATTTCAAACATGATATGTTTCCAAGAATCAGGCTTAAATTTGCAACACAATATCTCACAAACGACAGGGACGTGTTGATCTTGTTAAACACAACTTTCTAATAGCCTATCACAAACGAATAAAAGATTACTGATAAGAAATATTTACTAACGTACATGATGCATTTGAAAGTCTTTTATCTGTGTATAGATACTATACATTAACTATCGTTAAAATGTATCATCAATATAAGCGTATGCTAATAATGAAAGATCATTTGCTTTCAAATAAAGTATTCCATTTTTGTCACTAAGCTTATCGATACTAATATGAATCATAACAACGATGAAACTGACCTACTTATGATGACACAGTATATCTGAACCTACGTCAGTGTCAGCTGTCCCCTAGAGCATAATTATAAAGTTACACAACTCCAACATGCGCTATAAACACGTATTTCCTTATACATAACTTTTGTTTCATTCCTTTAATATGTAAATTATTACAAAAATAGAACAGAAGTGATGATAATAAAGCACAGAGGAATTTGAAGCGGGACGACGACTACACAGTCAACTTCATCTTGTTCACAACGACAAATATTCTGTATCTCTGTGTGATATGAAGATGGAAGTTTTTGAATTTGCTTAATAGTGTGCTTACTTGTTGTGATTAACAATGTTGACTCGGTTATCATTTTGAGGATTGATGTTTACTTGGATGGGACCAAAATTAACATGGCGGGTGTCGTCGATGAGGCAAAAGACGCTTACTCTTCTGGAACGCCTGGTCATATTCTCTTGTACTTTACAAGAGTCTGCAAGTAAATATTCTTTTGTTCATATCTTGCCTCTAGTTTAATCGAGTTTGATTTCGGATTAGGGTTTTGTCGACGTTTTGGCATTCTTAAATAGAAAATAGAAAAAAATAAAGTAAACCCTGAATAAGAAGTTTGTGTTCGGTATTACTACATTGTAGAAAATTCAAATGAAACCTTTGGTTACACACTTTTACATACATGGATATATTTGGATTTATTTCCTAAAAAAACTTTCTTATGTAGGTCAATGGCATTTAAACTATCATTCAAAGATATTTGATATTTTTTTTATTTAAATAAAACTTTATGTTAATAGGTAATAAACCTTTCGCAAAACTAGTTAAAGCTGATTATGTCAATTCCCTAATGTAATGCTGTAGCACAATAAATGTTATATTTTGTTCTATTGATGTTGTAAATACCATACCACGTCCATTATAAACAGTTCATCGAGTAATGTATGCAATTAATCAGCAGAGATTAATTCATCATATATGTCCACAGTGTAAGAATTATATAAACTTGTTTATGTACAAAATCAATATCCTTTCATTTCCACCTGTTTTATTTTAAAAAAATCAATCTTAACGGATATATATTTCTTGTCTCAATCCTCATACAAAAACATATTTCATTTCTAGTTTGCCACGTTTTTTTAAGACAATAATACAATGGAAAGGAAAGCCCTAAGGTAAAGTTGTATCTTAACGCAGTAGGCCTATTGCCTTATAGCTTTGTAAACAAAGCATGTTTGTTAAGATCATATAAAAATGATATAAAATATCAAAAATTACTGTTTCATATCAGTATATCAATGTTTTTCTGTTTTTTTGTTTGTTTTTTATTTCATGTGTAAGTTCACTTTTCTAAAAACTTGTTATATATTAATTACGAGTAATCTACATAAATTACTGTTATTACTATTTCAATACCGAAATGTTGATCAAATATTGTCAGGAAATAGGCCTATAGTTAAGCGGGTTTTCTAGAGTGTGATATAAAAAGAAATTGCTAATACTTGCTAATAAATTTAAAACAAAATATGTAAACTTGCCATTAAGAAATGTACTCTGTATTCAAGTCCAGACAAACACTCATCAAACAAGATTAGTGTAGCACATATTGCTGCCCATTAGGCCATCAGGCCGGCCGTAGTCCTGATGACCCAATCATGGTGCTGTAAAGCCATATATGTGTAATAAAATGAAGTGTAAGATATGTCCTTTCCAGCACCAACACATGTGTTATATACAGTGTTATTATAGGTCATTGCCTGATCTTCATGTTTTAAACATTATGTAAAACACTACAAACATACGAAAGTCTTTAAATGCATCATAATCGTATGATAATGTACAGCTGTGACGTCACTGCCGTTTACGTTTCAGTATACATATGAGTCGACAATGTAAATAGATAATTAATTAATATCAATTAGGCAAATATTGTTTTATATTTCTATATGAACATTTCCAATTAATGCACGTATTGCATATAATTCATTCATTGGATCACAACTTGTCTTTAACCATAGTATTTGGGAACAGTTATAATTACCCTTAGTTCATATAAACCTGGTGTAATTGATACATATTACATACATACATTTTATGGAACTTGACATAGTTTTTTGTTCATTTAAAACATGGACTTTTTTTTAAATGCAGCCTCGATTCACAGTAAGAAAACAGTTGCTTGGTATTGCGTTATCTAACAAAACTCAATAGAATAAGTTAACATCGAATAAGAAAAGAATAATAGAATAATCATAGCGTTATATCTAATTGGACGGGATAAATAAAACTTGTGCATAATAAATACAAAATGTATATAATGGTTTATTTAAAGATCAGGATCGTTTATCTAAGATCATAGCTACTAATACTATCTACTTAAACACCTTTTTTCTAAATGTCATAATAATAATGAATATGTTTAGATAATTATAAGCTATTTAAAAAAAAAACTGAACACGTATCCTCCGCTACATTTTCATTGAAGGTAAGATACTTACCAGTACCTTAAATCGGAAGTAGCCAATTAAGTTCTTACCGTTCATCTAAACCCATTTCGTTCAAGGTTTTCAATCGGTTCCTCCCTCGGTAGCTTTGTATTCTGCCTGTACATGTAGCTTTGATCCAATTTCACAAGCCTGTGTGTCCATGCAATTTTGCAGTACCGAGGGACATAAGTTTGAATATTAAATTCGCAACGCTCAATCTTTCTGGGGAAGATATTGTTAGAGTAATTTGTTGTTGTTTTTTTTTTGTTGTTAACTGGTGTCTAAATTGATTTTTTACCAATATTTTGAATGATTCGCGTTACTTTGTAACTCTTATATAAGTATCGGTAAAACAAAGGTAAACCCATGCAATATATAGAGGCTATTCAACGGTTTCATTATATGTTCCTGAGTGCTACGCACTTGTGAAAATATATGTAAAATCTGCCATACGAGTGAGAAATATTTGCTATTTATTGGGAAACCATTTAATTCTATTTTTGTTACATTTTCGAAATTAACAAAAGTTTAATTTTATCTTTTATATTTGCAGTTACAATTTATCGGGACTGAGTGCCTAAGACTTATTGAATACTTTAAGTTCTATTTTTTGTTCAAAGTATATTAAAAATACAAAAAACATATCATAAAATCCATTAGATATCTATTAATTTCTAAAATACTATAAACGTTTTAATATGATTCGATTGTAGAAAAACGAAAAAATAGTGCGCAATGATATCGGACTGACATTTAAATCAAGACTAGTGATAATATATTTTTTTTTATATCATCACTAGTTTATATGCTTAAACGCTCTTTCTAAATGTCAATAAAAGTGTTACGTCATTTCTATGTGTTGACATTATTGGTATCTTTATAAAATATAATCAAAACGAGAGAGATATTGAAATATTTTAAAAGTATATCAAAATTTCCAGCATGCAAAGGACAATGGGATTGTTTAAAGTGGTACGGAAACAATATGTTGAAGCAAGTCTAAGATATCTTCGATCTATGTACTAATTTGACTAAAAAATTGACAAAACTAAAACCATCTCGATAAGGCCAACAAAGCCATCACTTAACGTGTAGAGTTTGAAATATGGATTGGGCTAACCAATCATTCAATATGCTGTGATAAGCCGAAACCTATCAGATGTGCAAGACATTTTCCTAAATTATCTGAATGGCATTTTAATTTAATCATTTATAAATTAATATTCCAAACCCTTACGACGATCGTTTATTATTATATACATTGTATATATTTTTTTTGAAGGAATTTATTCAATTCATTTCATATGGAATTCAAGAGATAATTATGTAAGGTATATCATGACTATATATAAATGTTAAATGTAGAATGACCGGCATTGTTTTACCTATACAGTTATTTGAATTATTACGGATTTTGAGTATCATTAACTCTGGGACAAGTTTGAGAACCATAAATGTGTGTGGCACAGACATCAATAAGCCATTACACTCGATTATCGAAAAAAAAGATATAAAAAACTGTGTTTTGGATAGAGGTGTTTTTAACTAATGTTGAATTATATTAACAACAATGAGATATAAACATTAAATCTAATCTAAATGTTTGCACAATACCCGCACGGGGGCTAATTACTGCTTAGTCTTCTGTCGATCCTGGCTTGATAAAAGGATACGATACTGATTAAACATGGTCTGTAAAAATTAACTATTCATTCACTACAAAACACACTTCGTCACGAATTGAAATGTAATATGGAATTTATTAAACTCGTTAAATAATTTAATATGTCACGAGCCTTTATGCGAGTGACATATTAAATTATCTAACTCGTTTAATAAATTGGAATTAATATGTCAACAGTACCTCTGTATTGATTAAGATTTTTAGAATTAGTTTTTTCACCGACCCTAAAATAATTGATGCTATTAAAGTAACTATGGATTAGTATGATCTTTCAGTAGCATAGATCAATTTCAATGCAAACACAAAAGTTGTCAATATAATCACATTCGCTCTTTTAATGATAGAGCATACAGTATTTCTGGCTTATAACTAAATATAACAACATTTGAAATTGAATAATTGATACAATCGCATACACTGGGCGGCCGTCCTTAAATGACCCTGGCTGTTAATAAGACCTAAAAAATCAACCAACCAACAAATCAATAAAATGGGTACGTCAGATAGGCAACACGGTCTTTTCGTTTTCAGCTTAATGCGGCAAATAGACTTTGGTTGTACACACGTCATAATTCTGTAAGCGTACGGATGATTTACGATAAGAAGCTGAACCATACTAGATGGGAAATCTTCGTTTTGTTTTGGGAATTTCCATCGATTGCATTATCTTCCGAAAAACCAACGAAGTGGGATTCCTGATCATAGTCAATGCTTTTTTACTGCCAATAAAAAAAATCTTGGAACATTATATCCTCACATGCGCAATGCGTGACGTTTAGGCTTTTATAATAAAACCAACCGTAAAGTTGACCTGTATGTTTTTTAATCTAGACTCAGAATCGCTTAAACCAGGTGCAAAATATGAACAAAGGAAAGATTTACATGGAGACCCTTGTAAAAGTACAAAAAATAAGATAAGGTGTTCCGGAAGAGTAAGCGTCTTCTGCTTCATCGTCGACACCCGCCATATAAATCTTTGTCCAATCCAAGTAAACATCAAGTTCTCAAAATGAGATCCGAGTATCATTGTCTATCACAACAAGTAAATACACTAATGAGCATACTCCAAAACGTTCATTTTCATCTCACTTAGAATACAGAATATTTCTCAATGAGACAAAAATGGCGACCATAAAACTTGCCCATAGTTCTGATCAACCTGCATCTCTCGAATCCTTGTGTTTTTAGTTTGTTTTTCAGCAGTCGACATCGATCACGAAAATCTCGATATTTAGAGCAAGCCCTAGAATATCGAATCAATTGCGACATGTTAACACCATATGTTAGGGACGCAGGAATGTTACTATCAAAAATGGAAAGTTTACGATCGAAAAATTGAAATCATCACATTTATCGTATAGCTTGGTAGTAAGCTGTCACTGTTGGTCGTAGTTTAAATAGAGATCGAGGAAAGCAGCTGATGTAGAAGAGTCTGTTGTGTCCTTTATTTCAAGTTCAGAAGGGTATATACGATCGCCGTGGTCAGCAAACGTCTTGTTGTTTATAGACAACACATCGTCGATATATCTGAAAGTGAATTTAAAAGATTTGGAAAGGTTTTTGTTACCTGTCCTGATTAGCTCCTCCACAAATTCAGTCTCACATGAAAACAAAAACAAGTCAGCTAAGAGTGGGACACAGTTTGTTCAAATGGGAATGCTGTACAATATTTCCTCCGAACTCAACAAAAATGTTGTCGACCAGGAATTCAATCATCCTTACTATATCTTCTTCAGTATATTTCTCCCTAGCTTTTGTCGTGTTTTTCACAAAATATGCTCCAAGATAGCTCACTACCATATATTTGTATCGTCATCCGCCTTGCTTGGAAAAGAAAGCTCTCATAACAAGAGATCAAAGGCATTCCTTCAATTTTTTATGAGGTATGGTAGTGTACAGGGTTGTAATATCAAATGTTTTGACCGAAACGACATGTTTAGGAGGGGTTGCTCAAAATTATTAAAAAATACCATTAGAGTTTTTTTAAAATCCAAATCCCATTAATTCCACTTCTGGAATATGCACAATAGGACTGAAGCCCTGATGTTATGGTACTAAGAATGGTAGTAAGAAGTTTCACTTACTAGAGCAAATGCAATTGTCACAATGACAAAGTAATAAAGAACTATGTGATATTGCTGATTATACGACCATTATTATGTAAAAAATGCACATATTTTTGTTTTATATGTATGTTTTTTCGGGCCTTTCTATAAAGGAGCTGACATGTAACCGACTCATCAGGATAATGCCTGTTTGTAAAATGATTATTACATATAAATCATTTCATCTTTAAACTTTCAACTTTATACCGCCAAATATAATTTTGTGGAATCATCTTCGAGATTCCGACTCCCTACAAAAATCCTTTTCATTGATAAGTTTAACTTAGTTTTCTACCGTTTTTGTTTTTGAATTATTTACTTATTTGAGCAATCGCTAAAGCTCGTGGCATGTGTAGCTTTTGAAGAGTAAATTTGATGGACGTGACAGTTACAGGATATGACTTAAATGGACATGGCGGATGTCATTGACAAAACAGAGAACGCGCAATATTCTGGACGTATCATTTTGTTGTTGTTTATTTGTTTATTTTTGTTTCAAAATGCTCTCTTGTATAACTTCCCCTTTTCGTATTTTGCCCCTACATGTAGTTTAATAGTTTTTGAGCTGAGATCATGGCTCGAATCAGGGTGATCAGCTTAGTGTATTTTTCAAACGTTAATAATTATGTTTATATACAAGGTAAACTCTAACAATTTTGCATGTTAATTGACACTGTATCAAGTTTGATGTGTGCAAAGTTGTACCTAAATATAAAGTTTAATTGTATAGTTACAGGATAATTAAAATCAGCTAATCACTGATTAAGCTAATCAAGTTTTAAACAGCCGGGCCCTGCTGTTTATTTTGGCTCACCAGAGGATAGTTTGATTGAAAGATGTCTAGGATCATTTCATAATTCTCACGTGAAACAGAAACTTATACAAGACATTCAATGTAGAGATTGTATACCAAAAAACTTTTCATAACTTCCCTGGACAAGGAACTCGCGACTTCATGTTAAAAAATTGACGAACGTCTTATGTAAATGCCAAAAAACGATTTGATTAGTGAACCTTCTTGGCTTAATCATGTGATGTAACATGCATCGTGACAGTTGAATAACATTACAAAGATTATGATAAATTGCGGTGCGTGCAATTTTACATAGTTTCATAACTTGTTTTTTAACAATAGTAATATATTACGGAATGCCTTTATATAAGGTGAGTAATGTTATTGGAGCCAGTTTTATCAACGTGATGTATGAGAGGTGCAACTTCATTTTTAAATCATCGAGGAGAGTGCGTTTGTACTAAGCAGGTTTGCTTTGTACATTCATAATGATTTTACTTATATTTTACAAAATGAGTGAGTAAGTGAGACAAGAACGTGCATTTATTGTGAACTTAAGTATGATATTTTGTGATATTTTAATTGTATAAATATTATATTATTTAATTTGCTCTGTTATATTGTAAATACATTTATTAATACTTTAATATTTACATACTGATTCTTACCTTAACTATTGTATGATACGCGCAATTTTAACATATTAGAAAGTACGATCTGCACATTTCTCCTATGTTAAAGGCGATAATCATTGACTTGAAGATAGTTTTCCATGAATACAATAGTTGTAATGTTTATTTAAATATCACACATATATATTTCATTGTATTACATATACACTAAATATTTCAGGTTGCTCTACAACTCCATCACCGTCAACATTGGAAAAGTCATAACACAACGGGAGTAAATCGTGTGTAATTTTCCAGGAATACAATAGTTGTTATCACCACCTACATCATCAAAAACATCTTTCCTGGCGATTATCAATATCAACGGGGATACCAGAAACCATAGATCTACGTCAAGCGTGTGGAAGTGAACCAAGTGGTATTTACATAAAAACTCAAATGATCAAGTCAATGATTATTGCCTTTAACAAACGAGAACTTTACAAATCATACTTTCTAATATGTTAAAATGTAAACATGTACATATATAGGCCATAGCTTAGACGACACAATGTCGTTTAAGATGTTATGCCTATGGATGCATACGAAGAGACAGAAAGCAAGCACAATAAATCAACAATACCGAGGCCATCTTCCTCGGGGAACTTGATGAATGATCGATAACATTCATCGGAATTCGTTTTCTATCAGACCAATGTTTAATTCACAAATCAAGAATTCAACACGAGCGAAAGTGGGGAAAAATGACAGAGAACAAAATACGTTCATGGTTAGAGAAAATTAAAATACTGCAAACTGTTTGTCGTTGTCTGTGTCTTACAATTGAAACTGTTTCATTGATTTAGACTTTTCCTCGGATAATTCTAAGACTTAACTTTTGTCTAGATCCAGAAAATCTATATATTGATTTTAAATCAACTTATGAATACTTCAGTGACATCCGGAATATTATGAAGTATTTTTGAGTATGTACTTCCGGATGGATCCATTGACATAAAATGGGAATAATTTTACAAATATTAGCTGGTTGAAGCTGATATAATACTTGTGAGCCGCGAAGAGTAAATATTTCGCAAGCAATGAAAATAAATTATCAGAAAAACGTCATCGGAAAAAGGAGTACACAGTTAACATACTTAAATGTGCATAAACAGTTACAAAGTACAAAGGAAAGTGATACTGAAAAGGACGACCATTAGAGGAATTTACGTTTTAAATTGCTCCAAATACAAATATACATTCTCGTAAGTATGTAGACAAGCAGACAGGAATACAGGGCTTACAATGTAACGGATAACAAGATGACTTGCACATGTATGTATAGCATATGTGTTGATCAATAATGAATTAGTCAGTGTCTTTGTCTTTTGAAATATCTACAGATGCGTGTCGTGTGAAACACCTACTAATGTCAGTAGTCTTAGCATATTTAAGGGAAGTTAATTCAAACGAAGTTTGTATTCTCTCCGGTATTTTATTATTATGAAAACTGATTGTTGTGTTAAGGACTAGGTGCAGCTATATTAGTTGTTACTTGGTTGAAAAGGGTATTATTGGTATTTCAATATTTCCTTTATTATTAGCTTTATCCCATTATGTTTAATATTGATATATTAAAAATCTATACTTACAAAGCAAAATATTCAGTAATTAATATGCAAATAGAAGTGCACAAATATTCTTTCATATTGTTATTTAAAACATTTAAATATTTCAATATTAGTCTGTTAATCAGAGTGTCAGGGAGACATTTTTAAAATTTGATCCTGATGTGATCGATGTTTAGAATGTGAGTAAGTTGCCATACTTGTGACGAGTAGGTTCTCTTCTTCTGCGGTTCTCAAGAGAAAGAGATATCTTTAAAAAAAAAAACGAAGGCTCTATCACTCCATCATTCTGTATATATGAAAACAACCAAACGTACCAAAATTTTGGTTGAAATTATTGATTCTTCATCACAAAATATACTTGGTAGTCTATTTTGGTGACGTATTTTGCAGTATTTAGTAAAATAACACGTTTTGGTAAAAAAGCCTCCACCATATTGAATTGTCCAGAACCTAGTCCTTAACATGCAGAAATTATAAGCAGACCCCCGAAATGAAATGTTTAGCTGTTGTAATCTGTCTCAATATGACCAGAAGACCACTGCACCATAGGTTTAAATATGTCAGTAGTCAAAGTTCAATGAAGAGGATTAAATTCAATCTAAATTATCCGGTAATTTATTAAGATAACAATTCGTTGATGTATTTACATGCATACGTTTTATTTATTAAGTTTTTAAAACTGTATTTATTCAGTAAATGGCAAATTTATAACCAATTCAGACCACCAACAAGAATTGGAAAACATATTCGACGTACTTAAAGCAGTTTGTTAGTTTGTTTCCTTGAATCAAATATTACATGCATAGAAAACTGCATTACATATATTATTGTGATTTGAAATAACTAACAGAGGAAAAGAGAAAGCTTAATGCGACTTATTAGTCCCAATTTCTTTTTAGTATTACAATAATTGGCTATAGACTTTCCTTATAACATGTACTTACAATTAATCATTGTTAATTGATATAATCAGTCCCAATATGATTTTGTCACAGTATCTTGATTAACACAAATAATTGGAAAGCCAGGGGAAAATATCACTTAAACTAAAGGTGAAGGGTCAGACCGTAAAATTACATTATTATTATATTAGCCTTTATTAATATTTATTAGCTGTCAATATTGATAAATTGTATTAAAAACTAGTACGCATGTACATTGTTCATCTTGCAAAGACTGATCTGTACATTGTTAAACTGCCTTTTGTTTGGTTGATGTTTATTGTATCCAGCACAATAATAGAATTTTTATTTATATTAAACATGGAATAACTTTTAATTTTAGCAAACGTTTTGGCATACTGTTATCCATTCTGTTAATGTCAACCCCTAACGTTTTCGAGTTAACTTGGTTAAATGATAACTTTGAAGTTCAGAAAGTATATAATTATAATGGAAATAATCACTTGATAATAATTAATCAATTAGTCAAGACTGTTTTGTATTAATGAAATTAAATGGCTGAGTTGATATGAAATTTGACTAGATATTGGTGATAAGTGGACTGATTTGACCAAAAGCTATCTATATTTTAGAAAATAAAACTGCAATTGTTAAATGTAGAATCAAATAAAAAACAATACGTTTAAATAAATATTGACATAGATCTGATTAAAATCATTTTGTCGTTAATGTACTTACCATGAATCATGTCCCTAGGTCATATGATATAACAAAATAATTCCCTGTCAAACGGTGTGTAAATTCTACGTTGTGTCCTGGTGCCGTAAAATCTAGTGAAAAATCTCCACGCATCCTATTGTTGTCTCACATAGGCTCTTGTTCGGATGCATGTTTTGCATTGAATACAAACCTCAGTTAGTCTCGTTTGTTTCTGACGAGCATTAGCTGGTGCTATAGGGCTAAAGCAAAGACTGGGTTTGCTTTTATGGAAAGCTTTGATGCGCAAATTCGTGTTTGTTCAACGCAAATGTTTTTTTTCTTGGCTGTCGGACCGAGCAATACTCTTTAACAAATACAATACTGTTTAGATGGATATTTTCAAGGTATCTAAAACCGTTTTGGTCTAGAATGTCTGCGTGATATCAGTTATCAGCAATAAGAATTAACGTACTCTTTCTTCATTGTGTTTTGTGGCCTCAATTCTTTACCAAATATGCTGCAATTGTTGAGTGCAAATTGGGCACTCGTCTGTTTTCTTTACCCGACGTTGAAAAATATCTCGATTATACCCCATGTTACTCATTTGAAAACAAATTGCATGTTGGCATGGCGTTGTTGTTTCTCAATTTTCTCTCCAAGAGGATTTTTAAACATTTGGTCCTCTACTGTGTGTGAAATATCATCTGCTGCTGTTGCCATGATCAATAGCGTTCATTAGGTTTGAACGCAGTTGTAAATGATGACATAATGTCTGTGTTGCAACTATTGCCAGATTGAAGCCGAGGCCATATGTCCTCATTCGGCCTTCTTTTTAAAAAAACGTGAATATCTTGTTTCATTTTCACAACTTGTATTATATCTGATTTATGTGTTCCTGTAGTAGGCATGTACATAGGAGGCGTGCTGAACTTTTCTTGTCTGTTATTTGACTTCTACTTAAAGTTCAGATTTAATAAACGTATATTTGCTGTCTACATTTTCTTCTCTTAATTAATATATCAACTTAGAACTACAAACACTAGATCATGAAATGCCTATGACTGTAGTATTCATTTAACCAGCATGTGGTCAAACTGTGACGTAAAACATTAATCTTGTTCAATGATGATCACGCTAACTCGTTTTGGCCCTTGCTTCAAGCGATAAAATACCCAACGACAAAATATTGGTGCAAATAGTATTGGAATTAGGCTTGTACCTTTTATAATGCATTGTGTCGTTTATAATACATTGACATTACAAATGCAGATAATAAGTTGATTAATCTGGAAAAGAATCAATTTTGTAGAGTTAAAATGTGTAAAATGTAATCAATCACGTTCCCCAACTTTCATGCAGGTATGATAGCAAATCGGATAAATCCACATTGATCATTAAACCTTAGGTAATAAGGATGTACATTGTAACTGATTTTCGTTCATAATGATGTGACAGCCAATTATTTTCCCTCTTCCAATTAAGATGGGGAAACTAGTCGATTATTTTTCCCATTAAATTGGAAGAAACTATGGCTAAGCTGATTCTATAATCCCTCTATTTTTTATTTATTAGGGGGAACTACATGTATTGATTAGCTGATCATTTAATTCCTCAATATCTATGTAAATGCTTATGATTTTCCCTTTTCGAGTAATTAATCAGGTAGCAAATATTTAATATAGTTTCCCCTTATGAACCAATACAGAGGGGTATCAGAGAACCAATGTTACACCCATAATCCAATACCATAGGATGAGCGGGAAGGAGAAGAATTGGTTAGCTCCTCTCTTTCCTGGTAAAAAATATACGTGGAAGGAGAGTGGGAAGAATCAGCTACCTGAATTATTCACTGGTATCATTCGAGCATATTGGACGATATTGTGAAACGTTTCAGTTTAAGTTGAAGCATTAACTGTACCATGGAGTTTTCATCAATTGAGAAAGAAATTTATTGTTTGTTATACAAGTAAAGTATTTGTCACGTTTAAAATAGATATCTATCATAATATTATTTTTTAAAACATAAACTGCTGATAGTAACTATATTTAAATACATATCAAGTATTCAGAAATCATCATCATCATCATCATCATCATCATCGTTGTCCTCCTCCTCCTCCTCCATCTCCTCCTCCTCTTCCTCCTCCTCCTCCTATTCCTCAACATCTTACATAATCCATCTACTCGCTGAAGGAGAGTGAATCATCGACCTCATTATAGTCGTCATACACCATCATCTTTAATCATCGCAATCCTAACAATCGTCACATTATTGTTAAAGTGATCATGTCATCATCGTCAATATAATAACAATATTATTTGATGTCATCGTCATTATGATGATATCGTTTTGATAATAGTGTTTCATCACATTATCATACAATGTCATAATATCAGCACCATCTTGTTCTCAACAGCCGTCGTAGACACACATACACAGATACACACATACGCACATACGCACGGGGATACACATACACACATATGCACGGGGATATAAATACACACACACGCACGGGGATACACATACACACATACGGATGGGGATACACATACACACATACGCACGGGGATATACATACACACATACGCACGGGGATACACATACACACATACGCTCGGGGATACACATACACACATACGGACGGGGATACACATACACACATACGCACGGGGATATACATACACACATACGCACGGGGATACACATACACACATACGCACGGGGATATACATACACACATACGCACGGGGATACACATACACACATACGCACGGGGATATACATACACACATACGCACGGGGATACACATACACACATACGGACGGGGATACACATACACACATACGCTCGGGGATACACAGACACCCATACGGACGGGGAAACACATACACACATACGCTCGGGGAAACACATACACACACACGCTCGGGGATACACATACACACATACGCTCGGGAATACACATACACACATACACACGGGGATATACATACACACATACGCACGGGGATACACATACACACATACGGACGGGGATACACATACACACATACGCTCGGGGATACACAGACACCCATACGGACGGGGAAACACATACACACATACGCTCGGGGAAACACATACACACATACGGACGGGGATACACATACACACATACGCACGGGGATATACATACACACACACGCACGGGGATACACATACACACATACGGACGGGGATACACATACACACATACGGACGGGGAAACACATACACACATACGCTCGGGGATACACATACACACATACGGACGGGGGTACACATACACACATACGGACGGGGATACACATACACACAAACGGACGGGGATACACATACACACATACGGACGGGGATACACAGATACACATACGGACGGGGATAAACATACACACACACGCACGGGGATACACATACACACATACGCACGGGGATACACATGCACACATACGCACGGGGAAACATATACCGGTTCATCTAGCACTGAACACATACATGTATACAATGTATACACCTATATATACACAATCATCACAGTGGACAGGGGTGAGAGCTGGGGTGGGGGCGTGTATTGAAACATCGAATTTTATTTAAAGAAACAACTTGTCAACTTTATAAGATATTTATATACATTTTGTAGGTTCTATGTCTATATTTTATATATTGATATTTATGAAACTTAAATTCAAAACTGATGTGATTCTTAAGACCTTGGAAGTTTAGTTCAATTTACAGACATTTCATTTTAAACATGTATTGTTAAATGAAGAATGCCTATTAATGCAGTCGGCCTCTTTAGAACGATTTAATCCAAATAGAAATTTCTTTTAGACAAAATATAGATGAATTTTACTTGCCGCAAGTAATTGTTTCAGTTCTCTTAAAATGCCATATACGTTTCACAAAATCCTAACTTACATGTTCAATTGGCTTTTACGAAATGTACAAGATGAATATTGGTTGTTTAAAACAATTTAATGAAGAAGTATGTTTTTTCAGGATTATTTGGTTGAATTGGTATTGAAACCATCTTAATTTAGTACTACTAGTAGTTATTAAAGGATACTTATAAATAGTGTTCCATAATTTGTCCTGGGTGTTAAAAACTATGGACCATTTCTTTTGTGATGTAAAATTTACCTCATTATAGCATCAATCAGCATACACATCCTAGGCTACTTTTGTCCTACTTGATATAATAATAAGATTTAATGGCATATAAGGTAAACACATAATTTTTTTTTCTAAGTTAAAACAAAAAAAAAGTTTACTTTTCATAAACTTGTTTATAGCACTTATTACATTTGTATATTGTGAAATGTTAGAAACTCAAGTTCATATCTATATTGAAATTTCACAAAACTGTAAAAAAAGATATCCTTTAATAACATCATGAATAAAAAATACGCCTTTTCTGTACAAATCTTTACAGAAAATTGTATTTTTTAAAATTTGTTTTGATATTATGATTAAACCATAAATGATTTTCACATATTGTTTAATTGAAATTATCAGATTAAATCATTCTTTGATACCATGCTTCGAAAACATTTTCCAAAATAAATTCATACATTCTTCAATTGTGGTTTCATTTTATGAATGCCACAGGTAGTTTATAGTAATGATAGTCCAACTATGTTTTTTATATAGATCATCCTTACCCACGATGCCTTCAGTGCTGTTATGGAAGTCTTTAGTAAACCGTTTCTAAATTACCCTGCTGGTATGGCTTTATTATAACATCACGTTTAACTTTATCAGTCGTTCCGCACAATAGACATTGATATAAAATGTTAATAATTGTTTTAATATCAGAGGCAAGCGGGTTTGGAAGAGCTATAAATAAATGATTTAATTGTGAAATTAGAAATGTTTTAGTAATGGTTATCCAACAAATTGGAGTGAGATTTCTTTTACACCACTTATGAGCGATTTGAGTTGAACAAGTTTCTTGTCAAAGTTTAATTGTATAGCCCTATGTAAATCAACATCATACCATATGCCTCACAAATTAAACTTTGTACTTCCCCGCAAAATATCTTGTTCTGTTATATATTTATTATTACTGCTTGTTTCACTACCTATCCAAATTACATTGATCTTGGTGAAATTTATTTTAAGACTTGGAAGACTGGCATAATAATTAGGTTGTTTTAGTGTTGCACTAAAGAATAACAGACGTATCATTCGCAAACTGAGATAAAAGGATTTGCTTTTTTCTACAATACCCTTGATATCTGAATTATTTCTCAATAGTGAAGAAATAGCATAAATTACCTCCTATGTTAACTGCAGATTAACTGCTGAGCTAATCTTTTATGGAAATCTTTGATCAAGTTGATAATTAATGGGCCACTATTAAAAAAATCGAAGTTTCTGAAATGAAATTCCATGAGACAGAGTCAAAAGCTTTTTCAAAACCAATTAACAATACAAGACCAGGGTCCGTATTAAACCATTTTCGTGCTCAAGCATGGAATCTGTGCTCAAACTAGCCTTCGTATAACTCGCTTAAAACACCTCAAACGATGAAAAAGTCAAATAAAAAAACTGAAAACATTTTTCTGCTTTAAGTCTTTTCAATGTTTTCCCATATCCTGAACAGAAGAAGATTTTCTTATTGATTTATAACCGAAGAAAGAAATTCAACTTGAGCACAAAAAACATCTTGAGCATGAGCACGGTTTCATAAATACGGGCTGAGTTATGTCATTTTCTTCAGTATAATGCAATAAATCAGAAATCAAACATGCATTTTCCCAATATATCTACCTGGTACAGTTTATTTTGTATTGTATGAAGCCGATTTGATTACTTATAATTAATTAAGGTTATTATAGTTATAAGTCTTTCTGCTATTGTATAGGGTGCTATCTTATAAATAAAACTGAGTAGTGTAATGGGACATTAATTCTTTAGTTTATTACGGAGTCGATTGCCTTTCGTTATGCATGCTATAAATCCTTGTTTTGTGTAACCGACAAGTCTGCAACTGAAAAACAAAAATGAATTGACTTAGCACTAATTGTCCAAATTGTTACCAAAAAACCTAAAAACAATCATCAGAACTAGGACTTTTATTTTCATTCATTTTAACAAGAGTTTTTGTCATTTCAGTTAAAGTCACTGGCCCTTCTTATCATCGTGATTCGATGGTATATCATTTAGGTACATCATATACAGTCAATAGGTTCTCCAGGTAAACATCCTATATAGAAATGTTTCTTTTTTACAAAGTTCCCAAAAAAAAATGTTTTGTTTCATTAAGAATTTTGTCTGTCCTTTGATAACTGGCCATCGTCCTTTTCTATAGTTGGAGTTATTTTACTGGATTAGATTCGAGATACTAGTTCAGAAAGTATTTAGTTTACTTTTCCCATTCATTTATCCATTTTACTCGGGAACTACCATATTTCCCATTATTCTGTTCTCTCTGAAATTTTATAGTTATTGTTTTTGTATCAATTATATTAAAGACTGCATCTCTTGATAACCCCTCCCCCAAACACCACCCCCACCCCCAACACACACACACACACACACACCCACACACACACCCACCCTCATACACACACACACACACACACACACACGCCTTCTTATTTCTGAATAGCTGCTGTGAACTTTTCTTCAATATCATTATTTGTTTTCTTTTTAAAACATTAGTATGGATTTGATTTATTTCTTATTTATAACAATAGAGTTTCTAAAACTAATTGATAATTTACCTATCCATATTCTATAAAGGTAGAGCATATTTATAATGATAAGATTTAATGTAATTTAAATATTCAAGATCATGAAGTAATATAATAGATTGTTGAATTTCCAAACTCCCTACCATTATGAAGTTTGTTAACTTTTAAAATTTTAACTGACATGAAATGGTCCGAACGATAACCTGGCTTAATACGAACGATAACCTGGTTTAATAATCGACTAGGTTACTTGAGAAAGTCCATCAGATATAAAAATGTAGCCAAACCTTGCCTATTTACATGGATTTTTCCTTCGCCAAGTGAAATTTTCGTATCAGGGATTAAATCTCGAAAAGTATCTATAATACCTAATTACTGTTACTGTTAAAGTCCTACTATTTTTCTGCCTATACATGTTATCGCCCTAGTCTTATTGTGGATGAATAACTAGATGGAAATAAAAGTTTACTGACTCTGTTAAAATACTTACAAGTCTCATAACAAACCGGCCTGGCACTGTTTGGACCAATTACAGAAATAATTTTCAGTTTTCCACCTTCACTTTCGATGTTTAAAGCTGATATATTCCAATAGGCGTCTTTTCTGGAGCTTAAAATTTTGTATTCAAAATTATTATCAAAAACATGGCAACCACTCTAGAGTTTGTATAGTGGGAATTAAAAAAAAAACTGTCAATACCACCATTAGCCCGAATTAATTTTTCCTTTTCTGCTGAAAAGTGGGTAATTTTACAGACAGAATATGCTGTAATGTTTATTTCTCAAGTATACCAATACGTCTGTTGTTATATTTGTCAATAAGACCCTGGAAATTTGCAAATACTATTGTTACATCGTGAGATTAAAAATTATAATATCGATTCAAAATGCCGGTAGTGATAAATGTATTCATTGGTTTGCAATAAAAGATAACACAAGGAGTAGGGGTAAACATATATAACACGCATGAATATATGCCAAAATATAGTTTTGACAGATTTGGAACTAAAAGCCAACTTTCATAACCAAGCCGTATAGTGTCTAGCACGCTCTAACTTAGCACTTTGTAACCAGCTCACGACGTCACATTAATTACACACATTTCCAATACCAGGATTGCACGACGCATTATATTACCATAACCAAGTATACAAAAACAGTACTTTAATTAAATGAAATGTTTTGGAGACAAGAACAGAGTTGCACAGGTAATAACCCGATCTGGTTGTCATATTTCTGACATTAATTGGTGTGTAACATACATTGGCTTACCTATAAATTTAATTGTGAGCTAGCGAACTACGTTGAATATGCACAGAGAATGGAAAGAAATATACAGCATCTGCTATAACGCCCTATTAAGCGTGAATAAGCTACAGTATTCTCTAAAGCGATTTACATAGATAAACACGTTTAACCAAGCAATACAGTATACAATACAATGAAGGTTAATCGAAACATTTTATGCTTTAATGGATGTTAAATACATAACAACCACTACTTATATTTACATATTAAGGTATACATCAGTGAGAAGTCAAATCATATTTCAAAGTGATAAATGAGCGTGCCAATCCTGGTTCTTCATGTATAGACCAATCAGCTGCTTAAGGCATCCTAGTTTTATTACTGTAAACTGGTTTCGGGACGCATCATATTTCGCTTTTTGTATTGTTTGGAAAGGTGGTTATCTTAGCATACAATGTGTCTTCTGTAATCATTTTCTATATACAAATGTATGTTTTAGAAATATCAGGGAATACCTAATCGTCAACAAAACCAGACTCTGAACTCAACATCGACTAAACTAGGGGCAAGATATGAACAACGGAAATTATTAAATGGAGACTATTGAAAAGGTACAAGCGAATAAGACCAGTTGTTCCGGAAATATCCATTAATTTTTTCACAATGACAAGTGGAATGTCAAGGATAATGTCTCCCGAAAACCAGTTCAAGGTAACAAAAATAAAATGATTTAATTATCCGCATGCTCTACATATGATGAACTCGAATTGGCACATACAAAAGTTTATCGCGTTTAAACATGATATGACTTACTACTTTGTATAATCCTACATACTTGTGGAGCAATTCAGTGTCTTGTTATACAGTAACTCGAAAGGGCACATCAATAAATAGAGGATATTCAATGGTTTGCCGTTAAATATCGAATATATTTCACGAGTATGGCAGATTATTTTTATATTTTCACGAGTGCGTAGCACGAGTGAAAATATAAAAAAAAAATCTGCCATACAAGTGAAATATATTTGATATTAAACGGCAAACCACTGAATTTTCTTTTATTACATTTCGAAAGAGGACTAAGATACTTTCATTATTTTTTTCTTGATTTACTTGCCTACTGCAAAGGAGCTAAGTCTACTATAATCCGTCGAAATCACAACCGACCGGGTCCAGTACACAGCTGATTGGGATAAGCTGATCGGAAAAGTTGAACCATTCTCATCTTTTAATTCATTTCATATTTAATCATGCAGCAGTTCCTACCAATATGTACTATTGATGCCATTTCGTCAAGACCATCTTTCCCCAAGAGACAAGTTCTAGCAGACCCCGGGTAACTTTTGCAACGTAGAATAATGACCCGGATGGTATTTTATATTCGGGTCACTTTTTCACGTTACACTGAAAAAGCCTTATATTTTCACTGCAAAATGTTATATTTTCACGGCAAAATCTTATATTTTTACTGCTCATCACTGCAGTGAAAATATAAGTTTTATCAGTTTGATAATTTTCTATATTTCACTGGCAAAAATTTAATAAATGAACGTATTTTATGTTACATAATAGGAATTAAAAATAAAAAAAAATTAAGGTGTGTATAGCCAAATATTTCCAGTAGAATCATTTGGCTATATGGTGACGTAAATCGACCACCATCTTTTAAGTATTCCAGTTGTTAAGAATTGATAACATGTATGTCATATTAACGTGATAATAAATATATAATACAATATATGCAATTTCGTAAAAAACGAATGTACAATTTAAGCAATCATTATTAAACGTGTACCTCTTATGAGGCAGTCCAAGTACTGATTCAGAATTGATAGAACCCAGATCTTTCAATTGAAATAATTTACATTATTATATGTTCTGATAGCCCAAGACGTACAAGGCCCAAATCCTGTAAACTTTTTTTCTGCAAACACTAATTGCATTTGTTTTTTACGAACCGAAAGTTCATTTCGGATTAATGTTATGTTTTTTTATTCTAATGCACATATATGTACATTTCCAATATTGGATATGCATAAACAAAAGCGTCATTATAATTGAATTTAACATATATGTTAATATCTGTATGAATCTGCTTTAAAAAAAAAATAAAATGTTTGTGCATCTCGAGTGTTTCTATGGAAATACATTTCGTAAATGTTATATCACTCGACTTACGCTTAATCTATCTACATTCACAGTTTCATATAACGTCGTGTTCTGTTCATAATTCTAGACTATTGGATTGACTTCAAAAAGTAAATCAAAACTTTTCAACTGTTGCACAGTGAAATGCTTTAGACGCGTTAAAGGCCCAACATACGTAACTTCAGGAAATTTCCAGCTGATGAACATGCAAAAATAAGCCTAAAACGAAGTAAACCTGAGCGGTAACAAACAAGAAACTCTTGACAGGAAAATCCAAAGAATGGAAACTAATTCAGGTGGGGCCCACTTCAATAACAAAACAAAACTAGAAGACAGTTCGAAATGGACGTGTGTTTACAAATACCAAGTTTCAACTGCTGCTGTACCGGTAACCGCGTAGGAATTCATCATGCATATTGCTGATATCAGTTAATCTTAACTAAATCTATAAATATAAAAAGTTATTAAGCTTGATTTTCGCTTTAAGTTTTGCCGAAAGTTACGTATATTGGGCCTTTACACAATTTAAACAATGTAACTAGTATACATGTACATGTAGTTATGCTGTTTATTCCATGTGCTATTGTAAAGAAACAATAGGTTTAGATTTACAATGTTTCTCCATCCCCGGTAAACCCCGACATGTCCAATCGGTAATTGTTCGCGGCGTCCACAATGGTAAACGTGTTGTATTTGGCATTTGCAGTGTTGTCTTCGAAATCTTCAATGTCAATGCTCAGTTCAGTATCATCGTCTGACGTGTAAGCGTGCAGTGTTTCTGAACCTACCAAAATATTTAAACGTAATTAAATTGCGACAAAGTTGAATGATTATTGAGATCGAAAGCAAAACACGTTATTATAACAACATGAAGATCAGCTTACTTTCGTCTATATAATTGTTTCTAGATTCATTTATTGCAATACTATTTAGGGAAAGACTTATTCACATTCTCGGCATATTGCATCAGGATTTACATGTACCAAGGGGTCCTAGAAAAAGCAAGTGGTACGTGTACATTTACCTGATTGTTTGCTACGAGCACCAGTAAGAATGTCACTGTTGGTATTCTTTAAACTCACCTAACCAAAACTCATGATTAACGTCACCAAAGCCTTCTCTATATTCGTCCCATCCTCTGTAAAGTCAGTGGCGCCATCTATACGTCTCTGAAACACCTGTTCAAGTATCATGAATATATTTTTGTGCTGATTCATTAGCTGTACACAACAAGTCATCAATCAGTTGACTTTAACGTTGGGATAAACATTTAGGTTTTGCAGTGAAAATTAAAGATTTTGAAGTGCAAATATAAGATTTTGTAGTAAAAAAAATAAAGTCAATTATACGCACTCGTGCAAATAAAGAAAAAAATCTGCCATATTCGTGAAATATATTTGATATTAAACGGCAAACCATTGAATATCTTCTTTTTAAATACTGTACTTCAATCATATTTAATATAACTAATTATCCAATAATTTTACGCAGAATGCGCCTCCCTGATTGTTTGAGGTTTTTCCATGCCTCTATGAAAAAATGGCGCGAGAAATGTGATGTCACAATATGGTAATTGACATTGTATATTGATTTGTAAAAAATGAATCGTTGTTAGATCAGTCAAATTGTAAATACACATGTCTTAAATCTGAAGATGAGTTCCAAAAATAATTATAAGCGTTTATATCAATTAGTGTTTTAGTTTCATAGGTTCATACAGTTTGCAAGCAATTGTTATTTCATACCCCAATGAAACTAAAATAAAAAATGTCATCTATGCTTTATTAATTTTATAATTTGTTATCTAGAGTATAAAACTTCATATCCTTATATTTCATTAGAGTAAAGATTGGCTTTCTTTTTATTATAATCATTGTCACTCTAAGTGATTGTTTTTAGGTTCGGTTACAAGTTTGTAAATTACAAATTAAAACCTTGTTCCAGGACATACCTTGTTCTGTTTAGACTGTATCATACCACATTTACATTTAAAAAAGCAAAACACAAATATGTTAATTATATTTATCGCACACACAATATATGCCACTAGCCATTTTCCACTTTATCACATTATCCTAGACAACAAAAACTAAGAAATATCTTTACATTTAAATAGAGGATCTTACACGAGTGTCGATGTATTATGGAATTTTTTAAACTCGTTAAATAATTTAATATGTCACGAGCCTTTATGCGAGTGACATATCAAATTATCTTACTCGTTTAATAAATTGGAATTAATATCAAATATGTCAACAGTACCTCTGTATTAATTAAGATTTGTAGAATCGGTTTTTTCACCGACCCTAAAATAATTGATGCTATTAAAGTAACTATGGATTAGTATGATCTTTCAGTAGCATAGATCAATTTCAATGCAAACACAAAAGTTGTCAATATAATCACATTCGCTCTTTTAATGATAGAGCAAACAGTATTTCTGGCTAATAACTAAATATAACAACATTTGAAATTGAATAATTGATACAATCGCATACACTGGGCGGCCGTCCTTAAATGACCCTGGATGTTAATAGGACCTAAAAAGAATCAACCAACCAACAAATCAATAAAATGGTCAGGGTAAATGCTTACGTCAGATAGACAACGCAGTCTTTTCCTTTTCAGCTTAATGCGGCAAATAGACTTTGGTTGTACACACGTCATAATTCTGTAAGCGTACGAATGATTTACGATAAGAAGCTGAACCATACTAGATGGGAAATCTTCGTTTTGTTTTGGGAATTTCCATCGATTGCATTATCTACCGAAATACTAACGAAGTGGGATTCCTGATCATAGTCAACGCTTTTTTACTGCCAATAAAAAAAATCTTAGAACATTACATCCTCACATGCGCAATGCGTGACGTTAAGGCTTTTATAATAAAACCAACCGTAATGTTGACCTGTATGTTTTTTTTCGGACTTTGATATGCTCAGATATTTTTATTTAAATCTCAAATAATAAATAAAAGAATACCGATGCGTTAACAAAATCATAATCCAGACTCAGAATCGATTAAAGAAGGTGCAAAATATTAACAAAGGAAAGGTTTACATGGAGACCCTTGTAAAAGTACAAAAAATAAGATCAGGTGTTCCGGAAGAGTAAGCGTCTTCTGCTTCATCGACGACACCCGCCATGTAAATCTTTATCACATCCAAGTAAACATCAAGTTCTCAAAATGAGATCCGAGTTGAAAAGACATGTTTAGGAGGGTTGTTCAAGATTGATTAAAAGAATTTTCGAGTTTTTTAAAATCCACATCCCATTAATTCCACTTCTGGAGTATACACAATAAGACTGAAGCCCTGATTTTATGGCACTAAGAATGGTAGTAAGCAGTTACAATTACTAGAGCAAATGCAATGACAAAGTAATACAGACCTATGTGATATTGCTGATCATACGACCATAAATATGTAAAAAATGCACATACTTTTGTTTTATATGTATGTTTTTTCGGGCCTTTCTATAATGGGGCTGACATGTAACCGACTCATCAAGATAATGCTTGTTTATAAAATGATTATTATATATACATCATTTCATCTTTAAACTTTCAACTTTATACCGCCAAATATAATTTTGTGGAATCATCTTCGAGATTCCGACTCCCTACAAAAATCCTTTTCATTGATAAGTTTACCTTAGTTTTCTACCGTTTTTGTTTTTAAATTATTTACTTATTTGAGCAATCGCTAAAGCTCGTGGCATGTGTAGCTTTTGAAGAGTAAATTTGATGGATGTGACAGTTACAGGATATGACTTAAATGGACATGGCGGATGTCATTGACAAAACAGAGAACGCGCAATATTCTGGACGTATCATTTTGTTGTTGTTTATTTGTTTATTTTTGTTTCAAAATGCTCTCTTGTATAACTTCCTCTTTTCGTATTTTGCCCCTACATATAGTTTAATAGTTTTTGACCTGAGATCATGGTTCGAATGAGGGTGATAAGCTTAGCGTATTTTTCAAACGTTAATAATTATGTTTATATACAAGGTAAAATCTAACAATTTCCTATGTATGTTGACACTGTATCAACTTTGATATGTGCAAAGTTGTGCCTAAATATATAAGTTCATTGTATAGTTACAGGATAATTCAAATTTGAGCTAATCACTGATTAACCTAATCAAGTTTTGAACAACCGGGTTCTGTTGTTTATGCTGGCTCACCAGAGGATAGTTTGATTGAAAGATGTCTAGGATCATTTCAAAAATCACACGTGAAGTAGAAACTTATACAAGACATTCAATGTAGAGATTGTACACCAAAAAACATTTCATAACTTCCCTGGACAAGGAACTCGCGACTTCATGTTAAAAATTTGACGAACGCCTTATGTAAATGCCAAAAAACGATTTGATTTGTGAACCTTCTTGGCTTAATCATGTGATGTTACATGCATCGTGACAGTTGAATAGCATTACAACGATTATGATAAATTGCGATGCGTGCAATTTTACATAGTTTCATAACTGATTTTTTTAACAATAGTAATGTATTACGAAATGCCTTTATATAAGGTGAGTACTGTTATTGGAGCCAGTTTTATCAACGTGATGTATGAGAGGTGCAACTTCAGTTTTAAATCATCGAGGAGAGTGCGTTTGTACTAAGCAGGTTTGCTTTGTACATTCAAAATGATTTTACTTATATTTTTTAAAATTAGCTTTAATGCTTTAGTAACTCCGAACTCAATGTGTAAGTGAAACAAGAGCGTGCATTTATTGTGAACTTAAATATGATAGTTTGTGATATTTTAATTGTATATATATTATATTATTTAATTTGCTCTGTTATATTGTAAATACATTTGATAATACTTTAAGATTTACATACTGATTCTTAGCTTAAATTATTTGCTAAAGATTCAAGATGGAATATATATTTTTTAAATATTACAACTATTGTATGATACGCGCAATTTTAACATATTAGAAAGTACGATCTGCACATTTCTCCTATGTTAAAGGCAATAATCATTGACCTGAAAATAGTTTTCCATGAATACAATAGTTGTAATGTTTATTTAAATATCACACATATATATTTCATTGTATTACATATACACTAAATATTTCAGGTCGCTCTACAACTCCATCACCGTCAACATTGGAAAAGTCATAACGCAACGGGAGTAAATCGTGTGTAATTTTCCAGGAATACAATAGTTGTTATCACCACCTATATCATCAAAAACATCTTTCCTGGCGATTATCAATATCAACGGGAATACCATAAACCATAGATCTACGTCAAGCGTGTGGAAGTGAACCAAGTGGTATTTACATAAAAACTCAAATGATCAAGTCAATGATTATTGCCTTTAACATACAAGAACTGTGCAAATCATACTTTCTAATATTTTAAAATGTAAATATGTACATACATAGGCCATAGCTTAGACGACACAATGTCGTTTAAGATGTTATGCCTATGGATGCAAACGAAGAGGCAGAAAGCAAGCACAATAAATCAACAATATCGAGACCATCTTCCTCGGGGAATTTGATGAATGATCGATAACATTCATCGGAATTCGTTTTCTATCAGACCAATGTTAAATTCACAAATCAAGAATTCAACACGAGCGAAAGTGGGGAAAAATGACAGAGAACAAAATACGTTCATGGTTAGAGAAAATTTAAATACTGCAAACTGTCTGTCGTTGTCTGTGTCTTACAATTGAAACTGTTTCCTTGATTTCGACTTTTTCTCGGATAATTCTAAGACTTAACTATTGTCTAGATCCAGAAACTCTATATATTAATTTTTAATCAACTTATGAATACTTCAGTGACATCCGGAATATTATGAAGTATTTTTGAGTATGTACTTCCGGATGGATCCATTGACATAAAATGGGAATTATTTTACAAATATTAGCTGGTTGAAGCTAATATAATACTTGTGAGCAGCAAAGAGTAAATATTTCGCAAACAATGAAAACAAATTATCAGAAAAACGTCATCGGAAAAAGTTAACATACTTAAATGTGCAGAAACAGTTACAAAGTACCAAGGAAAGTGATACTGAAAAGGACGACCATTAGAACAATTTACGTTTTAAATTGCTCCAAATACAAATACACATTCTCGTAAGTATGTAGACAAGCAGACAAGAATACAGGGCTTACAATGTAACGGATAACAAGATGACGTACACATGTATGTATAGCATATATGTTGATCAATAATGAATTAGTCAGTGTCTTTGTCTTTTGAAATATCTACAGATGCCTGTCGTGTGAAACACCTACTAATGTCAATAGTCTTAACATATTTAAGGGAAGTTAATTCAAACGAAGTTTGTATTATCTCCGGTATTTTATTATTATGAAAACTGATTGTTGTGTTAAGGACTACGTGCAGTTATATTTCTTGCTACTTGGTTGAAAAGGGTAATATTGATATTTCAATATTTCCTTTATTATTAGCTTAATCCCATTATGTTTAATATTGATATATTAAAAATCTATACTTACAAAACAAAATATTCAGTAATTAACATAAAATAGAAGTGAACAAATATTTTTTCAGATTGTTATTTAAAACATTTAAAAAAATAATAATAAAGTACATTGTAACTGCAATGTTCATTGAATGATAGCCCAGTGTTAACATTTCAATATTAGTCTGTTAATCAGAGTATCAGGGAGACATTTTTGAAATTTGATCCTGACTTGATCGATGTTTAGAATGTAAGTAAGTTGCCATACTTGTGACGAGTAGGTTCTCTTCTTCTGCGGTTCTCAAGTGAAAGAGATATCTATTCAAAAAACGAAGGCTCTAACATTCTATCATTCTTTATACATTAATGAAACAAACAAAAATGATTTTCATTGTTTTTATTATCGTTTGCAGTATTCTGCAAAAGTGCACGCGTTTTGGGGCATATAACTAAAAACATCTGAAAAACAACCAAACGTACCAAAATTTTGGTTGAAATTATTGATTCTTCATCACAAAATATACTTGTTAGTCTATTTTGGTGATGTATTTTGCAGTATTTATTAAAATAACACGTTTTGGTAAAAACGCCTCCGCCATATTGAATTGTCCAGTACCTAGTCCTTAACATGCAGAAATTATAAGCAGACCCCCGAAATGAAATGTTAAGCTGTTTGTGATCTGTCTCAATATGAACAGAAGACCACTCCACAATATGTTTAAATATGTCAGTAGTCAAAGCTTAAGTAAGAGGATTGAATTCAATCTAAATTATCCGGTAATTTATTAAGATAACAATTGGTTGATGTATTTACATGCATACGTTTTATTTATTAAGTTTTTAAAACTGTATTTATTCAGTAAATGGCAAATTTATAACCAATTCAGACCACCAACAAGAATTTGAAAACATATTCGACGTACTTAAAGCAGTTTGTTTCCTCAAATCAAATATTACATGCATAGAAAACTGTATTACATATATTATTGTGATATTAAATAACTAACAGAGGAAAAGGGAAAGCTTAATGCGACTTATTAGTCCCAATTTCTTTTTAGTATTACAATAATTGGCTATAGACTTTCATTGTAACATGTACTTACAATTAATCATTGTTAATTGATATAATCAGTCCCAATATGATTTTGTCACAGTATCTTGACTAACACAAATAATTGGAAAGCCAGGTGAAAATATCACTTAAACTAAATTACTTTAACTAAAGGTGAAGGGTCAGACTGTTAAATTATATTATTATTATATTAGTCTTTATTGAGATATATAAGGTGTCAATATTGATAAATTGTATTAAAAACTAGTACGCATGTACATTGTTCATCTTGCAAAGACTGATCTGTACATTGTTAAACTGCCTTTTGTTTTGTTGATGTTTATTGTATCCAGCACAATAATAGAATTTTTATTTATACTAAACATGGAATAACTTTTAATTTTAACAAACGTTTTGGCATACTGTTATCCATTCTGTTAATGTCAACCCCTAACGTTTGCGAGTTAATTTGGTTAAATGATAACTTTGAAGTTCAGAAAGTATATAATTATAATGGAAATAATCAATTGATAATAATTAATCAATTAGTCAATGTTTTGTATTAATGAAATTAAATGGCTGAGTTGAAAGTTGATATGAAATTTGACTAGATATTGGTGATAAGTGGACTGATTTGACCAAATGTTTAAATCCTTGTTGATTTAAGAAATCTAAATAAAAAAAGATCTTGCCAATGCGAAAAACCCTATCCTCCCAACGCGTCACAAAAGAATAGTATTTAAGTAACCCTGGGTGAAATTACCATTATGATTAAATGACATCTCCTTCCCATGTAAAAGTCACTACAATATGTTATTTCATATATAGCTTCCATCAGATTAGATTAAGACAATTAATGTTGTGTCAGTATCTTGAGGTAATAGTAGTGGTTAACGACAGATCAAATTAATGAGAGATTCCTGGAAGAAGAAGTAGGGGGTCACTTGGTCAAAGAAAGTTTTTCTCTGAAAAGAAAATGAATTGAATTTTGGTTTTATTAGTTAAATTTAATTATTGTTGATGTGCTTTGTCCTCATTTGAATTGAAGACCAATTTTGGTATATATATCATGTTACTTACTTTATTTTGCAACTTTTACTGTAATTTCTTTCTGAGTCTGGCTCTCTGCTATTTTGTATTCGTTACTGCGTTAAGCTAGACTTACTTGCTTTATTTCGCAATTTTTGCAGTCATATTTGACTAGTCGAAGAGGGCAGTGAAGTGGGCGGTTCGTCTTTCCAAAGCTATCTATATTTTAGAAAATAAAACTGCAATTGTTAAATGTAGAATCAAACAAAAAACAATACGTTTAAATAAATATTGACATAGATCTGATTGAAATCATTTTGTCGTTAATGTACTTACCATGAATCATGTCCCGAGGTCATATGATATTACAAAATAATTCCCTGTCAAACGGTGTGTAAATTCTACGTTGTGTCCTAGTGCCGTAAAATCTAGTGAAAAATCTCCCCGCATCCCATGGTTGTCTCACATAGGCCCTTGTTCGGATGCATGGTTCGCATTGAATACAAACATCAGTTTGTCTCGTTTGTTTCTGACGAGCATTAGCTGGTGCTATAGGGCTAAAGCAAAGACTGGGTTTGCTTTTATGGAAAGCTTTGATGCGCAAATTCGTGTTTGTTCAACGCAAATGTTTTTTCTTGGCTGTCGGACCGAGCAATACTCTTTAACAAATACAATACTGTTTAGATGGATTTTTTCAAGGTATTTAAAACCGTTTTGGTCTAGAATGTCTGCGTGATATCAGTTATCAGCAATAAGAATTAACATATTCTTTCTTTATTGTGTTTTTGTGCCTCACTTTTGTTTCCAAATCTGCTGCAAATGTTGAGTGCAATTGAGGCACTCGTCTCTTTTCTTAACCCGATGTTGAAAAATGTCTCGATTATAATCTATGTTTTGTATTTCAAAACAAATTGAATGTTGGCATGGTGTTGTTGTTTCTCCATTTTCTCTCCGAGAGGATTTTCAAACAAAATGTACTTGTGATTTGGTCCTCTACTGTGTGTTAATTATCATCTGCTGCTGTTGTCATGATCAACAGCGTTCATGAGGTTTGAACGCAGTTGTAAATGATGACATACTGTCTGTGTTGCAACTTTTGCCAGGTTTAAGCCGAGGCCATATGTCCTCATTCGTCTTTCTATCCAAAAAACGAGAATATCGTGTTTCATTTTAATAAATCTGATGTATGTGTTCCTGTAGTAGGCTTCTACATAAAAGGCATGCTGAATGTTTTTCTTGTCTGTTATTTGACTTCTACTTAAGGTTCAGATTTAATAAAGGTATATTTACTGTCTACTTTTTCTTCTCTTAATTAATATATCAACTTAGAACTACAAACACTAGATCATGAAATGCCTATAAATGTAGTATTCATTTAACCAGTATGTGGTCAAACTGTGACGTAAAACATTAATCTTGTTCAATGATGATCACGCTAATTCGTTTAGGCCCTTGCTTCAAACGCTCAAAAACCCAATGACAAAATATTGGTGCAAATAGTATTGTAATTAGGCTTGTACCGTTTATAATACATTGTGTCGTTTATAATACATTGACATTACAAATGTAGATAATAAATTGATTAATCTGGAAAAGAATCAATTTTTTAGAGTTAAAATGTGTAAAATGTAATCAATCACGTTCCCCAACGTTCATGCAGGTATGATGGCAAATCGGATACTCCACATTGATAATTAAACCTTAGGTAATAAGGATGTACCTTGTAACTGATTTTCGTTCATAATGGTGTGATTGCCAATTATTTCCCTCTGTCAATTAAGATGGGGAAACTAGTCGATTTTCCCCCCATTAAATTGGAAGAAACTAAGGCTAAGCTGATTCCTTAATCCCTCTATTTTTATTTATTAGGGGGAACTATTGATTAGCTGATCATTTAATTCCTCATTATTTATGGAAATGCTTATGATTTTCCCTTTTCGAGTAATAAATCAGGTAGCCAATATTTAATATAGTTTCCCCTTATGAACCAATACAGAGGGGGATCAGCGAACCAATTTCCCCCATAATCCAATACCATAGGATGAGCGGGAAGGAGGATGATTGGTTAGCTCATCTCTTTCCTTGTAAAAAAAACCTACATGGAAGGAGAGAGGGAAGAATCAGCTACCTTAATTATTCACTGGTAAAAAAGCTAGCTGTCATTCGAGCATTCGGGTATGGCAGCAACTGCCTCTTAGCATTATGTAAATGGGAAAGTTGCAGAGCCGATAATAATATGGGGCTAAGGCAAAGACAGGGTTTGCTTTTGTTGAAAGCTTTGATGTCGAAAATCCGTGTTGGTTTTTTTTTTCTTGGCTGTCGGATCGAGCAATCCTCTTTAACAAATACATTATTGTTTAGATAGATCTTTTCAGGGTATTTTAAACCGTTTAGGTCTAGAATATTTGCGTGATATCAGATATTAGCAATAAGAATTAACGTACTCTTTCTTTATTGTGTTTTTGTGCCTCAATTTTTTCCAAATCTGCTGCTATTGTTTAGTGTAAATTAGACACTCGTCTCTTTTCTTTACCCGATGTTGAAAAATGTCTCGATTATAATCCATGTTGCGCATTTCAAACAAAATGTACTTGTGATTTGGTCCTCTACTGTGTGTTAATTATCATCTGCTGCTGTTATCATGATCAATAGCGTTCACGAGGTTTGAACGCAGTTGTAAATGATGACAAACTGTTGCAAACTGTTGTAAAAAAGCTAGCTATCATTCGAGCATATTCGACGATATTGTGAAATGTTTCAGTTTAAGTTGAAGCATTAAAAAAAGGTTGGCATATATGTTTTTTTAACGTTTTTTTTCACATTTTTATCACAATTACGTCGCATTAAAATATCAAAATATCATCATCATTATCATCATCATCATCATCATCATCATCATCGTTGTCCTCCTCCTCCTCCTCCTCTTCCTCCTTCTCAATATCTTACATAATCTATATACTCTCTGAAGGAGAGTGAATCATCGACCTCATCATCATCGAAATAGTCGTCATACACCATCATCTTTAAACATCACAATCCTAACAATCGTCACTTTATTGTTATAGTGATCATGTCATCATCTTCAATATAATAATAATATTATTTGATGTCATCGTCATTATGATGATACCGTTTTGATAATAGTGTTTCATCACATTATCATACAATGTAATACTATCAGCACCATATTGTTCTCAACAGCCGACACATACACACATACGCACAGGGGTACACATACACACATACGCACGGGGATACACATACACACATACGCACGGGGATACATATACACACATACGAACGGGGATTCACATACACACATACCCACATACACACATACACATATACACAAATACATGCATACGCACATACGCACGGGGATACACATACCGGTTCATCTAGCAATAAACACATACCTGTATACAATTTACACACATTTATATATACACAATCATCACAGTGGACAGGGGTTTGAGCTGGGGTGGGGGCGTGTATTGAAACATCGAGTTTTATAAAAGAAACCATTTGTCCACTTTATTAGATATTTTATATAAATTGTGTAGGTTCTATGTTTATATTTCAAGAACTTATATATTGATATCTATGAGACTTAACTTCAAAACTTATGTGATTCTTAAGACTTTGGAAGTTTAGTTCAATTTACAGACATTTCATTTTAAACATGTATTGTTTAATCATTATGCAGTCGGCCTCTTAAGAACGATTTAATCCAAATAGAAATTTCTTTTAGACAAAATATAGATTAATGTTACTTGCCGAAAGTACTTGTTCCAGTTCTCTTAAAATGTCATATACCTTTTCACTCAATCCTAGCTTACATGTTCAATTGTTTTTTTACGAAATGTACAAGATGAATATTGGTTGTTTAAAACAATTCTATGAAGAAGTATGTTTTTTCAGGATTATTTGGTTAAATTGTTATTGAAACCATCTTAATTTAGTACTACTAGTAGTTATTAAAGGATACTTATAAATAGTGTTCCATAAGTTATTTTGAGTGTTAAAAACTGACTGTGGACCATTTCTTTTGTGATGTAAAATTTACCTTATTATAGCATCAATCAGTATACACATCCTAGGCTACTTTTGTCCTCCTTGATATAATAATAAGATTTAATGGCATATTAGGTAAACACATCTTTTTTTCCTAAGTTAAAACAAAAAAGGTTTACTTTTCATGAACTTGTTTATAGCACTTATTATATTGTGAAATGTTAGAAACTAGTCAAGTTCATATATATATTGAAATTTCACAAAACTGTAAAAAAAGATATCCTTTAATAACATCATGAATAAAGAATACCCCTTTTCTGTACAAATCGTTACAGAAAATTGTATTTTTAAAAATTTGTTTTGATATTATGATTAAACCATAAATGATTTTCACATATTGTTTAATTGGAATTATCAGATTAAATCATTCTTTGATACCATACTTCCAAAAAAATTTCCAAAATAAATTCAAACATTCTTCAATCGTGGTTTTCATTTTATGAATGCCACAGGTAGTTTACAGTAATGATAGTCCAACTATGTTTTTTATATAGATCTTCTTTACCCACGATGCCTTCAGTGATGTTATGGAAGTCTTTAAGGACTCACACAACTAAATAATTTACTATATGTTATTACTAAGCTTTAGAGCTAATAACTTTAATATTTGAAGTTCAACACTAGTGACAACTGCCTGGATTCACAGATACATACATGGCAAAGACTTCAAATGACATTTTATCAGAAGTTTCGTGGCATTTTAGCTCGCTACGGGCGTCTGCTTCGGACAACTGGAAATTTACATATCAAACCAGTGAAATTGGACGGGAACACCCTCTGACTTTTGACCCCATATCAATCCGCCATCACATATCAAAATCTACCAAAAGTATACATTTTTGTAAAGTTAAATATCTATAGATTTCATTCAATGCAGAATATGTCAACAATTACCTATTTAGATTATTCAGAATCACTGTACTTAGCCGGAACAAATTTTCGGTAGGGACTACAAACGTATGAAACACTTCGTGATAGGCTGATTTAGTTGTGTGATTCCTTTAAGTGCACCGTTTATAAATTACCCTGCTCGTATGGCTTTATTATAACACCACGTTTAACTTCATCAGTCGTTCCGCACAATAGACATTCATATAAAATGTTAATAATTGTTTTGATATCAGAGGCAAGCGGGTTTGGAAGAGGTATAAATACATTATTTAATTGTGAAATTAGTAATAGTTATGGTTATCCAACAAATTGGAGTGAGATTTCTTTTACACCAATTATGAGCAATTTTAGTTGAACAAGTTTCTCGTCAAAGTTTAATTTTATAGCCCTATGTAAATCAACATCATACTACATGTATATGCCTCACAGATTAAACTTTGTACTTCCCCGCAAAATATCTTGTTCTGTTGTATATGTATATTACTGCTTCTTTCACTACCTATCCAAATTACATGGATCTTGGTGAAATTTATTTCAAGACTTGGAAGACTAGCATAATAATTAGGTTGTTTTAGTGTTGCACTAAAGAATAACAGACGTATTCTTCGCAAACTGAGATAAAAGGATTTGCTTTTTTCTACAATACCCTTGATATCTGAATTATTTCTCAATAGTGAAAAAATAGCATAAATTACCTCCTGTGTTAACTGCAAATTAACTGCAGAGCTATTATTTTTTGGAAATCTTTGATCAAGTTAATAATTAATGAGCCACTATTGAAAAAAAACGAAGTTTCTGAAATGAAATTCCATGAGACAGAGTCAAAAGCTTTTTCAAAACCAATTAACAATAGAAGACATTAATTCTTTAGTTTATACCGGAGTCGATTGCCTTTCGTTATGTATGCTATAAATCCTTGTTTTGTGTAACCGAAAAGTCCGCAGCTAAAAAACAAAAAATGAATTGACTTAGCACAAAGGGTCCAAATAGTTACCAAAATACTTAAAAACAATCATCAGAAGTAGGACTTTTATTTTCATTCATTCAACTAGAGTTTTTGTCATTTCAGTTAAAGTCACTGGCCCTTCTTATCATCGTGATTCAATGGGATATCATTAAAGTACATCATATAGAGTCAATAGGTTCTCCAGTTAAACATCATATATAGAAGTGTTTCTTTTTTAAAAAGGTTCAAAAAACAAATGTTTTGTTTCATTCAGAATTTCTGTCTGTTCTTTGATAACTGAGCCATCGTCCTTTTCTATGTTTGGAGCTATTTTACTGGATTAGATTCGAGATTCTATTTCAGAAAGTATTTAGTTTGCTTTTCCCATTCATTTATCCATTTTACTCGGGAACTATCATATCTCCCATTATTCTTTGCTCTCTGAAATTTTATAGTTCTTGTTTTTGTATTAATAATATTAAACACTGTATCTCTTGATGGATTTTTCCTTCGCCAAGTGAAATTTTCGTATCAGGGATTAAATCTCGAAAAGTATCTATAATACCTTATTACTGTTACTGTTAAAGTCCTACTACAATCTCTATATCTTTGGGGTTATTTTTCTGCCTATACATGTTATCGCCCTAGTCTTATTGTGGATGAATAACTAGATGGAAATAAAAGTTTACTGACTCTGTTAAAATACTTACAAGTCTCATAACAAACCGGCCTGGCACTGTTCGGACCAATTAAAGAAATAATTGTCAGTTTTTCACCTTCACTTTCGATGTTTACAGCTGATATATATTCCCATTGGCGTCCTTTCTGGTTCTTAAAATTTTATATTCAAAATCATTATCAAAAACATGACAACCACTCTAGAGTTTGAATAATAGGAATTAAAAGCAAAATTGTCATACCACTATTAGCCCGAATTAATGTTTCCTTTTCTGCTTTAAAGTGGGAATTTTACAGACAGAATATGCTGTAATGTTTATTTCTCAAGTATGCCAATACGTCTGTTGTTACCTTTTGTCAATAAGACCCTGGAAATTTGCAAATACTATTGTTACATCGTGAGATTTAAAATTATGATATCGATTCATAATGCCGGAAGTGATAAATGTAGTCATTAGTTTGCAATAAAGGATAACACAAGGAGTAGGGGTAAACATATATAACACGCATGAACATATGCCAAAATATAGTTTTGACAGATTTGGAACTAAAAGCCAACTTTCTTAATCAAGCCGTATAGTTTCTAGCTCGCTCTAACCTAGCACTTTGTAACCAGCTCACGACGTCATATTAATTACAAACATTTCCAATACCAGGATTGCACGACGCATTCTATTACCATAACCAAGTATACAAAAACAGTACTTTAATTAAATGAAATGTTTTGGAGACAGGAACAGAGTTGCACAGGTAATAGCCCGATCTGGTTGTCATATTTCTGACATTAATTGGTGTGTAACATACATTGGCTTACCTATAAATTTAATTGTGAGCTAGCGAACTACGTTGAATATGCACACAGAATTGAAAGAAATATACAGCATCTGCTATAATGCCCTATTAAGCGTGAATAAGCTACAGTATTCTCTAAAGCGATTTACATAGATAAACATGTTTAACCAAGCAACACAGTATACAATACAATGAAGGTTAATCAAAACATGTTATGCTTTAATGGATATTAATATATGACAACACTACTTATATTTACATATTAAAGTATACATCAGTGAGAAGTCAAATCATATTTCAAAGTGATAAATGAGCGTGTCAATCCGGGTTCTTCATGTATAGACCAATCAGCTGCTTAAGGCAACCTAGTTTTATTATTGTAAACTGGTTTCGGGACGCATCATATTTCGCTTTTTGCATTTTTTGGAAAGGTGGTTATCTTAGCATACAATGTGTCTTCTGTAATCATTTTCTATATACAAATGTATGTTTTAGAAATATCAGGGAATACCTAATCGTCAACAAAACCAAACTCTGAACTCAACATCGACTAAGCTAGGGGCAAGATATGAACAACGAAAATAATTAAATGGAGACTATTGAATAGGTACAAGTGAATAAGACCAGTTGTTCCGGAAATATCCATTATTTTTTTTCACAATGACAAGTGAAATGTCAAGGATAATGTCTCCCGAAAACCAGGGCAAGGTAGCAAAAATAAAATGATTTAATTATCCGCATGCTCTACATATGATGAACTCGGATTGGCACACACAAAAGTTTATCACGTTTAAACATGATATGACTTACTACTTTGTATAATCCTACATACTTGTGGAGCAATTCAGTGTCGTGTTATACAGTAACTCGAAAGGACACATCAAAAATGAACGTATGGTATGTTACATAATAGGAATTAAAAATTAGAAAAATAAAATTATTGTGTATATAGCCAAATATTTCAAGTAAAATCATTTGGCTATATGGTGACGGAAATCGACCACCATCTTTGTAGTCCTGTGTATATTGTTATGATGTCTTAGATTGGATAATATTAAATAAGCAGATGAATGCATTATTGATAAACAAAAAAATGTAATTGTGATAATTTCTGTCGTGAATTTGTAATTCTATTAAATGACATATTTCAGTTTAAATCAGAATTCATTTCTCTTTTATATAAATTCAGCAGTATAAACCAGGTTACAACGACAGCACATCCGTTATTGGATGTAACGCTAAAAATATCAAAGCGTGAACGGCACAATTTATTGAACCCAGACAAAATATGACAAAACGGAAGATTTCCATGGAAACCCATTGAAAAAAAGAAGGGAATATTTCGATACCGATGTTGGTCCCATATACGATTTTATCTTGTTACACACTGAAACACATTGAGACAATTGCTGGTATCCGGCGACATGTTAAGTAACTTTTTGAGCTACAAATATATTTATCTTAAAATATTTTTTCCTGTTTATGCCATGAAAGTGTATTATGTTTAATTGCTGATTATTCGTATAAGATATACATTGTAAAACTTTTCATTTTGTCATATTCAAGTTTTAGTTCAAACTCCACATTAACGCTAGATGTGCTTGTCATCAAAAGCCTTAATTCCAAAGTTTGTGACAGTTGAAATGTATAATATCTAAAATTTACGGTGCATTCTACAATAATATAAATAATTTAAAGCACATTAATTAGAATTATAATTTCATTCTTCTAACTCGAGAATATTTGAATAGATCTAAAGTATGTGTTGTCTAACGATATTACACATGAAACTGCAGCATATGACTTGTGTGTGTTTCGTCATCATTAAACATCGACCTTTTAAAGATGACGTAACATACACATATGCTGCGCCTATTAAAATTAGTAATAGAGATACAGTTTGCCGAAAACAAATTAGGGGCCAAAAGGCTAAAATACTAAATTTCTAAACTAATGTAGAAGCAGAAGGGTCAGGTGCGTAAAAACCCTTTTATTTATGAGGTTAGAAATAAAATTAAACTAATACTGTATCAGTTTTAATCGTGTACTACGAAAATGTGTATATTATGTATTGGACTCATCAGTGATGCTAAAGATAACAAACTAATATATGGCTGATATCTCCCCTTAAGAAGCTACAGAGGAGCAACATCCGACTTCATTACTAGCGCAGTTAATCTTTATGAGGCAGTTTCTTTGATGTAAATCAACTGAACACCGATCGAAATTATAATTAAATATGCTAGGTAGCAGAGAGCGGAAACAAACGTGACCCAATGAAATATCGAAGACAAGTACATGTCGAAATATTCTGTATCTTTATGTGATATGGAGATGGGCGATTTTGAGTATGCTCATTAGTGTTCTCCCTTGTTGACAATGATGTCTCGGTTCTTATTTTGAGACTTATGTTTACTGAGATGAGACCAATATTTACATGGCGAGTGTCGTCGATGAAGCAGAAGGCGCTTACTCTTCCGGAGTACCTGGTCTTATTATTTTTGTACGTTTACGAGGGTATCCATTTGAATCTTTCCTTTGTTCATATTTTGCCTCTCTTTTAATCGATTTTGAATTCGGATTATGGTTTTCTTGGCGCTTTAGTTTTCTCTGGTTTGTTTTAATTTTAGTAGTATTAGTTCCTATAGCTAACATTTACTGTATAAAGTAACCTGCTTGGTAAAATGTTACTTTTATATAACTGGTTTAGCTACCTTTACAATCCTAAAACATTATAATTATGAACAAAATCAGATTTTTCAATGAATGTAGCAGTAAAAATGTTTCACAACACTGCTCATATTGGATACGATTAGCACAAAGACGACCTGATGTATTCAGAATAATACTGTAAACCTACTTATTTTTGCGGCGACTTATTTTCGCGTTTTCATATAAAACGACTACTTCACTTTTTCGCGCGATTCAATTTCGCGATAAATACGGTCATAAATGTGATGTACAATGCAGTAAGAACTTTTACAATTTGCATATCCCTGATTGAAACCATTTCGTGGCGATTAATTTTCAATCCTTTGCGAAATACGCGAAAATTAATCGCAAGCGAAAATAAGTTGCTTTAAAGTAGTCATCGCTATCCAATAAACGGCTAGCTTCAGGAAATGAAACAATCAACCAACAGAATATACTGTAATGTTCGTGTGTCCTCGATAGACGATAACAATATACTGTAATGTTCGTGTGTCCTCGATAGACGATAACAATATACTGTAATGTTCGTGTGTCCTCGATAGACGATAACAATGTTACACTCACTTAGGAGGCAACATTTACATAATAAGGTTTTTGAAAAAGATACATTAAAACAAAAAAAAATGTTTGTTATTACTACGAACAAACAGATTGATATTTATTACATGTATTTTTATCAATAAAATATACCCAATAAAGTTTTTATCTTAAAAACAAAATAAAAAAATATAAATAGCATGTGACAGTTGGTGATGGTTTCCAACATATACAGAGACAGCATAGAGATACTACATAAAGATACATTAAAACAAAAAAAATGTTTGTTATTACTACGAACAAACAGATTGATATTTATTACATGTATTTTTATCAATAAAATATACCCAATAAAGTTTTTATCTTAAAAACAAAATAAAAAAATATAAATAGCATGTGACAGTTGGTGATGGTTTCCAACATATACAGAGACAGCATAGAGATACTACATATATATTTCTCTACATTCATTGTATACCCAAAGACAGCTTAACAAACATTGGTATCTTATACAGCATAGCAAGGTAACATTGTTCCTGACAACCATACAGCCATGAAATCATCCGTATTGCTGTTGCTCATGGTGACGATTCAGCTCGTATCTACTCATTTGGAAGCTGATCCTTGGGGAAGTATGCGTTTTCTTAAAATGATTATCAGAAAATTATTAAAAACAACACGTGCGCGCTGTTGGCCTTTATCGTAACCTCTGTGTTTACAGTAATATCAATGTGCTTCCATTGCTCTTCTCTGTATGTAATTAGGTGTTTGATATTGTTTTCTTATTTCTCTTACATACTGGGATAAACTATCGTAATTGATTTTGTCTCTAGAGCTTGATCACAATGACATGTCTTGTTCACAGATATCCTAACTTCTCTCAAAATATGTTGTATCTTTGTGTGATATGAAGATGGACGACTTTGAGTTTGTTCAGTAGTGTGTTCCCTTATTGTGATCGACAATGATCACTCGATTCTCATTTTGAGAACTTGATGTTTACTAGGACGTGACCAAGATTCATATGGCGAGTGTGGTCGAACAAGCAGAAGACACTTACTCTTCCGGAACACCTGGTCTTATTATTTTGTGCTTTTACGAGGGTCTATATGTGCATCTTTCCTTTATTCATATTTTGCGTCTAGTTTAATCGATTTTGAGTTCGGATTATGATTTTGTTAACGCTTTGGCATTCTATAATTTATTTTGCTATACCCAACATTCACTGTATAAAGTATCCTGCTTGGTAAAATGTCACTTTCATATAACTTGTATGGCTACCTATACAATCCTAAAACATTATATGTTGTCTTAAAATTATACTGTAAACCTACTTACTTTTCACACTTATTTTCGAGATTTTATATATAACGGCTATTTCGCAGCAATTTAATTTCGCGATAAATACGGTCATAAATATGATGTAATAATATACAGCATTTGATATAGTACCCTATCTAGCTAACATACGGCACTCTAAAGCGCTTTTCAGTAAATAGATATACAATTCTCATACAATCAATACACTTAACACATACAATTCTATCATATATAATTCTGAGGAGTTCGCAGGAGCTGCCTTATCAGGCGCTAACTACTTGTCCTATACCACCTGGCTAATGTCTCCATATGTGTGTGTATGTATGTGTGTGTGCTGGAGATGAGATGTTTCCAATCTTTGAGAGTGCCACCTCACTTGAATGCTACAGCACAGATACTGTAATATCAACCCAGGCCATTTTATACTCCAGCTGGGTTGTTGGAGTTGTGACGGCAACAGAAAAACACTCTCTCTGAATGTTCCATGCGTATGACGATTACGGGGATCGAACCCCGGCCCCCTGCATGGAAGGCTGGAGTGTTAACCACTTGACCAATCCGCCCATGTACAGTGCAGTAAAGTACTCTTACAGTTTCCATACCCCTGATTTAAACTATTTCGCGGCGATTAATGTTCAATCCTCCGGGAAATACGAGACACTATCGCACGCGAAATAAATTGCTTTACAGAAGTCGTCGCTAAAAAGTGTAGCAATCGCTTACGTGTCAGCATTTACATAAAATGGTTTTTGAAAAGATACATAAAAAACAATGTTTGTTATTACTACGATCAAACAGATTGATATGTATTACATGTATTTTTATCAATAAAATATACTAAATCAAGGTTTTAAAAAAATCGAAAAATATAATTAAAATGTGACAGTTGGTGATGGTTACCAACATATATATAGACAGCATAGATATACCACGTAAATATTCTTCTCTACATTCAATACATACCCACAGACAGCTTACCAAACATTGGTATCTTATACAGCATAGCTAGGTATTATTGTTCCTGACAACCATACAGCCATGAAATCATCCGTATTGCTATTGCTCATGATGACGATTCAGCTCGTATCTGCTCATTTAGAACCTGATCTTTTGGGACGTATGTATTTTCTTGAAATAATTATCAGAAATGTATGAGCACGTGCGCGTAGCCTCTGTGTTTACTGTAATATTAATGTCCTTCTTGTTTCTCATTCTGGGATAAAAGGTCATACATTCTAAATGTAATTGATTTGGTTTCTTGATCACAGTGATATGTCTTCTTTTCGTGAAAGGTGATCACAGATATCCTAACTTTTCTCACATTTTTTGTATGATATGAAAATGGACGTTTTTGAATATGCTTATTAGTGTGCTAACTTGTTGTGATTGACAATGGTGACTCGGTTCTTATTTTGGGGACATGTATTTTCTTTGATGTGACCAGGATGACGAGTGTCGTCGATAAAGCAGAACACTTTTACTGCACTCTTCCGGAACACCTTGTCTTATTCCCCTGTACCTTTGCACGTCTCCATGTAAATCTTGTTGATCATATATTGCCCCTACTTTAATCGATTTTGGGTTTGGATTATGGTGTTGTTCAGGCTTCGGTTTTTTCTAATCATTGTTCTACCGTCAATCAGTCCGATCTAACTAGATGACTTAGATGTGACTAAGATTCACATTGCGAGTGTCGTGGATAGAGCAGAAGACGCCTACTCTTCCAGAACATCTGGTCTTATTTTTTTGTACTTTTACAAGGGTTTCCATGTTAATAATTCCTTTGTTTCTATTTTGCCTGTTGAGTTCGGATAATGGTTTTCTTGACGCTTATGTATTACCTGATTTTGTTTTTAAAATTAAAAATAATACTAATATCAAAGTATATACATGTGCACATCTGTTGCCGCAGGATCGAAAATATTAAGCATGATACCGAATACGACCGTCATTTGCAATATAGCTTTAATGATAAATGTAAGATACGGACATGAGCACCACAATTTCATTATAAGAATGCAGCGTCAAATATGAAATTCAAATAAAATAAAATAAATAGATAATACATTTATTGTAAGTAACGATGTAGAGATTTTGTCGATCAAGTTTTTTTTTTCTATATATTGTCAAAGATACAATGTAAAAGCAAAATTTAGCATTTATAAACTGTAACATACAATTTGATACATAAATCCTATGTGTTTTAAACGTACATACGCGTGACGGAATAAAGAACCTAACGTAGGCGCACAATTGAAACCGACCCGGAGGCAGCAAACGTAACAATGAATCGGAAACCAGGGGCTGTAGTTATATTTAAAACATTATCATTTGTGATAATTAGTACAAACGCATATTCCTTCCAATAAAAATAACAATATTTTACGAGAAAAAGGAGAAATGAAACTAGTGAGACGAGCGGGACGCCAACACGAGACCTCTAGGTTATGGAGCCAGGACGTTATCACCAGGTTAAAGGTCCGGACCGGTAGAACTGGTTTTTGTAGTTTCTTTTAATTGCTATGCAAGGTCGTGTCTCCACGTAACATATGCTATGCTATGATACTTATATTTTACTATTGTTGGCAGCTTAGGGTGAAGGTATTCCTACACAGGTGAATTGGTAACATTATATTTAAATATGAAAAGGGCAGACTACCCCCCCCCCCCCCCAAAAAAAAAGAAACAAATTTCCAATTTGCTTTGTTTAAAACCAAATGTCAGTGGTATGTAGAACAGACAGAAGTGTTTATAATTATCGATTTAAACAATATTTGTACGTGTTGCATTTCACTTTTGATTTGAAAGTGTTTCCATGAGTTGTAAATTGACCTGGTCATGTATTGCAGACAGAGGCGGCAAAGCAGCAATTGAAAAACGCAGTATATTCGACCACGATGTAGAACTGCGTAGGTATATAAAGAAACGATTTTGTTTGGTTTCAAAGCTAGCACTACCCAGCCACACACGGGGTAAAGTATGCTGTTAAAAGATACAGTGGTACGTGGTTCGAACTTGCAACCCTTGAGGTTTGAGTCTTCCGTTCTACATTGCCTCAAATGAATGCCAGTGAATGGTATCCTATAGAATATGCTGTCGGTATAAATGTGGTATGTCATGACCAGCAATGTAACAGGTTAACAAGACATTGTTACTCAAAACCCTCGGGTTATTGTAGTACTGATAGAAATCCACTTAGCGATTTTCAAAAGTTCAGATTTGCTTTGTTTATAACCAAATGTCAGTGGTATGTAGAACAGACAGAAGTGTTTATCATTATCGATTTAAACAATACTTGTACGTGTTGCATTTCACTGTCTATTTGTTAGTTTTTCCACAAGATATAAATTGACACGTTCATTTATTGTAGGCAGAGGCGGCAAAGCAGCAATTGTAAAACGCAGTACATTCGACCACGATGTAGAACTAGGTAGGTATATAAAGAAAAAGAAGTTGTTTGGGTTTTATTTTTCAATAGTTTGAACATATAAGTAAAAGTACATACATACCTCCTGATGTAGGAAATTAACAATATTTTACGAGAAAGAGGAGAAATGAAAATAGTGATACGAGCGGAACGCAAACCCAAGACGTCTAGGTTATGGAGCCAGGACGTTACCACCAGGTTAAAGGTCCGAACCCGTGGAACTGGTTTGTAATTTCCCAATATTGTTATGCAAGGTCGTGTCTCCACGTAACATATGATATGCTATGGCACTGATATTTTACTGTTGCTGGCAGCTTAGAGCTGTGAAGGTAGCTCTACACAGGTGAATTGGTAACATTATATTTATATGTGAAAAGGGCAGACTATCTGACCCCCCCCCCCTGTCCCAAACAAAAAAAAAAGAAAAAGAATGTGTGAACAAATAAGATTTTTGTCGATGTAAACAAAAATATTATATGTCAAATACCAATGCTCTATATTAATTTGACCTTTGATAATGTTAAAGCATATTTATAGGCTGAGTATCCAAAGGGTTTACAAACTGTTATCCGTGGTTAAGGCCTTTGCAACAAGCCAAAGTCTGTCTTAGCTGCCTGAGATGTATACGGTTGCTACTGCTTTTTCGGCGCTCAAAGCCAGCACTTTACAAATCCAGCACTGCCCAGCCACGCACAGGGCTAAGGATGTTGTAAAAAGATACAGCGGTACGTGGTTCGAACCTGCAACCTTTAGGGTTTGAGTCTGCCGTTCTTCCTTGCCTCAAATGAATGACAATGAATGGTATCCTATAACATATGCTGTCGGTATAAATGTGGTATGTCATAACCAGCACGGTAACAGGTTAACAAGACAGTGTTGCTCAACACTCTTGGGTTATTGAAGTACTGATAAAAATCCATTTAAAGATTTTCGATATTTCCCCAGAGACCGTCGCAAAATTTCAGATTCGCTTTGTTTAAAACCAAACGTCAGTGGTATGTAGAACAGACAGAAGTGTTTATCATTATCGGTTTAAACAAAACGTTTGCGTGTTGCATTTCACTGTTTATTTGTTAGTGTTTTCATGAGATATAAATTGACACGTTCATTTATTGTAGGCAGAGGCGGCAAAGCAGTTGTAAAACGCAGTACATTCGACAACAATGAAGATAAAGGTATATAAAGAACAGATTTTGTTTGGGTTTTATTTTTCAAAAAAAATAGTTTGAACAGAATATCGGTAAAATGTGACAAGGAGGGTTGCTTTCAAAAACATAGCACTCGACAATATATCCTTCACACTGTAAGTTTTACTTGTTTTCATTTTTTTTATAAAGTTGTCAACATTTAATAGTGCAGTTGTTCAGTCGGAGGTTTTCTGAATAAGAGGATGGATGTACACAGCTGTGAAATTTAACAATCATTTGACCACGCAAGTTGGGCGTTTATCTTCATGATTAAACAATATAACGGGACATAGCACGAAAGTGGCATTTTGATAAGTGACAGGGTTTGAATTAGCACAAGTTGACGAGTATCAGAAGTCTCCTAGATGGGGACAGTGTCAATAGGAACATGTATTATATTTTCTATGTGTTTAAGCAGGAAACCGTATTTTGTTAGGACATTTCATCGATGTACATCAACAATATCGCACAACAAATGCTAGAAAGCAATAATCCCCCGGATCTGTATCACAGATTTATATTTTTTTTCTACCTGCAGGTGCACTCGATGGTGGAATTGATAGGAAACAGATGAAATTATCTTTTTCAATAGTAAAACTTTTGAACAAGCGGGTCGTCTAGAAGACTTTGATCTCCGTATCTGTGATCAGAATAAAGTTGATATAGTGAGTATATAATTACTTATGTGATATGCTTGTATGTAACTTCGATAGTTATAGCTGCTAATATAATATACGCTGGTTCCACTGAATCCACTAATTCCACTATTTAATTTGTTAATCTGTATTTCGTAGGTTTGAAGGAATGCCATGCATACCTGGGCCCAGTTGTTCAAAAAGTGATTAGTTTAATCAGTGATTAGCGCAAATTTTAATTATCCTGTAACTTTGACATGAAGTCATATTTGAAGTTATAACTTTGCAGATATCAGATATCTAATAGTGACAATTTACATGCAAACTTTTAACTTGTATATTGACAGAAGTTTTCAAGGTTGAAAATGTTGTTAAATAGTGATTAAGCTAATCATACTTTGAACAACTGGGCCTTGATGTTTATCTGCTTGATTGAAGTTCTCTTTTCTCTACAGATGGATGGTATCAGATTATCAGAACAGCTAGCAGAATGAAACAACGTTAGATGCCATTTGTTAAAAATAAAAGATGTTTTTAACTGATGTTTTCTTTCCTTTCTTTTATGACGTAAAACGTGTTAAACTTTAGTAATCTCTAGTATATTTTGGAGCACACAATTTTTAGTGCATTGTCACATTTTATAATAGATACGCGCAATGATGAATTGGCGGCGCACTCATAATACTTGATGAAAAAAGCATATATACAGAAACTGTAATTAGCGCAATCGTAATTTACAGGAAAGTGTTTTGCTTCAAAATCGCTGAAATAATACAGTACACTTAGTGCAATGTCCCTTTTTGTATCATCAATATGACAAGTTAAATTATCTGTAAAAATGAATGAAAGAGCCATTTTCATATCACGATTTGAATAGAATACTTACATTAACAAAAAAAAATAGATAAAATGTGGTAACGTGCACTTTAGACTAAAGAAAAACATCTAGGATCTATGTCAAACATTAGTCCTATTTTATATATACATGTATGTAAAGTACCACATGAAAAAAGCATAGCAAAAAATGCGTTCATAAATAAACAGATTGTATGTGAAAAAAACAAAGATGATGATGTCATTCGTCTATTATATTATGACGTCAAAACTGATGTTCAAATCATATCGTCCCCTGGCAGCACTCAAAGGTATAATGACGTAAAATTATCCCGGCATGCAAAGGCTTAATCAGAAGTTATACTTGCGTTGTTGTTCTTATTCAACTGACCCCCCTCCCGACCTGGCGTATATCTGAGTATCTCCAGTAGAGTAGACGATAATGTTTCAGTTATAAATATATCAGGTAAATCTAACAGTATCTTCAGTAATTAGAGATTATAATATGACCATTTTGATAGCACACCCCTTATTGGCCTGATTTCAGGACTCGAGGTCTGATAAGGGGTGTGATATCAAAATAGTCATACCATAAACTTTTTATCATGATTTTTTTTATCTCGAGTAAAAAATAAAAATAAAACATAAATAATTTCTTTTTAACATATCACGTAGTTTAAACCATTAACATTGACTGATATTCATAAAAACGTAACACAATTTATCATAAAAAAGGTAAAAATAGAAATACGTAAAAGTCAACATGCAAAAGAAAACCCCAAAGCCCTGCAAATAAAATGGTTATTTCATAATAACTTTGGGAAATAACACAATGGATATCCACGGTTAGAATTTGATCACTCCAGGGGGGAGGGGGGGGGGGTGATATCAACCGTGCTGATATCAACTTGTGGTAATTTTAGAGATATCACATATAGAAAAGGGATGTTATCAGTAGTAAACATATCATAATACAAAATATATTTCACTCACAAGCGGGGCTAATATCAGCCACCCGAGTTAAATTTATTTGTTATTACTAAAGGAATCGTTAGATATCCTGTTTTAATAGCAAAACCTACCCGGGCACCTTTTTAATTTCCCCATTGTCGTTTGCAGATAGTGTTTTGATTGGTCAAATAATAAAAACGAAATATCATATAAAATATCCATAAAAATAGTGCTTCTCACTATTGCAAAATATCATTTTCATATAATGAATGTTTGGTTTTTACTGGTACAAATGTAAAGATTATGTCTCCTACAATATTTACAGAATATTGCACCAGACACTTTGCATTGTCGGCTTTCATTTAACCTAATATCACAGTGATTGGTTTTGAAGGGTACTGTTTATGTCTGTGGTGAAGATCATGATATATGAAGTACTTTGATTGTTCGTTTGTCTTCTTCAGATAATGTGTTTTTATGCTGAGAAACGCAGATAATCTTCTGCTGAGAAGATACTTGAAGTTTCCAAAGAAACGACACATCACACTCATTGTATGTTTTGAATTCGGCTCCATTCAATGACAACGTTATAATTTTCCCCGAATCCCATGACGTCACCATAAGCTGTGTACCCGTGACACATATCCCGGTGCAGAAGCCTATCCGACCATCGGTAACCTTCCAGAGAGTTTTTCCGACGAAATCTAAGCACCTGATATGTGGGTAGGGGTAGGTTTGATCTGTTACGAAAATTTTCCTCTTTGATGAGATCAATGTAATGTAAGTGAACTTTGTCCTTTCATATGACTCCTCTAAAGTATTCATCCAGACCTCGCCATCAGTTTCAAAGAGCTGCAGGTCGGAGCTTGAACACATAGCTAAGTATTCGCTGTCAGATGCAACAGCCTTACATGCGATATTGGTCTTTAATTTCCGTCCGACTTCAACAACGCCATCCTGCAGGACGTCACACTTCGCTAGTTCCTGCGTGTCTGGAATCGACACCATCACGTGATCACGAGTCGAAGAAATCGCTGCTGCGTCATAAGGTGCCGGATGGATGTTGATTTTGAACAACAAGTCGAGAGAAGGGCTAAATACGGACACGGCCTCATTCGTATGATCGATCAGAAGCAGCTTTCCGGAAGGTAGAATTGCGATTCCGGTTATCCATGACGGCTTCCCTTGAAAAGGAAGTTTGATCTCTTCTGAAGGATTATCCTTGCGATTTTGAATAAGTGATTGATCTGATGGATATGTTTGTTTCGTTGTTGAAGCTTCTGTTTCCTCCTTTGGGTTTTCTGTTGTGGTTTTTGCCTCTGCGGTGTCCTCTTGTATGTGGATTTTGCCGAAACTATCAAACTGGCTAACAAAGTTCTTTATTATTGGGTTCATCTTGAAATCTATAGTCTCCTGCGTATTCTTCTTTTTTGCTTCCTCAATCAGAAGTTGTGTACTATTGTACTCCGATTGAACAGTCTCGATGAACTTATCATCAATTTCCTGTTTCTTATCAACCATCTTCTGAATCCGTTCCAATGCAAGTTGTGACTTTTCAAGGCTCGTTTCGAACTTTCGTTTGTCTTTTTCCAACTTTGCAGAACGTTTTGTTTTCATCTTTGCCAGTCGAGTGAGTGCCTTTTCTTCGTGTTTCTTTAGCAATTCATTAATTCTCTTTCTCGTTGATATAATGTCGTCGCGAACAAGTTGCTCAGATTTCGATAAAGACTCCAATGCATTTCGCCTCTTGTCGATTAAGTGCTCAATGGAGTTGCATTGCTTGAAAAGAAGATCCATGTGTTCTTTCACACAGGTTGCTTTCGTTAATTTGCGTGATGGCTTTTTATTTGTTCTTTTAACTTCAGATCGCGTGCCTCTTTTCGCGTGATGACGTCAGTGCAACGGCGATGTTAAAGAACACACGAGGAACAAATAAACTGAGCATGATCAACACAGAAAAAATCGAGATCTTTTTCTGGATGGTCTACACATGTTTCTGCAGTTTTTCTTCTTTGCGTTTTATATGCATCGATCATTGTACAAACCACGTGGTTGTTTTCCAGCTGATCTACCCATACTTCCGGATTATTGCGTATATGTTCCGGGACAGAAATATGACGTCGGCATATTGGGCACACATATCCTTTCCGTTCCCCGGTTTGGCTTTTTTTCTCGATTATAAACTTCTTTAGGCATTCCTTACAAAACGTATGTAAGCACGGTAACGCCTTCGGTTCCTCAAATATCTCAAAACATATGGTACACGTGATTTGATCTTCTGCCGTCTCTATAATGGCTGTTGCCATGGCGACTATGACGTCCTCAATATGCGCAGGGTCTGAAAAAAAATATTACTGATCGTTAAAAGTATGACGTCATATATAGACACCCTTAAAAAACAATGTAAATATACGTATTAACTGATTTTTTGTGTAAGTGTAGGAAAACAGATTATTTTGTAAGTGTAGGAGCTCATAAAGCAATTTGAGCACGAGACAAATTCGCGATTACGACTAAAAAATAATAAAAAATAAAATAAAAATAAAAGACTAATACTAATATTTAAAGTGATTTCTGTGAATGCTTCATAGCTTTTGTGTTCATTATAATCCCATCTGCAGACACAGATTTCGTTTCAGAACTTATAAATGTAAGAAATGGTCAATAAGTGTAACAGCATGAAATTATCTTTCATAAGCCGTGGCTAATTCAACAAATGTATATTGTTGATGACGCCAAAAAATTCGAACCAAGATAATTTTCATAGATCCGCCCACATGTCACAAGAAATTTGGCACGTGCTCTAGTATAGTCATTAGACGATATCTGTAGTTAATATATATAGCAATGGCTATCGGGTAAATGTCAGTGTTTACAGTGTACGAAGATAAACCAGATAGTTAAAGTTATCATAGTTATAGTTATTTTCTAGTTCAGGAGCAGATTATGTTCCTTTACACATGACTCTCTTAGTATTCTACAATTTGTGTTTAAAGTTCATTTCTAGTTATGGTTGCCTAGCTTATAATTATATAAAATGCCCTGAGATGCAAATAGTAAAGGCCCAATATACGTAACTTCAGGAAAATTTTCGTGATTATGAAACATTCTGAAAAAAAATTCAAGTTGATAACCATGCAAAAATAAGCCTAAAAGGAAGTAAACCTGAGCGGAAACTAACAAGAAACTCTTGACAAAAATATCCAAAGAATTGAAAATAATTCAGGTGAGGCCCACTTAAACAACAAACTGAAGGTAGAAGACGTTTCGAAATGGACTCGTGTTTACAAATAGCGTGTTTCAACTGCTGCTGTACCGGTAACCTCGAAATAATTCATCTTGAATATTGCTGATATCAGTTAATCTTAACTATATCTATAAATATAATAAGTTATCAGGTTTGATTTTCGCTTGAAGTTTTGCCGAAAGTTACGTATATTGGGCCTTTAATAAAATGACATGAGATCCTGGATAAAAGGTCCGTCCTGTCTTTGAAAAGGTATTATATTTACTGTATGAGAGGTAATGGTGTGGGTTTCGTAAAGCCTATCAAATGATGAAATATTTATAAATAAGAAAGTTGAAAAAATAAAATGTGAGAAGGGAGATCATACCGATGTTTAAAAACGCCTCATGAGTTTGTTTTGTAAACACTAAGCTAATATAAGCTACATGTAAAGTGCTTAATTAACTAGGCGTGATAACCTTCTGGGAAATGTAACTCTCAAACAAACTACAAAAATAAATAAATAAATAAATAAATAAACATAAAATATTAAACCTTTCCTCTATCGGAGATTAGTTCATGAAATAACATATATTTAAAATAATTTGATAATCCTAAATTATATAGTATTAAAATTATGACAATCGAACGTAGAAGTATGTTATCTAAAAAAATCAAATAAAGTTTTAGTAAAACTTGCGACATGTAAATTAAACATGTGCAGTTATATTTGTTTTCTTCTTCTTCGCCTTAGGACATTCAATTACTGAGAGGTAGTGTCAATGTAATGTTTTAAGGTTTATATACAAATAACGAAGTGTACGTACTCAGAAAATCGTGGTAGTTGGGCTGTCAGAGAGTGGTATTCATCAGAAGATCAAGTGCTCTTATTGTTTTTAATCTGATTTCGGGGATTTCCAAATAACAAAATATTCTGCCTATCGTTACCTAGCAAGTGTGGACATTGTAGTTTGTCATTGTTTGCATTGGTAACGAATATGAGTCTGTTTTTTGTATAATAAAAAACATACAGTGTATCGAATTTTGTTCCATTTCCCAATTTAATTCAACTTGTTTACTTTGTTAAAAACCAATGACAGTGTTGTATGTGTATATCATAGTAATGACACCTTGCACACATATTCAACAAATGATTTTTCTTTTTTCTATTAAATTAAATACCATTTTAAAGCTTTTGAACATAAATCTTCATATTCATGTTTATCAAAATTACAATGCACATGATCTTATACATATCATGCGATATAACTTATTCTTAACAAACATGGTAATTTTAAACAAAGATTATACAAATCTGTAAAATGTTTCATATTTTTTTTTCTGTATCGCCAAGCAAAGCAAAATATTATTATTATTACAGTTCTTCAAGAAGCTTACCTTATAAGCGTATTGAAGAACTGTATTTAAATAAGACTGAAGAATCAAATAATGATTAAATGTAAAAAGCAACGAGCAAGTTTTAGTCTTATAAACTTATACAGCCCTGTCATTAGTTCGTAAAAAGGGAACTATGCTCTGGACCATTAAAATATTAATCTTGAAAGACATTCTTCACTACTTTAATGAGTAAAGATTGTTTTTTTTTCTGTTATTCGATCTGACAAACACTACTATATGTATTACAAGTATCCACATTTTATATACAAACAGGAGTTGCCTCCCTTAATCGATGTTTATTACCGTTGAATTATATACAGGTACATGTGTCATTAACGCTACGTTATACCTATACACTTCAAAGTAATGCACTCATTATACACGTGTGGAATGCCATAAGAAAGAAACAGCTTTGTATGGAGTCATTTTTCAGTTGCCAGGCACAACAGTGACTGAACATATTCTTTTACGTATGTCACGTATGTCATTTCAAACGTACAGTATACGTGTGACATATATGATGATTTTAGCGTTTTACTTACCTTTGATATACCCTAATGACGACCTGGCAGCATTTATATAATATGTTTTTTGAAAAAGATACATTAAAACCAAAACAATGCTTGTTACTGCTACGATCAAACAGATTGATATTTAATACATGTATTTTTATTAATAAAATATACCCAATAAAGTTTTTAAAAAATCGACAAATATAAATAAAATGCGACAGTTTGTGATGGTTTCCAACACATACAGAGACAGCATAGAGATACTACATATATATTTCTCTATATTCATTGTATACCCACAGACAGCTTACCAAACATTGGGATTTTATACAACATAGCAAGGAAACATTGTTCCTGACAACCATACAGACATGAAATCATCTGTATTGCTGTTGCTCATGATGACGATTCAGTCTTGTCTGCTCATTTAAAAGCTGATCCTTCGGGAAGTATGTATATCTTCTCCAGTATATTTCCTCTTAGCTTTTGTTGTGTTTTTCACAAAGTATGCTCCAAGATAGCTCACTACCATATAGTTGTATCGTCGACCGCCTTTCTTGGAAAATAAAGCTCTCATAACAAGAGTTCGAAGACGTTCCTTCAATTTTGTATGAGGTATGGTAGTGTACAGCGTAGAAAAATCTAATGTTTTGATAGAAAAACTTTTTTTTATGAGTGTTTTTCAAGTTTAATCAAAAGATCTGTCGAGTTTTTTAAAATCCACATCCCATTTTTCCCATTTCTGGAGTAAATACAATAATACTGAAGCCCTGATGTTATGGTACTAAGAGTGGCAGTAAAATGTTTCACTTTGCACTAGAGCAAATACAATTGTCACAATGACAAAGTAATAAAGAACTATGTGATATTGCTGATCAAACGACCATAAATTTGTCAAAAATGCACATACTTTTGTTGTATATGTACGTTTGCTTCGGGCCTTTCTATAAAGAAGCTGTACCTGTAACCGACTCATCAGGATAATGCCTGTTTATAAAATGATTATTATATATACATCATTTCATCTTTAAACTTTCAACTTTATACCGCAAAATATTTTTTTTTTGTGGAATCATATTCGAGATTCTGACTCCCTCCAAAAATCATTTTCATTTATAAGTTTACCTTAGTTTGCTACATATTTTGTTTTTAAATTATTTACCTATTTGAGCAATTGCTAAAGCTCGTGGCATGTGCTACTTTTAAAGAGTAAATTTGATGGACCTGACATTTATGTGGATATGACTTAAATGGACATGGCGGATGTCAATGACAAAACAGAGAACGCGCAACATTCTGGACGTAGTATTTTGTTGTTGTTTTTTTGTTTATTTTTGTTTCACAATGCTCTCTTGTATAACTCCCCCTTTTCGTTTTTTGCCCCTACATGTAGTTTAATAGTTTTTGAGCTCGGATCATGGCTCGAATCAGGGTGATAAGCTTAATGTATTTTTCAAACTTTAATGATTATTTTAATACGAGGTAAAATCTTACAATTTTGCATGTAAATTGACACTGGATCAAGTTTGATATGTGCAAAGTTGTACTTAGATATATAGTTTAATTGTATAGTTACACGATAATTAAAATTTGAGCTAATGACTGATTAAGCTAATCAAGTTTTAAACAGCCGGGCCCTGCTGTTTATTTTGGCTCACCAGAGGATAGTTTGATTGAAAGATGTCTAGGATCATTTCAAAAATCACACGTGATGTAGAAACTTATACAAGACATTCAATGTAGAGATTGTACACCAAAAAACATTTCATAACTTCCCTGGACAAGGAACTCGCGACTACATGTTAAAAATTTGACGAACGTCTTATGTAAATGTCAAAAAACGATTTGATTAGTGAACCTTCTTGGCTTAATCATGCGATGTAACATGCATCGTGACAGTTGAATAGCATTACAAAGATTATGATAAATTGCGATGCGTGTAAATTTACATAGTTTCATAACTTGTTTGTTTTAACAATAGTAATATATTACGGAATGCCTTTATATAAGGTGAGTACTGTTATTGGAGCAGTGCCAGTTTTATCAACGTGATGTAGGAGAGGTGCAACTTCATTTTTAAATCATCGAGGAGAGTACGTTTGTACTAAGCAGGTTTGCTTTGTACATTCATAATGATTTTACTTATATTTTACAAAATTAGCTTTTAAGCTTTAGTAACACCGAACTCAATGTGTAAGTGAAACAAGAACGTGTATTTATTGTGAACTTAAGTATGATATTTTGTGGTATTTTAATTGTATAATTATTATATTATTTAATTTGCTTTGTTATATTGTAAAAACATGTATTTACATACTCATTCAAAGCTTAACTTATTTGTTAAAGATTTTAGATGGTATATATATATATTTTTTTAAATATTACAACTATTGTTTGATACGTGCAATTTTAATAAATTAGAAAGTATGATCTGCACATTTCTCGTATGTTAAAGGCAATAATCATTGATTTGAAAATAGTTTTTCCACGAATACAATATTACATATATACATTTTATTGTATTACAAATGAACACTAAATATTTCAGGTTGCTCTACAACTCCATCACCGTCAACATTGGGAACCTCATAACGCAACGGGAGTAAATCGTATGTAATTTTCCAGGAATACAATAGTTTTAATCACCACCTACATCATCAAAAACATCTTTCCTGGCGATTATCAATATCAACGGGAATACCATAAACCATAGATCTACGTCAAGCGTGTGGAAGTGAATCAAGAGGTATTTACATAAAAACTCAAATGATCAAGTCAATGATTATTGCCTTTAACATATGAAAAATGTGCAAACCATACTTTCTAATATGTTAAAATGTAAACATGGACATATATAGGCCATAGCTTAGACGACACAATGTCGTTTAAGATGTTATGCCTATGGATGCATACGAAGAGGCAGAAAGCAAGCACAATAAATCAACAATACCGAGACCATCTTCCTCGGGGAATTTGATGAATGATCGATAACATTCATCGGAATTCGTTTTCTATCAGACCAATGTTAAATTCACAAATCAAGAATTCAACACGAGCGAAAGTGGGGAAAATGACAGAGAACAAAATACGTTCATGGTTAGAGAAAATTAAAATACCGCAAACTGTCTGTCGTTGTCTGTGTCTTACAATTGAAACTGTTTCATTGATTTTGAATTTTTCTCGGATAATCCTAATACTTAATCATTGTCTATATCCAGAAAAGCTATATATTAATTTTAAATCAACTTAAGAATACTTCAGTGACATCCGGAATATTATGAAGTATTTTTGAGTATGTACTTCCGGATGGATCCATTGACATAAAATGGGAATAATTTTACAAATATTAGCTGGTTGAAGCTGATATAATACTTGTGAGCCGCGAAGAGTAAATATTTCACAAACAATGAAAACAAATTATCAGAAAAACGTCATCGGAAAAAGTTAACATATTTAAATGTGCATAAACAGTTACAAAGTACCAAGGAAAGTGATACTGAAAAGGACGACCTTTAGAGGAATTTACGTTTTAAATTGCTCCAAATACAAATATACATTCTCGTAAGTATGTAGACAAGCAGGCAAGAATACAGGGCTTACAATGTAACGGATAAAAGGATGACGTACACATGTATGTATAGCATATATGTTGATAAATAATGAATTAGTCAGTGTCTTTGTCTTTTGAAATATCTACAGATGCCTGTCGTGTGAAACACCTACTTATGTCAGTAGTCTTAGCATATTTAAGGGAAGTTAATTCAAACGAAGTTTGTATTATCTCCGGTATTTTATTATTATGAAAACTGATTGTTGTGTTAAGGACTAGGTGCAGCTATATTGGTTGTTACTTGGTTGAAAAGGGTAATATTGATATTTCAATATTTCCTTTATTATTAGCTTTATCCCATTATGTTTAATATTAATATATTAAAAATCTATACTTACAAAACAAAATATTCAGTAATTAATATCCAAATAGAAGTGCACAAATATTTTTTCATATTGTTATTTAAAACATTTAAGAAATAATAATCAAGTACATTGTTACTGCAATGTTCATTGAATGATAGCCCAGTGTTAACATTTCAATATTAGTCTGTTAATCAGAGTATCAGGGAGACATTTTTAAAATTTGATCCTGATGTGATCGATGTTCAGAATGTCAGTAAGTTGCCATACTTGTGACGAGTAGATTCTCTTCGTCTGCGGTTCTCAAGTGAAAGAGATATCTATTAAAAAAAACGAAGGCTCTATCATTCCATCATTCTGTATATATTAATGAAACAAAAAAATGATTTTCATTGTTTTTGTTATCTTTTGCAGTATTCTGCAAACGTGCACGCGTTTTGGGGCATATAACTAAAAACATCTGAAAAACAACCAAACATACCAAAATTTTGGTTGAAATTATTGATTCTTTATCACAAAATATACTTAGTCTATTTTGGTGACGTATTTTGCAGTTTTTAGTAAAATAACACGTTTTGGTAAAAACGCCTCCGCCATATTGAATTGTCCAGAACCTAGTCCTTAACATGCAAAAATTATAAGCAGACCCCCGAAATGAAATGTTAAGCTGTTGTAATCTGTCTCAATATGACCAGAATACCACTGCACCATAGGTTTAAATATGTCAGTAGTCAAAGTTCAATTAAGAGGATTGAATTCAATCTAAATTATCCGGTAGTTTTTTACGATAACAATTGGTTGATGTTTTAACATGCATACGTTTTACTTATTGAGTTTATAAAACTGTATTTATTCATTAAATGGCAAATTTATAACCAATACACACCACTAACAAGAATTGGAAAACGTGTACAACGTACTAAAAGCATTATGTTTCCTTAAATCAAATATTACATGCATAGAAAATTGTATTACATATATTATTGTGATATGAAATAACTAACAGAGGAAAAGGGAAAACTTAATGCGACTTATTAGTCCCAATTTCTTTTTAGTATTACAATAATTGGCTATGGACTTTCCTTATAACATGTACTTATAATTAATCACTGTTAATTGATATAATCAGTCCCAATATGATTTTGTCACAGTATCTTGATTAACACAAATAATTGGAAAGCCAGGGGAAAATATCACTTAAACTAAAGGTGAAGGGTCAGACCGTAAAATTACATTATTATTATATTAGCCTTTATTAATATTTATTAGCTGTCAATATTGATAAATTGTATTAAAAACTAGTACGCATTTACATCGAACATCTTGCAAAGACTGATCTGTACATTATTATACTGCATTTTGTTTGGTTGATGTTTATTGTATCCAGCACAATAATAGAATTTTTATTTATACTAAACATGGAATAACTTTTAATTTTAGCAAACGTTTTGTCATACTGTTATCCATTCTGTTAATGTCAACCCCTAACGTTTGCGAGTTAACTTGATTAAATGATAACTTTGAAGTTCAGAAAGTATATAATTATAATGGAAATAATCAATTGATAATAATTCATCAGTTAGTCAATGTTTTGTATTAATTAAATTAAATGGCTGAGTTGAAAGTTGATATGAAATTTGACTAGATATTGGTGATAAGTGGACTGATTTGACCAAAGGTTTGAATCCTTGTTGATTTAAGAAATCTAAATAAAAAAGATCTTGCCAATGCGAAAAACCCTATCCTCCCAACGCGTCACAATAGAATAGTATTTAAGTAACCCTTGGTGAAATTACCATTATGATTAAATGACATCTCCTCCCTTGTAAAATATGTTATTTCATATATAGCTTCCATCAGATTAGATTAAGACAATTAATATTGTGTCAGTATATTGAGGAAAGAGTAGTGGTTAACGACAGATCCAATTAATGAGAGATTCATTGAAAAAGAAATAGGCTGTCACTTGGTCAAATTAAGTTTTTTCTCTGAAAAGAAAATGAATTGATTTTTTTATTAGTTAACCTCAATTATTGTAGATGTGATTTGTCCATATTTGAATTGAAGACCACTTTTGGTATATGTATCATGTTACTTACTTTATTTTGCAACTTTTACTGTAATTTCTTTCTGAGTCTGGCTCTCTGCTATTTTTAATTCGTTACTGCGTTAAGCTAGACTACCTTACTTTATTTTGCAACTTTTACAGTAATTTCTTTCTGAGTCTGGCTCTCTGCTATTTTTGAATTCGTTACCGCGTTAAGCTAGACTTACTTGCTTTATTTTTGCAATTTTTGTTTTTTGCAGTCATATTTGAATAGTCGAAGAGGGCAGTGAAGTGGGTGGTTCGTCTTTCCAAAGCTATCTATATTTTAGAAAATAAAACTGCAATTGTTAAATGTAGAATCAAACAAAAAACAATACGTTTAAATAAATATTGACATATATCTGATTGAAATCATTTAGTCGTCTATGTACTTACCATGAATCATGTCCCGAGGTCATATGATATAACAAAATAATTCCCTGTCAAACGGTTTGAACATTCTACGTTGTGTCCTAGTGCGTAAAATCTAGTGAAAAATCTCCACGCATCCCATGGTTGTCTCACATAGGCCCTTGTTCGGATGCATGTTTTGCATCGAATACAAACCACAGTTTGCCTCGTTTGTTTCTGACGAGCATTAGCTGGTGCTATAGGGCTATAGCAAAGACTGGGTTTGCTTTTATGGAAAGCTTTGATGCGCAAATTCGTGTTGGTTCCACGCAAATGTTTTTTCTTGGCTGTCGGACCGAGCAATACTCTTTAACAAATACATTACTGTTTAGATGGATTTTTTCAAGGTATTTAAAACCGTTTAGGTCTAGAATGTCTGCGTGATATCAGATATCAGCAATAAGAATTAACGTACTCTTTCTTTATTGTGTTTTTGTGCCTCACTTTTTTTCCAAATCTGCTGCAAATGTTGAGTGCAATTTAGACACTCGTCTCTTTTCTTTACCCGATGTTGAAAAATGTCTCGATTATAATCTATGTTTTGTATTCCAAAACAAATTGAATGTTGGCATGGGGTTGTTGTTTCTCCATTTTCAAACAAAGTGTACTTGTGATTTGGTCCTCTTCTGTGTGTGAATTATCATCTGCTGCTGTTGCCATGATCAATAGCGTTCATGACGTTTGAACGCAGTTGTAAATGATAACATACTGTCTGTGTTGCAACTTTTGCCAGGTTTAAGCCGAGTCATTCGTCCTTATATTTAAAAAACGAGAATATTGTGTTTCATTTTCACAACTTTTATATATCTGATTTATGTGTTCCTGTAGTAGGCATGTACATAGGAGGCTTGCTGGAATTGTCTGTTATTTGACTTCTACTTAAAGTTCAGACTTAATAAACGTATATTTGCTGTTTACTTTTTCTTATTTCGTTTTATTATTTCGTCAAACTGTGACGTAAAACATTAATCTTGTTCAATGATAATCACGCTTATTCGTTAAGGCCGTTGCTTCAAGCGCTAAAATACCCATTGACAAAGTATTGGTGCAAATATTATTGGAATTAGGCTTGTACCGAGGATGTCGTTTATAATACATTGACATTACAAATGCAGATAATAAATTGATTAATCTGGAAAAGAATAAATTTGTTATAGTGAATCAATCACCTTCCCCAACTATCATACCGGTATGATAGCAAATCGGATAAATCCACATTGATCATGAAACCTTGGGTAATAAGGATGTACATTGTAGCTGATTTTCGTTCATAATGGTGTGGCAGCCAATTATTTTCCCTCTGCTAAACGGATGGGGAAACTAGTTGATTCTCTGAGGGAGATCAGCGAACAAATTTCCCCCCATTATCCTGTAACCCGATATTCTATGTGTTCGTTATATAATACAAATTTATGTTTTATTGATACGTGTGAGTCCTTAGGAATGTATCTTACCTGAGAGTACACATGTTTGTGACGTCATTGATAGTGTTGGGTATTTGTCGTACTCGTTTTGTGTGTTGCATGTTTTGAAATTAACTAACTCGATTTGTCAGAGTTGTTATTTCGGCTATTGACCAATTACAACCCTCGTTTGACCATTCGACGGACATGTACATGTAACTGATATCAACTTTATCTAGACAAAGCGAAGCTGGCTCTTGAGCGAACCAAACGGCTCTCTATTACGAATGATCCGGTTAACTTCCAACTTACATTTGGAGGTATCCTGGTAAGTGCGTCGTGTTAATTTATTTTATTCTAATTGATAAATACAGAAATATTTATCAATAACGCGTTTCGCGGAACGGTTTAATTTATCTGTAGATTGAATGTATGTTGGTATGCAAGATATATTTGTTATATATTATATGTTTTATTAATTGTAGGTTCTTTCGAACCCTTATCACAATTTCTAATAATAAATTGTGCGACAAAAAGATTGACTGAGTCTTTGTGAAAATGGCGCCCAACGTATCAAAAAGAACCAGGAGAAGCATGAATGAGGAGGAATCCCGAGTGTGGACAATGGCTGGGCTGGGGAGGGAGCGAGGTGTGCCGGTAGCCATAAATCGAGTTTACCGAGACCTGGAATGCATGTGTGCGAGTGGAGCTCAGGGACGTTGAGATGTGTGACGACCTTTTTCGGATGTGATGTCTTTGTACCTGTGATGAACTGAACTGTGACTGTTTTTGTAATTGTATAATGTAATATTTCGTGATGTGTTGACGACGAATTAATGTAGTAAGTATGTTTGCGATTTGATTATATGCTATGTATGTGTAAATTATAAAACGTGAACCGTATCGGTACGCGTCCGTGTAGCAGACGTATACGTTGTCACGAGACCGTACTGATGTTTTGATATACATGTACTGAACACCAGTTGTACATTTTGTACATGTGAGTAGATCGTACTTCGGATTAAAAATACAGAAGACTTTTTGACGATTTGCTTGACGTTATAGGTTATCACTATGCATGTTTCATTTACTAACAGGTGATCAGTTGTACTATATGTGTATTGTTTATTGTCCTTGATGGTTCACTCGTGTGTACTTTCAGATACGGTAGATAAAGGCTACACGATAGTGTTATGAGTTGTAGTAAGATACAAAAATATTTAGAACGACCATTTAAGCAGGAATCACCTTTGAAGAAGAAACCATTTTTTTAAGCAGTGGTAAAGGTTTATTTTTGCAGCGAGAAAATGATTTCCTGACTATTGTAGGTCCGTCGATTGATTTTGTTTGTAGACCAGGTGGATGTTTCCCGTATTTCTATGAGTGGCTAAAAACAAATTTAGGAAACAACGTTGAAAAATATGAACATATAGTTATATATGTGTGGCTTGGTACATGTTACCTTACACGTAAGGAAGGTAAGTTTGTAACTCTCAGGCACAACACGGATGCGGAAGCGGTAAGTTATTTACACTACCAGATCAACCGATATATACACTTCGTTTCTCTATTTCCAACTGTAAGTTTGGTATTTATAGAGATACCTCCTTATTCTATCGTCGGCTGGAAAACTTGTAAGGGACATAGGAACCCGTCGCAATTCAAAACCGATGATGTCTTGTTAAATACGCGCGTGGCCCTCCTAAATGAGTACATTAGGGTGGTTAATGGGACCGCTGTGGTTTCCTCTCCGAAGTTAAAACTTGACTTGCTAATATATAGGAAAACCAAGGGTAAGGACTATAGGGTGAGTTTAAACTTCAAACTGTACAAGGACGGGGTACATCCTATTCCTTTATTAGCCAGATGTGGGATGAAACGATTGTTACAGATCGTTTTTAAATATTGTATGTAGGTTTGCTATCAGTATATATGTCTTGTAGCACCAGGATCTGTGTATAGTCCGGTAATTCCTTGTTGGCAGGGATTGACCAAATCACTTGGGATTTCTTGTCACTATATACAGGCAGTAACAATATATTTTTTTTAATAATTTTTTTTTTATCATATATTGTGCTTTTGTTTAGTGATAGGAATATCTTTAGGTTATACTCAATATGTCTTAGTTGGCAGGGACTGACCCAATCACTTTAATATTTGAGTCATATACCTAGAATCAAGTTTTTTTTCTTTAGTTTTCAATTGTATATACTATTAGGTGGGATTAACTTGCATTGGTTTATAATGGCTGAAGACGGGATGCATGAGGAGAAAATGATAGAGGCATTGAACAAAAGTGGGAAATATATGATCATTCCTATTACCGAGACGGGAGGTGGTGAACCGTTACGTGAACTGTTACGTGAACCTACACCAGGTTTACCAAAGAGGTTATATTCTATTTGGGAAGCGGTTAAAGATGAACCACTAGCGCGTTCAACTCCGGTTGTGAAAAGCAAAAGTAATAGTATGGCTGAGTGTCCAAACCAGTCTACTATTATTAAAACCACGACCGTTGTTCCGAAAATTTCGCAATTTTCTGGTGACGAACCTCCACTAAAGGGAGACGTGTCATACGTAGAATGGCGTTATGAGGTACGTTGTCAACGTAATGACCAGGAGGTAAGTACCAGTACCTTAGTACACGCGACACGAAGGTCTTTGCGTGGCACAGCTAGGGAGGTCTTGATTCCGTTAGGTGAGGAAGCGACGGTAGATGATATAACAAGACGCATGGACGCATTGTTTGGTGACATATCCACCAATGGCATGCTAATGCAGGAATTTCTTAACGCTTTTCAGAAATGTGATGAGTCTGTTACTTCATTTGCCTGTAGGCTAGAATCTATGCTCCAAACTGCAATATATAATGGGTATTTGGAAGAGCATTCAAGACATGAAATGCTCAGACACAAATTTGGACCTCGCTACACAGTGATAGAATCAAGAGTCAAACTAGACATACGTATGACTCCATAAAGGAGTTTGATATCCTATTGAGAGAAATCAGAGTGGTAGAGAAAGAGCTTAAGTTGAGTAAGGCTTCAGCAAACCCAAATCCGAGCAAGAAGGTACAACAACAATGCTAGAATAGAACAATTAGAAAAGAAACTAGAGAGCAAGTTTGAAAATAAATCTGATCAACTGCTGAAGATTTTGAAAAACCAAAACCCAAAAGGAACGGACGGTAGGCATAAACCAAACCAAGGTGGGTACCATGGACGCGGTCGGGGTAACCAAGGTAACCGTGGTGGTCAAGGTAATGCAGGAGGAAAGAGTCACCCAAATGTGTAAGGACCTCTGCCACTGGCCAGTCAGAGGTCTGTCATGTCGAATCAGATGGCCAAGGTTTGTATGATAGATTAGTTGGGTCTTCTAATGAAGATTGTATAGTAATCCAGGGAGTAGAGCGTAAAGCCCTGATAGACAGTGGCTCAATGGTTACGACCATTTCTCAATCTTGCTACCTAAACTTGCCTGACCAGCCGAAACTCAAGGATCTAAGATCCCGGTAGCTGATGGTTCAAGCTTAAGTTACCTGGGGTATGTTGAATGTAGGTAAGTGTTACCATTTTCTTCAATAGAGTTGGACGTTCCAATTTTGGTTGTACCAGACACTGATTTTAATGATGATTGTCCTATTATTAGAGGTGCAAATGTTTTGAGAATATGCAGAGTGTTGATAAGAGAAGAGACTTTACCTGTAGCATGGCAGTTAGCCATAGACATGTTAGACTGTAAACAGTACAGCGTGAAGTCGATGAACGACAAACCTATCCGGGTGGAACCTTACCAATCAATAGTGGTAGATGGATTAGCAAGCGGTGTATATATCAATACAAAAGAAGTAGTGACAGAGAATTTAGAGGAAGGTCTGAACTTTGTAGTATTTCCAAGAGTTATCAAAATAAAGCCTAACTCTAACCTGGTAAGAGTACCAGTGAAAATCTGCAACATATCGGCACGACCGGTTGTAGTGAGACCAAGGTCGAACCTGTGTCAGATACAGGAAGTGAAGGTAGTGGACAGTATTGCATCGGACCTAGAGGGATCTAGTAACATAGCAGGTGAGTCTAAATCTGTTCCAGAAGACTTAGGTGTACAGATAAACACTGACAACTTGTCAGAAACAGAGATCGGGGACTTAAGACAAACATGTATGCTTGAAAAGTGGCACTCTTCATTCTCTAGAGGGTCACTAGATATAGGCATGACCGACTTGGTCAAGCATGAGATTAAGCTAGAACAACCTGAGCCATTTAAACATCCATACCGTCGAATACCTCCAGGGATGTATGACGAAGTGCGTCAACACGTTAAAGAAATGTTGGACGCATGGGTAATTAGAGAATCGGATAGTCCGTTCTCATCCAATGTAGTACTAGTCCGGAAACGCAACGGATCTCTCCGGTTCTGTATAGACTACCGGATGTTGAATTCACGCACCCGTAAGGACAGCTATATGTTACCCGGGTTTGACGATATAGTCGATACACTGACTGGAGCAAAATATTTCTTAGATCTGAAAGCAGGCTATTGGCAGGTTGAGATGAACGAGGAGGATAAGGCCAAGACAGCTTTTAATGTTGGTAAGGATTTTATGAGTGCAACCGCATGGGCTTTGGTCTTACCAAAGCGCCGGCCATATTTCAGAGGCTCATGGAGAAATGCATGGGCGAGATGCATCTAAAGATATGCTTGATATTCATAGATGACATACTCATTTTTTCAAACACATTCGAAGAGCATGTGCATTGTCTAGAGGCAGTTGTCGGTAGATTAGCTGAACATGGTATGAAGCTAAAGGCTTCAAAATACGAGCTTTTCAAGACCTCAGTTACCTAGTATGGACATGTGGTATCCGAACATGGCGTATCCACAGAACCCGAAAAAACGAAGGCAGTGCGTGAATGGCCAAGGCCATAGAACATCAAACAACTGCGACAGTTATTGGGTTTCGTTGGGTACTACAGGCGATTTATAAAGGGTTATGCTAAGATCGTAGATCCCTTTAACGCTTTGTTACAAGGCCATGGTACTACAAAAGCCAGCAAGGCTAATGTAGCCAAACGTAAAACTATCCCTGTTCTTTGCGTGTGGGGAGAGTCGCAACAACGAGCATTCGTGAATATTAAGGCTAAGCTTATAAAACCACCTGTACTGGCTTATGCTGATTACTCTATGCCTTTTAAACTTCATACAGACGCCAGTGCGCATGGCCTTGAGGCTGTATTGTACCAAACCCAGTCTGGCGAAAAGAGAGTGATAGCGTACGCCAGTCGGAGATTGCGTCCGAGTGAACGAAACTATCCAGCACATAAGCTTGAGTTTTTGGCACTTAAAGGGTTTTGGCCACGATTTTGAAAATCTTGTAAAAAGTTATGAAACTTGTAGTACATGTCAATAAATACTGATTAGCCCATCAACGAGCATTCGATTGTAACCCGGGATCTAGATATTGACAGTCAAAGTTGACCGCTCCCGACTGGCGAGAATTTTAATGAGCTGACCGGTCACGTGGTACCTGTGACGTCATTGAAGCACAACTGATCGACTCGGGTAAACTGATCAGTGGTACATTGACGAAGAAAGTTTGGTAGAATAACGCCTATTGATTTCGACATGTAAGTCGATCTTGATTGTTGTTTAATTCTATTGATTAACAAATAAAATACCTTGAAAAAAATATAGATATGTAATTGTAAACTTAAGAAAGGAAATAGGAAATGCCATTTAAAAACATCGTGTTGTGAGTGTTTATTACACATCCACATGGTTTATATCTGAAAATAGAAGTGTGTCACATTAACGCATCTAAATTCTTGGATCCGCCCTGAATATACATCATAAATCCAAGGACACATATATACGTTCCTGATAAATCCAATAACCAAATGTTTATGTTGATATTTTAAAATATGCAATAACTTTAAAAAAAAAAAAAGTCATAGTATCAGCATCACCAATTTTACAAAAATAATAAAACTTTAACAATTTAGATATTTCAGAAAATCGTATATATGTAATACAAATATAGTTTAACCTAATTAACCGTGTCATGTTTGGCCAAGATTACTAGCCTAATGTTAAATACTGATAAAATATAGTTAGATTCTGTTGAAAACTCCTTTAATTCTTTTTAATAAATAGTTTTTCTTACAACACTGGGGACGGCTAGGGATAAAAATAATTGTGCCGGTGTATATTGCTATTTAGAGGATAGGTAACTATATTAGCATGAATGCCCTTCGAATTCACTGGCCATTACATTCACACCTCTTGGTAATTACAGGGCAATTAGTACACCCGCCACAACTCACAGGTAGGTACAAATAAATGCCCTAGTAAGAGTGTATGTATGACAGGTAAGGCTACAGGTAAGGCTACAGGTAATTTACATAGCTGTAAAATCAGTTTGTGTAAATTGTATCAGTGTCTCTAAGCTTGGAGTTGCTAAGACGTCACGGACTAGATTCTAATTGAATGCAGTTTATGTAAAAAGTCGGAATTAGATAAGTTTTATTTTTCTGACAAGATCATTAAAGGGTTTTGGCCACGATTTTTCATAATTTCATATTTCAATCTCATTTGATGCCACAATACGTGTAGTGACCAATACCCCGTCTCCTTCGGTGTCTGGAAAATGGACAGGCAGGTTACGCCCCATTTCTATTAGCCTAGTGAATATGCATATTTTGACCGGGATTCTAGGTCACGTGATGTGTGACGTCATTGAGGCACAACGTATCCGATACCTGTACCTATTCTGATACTCCCATTACATATTTATGTCTTATCAGCAAGTGTAAGTATGGACTTCCTATCTTATTCCTTGGGGTAAGTAATGACAGCAACTAATATATGTTGTGGGGTTAAAATTATCAATGGTCATGAATGATCTTGTCAGAAAAATAAAACTATCTAATTCCGATTTTTGCATGAACTGCATTAAATTCGAATCTAGACAGTGACGTCTCACTAACTCCAAGCTTAGAGACAGTGATACAATTTACACAAACTGATTTTACAGCTATGTAAGTTAACTGTAGCCTTACCTGTCATACATATACTAACCAAAGGGCATTTGTGGACTTACCTGTGAGTTGTGGCAGGTGTACTAATTACCCTGTAATTACCAAGAGGTGTGAATGTTATGACCATGAGTTCGAAGGGCATTATTGATCTTATAATTATCAGGGACGTATATGTGAGATAATTCTTTTTATCCTTAGCCGTCCCCAGTGTCGGAAGAAAAACTTTTTTTTTTTTGTATTTGTTTTATTTTTCAGAAATTTTACATAAATACAATTACAACACATGTTAACATTCATTCTCACACTCACACTTTCTCATCGAAAATACAATATCAACATCACGACATAAATGCATCATCATCATCATCATCATCATCATCATCATCATCATCATCATCATCACAACCATGATTGTCATCACTATCATTATCATTATCATCATCATCATCATCCATCCATCATCATCATCATCATCATCATCATCATCATCATCATCATCATCATCATCATCATCATCATCACCACCACCATGATCACCACCATGATCGTCATCATGATCATGATCTATCATAATCATCAACATCATCCTCATCATCATCACCGTAACATCCCCAAAACATCATCATAATGACATCATCAATATCACCATATTATCATCGTCATCATCATCATCACCACCACCATGATCACCACCATGATCGTCATCATGATCATGATCGACCATAATCATCATGTGCACAATCATCCTTATCATCATCACCTTAACATCACCAAAACATCATCATAATGACATCATCGATATCACCATAGCATCAACTGCATCATCATCATTATCATCATCATCATGACATTGATAACTATCTTAATGTAATCTCGACTCACAATCACACTTTTACACACGCACTGACTCATACACTCACAATTTTACAACATGAAAACAGACATATAAAACACACACACAAGAAAGAGAGAGAGAGAGAGGGGGGAGAGAGGGGGAGAGAGAGGGAGGGAGGGAGAGAGGGAGAGAGAGAGGGAGGGAGAGAGAGAGGAGAGATCGATCTGGGTTAGAGATTCTATAAAATGAGCAAAGTTATAATCAAGAATCTGCAATAGCTCAAGATCAAGAGAACAATATATATACATACGTAAAAACACATTTTATTGTTTGTAGTCAAATTTCTGCAAATTCCAACAACTTTTTCCATTTTTTTCCATTCATCATCAAAATATAATCTCGATTGCTCTCCTTTACTGTTAGCAATGTATTTCTGTATAGTATGAAATTCCTTAATTGAATTAATAAGAGCATTTGTACTTAGCATTTTATGTAAACACCTTGTCTTATATATATAAAATTTGATGATAATTAAATTCTCATTGTCAAGTCTATTATTACAATAGAAAAACTTTTTTAAAAAAGAATTTATAGGCGTTTTCAACAGAATATAATTCTATATTATCAGTATTTAACATTAGGCTTGTAACCTTGGCAAAACCTGACGATGTTAATTAGGTTAAACTGTATATGTATCACATACATACGATGTTTCTGAATTTTTAAGTTTTATTATATTTGTAAAAATGGTGATGCTGATACTATGGCGTTTTTATTTAAATAATTGCATATTTTAAAATATCAACATAAACATTTGGTTATTGGTTTTTTTAAGGACGTATATGTGTCCCTGGATTTATGATATTTTCTCAGGGGCTGATCCAAGAATTGTAGATGCGTTAATGTGACACACTTTCACCTTATGATATAAACCAAAACTAATCTAGATCTTATTTATGAATACTGTATGAAAAATAAGATTTAAACTCGTCCAATTATTTGAATCCTAGTTAAAATGAATATCACCAACTAGAGTGAGTCTAACAAAATTCATTTATTTATCGTGTTTGAATTTTACGTTTATTTAGACTACTGTTTCTGTTTAAGAACAATTTAAAGAATATGACGCAGTATTTTTCTGCGCTAGGATTTAGAGTGACCATTTCAAACTGCAACCACTTCAACCCGAAACTGGGTGACTAAGAGATGTTGTAAAAACGTATACAGTAATAATAGATTATCTAAGTCCGTGGTTTTATTTACTTCATCATCTCAACAAATCATACTGTACTGTTGACGTCATAATATATAATACTTCTGAAGTACTTACGAAAATGTTTAATTGTACAGCTGAAATAGTTTGTATTAGCAAACCATATGATTTTAAAATAACCAAGATCAAACACGGAGTATATTATCTCACACTTTATATGTTATCAAGGAAATTTTGATGTTTGCGAATTTTACATGTTGTGGGTACAACTTGGAATACATATTCATGAATCGATCAGCAGTGTATGGTGTTTTAATTCAATTCCAGCTAAATAAAGTCACAAATTCAATACAATAAATTAAAAAAAAAATGATATCTCAAGAAAATGGCTCCGTCCGGTAATATACTCACAACCGCTCTATGCGTGCCTGTTGCAACTGTATTCATATACTATCTATAAAACAAATATGTAACAAATCTGTTAAATCATAATGTCCGTTCGCAGACCTTTTGGTTCCGTGGTCCTTTGTAGAATAACTATTGTTAGCAAGAGGCGGATGTGTAATACACACTAACATTACGATGTTTTAAACGGGATTTCCTATTTCCTTTCTTAAGTTTACAAGTACATACCTATATTTTTTTCAAGATGCTTTATTCAGTAATCAAAATAATTAAACAACAATCAAGATTGACTTACATGTTGAATTCAATAAGAGTTTTTCTACTAAGCTTTCTTCGTCTATGTACCACTGATCAGTTTACCTGAGTCGGTCAGTTGTGCTTCAATGACGTCACATGTACCACGTAACCGGTCAGCTTATTAAAATTCTCGCCAGTCGGGAGCGGTCAACTTTGACTGTCAATGTCTAGATCCCGGGACAAAATCGAATGCTCGTTGATGGGCTAATCAGTATTTATTGAAATGTGCTACAACTTTAATCACTTTTTACAAGATTTTCAAAATCGTGGCCAAAACCCTTTAATGACGATTGATAATTTTAACCACATAACATGTATTGGTTGCTGTCATTACTTGCACCAAAAAATTAGATAAAAGTCAATCTTTACACTCACATGTACAGGTATCGGATACGTTTTGCCTCAATGACGTCACACATCACGTGACCCAGAATCCCGGTCAAGATATGCATATTCACTATGCTAATAGAAATGGGGCGACACCTAGCTTGCCTATTTTCCCAACACCGAAGGAGACGGGGTATCGGTCACTACACGTGTTGTTGCATTAAATGAGATCAAAATATGAAATTATGAAAAATCGTGGCCAAAACCCTTTAAGTGGGCGGTAACCGATAAATTCCATGATTACCTCTATGGTAACTAATTTCAAGTCATTACCGACAACAACCCGCTCACTTACGTGCTGACAAAAGCTAAGCTGGACGCGACCAGTCACCACTGGGTAGCATCATTAGCTAACTATAACTTTACGCTTAAGTATAGGGCGTGAAACCAAAATCAGGACGCTGATGGGATTTCTCGTTTGACTAAAGTGACACCAGATATAGATAAGGCTATATGTAGTTCTATACACACTTCTGTGCCACTGGTAGAGAGTGTTTGCGGAGTAAACACACCCTCTGTAGCTAAGGTGGATGTAACTACCGCACATAACTTGAACACAATAGACTGGGCGTTAGAACAAGGTAAGGACGCCAGCCTGGCACGCGTGATAACACTTGTTGTTAACGGTACTCGGCCTAAAGCAAGATGTGCAAGACAAGAGTCTATAACGGTACAAAAATACCTAAGAGAGTGGAATCGTCTCGTTGTAGACGAAGGAGTATTGTACCGTACCGCGTCACAAGATGATCAATGGTAAGGCAATTAGTAATCCCCCCAAACTTCCGCCAGAGGGCTCTAAAGGGAATCCAAGACGAGATGGGACACCCAGGTAAGTAGAAATCGGTCTGGTTAGCAAAACAAAGGTTCTATATCCTGACCAAGTATGACCAAGGAAGTAAACGAAAAGGTAGAACGATGCGGTAGGTGCATTAGACGCAAAACACCGGTAATACCCAGAGCAGAATTAGTTCCTATAGAAACCACTAGACCCTTGGAGTTTACATATATTTCGTTCCCTTAGACAAGTCCAAAGGGGGTTTTGAAGATGTTCTGGTAATAACCGACCATTTCACGCGTTATGCCAAGGCGATTCCATGTCGGAACCAAAAAGCGTATACAACAGCAAAAGCTCTCTACGAGAATTTCATAGTACATTATAGTTTCCCCGAACAATTGCATAGTGACCAGGGGAGAAATTTCGAGAGCCAAGTTATAGAAGAGTTATGCAGAATAGCCGAGGTAAAGAAATCCCGAACAACACCTTACTATCCTATGGGTAACGGGTCGGCTGAACGCTTTAATCAGACGCTTACCAAGATGTTGGCTAAACTTGATAATGATAAGAAAACTGATTGGCCTGCATACGTCGCGCCATTAGTCCAGGCGTACAATGCCACAAAAAGCGAGGCGACGGGAAATTCGTCGCATTATCTGATGTTCGGGTGGCATCCGAAACTTTCTGTAGATGCATTTTTTGTACGTCACCAGATCATTGGGTTAATGTAAATCCTACAGATTATATTAAGAAGGAGATTGAGTATGCATACAAAGTAGCTGCGAAGGAAGCTGCAAAACTTACCAATCGTAACAAAGATCGGTATGATAAGAAAGTACCCATTACACATTCCAGACTAGAAAACGTGTTCCTTATGATTTTGGTTGGTTTTCGCATTTACGGGAGTGTTCATAGCTACGGGCGATTGTATAATACCTATATTTATAAGTTTTGTTAGTCAAATTGTAACGGGGATCTTTCATATCGAGCCCCAAACATACTTTCGACATGTGTTCTCTATTGCCGCATTGAAAACTATTTTAAGTTTTGTCGAAAATTTTTAACCTGTGGTTGTAACGGTCGAGGGTTTTCCAGCGCCCTGTAATACCCAAGGTAGTACAAGATACTGGAGATGTGCGCACATATTCCCATCGTTCTCTCTCCAACTGGGCACTGGCAGTAATAGTCCTCTATTGGGGCCTCATCATCGGATGAAACGGTGAACGATCCAAACGTTATATTTCGTTTGGCTTTTGTGTCGAAAATGTATTTGACATCGGAGAAGGTCTGGGGAGTGCTGGTAAAGCCACACCTCATAGTCCCTGAGATATCTGATACGTTCCACACGTAATGGTTCTCAAGTAATCGAGATCGAGACGGGGAAACAGTACGGAAGATGCATCCATATTGACCTTGCCCGTCTAGATATTTTCGGATCTGTCTTGACTCTCTGAGCTAAACCATTCGGTGTTGTCAAACGGTCCTTCATACGTTCAGCCATTAGCCTATCTTTGGCATCTCTCTCTGGAGATCTCTGGTAGATCGGTCCTCTAATACCATTCAGACAGGCTGAGACGGTTCGAAGCAAAGCCTCGATATAAATCTAACATATGTAATAAATAGTAATATGAAATGACCCTCCTTTACATCCTTACCCAACCCCATCTACCTCACATTGAGACCTATAACATATAGCATGACCATCTGTATGCTGAAAGGCATATACAGATGTATATGCAGCCACCTGTCTTTGTGGTCTACGCATATGTACATATGCGTATATATATGATTCTGGTGGTTTCAATACACAATGGGTACATTTTTGATGTTGATACACTCAATATGTTAGTATATAGATATGCATAAAATCCCAGTCCAATAACCCATGCATAACTATATTGATAGCTATATGGAAAGATTCTCTATCAATCCCAAACATACAAATGTACAACGTTTTACAATAAGATGTCTTAAACATGTACATCAATGTACATCTACAGGTCTATTCATACAGATATAGTACATATAAATTGTTTCCAATACAATGTACCGATTGATAGTGTTGGATTTATCAATATAGCCCCTTATATTGACTTCAACCCGTTATCCGCCCCCCCCCCCACACACAACTGCAAGGTATATCTAGTATGTACATGTGGGTATGTGCATTATTATTTTTTCTTGTTTACTTGTTTTACTCATATAAATATGGTACACATTATAACTTGCTTTAAGTATGATGTACTGATTGATACGATGTTGGATTTATAATTGAATTCCCTGCATTAACTTTGAACAACCCATAAATCAACCTCTCCCCCCCCCCCTCATTTCATCCTTCTCTTTAATATATCAGAAAAGTTCGTGATAATGCTGGTAGTTCTAACAGGTTTGCTGCTGAAGCGAAAGAAAAACTATAACTTTACTTATTTTGTGTAATTATACATCAGATGTATTTGTTTATTCACCCTACTGACCTTGTTCAGCTAGTCCAGCAGCACGTGTTGTTGTTTTTCTCCATTCCCAGAGTTGTCTCCCTTGTTTTACCTTCTCTTTTGAGACTGGCTCGATGCTACTACCGATGGTATATATACAAACACGCTTGATTCATATATTTTCTTGTTGCAACTTTTGGTTCTTGCACAAGGTATCTATCTCCTATATAGATTGTTTCTATTTCTTGCTTGCTGTAATATATAGGCTTATGTCATGTTGATATGATTGTGCCTCCGCTAGGCAAACTCCGAAAGTGACCATTCGGAACTCCTCTATATAATATTTGTAAACATTGGTTGACCCCATTTACCTCGATGGTGTGTACATGTTGAATGCTTTAGATCTGCATGTACAGGTGTATAAATATGTGGTTAATCTTCAAGATTCTCCGATACTTTGGTATGTATATATGTTGTTTTTGTTACTATTATTTAACAATTATATCTCAAGACCCGTACAAAATATGTAACACGTGTTTGTGTGAAGGATCCACATGTCTCGGCATTCCAGCTACAGTGTTCCCTTTATATGATAATGGGTAAGATTCTCCCCAATATACAATACGAGACATCTGGGTCCTTTGGAAATCAAACTCATAAATTTAATATTTTCAAAAATGAAATATTCTACTGCACTCCATTCAAGTTTCTTACTTTAATGTTTTTTTTATATGCAAGGATGTGTCTGATATTGAAAAATATTTCTTTTCTGAAGGTGGTTATTTTAATTCTACTTCACATATCATTGGATATTGAATTAAATCCTGGTCCATTATTAAATATTGATATTGTTCATTTAAATGTGAGATCATTAAGGAATAAAACTGACCTTGTAGAGGCAGATCTCAATTCAAATGACATTATTTGCATCACAGAATCCCATTTAAATAACAATGTACTTGATTGTGATATTGAAATAGACTCTCATCCAGGCAAATTCTTCAGAAAAGATAGATTAAATGGTATGGGGGGAGGTATAGTTATCTACTGTAAAGACACTGTCTATTCGAAAAGACGTCCTGATTTAGAATCCGATGATATAGAATTATTATGGCTGGAAATAACTGTAAATAGTAATCATAAATTCCTACTTGGTTGTTTGTATAGACCACCTGACTCCAACATAGACTATTGGCATAAGTTAGAAAACATCTTGTTAAAAGCTACTGATTCTTCTTCAGATATTATAATAACAGGTGATATAAATGTAGATATGCTGACAGTCCAACCTAATTCATATCTTTCTCGATTGTTATCAATATATGGACAAATTAGCCTTATAAATGAACCAACCCGGATTACTCCTGAGAGTGCTACTTCTATTGACTTTGTTTTTACAAATAATGTAAACATCATTAAAAATACCTATGTATGTGCACCCTTTTGCAGTGATCACTCACCTATTCATACCAGCATATCTTATTGTGTTTTTAAACAGAATTCTTATAAAAAGAAAGTATGGTGTTATGATAATGCTGATTTTGATAATATGAATAATTCTATTATTAATGCCTTTGACTGGATAGAAATTTCACAGAATCAGAACTCTAATGAATTTAATAATACTCTAACTAATATAATTTTTGAATATTCAGATAAATTTATACCATCTAAGTTGATAACTGTCAGGCCTAGGGATAAACCGTGGATGAATGGCATTATCAGAAAGAAAATGAGACAGCGAAACAGAATCCATAGAAAAGCAAAAACAACTGGAAGTGCAGAACATTGGAATAAATTCAGATTGATAAGAAATGAGGTAATTAACTTAATTAGGGAATCTAAGGATCTATATTTAGACAATCTTCAAAAATCACTTGATGATAACGCCATACCTCCTAATAAATGGTGGAAAATTGCCAAATCAGTCTCTAATTTTTGTAATAAACCTACATCTATCCCCCCTCTAGAATATAATGATAGTATACTATTCCACCCCAATGATAAAGCAGAAAGTCTCAATAGCTACTTTACTTCCATATCCTCAACTACACCTGGTCTTGAACTTCCTGATGTAGATATGGAAGATCCTTCTTTTTCTCTTTCAAATATTACAGTTACTGAGCAAGATGTTATTGATCAAATCTCCTATATTAATGAAAAAAAAACCTCCTGGTCCTGATTGTGTTTTACCCAAGGTAGCTAAAAAACTCAAACCAGCATTAGCCTTACCCTTGAAATTACTCTTTAATAAAACACTGAGTACGGGGAAAATACCAGATATATGGAAACAAGCCAATGTTAATGCAATATATAAGGGATGTGGAAGGGAAAATGATGTATCTAACTATAGGCCCCTTTCGATTACTTCTTGCTTTATGAAAATTCTTGAAAAAATCATTTTTAAGTATCTGTATAATTATCTTTTGTTTAACAAGATTATCTCTGAACACCAGTCAGGTTTCATACCTGGTGATTCTACAGTAAATCAACTTCTATATATCTATAATGAGATAATTAGTAATCTTGATAAGGGTAAGGACTTAAGATTTGTATTCTGTGATGTAAGTAAGGCCTTTGATAGAGTCTGGCATGTTGGTCTCATACATACGCTAAGTAAATTTGATTTACAGGGAAAATTCTTAAATGGTTTGAAAATTATCTTTCTGATAGAAAACAAAGGGTTGTTACTGAAGGTTTCTTTTCTTCATACAAATTAGTTAATGCTGGTGTTCCGCAAGGTTCAGTTCTTGGTCCTTTTTTATTTCTCCTTTATATTAATGATATAACTGAATTGGTGTCAAGTAAGATTAAACTGTTTGCTGATGATACCTCATCATATGTTATAATTGATGATGATTTGGTACAAGCATCCCAGACATTAACTCATGATTTGGAAAGGATAAGTCAATGGGCAAGAATGTGGGATATCAAATTCAATCCAAATAAGACAAAATCAGTATTGTTTACAAGGAAAAAATATCCCATTGTACCTCCAATTTTTTTTCAAGATGAAATAATTTCTAATGTAACCCATCATAAGCACCTTGGTGTATCACTTCATGAAACTGGATTTTGGAATATTCATATTCAAACTATTTTTGAAAAAGCATATAAAAGAATAAACTTACTTAGGGCCATGAAATATAGATTAAGTAGAAATTCATTAACAAAATTATATATATCTTATATCAGACCATTATTAGAACATGCTGATGTTGTCTGGGATAATTGTACCAATCAATCTAAAAATCTAATTGAATCTGTACAGCTTGAGGCAGCAAGAATAATAACTGGTATGCGAAAAGGAACATTTTATGAAAAACTATATAAGGAATTAGGCTGGGAAACATTAGAGGAAAGAAGGAGAAAACACAAGTTAATTTTAATGTACAAGATTTTGCGTAATGCAGCCCCTAATTATCTAACTGATTCAGTAAATCCTTTTATTAATCGACCAGAACCAGACATGTATGCTTTACGCAGCAGTAGGTATTTTAATACTCCTCTATGTAGGACAAGCAGTTATATGAATAACTACTTTCCTTCTACTTTTCGTGAATTTAATGCTCTAGATCTAGATACTATTAATGCCCCATCCATTGCAAAATTTAAGAATCTCATTTCAGTATCCAATGATGATAATGATGGAAATCAAGTGACTCCAATTTTTAAAAGTAATATGTATAGAAAATGTAGTATTATCATTTGTCAACTTAGAAATGGTTGCAGTAATTTGAATTTTGATTTATTTAAAGACCATTTGAAAGATCATCCTACTTGTGGCTGTGGGTATAAACAAGAAACTGCGCAACATTATTTTTTCCACTGCCCTATTTTTGATACAGAAAGAGACTTATTGAGAGAAAACATACAAAATTTTATAATTCATGATCATTTTAATTTATCAGTACTTTTATATGGTTGCATTCTGTGTGACAATGAAATAAACATCTCAATATTCAGACATATTCTTGCATACATCAAAAACACTAAAAGATTTCCAGAATTTAAGCTGTAATCTATTTAGTTATTTTTCTTCCCCTATTTATGTCAAAACATTCTCAACATCTGCCTATAATCATACTTCAAAGTTATCTTACATATTTGGATGTTGGTCTTGAGTTCCAATCATTATGTTACAGTATAACCTGTCTAAACCGAAACTTTTACAATTTGAAAACCTATATGTAGTGGCCTTATAATCTAATCCGGGCATTTCTTCCTTAATTTAACCTTATTCTGCCATGGCAGTCCAGACTCCTTTATGGACTGGTCATAGTATTTGATCCCACTGACTTTTGGTTTAGACAGGTTGTGCTGTATCTATTCTTATACAGCTCACACCAATTATGATGTTATTATAAAATATTATATTTAATGGAAAGACTTAAAAATGAAATTCTTCCTAATTATGTCTTGGTATATTAATAGTAAACTTTTATCTGCCAACCAGAGACCAGATGTAGTAGGTCTAAGTGAAACCATGGACAGTGCGGCCTACACTCTGTGTCTTCTGGATGGTCCAGAATTATATTGATCTCATAATGAATAATAAATTAGCCTAAATTTATAAGGTTACATTTCCATAACCAATATATATAAAAGAGCTGCTGTATATATATTTGTTGTAACTTTCATTTCAGTAAATATTTATCATAATTTTTATTAAAAAACTATTAGATCCATTGACTGTTTAATTAATTGGCTATTTTATGACATACTTAATCTATTAACATATATATTTCCGTATACAATTTTGCCACCAGTGTATTGTTTATATGGAGAGGGCTTACATAGGCTGTGCCTGTTGCCCAATCCCTTTGACAACTTAACATATATATGTCAATAAAATTTGTTGAAATGAAAAAAAAAAGCCTCGATGACATTGATAAAGCTGTTAGACATCAATTGCGTTCGGAAGAACGTCCAGTGTTTCAGACGACCATGAAAGGATTCCACAATCCACCTCGATTTGGTGATAGTTCTGTCAAGATTTGCTTGGACGTCAGAATGCTGACTTTGACCGGGTTTCAGGTACGACGGCATGCTAGCATTAAAGCCAGAGGCTTTGAGAACTGATAGGACATCTCTAAAACCTCGGTCAACGACAATATTGTCATCTGGTTGTAGCCAAGTAACTAGCTTGTCCATGACTTTTTTGGTAATTGTAGCATCATTTTTGCTGCCAGTGTATGGTCCTACTGTGTCCAAAATGTAGCCATCTGGTAAGGCGATGTTCATGAATTTGAGATAGTTTCTCTTCTTCTGGCCACAGTAAGACATTCTCTGGAGCTTGTGGTCGGAGCTTTTCTGGATATAAATATAGGTGCCATATAATATGGCAGTGGCTTTATCTCCAAAAAAATGATTCTGAAAAGACAGTATTGTGCCCGATCAACTGTTCTCTTGTCAAGTGATCAGGACCTAGAAATTGTGGGACTGTCGATGTGTCTAATGCCTGTACTATGGAGTTGAAAGTTTTGGACACACTTGACTTAGAAATTCCAAAAAGAGAAGAACACTGACTCGTAGAAATGTCCGTTTTCAGTTTTACCCAGAACAGTAATAGAGCATCGTGTGAAGTCTTTGTATATATACCAGATGAAAGATATGGGGAACAGTGCGAGTGGATTTCGAGGAACTGATCTTTGGACCAACCTGTCCAGGCCATGCATGCCGAGTCATCAAGAGAAGAAAAGCTTATTGCAAACGCAGACTGGTTCTGTGAAAGGACATGCGACACCTCTAGGAGGTCATTAATGATTTCGGACGATTTTGATGGTAACTGAGATTCCAAGGAACCTCTACAATCAAGGACAACCTCTGTAAACGGATCTAAGTCGTTACCAATAAGGTGAATGGAGCCGACCCGGGATGAGGTGGGACACCACAGATTGTGTGAATAGATCAGGTGATGTCTTGCACGTTTTGGTAAGACTGATGATTTTGTTCCATTTATTGCAAAGGTAACAAGACAGAGACAGCATTTTTGTGTGTGAAGATGATCCATTCAAAAGATCACGAAGGGTCAGCAACGGCAGGATATGGGACAGGGAGTCGTCTTCTTCCTCTATTTCCTGGTTCTGCTCGGGTTCAGGTTTGTAGATTTTTGTTCCGAAGATACTTCATGTAGCACTTCTGGCAAATAATTGCTTGTTCCTTTGCTGACATCAATCCTTGTTGCACCAGCGTATCTAGGAGCCATTTATATTGTGGACTATTTACATTGCGTGCACTTCTGTTCTTATTGCCACTACGCTTCTTAAAGTATAGTTGACAGCCAACACATTTACCCTCCATCTTGAAACAATAACGAATGGTTTATGAAGCGTCGATAAAGTAACAAAATAGCAAGCCACCGATGATTGCTGTAAACAGCTTATACTTAGTAGTTTGGTACAATTATGCGAAAATGTGTGATAAATAACGAACAACTAATTACACAAAATAACAAGACAATATAATAAATCACAGCTAGCATAATCGGTTGTATCGCTTATTGTCACATAACTGACCCGTTCAGTCATGTCAGACGGCAATGTCATAAATATGGTATTACACACGTGTAATAACACTATTGTGACGTCTTAAACAAATGACGTCATTATGACGTCATATTATTGTTTCTGTATTGAAAATCGTACCGTCAAATTCGCTTTTCCTATAGGGAATAAATTTGAGAGTTTTGATGTATTTTCGCATTGATATAAGTTATATGATAAATATAATCTTACACTCGTGTCAATGTTATATGGAATTTATCAACTTCGTTAAAAATTCTAATATGTCACTCGCCTAAAAGCTCGTGACATATAAAATTATTGAATTCGTTTAATAAATTCCATATTACATCGACACTCGTGTAAGATCCTCTATTTATCAGCACTGTCTGACTACGCAAGCATTGCTGTTTAACTGTGGATGAACATCTCATAATCAATACCTTGCCTTCAATAGCAATGTCAACATCGATTAAAACTGGCCTCTCATCCACACTTTTTGTAGCTATCGGTTCAAGTATTGTAATGATTGTCACCAAACAAGTTATCTGTAAGTAGTAAAATAATAAAAATACTATTAGAATACCAAAGCGTCAACAAAACATATTCCGAACCCGAAACTCGAAAATCGAAGAAACAAGAGGCAAAATATGAACAAATGAAATATTTGCATAGAGACCAAAGTAAAAGCTCAAAAGAATAAGACCATTTGTTACGGAAGAGTAAGCGTCTTCTGCTTCATCGACAACACTTTTCATGTAAATCTCGGTCACGTATTGTTTACTTCAGTGTGGTAGTAATTTAAATATGCAAAATATCCGGACTGTCACCAGAAGGCTTACACGAACATACCGCACCTCCCAACTACGCATGCACTCAACCCACACACCCACATCGCATACACCGGAAGGCCGTCCTTAAATGACCCTGGCTGTTAATAGGGCGTAAAAAATCAACCAACGAACTAATCAATAAAGTGGTCAGGGCAAATGCGTACGTCAGAGAGGCAACACAGTCTTTTCCTTTTTAGCTTAATGCGGCAAATAGACTTTGGCACAGTTATACAAAAAAATCAGAGAATACCAAAGCGTCAACAAAACCATAATCCGAACTCAAAATCGATTAAACTAGGGGCAAAATAGGAACAATGGAAAGATTTACATGGAGACTCTCGTAAAAGCACGAGAGAATAAGACCAGGTGTTCCGGAAGAGTAAGCGTCTTCTGCTTCATCGACGACACCCGCCATGTAAGTCTTGGTCACATCCAAGTAAGCATCAATCCTCAAAATGAGAACCGAGTCATCATTATAATTGTACAACAAGTAAACACGCTAACAAGCAAACTCAAAAACGTCCATTTTCATATCACACAAAGATGCAGAATATTTCTCGATGATATCAAGTCTTCATTAACCTGCATTTCTCGAATCCCTGTGCCGTAAGTTTGTTCGGCATCAGTCAACATATATCACGAAAATCGCGATATTCAGAGCAAGCCCTAGAATAACGAATCAACTGCGACATGTAAACACCATAGGATGGAGAAGCAGGGATGTTGGCATGTGTAACGTTTTGAAGAGTAAATTTGATGGACGTGACATTTACGTGGATATGACTTAAATGGACATGGCGGATGTCATTGACAAAACAGAGAACGCGCAACATTCTGGACGTATTATTTTATTGTTGTTTATTTGTTTATTTTTGTTTCACAATGCTCTCCGTGTATAACTCCTCCTTTTCCTATTTTGCCCCTACATGTTTAATAGTTGTTGAGCTCGGATCATGGCTTGAAACAGGGTGATTAGCTTAATGCATTTTTCAAACTTTAATATTTATGTTAATATACAGAGTAAAAGCTTACAATTTTGCATGTAAATTGACACTGTATCAAGTTTGATATGTGCAAAGTTGTACTCAGATATATAGTTTAATTGTATAGTTACAGGATAATTAAAATTTGAGCTAATCACTGATTAAGCTAATCAAGTTTTGAACAACCGGGCCATGTTGTTTATGCTGGCTCACCACAGGATAGTTTGATTGAAAGATGTCTAGGATCATTTCATCAATCACACGTGAAGTAGAAACTTATACAAGACATTCAATGTAGAGATTGTACACCAAAAAAACATTTCATAACTTCCCTGGACAATGAACTCGCGACTTCATGTCAAAAATTTGACGAACGTCTTATGTAAATGTCAAAAAAACGATGTTATTAGTGAATCTTCTTGCCTTAATCATGTGATGTAACATGCATTATGAAAGTTGAATAGCATTACAAAGATTATGATAAATTGCGATGCGTGCAATTTTACATAGTTTCATAACTTATTTTTTTTTAACAATAGTAATATATTACGGAATGCCTTTATATAAGGTGAGTAATGTTATTGGAGCAGTGCCAGTTTTATCAACGTGATGTAGGAGAGGTGCAACTTCATTTTTAAATCATCGAGGAGAGTGCGTTTGTACTAAACCGGTTTCCTTTGTACATCCAAATGATTTTACTTATATTTTACACAATTAGCTTTCAAGCTTTAGTAACACCGAAATCAAGTGTAAGTAAAACAAGAGCGTAAATTTATTGTGAACTTTAGTATGATATTTTGTGATATTGTAATTGTATATTTATCATATTATTTAATATGCTCCGTTATGTTGTAAATATATGTATTAATACTTTAATATTTACATACTGATTTTTAGCTTAACTTATTTGCTAAAGATTTCAGATGGTATATATATTTTTGAAATATTACAACTATTGTATGATACGTTCAATTTTAACATATTAGAAAGTATGATCTGCACATTTCTCTTATGTTTAAAGCACAAATCATTGACTTGAAAATAGTTTTCCATGAATACAATAGTTGTAATATGTTTTAAATATTACATATATATATTTCATTGTATTACAAATTAACACAAACTATTTCAGGTTGCTCTACAACTCCATCACCGTCAACATTGGAAAAGTCATAACACAACGGGAGTAAATCGTGTGTAATTTTCCAGGAATACAATAGTTGTGATCACCACCTACAATCACCAAAAACATTTTTCCAGGCGATTATCAATATCAACGGGTATACTAGAAACGATAGATCTAAGTCAAGCATATGGAAGGGAGCCAAGTGGTATTTACATAAAAACTCAAAGGATCAAATTAATGATTATTGCCTTCAACATACGAAAGGTGTGCAGATCATACTTTCTAATATGTTAAAATATAAACTTGTAAATATATAGGCCATAGCTTAGACTACACGATGTCGTTTAAGATGGCATGCCTATGGATGCATACGAAGAGGCAGAAATCAAGCACAAGAAATCAACTGATTCAAAAACAATACCGAGACCATCTTCCTCGGGGAACTTGATGAATGATCAATAAGATTCATCGAAATTTTGTTTGCTATAAGACCAATGTTAATACGTAAATCAGGAAATAAACCCGACAGAAAGTGAAAAAACAAAACAAAACTTCACGGAGAAAATAAATACATTCATGGTTAAAGAAGATTGATATTCCGCAAAACGTCTGTGACTTACAATTGAAACTGTTTCATTGATTTTGACTTTTCCTTGGATAATTTTGCAACTTAACTATTGTCTGGATCCAGAAAATATAAATACGAAATTAATCAACTTATGAATACGTCACTGACCTCTGGGATCATATGAAGTGTTTATTAGTACAATGTATGTACTACTGGATGTCACCATTGACATAATATAAACATAGTTTAATAGAGACGTGTGAGCCGAGATGATTACATATTTCGCAAACAATAAAAAGAAAATATATATCAGAAAAACATCATCAGAAGAAGGAGGACACAATGAACATATGTAAATGTGCAAAAACAGTTACAAAGTACCAAGGAAAGTGGTACTAAAAAGGACGACCATCGGAGGAATTTACGTTATAAATTGTCCCAACTACAAATATATATTATCGTAAGTATGTACCGAAGCAGACAAACCTAGATAACGTACACATGTGTTTATAGCATATATGTTAATAAATATTAAATTAATCAATGTTTTTATCTTTTAAAATACCTACAGATGCCTGTCGTGTGAAACACCTACTTATGTCAGTATGTTTAGCATCTTCAAGGGAATTAAATTCAAAAGGTTGTATTATCCCAGGTATTTTATTATAATGAAGACTTCTTTTTGTGTTAAGGACTAGATTCAGCCATATTGGTTGTAACTTGGTTGAAAATGGTAATATTGACATTTCAATATATATTTCCTTTCAATAAATGACATTAGCTTTATCCAATTATGTTTAATATTGATATATTTAAAATCTATACTTACAAAACAAAATATTTAGTAATTATTTTCCAAATGGGAATGCGCAAATATTTTTCATATCGTTATTTAAACATTTCTACATAAAAAAGTACATTGCAACTGCAATGTGCATAGAATGAAAGTCCAGTGCCAAAATTTCAATATAAGACTGTTGATCTGAGTATCAGGGAGAAGTTTCTAAAATTTGATCCTCATGTGATCGATGTTCAGAATGTGCGTAAGTTGCCTATCTGGTGACGAGAAGGTTCTCTTCTTCTTCGGTTCTCAATTGAAAGAGATATCTGTTCAAAAACGGAGGCTCTATCATTCTTACATTCTGTATATTAATGAAACAAACAAATGATTTTCATTGTTATCATTATCTTTTGCAGTATTTTGCAAACGTGCAAGCGTTTTACGGCATATTTCTCAACATCTGAAAAACCACCAAACGTACCAAAATTATCGATTCTTCATCATAAACTGTACTTGGTAGTCTATTTTGATGATGTGTTTTGCAGTATTTAGTAAAATAACATTTTTGTTAAAAACGCTCCGCCATATTGAATGGTCAAGTACCTAGTGCTTAATGACTCACACAACTAAATCAGCCTATCACGAAGTGTTTCATACGTTTGTAGTCCCTACCGAAAATTTGTTCTGGTTAAGAACAGTGATTCTGAATAATATAAATAGGTAATTGTTGACATATTCGGCATTGAATTAAATCTATAGCTATTTAACTTTACAAAAATGTATACTTTTGGTAGATTTTGGTATATGATGGCGGATTGATATGGGGTCAAAAGTCAGAGGTTGTTCCCGTCCCATTTCACTGGTTTTACATGTAAATTTCCAGTTGTCCGAAGCAGACGCCCGTAGCGAGCTAAAATGCCACGAAGCTCCGGATAAAATGTCATTTGAAGACTTTGCCATGTATGTATCTGTGAATCCAGGCAGGTTTCACTAGTGTTGAACTTCAAATATTTAGGTTATTAGCTCTAAAGCTTAGCAATAACATATAGTAAATTATTTAGTTGTGTGAGTCCTTAATTTGCAGAATTTATAAGCACACCGGAAATGAAATGTTGAGCTGTTGTAATCTGTCTCCATATGAACAGAAGACCACTGCACAATAGGTTTAAACATGTCAGTAGTCAAAGCATGATCAAGAGGATGTAATACCATCGAAATTATCCTGTAGTTTATTGGTTGATGTATTTTCATGCATATGTTTCATCTATTTAGTTTTTAAAACTGTATTTAATCAGTGAATGGCAAACTTATAACCAATACAGACGACCAATAAGAATTGGAAAACATGTACGAAGTACGTAAAGCAGTTTGTCTCATTAAATCAAATATTGCATGCATAGAGAACTGCATTGCATGTATCATTGTGATATAAAATAACTGACGGAGGAAAAGGAAAAGCTTATGCGACTTATTAGTCCCAATTTCTCTTTATTATTACAACAATTGGGTTTCAACGAAAGACTTTCATTTCAACATGATAATTAATCAAATCAGTCCCATTACGATTTTGTCACTGTAACTTGATCAACACAAATAATTGGAAAGCCAGGTGAAAATATCACTTAAACTAAATAAATTTAACTAAAGGTGACGGGTCAGACTGTTAAATTATATTATTATTATATTAGTCTTTATTGAGATATATTGATATATTGTATTAAAAACTAGTACATTGTACATATTGCAAAGACTGATCTGTGCATTATTAAACTGGCTTTTGTTTGGTTGATCGTTTTTTTTTGTATTCATCACAGTAATTGAGTTTTTATTTATACAACAACATGGAATAACTTTTAATTTAAACAAAAGTTTTGTCGTACTGTTATCGAATCTGTTAAATTCCACCCTAATGTTTCCGAGTTAACTTGCTTAAATGATAACTTTGAAGTTCCGAAAGTATATAATCATAATGGAAATAATCAATTGATAATACTTAAACCATTGATCAATGTTTTGTATTAAAGTAGTTAAATGCCCGAGTTAAAAGTTGGAATGCATCGTGACTAGATATTGGTGATAAATGGACCGATTTAACAGTTTGCAGTTATTCGGTCTGAAGAGAGTTTGCCTCAGTATAACTTTTGAATTTTTGTCGTTTTAAGAAATCTGAATAAAAATAGACCTTGCGAAGGCGAACAACCCTTTGCTCCCAACGCGTCACAACAGAATAGTATTAAAGTAACCCTGGGTGAAATTACCATTATGGTTGAATGACATCTCCTCCCATGTAAAATATGTTATTTCATATATAGCTTCCATCAGATTAGATTAAGACAATTAATGTTGTATCAGTATCTTGAGGGAAGAGTAGTGGTTAACGACAGATCCAATTAATGAGAGATTCCTGGAAAAAGAAATAGACGCAAATGTTTTTTTCTTGGCTGTCGGACCGAGCAATGCTCTTTAACAAATACAATACTGTTTAGATGGATTTTTTCAAGGTATTTAAAACCGTTTTGGTCTAGAATGTCTGAGTGATATAAGTTATCAGCAATAATAATTAACATATTCTTTCTTTATTTTGTTTTTGTGCCTCACTTTTTTTCCAAATCTGCTGCAAATGTTGAGTGCAATTTAGGCACTCGTCTCTTTTCTTTACCCGATGTTGAAAAATGTCTCGATTATAATCTATGTTTTGTATTTCAAAACAAATTCAATGTTGGCATGGTGTTGTTGTTTCTCCATTTTCTCTCCGAGAGGATTTTCAAACAAAGTGTACTTGTGATTTGGTCCTCTACTGTGTGTTAATTATCATCTGCTGCTGTTGTCATGATCAACAGCGTTCATGAGGTTTGAACCCAGTTGTAAATGATGGCATACTGTGTTGCAACTTTTGCCAGGTTTAAGCCGAGGCCATATGTCCTCATTCGTCCTTCTATCTAAAAAACGAGAATATCGTGTTTCATTTTAATAAATCTGATTTATGTGTTCCTGTAGTAAGCTTCTACATAAGAGTCATGCTGAATGTTTTTCTTGTCCGTTATTTGACTTCTACTTAAAGTTCAGATTTAATAAACGTATATTTGCTGTCTACTTTTTCTTCTCTTAATTAATATATCAACTTAGAACTACAAACACTAGATCATGAAATGTCTATGAATGAAGTATTCATTTAACCATCATGTGGTCAAACTGTGACGTAAAACATTAATCTTGTTCAATGATGATCACGCTAATTCGTTTAGGCCCTTGCTTCAAGCGATAAAATACCCAACGACAAAATATTGGTACAAATAGTATTGGAATTAGGCTTGTACCGTTTATAATACATTGTGTCGTTTATAATACATTGACATTACAAATGCAGATAATAAATAGATTAATCTGAAAAAGAATCAATTTTTTAGAGTTAAAATGTGTAAAATGTAATCAATCACGTTCCCCAACTTTCATGCAGTTATGATAGCAAATCGGATCAATCCACATTGATCATTAAACCTTAAGTAATAAGGATGTACATTGTAACTGATTTTCGTTCATAATATTGTGACAGCCAATTATTTCCCCTCTGCCTATTAAGATGGGGAAACTAGTCGATTCTTTTTTCCCATTAAATTGGAAGAAACTATGGCTAAGCTGATTCTTTAATCCCTCTATTTTTCATTTATTAGGGGGAACTACATGTATTGATTAGCTGATCATTTAATTCCTCAATATCTATATAAATGCTCATGATTTTCCCTTTTCGAGTAATTAATCAGGTAGCAAATATTTAATATAGTTTCCTCTTATGAACCAATACAGAGGGGTATTAGAGAACCAATGTTACACCCATAATCCAATACCATAGGATGAGCGGAAAGGAGTAGAATTGGTTAGCTATCTCTTTCCTGGTAAAAACAACTACATGGAAGGAGAGTCGGAAGAATCAAATACCTGAATTATTCACTGGTAAAAAAGCTAGCTATCATTCGAGCATATTGGACGATATTGTGAAACGTTTCAGTTTAAGTTTAAGCGTTAACTGTACCATGGAATTTCCATGGAAAAGAGATTTATTGTACAGTTGTGGGATCGCACAACGTTACACGATGTGCGGTGGGCGCACGATGGGCGAACGGTGTATGCACGATGTGCGAACGATGCGATCCTGGGCGATTATTTCTAACGCACATGTGGGCGCACGATAGACTAACATTGTGCGATGACAATCGTGGTTGATGTAAATTTAGAAATGGTTTAACAATATATACGGTTTCGCGCTAGTTGTTTTAAACATATTTCTATATTTTAACTATTTACATTAGCTGATAGTTCTATCTATATATTTCTAAAAATTAATAATAGTCTTTCTGTAGTTTTAGAAACAAACCAAATAGACGCATGTATGTAAACTTTCAACTCATATTGACAAGTTCTCATTCAAGTAAATATTGCCAGTTTTACCAAGTTATAAACTGTTCCTGTACATGGCCAATATATGTAGATATCTCTGGCCCGGGGCACTTACAACACTCGCCTATGTGTGAAAACACAGGTTAAGTGTTGGGGAGGGGAGGGTTTTTCAAATAACTGATTATAAGAGTCCAGTTTGTTTTCATAAGGGTCGCTCGGTAATGGCTGTCGTAGCGTATCGCCGCACACGGGACAGGTAAAACTCCGGCATGTTATTTACATATTCTGATACATTGTACCTGGTACAGTTGTGGGATCGCACAACTTTACACGATGTGCGGTGGGCGCACGATGCGATCCTTGGCGATTATTTCTAACGCACATGTGGGCTAACATTGTGCGATGACAATCGTGGTTGATGTAAATTTAGAAATGGTTTAAAAATATATACGGTTTCGCGTTAGTTGTTTTAAATGTATTTCTATATTTTAACTATTTACATTAGCTGGTAGTTATATCTATATATTTTTTTAAATTAATAATAGTCTTCCTGTAGTTTTTGAAACAAACCAAATAGACACATGTAAACTTTCAACACATATTGACAAGTTCTCAGTCAAGTGAATATTGCCACTTTTTACCAAGTTATACACTGCATCTGTACATGGACAATATATGTAGATGTAGTTTGTTTTCATAACGGTCGCTCGGTAATGGCTGTCGTAGCGTATCGCCGCACACGGGACAGGTAAAACTCTGGCATGTTATTTAGCCTTTCTGTTACCTGGTAGCTAAACCCGCATTTGGCTGTCTCGTGGTCACTGTAATACTGTTTACTGTATATTGTTAAATTGACATAATCCCAATAAATATGTTGCGAATTTAAATAGTTTTTGGACAAGAGGGTTCCATATGTTTTTCATTCCGTAATATGTATCGACCAATGGTACCAAATCGTGCGTATGTGCGATTTAATCGCAAACATAAACGCACGACTTTAGATCGCCCGGTTGTGCGCACCATGGGCGAACGATGTGTGCATGATGTATGCACGATGCAAGCACGCAGTTTTTGGTGCGTTGTGCCATAACACAACTGTAGTTGGTTATACAAGTCATCGTTTGTCATCGTTGTCCTCCTCCTCCTCCTCTCCTCCTCCTCCTCCTCCTCCTCAACATCTTACATAATCCATCTACTCGCTGAAGGAGAGTGAATCATCGACCTCATTATAGTCATCATACACCATCATCTTTAATCATCACAATCCTAACAATCACCACATTATTGTTATTGTGATCATGTCATCATCTTCAATATTATAACAATATTATCTGATGTCATCGTCATTATGATGATACCGTTTTGATAATAATATTTCATTACATTATAATACATTGTCATATTATCAGCACCATAGTGTTCTCAACAGCCGACACATAAACATATACGCACGGGGATACACATACACACATACATAATTGTATTGCCCTATGTAAATCAATATCATAGCATATGCCTCACAGATTAAACTTTGTACTTCCCCGCAAAATATCTTGTTCTGATGTATATTTATTATTACTGCTTGTTTCACTACCCATCCAAATTACCTGGATCTTGGTGAAATTTAGTTTTAGACTTGGAATACTGACATAATAATTAGGTTGTTTTAGTGTTTCACTATCCTACAGACCTATCATTCGCAAACTGAGATAAAAGGATTTGCTTTTTTCGACAATACCATTGATATTTGAATTATATCTCAATAGTTAATAAATAGCATAAATTACCTCCTATGTTAACTGCAGAGCTAATATTTTTTGGAAATCTTTGATCAAGTTAATAATTAACGGGTCACTATTGAAAAAAATCGAAGTTTCTGAAATGAAATTCCATGAAACAGAGGCAAACGCTTTTTCAGAACCAATTAACAATAAAAGACAATAGCCCGTATTCATGAAACCATTATCGTGCTCAAGCATGGAATCTGTGCTCAAACTAGCCTTCGTATAACTCGCTTAAAAGACCTCAAACGATGACAAAGTCAAATAAAAAAAAACTGAAAACATTTTTCTGCTTTAAGTCTTTTTTTTTTTTTTTTTTAAATTCATTTTATTCAAGATCAACATTTTAATTTACAATACAATTTCCTAATGCAATAGGGCTACCATTCAACACTCATCTTGCATACACAATAATTCCACAATTCCACTTTCACTTGCATACACAATAATATAGTCAACTGTTATAAATACTGGAATAATATATTGAATATTAAATAAAGTCTTTTGAAATATAAAGTTTCAATTATACTACTATCTATCATATTTTCTTGAATAAGAATCATGATACACAATAAAACTGTAAAATTTGGGATATACAAAACTGTGTTATTAGATTTGAAGTGTAATTTGGATGAGCTAATTACAAATGATTCCATCAATAAATATAAAATAAAGGGAAATAACTCATTCTTTCCACCTATTTCTTACCATACAAACACTGGTAATCTTGCTAATTTTAGATTAAATATATAAATACAGTATTCAGTTGCTATGAGATTTGTAAAGCAGGAAGAAGAACAAAAAGCTACATAGAGGTCTATATACATGTACATATAAACCGGTATAATTAAAAGTACTGTAAAATTTTATTAAGTAATTTTACAAAAAAATCATATATTAATTTGAATTGTATAAGTACCAGATGCATTGTAATTATGCTATAGTTAATCAGAAAGATAGTGTCTATAGTTTTTTTTTTATGATAAGAAAAGAAAGATAGAAAAACAAACACGCTTTATCCGCGTCCGCTAATTCCGGCTTGAGATATTACATTTACTTTACTGTTTCCGGTGTAATGTAACGCGTGGAGACGCGTGTGGAGTAGGCCTATTCCAGGATTAATTATAGCTTCGTGTGGATAACATCGTTATTTGTAAGTATTTTCTTTATATAATTGAATTTTATCTTTATCGTTACTTGTGTTTTATGGTAATAATATAAGTTGTTCTGAAAGGTTATTTGGTGCATAGCCTTTATCAATGCACAGTGCACACCACGTGTTTTTGTGTAGGCTAAGCTTATGGTACAGTAAGGCTTAAACTGTATTTGACTGAGATAATTGGTATAATCTTTATTTAGAACAACATAATAAGTATAAATATAAATGTATTTATTATAATAATTATACCTCAGAAGTTTCCCGGAAGATCACATTTATCTTCGGGATTTTCCACTGATGTCGTCACTGTCGTGATTTAAAATATGTAAGTAGGTCATTGATGTTTTGGTATTTGTTTACATTTGTAGTGTTGACTGGATATATGTCGCAGATGCATACTTACAGTGGAAGGCTAACTGAAAAGACTTTGTAAAGTGTTTAGCAGTACAAGAGGGATGGATTTCTACTCTGATAAACAACGCATCACAGTTTTGAAGACAGAGGAGAGTTGTTTATTTCTGTGTTTGTAGTTGTCTTCCAATTGTTTCATATATTTTTTTAATATTGGCTGTATGTTAATTCGGGTGGTTTTCCCATCACTCATGAAATAGCTTTTGTATATAGAATAACCCATGATTGTCAACAGTTGGTTGATATCAGAGTATTTTCTGTATGAGATTTTATATCCTATCACAAGGTTTTTTAAATTTAGCATATTTTTGTTATATCCCAATTCTAAAAAGATTCTATTCATATCTGTTTTGAAGTTGGTTAGATAAGGACAAGTTATGAAGAAATGTTGATAATCTTCTATGGTGTTTGGGCATATATTGCAGAATGGGTCAGGTTTTACTTTCCATTGGCATAGAATTTGTTTTGTTGGCAGAATTTTGTTCATTAATTTCCATCGGTATTCTTTCAATTTATTATCTTCAATGTCATAAAATATAAATTCACAAGCACATTTTAAGTGTTCTGTGGTTATTTGTAGATGATTAACCCAGTATAAATGACCTGAGGGTTTATCAGACACCATGTGAATAAGTTGTTTGTATATCTTCTGGTTATTACTTTTTGTTATGTCTAGTTTAGGCTCTTTTGGTAATTTAATTGTGATGTTTTGTATCTTTTTTATCTGCATATTTTCTTTTTTGATTTTTTCGTCTTCTATTTTCTTTATCCATGTATTTGGAATTGCAGTTTTCAGTTTATTTACTTCACTTATCCAGTTGTGTTTTATTTTTAGCTTTTCCAATATAGTGTGTTCACATATTTTCCCATTGTTATCAAGTATATCAATAATTCTTATTATATTTGAATCTATCCAGTTTTTATAGCATAGACATTTTCCATTGAGTTTTATAAATCTATTTCCCCATATTATTTGTGACATAATGTCCTTATAATTTTTCGGTGGTTGACTGTTTGAGTTTATTGTAATTAAAGTTGAGATAATTTCATAATAGAATGGAGAGATGGTATCACTTCCTTCTAGGTGTTTCATGCTGTCTAGATTCATTTTGCAAACAAACATATCCGATCCGAATTTATCCAGTTGTAACTGGGGTATTGTTTTCCATAGTGCTTCATTGGATGCTAAAAAATTTTTTACCCAGCTTATTCGTATGGTATTAATGTGCGATCTGATGTCAATCATTTTTATTCCTCCATCCTTGTATGTCCGTATCATAGTTTTTCGTTTAATTTTCTCTCTCTTTCCTTCCCAAATGTAATCATAAATTAGTTTTTCTATTTGAGTAATTATTTGCGGAGGAGTGTAAATTACAGAAATAAGGTATGTTAGTTTTGGCACAAGTAATGCTTTTACTATTTGTATTCTTCCAATAATGGATAGTTTTCTTCGTTTCCAGTTATTTAAAGTCTTGTTGATTTTTTCTATTTTTTCTTGCCAATTTTTTTCTAACATGTTTTTTGTTTGAAGCCCAAAGAAAATCCCTAATGCTTTAATTGATGATTCACACCATTCAATATTTTCAAATTTGTCATTTATTGTTGTTTGGTTCCCTAGTCTCAACCCTTTAGATTTTTCCCTATTTAAGATTAGTCCTGAGTATGTACCAAAAGTTTCAATTATATTTAAGGCTTTCTTTATGTCATCTTTAGATCTTAGAAAAAGTGTCGTGTCATCTGCAAGTTGTGATATCTTGTGTGACCTTTTTTGTTTATTGCTTATTTTTATTCCTTGTATCTCTCTTTGTTGTCTTATATTAATTGCCATTATTTCTACAGTAATGACGAAGATTAAAGCAGATGCGGGGCAGCCTTGGCGTATTCCGCGGCTTATATTGATCTGTTCTGAAATCCAGCCATTGTTACATATTGAGCAAGTAATATCTTTATAGAGTAGCTTAATCCAGTCAATAAATATTTTTTCAAAGCCAAATTTTTCTAAAGTATCATAAATGAAATTCCATTCAATAGTATCGAATGCTTTTTCAAAATCTAGGAATAGGATTGCACCATTAATATTTAACTTCTCTACATTATCTAAAATATCTTGGATCTGTCGAATATTATATCCTATGTATCTATTTTTTATAAAACCATTTTGATCTGAGTTGATAATTTTTGGTAAAACTGTTTTTAGTCTCTCAGCTAGGCATTTAGCAATTATTTTATAATCAACATTGAGGAGCGTAATTGGACGCCAGTTTTTTAAATCTAATGGATCATCTTTTTTATAAATAAGGGAGAGCATACCTTCTCGTTGAGATTTTATCATTTTTCCATTTTTGTAACATTCATTTATACATTTTGGTAGAAGAAGTTTGATATATGTCCAAAATGTTTTGTAAAATTCTACAGTCAGTCCATCTGACCCCGGTGATTTGTTGAGTTTCATAGAGTTTATAGCCTGCATGCATTCATTTTCAGTAATTGGGCCATTACATGATTGACTTTCCTCAAGTGTTAGGGTTTTTTCTAATTCTGTTTGCCTTAAGTAGTTTTTTATTTCTGATGGTTTGATATTTTTTGATCTATATAACTTACCGTAGAATTGTTTGAGTCTGTCTAGGATATCTCCCTGTTCATCAAGTACATTTCCATTTTCATTTTTTATTTTTGATATAAGTTTTTGTGATTGTTTTTTATTTTCTAGTGAGAGGAAGAATTTAGTATTTTTTTCACCTTCTTCTAACCATTTGGCTCGAGACCTTATTTGTGCACCATGTGCTTTTATTTCATATAGGTTTTCAAGTTTGTTTTCAGTTTCAGTTATTTCTTCACAGTTATTATGAATATACAACTGTTTTAGTTTTTCTTCAAGTTCTTCCATTTCATCTTTTCTTTCTTTTGCTATTTGTTTACTAAATGAGATACTTTTTTCTCTTATTTCTATTTTACATAATTCCCAAGCTTTCTCAATGTTATAGTCATTTGTCTCAGTTAGTGTTGTGTATTTATTGAAGATATTTTCTATGATCTTTTTATACCTGTAGTAGGAGGGGTCAGGAGATGAGAGTTTGCCACCACAATTGACTTCGCGTTGTGTACTTTTAAATTGGGTACAAATGTACCAGACCCGTGACATGAAAAACAGTGGCCAACAGTCAACTCCCAAACCCACCTGCCAGTTCTTTTCCCTTAGATTAGTCGAAGTGTTAGGAAAGACCCACAACAACACCAGAATAAAGTTTCTCTAATTTATTCAACAACGAGATCATTGGTTAACGAATAATAATTTAACAAAGGAAAACAATATCATACGGTGTAAAGCCAGTAGAAAAATCTAACTAAATATAACGGATAACAAAGGTAAACTGAAGATGAACCGAACCAAAACCGAATGCCTACATGACTGTGAATGACTAGATGAAAGACATTGTTTAACTGTTCCCTATATAACTCCTGTGACCCTATGTCCAGGTTAATTAATGCCTAGCAAACTGACCAGATACTCATATCGGTCTCGCCTAACTATTAAACACTACAGATAGACTTAACTTTCAGCCTCCGAGATGGGCGAAACTTCCAACCCCTTCCCACAGAAACCTACATATTAAACATTACCTATGGGGTCCACATTATCTTGATAATCTAAACATAACACACTTCAGGATATAGCTATACACTGGTATAGCAAGTAAAATCCCCACTCTGTGCTCTCTAAAACTACAGCATTGGACTTATCACATGATTATAAATAACAGACAGCTTCTGTTTTCAGAGCTTCAATACTACACTCCCTATGTTGGCCTAAGCATGCATTACCGCCGCAGCCTCGTTTCCGAAGCGCACGTGTCTACGATAGCCCCTTCATTCTAAAGCCACTCTGGTTTCAAAGTGTACCCTAACAGATCTTAAACATGCATATAAGCCGCTCTGTTTTCAGAGCGCAAAGCTATCTAAATAGACGTAAACATGCAAAGCGCCGCTCTGTTTTCAGAGTGTAAGCTATCTAATACCCCTAACCATGCATAAGCAGCTCTGTTTTCAGAGTGTCAGCTACACCTAACCATGCATAGTCGCTCTGTTTTCAGAACGTAACTATTCCTAACCATGCATAGTCGCTCTGTTTTCAGAACGTAACTATTCCTAACTATTTCTAAGTCGTCCTGTTTTCAGAACGTCCCCTAACGCTAACAATCTTAAACTAACATATCGCTAACACCTCGTTTTCGAAGCGTAAGTGCCTAAGTTAATTCACCCGTCTAACGACCCCTGAAACTCACCAAATCTCCGGCAAAGGAAAGGCACTGAAACGCACGTGTACGCGACTTATATAGCCCTAACCTCATGACCCCAGTGAACCCACCCGGATTGAATCCGAGAGTAACTAAAAGACTCAGCGACTGGCTCCGCCACTGAAGTCTTCGACCAATCACAGCGCGTATAACGACTGCCATCGGCTCACCTCACAAGATGGCCGATATAAACAACCCGAAGCAGACAAAAGTCAATACCGACACGATGTCCCCTCGTAAACCCTAGGCTGAACCCCCCAGAGTACTGCTAACTTGCGACTAAGGGTACGTACACCTAGTAAGAGCCAAAACCACTACAGGGTCGCCTGTCAATACCCAACACGATAGTATTACCGCATTACTGGCCAAGTCACGTACGACAGAAAAACCGTCTATACCACATACCTCCCACCAGAAGATCAAAGTAATTTTCTTCTAACAATTCACTTTGTCCAATCCCTGCCAATAAGTTTCCTTACTAATATCTCCTATCAAACAATACTGGCTAAGGTATTACACCTTACCTAGGAAAGTTATATATGTCAACAAAGTACATATTCCAATCAATACAAATATTTTGCCTAATAATGGACAGAGTATTTTTTTTTCTTATACTATTTAAAACCGCGAACGCGTTACCTGCAAACGAAAAGATACATAAATGAGAATAAAATAAAATTATATTATTTTGCGCGAACGCGAACCTAAAATAAAAAAATTGTCCAATGTCTCACAACAGTATGATAGGCTAGGGCGCACACCCCTCACAAGTCCAAGGTGTCGAGGTCCTTGGCCGCCTCCTCCACCACCTGGTTCCGGGCCTCCTGTTCCCCCCGCTCAGCCAAGTTCCCAGGGCGGGGTGGCAGGGTGTCCCCGGGGGAACGATACTCCCGGTTGGGGACCACCACAACCCTCAACCCTCCCATCCCCTGGTGGTGGGTGGCCAGGTGCCTCATCCCCCTCTGGTGATTCCGGGCTCGCTCTCCGCAGCGGCTGCATTCATGCAGCCTTACGGAGGGCGAGTGCAGGCGGCTCCAGTGCCGGAGGTACCCCCCCAGCCGGCGGTAGTGTTGGGGCCCACACCCCTCCACCGGGCACACCATCCCAGCCGCCGGCCAAAGGGGCCTCTCCAGAGTCCTAAACTCTTCCAACTCTTTCGCGTCTGCCACCAGACTCAGGAAATCTGGGTCTGACATGGTTAGATGGCTAGATAACTTTCTTTCTAAATAAATTTCTGAAACAAAAAAAAAACAAGAAACTAATCATAGTTCCTCCACATTCCACATCCTATTCATCTATACCCAACCCTCACTAGCATAGCCTGTATTGATCTCAATACATAACCACTAAATATACCCCACTACTTATTAAAAAAAATATTATTCCCCTACACTCAAGTACTGTAAGTGCCCAATAACCCTATTTACACTGACCACTTAAATACCTCCTTCCCCCTAAAAAAAAATCTACATTTATCAACTAAAATTCTGGCTTTACAACAAATCAAAATAAATTAAAAATTAAAAAAACAACTGAATTTCCTCTTGAAGTATTATTTTCAAGGCTATACCAGTTACAAATTTTTTTTTTATTTTTTTTTATTTTTTTTTCCCTCAACCTTCAAATTCTTTCAAGCTTTAGACTAATTTTTCCCAAGAAAAATAATTGAGCTCAAAAAATAAAATATTCACACATTACTATCTACATGCAACAAGTGGAACTTTTCCAATTATTGAATGAATTACACACAAAAACAAGGCAGATTTTCATCAGCCAAACACGGAAAACGGTACTAACCTTTATTATATATACACGAGACTTCGGCCGAAGAAATGGTGGTTTCAGGGTCAAGGTTACTTTCATTCTTGAATAGAATATTTGCCTCTATTTTGTGACAAAATCTCACCATTATAGAATATCTAAAACCTACTTAAAAGAAGTATAAAATGTAAAAAAAAACAGGTCATGCACCTATTGACATGCTTATTTTCATAAAACTATGGGGAGAACCTTTCTCGAGGTTTTATTATTCTCCCTGTTCTAGTTTTTACAGGTGATTTGAACCACTGAGGTGGGATTATATCCGGTTCGTCTGAAGACGAATCACTCAAGGGGTTGTCTTCCCCCTCACTAGAGTGATGGCCTTCAGACGTCTCCAGAGGAACCGGATCCACCACATGTGGCTCCAACCAGTTATGTGGGGGGTTTGAGCCTTCATAAGGCTTCAAATGGTCCACATGTACACTTATAGCTGCTGTACGACTATCTTTCTGTATTTTGTAGGTCAAAGCGGAGAGTTTCCCTACAACTAAGAATGGACCCGTCCAACCTAACTCTAGTTTCTGACCTGCCTTTGGAGGATACCAGCGCCACACCCATGTGCCTATTACAAACTCCCTTGATTTTAATTTTCGGTCGTATGTTTGTTTCTGGGATTTGGCAGCTGTATCTAGGTGTTTGTTAGCATACACAAAAGTCTCTTGCATGGTTGTTCGCAACCATTCAACGTACTCTAGTGTACACAAGTCTGTTTGTGACCCTGGCGCCCCACCTACCATGAGATCTAATGGGCAATCTACCTCACGACCCAACATCATTAGATTGGGTGTACAACCAGTACTTTTGTGCTCACTGGCCCTGTATGCCATCAAAATGTAGGGAAGATGATCATCCCAATCTAACTTTTCTTCCTGTGCATACATTGACAACATTTGTTTTAGAGTACGGTTGAATCTTTCAACTAAACCGTTTGAACATGGCCTATATGGGGTTGTTCGACTCTTTTTGATGTCTAACAATCTACACACCTCAGAAAACAAGTCGCTTTCAAACTCGCGACCCATGTCACTATGAAGTTGTAATGGACAACCTAGTCTAGAAAACACTTCTGTTACCAATTTATCGGCAACAGTGAGGGCTTGATGGTTTGGGACTGCAAATGCTTCTTTCCACTTTGTATAGTATTCACCAAATACAATTATGTACTCATTCCCATTTCTACTCCTAGGTAAGGGACCCACAATGTCTACAGCGGCACACTGCATGGTACTTCGAACCTTAAACTGTCTCAACGCAGATCTACCCCGACCAGGACCTGGTTTACACCTAGCACAAAGGTCGCATGATTTACACCACCTAGCTATAGTGTCTGTCATACCCGGCCAGTAGAATCTACGGCTTACACTTTCTACAGTTCTATCTCGCCCAAAATGGCCTGCAGTGCGATTTGTATGCAAATGCTCAAAAATTGTATCCCTAATCTCTAGAGGAGCTACTAATTGAAACAGAAACTCATGGTCACTCAACTTTTTCTGACGGTACAGTAACCCATTTTCTATCTCTAGCATTTCCCACTGAGCCCACAGACTCTTTGCATCACTATTAAGATGACTAATCTCCCTTTCCTCTGGTACAGAGTCTGATATTTTCTTTAACTCTAAAATAGGTCCTATTCCACTATCCTTAGTTTGTAACTCTAACATTTCATCCCTAGTCCATACTGGTAACCAATTACATTGATTTTCAGGGGCTTGCACTATCGGGCATACTGGCTGTGTAGACTGCTCACAGTCACTGTTTGCTTGGGATTCGAGGAGTTGTCTCCCCTGCTCTATATCAGATTGCTCACAATCCATGATTTCATGACAATCTGGACAATCTGATCGCCCGCACTTTCTGGACGGACGCCTTGACAATGCGTCAGCATTTCTGTGCTTTGTACCTGCTCGATATTGGATTTCATAGTCATAAGTTTCAATCACACTTAGCCAGCGTGCTAACATACCCTCTGCATTTTTGAAATTTTTCAGCCAAATTAAAGGGGCATGATCAGTTCGAATGACAAACTTTTGGCCATACAAGTAATGCTGAAATTGCCGCATAAATGTTACAACTGCCAAAAGTTCACGTTTGGTGGTACAATAATTTTGTTGGGCTTGATTTAAAGTTTTACTGGCATAAGCGATTACTTTTTCTTCTCCAGCTATTTCCTGACTCAACACACCCCCTATTCCAAACGAGCTTGCATCACAGTCAAGGATAAATGATCCTTTATTGTCTGGGAATGCGAGAACAGGTGCCTCTATTAACTTCTGCTTCAGAGTTTTAAATGAGGTCTCACAACTTTCGTCCCATGTAAATTCTACCCTTTTCCTAGTAAGCCTTGTCAAAGGAGCAGCTATTTCAGAAAAATCAGGGACAAACCTACGATAGTAACCTATCAAACCTAGGAAACTTCGAACTTCACCTTTACTCTCCGGACGGGGCCAACACTCTATAACCTTGGTTTTCTCTGGATCACAACTCACCCCGTCTTGCGAAACTCTATGCCCCAGAAATGTCACCTCTGTACGGAATAGTACACACTTTTTGGGTTTAAGTTTAAGATTAGCTGACCTAAACTGGGTGAAAACTAACTTGAGACTTGCTAAAGCACTGTCAAAATCATCGCCAAAACAGACTACATCATCTAGATAGCATAGACATTTCTTCCATTTAAGTGGACCTCCTAGCACCTTATCCATTAATCTTTCAAACGTAGCAGGGGCATTACATAGCCCGAATGGCATTACGTTAAAATGGTATAAGCCTAAATGAGTTGAAAAAGCTGTTTTTTCCTTGTCTGCTTTATCCATTTTTACCTGCCAATAACCGCTTGCAAGATCTAATGTACTGAACCACTTAGCCCCATTTAAACTCTCCAGAACATCATCGGTTCTGGGAAGAGGATATGCATCCTTACGAGTGAGGGTGTTAAGACGACGAAAATCTACACAAAATCGACAGGACCCGTCTCGTTTTGTTACTAGACATACAGGAGAAGACCAACTACTCTCACTTGCTTCTATGACATTTTGTTCAAGCATTTTCTCTACCTCCTGCTCTATAAGCTGTTTCCTAGCAGGGTTCACTCTACGGGCAGGTATTTTTACTGGATGTGCAGTGCCTGTGTCTATTCTATGGGTAACACGGTTAGTTTGACCAAAAACACCTTTCTCATTAACAAACACATCTGTAAATTCTTTTAACAGATTTGATACTTTCCCTCTCTGAGTACTGGTGAGTTGGTCAGAACAATTATCTAACAGGGGTTGTAAATGCTCTGGAAGCCCCTCCCCGTCACTGCTGTTACCGGAAATGACCTCAGCAGACCTGCTACCTAACTTTTTATTGGCCAACCCACTTATCTCAGAAAGCTCACTTTCCGTCCCTCCCTTGGTGTCCTTAACATCTACTTCCAAGACGTTGGTTACTGCCTGTATCCTACCCACAACTGTTCTTGATTCTAGATAGACATCTTTCTCTCCCAGATTTACTACTGAAACTATTATGCTAGGTGACTGGGGTTTCACTAAACATTTGGCAACCAAAATACCTTTATTTCTACTCTGCTTTGTTGGTTCCACAAGACCTTCATTACTTAACAACGGACGGTCGGCTTGACACACTAGAAATTTTTCTGACTGTGCAGGGACCTTAACTCTACCTCCAATCCTGATATGAGAACAACTGTAGGTTTTAAGCTTGATTAACTTAACTTTCCCTTGGCTGGTTTTCAAAGTCTGTCTTCTAACCTGGATACTACCATCATACTTATTAAGGAAGTCTATACCCAATATCCCATCCAAACCCTCTAACTCTGCTACAACAAAGGTTTGTTGAAAGGACAAATGCCCCACCTGAAACTCTATGGTGGCCTGACCCTTTACCGTCAACCTTTTTCCGTCTGCTGACACAAGATTTACATCATACTTTGTCAACACCGCAGAACTAAACCCTAATTCACCAAATTTGACCTGGGACATAATTGAGACTGGCGACCCTGTATCCACTAAGACATTACAACCACCTTCCTGGGTTCTTAACTTGACGTACAGACAGGTTTCTACAGATTGTACACTGCCTAGTCTAATCGAAGTTTTACCAACAGATGTTTCAACATCTTTATCCACTATACTCTGTTGCCCCTGCTCTACTGCAGTTCCAAGTACCTGGGCTGAAGTTTTGGGCTTAACCTCAACCCCACCTATTTTCCCGACTCCTCTTGTGCATTTCCGGTCTGTGTATCATTCAACCTAGCAGCTAGAACGGGACAGTTTCTCCTAAAATGACCTTCCTGTCTACAATGGAAACACTCATAAGGACCTGCAGTCCAAGTTCTCCTTTGGGGCAAAGAAATACTAGCTAATTTCTCATCCAGCATTTTTGCAATGCTGTCCATGGTTATCTCCCCTTTGAACTCAGTACTAGTTTTGTCTTTATGTTTCCTATTTGAACTCCTCCCCTGGGTGTTTACAGCACAGACCTGATTAGTACCATCTGATGGTTTCTTACTTTTGTTCCCAACCACTGCCTCATACTCTACAGCAGAGGAGATCGCTTCCTCTAACGTTTGAGGGTGACCAAATGTGACCTTCTTTCTTAAAGCAAAACAATTTAGACCTGTCACAAACTGGTCCACTACCTGCAACTCTAGGGAGCTATATGGAACCTCAGGATACGCTAACAACGCTAACCTGCGTAAGCTATAACCATAATCTGATGCTGATTCATCTTTCCCTTGACGTCTATCCTGGTCACGGCACCAAATGTAACAGGAGAGGAAAAATGCACGGCCAGACCGGGATTCGAACCCGGGACCTTCCGAACTCTAGACGGACGCTCAACCAATTGAGCTATCTGGTCGCCGACGATCGACCCGGTCTAGATCCGCTACATTCCTCCCTCCTTTAACAAAGTCTTCGACCCTGAAGACATCACGATTTACAACCCAGGTTCGGGTATCCCCTTGCTAAGTATGCACCCAGTACTTGAAACAAGGTTTGGTCACATGCACCAAATGTAACAGGAGATCTCCGGCTGGCCTCCACTCCAGTTGGATCGAGATGGACAATCCTTCAGCTTCATGGTCCCTCCGATGTTACGTCACCCATGGATGGCTCCTGGACCTCCTCTCACAGCGGTTACACTCGTGCAACCTATTGTGGAGAGTGAAACCTGCTCCAGTGTGTTAGGTACCACACTGTCTACTGGCAGGTCAAACAATTTTGGCTAGCTGTATTCCATGAATTGGAATAACAACTATGAACATTTGAATCTTACTATAATATTCTACCCAATACATAACAGACTGTCTGTCCGCCAAAAACACTGCAATAAATGCTAGACACTGTTAAACACTGATAACTTGACATTGTACTGAACTACTTCCTGTGACACATTAAACTACTTCCTGCTAGATGTCAAATTACTTCCTGCGAGACATCAAACATCATAAGATTAAATACTTCACATGGTACTCTTTTATATGGCAAAATGTTTTTCTAATTTACCACAACAACTCCTACCCATGGATGCCAACTAATGAATACTGTTTGTGTCATAAATCACAATACTGACTGATTCACATTCAGAAAATTCACCACCCAGGAAGTTCACTTAAGAATTCCTGTACTGTACTCTAAAACACAGCCAGGAAGCTACTTCCTGTCTCCACCTATATCCCTATTTTCAACTTGCACCACAAAAGTCACTGCCTGTACTCTTCTAACACCAGTACTTAGTTCTAAACAAATATCTTTATCCACAAAGTTTAATTACCACTGAAACAATTATCTTAGGGTACTGTGGTCTTAATCATATAAGCATTTAGCACACAAAATTCCTTTCCTCCAACTTTACTTTGTATATCTCCATGAGAACAGCTGCAAGTTTCCGATTGAATCAACTAACCTTGACCTTGACCCGTGTTCCGTGCACCTCGATAGACCTGGATACCACCATCATACTCATCTCAAAAATCTATTCCCAATATCCCATCCACACCTCCCAAATCTGCCATGACGTAGGTTTGTCGAAAGGACGAGAGCCCCATCTAATCTATGGTGGCCTGACCTTTACCGTTAACCTTTCCCCGTCTGCTGACACAGTAATCTCCCCTTATAACTTACCTAATTAGTCTCAATTCATTTCTAGACCTCTGTTGTTTAACCTTTGGTATCTTTCCTCACTAATACGACTAATCCTGGTCACGGCACCATTTATGTAGTAGGAGGGGTCAGGAGATGAGAGTTTGCCACCACAATTGACTTCGCGTTGTGTACTTTTAAATTGGGTACAAATGTACCAGACCCGTGACATGAAAAACAGTGGCCAACAGTCAACTCCCAAACCCACCTGCCAGTTCTTTTCCCTTAGATTAGTCGAAGTGTTAGGAAAGACCCACAACAACACCAGAATAAAGTTTCTCTAATTTATTCAACAACGAGATCATTGGTTAACGAATAATAATTTAACAAAGGAAAACAATATCATACGGTGTAAAGCCAGTAGAAAAATCTAACTAAATATAACGGATAACAAAGGTAAACTGAAGATGAACCGAACCAAAACCGAATGCCTACATGACTGTGAATGACTAGATGAAAGACATTGTTTAACTGTTCCCTATATAACTCCTGTGACCCTATGTCCAGGTTAATTAATGCCTAGCAAACTGACCAGATACTCATATCGGTCTCGCCTAACTATTAAACACTACAGATAGACTTAACTTTCAGCCTCCGAGATGGGCGAAACTTCCAACCCCTTCCCACAGAAACCTACATATTAAACATTACCTATGGGGTCCACATTATCTTGATAATCTAAACATAACACACTTCAGGATATAGCTATACACTGGTATAGCAAGTAAAATCCCCACTCTGTGCTCTCTAAAACTACAGCATTGGACTTATCACATGATTATAAATAACAGACAGCTTCTGTTTTCAGAGCTTCAATACTACACTCCCTATGTTGGCCTAAGCATGCATTACCGCCGCAGCCTCGTTTCCGAAGCGCACGTGTCTACGATAGCCCCTTCATTCTAAAGCCACTCTGGTTTCAAAGTGTACCCTAACAGATCTTAAACATGCATATAAGCCGCTCTGTTTTCAGAGCGCAAAGCTATCTAAATAGACGTAAACATGCAAAGCGCCGCTCTGTTTTCAGAGTGTAAGCTATCTAATACCCCTAACCATGCATAAGCAGCTCTGTTTTCAGAGTGTCAGCTACACCTAACCATGCATAGTCGCTCTGTTTTCAGAACGTAACTATTCCTAACCATGCATAGTCGCTCTGTTTTCAGAACGTAACTATTCCTAACTATTTCTAAGTCGTCCTGTTTTCAGAACGTCCCCTAACGCTAACAATCTTAAACTAACATATCGCTAACACCTCGTTTTCGAAGCGTAAGTGCCTAAGTTAATTCACCCGTCTAACGACCCCTGAAACTCACCAAATCTCCGGCAAAGGAAAGGCACTGAAACGCACGTGTACGCGACTTATATAGCCCTAACCTCATGACCCCAGTGAACCCACCCGGATTGAATCCGAGAGTAACTAAAAGACTCAGCGACTGGCTCCGCCACTGAAGTCTTCGACCAATCACAGCGCGTATAACGACTGCCATCGGCTCACCTCACAAGATGGCCGATATAAACAACCCGAAGCAGACAAAAGTCAATACCGACACGATGTCCCCTCGTAAACCCTAGGCTGAACCCCCCAGAGTACTGCTAACTTGCGACTAAGGGTACGTACACCTAGTAAGAGCCAAAACCACTACAGGGTCGCCTGTCAATACCCAACACGATAGTATTACCGCATTACTGGCCAAGTCACGTACGACAGAAAAACCGTCTATACCACATACCTTTCATTTTGTAGAAGGCTATTGTTAATTTTCCAGTAGCCAGGACCCCTATTGATTCATATATCCATTGTAAATGAGGCTGCTTGGTGGTCTGTGTGTTTTATAATTGCTGGTCTAATATCAGACTTAGAGACTTTGGGTATTATTTCTTTAGAGATCAAGAAGTAATCTATTCTGCTTGCTTCTCTATTAGAGTTTTTTCTTCTCCATGTATATTGTAGTGAATTAGGATTTTTTACACGCCAAGGATCAACTAATTTATGTTCTCTTCGTAACAATTTCAGGTTATGTATAGGTTTTAATGGTTTAGATTTCTTAAATGTTTTTCTGTCAAGATTATTGTCTTGGATTTCATTCCAGTCCCCTCCAGTTATTATGAGTCCTTGTGAAAATTCTGTTATTTCTAATTTGAGTTTGTCAATGAATGTGTTTCTTTGATGTCTGTCATTTGGTGCGTATATGTTAACTAATGTGAATGTATTATTATTTATTTTGGTATTAATCATTGCAATTCTTCCATCTTTATCTACCCAGGTGTTGATGATGTCATGGTTTAGACAGTTTCTAATTAGAATTGCAACTCCTCTACTTTGACTTGTTCCAAAACTATGTATTGTGTAACTTTCCATGTCTATTTGTGATTGTGTTCTTTCAGTAAGATGTGTTTCTTGTAAAAATATAATGTTCGCTCTCTGTTGTTTGATCCATTGTTGTAGTCTTCTGCATTTTTGTTTATCCCCAATTCCTTGAGTATTTAGTGTTATACAGTGTATTTTGTTCATTTGGTGTGTCCTTGATTAAATTTATAGATTTACTATTGCATTATTGTAAAAGTATGACTTGTAAATATATATGATAGCGATATAGCCTATGCATATATATACATATAAAATTTGTATTGCATGTAAAATATGCAGTGTACATGTGTACTTTAACTTAGATATATGATAACAATATTTGTCTGAAGTATTTGAGTATTCCATGTATATACGTGTATATATATGTTATATATATTATACATATTATTTACTAAAGTACTCAAGTATTTCTTCATGTACACATCTATAATATATGCAATTGTTGCATCATACTCTTCATATTTACAGGTATATTTTTACCTAAAGTACTTCAGTATTCCATGGATATATACATATATAATATATAAATCATTTGCCTCATACTTTTCATAGTCATAGGTATATGTCTACATATAGTTTTAGGTATATGTCTACTTAGATATTCCATGCATACATACATACATGTATATAACATATATATTATTTGCATCATGCTCTTTATAGTTGTAGGTATACTTACATACATTGTACCATGCATATATACATATATTATATATAGTATTTTTATCATTGTATGTTATTGTTTGTTTTCAATAAATGTCACTTTACTTATTTTTTTTTTTGTGTCATATTTTACTTACTCTTCTTTGGAGGATTGTTAATGTCCTCCAGAGGGGATCGAATACTTGGACACAACTGACTAGATTTCCGTGATGGAGTGTCTTTCAGAAAAGTGTCAATGCGTCTTTGATTATCGTGATGTTGTCCTTTCACTGTCTCATCATCCGCGTTCTTTTTATTGTTCTTGTTTTTCTTTGGGGCGCTTCTTCGTTTGGGAGGTTTTGAATTATCATGATCTTTTATATCAGCTGTGACACAGGTGGCTGGAGGCGCTGACGCACTTTCCTCGCGTTGCTGTTCATCATCCTGTTTCTCGGTGGATTTTTGTGCGTCTTCATCAGCTTCATCAGAATCTTCATCTGAGTCTGAGGTTTCACTGTCGTCATTGCTTTGCCATAATTGTGGACAATTAGTTTTGATATGCCCGGTTTCCTTGCATTGCCTACAGACTTTGTCATTAGTGCAGTCTCTGGCATGGTGACCAGTCTGCAGGCAGTTGGAACAATGGACATTGTCATTAGGTTGACCACGATGTTTAATCACTGCTCGATATTTCCCTCCGATAGTCATTATCGTAGGAAGGGGGTTTTGTAATTTCTTGACTACAACAATTCTGTCTCCTGTCTCACAATTTGTGAGAAACCCATCGACTCTTAGCCGTTCTCTGTACATGTTTACAACATCACAGCCTTTAAGTTCTAGGTCCCGTTTTATTTGGCCGTCGAATGCCGAAAGGGGTACATTTTTGACTCTCACAATCGTCGTGTCTTCATTATTTGTGCGAGCTATCCCAGGGTTGTAAGAGTATATCTTTATGGACTTTTGTCTCAAAACTAATCCATTGGTGATCAGTTGGAAGCGTGAATCTTGGCTATCTAGGTATATACGCCACATGCCACGTACACGTTGTAGCCCTGTCAATTGTTCGATAGGAATGACGTTTCCAATTGCTTTATATAGTTCAATATGGTTTAACCATGATTCTTTAGGGACTGCTCTCGTTCCAAAAATGTCCATTTCAACAATGAAAACACGCTTTACTGACCTGGGAACTGGAGAGGCGACCTCGGAATAGGTGCGCGCCATGGCGCCATTTTCCTCGTGCTTTGTGTCCAAATTCCTTCCTTCCTCCATTTCTCTTCTTCGGTTTGCTTTCCAGCAGAAAAAAATCAACCCTGTCCAAGGATTGAATCTTCAGTATCTATCAGTCGCAAAACTGTATAGATATCGCAACGTAATTTACGTTAACATTCAAAAATATGTAGAGCACGAAACCAACCCTCTACCGTAGTTCAAGGGCAGATCACTCTCAAACAAGCTTTAAGTCTTTTCAATGTTTCTCCAAATCCTGAACAGAATAAGATGCTCTTTTTGATTCATAACCAAAGAAAGAAATTCGGCTTGAGCACAAAAAACATCTTGAGCATGAGCACGGTTTCATGAATACGGACTGAGGTATGTAATTTTCTTCAGTATAATGCATTAAATCATAAATCAAACATGCATTTTTCCAATATATCTACCTGGTACATTTTATTTTGTATTGTATGAAGCCGATTTGATTACTTATAATTAATTAAGGTTATTATAGTTATAAGTCTTTCTGCTATTGTATAGGGTGCTATCTTATAAATAATACTGAGTAGTGTAATGGGACATTAATTCTTTAGTTTATTACGAAGTCGACTGCCTTTCGTTATGCATGCTATAAATCCTTGTTCTGTGTAACCGACAAGTCTGCAACTGAAAAACACAAATGAATTGACTTAGCACAAAGTGTCCAAATTGTTACCAAAATACTTAAAACCATTCATCAGAATTAGGACTTTTATTTTCTTTTATTTTAACTAGAGTTTTTGTAATAATGTCAGTTAAAGTCACTGGCCCTTCTTATAATAGTGATTCGATGGGAGATAATTTAGGTACATCCTATAGAGTCAATAGGTTCTCCAAGTAAACAATCTGTATAAAAGTATTTCTTTTTTACAAAGTTTCAAAAAAAAATGTTTTGTTTCATTTAGAATTTCTGTCTGTTCTTTGATAACTGGCCATCGTCCTTTTCTATGGTTGGAGTTATGTTATTGAATTAGATTCGAGATTCTAGTTCAGAAAGTATTTAGTTTGCTTTTTACCTTCCTTTTTTCCTACCATATTTACCATTATGCTTTGCTCTCTGAAATTTTATAGTTCTTGTTTTTGTATCAATAATATTAAACACTGCATCTATTGATGCCACCCCCCCCCCTGAATAACTGCTGTGAACTTTTCTTCAATATCATTATTTGTTTTTTTAAAACATGAGTATGGATTTGATTTATTTCTGATTTATAACAATAGTTTCTAAAACTAATTGATCATTTACTTATCCATATTGTATAAAGGTAGAGTATATTCATCATGATAAGATTTTATGTCATTCAAATATTTCAGATCATGAAGTAATAGATTGTTGAATTTCCAAACTCGCTACCATTTTGAAGTTTGTTAAATTTTAAACTTTTAACTGACATAAAATGGTCCGAACGATAACCTGGCTTAATAATGGACTAGGTTACTTTAGAAAAGTCCATCAGATATAAAAATGTAGTCAAGCTTTGCATATTTACATTGATTTTTCCTTCGCCAAGTAAATATGTTCGTATCAGGGATTAAATCTCGAAAAGTATCTATAATACCTTATTACTGTCACTGTTAAAGTCCTACTACAATCTCTATATCTTTGGGGTTATTTTTCTGCCTATACATGTTATCGCCCTAGTCTTATTGTGGATGAATAACTAGATGGAAATAAAAGTTCACTTACTCTGTTAAAATACTTTCAAGTCTCATAACAAACCGGCCTGGCACTATTCGGACCAATTAAAACAAGAAGTGTCAGTTTTTCACCTTTACTTTCGATGTCTAAAGCTGACATATTCCCATAGGCGTCCTTTCTGGAGCTTAAAATTGTATATTCTAAATTATGATCAAAACATGTCAACCACTCTAGATTTTGAATGATGGGAATTTAAAACAAAACAGTTAATACTACTATTAGCCAGAATTATTTTTTTTCATTTTCTGCTGTAAAGTGGGTATTTTCCAAACAGAATATTATGTAATGTTTATTTCTCAAGTATGACAATACGTCTCTTGTTTCACTTTGTCACCAAGACCCTGGACATTTGCAAATACTATTGTTACATCGTGAAATTTATAATTATAATATCGATTCATAGTGCCGGTAGTGATAAATGTAGTCATTGGTTTACAACAAAGGATAACACAAGGATTAAGGATAAACCTTTATAACATGCATGAACAAATGCCAAAATATAGTTTTGACAGATTTGAAACTTAAATCCAACTTTCTTAACCAAGCCGTATAGTGTCTAGCTCGCTCTAACTTAGCACTTTGTAACCAGCTCACGACGTCATACTAATTACACACATTTCCAATACCAGGATTGCACGACGCATTATATTACCATAACCAAGTATACAAAAACAGTACTTTAATTAAATGAAATGTTTTGGAGACAAGAACAGAGTTGCACAGGTAATAGCCCAATCTGGTTGTCAAATTTCTGACATTAATTGGTGTGTAACATACATTGGCTTACCTATAAATTTAATTGTGAGCTAGCGAACTACGTTGAATATGCACACAGAATTGAAAGAAATATACAGCATCTGCTATAACGCCCTATTAAGCGTGAATAAGCTACAGTATTCTCTAAAGCGATTTACATAGATAAACATGTTTAACCAAGCAACACAGTATACAATACAATGAAGGTTAATCGAAACATGTTATGCTTTAATGGATGTTAAATATATAACAACCACTACTTATATTTACATATTAAGGTATACATCAGTGAGAAGTCAAATCATATTTCAAAGTGATAAATGAGCGTGCCAATCCTGGTTCTTCATGTATAGACCAATCAGCTGCTTAAGGCATCCTAGTTTTATTACTGTAAACTGGTTTCGGGACGCATCATATTTCGCTTTTTGTATTGTTTGGAAAGGTGGTTATCTTAGCATACAATGTGTCTTCTGTAATCATTTTCTATATACAAATGTATGTTTTAGAAATATCAGGGAATACCTAATCGTCAACAAAACCAAACTCTGCACTCAACATCGATTAAGCTAGGGGCAAGATATGAACAAAGAAAATAATTAAATGGAGACTATTGAAAAGGTACAAGAGAATAAGTTGTTCTGGAAATATCCATTATATTTTCACAATGACAAGTGAAATGTCAAGGATAATGTCTCCCGAAAACCAGTTCAAGGTAACAAAAATAAAATGATTTAATTATCCGCATGCTCTACATATGATGAACTCGAATTGGCACATACAAAAGTTTATCGCGTTTAAACATGATATGACTTACTACTTTGTATAATCCTACATACTTGTGGAGCAATTCAGTGTCTTGTTATACAGTAACTCGAAAGGGCACATCAATAAATAGAGGATATTCAATGGTTTGCCGTTAAATATCGAATATATTTCACGAGTATGGCAGATTTTTTTTATATTTTCACGTGTGCGTAGCACGAGTGAAAATATAAAAAAAAATCTGCCATACAAGTGAAATATATTTGATATTAAACGGCAAACCACTGAATTTTCTTTTTATTACATTTCGAAAGAGGACTAAGATACTTTCATTATTTTTTTCTTGATCTACTTGCCTACTGCAAAGGAGCTTAGTCTACTATAATCCGTCGAAATCACAACCGATCGGGTCCAGTACACAGCTGATTGGGATAAGCTGATCGGAAAAGTTGAACCATTCTCATCTTTTAATTCATTTCATATTTAATCATGCAGCAGTTCCTACCAATATGTACTATTGATGCCATTTCGTCAAGACCATCTTTCCCCAAGAGACAAGTTCTAGTAGACCCCGGGTAACTTTTGCAACGTAGAATAATGACCCGGATGGTATTTTATATTCGGGTCACTTTTTCACGTTACACTGAAAAAGCCTTATATTTTCACCGCAAAATGTTATATTTTCACGGCAAAATCTTATATTTTTACTGCTCATCACTGCAGTGAAAATATAAGTTTTATCAGTTTGATAATTTTCTATATTTCACTGGCAAAAATGTAATAAATGAACGTATTTTATGTTACATAATAGGAATTAAAAATAAAAAAAAATTAAGGTGTGTATAGCCAAATATTTCCAGTAGAATCATTTGGCTATATGGTGACGTAAATCGACCACCATCTTTTAAGTATTCCAGTTGTTAAGAATTGATAACATGTATATCATATTAACGTGATAATAAATATATAATACAATATATGCAATTTCGTAAAAAACGAATGTACAATTTAAGCAATCATTATTAAACGTGTACCTCTTATGAGGCAGTCCAAGTACTGATTCAGAATTGATAGAACCCAGATCTTTCAATTGAAATAATTTACATTATTATATGTTCTGATAGCCCAAGACGTACAAGGCCCAAATCCTGTAAACTTTTTTTCTGCAAACACTAATTGCATTTGTTTTTTACGAACCGAAAGTTCATTTCGGATTAATGTTATGTTTTTTTATTCTAATGCACATATATGTACATTTCCAATATTGGATATGCATAAACAAAAGCGTCATTATAATTGAATTTAACATATATGTTAATATCTGTATGAATCTGCTTTAAAAAAAAAAAAAAATGTTTGTGCATCTCGAGTGTTTCTATGGAAATACATTTCGTAAATGTTATATCTCTCGACTTACGCTTAATCTATCTACATTCACAGTTTCATATAACGTCGTGTTCTGTTCATAATTCTAGACTATTGGATTCACTTCAAAAAGTAAATCAAAACTTTTCAACTGTTGCACAGTGAAATGCTTTAGACGCGTTAAAGGCCCAACATACGTAACTTCAGGAAATTTCCAGCTGATGAACATGCAAAAATAAGCCTAAAACGAAGTACATTATGTAAACCTGAGCGGTAACAGACAAGAAACTCTTGACAGGAAAATCCAAAGAATGGAAACTAATTCAGGTGGGGCCCACTTCAATAACAAAACAAAACTAGAAGACAGTTCGAAATGGACGTGTGTTTACAAATACCAAGTTTCAACTGCTGCTGTACCGGTAACCGCGTAGGAATTCATCATGCATATTGCTGATATCAGTTAATCTTAACTAAATCTATAAATATAAAAAGTTATTAAGCTTGATTTTCGCTTTAAGTTTTGCCGAAAGTTACGTATATTGGGCCTTTACACAATTTAAACAATGTAACTAGTATACATGTACATGTAGTTATGCTGTTTATTCCATGTGCTATTGTAAAGAAGCAATAGGTTTAGATTTACAATGTTTCTCCATCCCCGGTAAACCCCGACATGTTCAATCGGTAATTGTTCGCGGCGTCCACAATGGTAAACGTGTTGTATTTGGCATTTGCAGTGTTGTCTTCGAAATCTTCAATGTCAATGCTCAGTTCAGTATCATCGTCTGCGTCTGGCGTGTAAGCGTGCAGTGTTTCTGAACCTACCAAAATATTTAAACGTAGTTAAATTGCGACAAAGTTGAATGATTATTGAGATCGAAAGCAAAACATGTTATTATAACAACATGAAGATCAGCTTACTTTCGTCTATATAATTGTTTCTAGATTCATTTATTGCAATACTATTTAGGGAAAGACTTATTCACATTCTCGGCATATTGCATCAGGATTTACATGTACCAAGGGGTCCTAGAAAAAGCAAGTGGTACGTGTACATTTACCTGATTGTTTGCTACGAGCATCCGTAAGAATGTCACTGTTGGTATTCTTTAAACTCACCTAACCAAAACTCATGATTAACGTCACCAAAGCCTTCTCTATATTCGTCCCATCCTCTGTAAAGTCAGTGGCGCCATCTATACGTCTCTGAAACACCTGTTCAAGTATCATGAATATATTTTTGTGCTGATTCATTAGCTGTACACAACAAGTCATCAATCAGTTGACTTTAACGTTGGGATAAACATTTAGATTTTGCAGTGAAAATTAAAGATTTTGAAGTGCAAATATAAGATTTTGTAGTAAAAAAATAAAGTCAATTATATGCACTCGTGCAAATAAAGAAAAAAAATCTGCCATATTCGTGAAATATATTTGATATTAAACGGCAAACCATTGAATATCTTCTTTTTAAATACTGTACTTCAATCATATTTAATATAACTAATTATCCAATAATTTTACGCAGAATGCGCCTCCCTGATTGTTTGAGGTTTTTCCATGCCTCTATGAAAAAATGGCGCGAGAAATGTGATGTCACAATATGGTAATTGACATTGTATATTGATTTGTAAAAAATGAATCGTTGTTAGATCAGTCAAATTGTAAATACACATGTCTTAAATCTGAAGATGAGTTCCAAAAATAATTATAAGCGTTTATATCAATTAGTGTTTTAGTTTCATAGGTTCATACAGTTTGCAAGCAATTGTTATTTCATACCCCAATGAAACTAAAATAAAAAATGTCATCTATGCTTTATTAATTTTATAATTTGTTATCTAGAGTATAAAACTTCATATCCTTATATTTCATTAGAGTAAAGATTGGCTTTCTTTTTATTATAATCATTGTCACTCTAAGTGATTGTTTTTAGGTTCGGTTACAAGTTTGTAAATTACAAATTAAAACCTTGTTCCAGGACATACCTTGTTCTGTTTAGACTGTATCATACCACATTTACATTTAAAAAAGCAAAACACAAATATGTTAATTATATTTATCGCACACACAATATATGCCACTAGCCATTTTCCACTTTATCACATTATCCTAGACAACAAAAACTAAGAAATATCTTTACTATAAATAGAGGATCTTACACGAGTGTCGATGTATTATGGAATTTTTTAAACTCGTTAAATAATTTAATATGTCACGAGCCTTTATGCGAGTGACATATCAAATTATCTTACTCGTTTAATAAATTGGAATTAATATCAAATATGTCAACAGTACCTCTGTATTAATTAAGATTTGTAGAATCGGTTTTTTCACCGACCCTAAAATAATTGATGCTATTAAAGTAACTATGGATTAGTATGATCTTTCAGTAGCATAGATCAATTTCAATGCAAACACAAAAGTTGTCAATATAATCACATTCGCTCTTTTAATGATAGAGCAAACAGTATTTCTGGCTAATAACTAAATATAACAACATTTGAAATTGAATAATTGATACAATCGCATACACTGGGCGGCCGTCCTTAAATGACCCTGGATGTTAATAGGACCTAAAAAGAATCAACCAACCAACAAATCAATAAAATGGTCAGGGCAAATGCTTACGTCAGATAGACAACGCAGTCTTTTCCTTTTCAGCTTAATGGGGCAAATAGACTTTGGTTGTACACACGTCATAATTCTGTAAGCGTACGAATGATTTACGATAAGAAGCTGAACCATACTAGATGGGAAATCTTCGTTTTGTTTTGGGAATTTCCATAGATTGCATTATCCACCGAAATACTAACGAAGTGGGATTCCTGATCATAGTCAACGCTTTTTTACTGCCAATAAAAAAAATCTTAGAACATTACATCCTCACATGCGCAATGCGTGACGTTAAGGCTTTTATAATAAAACCAACCGTAATGTTGACCTGTATGTTTTTTATCGGACTTTGATATGCTCAGATTTTTTTTTTTTTAATCTCAAATAATAAATAAAAGAATACCGATGCGTTAACAAAATCATAATCCAGACTCAGAATCGATTAAACAATGTGCAAAATATGAACAAAGGAAAGATTTACATGGAGACCCTTGTAAAAGTACAAAAAATAAGATCAGGTGTTCCGGAAGAGTAAGCGTCTTCTGCTTCATCGACGACACCCGCCATGTAAATCTTTATCACATCCAAGTAAACATCAAGTTCTCAAAATGAGATCCGAGTTGAAAAGACATGTTTAGGAGGGTTGTTCAAGATTGATTAAAAGAATTTTCGAGTTTTTTAAAATCCACATCCCATTAATTCCACTTCTGGAGTATACACAATAAGACTGAAGCCCTGATTTTATGGTACCAAGAATGGTAGTAAGCAGTTTCACTTACTAGAGCAAATGCAATGACAAAGTAATACAGAACTATGTGATATTGCTGATCATACGACCATAAATATGTAAAAAATGCACATACTTTTGTTTTATATGTATGTTTTTTCGGGACTTTCTATAAAGGAGCTGACATGTAACCGACTCATCAGGATAATGCTTGTTTGTAAAATGATTATTATATATACATCATTTCATCTTTAAACTTTCAACTTTATACCGCCAAATATAATTTTGTGGAATCATCTTCGAGATTCCGACTCCCTACAAAAATCCTTTTCATTGATAAGTTTACCTTAGTTTTCTACCGTTTTTGTTTTTAAATTATTTACTTATTTGAGCAATCGCTAAAGCTCGTGGCATGTGTAGCTTTTGAAGAGTAAATTTGATGGACGTGACAGTTACAGAATATGACTTAAATGGATATGGCGGATGTCATTGACAAAACAGAGAACGCGCAATCTTCTGGACGTATCATTTTGTTGTTGTTTATTTGTTTATTTTTGTTTCAAAATGCTCTCTTGTATAACTTCCTCTTTTCGTATTTTGCCCCTACATATAGTTTAATAGTTTTTGACCTGAGATCATGGTTCGAATGAGGGTGATAAGCTTAGCGTATTTTTCAAACGTTAATAATTATGTTTATATACAAGGTGAAATCTAACAATTTCCTATGTATGTTGACACTGTATCAACTTTGATATGTGCAAAGTTGTGCCTAAATATATAAGTTCATTGTATAGTTACAGGATAATTAAAATTTGAGCTAATCACTGATTAACCTAATCAAGTTTTAAACAGCCGGGCTCTGTTGTTTATGCTGGCTCACCAGAGGATAGTTTGATTGAAGGATGTCTAGGATCATTTCAAAAATCACACGTGAAGTAGAAACTTATACAAGACATTCAATGTAGAGATTGTACACCAAAAAACATTTCATAACTTCCCTGGACAAGGAACTCGCGACTTCATGTTAAAAATTTGACGAACGCCTTATGTAAATGCCAAAAAACGATTTGATTTGTGAACCTTCTTGGCTTAATCACGTGATGTTACATGCATCGTGAAAGTTGAATAACATTACTAAGATTATGATAAATTGCGGTGCGTGCAATTTTACATAGTTTCATAACTTGTTTTTTTTAACAATAGTAATATATTACGGAATGCCATTATATAAGGTGAGTAATGTTATTGGAGCCAGTTTTATCAACATGATGTATGAGAGGTGCAACTTCAGTTTTAAATCATCGAGGAGAGTGCGTTTGTACTAAGCAGGTTTGCTTTGTACATTCAAAATGATTTTACTTATATTTTACAAAATTAACTTTTAAGCTTTAGTAACACCGAACTCAATGTGTAAGTGAAACAAGAGCGTGCATTTATTGTGGACTTAAATATGATAGTTTGTGATATTTTAATTGTATATATATTATATTATTTAATTTGCTCTGTTATATTGTAAATACATTTATTAATACTTTAATATTTACATACTGATTCTTAGCTAAACTTATTTGCTAAAGATTCCAGATGGAATATATATTTTTTAAATATTACAACTATTGTATGATACGCGCAATTTTAACATATTAGAAAGTACGATCTGCATATTTCTCCTATGTTAAAGGCAATAATCATTGACTTGAAGATAGTTTTCCATGAATACAATAGTTGTAATGTTTATTTAAATATCACACATATATAGTTCATTGTATTACATATACACTAAATATTTCAGGTTGCTCTACAACTCCATCACCGTCAACATTGGGAACGTCATAACGCAACGGGAGTAAATCGTATGTAATTTTCCAGGAATACAATAGTTGTAATCACCACCTACATCATCAAAAACATCTTTCCTGGCGATAATCAATATCAACGGGAATACCATAAACCATAGATCTACGTCAAGCGTGTGGAAGTGAACCAAGAGGTATTTACATAAAAACTCAAATGATCAAGTCAATGATTATTGCCTTTAACATACAAGAAATGTGCAAATCATACTTTCTAATATTTTAAAATGTAAATATGTACATATATAGGCCATAGCTTAGACGACACAATGTCGTTTAAGATGTTATGCCTATGGATGCAAATGAAGAGGCAGAAAGCAAGCACAATAAATCAACAATATCGAGACCATCTTCCTCGGGGAATTTGATGAATGATCGATAACATTCATCGGAATTCGTTTTCTATCAGACCAATGTTAAATTCACAAATCAAGAATTCAACACGAGCGAAAGTGGGGGAAAATGACAGAGAAAAAAATACGTTCATGGTTACAGAAGATTAAAATACTGCAAACTGTCTGTCGTTGTCTGTGTCTTACAATTGAAACTGTTTCATTAATTTTGACTTTTCCTCGGATAATTCTAAAATTTAAGTATTGTCTAGATCCAGATAACATATATATCAATTTTAACTCAACTTATGAATACTTCAATGACATCCGGAATATTATGAAGTATTTCGGAGTATGTACTTCAGGATGTATCGATTGAGTATACAGTTAACATATTTAAATGTGCATAAACAGTTACAAAGTACAAAGGAAAGTGATACTGAAAAGGACGACCATTGGAGGAATTTACGTTATAAATTGCTCCAAATACAAATATACATTCTCGTAAGTATGTACACAAGCAGACAAGAATACAGGGCTTACAATGTAACGGATAACAAGATGACATGCACATGTATGTATAGCATATGTGTTGATCAATAATGAATTAGTCAGTGTCTTTGTCTTTTGAAATACCTACAGATGCGTGTCGTGTGAAACACCTACTGATGTCGGTAGTCTTAGCATATTTAAGGGAAGTTAATTCAAACGAAATTGGTATTATCTCCGGTATTTTATTATTATGAAAACTGATTGTTGTGTTAAGGACTAGGTGCAGCTATATTGGTTGTTACTTGGTTGAAAAGGGTAATATTGAAATTTCAATATTTCCTTTTAATGGCATTAGCTTTATTCCATTATGTTTAATATTGATATATTAAAAATATATACTTACAAAACAAAATATTCAGTAATTAATATCCAAATGGAAGTGCACAAATATTTTATCATATTGTTATTTAAAACATTTTAAAGAATCATAATAAAGTACATTGTAACGGCAATGTTCATTGAATGATAGCCCAGTGTTAAAATTTCATTATTAGTCTGTTAATCAGAGTATCAGGGAGACATTTCTAAAATTTGATCCTGATGTGATCGATGTTCAGAATGTGAGTAAGTTGCCATACTTGTGACTCTATCATTCTATCATTATGTATATATTAATGAAACAAAACAAAATATTTTCATTGTTTTGTTATCTTTTGCAGTATTCTGCAAACGTCCACGCGTTTTGGGGCAAAACATCTGAAAAACAACCAAACGTACCAAAATTCTGGTTGAAATTATTGATTCTTCATCACAAAATATACTTGGTAGTCTATTTTGGAGATGCATTTTGCAGTATTTAGTAAAATAACACGTTTTAGTAAAAACGCCACCATATTGAATTGTCCAGTACCTAGTCCTTAACATGCAGAAAGTAAAAGCACACCCGAAATGAAATGTTAAGCTGTTGTAATCTGTCTCAATATGAACAGAAGACCACTGCACAATAGGTTTAAATATGTCAGTAGTCAAAGCTAAATTAAGAGGATTAAATTCAATCTAAATTATCCGGTAGTTTATAAAGATAATAATTGATTGGTATTTACATGCATACGTTTTATCTATTTAGTTTTTAAAACTGTATTTATTCAGTAAATGGCAAATTTATAACCAGTAGAGACCACTAACAAGAATTGGAAAACATGTACGACGTACGTAAAGCAGTTTGTTTCCTTAAATCAAATATTACATGCGTAGAGAACTGCATTACATATATTATTGTGATATGAAATAACTAACGGAGGAAAAGGGAAAGCTTAATGCGACTTATTAGTCCCAATTTATTTTAAGTATTACAATAATTGCCTATAGACTTTCCTTATAACATGTACTTACAATTAATCATTGTTAATTGATATAATCAGTCCCAATATGATTTTGTCTCATTATCCTGATTAACACACATAATTTGAAAGCCAGGTGAAAATATCACTTAAACTAAATTACTTTAACTCAAGGTGAAGGGTCAGACTGTTAAATTACATTATTATTATATTAGTCTTTATTGAGATATATAAGGTATCAATATTGATAAATTGTATTAAAAACTAGTACCGATGTACATTGTTCATCTTGCAAAGACTGATCTGTACATTGTTAAACTGTCCTTTGTTTGGTTGATGTTTTTTGTATTCAGCACAGTAATAGAGCTTTTATTTATACATAAACATGGACTAACTTTTAATTTTAGCAAACGTTTTGTCATACTGTTATCCATTCTGTTAATGTCAACCCCTAACGTTTGCAAGTTAACTTGCTTAAATGATAACTTTGAAGTTCAGAAAGTATATAATTATAATGGAAATAATCAATTGATAATAATTAATCAATTAGTCAATGTTTTGTATTAATGAAATTAAATGGCTGAGTTGAAAGTTGATATGAAATTTGACTAGATATTGGTGATAAGTGGACTGATTTGACCAAAAGTTTGAATCCTTGTTGATTTAAGAAATCTAAATAAAAATAGATCTTGCCAATACGAAAAAGAGAAGAAAAAACCCTATCCTCCCAACGCGTCCCAATAGAATAGTATTTAAGTAACCCTGGGTGAAATTACCATTATGATAAATAACATCTCCTCCCATGTAAAAGTCACTATAATATGTTATTTCATATATAGCTTCCATCAGATTAGATTAAGACAATTAATGTTGTGTCAGTATATTGAGGGAAGAGTACTGGTTAACAACAGATCCAATTAATGAGATATTCCTGGAAAAAGAAATAGACTGTCACTTGGTCAAATTAAGTTTTTCTCTGAAAAGAAAATGAATTGATTTTTTTGATTTTATTAGTTAACTTCAATTATTGTTGATGTGATTTGTCTTCATTTGAATTGAAGACCACTTTTGGTATATATATCATGTTACGTACTTTATTTTGCAACTTTTACTGTAATTTCTTTCTGAGGCTGTCTCTCTGCTATTTTTAATTCGTTACTGCGTTAAGCTAGACTACCTTACTTTATTTTTGCAACTTTAACTGTAATTTCTGTCTGAGTCTGGCTCTCTGCTATTTTGTATTTGTTACTGCGTTAAGCTAGACTTACTTGCTTTATTTCGCAATTTTTACTGTAATTTCTTTCTGAGGCTGTCTCTCTGCTATTTTTAATTCGTTACTGCGTTAAGCTAGACTACCTTACTTTATTTTGCAACTTTTACTGTAATTTCTTTCTGAGGCTGTCTCTCTGCTATTTTTAATTCGTTACTGCGTTAAGCTAGACTACCTTACTTTATTTTTGCAACTTTTACTGTAATTTCTTTCTGAGTCTGGCTCTCTGCTATTTTTAATTCGTTACTGCGTTAAGCTAGACTTACTTGCTTTATTTTGCAATTTTTGCAGTCATATTTGACTAGTCGAAGAGCGCAGGGAAGTGGGTGATTCGTCTTTCCAAAGCTATCTATATTCTAGAAAATAAAACTGCAATTGTTAAATATAGAATCAAACAAAAAACAATACGTTTAAATAAATATTGACATAGATCTGATTGAAATCATTTTGTCGTTAATGTACTTACCATGAATCATGTCCCGGGGTCATATGATATTACAAAATAATTCCCTGTCAAACGGTGTGTAAATTCTACGTTGTGTCCTAGTGCCGTAAAATCTAGTGAAAACAAATCTCCACGCATCCCATGGTTGTCTCACATAGGCCCTTGTTCGGATGCATGTTTTGCATTGAATACAAACCTCAGTTTGTCACTTTTGTTTCTGACGAGCATTACATTGTAGCTGGTGCTATAGGACTAAATCAAAGACTGGGTTTGCTTTTATAGAAAGCGTTGATGAGCAAATTCGTGTTTGTTCAACGCAAATGTTTTTTCTTGGCTGTCGGACTTAAACAAATACAATACTGTTTAGATGGATTTTTCAAGGTATTTAAAACCGTTTTGGTCTAGAATGTCTGCGTGATATCAGTTATCAGCAATAAGAATTAACATATTCGTTATTTATTGTGTTTTTGTGCCTCACATTTTTTTCCAAATCTGCTGCAAATGTTGAGTGCAATTTAGGCACTCGTCTCTTTTCTTTACCCGATGTTGAAAAATGTCTCGATTATAATCTATGTTTTGTATTTCAAAACAAATTGAATGCTGGCATGGTGTTGTTGTTTCTCCATTTTCTCTCCAAGAGGATTTTCAAACAAAGTGTACTTGTGATTTGGTCCTCTACTGTGTGTTAATTATCATCTGCTGCTGTTGTCATGATCAACAGCGTTCATGAGGTTTGTACGCAGTTGTAAATGATGACATACTGTCTGTGTTGCAACTTTTGCCAGGTTTAAGCCGAGGCCATATGTCCTCATTCGTCCTTCTATCTATAAACGAGAATATCGTGTTTCATTTTAATAAATCAGATTTATGTGTTCCTGAAGTAGGCATCTACATAAGAGGCATGCTGAATGTTTTTCTTGTCTGTTATTTGACTTCTACTTAAAGTTCAGATTTAATAAACGTATATTTGCTGTCTACTTTTTCTTCTCTTAATTAATATATCAACTTAGAACTACAAACACTAGATCATGAAATGTCTATGAATGTATTATTCAGTTAACCATCATGTGGTCAAACTGTGACGTAAAACATTAATCTTGTTCAATGATGATCACGCTAACTCGTTTAGGTCCTTGCTTCAAGCGCTAAAAAACCCAACGACAAAATATTGGTGCAAATAGTATTGGAATTAGGCTTGTACCGTTTATAATACATTGTGTCGTTTATGATACATTGAAATTACAAATTCAGATAATCAATCGATTAATCTGGAAAAGAATCAGTTTTTTAGAGTTAAAATGTGTAAAATGTAATCAATCACGTTCCCCAACTTTCATGAAGGTATGATAGGAAATCGGATCAATCTACATTGATAATTAAACCTTAGGTAATATGGATGTGCCTTGTAACTGATTTTCGTTCATAATGGTGTGACAGCCAATTATTTTCCCTTTGCCAATTAAGATGGGGAAACTAGTCGATTCTTTTTTCTCATTAAATTGGTTGAAACTATAGCTAAGCTGATTCTTTAATCCCTCTATTTTTATTTATTAGGGGGAACTATTGATTAGCTGATCATTTAATTCCTCAAAATTTATGTAAATGCTTATGATTTTTCCTTTTCGAGTAATTAATCAGGTAGCAAATTTTTAATATAGTTTCCCATTATGAACCAATACAGAGGGGGTTCAGAGAACCAATGTTACCCCCATAATCCAATACCATAGGATGAGCGGGAAGGAGAAGAATTGGTTAGCTCATTTCTTTCCTGGTAAAAAGATTACATGGAAGGAGAGTTGCAAAAATCAGCTACCTGAATTATTCACTGGTAAAAAAGCTAGCTATCATTCGAGCATTCGAGTATGTCAGCAACTGCCTTTTAGCATTATGTAAATGGGAAAGTTGCAAAGCAAATGTTAATATAGGGCTAAGGCACCGACAGGGTTTGCTTTTGTTGAAAGCTTTGATGTCGCAAATTCGTGTTGGTTTTTGTTCTTGGCTGTCGGATCGAGCAATCCTCTTTAACAAATACAATATTGTTTAGATCGATTTTTTCAGGGTATTTTAAACCGTTTAAGTCTAGAATATTTGCGTGATATCAGATATCAGCAATAAGAATTAATGTACTCTTTCTTTATTGTATTTTTGTGCCTCAATTCTTTTCTAAATCTGCTGCTTTTGTTGAGTGTAAATTGGACACTCGTCTGTTTTCTTTACCCGAAGTTGAAAAATGTCTCGATTATAATCCATGTTGCGCATTTCAAACAAAATGTTCTTGTGATTTGGTCCTCTACTGTGTGTTAATTATCATCTGTTGCTGTTGTCATGATCAATAGCGTTCATGAGGTTTGAACGCAGTTGTAAATGATGACATACTGTCTGTGTTACAACTTTTGCCAGGTTTAAGCCGAGGCCATATGTCCTCATTCGTCCTTCTATCTAAAAAACGAGAATATCGTGTTTCATTTTAATAAATCTGATTGATGTGTTCCTGTAGTAGGCATCTACATAAGAGGCATGCTGAATTTTTTTCTTGTCTGTTATTTGACTTCTACTTAAAGTTCAGATTTAATACACTTATATTTGCTGTTTACTTTTTCCTCTCTTAATCAATATATCAACTTAGAACTACAAACACTAGATCATGAAATGTCTATGAATGAAGTATTCATTTAACCATCATGTGGTCAAACTGTGACGTAAAACATTAATCTTGTTCAATGATGATCACGCTAACTCGTTTTGGCCCTTGCTTCAAGCGCTAAAATACCCAATGACAAAATATTGGTGCAAATAGTATTGGAATTAGGCTTGTACCGTTTATAATACAGTGTGTCGTTTATAATACATTGACATTACAAATACAGATAATAAATTGATTAATCTGGAAAAGAATCAGTTTTTAGAGTTAAAATGTGTAAAATGTAATCAATCACGTTCCCCAACTTTCATGCAGATATGATAGCAAATCGGATAAATCCACATTGATCATTAAACCTTAAGTAATAAGGATGTACATTGTAACTGATTTTCGTTCAAAATGGTGTGACAGCCAATTATTTTCCCTCTGCCAATTAAGATGAGGAAACTAGTCGATTTTTTTCAATTAAAATTGAAGAAACTAAGGCTAAGCTGATTCTTTAATCCCTCTATTTGTATTTATTATGGAGAACTATTGACTAGCTGATCATTTAATTCCTCAATATATATGTAAATGCTTATGATTTTCCCTTTTCGAGTAATTAATCAGGTAGCAAATATTTAATATAGTTTCCCATTATGAACCAATACAGAGTGGGATCAGAGAACCAATGTTACCCCCATAATCCAATACCATAGGATGAGCGGAAAGGAGAAGAATTGGTTAGCTCATCTCTTTCCTGGTAAAAAGACTACAAGGAAGGAGAGTTGCAAAAATCAGCTACCTGAATTATTCACTGTTAAAAAGGCTAGCTATCATTCGAGCATTCGAGTATGGCAACAACTGCCTCTTAGCATTGTGTAAACGGGAAAGTTGCAGAGCAAATGTTAATTTAGGGCTAAGGCAAAGACAGGGTTTGCTTTTGTTGAAAGCTTTGATGTCGCAAATTCGTGTTGTTTTTTGTTCTTGGCTGTCAGATCGAGCAATCCTCTTTAACAAATACAATATTGTTTAGATAGATTTTTCAGGGTATTTTAAATCGTTAAGGTCTAGAATATTTGCGTAATATCAGATATCAGCAATAAGAATTAACGTACTCTTTCTTTATTGTGTTTTTATGCCTCAATTCTTTACCAAATCTGCTGCTATTGTTGAGTATAAATTAGACACTCGTCTCTTTTCTTTACCCGATGTTGAAAACTGTCTCGATTATAATCTATGTAACGCATTTCAAACAAAATGTACTTGTGATTTGGTCCTCTACTGTGTGTTAATTATCATCTGCTGCTGTTGTCATGATCAAAAGCGTTCATGAGGTTTGAACGCAGTTGTAAATGATGACATACTGTCTGTGTTGCAACTTTTGCCAGGTCGTCCTTCTATTTAAAAAAACGAGAATATCGTGTTTCATTTTAATAAATCTGATTTATGTGTTCCTGTAGTAGGCATGTACATAAGAGGCATGCTGAATTTTTTTCTTGTCTGTTATTTGACTTCTACTTAAAGTTCAGATTTAATAAAGGTATATTTACTGTCTACTTTTTCTTCTCTTAATTAATATATCAACTTAGAGCTACAAACACTAGATCATGAAATGTCTCTGGGTGAAGTATTTATTTAACCATCATGTCGTCAAACTGTGACGTAAAACATTAATCGTGTTCAATGATGATCACGCTAATTCGTTTAGGCCCTTACTTCAATCGCTAAAATACCCAACGACAAAACAGTGGTGCAAATAGTATTGGAATTAGGCTTGTACCGTTTATAATACATTGTGTCGTTTATAATACATTGACATTACAAATACAGATAATAAATTGAAGAATCTGGAAAAAAATCATTTTTTAGAGTTAAAATGTGTAAATTGTAATCAATCACGTTCCCCAACTTTCATGCCGGTATGATAGCAAATCGGTTAAATCCATATTTATCATGAAACCTTATGTAATAAGGATGTAAATTGTAACTGATTTTCGTTCATAATGGTGCGACAGCCAATTATTTTCCCTCTGTCAATTAAGATTGCGAAACTAGTCTATTCTTCTTTCCCATTAAATTGGTAGAAACTATGGCTAAGCTGATTCTTTTATCCCTCTATTTTTATTTATTAGGGAGAACTATTGATTAGCTGATTATTAAATTCCTCAATATTAATGAAAATGCTTACGATTTTCCCTTTTCGAGTAATTAATCAGGTAGCAAATATTTAATATAGTTTCCTCCCTATGAACCAATACAGAGGAGGATCAGCGAACCAATGTTACCCCCATAATCCAATACCATAGGATGACCGTGGAGGAGAAGAATTGGATAACTCATCTCTTTCCTGGTAAAAAGACTACATGGAAGGAGAGTAGGAAGAATCATCTACCTGAATTATTCACTGGTAAAAAAGCTAGCTATCATTCGAGCATTTTGGACGATATTGTGAAACATTTCAGTTTAAGTTTAAGCATTAACTGTACCACGGAGTTTCCATCAATTGAGAAAGAAATTTATTGTTGTTTGTTATACAAGTAAAGTATTCGTCACGTTTAAAATAGATCTCTATCAAAATATTATTTTTCAAAACATAAACTGCTGATAGTAACTATATTTAGATACATATCAAGTATTCAGAAAACAAACAAATTTGTTTTCCTAGGGTCATTAAAAATAGGTTGTCATATATGTGTTTTTTTTAACGTTTTATTTTTTCCACATTCTTTTCACAATTACGTCGCATTAAAATATCAAAACATCAAAACACACGAAATTATCGTTTTGCCATCATCATCATCATCATCATCATCATCATCATCATCATCATCATCATCATCATCATCATCGTTGTCCTCCTCCTCCTTCTCCTCCTCAACATCTTACATAATCCATCTACTCGCTGAAGGAGAGTGAATCATCGACCTCATTATAGTCGTCATACACCATCATCTTTAATCATCACAATCCTAACAATCGTCACTTTATTGTTATAGTGATCATGTCATCATCTTCAATATAATAACACTATTATTTGATGTCATCGTCATTATGATGATACCGTTTTGATAATAATATTTCATTACATTATCATACAATGTAATACTATCAGCACCATCTTGTTCTCAACAGCCGACACATACACACATACACAGATACACACATACATGAACACACATACGCACGGGGGTACATATACACACATACGCACGGGGATACACATACACACATACACACGGGGGTACACATACACACATACGCACGGGGATACACATACACACATACGCACGGGGATACACATACACACACACGCACGGGGAAACACATACCGGTTCATCTAGCACTAAACATATACTAGATACAATGTACACACCTATATGTACACAATCATCATAGTGGACAGGGGTGGGAGCTGGGGTGGGGCGTGCATGGAAACATCGAGTTTTATAAAAGAAACCACTTGTCCACTTTATTAGATATTTTATATGAATTTTGTAGGTTCTATGTTTATATTTCAAGAACTTATATATTGATATCTATGAGACTTAACTTCAAAACTTATGTGATTCTTAAGACCTCGGGAGTTCAATTTACAGACATTTCATTTGAAACATGTATTGTTTAATCAAGAATGCCTATAATGCATTCGGCCTCTTTAGAACGATTTAATTTAATCCAAATAGAAATTTCAATCAAATCTTATCTGTACAAATCTTACAGAAAATCGTATTTTTTAAAATTTATTTTTTATATTATGATTATGCCATAAATGATTTTCACATATTGTTTAATGAAATTATCAGATTAAATCATTCTTTGATACCATGCTTCCAAAAAAATTTCCAAAATAAATGCATACATTCTTCAATTGTGGTTTTCATTTTATGAATGCCACAAGTAGTTTACAGTAATGATAGTCCAACTAGGTTTTTTTATATAGATCCCCCTTACTCACGATGCCTTCAGTACTGTTATGAAAGTCTTTAAGTGAACCATTTTTAGTGAACCCTGCTCGTTTGGCTTTATTATAACATCACGTGTAACTTTTTCAGTCGTTGCGCACAATATACATTGATATAAAATATTAATAATTGTTTTAATATAAGAGACAAGCGGGTTCGGAAGAGCTATAAATAGATGAGTCTGTCCTTCGATAACTGGCCATCGTCCTTTTCTATGGTTGGGGTTATTTTACTGGATTAGATTCGAGATTCCAGTTCAGAAAGTATTTAGTTTGCTTTTCACATTCATTTATCCATTTTACTAGGGAACTATCATATTTCCAATTTTCTTCAGTATCATTGTTTGTTTTCTTTTCAAAACATGGGTATGAATAGTCTTATTTCTTATTTATAACAATAGGGTTTCTACAAACTGAATCTTTTCGTATCAGGTATTAAATCTCTTAAAGTGTCTATAATACCTAACTACTGTTAAATTCCTACTAAAATCTCTAGTTTTGGGGTTATTTTTCTGCAGATACATGTTATCGCCCCAGTCTGATTGTAGTTCAATAACTAGATTGAAAAAAAGTTTGCTAACTCTGTTAAAATAATTTCAAGTTTATTAACAAACCGGCCTGGCACTGTTAGGACCATTTAAAACAAGAAGTGTCAGTTTTTCACCTTCACTTTCGATTTTGAAAGCTGACATATTCCCATAGGCGTCCTTTCTGGAGCTTAAAATTGTATATTCTAAATTATGATCAAAACAGGGCAACCACTCTTGAGTTTGAATGATGGGAATTTAAAACAAAACTGTCAATACCACTATTAGCCCGAATTAATGTTTCCTTTTCTGCTTTAAAGTGGAAATTTTACAGACAGAATGTGCTGTAATGTTTATTTCTCAAGTATGCCAATACGTCTGTTGTTATCTTTTGTCAATAAGACCCTTGAAATTTGCAAATACTATTGTAACATCGTGAGATTTAAAATTATAATATCGATTCATAATGCCGGTGGTGATAAATGTAGTCATTGGTTTGCAATAAAGGAGAACACGAGGAGTAGGGTAAACATATATAACACGCATGAGCATATGCCAAAATATAATTTTGACAGATTTGAAACTTAAAGCCAATTTTCTTAACCAAGCCGTATAGTGTCTAGCTCGCTCTAACTTTGCACTTTGTAACCAGCTCACGACGTCATATTAATTACAAACATTTCCAATACCAGGATTGCACGACGCATTATATTACCATAACCAAGTATACAAAAACAGCACTTTAATTAAATGAAATGTTTTGGAGACAAGAACAGCGTTGTACAGGTAATAATCCAATCTGGTTGTCATATTTCTGACAGCCACTACTTATATTTACATATTAAAGCAACATCAGTGAGAAGTTAAATCATATTTCAAAGTGATAAATGACCGTGCCAATCAGGGTTCTTCATGTATGGACCAATCGGCTGCTCAAGGCATCCTAGTTTTATTACTGTGAACTAGTTTCGGGACACATCATATCTCGCTTTTTTGCATGTCAATTTTTGGAAAGGTGAACATTTATCTTAGCATACATTGTGTCTACTGTAATTATTTTCTATATACAAATGTATGTTTTAGAAATATCAGGGACTACCTAATCGTCAACAAAACCAAACTCTGCACTCAACATCGATTAAGCTAGGGGCAAGATATGAACAAAGAAAATAATTAAATGGAGACTATTGAAAAAGGTACAAGCGAATAAGACCAGTTGTTCCGGAAATATCCATTATACTTTTTCACAATGACAAGTGAAATGTCAAGGATAATGTCTCCCGAAAACCAGTTCAAGGTAACAAAAATAAAATGATTTAATTATCCGCATGCTCTACATATGATGAACTCGAATTGGCACATAAAAAAAGTGTATCACGTTTGAACATAATATGACTTACTACTTTGTATAATCCTACACACTTTTGAGCAATTCAGTGTCGTGTTATATAGGAACTCGAAAGGACACATCAAAAATGAACGTATTGTATGTTACATAATAGGAATTAATAATTAAAAAAATAAAATTATTGTGTATATAGCCAAATATTTCAAGTAAAATCATTTGGCTATATGGTGACGGAAATCGACCACCATCTTTGTAGTCCTGTGTATATTGTTATGATGTCTTAGATTGGATAATATTAAATAAGCAGATGAATGTATTATTGATAAACAAAAAATTGTAATTGTGATATTTTCTGTCGTGAATTTGTAATTCTATTAAATGACATATTTCAGTTTAAATCAGAATTCATTTCTCTTTTATATAAATTCAGCAGTATAACGACAGCACATCCGTTATTGGATGTAACGCTAAAAATATCAAAGCGTGAACGGCACAATTTACTGAACCCAGACAAAATATGACCAAACGGAAGATTTTCATGGAAACCCATTGGAAAAAAGAAGGGAATATTTTGATATCGATGTTCGTCCCATATACGATTCTATCTTGTTACACACTGAAACACATCCAGACAATTGATGGTATCAGGCGACATGTTAAGTAACTTTTTGATTTACAAATATAATTATATCAAAATATCTTTTCCTGTTTATGCCATGAAAGTGTATTATGTTTAATTGCTGATTATTCGTATAAGATATACATTGTATAACTTTTCATTTTGTCATATTCAAGTTTTAGTTCAAACCCCATATTAATGCTAGATGTGTCTGTCATCAAAAGCCTTAATTCCAAAGTTTGTGACAGTTGAAATTTATAATAGCTGAAATTTACGGTGCATTCTACAATAATATAAATAATTTAAAGCATATTAATTAGAATTATAATTTCATTCTTCAAACTCGAGAATATTTGAATAGATCCAAAGTATGTGTCGTCTAACGATATTACACATGAAGCTGCAGCATATGTGCGTGTTACGTCATCATTAAAACATCGACCTTTTAAAGATGACGTAACATACACATATGCTGCGCCTATTAAATTTAGTAATAGATTCAGTTTGCCGAAAAAAACATAATTAGAATGTCCTCCTAGGACTCTTCAGTGATGCAAGGGGCCAAAAGGCTGACATCTTCAATTTCTAAACTAATGTAGAAGCAGAAGGATCAGGTGCGTAAGACCCCTTGAATTTATGAGGTTAGAAGTAAAATTAAACTATTACTGTATAAGTTTTAATCGTGTACTACGAAAATGTGTTTATTATGTACCGTGCCACTGCGAAAATGCGATTAACTGTGTTAAAATATGCTGCACTTTTAAAGTTTAAGAATAGATAGAGTGTGCCGAGAAATGAATTAAATTGCATCATACAGCTGTTTCGTTCTCCTTGGACTCTTCAATGATGCTGAACATAACAAACTAACATATGGCTGATATCTCCCCTTAAGAAGCTACACAGGAGTAACATCCTACTTCATTACTAGTACAGTTGATCTTTACGTGGCAGTTTCTTTTCATCAAGATGTAAATCAAATGAACACCGATCGAAATTACAATTAAATATGCTCGGTAGCAGACAGCGGAAACAAACGTAACCCAATGAAATATCGAAATATTGAAACATTGAGAAATATTCTGTATCTTTATGTGATATGAAGATGGACGATTTTGAGTATGCTCATTAGTGTGCTCCCTTGTTGACAATGATGACTCGGTTCTTATTTTGAGACTTGATGTTTACTGAGATGAGACCAATATTTACATGGCGAGTGTCGTCGATGAAGCAGAAGGCGCTTACTCTTCCGGAGCACATGGTCTTATTATTTATGTACGTTTACGAGGTTATCCATTTGAATCTTTCCTTTGTTCATATTTTGCCTCTCTTTTAATCGATTTTGAATTCGGATTATGGTTTTCTTGGCGCTCTGGTTTTCTCTGATTTGTTTTAATTTTAGTAGTATTAGTTCCTATAGCTAACATTTACTGTATAAAGTAACCTGCTTGGTAAAGTGTTACTTTTATATAACTGGTTTAGCTACCTTTACAATCCTAAAACATCATAATTATAAACAGAATCAGGTTTTTCAATGAATGTAGCAGTAAAAATGTTTCAGTACATTGCTCATAAGGGATGCGGTGAGCACAAAGACGACCTGATGTATTCAGGATAATACCGTAATCCTACTTATTTTTGCGGCGACTTCTTTTCGCGTTTTCATATAAAACGACTGCTTCACCATTTCGCGGCGATTTAATTTCGCGATAAATACGGTCATACATGTTATGTACAGTGCAGTACAGTACTTTTACAGTTTGCATACCCCTGATTGAAACTATTTTGCGCCGATTAATTTTCAATCCTCCGCGAAATACGCGAAAATTAATCGCAAGCGAAAATAAGTTTCTTTACAGTAGTCGTCGCTATCCAGAAGACGGATAGCCTCGGGAAATGAAACAATCAACCAACCGAATATACATTGTACTGTAATGTTCGTGTGTCATCGATAGACGATAACAATGCAACACCCACTTAGGAGGCAGCATTTACATAATAAGGTTTTTGAAAAAGATACATTAAAACAAAAACAATGTTTGTTATTACTACGATCAAACAGATTGATATTTATTACATGTATTTTTATCAATAAAATATACCCAATTCAGTTTTTATCTTAAAAACAAAATAAAAAAACATAAATAGCATGTGACAGTTGGTGATGGTTTCCAACATATACAGCATAGAGATACTTCATATATATTTCTCTACATTCATTGTGTACCCACAGACAGCTTAACAAACATTGGTATCTTATACAGCATAGCAAGGTAACATTGTTCTTGACAACCATACAGCCATGAAATCATCCGTATTGCTGTTGCTCATGGTGACGATTCAGCTCGTATCTACTCATTTGGAAGCTGATCCTTGGGGAAGTATGCGTTTTCTTAAAATGATTATTAGAAAATTATTAAAAACAACACGTGCGCGCTGTTGGCCTTTATCGTAACCTCTGTGTTTACAGTAATATTAATGTCCTTCCATTGCTCTGCTCTGTATGTAATTAGGTGTTTGATATTGTTTTCTTATTTCTCTTACATACTGGGATAAACTATCGTAATTTATTTGGTCTCTAGAGCTTGATCACAATGACATGTCTTCTTTTTGTGATAAATGTTCACAGATATCCTAACTTCTCTCAAAATATGTTGTATCTTTGTGTGATATGAAGATGGACGACTTTGAGTTTGTTCAGTAGTGTGTTCCCTTATTGTGATCGACAATGATCACTCGATTCTCATTTTGAGAACTTGATGTTTACTAGGATGTGACCAAGATTCATATGGCGAGTGTGGTCGAACAAGCAGAAGACACTTACTCTTCCGGAACACCTGGTCTTATTATTTTGTGCTTTTACGAGGGTCTATATGTGCATCTTTCCTTTATTCATATTTTGCGTCTAGTTTAATCGATTTTGAGTTCGGATTATGATTTTGTTAACGCTATGGCATTCTATAATTTATTTTGCTATACCCAACATTCACTGTATAAAATGTCACTTTCATATAACTTGTATGGCTACCTATACAATTCTAAAACATTATATGTTGTCTTAAAATTATACTGTAAACCTACTTACTTTTCACACTTATTTTCGAGTTTTTATATATAACGGCTATTTCGCAGCGATTTAATTTCGCGATAAATACGGTCATAAATATGATGTAATAATTTAATAATAATATACAGCATTTGATATAGAACCCTATCTAGCTAACATACGGCACTCTAAAGCGCTTTACAGTAAATAGATATACAATTCTCATACAATCAATACACTTAACACATACAGTTCTATCATATATAATTCTGAGGAGTTCGCATGAGCTGCCTATACCACCTGGCTAATCTCTCCATATGTGTGTGTATGTATGTGTGTGTGCTGGAGATGAGATGTTTCCAACGGCATCTTTGAGAGTGCCACCTCACTTGAATGCTACAGCACAGATACTGTAATATCAACCCAGGCCATTTTATACTCCAGCTGGGTTGTTGGAGTTGTGACGGCAACAGAAAAACACTCTCTCTGAATGTTCCATGCGTATGACGATTACGGGGATCGAACCCCGGCCCCCTGCATGGAAGGCTGGAGTGTTAACCACTTGACCAATCCGCCCATGTACAGTGCAGTAAAGTACTCTTACAGTTTCCACACCCCTGATTTAAACTATTTCGCGGCGATTAATGTTCAATCCTCCGGGAAATACGAGACACTATCGCACGCGAAATAAATTGCTTTACAGAAGTCGTCGCTAAAAAGTGTAGCAATCGCTTACGTGTCAGCATTTACATAAAATGGTTTTTGAAAAAGATACATAAAAAACAATGTTTGTTATTACTACGATCAAACAGATTGATATTTATTACATGTATTTTTATCAATAAAATATACTAAATCAAGGTTTTAAAAAAATCGAAAAATATAATTAAAATGTGACAGTTGGTGATGGTTTCCAACATATATATAGACAGCATAGATATACCACGTAAATATTCTTCTCTACATTCAATATATACCCACAGACAGCTTACCAAACATTGGTATCTTATACAGCATAGCAAGGTATTATTGTTCCTGACAACCATACAGCCATGAAATCATCCGTATTGCTATTGGTCATGATGACGATTCAGCTCGTATCTGCTCATTTAGAACCTGATCTTTTGGGACGTATGTATTTTCTTGAAATAATTATCAGAAATGTATTAGCACGTGCGCGTAGCCTCTGTGTTTACTGTAATATTAATGTCCTTCCATTGTCCTTCTTGTTTCTCATTCTGGGATAAAAGGTCATACATTCTAAATGTAATTGAATTGGTTTCTTGATCACAATGATATGTCTTCTTTTCGTGAAAGGTGATCACAGATATCCTAACTTATCTCACATTTTTTGTATGATATGAAAATGGACGTTTTTGAATATGCTTATTAGTGTGCTAACTTGTTGTGATTGACAATGGTGACTCGGTTCTTATTTTGGGGACATGTATTTTCTTTGATGTGACCAGGATGACGAGTGTCGTCGATGAAGCAGAACACTCTTACTGCACTCTTCCGGAACACCTTGTCTTATTCCCCTGTACCTTTGCACGTCTCCATGTAAATCTTGTTGATCATATGTTGCCCCTACTTTAATTCATTTTGGGTTTGGATTATGGTGTTGTTCAGGCTTCGGTTTTTTCTAATTATTGTTCTACCTTCAATCAGTCCGATCTTACTAGATGACTTAGATGTGACTAAGATTCACATTGCGGGTGTCGTTGATAAAGAAGAAGACGCCTACTCTTCCGAAACACCTGGTCTTATTGTTTTGTACTCTAACAAGGGTTTCCATGTTAATAATTCCTTTTTTTCTATTTTGCCTGTAAACTTATCGATTTTGAGTTCGGATAATGGTTTTCTTGACGCTGATGTATTACCTTATTTTGTTTTTAAATTTAAAAACAATACTAATATCAAAGTATATACATATGCACATCTGTTGCCGCAGGATCGAAAATATTTAGCATGATACCGAATACGACCGTCATTTGCAATATAGCTTTAATGATAAATGTAAGATACGGACATGAGCACCACAATTAAATTGTAGGAATGCAGCGTCAAATATGAAATTCAAATAAAAAAAAATAAATAAATAATACATTTATTGTAAGTAACGATGTAAAGATTTTGTCGATCAATTTTTTTTTCAATATATGGTCAAAGATACAATGTCAAAGCAAAATTAAGCATTTATAAACTGTAACATACAATTTGAAACATAAATCCTATGTGTTTTAAACGTACATACGCGTGACGGAATAAAGAACCTAACGTAGGCGCACAATTGAAACAGACCCGGAGGCAGCAACCGTAACAATGAATCGGAAACCAGGGGCTGTAGTTATATTTAAAACATTATCATTCGTGATAGTTAGTACATACGCATATTCCTTCCAATAAAATTAACAATATTTTACGAGAAAAAGGAGAAATGAAACTAGTGAGACGAGCGGGACGCCAACACGAGACCTCTAGGTTATGGAGCCAGGACGTTACCACCAGGTCAAAAGGTCCGGACCGGTGGAACTGGTTTTTGTAGTTTCCTTTAATTGATATGCAAGGTCGTGTCTCCACATAACATATGCTATGCTATGGTACTTATATTTTACTATTGTTGGCAGCTTAGGGCGAAGGTATCCCTACACAGGTGAATTGGTAACATTATATTTAAATGTGAAAAGGGCAGACTACCCCCCCACCCCCCCCCCCCCCCCCACCCCCCCAAAAAAAAACAAAAACAAAAACAAAAAAGAAACAAATTTCCAATTTCTAATTTGCTTTGTTTAAAACCAAATGTCAGTGGTATGTAGAACAGGCAGAAGTGTTTATCATTATCGATTTAAACAATATTTGTACGTGTTGCATTTCACTTTTACTTTGAAAGTGTTTCCATGAGTTGTAAATTGACCTGGTCATGTATTGCAGACAGAGGCGGCAAAGCAGCAATTGAAAAACGCAGTATATTCGACCACGATGTAGAACTGCGTAGGTATATAAAGAAACGATTTTGTTTGGTTTCAAAGCTAGCACTACCCAGTCACATACGGGGTAAAGTATGGTGTTAAAAGATACAGTGGTACGTGGTTCGAACTTGCAACCCTTGAGGTTTGAGTCTTCCGTTCTACATTGCCTCAAATGAATGCCAGGGAATGGTATCCTATAGAATATGCTGTCGGTATAAATGTGGTATGTCATGACCAGCAATGTAACAGGTTAACAAGACATTGTTACTCAACACCCTCGGGTTATTGCAGTACTGATAAAAATCCACTTAACGATTTTCAAAAGTTCAGATTTGCTTTGTTTATAACCAAATGTCAGTGGTATGTAGAACAGACAGAAGTGTTTATCATTATCGATTTAAACAATACTTGTACGTGTTGTATTTCATTGTCTATTTGTTAGTTTTTCCACGAGATATAAATTGACACGTTCATGTATTGCAGACAGAGGCGGCAAAACAGCAATTGTAAAACGCAGTACATTCGACCACGATGTAGAACTAGGTAGGTATATAAAGAAAAAGAAGTTGTTTGGGCTTTATTTTTCAATAGTTTGAACATATAAGTAAAAGTACATACACACCTCCTGATGTAGGAAATTAACAATATTTTACGAGAAAGAGAAGAAATGAAACTAGTGATACGAGCGGGACGCAAACCCAAGACCTCTAGGTTATGGAGCCAGGACGTTACCACCAGGTTAAAGGTCCGAACCCGTGGAACTGGTTTGTAATTTCCCTATATTGTTATGCAAGGTCGTGTCTCCACGTAACATATGCTATGCTATGGCACTGATATTTTACTGTTGCTGGCAGCTTAGAGCTGTGAAGGTATCTCTACACAGGTGAATTGGTAACATTATATTTATACGTGAAAAGGGCAGACTATCTGACCCCCCCCCCCCCAAACAAAAAAAAGGAAAAGGATGTGTGAACAAATAAGACTTTTGTCGATGTAAACAAATATATTATATGTCAAATACCAATGCTCTATGTTAATTTGACCTTTGATAATGTTAAAGCATATTTATGGGCTGAGTATTCAAAGGATTTACAAACTGTTATCCGTGGTTAAGGCCTTTGCAACAAGCCAAAGTCTGTCTTAGCTGCCTGAGATGTATACGGTTGCTACTGCTTTTTCGGCGCTCAAAGCCAGCACTTTACAAATCCAGCACTGCCCAGCCACGCACGGGGCTAAGGATGTTGTAAAAAGATACAGTGGTACGTGGTTCGAACCTGCAACCTTTAGGGTTTGAGTCTGCCGTTCTTCCTTGCCTCAACTGAATGACAATGAACGGTATCCTATAACATATGCTGTCGGTATAAATGTGGTATGTCATGACCAGCACGGTAACAGGTTAACAAGACATTGTTGCTCAACACTCTTGGGTTATTGAAGTACTGACAAAAATCCATTTAAAGATTTTCGATATTTCCCCAGAGACCGTCGCAAAATTTCAGATTCGCTTTGTTTAAAACCAAACGTCAGTGGTATGTAGAAAAGACAGAAGTGTTTATCATTATCGGTTTAAACAAAACGTTTGCGTGTTGCATTTCACTGTTTATTTGTTAGTGTTTTCATGAGATATAAATTGACACGTTCATGTATTGTAGGCAGAGGCGGCAAAGCATTTGTAAAACGCAGTACATTCGACAACGGTGAAGATAAAGGTATATAAAGAAAAAAAATTGTTTTGGTTTTATTTTTCAAAAAAATAGTTTGAACAGAATATCGGTAAAATGTGACAAGGGGGTTGCTTTCAAAAACATAGCAGTCGACAATATATCCTTCACACTGTAAGTTTTACTTGTTTTCAAATTTTTTATAAAGTTGTCAACATTTAATAGTGCAGCTGTTCAGTCGGAGGTTTTCTCATTAGAGGATGGATGTACACAGCTGTGAAATTTAACAATCATTTGACAACGCACGTTGGGCGTTTATCTTCAAGATTACACAATATAACGGGACATAGAACGGAAGTAGCATTTTAATAAGTGACAGGAGTTGAATTAGCACAAGTTGACGAGTATCAGAAGTCTCCTAGATGGGAGCAGTGTCAATAGGGACATGTATTATATTTTCAATGCGTTAAGCAGGAAACCTTATTTTGATAGGACATTTCATCAATGTACATCAACAATATCGCACAACAAATGCTAGAAAGCAATAATCCTCCGGATCTGTATCAGAGATTTGTATTTTTCTACCTGCAGGTGTAAACGATGGTGGAATTGATAGGAAACAGATGAAATGATCTTTTTCAATAGTAAAACTTTTGAACAAGCGAGTCGTCTAGAAGACTTTGATCTTCGTATCTGTGATCAGAATAAAGTTGATATAGTGAGTATATAATTACTTATGTGATATGCTTGTATGTAACTCCGATAGTTATAGCTGCTAAGATAATATACATTAGTTCCACTGAATCTCCATCGATATATTGGCAAGTTTAGAAAATACATAGTGAACAACACTATTTTTCTTCATTATATCATTTGTAAATTTGGTATGAAATACTATTACTCGCATTTCGAATTTATTTCTATATTTATAACGGTCGTTATGTACACGAATTTACACAGTGATCTGGTTTTGACGCGGTCCGACCTCGGAGGTCATAACTGCAGGACGCCGCCATGTTTGCGTTACCGTAAAAGAATTTCGAATGCGCATCATTGGAATCAAACGTTTGCGAGAAACCATTTATCGTATAGTCAGACGAAATAATTCCGATATATGTTTTATGTTTCAAAATCATGTAGGAACCAAATGATGGCCGTCAGTAATTAGTTATTGCTCTGAAGCCTGAACGGCGCCATATTTGAACAAATATCCAACCGCCGAGCCTTTTTTTTCGTCGCGTATACGCTAAATTATTCGCAATCAGAGTTTACATAGCTCAAGGAAGGAAAGGTGTAAATATAAAGAGATAATCAAAATTAATTCGAGTATTTGACCAACTAAACTCAAATAAACAAACCACGTGCAACAAAGTATGGACTAATCACTGATGAGAACACAAATTGGCAATGTCGTTATCAAAGAATAATGAGTACACGTCATTACTATGACATAAACCTTGTTAATTTGTATGTAAAGAAAACACTTTTAGCCGCAAAGTAAGCATGTTTGTTTTACATCGCCTTAATAAAAAACAGGAGGAATCTTGTTAAAAATAGCCTGCTGTATAATACTTTTATTTAAGGAAAAGCATTTTATTTTACTTTGTGTGTGTTTTTTTTTTTTAACATAAAAATGAAATAATTGGCCGTATGATACCCAAAATATTAAAACTTTTCTATGGACCTCAGATGAAAGGGTCGCACAAATATTTTCCAGAAAAAAAAAACACCAGACAAATTTTTCCGATCGATTATCCTTTGCTTGTTTTCTGTTATCATATTAGCGTAAATCAAAGAAAGTGATATTTAACAGTTATAAAATATTTTATTGGACATTTTTGTGACTTTAATTGCATATATGTATTTATCTTGTATTTGGTTTGATAAATAATCATATCAATAATCTGAAACAGTACATTGTTTTACTTGATTTTGTATTTTTTATACAACCTTATTACGTAATATTTTTTTTATAATTCCACTATTTATTTTGTTAATCTGTATTTCGTTGGTTTGAAGGAATGCCAGGCAGACCTTGGCCCAGTTGTCCCAAAGGTGATTGGCTTAATCAGTGATTAGCGCAAATTTTAATTATCCTGTAACTTTGACATGAAGTCATATTTGAAGTTATAACTTTGCAGATATCAGATATCTAATAGTGACAGTTTACATGCACACTTTTAACTTGTATATTGACAGAAGTTTTAAAGGTTGAAAATGTTGTTAAATAGTGATTAAGCTAATCATCCTTTGAACAACTGGTCCCTGATGTTTATCTGCTTGATTGAAGTTCTCTTTTCTCTACAGATGGATGGTATCAGATTATCAGAACAGCTAGCAGAACGAAACAACGTTAGATGCCATTTGTTAAAAATAAAAGATGTTTTTAACTGATGTTTTCTTTCCTTGCTTTTATGACATAAAAAGTGTTAAACTTTAGTAATCTCTAGTAGATTTTGGAGCACACAATTTTTAGTGCATTGTCACATTTTATAATAGATACGCGCAATGATGAATTGGCGGCGCACTCACAATACTTGATGAAAAAAGCATATATACAGAAACTGTAATTAGCGCAATCGTAATTTACAGGAAAGTTTTTTGCTTCAAAATCGCTGAAATAATACAGTACACTTGTTGCAATGTCACTTTTTGTATCAGCAATATGACAAGTTAAATTATCTGTAAAAATGAATGAAAGAGCCATTTTCATATCACGATTTGAATAGAATACTTACATTTACAAAAAAAATAAATAAATGGATAAAATGTGGTAACGTGCACTTTAGACTAAAGAAAAACATCTAGGATCTATGTCAAACATTAGTCTTATTTCATATATACATGTATGTAAAGTACCACATGAAAAAAGCATAGCACTTTGAAAAATGCGTTCATAAATAAACAGATTGTATGTGAAAAAAACAAAGATGATGACGTCATTCGTCTATTATATTATGACGTCAAAACTGATGTTCAAATCATATCGGCCCCTGGCAGCACTCAAAGGTGTAATGACGTAAAATTATCCCGGCATGCAAAGGCTTAATCAGAAGTTATACTTGCGTTGTTGTTCTTATTCAACTGACCCCCCTCCCGACCTGGCGTATATCTGAGTATCTCCAGTAGAGTAAACGATATTGTTTCAGTTATAAATATATCAGGTAAATCTAACAGTATTTTCAGTAATTAGAGATTATAATATGACCATTTGGATAGCACACCCCTTATTGACCTGATTTCAGGACTCGAGGTCTGATAAGGGGTGTGATATCAAAATAGTCATACCATAAACTTTTTATCATGATTTTTTTTATCTCGACTAAAAAAAAAAGAAAACATAAAGAATTTCTTTTTTAACATATCACGTAGTTTAAACCATTAACATTGACTGATATTCATAAAATCGTAACACAATTTATCATAAAAAAGGTAAAAATAGAAATACGTTAAAAGCAACATGCAAAAGAAAACCCCAAAGCCCTGCAAATAAAATGGTTATTTCATGATAACTTTGGGAAATAACACAATGGATATCCACGGTTAGAATTTGATCACTCCAAGGGGGGGGGGGGGGGGGGGGTGGGGGGGGGGGGGGTGATATCAACCGTGCTGTATGGTAATTTTAGAGATATCACATATAGAAAAGGGATGTTATCAGTAGTAAACATATCATAATACAAAATATATTTCACAAGCGGGGCTAATATCAGCCACCCGAGTTAAATTTATTTGTTATTACTAAAGGAATCGTTAGATATTCTGTTTTAATAGCAAAACCTACCCGGGCAGCTTTTTAATTTCCCCATTGTCGTTTGCAGATAGTGTTTTGATTGGTCAAATAATAAAAACGAAATATCATATAAAATATCCATAAAAATAGTGCTTCTCACTATTGCAAAATATCATTTTCATATAATGAATGTTTGGTTTTCACTGGTACAAATGTAAAGATTATGTCTCCTACAATATTTACAGAATATTGCACCAGACACTTTGCATTGTCGGCTTTCATTTAACCTAATATCACATTGATTGGTTTTGAAGGGTACTGTTTATGTCTGTGGTGAAGATCATGATGTATGAAGTACTTTGATTGTTCGCTTGTCTTCTTCAGATAATGTGTTTTTATGCTGAGAAACGCAGATAATCTTCTGCTGAGAAGATACTTGAAGTTTCCAAGGAAACGACACATCACACTCATTGTATGTTTTGAATTCGGCTCCATTCAATGACAACGTTATAATTTTCCCCGAATCCCATGACGTCACCATAAGCTGTGTACCCGTGACACATATCCCGGTGCAGAAGCCTATCCGACCATCGGCAACCTTCCAGAGAGTTGTTCCGTCGAAATCTAAGCACCTGATATGCGGGTCGGGGTAGGTTTGATCTGTTACGAAAATTTTCCTCTTAGATGAGATCAACGTAATGTAAGTGAACTTTGTCCTTTCATATGACTCCTCTAAAGTATTCATCCAGACCTCGCCATCAGTTTCAAAGAGCTGCAAGTCGGAGCTGGAACACACAGCTAAGTATTCGCCGTCAGATGCAACAGCCTTACATGCGATATTGGTCTTTAATTTCCGTCCGACTTCAACAACACCATCCTGCAGAACGTCACACTTCGCTAGTTCCTGCGTGTCTGGAATCGACACCATCACGTGATCACGAGTCGAAGAAATCGCTGCTGCGTCATAAGGTGCCGGATGGATGTTGATTTTAAACAACAAGTCGAGAAAAGGGCTAAATACGGACACGGCCTCATTCGTATGATCGATCAGGAGCAGCTTTCCAGAAGGTAGAATTGCGATTCCGGTTATCCATGACGGCTTCCCTTGAAAAGGAAGTTTGATCTCTTCTAAAGGATTATCCTTGCGACTTTGAATAAGTGATTGATCTGATGGATATGTTTGTTTCGTTGTTGAAGCTTCTGTTTCCTCCTTTGGGTTTTCCGTTGTGGTTTTCGCCTCTGCGGTGTCCTCTTGTATGTGGATTTTGCCGAAACTATCAAACTGGCTAACAAAGTTCTTTATCATTGGGTTCATCTTGAAATCTATAGTCTCCTGCGTATTCTTCTTTTTTGCTTCCTCAATCAGAAGTTGCGTACTATTGTACTCCGATTGGACAGTTTCGATGAAATTATCATCAATTTCCTGTTTCTTATCAACCAACTTCTGAATCCGTTCCAATGCAAGTTGTGACTTTTCAAGGCTCGTTTCTAACTTCCGTTTGTCTTTTTCCAACTTTGCAGAACGTTTTGTTTTCATCTTTGCCAGTCGTGTGAGTGCCTTTTCTTCGTGTTTGTTTAGCAATTCATTTATCCTCTTTCTCGTTGATATGATGTCATATAAGTTGCTCAGATTTCGATAAAGACTCCAATGCATTTCGCCTCTTGTCGATTAAGTGCTCAATGGAGTTGCATTGCTCGAAAAGAAGATCCATATGTTCTTTCACACAGGTTGCTTTCGTTGATTTGCGTGATGGCTTTTTATTTGTTCTTTTAACTTCAGAGCGTGCCTCTTTTCGCGTGATGACGTCAGTGCAACGGCGATGTTTAAGAACACACGAGGAACAAATAAACTGAGCATGATCAACACAGAAAAATTCGAGCTCTTTTTCTGGATGATCTACACATGTTTCTGCAGTTTTTCTTCTTGGCGTTTTATATGCATCGATCATTTTACAAACCACGTGGTTGTTTTCAAGCTGATCTACCCATACTTCCGGTTTATTGCGTATATGTTCAGGAACAGAAACATGACGTCGGCATATTGGGCACACATATCCTTTCCGTTCCCCGGTTTGGCTTTTTTTCTCGATTATAAACTTCTTTAGGCATTCTTTACAAAACGTATGCAAGCACGGTAGCGCCTTCGGTTCCTCAAATATCTCAAAACATATGGTGCACGTGATTTGATCTTCTGCCGTCTCTATGATGGCTGTTGCCATGGCGACTATGACGTCCTCAATATGCACAGGGTCTGAAAACAAATATTACTGATCGTTAAAAGTATGACGTCATATATAGACACCCTTTAAAAGCAATGTAAATATACGGATTAACTGATTATTTTGTAAGTGTAGGAAACTGATTATTTTGTAAGTGTAGGAAATTGATTATTTTGTAAGTGTAAGAAACTGATTATTTTGTAAGTGTAGGAAACTGATTAGTTTGTAAGTGTAGGAAACTGATTATTTTGTAAGTGTAGGAGCTCATAAAGCAATTTGAGCACGAGACAAATTCGCGATTACGACTAAAAAATAACAAATGAAATAAAATAAAAAAATAAAAGACTAATACTAATATTTAAAGTGTTTTCTGTGAATGCTTCATAGCTTTTGTGTTCATTATAATCCCATCTGCAGACATAGATTTCGTTTCAGAACTTATAAATGTAAGAAAAGGTCAATAAATGTAACAGCATGAAATTATCTTTCATAAGCCGTGGCAAATATATATTGTTGATGACGCCACAAAATTCGAACCAAGATAATTTTCCAGTTCAGGAGCAGATTATGTATCTCTACACAGGACTCTCTTAGTATTCTACAATTTGTGTTTAAAGTTCATTTCTAGTTATGGTTGTCTAACCCTGAGATGCAAATATTAATAAAATGACATGAGATCCTGGATAAAAGGTCCGTCCTATCTTTGAAAAGGTATTATATTTACTGTATGAGAGGTAATGGTGTGGGTTTCTTAAAGCCTTTCAAATGATGCAATATTTATACATAAGAAAGTTGTAAAAATGAAATTTGAGGAAGGAGATAACTCATACCGATAGTTAAAAACGCCTCATGAGTTTGTTTTGTAAACACTAGGCGTGATAACCTTCCGGGAAATTTAACTCTCAAACAAACTACAAAAATGAATAAATAAATAAATAAACATAAAATATTAAACCTTTCCTCTATCGGAGATTAGTTTATGAAATATCATATATTTAGAATAATTTGATAATCCTAAATTATATTTAATTAAAATTATGACAATCGAACGTAGAAGTATGTTATCTGAAAAAGTCAAATAAAGTTTTAGTAAAACTCGCGACATGTAAATTAAACATGTGCAGTTTATATTTGTTTTCTTCTTCTTCGCCTCAGGACATTCAATTACTGAGAGGTAGCGTCAATGTAACGTTTTAGGGTTTATATACAAAGAACTAAGTGTACTTAATCAGTAAATCGTGGTTGTTGGGCTGTCAGAGAGTGGTATTCCTCAGAAGAGTATGTGCTCATTTTAAAAAAAAACTTATTTTGAGTTTTTGCAAGTAACAAAATCTTCTGCCTATCGTTACGTAACAAGTGTGGACATTATATTTGTCATTGCGTCCATTGGTAACGAATATGAGTATGTATTTTGTATGATAAAACACATACAGTGTATCGAATTTGTTCCATTTCCCAATAATTCTATTCAACTAGTTTACTTGGTTCAAAATCAATGACAGTGTTGTATGTGTATATCATATGTAGCAGAGACACATGTTAGTGATTAGTTTAATTAATGTACTTTGATATGTAGTATTAATATTTTATAGGATTTTCCCATTCGTCCAACGTAATTGGCAACGCGTCCGTAACGTTCGTCGTCTGTAATAATGTATACGTTTTGTGTGCGTTCGTTTCGTCTGTTTTGTACTCTGTAATTGTAGTGTCCGAGTGGTCAGTCTGAAATGTTACGTCATGTAGTGTCTGTTATTTCATTGGTTGTTTTTATTGGACGTTTGGCGGGATTTAGTCTTTGTTAGTGTCAGACATAGTTTTCCTTCGACTGGACAGGACCTGACCAATTTACTTGCAACCAGACCAATCTCTCTGTAAGCCTTTCACTATTTTGATTTTCTAATATTCTCTGATTTTTCTATATACCTCTGTGAAATAAGTTTACATGTTTAGGATACAGGTTACGTACCTTTATTATGGACTAATTAGTAAGAGCTTATGTAAGACGAAATATGAATAAGATCTCAATATCTAACTTTATAAAAACAGCTACAGTTAGTTTATATTTGAAGTAATTATTATTATCATTGTATTCAATTTAAATGTTTTATGAAAAAGATATATTTGGTAAAAGTTAAAGCTTGATGTGTGTAATATGCGAGGTAGTATAGAAGGGTTTTGTTTGGGTTTTTAGCGTGTAACGTTTGTAATACCTGTAGACGTGCGAGACATGCACGGTTGCTCCGTACCTGGGACGAGAGCGTTGAGTCACACTCAGGTATGCGTATTTCATATCTGAATGATTAATTTGTATAATTGGTTTAAATGTAAAGATAAATCTATCCTTTACTTTCATTTTAACTGTGGATCTTTGTAGAAATGTGGTTTTGTAATTGTAATAGCGTAAAGAATTGTTTCAGTAGTTTTGCCATTGTACGAGTTATTTCCCTTTGTGTATGCGAGATGCGAATGTATGGTTAGCTTGATAAGGTATTGATTATTGTTTAATTATTTGTTACATTGCTTTTAAATGACGTCCCAAAGGAATAAACCTTGAACTTAAACCCCGTGGACTTGTTATTTTTGAACATAAATCTTCATATTCAGGTTTCCCAAAATTACAATGCACATGATCTTATACATATCATGCGATATAACGTATTCGTAACAAACATGGTAATTCTAGACAAAGATTATACAAATCTGTAAAATGCTTCATATTTTTTTTTCTGTATCGCCAAGCAAAACAAAACATTATTATTATTACAGTTCTTCAAGAAGCTTACCTTATAAGCGTATTGAAGAACTGTATTTAAATAAGACTGAAGAATCAAATAATGATTAAATGTAAAAAGCAACGAGCAAGTTTTAGTCTTATAAACTTATACAGCCCTGTCATTAGTTCGTAAAAAGGGAAATATGCTCTGGACCATTAAAATATTAATCTTGAAAGACATTCTTCACTACTTTAATGAGTAAAGATTGTTTTTTTTTTTCAGTTATTCGATCTGACAAACACTACTATATGTATTACAAGTATCGACATTTTATATACAAACAGGAGTTGCCTCCCTTAATCGATGTTTATTACCGTTGAATTATATACAGGTACATGTGTCATTAACGCTACGTTATATCTATACACTTCAAAGTAATGCACTCATTATACACGTGTGGAATGCCATAAGAAAGGAACAGCTTTGTATGGAGTCATTTTTTCAGTTGCCAGGCACAACAGTGACTGAACATATTCTTTTACGTATGTCACGTATGTCATTTTAAACGTACAGTATACGTGTGACATATATGATGATGTTAGCGTTTTACTTACCTTTGATATACCCTAATGACGACCTGGCAGCATTTATATAATATGTTTTTTGAAAAAGATACATTAAAACTAAAACAATGCCTGTTACTGCTACGATCAAACAGATTGATATTTATTACATGTATTTTTATTAATAAAATGTACCCAATAAAGTTTTTAAAAAATCGACAAATATAAATAGCATGTGACAGTTTGTGATAGTTTCCAACATATACAGAGACAGCATAGAGATACTACATATATATTTCTCTACATTCATTGTGTACCCACGGACAGTTTAACAAACATTGGGATTTTATACAGCATAGCAAGGAAACATTGTTCCTGACAACCATACAGACATGAAATCATCTGTATTGCTGTTGCTCATGATGACGATTCAGCTCTTGTCTGCTCATTTGAAAGCTGATCCTTCGGGAAGTATGTATATCTTTTTCAGTATATTTCCTCTTAGCTTTTGTTGTGTTTTTCACAAAGTATGCTCCAAGATAGCTCACTACCATATAATTGTATCGTCGTCCGCCTTTCTTGGAAAATAAAGCTCTCATAACAAGAGTTCGAAGACGTTCCTTCAATTTTGTATGAGGTATGGTAGTGTACATCGTAGAAAAATCTAATGTTTTGATAGAAAAACTTTTTTATGAGTGTTTTTCAAGATTGATCAAAAGATCTGTCGAGTTTTTCAAAATCCACATCCCATTTTTTCCATTTCTGGAGTAAATACAATAATACTGAAGCCCTGGTGTTATGGTACTAAGAGTGGCAGTAAAAAGTTTCACTTACTAGAGCAAATACAATTGTCACAATGACAAAGTAATAAATAACTATGTGATATTGCTGATCATACGACCATAAATTTGTCAAAAATGTACATACTTTTGTTATATATGTATGTTTGCTCCGGACCTTTCTATAAAGAAGCTGTACCTGTCACCGACTCATCAGGATAATGCCTGTTTATAAAATGATTATCATATATACATCATTTCATCTTTAAACTTTCAACTTTATACCGCCAAATATTTTTTTGTGGAATCATATTCGAGATTCTGACTCCCTCCAAAAATCATTTTCATTAATGAGTTTACCTTAGTTTGCTACAGTTTTAGTTTTTAAATTATTTACTTATTTGAGCAATCGCTAAAGCTCCAGGCATGTGTTACTTTTAAAGAGTAAATTTGATGGACCTGACATTTACGTGGATATGACTTAAATGGACATGGCGGATGTCAATGACAAAACAGAGAACGCGCAACATTCTGGACGTATTATTTTGTTTTTGTTTATTTGTTTATTTTTGTTTCAAAATGCTCTCTTGTATAACTTCCTCTTTTCGTATTTTGCTCCTACATATAGTTTAATAGTTTTTGAGCTCGGATCATGGCTCGAATCAGGGTGATAAGCTTAATGTATTTTTCAAACTTTAATGATTATGTTAATATACGAGGTAAAATCTTACAATTTTGCATGTTAATTGACACTGTATCAAGTTTGATATGTGCAAAGTTGTACTTAGATATATAGTTTAATTGTATAGTTACAGGATAATTAAAATTTGAGCTAATCACTGATTAAGCTAATCAAGTTTTAAACAGCCGGACCCTGCTGTTTATTTTGGCTCACCAGAGGATAGTTTGATTGAAAGATGTCTAGGATCATTTCAAAAATCACACGTGAAGTAGAAACTTATACAAGACATTCAATGTAGAGATTGTACACCAAAAAACATTTCATAACTTCCCTGGACAAGGAACTCGCGACTTCATGTTAAAAATTTGACCAACGTCTTATGTAAATGTCAAAAAACGATTTGATTAGTGAACCTTCTTGGCTTAATCATGTGATGTAACATGCATCGTGACAGTTGAATAACATTACAAAGATTATGATATATTGCGGTGCGTGCAATTTTACATAGTTTCATAACTTGTTTTTTTTTAACAATAGTAATATATTACGGAATGCCTTTATATAAGGTGAGTAATTTTATTGGAGCCAGTTTTATCAACGTGATGTATGAGAGGTGCAACTTCATTTTTAAATCATCGAGGAGAGTGCGTTTGTACTAAGCAGGTTTGCTTTGTACATTCATAATGATTTTACTTATATTTTACAAAATTAGCTTTTAAGCTTTAGTAACACCGAACTCAATGTGTAAGTGAAACAAGAACGTGCATTTATTGTGAACTTAAGTATGATATTTTGTGATATTTTAATTGTATAAATATTATATTATTTAATTTGCTCTGTTATATTGTAAATACATTTATTAATACTTTAATATTTACATACTGATTCTTACCTTAACTATTGTATGATACGCGCAATTTTAACATATTAGAAAGTACGATCTGCACATTTCTCCTATGTTAAAGGCGATAATCATTGACTTGAAGATAGTTTTCCATGAATACAATAGTTGTAATGTTTATTTAAATATCACACATATATATTTCATTGTAATACATATACACTAAATATTTCAGGTTGCTCTACAACTCCATCACCGTCAACATTGGAAAAGTCATAACACAACGGGAGTAAATCGTGTGTAATTTTCCAGGAATACAATAGTTGTAATCACCACCTACATCATCAAAAACATCTTTCCTGGCGATTATCAATATCAACGGGGATACCAGAAACCATAGATCTACGTCAAGCGTGTGAAAGTGAACCAAGTGGTATTTACATAAAAACTCAAATGATCAAGTCAATGATTATTGCCTTTAACATACAAGAAATGGGCAAATCATACTTTCTTATATGTTAAAATGTAAACATGTACATATATAGGCCATAGCTTAGACGACACAATGTCGTTTAAGATGTTATGCCTATGGATGCATACGAAGAGGCAGAAAGCAAGCACAATAAATCAACAATACCGAGACCATCTTCCTCGGGGAACTTGATGAATGATCGATAACATTCATCGGAATTCGTTTTCTATCAGACCAATGTTAAATTCACAAATCAAGAATTCAACACGAGCGAAAGTGGGGAAAATGACAGAGAACAAAATACGTTCATGGTTTGAGAAAATTAAAATACCGCAAACTGTCTGTCGTTGTCTGTGTCTTACAATTGAAACTGTTTCATTGATTTCGACTTTTTCTCGGATAATTCTAAGACTTAACCATTGTCTAGATCCAGAAACTCTATATATTAATTTTTAATCAACTTATGAATACTTCAGTGACATCCGGAATATTATGAAGTATTTTTGAGTATGTACTTCCGGATGGATCCATTGACATAAAATGGGAATTATTTTACAAATATTAGCTGGTTGAAGCTGATATAATACTTGTGAGCCGCAAAGAGTAAATATTTCGCAAACAATGAAAACAAATTATCAGAAAAACGTCATCGGAAAAAGTTAACATACTTAAATGTGCAGAAACAGTCACAAAGTACAAAGGAAAGTGATACTGAAAAGGACGACCATAAGAGGAATTTACGTTTTAAATTGCTCCAAATACAAATACACATTCTCGTAAGTATGTAGACAAGCAGACAGGAATACAGGGTTTACAATGTAACGGATAACAAGATGACGTACACATGTATGTATAGCATATGTGTTGATCAATAATGAATTAGTCAGTGTCTTTGTCTTTTGAAATACCTACAGATGCATGTCGTGTGAAACACCTACTGATGTCGGTAGTCTTAGCATATTTAAGGGAAGTTAATTCAAACGAAGTTTGTATTATCTCCGGTATTTTATTATTATGAAAACTGATTGTTGTGTTAAGGACTAGGTGCAGCTATATTGGTTGTTACTTGGTTGAAAAGCGTAATATTGGTATTTCAATATTTCCTTTATTATTAGCTTTATCCCATTATGTTTAATATTGATATATTAAAAATCTATACTTACAAAACAAAATATTCAGTAATTAATATCCAAATAGAAGTGCACAAATATTTTTTCATATTGTTATTTAAAACATTTAAAAAAATAATAATTAAGTACATTGTAACTGCAATGTTCATTGAATGATAGCCCAGTGTTAAAATTTCAATATTAGTCTGTTTATCAGAGTATCAGGGAGACATTTTTAAAATTTGATCCTGATGTGATCGATGTTCAGAATGTAAGTAAGTTGCCATACTTGTGACGAGTAGGTTCTCTTCTTCTGCGGTTCTCAAGTGAAAGAGATATCTATTCAAAAAACGAAGGCTCTATCATTCTATCAATCTGTATATATTACAAAATTACTGTTTTGATTATCTTTTGCGGTATTCTGCAAACGTGCACGCGTTTTGGGGCATATAACTCAAAACATCTGAAAAACAACCAAACGTACCAAAATTTTGGTTGAAATTATTGATTCTTCATCACAAAATACACTTGGTAGTCTATTTTGGTGATGTATTTTGCAGTATTTAGTAAAATAACACGTTTTGGTAAAAACGCCTCCGCAATATTGAATTGTCCAGTACCTAGTCCTTAACATGCAGAAATTATAAGCACACCCGAAATGAAATGTTAAGCTGTTGTAATCTGTCTCAATATGAACAGAAGACCACTCCACAATATGTTTAAATATGTCAGTAGTCAAAGCTTAAGTAAGAGGATTAAATTCAATCTAAATTATCCGGAAATTTATTAAGATAACAATTGGTTGATTTATTTACATGCATACGTTTTATTTATTAAGTTTTTAAAACTGTATTTATTCAGTAAATGGCAAATTTATAACCAATTCAGACTACCAACAATAATTGGAAAACATGTACGACGTACTTAAAGCAGTTTGTTTCCTTAAATCAAATATTACATGCATAGATAACTGAATTACATATATCATTGTGATATGAAATAACTAACAGAGGAAAAGGAAAAGCTTAATGCGACGTATTAGTCCCAATTTCTTTCTATTATTACAATAATTGGCTATAGACTTTCCTTATAACATGTACTTACAATTAATCATTGTTAATTGATATAATCAGTCCCAATATGATTTTGTCACAGTATCTTGATTAATACAAATAATTGGAAAGCCAGGTGAAAATATCACTTAAACTAAATTACTTTAACTCAAGGTGAAGAGTCAGACCGTTAAATTACATTATTATTATATTAGTCTTTATTGAGATATATAAGGTGTCAATATTGATAAATTGTATTAAAAACTAGTACGCATGTACATTGTTCATCTTGCAAAGACTGATCTGTACATTGTTAAACTGCCTTTTGTTTGGTTGATGTTTATTGTATCCAGCACAATAATAGAATTTTTATTTATACTTAACATGGAATAACTTTTAATTTTAGCAAACGATTTGGCATACTGTTATCCATTCTGTTAATGTCAACCCCTAACGTTTGCGAGTTAATTTGGTTAAATGATAACTTTGAAGTTCAGAAAGTATATAATTATAATGGAAATAATCAATTGATAATAATTAATCAATTAGTCAATGTTTTGTATTAATGAAATTAAATGGCTGAGTTGAAAGTTGATATGAAATTTGACTAGATATTGGTGATAAGTGGACTGATTTGACCAAAAGCTATCTATATTTTAGAAAATAAAACTGCAATTGTTAAATGTAGAATCAAACAAAAAACAATACGTTTAAATAAATATTGACATAGATCTGATTGAAATCATTTTGTCGTTCATGTACTTACCATGAATCATGTCCCTAGGTGATATGATATAACAAAATAATTCCCTGTCAAACGGTGTGTAAATTCTACGTTGTGTCCTAGTGCCATAAAATCTAGTGAAAAATCTCCACGCATCCTATTGTTGTCTCACATAGGCCCTTGTTCGGATGCATGTTTTGCATTGAATACAAACCTCAGTTAGTCTCGTTTGTTTCTGACGAGCATTAGCTGGTGCTATAGGGCTAAAGCAAAGACTGGGTTTGCTTTTATGGAAAACTTTGATGCGCAAATTCGTGTTTGTTCAACGCAAATGTTTTTTTCTTGGCTGTCGGACCGAGCAATACTCTTTAACAAATACAATACTGTTTAGATGGATATTTTCAAGGTATTTAAAACCGTTTTGGTCTAGAATGTCTGCGTGATATCAGTTATCAGCAATAAGAATTAACGTACTCTTTCTTTATTGTGTTTTGTGGCCTCAATTCTTTACCAAATCTGCTGCAATTGTTGAGTGCAAATTGGGCACTCGTCTGTTTTCTTTACCCGACGTTGAAAAATATCTCGATTATACCCCATGTTACTCATTTGAAAACAAATTGCATGTTGGCATGGCGTTGTTGTTTCTCAATTTTCTCTCCAAGAGGATTTTTAAACAAAGTGTACTTGTGATTTGGTCCTCTACTGTGTGTGAAATATCATCTGCTGCTGTTGCCATGATCAATAGCGTTCATTAGGTTTGAACGCAGTTGTAAAAGATGACATAATGTCTGTGTTGCAACTATTGCCAGATTGAAGCCGAGGCCATATGTCCTCATTCGGCCTTCTTTTTAAAAAAACGTGAATATCTTGTTTCATTTTCACAACTGGTATTATATCTGATTTATGTGTTCCTGTAGTAGGCATGTACATAGGAGGCGTGCTGAACTGTTCCCCAACTTTCATGTAGGTATGATAGCAAATCGGATAAATCCACATTGATCATTAAACCTTACGTAATAAGGATGTACATTGTAACTGATTTCCGTTCATAATGATGTGACAGCCAATTATTTCCCCTTTGCCAATTAAGATGAGGAAACTAGTCGATTTTTTTTTTCAATTAAATTGGAAGAAACTAAGGCTAAGCTGATTATTTAATTCCTCTATTTTTATTTATTAGGGAGAACTTTTGATTAGCTGATCATTTAATTCATCAATATTTATATAAAAGCTTATAATTTTCCCTTTTCGAGTAATTAATCAGGTAGGAAATGTTTAATATAGTTTCCCCTTATGAACCAATACAGAAGGGGATCAGCGAACCAATTTCCCCCATAATCCAATACCATAGGATGAGCGGGAAGGAGAAGAATTGGTTAGTTCATCTCTTTCCTGGTAAAAAACTATATAGAAGGAGAGAGGTAAGAATCATATACCTGAATTATTCACTGGTAAAAAAGCTAGCTATCATTCAAGCATTCGAGTATGGCAGCAACTGCCTCTTAGCATTGTGTAAATGGGAAAGCTGGCTTTGCTTTTGTTGAAAGCGTCGAAGTCGCAAATTCGTGTTTATTTTTTTACTTTGCTGTCGGCTCTAGCAATCCTCTTTAACAAATACAATATTGTTTAGATAGATCATTTCAGGTTATTTTAAACCGTTAAGGTCTAGAATATTTTCGTGATATCAGATATCAGTAATAAGAATTAACGTACTCTTTCTTTATTGTGTTTTTGTGCCTCAATTCTTTTCCAAATCTGCTGCTATTGTTGAGTATAAATTAGACACTCGTCTTTTTTCTTTACCCGATGTTGAAAACTGTCTCGATTATAATCTATGTAACGCATTTCAAACAAAATGTACTTGTGATTTGGTCCTCTACTGTGTGTTAATTATCATCTGCTGCTGTTGTCATGATCAAAAGCGTTCATTAGGTTTGAACGCAGTTGTAAATGATGACATACTGTCTGTGTTGCAACTTTTGCCAGGTCGTCCTTCTATTAAAAAAAACGAGAATATCGTGTTTCATTTTAATAAATCTGATTTATGTGTTCCTGTAGTAGGCATGTACATAAGAGGCATGCTGAATTTTTTTCTTGTCTGTTATTTGACTTCTACTTAAAGTTCAGATTTAATAAAGGTATATTTACTGTCTACTTTTTCTTCTCTTAATTAATATATCAACTTAGAGCTACAAACACTAGATCATGAAATGCCTCTGGGTGAAGTATTTATTTAACCATCATGTCGTCAAACTGTGACGTAAAACATTAATCGTGTTCAATGATGATCACGCTAATTCGTTTAGGCCCTTACTTCAATCGCTAAAATACCCAACGACAAAACAGTGGTGCAAATAGTATTGGAATTAGGCTTGTACCGTTTATAATACATTGTGTCGTTTATAATACATTGACATTACAAATACAGATAATAAATTGAAGAATCTGGAAAAAAATCATTTTTTTAGAGTTAAAATGTGTAAATTGTAATCAATCACGTTCCCCAACTTTCATGCCGGTATGATAGCAAATCGGTTAAATCCATATTTATCATGAAACCTTATGTAATAAGGATGTAAATTGTAACTGATTTTCGTTCATAATGGTGCGACAGCCAATTATTTTCCCTCTGTCAATTAAGATTGCGAAACTAGTCTATTCTTCTTTCCCATTAAATTGGTAGAAACTATGGCTAAGCTGATTCTTTTATCCCTCTATTTTTATTTATTAGGGAGAACTATTGATTAGCTGATTATTAAATTCCTCAATATTAATGAAAATGCTTACGATTTTCCCTTTTCGAGTAATTAATCAGGTAGCAAATATTTAATATAGTTTCCTCCCTATGAACCAATACAGAGGGGGATCAGCGAACCAATGTTACCCCCATAATCCAATACCATAGGATGACCGGGGAGGAGAAGAATTGGATAACTCATCTCTTTCCTGGTAAAAAGACTGCATGGAAGGAGAGTAGGAAGAATCATCTACCTGAATTATTCACTGGTAAAAATGCTAGCTATCATTCGAGCATATTGGACGATATTGTGAAACATTTCAGTTTAAGTTTAAGCATTAACTGTACCACGGAGTTTCCATCAATTGAGAAAGAAATTTATTGTTGTTTGTTATACAAGTAAAGTATTCGTCACGTTTAAAATAGATCTCTATCAAAATATTATTTTTCAAAACATAAACTGCTCATAGTAACTATATTTAGATACATTAGGGTCATTAAAAATAGGTTGTCATATATGTGTTTTTTCTAACGTTTTATTTTTTCCACATTCTTTTCACAATTACGTCGCATTAAAATATCAAAACATCAAAACACACGAAATTATCGTTTTGCCATCATCATCATCATCATCATCATCATCATCATCATCATCATCGTTGTCCTCCTCCTCCTTCTCCTCCTCAACATCTTACATAATCCATCTACTCGCTGAAGGAGAGTGAATCATCGACCTCATTATAGTCGTCATACACCATCATCTTTAATCATCACAATCCTAACAATCGTCACTTTATTGTTATAGTGATCATGTCATCATCTTCAATATAATAACACTATTATTTGATGTCATCGTCATTATGATGATATCGTTTTGATAATAATATTTCATTACATTATCATACAATGTAATACTATCAGCACCATCTTGTTCTCAACAGCCGACACATACACACATATACAGATACACACATACATGAACACACATACGCACGGGGGTACATATACACACATACGCACGGGGATACACATACACACATACACACGGGGGTACACATACACACATACGCACGGGGATACACATACACACATACGCACGGGGATACACATACACACATACGCACGGGGAAACACATACCGGTTCATCTAGCACTAAACACATACTAGATACAATGTACACACCTATATATACACAATCATCACAGTGGACAGGGGTGGGAGCTGGGGTGGGGGCGTGCATGGAAACATCGAGTTTTATAAAAGAAACCACTTGTCCACTTTATTAGATATTTTATATGAATTTTGTAGGTTCTATGTTTATATTTCAAGAACTTATATATTGATATCTATGAGACTTAACATCAAAACTTATGTGATTCTTAAGACCTCGGGAGTTCAATTTACAGACATTTCATTTGAAACATGTATTGTTTAATCAAGAATGCCTATAATGCATTCGGCCTCTTTAAAACGATTTAATTTAATCCAAATAGAAATTTCAATCAAATCTTATCTGTACAAATCTTACAGAAAATCGTATTTTTTAAAATTTATTTTTTATATTATGATTATGCCATAAATGATTTTCACATATTGTTTAATGAAATTATCAGATTAAATCATTCTTTGATACCATGCTTCCAAAAAATTTTCCAAAATAAATGCATACATTCTTCAATTGTGGTTTTCATTTTATGAATGCCACAGGTAGTTTACAGTAATGATAGTCCAACTAGGTTTTTTTATATAGATCCCCCTTACTCACGATGCCTTCAGTACTGTTATGAAAGTCTTTAAGTGAACCATTTTTAGTGAACCCTGCTCGTATGGCTTTATTATAACATCACGTGTAACTTTTTCAGTCGTTGCGCACAATATACATTGATATAAAATATTAATAATTGTTTTAATATAAGAGACAAGCGGGTTCGGAAGAGCTATAAATAGATGAGTCTGTCCATCGATAACTGGCCATCGTCCTTTTCTATGTTTGGGGTTATTTTACTGGATTAGATTCGAGATTCCAGTTCAGAAAGTATTTAGTTTGCTTTTCACATTCATTTATCCATTTTACTAGGGAACTATCATGTTTCCAATTTTCTTCAGTATCATTGTTTGTTTTCTTTTCAAAACATGGGTATGAATAGTCTTATTTCTTATTTATAACAATAGGGTTTCTACAAACTGAATCTTTTCGTATCAGGTATTAAATCTCTTAAAGTGTCTATAATACCTAACTACTGTTAAATTCCTACTAAAATCTCTAGTTTTGGGGTTATTTTTCTGCAGATACATGTTATCGCCCCAGTCTGATTGTAGTTCAATAACTAGATTGAAAAAAAGTTTGCTAACTCTGTTAAAATAATTTCAAGTTTATTAACAAACCGGCCTGGCACTGTTAGGACCATTTAAAACAAGAAGTGTCAGTTTTTCACCTTCACTTTCGAATTTGAAAGCTGACATATTCCCATATGCGTCCTTTCTGGAGCTTAAAATTGTATATTCTAAATTATGATCAAAATATGGCAACCACTCTAGAGTTTGAATGATGGGAATTTAAAACAAAACTGTCAATACCACTATTTGCCCGAATTAATGTTTCCTTTTCCGCTTTAAAGTGGGAATTTTACAGACAGAATATGCTGTAATGTTTATTTCTCAAGTATGCCAATACGTCTGTTGTTATCTTTTGTCAATAAGACCCTTGAAATTTGCAAATACTATTGTTACATCGTGCGATTTAAAATTATAATATCGATTCATAATGCCGGTGGTGATAAATGTAGTCATTGGTTTGCAATAAAGGAGAACACGAGGAGTAGGGTAAACATATATAACACGCATGAGCATATGCCAAAATATAATTTTGACAGATTTGAAACTTAAAGCCAATTTTCTTAACCAAGCCGTATAGTGTCTAGCTCGCTCTAACTTAACAATTTGTAACCAGCTCACGACGTCATAATAATTACAAACATTTCCAATACCAGGATTGCACGACGCATTCTATTACCATAACCAAGTATACAAAAACAGCACTTTAATTAAATGAAATGTTTTGGAGACAAGAACAGAGTTGCACAGGTAATAGCCCAATCTGGTTGTCAAATTTCTGACATTAATTGGTGTGTAACATACATTGGCTTACCTATAAATTTAATTGTGAGCTAACGAACTACGTTGAATATGCACACAGAATTGAAAGAAATATACAGCATCTGCTATAACGCCCTATTAAGCGTGAATAAACTACAGTATTCTCTAAAGCGATTTACATAGATAAACATGTTTAACCAAGCAACACAGTATACAATACAATGAAGGTTAATCAAAACATGTTATGCTTTAATGGATGTTCAATATATAACAACCACTACTTATATTTACATATTAAGGTATACATCAGTGAGAAGTCAAATCATATTTCAAAGTGATAAATGAGCGTGCCAATCTGGGTTCTTCATGTATAGACCAATCAGCTGCTTAAGGCATCCTAGTTTAATTACTGTAAACTGGTTTCGGGACGCATCATATTTCGCTTTTTGCATTTTTTGGAAAGGTGATTATCTTAGCATACAATGTGTCTTCTGTTATCATTTTCTATATACAAATGTATGTTTTAGAAATATCAGGGAATACCTTAGCGTCAACAAAACCAAACTCTGAACTCAACATCGACTAAAGTAGGGGCAAGATATGAACAACGAAAATAATTAAATGGAGACTATTGAAAAGGTACAAGCGAATAAGACCAGTTGTTCCGGAAATATCCATTTTCTTTTCACAATGACAAGTGAAATGCCAAGGGTAATGTCTCCCGAAAACCAGTTCAAGGTAACAAAAATAAAATGATTTAATTATCCGCATGCTCTACATATGATGAACTCGAATTGGCACATACAAAAGTTTATCACGTTTAAACATGATATGACTCACTACTTTGTATAATCCAACATACTTGTGGAGCAATTCAGTGTCGTGTTATACAGGAACTCGAAAGGACACATCAAAAATGAACGTATTGTATGTTACATAATAGGAATTAAAAATTGAAAAAAAAATAAAATTATTGTGTATATAGCCAAATATTTCAAGTAAAATCATTTGGCTATATGGTGACAGAAATCGACCACCATCTTTGTAGTCCTGTGTATATTGTTATGATGTCTTAGATTGGATAATATTAAATAAGCAGATGAATGTATTATTGATAAACAAAAAAATGTAATTGTGATATTTTCTGTCGTGAATTTGTTATTCTATTAAATGACATATTTCAGTTTAAATCATAATTCATTTCTCTTTTATATAAGTTCAGCGGTATAACCCAGGTTACAACGACAGCACATCCGTTATTGGATGTAACGCTAAAAATATCAAAGCGTGAACGCCACAATTTACTGAACCCAGACAAAATATCACCAAACGGAAGATTTCCATGGAAATCAATTGAAAAAAAAGAAGGGAATATTTTGTTACCGATGTTGGTCCCATATACGATTTTATCTTGTTACACACTGAAACACATTGAGACAATTGCTGGTATCCGGCGACATGTTAAGTAACTTTTTGAGCTACAAATATATTTATCCTAAAATATTTTTTCCTGTTTATGCCATGAAAGTGTATTATGTTTAATTGCTGATTATTCGTATAAGATATACATTGTATAACTTTTCATTTTGTCATATTCAAGTTTTAGTTCAAACTCCTCATTAACGCTAGATGTGCTTGTCATCAAAAGCCTTAATTCCAAAGTTTGTGACAGTTGAAATGTATAATATCTAAAATTTACGGTGCATTCTACAATAATATAAATAATTTAAAGCACATTAATTAGAATTATAATTTCATTCTTCTAATTCGAGAATATTTGAATAGATCTAAAGTATGTGTCGTCTAACGATATTACACATGAAGCTGCAGCATACGACTTGTGTGTGTTACGTCATCATTAAACATCGACCTTTTAAAGATGACGTAACATACACATATGCTGCGCCTATTAAATTTAGTAATAGAGATACAGTTTGCCGGAAAAAAATAGGGGCCAAAAGGCTAAAATACTAAATTTCTAAAGTAATGTAGAAGCAGAAGGGTCAGGTGCGTAAAACCCCTTTTATTTATGAGGTTAGAAATAAAATTAAACTAATACTGTATAAGTTTTAATCGTGTACTACGAAAATGTGTATATTATGTACCGTGCCACTACTCAAATGTGATTAACTGTATTAAAATATGCTGCACCTTTTAAGTTTAATAATAGATAGAGTGTACCGAAAAATGAATTAAATTGCATCATACAGCTGTTTCGTCCTCCTTGGACTCATCAGTGATGCTAAAGATAACAAACTAATATATGGCTGATATCTCCCCTTAAGAAGCTACAGAGGAGCAACATCCGACTTCATTACTAGTGCAGTTAATCTTTATGAGGAAGTTTCTTTGATGTAAATCAAATGAACACCGATCGAAATTATAATTAAATATGCTAGGTAGCAGAGAGCGGAAACAAACGTAACCCAATGAAATATCGAAGACAAGTACATGTCGAAATATTCTGTATCTTTATGTGATATGGAGATGGGCGATTTTGAGTATGCTCATTAGTGTTCTCCCTTGTTGACAATGATGTCTCGGTTCTTATTTTGAGACTTATTATGTTTACTGAGATGAGACCAATATTTACATGGCGAGTGTCGTCGATGAAGCAGAAGGCGCTTACTCTTCCGGAGCACCTGGTCTTATTATTTTTGTACGTTTACGAGGGTATCCATTTGAATCTTTCCTTCGTTCATATTTTGCCTCTCTTTTAATCGATTTTGAATTCGGATTATGGTTTTCTTGGCGCTTTAGTTTTCTCTGGTTTGTTTTAATTTTAGTAGTATTAGTTCCTATAGCTAACATTTACTGTATAAAGTAACCTGCTTGTAAAGTGTTACTTTTATATAACTGGTTTAGCTACCTTTACAATCCTAAAACATTATAATTATAAGCAGAATCAGGTTTTTCAATGAATGTAGCAGTAAAAATGTTTCAGTACACTGCTCATAAGGGATACGGTGAGCACAAAGACGACCTGATCTATTCAGGATAATACCGTAAACCTTATTTTTGCGGCGACTTATTTTCGCGTTTTCATATAAAACGACTGCTTCACTATTTCGCGGCGATTTAATTTCGCGATAAATACGGTCATACATGTTATGAACAGTGTATTACAGTACTTTTACAGTTTGCATACCCCTGATTGAAACTATTTTGCGCCGATTAATTTTCAATCCTCCGCGAAATACGCGAAAATTAATCGCAAGCGAAAATAAGTTTCTTTACAGTAGCCGTCGCTATCCAGAAGACGGATAGCCTTGGGAAATGAAACAATCAACCAACCGAATATACATTGTACTGTATTGTTCGTGTGTCCTCGATAGACGATAACAATGTAACACCCACTTAGGAGGCAGCATTTACATAATAAGGTTTTTGAAAAAGATACATTAAAACAAAAACAATGTTTGTTATTAATACGATCAAACAGATTGATATTTATTACATGTATTTTTATCAATAAAATATACCCAATAAAGTTTTTATCTTAAAAACAAAATAAAAAAAATATAAATAGCATGTGACAGTTGGTGATGGTTTCCAACATATACAGAGACAGCATAGAGATACTTCATATATATTTCTCTACATTCATTGTATACCCACAGACAGCTTACCAAACATTGGTATCTTATACAGCATAGCAAGGTAACATTGTTCCTGACAACCATACAGCCATGAAATCATCCGTATTGCTGTTGCTCATGGTGACGATTCAGCTCGTATCTGCTCATTTGGAAGCTGATCCTTGGGGAAGTATGCGTTTTCTTAAAATGATTATTAGAAAATTATTAAAAACAACACGTGCGCGCTGTTGGCCTTTATCGTAACCTCTGTGTTTACAGTAATATCAATGTCCTTCCATTGCTCTTCTCTGTATGTAATTAGGTGTTTGATATTGTTTTCTTATTTCTCTTACATTCTGGGATAAACTATCGTAATTGATTTGGTCTCTAGAGCTTGATCACAATGACATGTCTTCTTTTTGTGATAGATGTTCACAGATATCCTAACTTCTCTCAAAATATGTTGTATCTTTGTGTGATATGAAGATGGACGACTTTGAGTTTGTTCAATAGTGTGCTCCCTTATTGTGATCGACAATGATCACTCGATTCTCATTTTGAGAACTTGATGTTTAATAGGATGTGACCAAGATTCATATGGCGGGTGTCGTCGATGAAGCAGAAGACGCTTACTCTTCCGGTACACCTGGTCTTATTCCCCTGTGCTTTTACGGGGGTCTATATGTGCATCTTTCCTTTATTCATATTTTGCGTCTAGTTTAATCGATTTTGAGTTCGGATTATGATTTTGTTAACGCTTTGGTATTATCTAATTCATTTTGCTATACCCAACATTTACTGTATAAAGTATCCTGCTTGGTAAAATGTCACTTTCATATAACTTGTATGGCTACCTATACAATCCTAAAACATTATATGTTGTCTTAAAATTATACTGTAAACCTACTTACTTTTCACACCTATTTTCGCGTTTTTATATAAAACGACTATCTCGCAGTTTCGTGATAAATACGGTCATAGATATGATGTTATAACATACTAATGATATACAACATTTGCTATAGCGCCATATCTAGCTAACATAAGCCACTCTAAAGCGCTTTACAGTACATAGATATACAATTCTCATACAATCAATGCAATTAACACATACAGTTCTATCATATACAATTCTGAGGAGTTCGCAGGAGCTGCCTTATCAGGCGCTAACTACTTGTCCTATACCACCTGGCTAATGTCTCCATATGTGTGTGTATGTATGTGTGTGTGCTGGAGATGAGATGTTTCACACGGCATCTTTGAGAGTGCCACCTCACTTGAATGCTACAGCAACAGATACTGTAATATCAACCCCAGACCATTTTATACTCTGAATGTTCCATGCGTAAGACGATTACGGGGATCGAACCCCGGCCCCCTGCATGGAAGGCTAGAATGTTAACCACTTGACCAATCCGCCCATGTTCAGTGCGGTACAGTGCTCTTACAGTTTCCATACCCCTCATTTAAACTATTTCGCGGCGATTAATTTTCAATCCTCCGCGAAATACGAGACACTATCGCACGCGAAATAAATTGCTTTACAGAAGTCGTCGCTAAAAAATGAAGCACTCGCTTACGTGTCAGCATTTTCATAATATGGTTTTTGAAAAAAGATACATTAAAACAATGTTTGTTATTACTACGATCAAACAGATTGATATTTATCACATGTATTTTTATCTATAAAATATACTAAATAAAGGTTTTAAAAAAAACGAAAAATATAATTAAAATGTGACAGTTGGTGATGGTTTCCAATATATATATAGAGACAACTTAGAGTAACCACATATATATTCTTCTCTACATTCAATATACACCCACAGACAGCTTACCAAACATTGGTATCTTATACAGCATAGCTAAGTATTATTGTTCCTGACAACCATACAGCCATGAAATCACCCGTATTGCTGTTGCTCATGATGACTATTCAGCTCGTATCTGCTCATTTGGAATCTGATCTTTTGGAACGTATGTATTTTCTTGAAATAATTATCAGAAATGTATAAGCACGTGCGCGTAGCCTCTGTGTTTAATGTAATATTAATATATTTCCATTGTTCTCCTTTGTATGTTTTTTTAGGTATTTGATATTGTTTTCTTGTTTCTCTGACATACTGGGATAAACTGTCATACATTATAACTGTAATTTATTTGGTCTCTTGATCACAATGAAATGTCTTCTTTTCGTGATAGATGTTGACAGATATCCTAACTTCTCTCAAAATCTTGTTCTTTTTGTGATATGAAGATGGACGTTTTTGAGTTTGTTTATTAGTGTGCTTACTTGCTGTGATCGACAATGATGACTCGGTTCTCATTTTGGGGACGTGTATTTTCTTGGATGTGACCAAGATGTACCTGGCGAGTGTCGTCAATGAAGCAGAACACTCTTACTGCACTCTTCCGGAACACCTGGTCTTATTCCCCTGTACCTTTGCACGTCTCCATGTAAATCTTTCCCTTTTTTATCATACGTTGCCCCTACTTTAATCGATTTTGGGTTTGGATTATGGTGTTGTTCAGGCTTCGGTTTTTTTCTAATTATTGTTCTACCTTCAATCAGTCCGATCTTACTAGATGACTTAGATGTGACTAAGATTCACATTGCGGGTGTCGTGGATAAAGCAGAAGACGCCTACTCTTCCGAAACACCTGGTCTTATTGTTTTGTACTCTAACAAGGGTTTCCATGTTAATAATTCTATTTTGCCTGTTGAGTTCGGATAACGGTTTTCTTGACGCTTATGTATTACCTGATTTTGTTTTTAAAATTAAAAATTAAGATGGACGTCATGATACCGAATACGACCGTCATTTGCAATATAGCTTTAATGATAAATGTAAGATACGGACATGAGCACCACAATTTCATTATAAGAATGCAGCGTCAAATATGAAATTAAAATAAAATAAAATAAATAAATAATACGTTTATTGTAAGGAACGATGTAAAGATGTTGTCGATCAAGTTTTTTTTTCAATATATGGTCAAAGATACAATGTAAAAGCAAAATTTAGCATTTATAAACTGTAACATACAATTTGATACATAAATCATATGTGTTTTAAACGTACATACGCGTGACGGAATAAAGAACCTAACGTAGGCGCACAATTGAAACAGACCAGGAGGCAGCAAACGTAACAATGAATCGGAAAACAGGGGCTGTAGTTATATTTAAAACATTATCATTTGTGATAATAAGCACATACGCATATTCCTTCCAATAAAATTAACAATATTTTACGAGAAAAAGGAGAAATGAAACTAGTGAGACGAGCGGGACGCCAACACGAGTCCTCTAGGTTATGGAGCCAGGACGTTATCACCAGGTTAAAAGTCCGAACCCGTGGAACTGGTTTTTGTAGTTTCCATTAATTGCTATGCAAGGTCGTGTCTCCACATAACATATGTTATGCTATGGTACTTATATTTTACTATTGTTGGCAGCTTAGGGTGAAGGTATCCCTACACAGGTGAATTGGTAACATTATATTTAAATGTGAAAAGGCAGACTACCCCCCCCCCTCCCCCCCAAAAAAAAACAACAAAAAAACAAAAAAGAAACAAATTTCCAATTTCTAATTTGCTTTGTTTAAAACCAAATGTCAGTGGTATGTAGAACAGACAGAAGTGTTTATCATTATCGATTTAAACAATACTTGTACGTGTTGCATTTCACTTTTGATTTGAAAGTGTTTCCATGAGTTGTAAATTGACTTGGTCATGTATTGCAGACAGAGGCGGCAAAGCAGCAATTGAAAAACGCAGTATATTCGACCACGATGTAGAACTGCGTAGGTATATAAAGGAACGATTTTGTTTCATTTCAACAATTTTTTTTTCTAAAAGAAAAAGGATTGAACAACAGGCATAGCCTATATTAGTTCTCTCCAAATAGCAACAAGAGTATATACACAATGAGATATAAGTTGAAGTAAGGACAACTTTTAAGTATATTCATTTGATTTACTTTTATTATAGTTAATGTAATTCATTTAATTTATTTTTGTTGAGATAAAGGTAAACCCTGCATTCATGACTGGTATCCTTCCACCTATGGGATACAGACCAGAAAAGTCCATAACAGCAAATAACTGCTGGTCATCCACCCATAAGCTTTAGGTACCAGCCATGGATACAGCATTTAAAGTTAAATATATATGAGATTTAAGAAAAGCAATATTTTGAAGATATATAGCTAGCAGAGTTTCACTAATTCACATATATGAGATCATTTAATCTTAAGTGGAGATACCAATGAATATTGAGTGAGATATGGAAGTTTAAAATTTTGAATAGATTAATAAATAACAGTATTGTATAAGTTGAAATATACAATTAGTATTACTCCGCTAAGATATGGTTGTCCTTACTATTATATGCTAGTCATTACATAATATAATACATAAAATACAAAACATACCTATATCGGATATAAGATGGTGAGAAATTTATTGGAGGTTGTAAGAGTGGGGGCTTCTTAGGGCAAGAAAGATGTACAGAGAAAGCCATACATCAGGTAAATAGGTAATTCCTTAATGGATTGCTGACGGTTTACTGAATGGATTAGGGAATGGATTATCATATGTTGAGTGATCAAAAAAATAAACAAGTAAACAGTTAATCACACTAGCAAATTTACATGTATACAACTCTGGGAGTTAGAGTCTATTTGTAGCTCTAATGTATTCTGCAGTTGCCTCAAAGATAGATATATTTATTTGATCATCACAATCACCATAACCTGATAAAAGAATATCCAAGTTAAAGTGATTGTGATCAACATCAAATAGTTTTTCTTTTAGTATATCACGGGGAGCATCAAAATTCCTACAGTTAAAAAAGTAATGATGGACAGATTCCTTTGCATTCCCACATGAGCATGACGGTGTATCAGTAAGATGGTCTTTATTCAGATCAAGGTTTAAACTACTTGCTGAATTTCGAAGTTGACACAGTATAATGCTAAATTTTCTGCTACCTGCATTGATGTAAGCATGGTTCATGTCATTGTCCAGTGACATATCGCTATAAATTTCGGATATAACTTTTTTCAAGTGATAGAGAGATGTAATTCTCGTAAGATCTACCCTTGCTGCAAGTTTGTTAAAATCATTGAGTGTAGCAGGAATAAAGTTTTAGCATAAATATTTGTTCTACATAGAGGAGTAGTGAACATTCTTTCATTTCGAAATAAGTATAAGTCATTAATATGATTATAACTGGATAGACTCGATAAGAATAGCCTCCTGCTGGGTACAATTGTCGAAAATGATATCACCATATTCCAATATTGGTCGAATATAAGCAGTATATATCATGTTGAGAGATTTACGGCTCATTTTATATTTAACAGATTTCAATAAGTTAACACGTTTGGAGGCTTTGGTATAAATAAAGTTAATATGATGATGCCATTTTCCATCTTCGGACAAAAATAAGCCAAGATGTTTATGATTAGATACATTTTTTACAATTTCATTTTGAAAAATAATGTCAGGACATACTATATTTCTTTTTCTACTAAATGTTACTGATTCTGTCTTAGAAGGATTAAAAGTAATGTCCCACTTTTTAGACCACGTATCTATATTATTAAGATCACTAGATAAGCTATTAGCTGCATCTAATGGGTTGGTTTCTATTACTTTAAAAAGGGAAGTGTCGTCAGCAAAGAGCTTTTTTTCATTAGTTATACATTCTACAATATCATTAATATAAATCAGAAATAGAAAAGGACCGAGGACTGAACCCTGGGGGGCACCGGCATTTACCTGTTTGTTTGGTTTCAAAGCTAGCACTACCCAACCACACACGGGGTAAAGTATGCTGTTAAAAGATACAGTGGTACGTGGTTCGAACTTGCAACCCTTGAGGTCTGAGTCTTCCGTTCTACATTGCCTCAAATGAATGCCAGGGAATGGTATCCTATAGAATATGCTGTCGGTATAAATGTGGTATGTCATGACCAGCAATGTAACAGGTTAACAAGACATTGTTACTCAACACCCTCGGGTTATTGTAGTACTGATAAAAATCCACTTAACGATTTTCAAAAGTTCAGATTTGCTTTGTTTATAACCAAATGTCAGTGGTATGTAGAACAGACAGAAGTGTTTATCATTATCGATTTAAACAATACTTGTACGTGTTGCATTTCACTGTCTATTTGTTAGTGTTTCCATTAGATATAAATTGACACGTTCATTTATTGTAGGCAGAGGCGGCAAAGCAGCAATTGTAAAACGCAGTACATTCGACCACGATGTAGAACTAGGTAGGTTTATACAGAAAAAAAAGTTGTTTGGGTTTTATTTTTCAATAGTTTGAACATATAAGTAAAAATACATACACACCTCCTGATGTAGGAAATTAACAATATTTCACGAGAAAGAGGAGAAATGAAACTAGTGATACGAGCGGGACGCAAACCCAAGACCTCTAGGTTATGGAGCCAGGACGTTACCACCAGGTTTAAGGTCCGAACCCGTGGAACTGGTTTGTAATTTCCCTATACTGTTATGCAAGGTCGTGTCTCCACGTAACGTATGCTATGTATGGCACTGATATTTTACTGTTGCTGGCAGCTTAGAGCTGTGAAGGTATCTCTACACAGGTGAATTGGTAACATTATATTTATACTTGAAAAGGGCAGACTATCTGACCCTCCCCCCCCCCCCAAACAAAACAAAAAAGAAAAAGAAAAAGAATGTGTGAACAAATAAGATTTTTGTCGATGTAAACAAATATATTATATGTCAAATACCAATGCTCTATGTTAATTTGACCTTTGATAATGTTAAAGCATATTTATAGGCTGAGTATTCAAAGGGTTTACAAACTGTTATCCGTGGTTAATGCCTTTGCGACAAGCCAAAGTCTGTCTTAGCTGCCTGAGATGTATACGGTTGCTACTGCTTTTTCGGCGCTCAAAGCCAGCACTTTACAAATCCAGCACTGCCCAGCCACGCACGGGGCTAAGGATGTTGTAAAAAGATACAGTGGTACGTGGTTCGAACCTGCAACCTTTAGGGTTTGAGTCTGCCGTTCTTCCTTGCCTCAAATGAATGACAATGAACGGTATCCTGTAACATATGCTGTCGGTATAAATGTGGTATGTCATGACCAGCACGGTAACAGGTTAACAAGACATTGTTGCTCAACAAACTCGGGTTATTGTAGTACTGATAAAAATCCATTTAAAGATTTTCGATATTTCCCCAGAGACCGTCGCAAAATTTCAGATTCGCTTTGTTTAAAACCAAACGTCAGTGGTATGTAGAACAGACAGAAGTGTTTATCATTATCGGTTTAAACAAAACGTTTGCGTGTTGCATTTCACTGTTTATTTGTTAGTGTTTTCATGAGATATAAATTGACACATTCATTAATTGTAGGCAGAGGCGGCAAAGCAGTTGTAAAACGCAGTACATTCGACAACGGTGAAGATAAAGGTATATAAAGAAAAAAATTTGTTTGAGTTTTATTTTTCAAAAAAATAGTTTGAACAGAATATCGGTAAAATGTGACAAGGGGGGGCTGCTTTCAAAAACATAGCAGTCAACAATATATCCTTCACACTGTAAGTTTTACTTGTTTTCAAATTTTTTATAAAGTTGTCAACATTTAATAGTGCAGCTGTTCAGTCGGAGGTTTTCTGATTAAAGGATGGATGTACACAGCTGTGAAATTTAACAATCATTTGACCACGCACGTTGGGCGTTTATCTTCAAGATTACAAAATATAACGGGACATAGAACGGAAGTAGCATTTTAATAAGTGACAGGAGTTGAATTAGCACAAGTTGACGAGTATCAGAAGTCTCCTAAATGGGGACAGTGTCAATTGGGACATGTATTATATTTTCAATGTGTTTAAGCAGGAAACCGTATTTTGATAGGACATTTCATCAATGTACATCAACAATATCGCACAACAAATGCTAGAAAGCAATAATCCTCCGGATCTGTATCAGAGATTTGTATTTTTCTACCTGCAGGTGCAAACGATGGTGGAATTGATAGGAAATAGATAAAATTATCTTTTTCAATAGTAAAACTTTTGAACAAGCGAGTTGTCTAGAAGACTTTGATCTTCGTATCTGTGATCAGAATAAAGTTGATATAGTGAGTATATAATTACTTATGTGATATGCTTGTTTTCCGATCGGTTATCCTTTGCTTGTTTTCTGTTATCATATTAGCGTAAATCAAAGAAAGTGATATTTAACAGTTATAAAATATTTTATTGGACATTTTTGTGACTTTAATTGCATACATGTATTTATCTTGTATTTGGTTTGATCAATAATCAATAATCTGAAACAGTACATTGTTTTACTTGATTTTGTATTTTTTATACAACCTTATTACGTAATATTTTTTTTTATAATTCCACTATTTAATTTGTTAATCTGTATTTCGTTGGTTTGAAGGAATGCCATGCAGACCTGGGCCAAGTTGTTCTAAAGGTGATTAGTTTAATCAGTGATTAGCGCAAATTTTAATTATCCTGTAACTTTGACATGAAGTCATATTTGAAGTTATAACTTTGCAGATATCAGATATCTAATAGTGACAATTTACATGCAAACTTTTAACTTGTATATTGACAGAAGTTTTCAAGGTTGAAAATGTCGTTAAATAGTGATTAAGCTAATCATACTTTGAAATTTTGGGATTTTATACAACATAGTAAGGAAACATTGTTCCTGACAACCATACAGACATGAAATCATCTGTATCGCTGTTGCTCATGATGACGATTCAGCTCTTGTCTGCTCATTTGAAAGCTGATCCTTCGGGAAGTATGTATATCTTCTTCAGTATATTTCCTCTTAGCTTTTGTTGTGTTTTTCACAAAGTATTCTCCAAGATAGCTCACTACCATATAATTGTATCGTCGTCCGCCTTTCTTGGAAAATAAAGCTCTCATAACAAGAGTTCGAAGACGTTCCTTCAATTTTGTATGAGGTATGGTAGTGTACAGCGTAGAAAAATCTAATGTTTTGATAGAAAAACTTTTTTCATGGGTGTTTTTCAAGATTGATCAAAAGATCTGTCGAGTTTTTCAAAATCCACATCCAATTTTTCCATTTCTGGAGTAAATACAATAATACTGAAGCCCTGATGTTATGGTACTAAGAGTGGCAGTAAAATGTTTCACTTACTAGAGCAAATACAATTGTCACAATGACAAAGTAATAAAGAACTATGTGATATTGCTGATCATACGACCATAAATTTGTCAAAAATGCACATACTTTTGTTGTATATGTACGTTTGCTTCGGGCCTTTCTATAAAGAAGCTGTACCAGTAACCGACTCATCAGGATAATGCCTGTTTATAAAATGATTATTATATATACATCATTTCATCTTTAAACTTTCAACTTTATACCGCCAAATATTTTTTTGTGGACTCATATTCGAGATTCTGACTCCCTCCAAAAATCATTTTCATTTATAAGTTTACCTTAGTTTGCTACATATTTTGTTTTTAAATTATTTACCTATTTGAGCAATTGCTAAAGCTCGTGGCATGTGCTACTTTTAAAGAGTAAATTTGATGGACCTGACATTTATGTGGATATGACTTAAATGGACATGGCGGATGTCAATGACAAAACAGAGAACGCGCAACATTCTGGACGTATTATTTTGTTGTTGTTTTTTTGTTTATTTTTGTTTCACAATGCTGTCCATGTATAACTCCCCCTTTTCGTTTTTTGCCCCTACATGTAGTTTAATAGTTTTTGAGCTCGGATCATGGCTCGAATCAGGGTGATAAGCTTAATGCATTTTTCAAACTTTAATGATTATTTTAATATACGAGGTAAAATCTTACAATTTTGCATGTAAATTGACACTGTATCAAGTTTGATATGTGCAAAGTTGTACTTAGATATTTATGTTAAAATCTCCATAACGATAACAAGGTCACGACTTAGCTATGTTTTTGGCTATCCATATATCAATAACAACAGAGAAAACTGTATCCAGTAAATGTCATTTTATTCAATGACGAATAACATAGCAGACATGGTAACAACAATGTCAGCCATGTTGCATAAACATATTTACAACATAAACAATATCTTGATATTATGTAGCCAAAAAGGTGGAGCACAAAAATACGCCACACAAAACATAAAAATTATCTTGATATCTTATAGCCAAGAAAGGTGGAGTACCAGGGTGGGATGGTGGGACCACAAAATTCCGAGCACCAGTCATTCAAGAAGTAAACATTTGATATGATCATGTGACCTGAATTCGACCATCTGATTGGCTGTCGGATTATTTATGAGTGGGTGCACTCGGTTCCCCTACACCGTGTAATATCGGCAAGGATATGTCATGGTTTTGTGTGGGTGAACTCGATTCCCCTGTGCCGTGCGATACTCCACCAATTTGGTTATTTTAATTTTACAAACATACAATATTCAATACATAAACATTTCATATAACATACAATATTCCGATATACAACATAAATTTATTTATTTGCAATAAATTGTATTTATGTTAAAATCTCCATAACGATAACAAGGTCACGACTTAGCTATGTTTTTGGCTATCCATATATCAATAACAACAGAGAAAACTGTATCCAGTAAATGTCATTTTATTCAATGACGAATAACATAGCAGACATGGTAACAACAATGTCAGCCATGTTGCATAAACATATTTACAACATAAACAATATCTTGATATTATGTAGCCAAAAAGGTGGAGCACAAAAATACGCCACAGGACTGTAATGATGTTCATCATTCCAGGCCCGCGCCACCCAAGTCGTGACTGAAAGATATCGTATTGACCACATGTGTAACCCTTTATTGGTTATGATGAGTGATATAAAAAGTATAACAATTTTATAGTGATAATTCTAAACTACTTGGACTACTGCAAATGGTAAATTACCAAACCGGAAGTACATACATTTTGTTAAATGTCGCAACATGTAACATGAAACTTGACTAGTAAAATGTAATTTCTCCCCAAAAAAAAAAAAAAAAAGTCCTGATAATCATCTCATATTTTGATCTACATGACATCAACTAATTAATGTAATTATACATACATTCATTATCACAAGATAAAAAGAAGAACTGGTTCTTGCTGTAAGTAAAAATCCAGTTTTACATAACAAGGAAACTCATTTTCCTGATGCAGTATAGTATCTGGCAATAGAAACAAGGCAAATCTTGAATTGGGAAAAAAAAGGTCATGATCCTAAGATGGGACCAGGTAACCATTGATTTCTTAATTAAAGTCTAATGTGAATTACATATTTTTCAGCTAAGAGCAGGCAAATCCTGGCCTCTTATGCTTATCATCCTAAGGTAAGAGCAGGCAAACCCTGACCTCTTAAGTCTATCATCGTATGATAAGAGCAGGCAAACCCTGACCTCTTAATTATAAGTCTATCATCCTATGATAAGAGCAGGCAAACCCTGACCTCTTAAGTCTATCATCCTATGATAAGAGCAGGCAAACCCTGACCTCTTAAGTCTATCATCCTATGCTAAGAGCAGGCAAACCCTGACCTCTTAAGTCTATCATCCTATGCTAAGAGCAGGCACACCCTGACCTCTTAAGTCTATCATCCTATGCTAAGAGCAGGCAAACCCTGACCTCTTAAGTCTATCATCCTATGATAAGAGCAGGCAAACCCTGGCCTCTTAAGTCTATCATCCTATGCTAAGAGCAGGCAAACCCTGACCTCTTAAGTCTATCATCCTATGATAAGAGCAGGCAAACCCTGACCTCTTAAGTCTATCATCCTATGATAAGAGCAGGCAAACCCTGACCTCTTAAGTCTATTACCCTAAGATAAGAGCAGGCAAACCCTGACCTCTTAAGTCTATTACCCTAAGATAAGAGCAGGCAAACCCTGACCTCTTATGGTATGTAAAGAATCAACGTCTTAAGATTGGACATCTTCAATATCTTGCTTAACAGAACAGGCAAATCATGACTTCTTATGGTCAAAGGAGAGGGAAATTTATCTCTGCTAAGACAGGGCAATTTCATAACTTAAATGCCTGGATGCGTATGTATCTTTGAACAGCATTAGAGTTCCAGCGACCAAGTCTCTGAATGATATTTTCAGAGTAGCCCATTCTTGCCGCTTCTGTTGCAGCCCCGATTCGAAAGCTATGGCCTTTATACAAAGATGGATCCAGTCCCGCAAACCTGATTGCTTGATTGAGACGCTGCGTGACAAACGCATAAGTGACTGGCAATCCATTAGCCATTTGAAAGAAGGGGCCATCAGTATGTGCAAAAGTACTTAGATATTGCTGAACAGCCCTCACAGGGCAGTACATCGATGATTCATTCTTTGACACAAGATGCAATGAAATGGGATGATGATCCACCTGGGTTTTGGAGTGTCGTAACATCATCTTTACTGATGGTGTTTGTGACATTGATGACACCAGCGTGACATCTGATCTTTGCAATACTTTGTTTGACTCTGCATACGACTTGCACACAAGTTCACCTAACCGCATAAATGCACTAAAAGCAAGCAGAAAAATTGTGCGCAAAAGTATACGAACACGAGGGTCATCTACAGTAGCTTCTAATGCATTGACTATCTTATACAAAATGTCTTTTGTGATTGGAAGCCTTGTATCACTTTTGCCTGTCATGTTATGGCACCCCTTCAACATTTTTCTTATCAGAAAGGAGTGAGTCATGTCTTCCATGTCTAGCAGCTTATGTACATAACTCAAGGCTGAAACATGGGTTGCAATGCTTGCTGGGCTGTACTTACTGTTGAATAAGTGCATTACAAATTTTGCTATTACCTGTATTGGTAAAGGCATATTGATACTAGTAGGCCACATGAACTGTTCAAGAAGTTGCCAACTACGAAGATATGAAGTTTTAGTCCTATCTGCTGTCGCTGCAGAAAGCAACTGTAACACTTCAGGTGTGAGATCTAGAGTATCTGTAGATGCAACGGGACTGCTGTGGGATTTCGGTTGAGCCAAGGTGCTTGTCTGCGAGCCTCCTGGAATTTGAAACGAGAGAGGCTATCAGCTATAATATTTTGTTTCCCTGGTACATGGACTGATCGGAAATAGATATTATAGCGTAATGCAGTGACCACCAGGCGGCGTACTAACTTCATTAAAGTTGGTTCGCGGCAGGATTGCTTATTGATAACTTCAACAACTGCTTGATTGTCGGACATAAATACAACCCTCTGGTTTTCTAGTGTATCCCCCCAGATCTCTAACGCTAGCACAATTGGAAACATTTCCTTTATCGTTATTGATAATGGAGCCATTGAACTTGACCAATGTATAGCAAACCAATTCTTCCCAAGACTCCCGCGCACCCAAGACTACCCGATGCATCTGTGTACATTTTGAGATGTTTTGAGGTTAGCCATGTATCATTTAGGAAAACTGACTTTCCATTAAAACTGTCAAGAAATGTAGCCCATGCCTTCATATCTGCACGAGCTTCCATATTCAATCTGATGAAATGTGCAGGATTGCATGTTTTTGTGGTTAAGTCAATCAGACGACGTAAAAATGCACGGCCTGGACAGACCACTGCACATGCAAAGTTAAGAAGACCAATTAGCGATTGTAGCTCCCTTAACACAACTTTTTTCTTAACCTGCATGTTATGTATAGCATTTCTCATTTTTACCAGTTTATCAGGCGGTAACCTACACTCCATTTTGACAGAGTCTACTTCAAATCCATAAATGGTGAGAACAGTAGTTGGACCTTCTGTTTTGTCTGTTTTGATCGGAACCCCTAACCTTCTACATAAGGATAAAAATGTCTTCAAATCTTGACGACACTTGTTATTGTTTGGGGGACCCACAAATAAAAAGTCATCCAGGATATGCGACATGCCTGCTGCTTGATATTTTTCTATCATAATCCACTGCAGTGCAGTGCTTAGTAATTCAAATATCTGACAAGAACTACTAGCGCCCATTGGTAAGCAGCGATCATAGTAAAACTTGTTCTCCCATGTAAAACCCAAGAGATGATAATCATTTGGATGAACCGGAATTATGCGAAAAGCATCTTCGATGTCTGTTTTTGCCAATAAACAACCTTTACCAAATCTTTTTACAAGGGAGATAACACTATCAATGGAATCGTATGCAACTTTGGAATTCTGAGATGATATCCCTTCATTAATTGAATTTCCTTCTGGGAAGGACAAATCGTTAATAAGTCTGAATTTCCCAGGGACAGATTTTGGAATAAGACCTAAAGGAGAACAAACGAAAGGGTTGAATGGTGGCTCTGTAAAAGGGCCTTGAATTCTTTTTAACTTTATTTCTTTATGAAGCTTTTCTGTTACAGCTTTTGGGTTATCTGATTTATGATTTGTGGAATGAACATTATTTGTGTCCCCTTCAAAACCTAAATAGAAACCCAGAGAAAAACCCAGCAACAATTGTGACTTTGCATTGGTATCATAACCTTCTAATTCCTGTCTGAGGATGTCATATCTAACTGGAGTTGGGAGTATGGTTGGCCGGGAGTTTTTGTCCTGAGCCCTGTTTAGCTTTGTAACATTTTGTTTTGGTGTGATTTCCAAAACAGACCTGACAGAGGTGTTTGAATTTACAAGGGGATGATGTACATGGCATCCCTCTGTTGTAGGCAAAACAGACTTTTGGACGAAATGGACGTTGCCCATTTTGCTGTCGTTTGCCTGCTTGTTGGGGTTGGCCACGAAAAGGCTTTTGGTTAGCTGCCTTTGTATACAGCTCATCAATTGGCTTTTGCCAGGGTGGACGATGTGCTAGCCGAAGACGACGAAAAGATTCATCATACAGACGCCATGCTACATCACCATGGTTTACCGCCATTTCTCGGATAGTGGCAGCATATTTCAGGAGATTTGCTGCCTCTTCCGGTGCCCTAAGAATGTAGATGGCAATGAAAGTATTGAAACAAGTGGTCCATTGTTCTATGGACAGAGGTTGTTTTTGGGTTTGCCCTGGATTGATGCTCAGTGAGCCTGCTGTGATGTTGACAGCCACAGGGTCTTCCTTATAATTTGGAAGCAAGATTTTTAAATCAATGTATTCCTCCCCCCAAATCTTGTTCCTTATCCTATCAGAGACCCCTGCTCCTAAGGGAATGCCTGCTGACAGGTCAATCGGCCTGATGCTATTTGACACTGAGTCACTCGACACACACTCACCCTTATTTGCAAATAAATGTTCCAATAAAGTCATTATCGGCGATGGGTTGGTCTGACTGGGCGCAGTATTGGGTGTAGCAGATGTAGATCTATAGTCAACATTCTGGGAGGGATTAGAAGGTCCAGCGCAGGCCTGAACTGTAGGTGGAGGCATGTGTACTTGCACAGGTGCCTGGACATTGTCTAGTTCATGATCAGATGAGGAAATTGGTACCACTTCCTCTCCACACACATTCATTGTAGGAAATGAGTCATGTTGTCCATTATTCATCTGCCGTAGCATGGCTGCCGCCAGCTTATCATAGTCAATGTCTAGCACTTGGGCAACTTGTGGCTGTGGCTCAGTTGTCAGTGTTGACTTCCTCTTTTTCGGATTAGCTGTTTCTTTGGAATTGGACACGCTGTCTGTGGGCAGTGGGTTGGAAGTAGCTTTCCTTTTTGTTTTCGGGGCCATTTTCTGTATGATGATGTCCTGCAACAATAACAGAAGAACCAACAATCTTGAACTACTGTAAGTGATCATGATACAACCATACCTTGCAGGATGGAATGTATACAAACCAACTTGTTACTGTATACATGTTATTGTAACACGAGTACTAAACAGTGCAGTAATACTGTTTTTGATAAAGCATGTACATCTACAGACTGTAGTTCGTACAAAATAAAAATGGAAAGTAACTTGCATACTGCATGCAATGATGGAATTTAAATTGAAATAAAATGATCCACACTTTCATTAACTGTGTAAGATAGGGTTAACAAAGGCCACTTATCTTAAATAAGTGTACTTGTACCTTCTACTGTACACATGTACAGTGTAAACTTAGTGTACATAGTCATTGCACAACATTAAATCGGATTAAGAGTGTAAAAGATACAAATAAAATTCCATTTTAATTTGGTGTAATACTATACACCCAATATAACCTAAGTTATCACTCAGAAACTGTGCAATACTGTATACTAGATACAAATGATGGTGTACTTAAACTTATAATCCCAGTTTATTAAATTTGTGCAATACTGTACACCTGGTTTCTGAGAATATGTATGCAAAATCCACTTTAAATAAAAAATTGGTGACTATTCACACAAATATTGTACACCAGTGTAATGATATTACATTAACTTGAAATCAGTGCAATACTGTATGTACACAGAGTGTAAACCTGGTGCAATACTGTACACCGAGTGTAAAATGGTGCAATACTGTACACTGAGTGTAAAATTGGTGCAATACTGTACACCGAGAGTAAAATTGGTGCAATACTGTACACCGAGTGTAAAAATGGTGCAATACTGTACACCGAGTGTAAAATTGGTGCAATACTGTACACCAAAAGTAAAATGGTGCAATACTGTACACTGGGTGTAAAATTGGTGTAAAACTGTAAATTGAGTGCTAAATTGGTGCAATACTGTACACCAAGTGTAAAATTGGTGCAATACTGTACACCGAGTGATAAATTGGTGCAATACTGTACACCGAGTGATAAATTGGAGCAATACTGTACCCCGAGTGTAAAATTGGTGTAATACTGTACACCGAGTGTAAAATTGGTGTAAGACTGTAAATCGAGTGTTAAATTAGTGCAATACTGTACACCAAGTGTAAAATTGGTGCAATACTGTACACCGAGTGTAAACTTGGTGTAATACTGTACACCGAGAGTAAAAGATACAAGTTTATATGTAAGCTAGTGTTAATAAGCCATACAAACCAGAATTTTGGTGCAATACTGTACACCGAGTGTAAAAATAGTGAAAGCAAGCTTAAGCCACATTTTCCAGAAAAATTGGTGCAATATACTGTACACCGAGTATAAAATTGGTGCAATACTGTACACCAAGTGTAAACGAGAGTATAAACAAGTCACTCTAACCAGACATTGGTATGATATTGTACAACAAGGGTAAAGATAGTGTAAACAAGCTACACTTACCAATAAATTGTTGTCATACTGTACACTGAGTATACAAAATAGTGTAACCAACCAACACGTACCAATATTTCGTGTAATACTGTACACTTACAGAAAGCTAGTGTTGTAATTTTCAGAGCTGTACTTTGAATGAAATAAGTAGATTATATATGTTAAATAGTTAAAGGCACCTGCTATACATGTACATTGTGAACGATGATATGACATCTACAATGTATCTTGTATCTAACACAAATTTATCAAGAAATATTGATGTAATACTGTACACCAAGTTTAATTGACTATGGGTGTAGATAAATTAATATGTGTGCCTGGTATAACTATAGGTACATATATCTCAAGTACAGCTGGAGTATAAAACTTTTATACAGACCTGGGCAGATCACCAGATCATTTTAGTTGTTTTGCAACGGTTAATATGGCTGCCTTCACACTCTGGAGGTATTTCTTCTGAGCATTTAGGCTGAGATGGACTCCATCTTTTTGTAGGAAGGAAAGGTCTCTTTTCCAGAACCCAGCTCTGTGCCGCCAGAATGTGATAAAACGGCTAGCTTCCGTACCTTCTGACAGTAGCTGGTTGACGCGTATAACGTTGTCGTTGTAGTCAAAACCTGTTACTGCGGGATCACGCCAAAACAACTGTCCAATTACTACGTGTCTCGCTCTGTTGACGGTTAACAGTGTATGAACCAGGTCTAAAATGTTAGATACAAGATCGATTGGCGAAAGACGACACAGGTCATTACCTCCGATTTGTACATAAACAATGTCTGGTGAGCGAAACGAGAGGAGCTCGTGATGTTTCTTTAATTTGTCCACCGTCAAACCTCCTTGTGCTCGGAATGTTACCTTAAAATTGTCTGGTTTTAACTTTAAGTTATGTAAAACAGCATCTTGTTCCGTGAGGTCACGTAACCGACGTACAAACGAATGTCCAACAATCACAACATTCATACCATGTGCTCTGTTTACATCGCGCAGGTCGAAGGTCAAGGGTGACGCTGTCGTGACCTACTTAGCCATTGTTGCGGGCCGCACAGCAGTCAGCCTCAGCTGAAAGGTTTCAATGTCTTTTCACAGCTATGTATAGTTCGCACAAATCGTCGACAGTACGATCACACCCAGGAACACGTTCTTCAAACTATAGCAGTCCAAATTTTGAATCAATCTTCTCTTACTGCCAAATAAAACACGTTTTTTACCACAAAATTCCGAGCACCAGTCATTCAAGAAGTAAACATTTGATATGATCATGTGACCTGAATTCGACCATCTGATTGGCTGTCGGATTATTTATGAGTGGGTGCACTCGGTTCCCCTACACCGTGTAATATCGGCAAGGATATGTCATGGTTTTGTGTGGGTGAACTCGATTCCCCTGTGCCGTGCGATACTCCACCAATTTGGTTATTTTAATTTTACAAACATACAATATTCAATACATAAACATTTCATATAACATACAATATTCCGATATACAACATAAATTTATTTATTTGCAATAAATTGTATATAGTTTAATTGTATAGTTACACGATAATTAAAATTTGAGCTAATGACTGATTAAGCTAATCAAGTTTTAAACAGCCGGGCCCTGCTGTTTATTTTGGCTCACCAGAGGATAGTTTGATTGAAAGATGTCTAGGATCATTTCAAAAATCACACGTGAAGTAGAAACTTATACAAGACATTCAATATAGAGATTGTACACCATAACTTTCATATTTCGCAAACAATGAAAACAAATTATCAGAAAAACGTCATCGAAAAAGGAGTAAACAGTTCACATATTTAAATGTGCATAAACAGTTACAAAGTACAAAGGAAAGTGATACTGAAAAGGACGACCATTAGAGGAATTTACGTTTTAATACATTCTCGTAAGTATGTAGACAAGCAGACAGGAATACAGGGCTTACAATGTAACGGATAACAAGATGACGTACACATGTATGTATAGCATATGTGTTGATCAATAATGAATTAGTCAGTGTCTTTGTCTTTTGAAATATCTACAGATGCCTGTCGTGTGAAACACCTACTTATGTCAGTAGTCTTAGCATATTTAAGGGAAGTTAATTCAAACGAAGTTTGTATTATCTCCGGTATTTTATTATTATGAAAACTGATTGTTGTGTTAAGGACTAGGTGCAGCTATATTGGTTGTTACTTGGTTGGAAAGGGTAATATTGATATTCAAAATTTCCTTTCAATAAATGGCATTAGCTTTATCCCATTATGTTTAATATTGATACATTAAAAATCTATACTTACAAAGCAAAATATTCAGTAATTAATATCCAAATAGAAGTGCACAAATATTTTTTCATATTGTTATTTAAAACATTTTAAAAAATAATAATAAAGTACATTGTAACTGCAATGTTCATTGAATGATAGCCCAGTGTTAAAATTTCAATATTAGTCTGTTTATCAGAGTATCAGGGAGACATTTTTAAAATTTGATCCTGATGTGATCGATGTTCAGAATGTAAGTAAGTTGCCATACTTGTGACGAGTAGGTTCTCTTCTTCTGCGGTTCTCAAGTGAAAGAGATATCTATTCAAAAAACGAAGGCTCTATCATTCTATCATTCTGTATATATTACTGAAACAAACAAAAAATGATTTTCATTGTTTTGATTATCTTTTGCGGTATTCTGCAAACGTGCACGCGTTTTGGGGCATATAACTCAAAATATCTGAAAAACAACCAAACGTACCAAAATGTTGGTTGAAATTATTGATTCTTCATCACAAAATACACTTTGTAGTTTATTTTGGTGATGTATTTTGCAGTATTTAGTAAAATAACACGTTTTGGTAAAAACGCCTCCGCCATATTGAATTGTCCAGTACCTAGTCCTTAACATGCAGAAATTATAAGCACACCCGAAATGAAATGTTAAGCTGTTGTAATCTGTCTCAATATGAACAGAAGACCACTCCACAATATGTTTAAATATGTCAGTAGTCAAAGCTTAAGTAAGAGGATTAAATTCAATCTAAATTATCCGGAAATTTATTAAGATAACAATTGGTTGATGTATTTACATGCATACGTTTTATTTATTAAGTTTTTAAAACTGTATTTATTCAGTAAATGGCAAATGTATAACCAATTCAGACTACCAACAATAATTGGAAAACATGTACGACGTACTTAAAGCAGTTTGTTTCCTTAAATCAAATATTACATGCATAGAAAACTGTATTACATATATTATTGTGATATGAAATAACTAACGGAGGAAAAGGGAAAGCTTAATGCGACTTATTAGTCCCAATTTCTTTTTAGTATAACAATAATTGGCTATAGACTTTCCTTATAACACGTACTTACAATTAATCATTGTTAATTGATATAATCAGTCCCAATATGATTATGTCACAGTATCTTGATTAACACAAATAATTGGAAAGCCAGGTGAAAATATCACTTAAACTAAATTACTTTAACTCAAGGTGAAGGGTCAGACCGTAAAACTATATTATTATTATATTAGTCTTTATTAAGATATATTAGCTGCCAATGTTGATAAATTGTATTAAAAACTAGTACGCATTTACATTGTACATCTTGCAAAGACTGATCTGTACATTATCATACTGCATTTTGATCGGTTGATAGTTTTTGTATCCAGCACAATGATAAAATTGTTATTCATACTTAACATGGAATAACTTTTAATTTTAGCAAAAGTTTTGTCATACTGTTATCCATTCTCTTAAAATCCACTTCTAACATTTGCAAGTTAACTTGCTTAAATGATAACTTTGAAGTTCAGAAAGTATATAATTATAATGGAAATAATCAATTGATAATAATTAATCAGTTAGTCAATGTTTTGCATTAATGAAATTCAATGGTTGAGTTGAAAGTTGGTATGAAATTTGACTAGACAATGGTGATAATTGGACTGATTTGACCAGCAGTTTGCAGTTATTCCGATGGTTTGAAGAGAGTTTGCCTCAACATAACTTTTGAATCCTTGAAATCTGAATAAAAATAAATCTTGCCAATGCGAAAAAGAGAAGAAAAAACCTTTTCCTCCCAACGAGTCACAATAGAATAGTATTAAGTAACCCTGGGTGAAGTTACCATTATGGTTAAATAACATCTCTTCCCATGTAAAAGTCACTACAATATGTTATTTCCTATATAGCTTCAATCTGATAAGATTAAGACAATTAATGTTGTATCAGTATCTTGAGGGAAGAGTAGTGGTTAACGACAGATCCAATTAACGAGAGATTCCTGGAAGAAGAAGTAGGGGGTCACTTGGTCAAAGGAAGTTTTTCTATGAAAAGAAAATGAATTGAATTTTGGTTTTTATTAGTTTTACTTCAATTTTTGTTGATGTGATTTTTTAGTATTTTGTATCATGTTTCTTACTTTATTTTGCAACTTTTACTGTAATTTCTTTCCGAGTCTGGCTCTTTGCTATTTTTTATTCGTTACTGCGTTAAGCTAGACTTACGTACTTTATTTTGCAACTGTTAGTGTAGTTTCTTTCTGCGACTGGCTCTCTGCTATTTTCGTTACTAGATGATTTTTCAAATCTCGCATTGCAAATACCGCAGGTTAGTTTTAGTACACAAATTGCTATTGATAATATTAAAAGGATAGAATCTAGCTTTCGTCGATTTCATTAGATATTTAATTGAGTTGGTCTTGAAACAAATGTAATCAACTGCGAAGCTGCAGTTCATTTATCCCCCCCCCCCATTAAATCGATTTAAAGTTTTATGATTGTGGCGTCCGTTCTGATCGTGTTTGCCCCAGATTTTGGTTCTTGTGCAGGTCTGTCCATAGCCGAAGCGTAAGAAAACAACATATAGCCCATCCTAACGAACATTACACGACCGACTGTATTCTTGGTTTGATCAATATAGTTAAATCACAAAAACGAAATAGGAATAAACAGCAAACATTTTTACGTGTCATATTTAGTTTCTCATGAACACATAACATATACTTTCTTTCGTCTTTCGCATCATCGCTCAGCAAGAATCTTGGGCAGCCATATTTTACCAGTCGAAGAAGGCAGTGAAGTGGGCGGTTCGTCTTTCCAAAGCTATCTTTATTTTAGAAAATAAAACTGCAATTGTTAAATGTAAAATGAAACAAAAAAAAAAAACCCAAAAAACAAAAAAACAATACGTTTAAATAAATATTGACATTTATCTGATTGAAATCATTTTGTCGTCTATGGACTTACCATGAATCATGTCCCGAGGTCATATGATATAACAAAATAATTATCTGCCAAACGGTATGTACATTCTACGTTGTGTCCTAGTGCCATAATTATAATCTAGTGAAAAATCTCCAGGCATCCCATGGTTGTATTACGTAGGCCCATGTTTGGATGCATGTTTTGCAATGAACACAAATCTATGTTTGTCTCGTTTTATCTATAGAGCATTAACTGGTGCTATTTAAGCAATAAATGTTTTAGCAAATGCTGTTACAGTCCTATAACACACATTGAGTGTTAGAGGACTGTAACAATGTTTGCTAAAATGTTCATTACTTATATTTACATTTTGATAGAAATGTGTTCTTTATTTAGTTACTTCGAACCAATTTTGAACAGCATATCAAAAACAGACAACAATGAAAAAGTGATGACGTCACAATAGAGATTGATGACGTCACAATACCAACTGCTGTTATAGTCTGAGGCACTGGTTGTTATAGGCGTATGACAGAAACTGCCTCTTAGCACTGTGCAAATGGGAAAGTTGCACAGCAAATGTTAATATAGGGCTAAGGCAAAGACAGGGTTTGCTTTTGTTGAAAGCGTTGATGTCGCAAATTCGTGTTGGTTTTTTTTCTCGGCTGTCGGAGCGAGCAATCCTCTTTAACAAATACAATATTGTTTAGATAGATCTTCTCAGGGTATTTTAAACCGTTAAGATCTAGAATATTTGCGTGATATCAGATATCAGCAATAAGAATTAACGTACTCTTTCTTTATTGTGTTTTTGTGCCTCAATTCTTTTCCAAATCTGCTGCTATTGTTGAGTGTAAATTAGACACTCGTCTCTTTTCTTTACCCGGTGTTGAAAAAAGTCTCGAATATAATCAATGTTACGCATTTCAAACAAAATGTACTTGTGATTTGGTCCTCTACTGTGTGTTAACTATCATCTGCTGTTGTTGTTATGATCAATAGCGTTCATGAGGTTTGAACGCAGTTGTAAATGATGACATACTGTCTGTGTTGCAACTTTTGCCAGGTTTAAGCCGAGGCCATATGTCCTCATTCGTCCTTCTATTTGAAAAAAAAACAGAATATCGTGTTTCATTTTAATAAATCTGATTTATGTGTTCCTGTAATAGGCATGTACATAAGAGGCATGCTGAATTTTGTTCTTGTCTGTTATTTGACGTCTACTTAAAGTTCAGATTTAATACACTTATATTTGCTGTCTACGTTTTCTTCTCTTAATTAATATATCAACTTAGAACTACAAACACTAGATCATGAAATGCCTATGAATGAAGTATTCATTTAACCATCATGTGGTCAAACTGTGACGTAAAACATTAATCTTGTTCAATGATGATCACGCTAATTCGTTTAGGCCCTTGCTTCAAGCGCTAAAATACCCAACGACAAAATATTGGTGCAAATAGTATTGGAATTAGGCTTGTACCGTTTATAATACATTGTGTCGTTTATAATACATTGACATTACAAATGCAGATAATAAATTGATTAATCTGGAAAAGAATCATTTTTTTAGAGTTAAAATGTGTAAAATGTAATCAAACACGTTCCTCAATTTTCATGCAGGTATGATAGAAAATCGGATAAATCCACATTGATCATTAAACCTTAGGTAATAAGGATGTACATTGTAACTGATTTTCGTTCATAATGGTGTGACAGCCATTTATTTACCCTTTGCCAATTAAGATGGGGAAACTAGTCGATTCTTTTTTCTCATTAAATTGGTTGAAACTATAGCTAAGCTGATTCTTTAATCCCTCTATTTTTATTTATTAGGGGGAACTATCGATTAGCTGATCATTTAATTCCTCAATATTTATGTAAATGCTTACATTTTCCCTTTTCGAGTAATCAATCAGGTAGCAAATTTTTAATATAGTTTCCCCTTATGAACCAATACAGAGGGGGATCAGCGAACCAATGTTACCCCCATAATCCAATACCATAGATGAACGGGAAGGAGAAGAATTGGTTAGCTCATCTCTTTCCTGGTAAAAAGACTACATGGAAGGAGAGTGGAAAAAATCAGCTACCTGAATTATTCACTGGTAAAAAAGCTAGCTATTATTTGAGCATTCGAGTATGGCAGCAACTGCCTCTTAGCATTATGTAAATGGGAAAGTTGCATAGCAAATGTTAACATAGTGCTAAGACAAAGACAGGGTTTGCTTTTGTTGAAAGCTTTGATGTCGTAAATTCGTGTTGTTTTTTTTTCTTGGCTGTCGGATTGAGCAATCCTCTTTAACAAATACAATATTGTTTAGATAGATCTTTCCAGGGTATTTTAAACCGTTAAGGTCTCGAATATTTGCGTGATATCAGATATCAGCAATAAGAATTAACGTACTCTTTCTTTATTGTGTTTTTGTGCCTCAATTCTTTTCCAAATCTGCTGCTATTGTTGAGTGTCAATTGGACACTCGTCTCTTTTCTTTATCCGATGTTGAAAAATGTCTCGATTATAATCAATGTTACGCATTTCAAACAAAATGTACTTGTGATTTGGTCGTCTACTGTGTGTTAATTATCATCTGCTGCTGTTGCCATGATCAATAGCGTTCATGAGGTTTGAACGCAGTTGTAAATGATGACATACTGTCTGTGTTGCAACTTTTGCCAGGTTTAAGCCGAGGCCATATGTTCTCATTCGTCCTTCTATCTAAAAAACGAGAATATCGTGTTTCATTTTAATAAATCTGATTTATGTGTTCCTGTAGTAGGCTTCTACATAAGAGGCATGCTGAATGTTTTTCTTGTCTGTTATTTGACTTCTACTTAAAGTTCAGATTTAATAAACGTATATTTGCTGTCTACTTTTTCTTCTCTTAATCAATATATCAACTTAGAACTACAAACACTAGATCATGAAATGCCTATAAATGTAGTATTCATTTAACCATCATGTGGTCAAACTGTGACGTAAAACATTAATCTTGTTCAATGATGATCACGCTAATTCGTTTTGGCCCTTGCTTCAAGCGCTAAAATACCCATTGACAAAATATTGGTGCAAATAGAATTGGAATTATGCTTGTACCGTTAATAATGCATTGTGTCGTTTATAATACATTGATATTACAAATACAGATAATAAATTGATTAATCTGGAAAAGAATCAATTTTTTAGAGTTAAAATGTGTAAAATGTAATCAATCACGTTCCCCAACTTTCATGCAGGTATGATAGCAAATCGGATAAATCCACATTGATCATTAAACCTTAAGTAATAAGGATGTACATTGTAACTGATTTTCGTTCAAAATGGTGTGACAGCCAATTATTTTCCCTCTGCCAATTAAGATGGGGAAACTAGTGGATTCTTTTTTTTCCCATTAAATTGGAAGAAACTAAGGCTAAGCTGAATTTTTAATCCCTCTATTTTTATTTATTAGGGAGAACTATTGATTAGCTGATCATTTAATTCATCAATATTTATGTAAAAGCTTATGATTTTCCCCTTTCGAGCAATTAATCAGGTAGCAAATATTTAGTATAGTTTCCCATTATAAACCAATACAGAAGGGGATCAGCGAACCAATTTCCCCCATAATCCAATACCATAGGATGAGTTGGAAGAAGAAGAATTGGTTAGCTCATCACTTTCCTGGTAAAAAACTATATGGAAGGAGAGTGGGAAGAATCAGCTACCAGAATTTTTCACTGGTAAAAAAGCTAGCTATCATTCGAGCATTCGAGTATGGCAGCAACTGCCTCTTAGCATTGTGTAAATGGGAAAGCTGCAGAGCCAATGCTAATTTAGGGCTAAGGCAAAGACAGGGTTTGCTTTTGTTGAAAGCTTTGATGTCGCAAATTCGCGTTGGTTTTTGTTCTTGGCTGTTGGATCGAGCAATCCTCTTTAACAAATACAATATTGTTTAGATAGATCTTCTCAGGGTATTTTAAACCGTTAAGGTCTAGAATATTTGCGTGATATCAGATATCAGCAATAAGAATTAGCGTATTCTTTCTTTATTGTGTTTTTGTGCCTCAATTCTTTCCCAAATTTGCTGCTATTGTTGAGTGTAAATTGGACACTCGTCTCTTTTCTTTAACCGATGTTGAAAACTGTTTCGATTATAATCCATATTACGCATTTCAAACAAAATGTACTTGTGATTTGGTCCTCTACTGTGTGTTAATTATCATCTACTGCTGTTGTCATGATCAATAGCGTTCATGAGGTTTAAAAGCAGTTGTAAGTGATGACATACTGTCTGCGTTGCAACTTTTGCCAGGTTTAAGCCGAGGCCATATGTCCTCATTCGTCCTTCTATTAAAAAACGAGAATATCGTGTTTCATTTTAATATATCTGATTAATGTGTTCCTGTAGTAGACATGTACATAAGAGGCATGCTGAATGTTTTTCTTGTCTGTTATTTGACTTCTACTTAAAGTTCAGATTTAATAAACGTATATTTGCTGTCTACTTTTTCTTCTCTTAATTAATATATCAACTTAGAACTACAAACACTAGATCATGAAATGTCTATGAATGAAGTATTCATTTAACCATCATGTGGTCAAACTGTGACGTAAAACATTAATCTTGTTCAATGATGATCACGCTAATTCGTTTTGGCCCTTGTTTCAAGCGCTAAAATACCCAACGACAAAATATTGGTACAAATAGTATTGGAATTAGGCTTGTACCGTTTATAATACAGTGTGTCGTTTATAATACATTGACATTACAAATGTAGATAATAAATTGATTAATCTGGAAAAGAATCAATTTTTTAGAGTTAAAATGTGTAAAATGTAATCAATCACGTTCCCCAACTTTCATGCAGGTATGATGGCAAATCGGATACTCCACATTGATAATTAAACCTTAGGTAATAAGGATGTACCTTGTAACTGATTTTCGTTCATAATGGTGTGACAGCCAACTATTTCCCTCTGTCAATTAAGATGGGGAAACTAGTCGATTTTCTCCCCATTAAATTGGAAGAAACTAAGGCTAAGCTGATTCCTTAATCCCTCTATTTTTATTTATTAGGGGGAACTATTGATTAGCTGATCATTTAATTCCTCAATATTTATGTAAATGCTTATGATTTTCCCTTTTCGAGTAATAAATAGCTAATATTTAATATAGTTTTCCCTTATGAACCAATACAGAGGGGGATCAGCGAACCAATTTCCCCCATAATCCAATACCATAGGATGAGCGGGAAGGAGAATAATTGGTTCGCTCATCTCTTTCCTGGTAAAAAAAAACCTACATGGAAGGAGAGTGGGAAGAATCAGCTACCTTAATTATTCACTGGTAAAAAAGCTAGCTATCATTCGAGCATTCGGGTATGGCAGCAACTGCCTCTTAGCATTGTGTAAATGGGAAAGTTGCAGAGCAGATAATAATATGGGGCTAAGGCAAAGACAGGGTTTGCTTTGTTGAAAGCTTTGATGTCGAAAATTCGTGTTGGTTTTTTTTCTTTGCTGTCGGATCGAGCAATCATCTTTAACAAATACAATATTGTTTAGATAGATCTTTTCAGGGTATTTTAAACCGTTAAGGTCTAGAATATTTGCGTGATATCAGATATCAGCAATAAGAATTAACGTACTCTTTCTTTATTGTGTTTTTGTGCCTCAATTCTTTTCCAAATCTGCTGCTATTGTTGAGTGTAACTTAGACACTCGTCTCTTTTCTTTACCCGATGTGGAAAAATGTCTCGATTATAATCCATGTTGCGCATTTCAAACACACATACACACACATACGCACGGGGATACACATACACACATACGCACGGGGATACACATACATACATACGCATATACACAAATACACACATACGCACGGGGATTCACATACACAAATACCCACATACACACATACACATATACACAAATACATGCATACGCACATACGCACGGGGACACACATACCGGTTCATCTAGCAATAAACACATATCTGTACACAATTTACACACCTATATATACACAATCATCACAGTGGACAGGGGTTTGAGCTGGGGTGGGGCGCGATTGAAACATCGAGTTTTATAAAAGAAACCATTTGTCCACTTTATTAGATATTTTATATAAATTTTGTAGGTTCTATGTTTATATTTCAAGAACTTATATATTGATATCTATGAGACTTAAATTCAAAACGTATGTGATTCTTAAGACTTTGGAAGTTTAGTTCAATTTACAGACATTTCATTTTAAACACGTATTGTTTAATCAAGAATGCCTATAATGCAGTCGGCCTCTTTAGAACGATTTAATTTAATCCAAATAGAAATTTCTTTCAGACAAAATTTAGATTAATGTTACTTGCCGAAAGTAATTGTTTCAGTTCTCTTAAAATGTCATATACCTTTTCACAAAATCCTATATAGATGTTCAATTGTTTTTTTACGAAATGCACAAGATGAATATTGGTTGTTAAAAACAATTCTATGAAGAAGTATGTTTTTTTCAAGATTATTTGGTTAATTCGGTATTGAAATCATCTGAATTTAGTACTGATATTAGTTATTAAAGGATACTTATAAATAATGTTCCATAATTTGTCCTGAGTGTTAAAAACTGTGGACCATTTCCTTTGTGATGTAAAATTTACCTCATTATAGCATCAATCAGCATACATATCCTAGGCTATTTTTGTCCTCCTTAATATAATAATAAGATTTAATATAAGGTAAACACATGATTTTTTTCCTAAGTTAAAACAAAAAAAAGTTTACTTTTCATAAACTTGTTTATAGCACTTATTATATTGTGAAATGTTAGAAACTCAAGTTCATATCTATATTCAAATTTCACAAAACTGTAAAAAAAGATATCCTTTAATAACATCATGAATCAAAAATACGCCTTTTCTGTACAAATCTTTACAGAAAATTGTATTTTTTAAAATTTGTTTTGATATTATGATTAAACCATAAATGATTTTCACATATTGTTTAATTGAAATTATCAGATTAAATCATTCTTTGATACCATGCTTCTAAAACATTTTCCAAAATAAATTCATACATTCTTCAATTGTGGTTTTCATTTTATGAATGCCACAGGTAGTTTACAGTAATGATAGTCCAACTATGTTTTTTATATAGATCCTCCTTACCCACGATGCCTTCAGTGCTGTTATGAAAGTCTTTAGTAAACCGTTTCTAAATTACCCTGCTAGTATGGCTTTATTATAACATCACGTTTAACTTTATCAGTCGTTCCGCACAATAGACATTGATATAAAATGTTAATAATTGTTTTAATATCAGAGGCAAGCGGGTTTGGAAGAGCTATAAATAAATGATTTAATTGTGAAATTAGAAATGTTTTAGTAATGGTTATCCAACAAATTGGAGTGAGATTTCTTTTACACCACTTATGAGCGATTTGAGTTGAACAAGTTACTTTAGTGTTACACTAAAGAATAACAGACGTATCATTCGCAAACTGAGATAAAAGGATTTGCTTTTTTCTACAATAACATTGATATCTGAATTATTTCTCAATAGTGAAGAAATAGCATAAATTACCTCCTATGTTAACTGCAAATTAACTGTAGAGCTAATATTTTATGGAAATCTTTGATCAAGTTAATAATTAATGCGCCACTATTGAAAAAAAATCGAAGTTTCTGAAATGAAATTCCATGAGACAGAGTCAAAAGCTTTTTCAAAACCAATTAACAATAAAAGACCAGAGCCCGTATTCATGAAACCATTCTCGTGCTCAAGTATTGGATCTGTGCTCAAACTAGCCTTCATTTTACTCGCTTAAAACACCTCAAACGATGACAAAGTCAAATAAAAAAATGAAAACATTTTTTCTGCTTTAAGTTTTTTCATTGTTTCCCCAAATCCTGAACAGAATAAGATTTTCTTATTGATTCATAACCAAAGAAAGTAAAAACCATCTTGAGCATGAGTACGGTTTCATGAATATGGGCTGAGGTATGTCATTTTCTTAAGTTTAATGCATTTAATCATAAATCAAGCATGCATTTTTCCAATATATCTACCTGGTACAGTTTATTTTGTATTGTATGAAGCCGATTTGATTACTTATAATTAATTAAAGTTATTATATTATAAGTCTTTCTGCTATTGTATAGGGTGCTATCTTATAAATAATACTGAGTAGTATAGTGGGACATTAATTCTTTAGTTTATTACGGATTCAATTACCTTTTGTTATGCATGCTATAAATCCTTGTTTTGTGTAACCGACAAGTCCGCAACTGAAAAACAAAAATGAATTGACTTTAGAACAAAGTGTCCGCATTGTTACCAAAATACTTAAAAACATTCATCAGAACTAGGACTTTTATTTTCTTTTACTTTAACTAGAGTTTTTGTAATGTCAGTTAAGTCACGGGCCCTTCTTATCATAGTGATTCGATGGGAGATCATTTAGGTACATCATATAGAGTCAATTAGTTCTCTGTTTCTTTTTCACAAAGGTTAAAAAAAAAATGTTTTATTCATTTAAAATGTCTGTCTGTTCTTTGATAACTGGCCATCGTCCTTTTCTATGGTTACAGCTATTTTACTAGATTAGATATTACTCGGGAACTATCATAATTATTTCCTATTATTCTTTGCTCTCTGAAATGTTATAGTTCTTGTTTTTGTATTAATGATATTGATAAGGTGTGGATCATTATAGTTATGGATGGAAGCTGTTGGTTTTTCTCTAGTATGAACGGAAAGTAAGTTGTTATGACTGTTTTGTAACGTGGTTGAGGTATTTTCTGCCACGGAGTTTCATACCTTCTCACTTTTTCAGTATCTGAAATTTAACCGTTTGACGTATCTAGCTGAAATTTTAAAAATTATTTTCATTAAGGTTTTAGATCATTAATAGAATAAAAAGAAATTGGAAAATTTAGGTTATATATTTTATTTTATTTTTTCAAATTTCGCTATATTTTATATATATAGATGGTTATTCTCCTGGCCACAAGTGCCTGTGAACAAACCGGCCTGGCACTGTTCCGACCAATTAAAGTAATAAGTGTCAGTTTTTCACCTTCACTTTCGATGTTGAAAGCTGATATATATTCCCATATTGGCGTCCTTTCTGGTGCTTAAAATTTTATATTCAAAATTATTATCAAAAACATGGCAACCACTCTAGATTTTGAATAGTGGGAATTAAAAACAAAATTGTCAATACCACTATTAGCCCGAATTAATGTTTCCTTTTCTGCTTTAAAGTGGGAATTTTACAGACAGAATATGCTGTAATGTTTATTTCTCAAGTATGCCAATACGTCTCTTGTTTCACTTTGTCAATAAGACCCTGGGAATTTGCAAATACTTTTGTTACATCGTGAGATTTAAAATTATAATATCGATTCATAATGCCGGTAGAGATAAATGTAGTCATTGGTTTGCAATAAAGGATACCACAAGGAGTAGGGGTAAACATATATAACACGCATGAATATATGCCAAAATATAGTTCTGACAGATTTGGAACTAAAAACCAACTTTCTTAACCAAGCCGTATAGTGTCTAGCTCGCTCTAACTTAGCACTTTGTAACCAGCTCACGACGTCATATTAATTACACACATTTCCAATACCAGGATTACACGACGCATTCTATTACCATTACCAAGTATACAAAAACAGTACTTTAATTAAATGAAATGTTTTGGAGACAAGAACAGAGTTGCACAGGTAATAGCCCGATTTGGTTGTCAAATTTCTGACATTAATTGGTGTGTAACATACATTGGCTTACCTATAAATTTAATTGTGAGCTAGCGAACTACGTTGAATATGCACACAGAATTGAAAGAAATATACAACATCTGCTATAACGCCCTATTAAGCGTGAATAAGCTTCAGTATTCTCTAAAGCGATTTACATAGATAAACATGTTTAACCAAGCAACACAGTATACAATACAATGAAGGTTAATCAAAACATGTTATGCTTTAATGGATGTTAAATATATAACAACCACTACTTATATTTACATATTAAGGTATACATCAGTGAGAAGTCAAATAATATTTCAAAGTGATAAATGAGCGTGCCAATCCGGGTTCTTCATGTATAGACCAATCAGCTGCTTAAGGCATCCTAGTTTTATTACTGTAAACTGGTTTCGGGACGCATCGTATTTCGCTTTTTGCATTTTTTTCGAAAGGTGATTATCTTAGCATGCATTGTATCTTCTGTAATCATTTTCTATATACAAATGTATGTTTTAGAAATATCAGGGAATACCTTAACGTCAACAAAACCAAACTCTGAACTCAACATCGACTAAACTAGGGGCAAGATATGAACAACGAAAATAATTAAATGGAGACTTTTGAAAAGGTACAAGCGAATAAGACCAGTTGTTCCGGAAATATCCATTTTCTTATCACAATGCCAAGTGAAATGTCAAGGATAATGTCTCCCGAAAACCAGTTCAAGGTAACAAAAATAAAATGATTTAATTATCCGCATGCTCTACATATAATGAACTCGAATTGGCACATACAAAAGTTTATCACGTTTAAACATGATATGACTAACTACTTTGTATAATCCTACATACTTGTGGAGCAATTCAGTGTCGTGTTAAACAGTAACTCGAAAGGACACATCAATAAATATTAACGTGATAATAAATATATAATACAATATATGCAATTTCGTAAAAAACGAATGTACAATTTAAGCAATCATTATTAAACGTGTACCTCTTATGAGGCAGTCCAAGTACTGATTCAGAACTGATAGTACCCAGATCTTTCAATTGAAATAATTTATTATATGTTCTGATAGCTCAAGACGTACAAGACCCAAATCCTGTAAACTTCTTCAAACACTAATGGCATTTGTTTTTTACAAACCGAAAGTACATTTCGGATTAATATTATGTTCTTTTTTTTTTCTAATGCACATATATGTACATTTTCAATATTGGATATGCATATACAAAAGCGTCATTATAACTGAATTTAACATATATGTTAATATCTGTATGAATCTGCTTTAAAAAAAAATGTTTGTGCATCTCGAGTGTTTCTATGGAAATACATTTCGTAAATGTTATATCACTCGACTTACGCTTAATCTATCTACATTCACAATTTCAAATAACTGCGTGTTCTGTTCATAATTCTAGACTATTGGATTGACTTCAAAAAGTAAGTCAATGCTTTTAAACTGTTGCACAGTGAAATGCTTTAGACGCGTTAAAGGCCCAACATACGCAACTTCGGGAAATTTCCAGTTGATAAACATGCAAAAATAAGCCTAAAACGAAGTAAACCTGAGCGGTAACGAACAAGAAACTCCTGACAGGAAAATCCAAAGAACGGAAACTAATTCAGGTGGGGCCCACTTCAATAACAAAACAAGGCTAGAAGACAATTCGAAATGGACGTGCTGTTTATTCCATGTGCTATTGTAAAGAAGCAATAGGTTTAGATTTACAATGTTCCTCCATCCCCGGTAAACTCCGACATGTCCAATCGGTAATTGTTCGCGGCGTCCCCAATGGTAAACGTATTGTATTTGGCATATGCACTGTTGTCCTCGAAATCTTCCATGTCAATTCTCAGTTCAGTTTCATCGTCTGACGTGTAAGCGTGCAGTGTTTCTGAACCTACCAAAATATTTAAACGTAGTTAAATTGCGACAAAGTTGAATGATTATTGAGATCGAAAGCAAAACATGTTATTATAACAACACGAAGATCAGCTTACTTTCGTCTATATAATTTTTTCTATATCCATTTATTGCAATACTATTTAGGGAAAGACTTATTCACATTCTTGGCATATTGCATCAGGATTTACATGTACCAAGGGGTCCTAGAAAAAGCATGTGGTACATATACATTCACCTGATTGTTTGTTACGAGCATCCGTAAGAATGTCACTGTTGGTATTATTTAAACTCACCTAACCAAAACTCATGATTAACGTCACCAAAGCCTTCTCTATATTAGTCCCATCCTCTGTAAAGTCAGTGGCGCCATCTATACGTCTCTGAAACACCTGTTCAAGTATAATGAATACATTGTAGCGCTGACTCATTGGCTGTACACAACAAATTATCAATCGGTTGACTTTAACGTTGAGATAAACATTTAGATTTTTGCAGTGAAAATTAAAAAATTTGAAGTGCAAATATAAGATTTTGTAGTAAAAAAATAAGGTCAATTATACGCACTCGTGAAAATATAGAAAAAAATCTGCCATATTCGTGAAATATATTTGATATTAAACGGCAAACCATTGGATATCTTCTTTTGAAATACGGTACTTCAATCATATCTAATATAACTAATTATCCAATGATTTTACGCAGAATGCGCCTCCCTGATTGTTTGAGGTTTTTCCATGCCTCTATGAAAAAAAATGGCGCGAGAAATGTGATGTCACAATATGGTAATTGGCATTGCGTATTGATTTGTAAAAAATGAATCGTTGTTAGATCAGTCAAATTGTACATACACATGTCTTAAATCTGAAGATAAGTTCCAAAAATAATTATAAGCGTTTATGTCAATTAGTGTTTTAGTTTCATAGGTTCATACAGTTTGCAAATAATTGTTATTCCATACCCCAATGAAACTAAAATAAAAAATGTCATCTATGCTTTATTAATTTTCTAATTTGTTATTTAGATTATAAAACTTCATATCCTTATATTTCATTAGAGTAAAGATTGGCTTTCTTTTTATTATAATCATTGTCACTCTAAGTGATTGTTTTTAGGTTCGGTTACAACTTTGAAAATTACAAATTAAAACCTTGTTCCAGGACATACCTTGTTCTGTTTAGACTGTATCATACCACATTTACATTTAAAAAAGCAAAACACAAATATGTTGATTATATTTATCGCACACACAATATAAGCCACTAGCCATTTTCCACTTTATCACATTATCCTAGACAACGAAAATTAAGAAATATCTTTACTATAAATAGAGGATCTTACACGGGTGTCAATGTAATATGGAATTTATTAAACTCGTTAAATAACTTAATATGTCACGAGCCTTTATGCGAGTGACATATCAAATTATCTTACTCGTTTAATAAATTGGAATTGATATCAAATATGTCAACCGTACCTCTGTATTAATTAAGATTTGTAGAATCGGTTTTTTCACCGCCCTAAAATAATTGATGCTATTAAAGTAACTATGGATTAGTATGATCTTTCAGTTGCATAGATCAATTTCAATCCAAACACAAAAGTTGTCAATATAATCACATTCGCTCTTTTAATGATAGAGCAAACAGTATTTCTGGCTAATAACTAAATATAACAACATTTGAAATTGAATAATTGATACAATCGCATACACTGGGCGGCCGTCCTTAAATGACCCTGGATGTTAATAGGAACTAAAACAAATCAACCAACCAACAAATCAATAAAATGGTCAGGGCAAATGCTTTAGTCAAATAGACAACGCAGTCTTTTCCTTTTCAGCTTAATGCGGCAAATAGACTTTGGTTGTACACACGTCATAATTCTGCAAGCGTACGAATGATTTACGATAAGAAGCTGAACCATACTAGATGGGAAATCGTCGTTTTGTTTTGGGAATTTCCATCGATTGCATTATCTACCGAAATACTAACGAAGTGGGATTCCTGATCATAGTCAACGCTTTTTTACTGCCAATAAAAAAAATGCTTGGAACATTACATCTTCACATGCGCAATGCGTGACGTTAAGGCTTTTATAATAAAACCAACCATAATGTTGACCTGTATGTTTTTTATCGGACTTTGATAAGCTCTGATTTTTTTTTTAAGTCTCAAATAATAAATTAAAGAATACTGATGCGTTAACAAAATCATAATCCAGACTCAGAATCGATTAAACAAGGTGCAAAATATGAACAAAGGAAAGATTTACATGGAGACCCTCGTAAAAGTACAAACAATAAGATCAGGTGTTCCGGAAGAGTAAGCGTCTTCTGCTTCATCGACGACACCCGCCATGTAAATCTTTATCACATCCAAGTAAACATCAAGTTCTCAAAATGAGATCCTAGTTGAAAAGATATGTTTAGGAGGGTTGTTCAAGATTGATTAAAAGAATTTTCGAGTTTTTTAAAATCCACATCCCATTAATTCCACTTCTGGAGTATACACAATAAGACTGAAGCCCTGATTTTATGGTACTAAGAATGGTAGTAAGAAGTTTCACTTACTAGAGCAAATGCAGTGACAAAGTAATACAGAACTATGTGATATTGCTGATCATACGACCATAAATATGTCAAAAATGCACATACTTTTGTTTTATATGTATGTTTGCTCAGGACCTTTCTATAAAGAAGCTGACATGTAACCGACTCATCAGGATAATGCCTGTTTATAAAATTATTATTATATTTCTATCATTTCATCTTTAAACTTTCAACTTTATACCGCCAAATATAATTTTGTGGAATCATCTTCGAGATTCCGACTCCCTACAATAATCCTTTTCATTGATAAGTTTACCTTAGTTTTCTACCGTTTTTGTTTTTAAATTATTTACTTATTTGAGCAATCGCTAAAGCTCGTGGCATGTGTAGCTTTTGAAGAGTAAATTTGATGGACGTGACAGTTACAGGATATGACTTAAATGGACATGGCGGATGTCATCGACAAAACAGAGAACGCGCAATATTCTGGACGTATCATTTTGTTGTTGTTTATTTGTTTATTTTTGTTTCAAAATGCTCTCTTGTATAACTTCCTCTTTTCGTATTTTGCCCCTACATATAGTTTAATAGTTTTTGAGCTGAGATCATGGCTCGAATCAGGGTGATAAGTTTAGCGTATTTTTCAAACGTTAATAATTATGTTTATATACAAGGTGAAATCTAACAATTTCCTATGTATGTTGACACTGTATCAACTTTGATATGTGCAAAGTTGTGCCTAAATATATAAGTTCATTGTATAGTTACAGGATAATTAAAATTTAAGCTAATCACTGATTAAGCTAATAAGTTTGGAACAACCGGGCTCTGTTGTTTATGCTGGCTCACCACATGATAGTTTGATTGAAAGATGTCTAGGATCATTTCATAAATCTCACGTGAAGTAGAAACTTATACAAGACATTCAATGTAGAGATTGTACACCAAAAAACATTTCATAACTTCCCTGGACAAGGAACTCGCGACTTCATGTTAAAAATTTGACGAACGTCTTATGTAAATGCCAAAAAACGATTTGATTAGTGAACCTTCTTGGCTTAATCATGTGATGTAACATGCATCGTGACAGTTGAATAACAGTACAAAGATTATGATAAATTGCGGTGCGTGCAATTTTACATAGTTTCATAACTTGTTTTTTTTAACAATAGTAATATATTACAGAATGCCTTTATATAAGGTGAGTAATGTTATTGGAGCCAGTTTTATCAACGTGATGTATGAGAGGTGCAACTTCAGTTTTAAATCATCGAGGAGAGTGCGTTTGTACTAAGCAGATTTTCTTTGTGCATTCAAAATTATTTTACTTATACAATTAGCTTTAAAGCTTTAGTAACACCGAACTCAATGTGTAAGTGAAACAAGAGCGTGCATTTATTGTGAACTTGAATATGATAGTTTGTGATATTTTATTTGTATATATATTATATTATTTAATATGCTCTGTTTTATTGTAAATACATTTATTAATACTTTAATATTTACATACTGATTCTTAGCTTAACTTATTTACTAAAGATTCCAGATGGTATATATATTTTGAAATATTACAACTATTGTATGATACGAGCAATTTTAACATATTAGAAAGTACGATCTGCACATTTCTCCTATGTTAAAGGCAATAATCATTGACTTGAAGATATTTTTCCATGAATACAATAGTTGTAATGTTTATCTAAATATCACACATATATATTTCATTGTATTACATATACACTAAATATTTCAGGTTGCTCTACAACTCCATCACCGTCAACATTGGAAAAGTCATAACACAACGGGAGTAAATCGTATGTAATTTTCCAGGAATACAATAGTTTTTATCACCACCTACATCATCAAAAACATCTTTCCTGGCGATTATCAATATCAACGGGGATACCAGAAACCATAGATCTACGTCAAGCGTGTGGAAGTGAACCAAGTGGTATTTACATAAAAACACAAATGATCAAGTCAATGATTATTGCCTTTAACATACGAAAAATGTGCAAATCATACTTTCTTATATGTTAAAATGTAAACATGTACATATATAGGCCATAGCTTAGACGACACAATGTCGTTTAAGATGTTATGCCTATGGATGCAAACGAAGAGGCAGAAAGCAAGCACAATAAATCAACAATATCGAGACCATCTTCCTCGGGGAACTTGATGAATGATCGATAACATTCATCGGAATTCGTTTTCTATCAGACCAATGTTAAATTCACAAATCAAGAATTCAACACGAGCGAAAGTGGGGAAAAATGACAGAGAACAAAATACGTTCATGGTTAGAGAAAATTAAAATAGCGCAAACTGTCTGTCGTTGTCTGTGTCTTACAATTGAAACTGTTTCATTGATTTTGACTTTTTCTCGGATAATTCTAAGACTTAACTATTGTCTAGATCCAGAAAATCTATATATTAATTTTAAATCAACTTATGAATATTATGGATCCATTGACATAAAATGGGAACATTTTTACAAATATAAGCTGGTTGAAGCTGATATAATACTTGTGAGCCGCGAAGAGTAAATATTTCGCAAACAATGAAAACAAATTATCAGAAAAACGTCATCGAAAAAGGAGTACACAGTCCACATATTTAAATGTGCATAAACAGTTACAAAGTACAAAGGAAAGTGATACTGAAAAGGACGACCATTAGAGGAATTTACGTTTTAAATTGCTCCAAATACAAATATACATTCTCGTAAGTATGTAGACAAGCAGACAGGAATACAGGGCTTACAATGTAACGGATAACAAGATGACATGCACATGTATGTATAGCATATATGTTGATAAATAATGAATTAGTCAGTGTCTTTGTCTTTTGAAATATCTACAGATGCCTGTCGTGTGAAACACCTACTAATGTCAGTAGTCTTAACATATTTAAGGGAAGTTAATTCAAACGAAGTTTGTATTATCTCCGGTATTTTATTATTATGAAAACTGATTGTTGTGTTAAGGACTAGGTGCAGCTATATTAGTTGTTACTTGGTTGAAAAGGGTATTATTGGTATTTCAATATTTCCTTTATTATTAGCTTTATCCCGTTATGTTTAATATTGATATATTAAAAATCTATACTTACAAAGCAAAATATTCAGTAATTAATATCCAAATAGAAGTGCACAAATATTCTTTCATATTGTTATTTAAAACATTTAAAAAATAATAATTATAAAGTACATTGTAACTGCAATGTTCATTGAATGATAGCCCAGTGTTAAGATTTCAATATTAGTCTGTTAATCAGAGTATCAGGGAGACATTTTTAAAATTTGATCCTGATGTGATCGATGTTTAGAATGTGAGTAAGTTGCCATACTTGTGACGAGTAGGTTCTCTTCTTCTGCGGTTCTCAAGAGAAAGAGATATCTTTAAAAAAAAAACGAAGGCTCTATCACTCCATCATTCTGTATATATGAAATAACCAAACGTGCCAAAATTTTGGTTGAAATTATTGATTCTTCATCACAAAATATACTTGGTAGTCTATTTTGGTGACGTATTTTGCAGTATTTAGTAAAATAACACGTTTTGGTAAAAAAGCCTCCGCCATATTGAATTGTCCAGAACCTAGTCCTTAACATGCAGAAATTATAAGCAGACCCCCGAAATGAAATGTTTAGCTGTTGTAATCTGTCTCAATATGACCAGAAGACCACTGCACCATAGGTTTAAATATGTCAGTAGTCAAAGTTCAATGAAGAGGATTAAATTCAATCTAAATTATCCGGTAATTTATTAAGATAACAATTCGTTGATGTATTTACATGCATACGTTTTATTTATTAAGTTTTTAAAACTGTATTTATTCAGTAAATGACAAATTTATAACCAATTCAGACCACCAACAAGAATTGGAAAACATATTTGACGTACTTAAAGCAGTTTTTTCCTTGAATCAAATATTACATGCATAGAAAACTGCATTACATATATTATTGTGATTTGAAATAACTAACAGAGGAAAAGAGAAAGCTTAATGCGACTTATTAGTCCCAATTTCGTTTTAGTATTACAATAATTGGCAATAGACTTTCCTTATAACATGTACTTACAATTAATCATTGTTAATTGATATAATCAGTCCCAATATGATTTTGTCACAGTATCTTGATTAACACAAATAATTGGAAAGCCAGGGGAAAATATCACTTAAACTAAAGGTGAAGGGTCAGACCGTAAAATTACATTATTATTATATTAGCCTTTATTAATATTTATTAGCTGTCAATATTGATAAATTGTATTAAAAACTAGTACGCATTTACATTGAACATCTTGCAAAGACTGATCTGTACATTGTTAGACTGCCTTTTGTTTGGTTGATGTTTATTGTATCCAGCACAATAATAGAATTTTTATTTATACTAAACATGGACTAACTTTTAATTTTAGCAAACGTTTTGGCATACTGTTATCCATTCTGTTAATGTCAACCCCTAACGTTTGCGAGTTAATTTGGTTAAATGATAACTTTGAAGTTCAGAAAGTATATAATTATAATGGAAATAATCAATTGATAATATTTAATCAATTAGTCAATGTTTTGTATTAATGAAATTAAATGGCTGAGTTGAAAGTTGATATGAAATTTGACTAGATATTGGTGATAAGTGGACTGATTTGACCAAAAGTTTGAATCCTTGTTGATTTAAGAAATCTAAATAAAAAAAGATCTTGCCAATGCGAAAACCCCTATCCTCCCAACGCGTCACAATAGAATAGTATTTAAGTAACCCTGGGTGAAATTACCATTATGATTAAATGACATCTCCTCCCATGTAAAATATGTTATTTCATATATAGCTTCCATCAGATTAGATTAAAACAATTAATGTTGTATCAGTATCTTGAGGGAAGAGTAGTGGTTAACGACAGATCCAATTAATGAGAGATTCCTGGGAAAAGAAATAGGCTGTCACTTGGTCAAATTAAGTTTTTTCTCTGAAAAGAAAATGAATTCATTTTTTGATTTTATTAGTTAACCTCAATTATTGTTGATGTGATTTGTCCTCATTTGAAATGAAGACCAATTTTGGTATATATATCATGTTACTTACTTTATTTTGCAACTTTTACTGTAATTTCTTTCTGAGTCTGGCTCTCTGCTATTTTTAATTCGTTACTGCGTTAAGCTAGACTTACTTGCTTTATTTCGCAATTTTTGCAGTCATATTTGACTAGTCGAAGAGGGCAATGAAGTGGGCCGTTCGTCTTTCCAAAGCTATCTATATTTTAGAAAATAAAACTGCAATTGTTAAATGTAGAATCAAACAAAAAACAATACGTTTAAATAGATATTGACATAGATCTGATTGAAATCATTTTGTCGTTAATGTACTTACCATGAATCATGTACCGAGGTCATATGATATAACAAAATAATTCCCTGTCAAACGGTGTGTAAATTCTACGTTGTGTCCTAGTGCCGTAAAATCTAGTGAAAAATCTCCACGCATCCCATTGTTGTCTCACATAGGCCCTTGTTCGGATGCATGTTTTGCATTGAATACAAACCTCAGTTTGTCTCGTTTGTTTCTGACGAGCATTAGCTGGTGCTATAGGGCTAAAGCAAAGACTGGGTTTGCTTTTCTGGAAAGCTTTAATGCGCAAATTCGTGTTTGTTCAACGCAAATGTTTTTTATTGGCTGTCGGACCGAGCAATACTCTTTAACAAATACAATACTGTTTAGATGGATTTTTTCAAGGTATTTAAAACCGTTTTGGTCTAGAATGTCTGCCTGATATCAGTTATCAGCAATAAGAATTAACATATTCTTTCTTTATTGTGTTTTTGTGCCTCACTTTTTTTTCCAAATCTGCTGCAAATGTTGAGTGCAATTGAGGCACTCGTCTCTTTTCTTTACCCGATGTTGAAAAATGTCTCGATTATAATCTATGTTTTGTATTTCAAAACAAATTGAATGTTGGCATGGTGTTGTTGTTTCTCCATTTTCTCTCCGAGAGGATTTTCAAACAAAATGTACTTGTGATTTGGTCCTCTACTGTGTGTTAATTATCATCTGCTGCTGTTGTCATGATCAACAGCGTTCATGAGGTTTGAACCCAGTTGTAAATGATGGCATACTGTGTTGCAACTTTTGCCAGGTTTAAGCCGAGGCCAAATGCACTCATTCGTCCTTCTATTTAAAACGAGAATATCGTGTTTCATTTTAATAAATCTGATTTATGTGTTCCTGTAGTAGGCATGTACATAAGAGACATGTTGAATTTTGTTCATGTCTGTTATTTGACTTCTACTTAAAGTTCAGATTTAATAAACGTATATTTGCTGTCTACTTTTTCTTCTCTTAATCAATATATCAACTTAGAACTACAAACACTAGATCATGAAATGCCTATGAATGAAGTATTCATTTAACCATCATGTGATCAAACTGTGACGTAAAACATTAATCTTGTTCAATGATGATCACGCTAACTCGTTTTGGCCCTTGCTTCAAGCGCTAAAATACCCAACGACAAAATATTGGTACAAATAGTATTGGAATTAGGCTTGTACCGTTTATAATACACTATGTCGTTTTTAATACATTGACATTACAAATGCTGATAATAAATTGATTAATCTGGAAAAGAATCATTTTTTTAGAGTTAAAATGTGTAAAATGTAATCAATCACGTTCCCCAACTTTCATGCAGTTATGATAGGAAATCGGATCAATCCACATTGATCATTAAACCTTAGGTAATAAGGATGTACATTGTAACTGATTTTCGTTCATAATATTGTGACAGCCAATTATTTCCCCTCTGCCTATTAAGATGGGGAAACTAGTCGATTCTTTTTTCCCATTAAATTGGAAGAAACTATGGCTAAGCTGATTCTTTAATCCCTCCATTTTTTATTTATTAGGGGGAACTACATGTATTGATTAGCTGATCATTTAATTCCTCAATATCTATATAAATGCTTATGATTTTCCCTTTTCGAGTAATTAATCAGGTAGCAAATATTTAATATAGTTTCCCCTTATGAACCAATACAGAGGGGTATTAGAGAACCAATGTTACACCCATAATCCAATACCATAGGATGAGCGGGAAGGAGAAGAATTGGTTAGCTCATCTCTTTCCTGGTAAAAACAACTACATGGAAGGAGAGTGGGAAGAATCAAATACCTGAATTATTCACTGGTAAAAAGCTAGCTATCATTCGAGCATATTGGACGATATCGTGAAACGTTTCAGTTTAAGTTTAAGCATTAACTGTACCATGGAATTTCCATCAATTGAGAAAGAAATTTCTTGTACAGTTGTGGGATCGCACAACGTAACACGATGTGCGGTGGGCGCACGATGTGCGAACGATGCGATCCTGGGCGATTATTTCTGACGCACATGTGGGAGCACGATAGACTAACATTGTGCGATGACAATCGTGGTTGATGTAAATTTAGAAATGGTTTAACAATATATACGGTTTTGCGCTGGTTGTTTTAAACATATTTCTATATTTTAACTATTTACATTAGCTGATAGTTCTATCTATATATTTCTAAAAATTAATAATAGTCTTTCTGTAGTTTTAGAAACAAACCAAATAGACACATGTATGTAAACTTTCAACTCATATTGACAAGTTCTCATTCAAGTAAATATTGCCAGTTTTACCAAGTTATAAACTGTTCCTGTACATGACCAATATATGTAGATATATCTGGCCCGGGGCACTTACAACACTCGCCTAAGGTGTGAAAACACAGGTTAAGTGTTGAGGAGGGGAGGGTTTTTCAAATAACTGATTATAAGAGTCCAGTTTGTTTTCATAAGGGTCGCTCGGTAATGGCTGTCGTAGCGTATCGCCGCACACGGGACAGGTAAAACTCCGGCATGTTATTTACATATTCTGATACCTGGTACAGTTGTGGGATCGCACAACGTTACACGATGTGCGGTGGGCGCACGATGGGCGAACAGTGTATGCACGATGTGCGAACGATGCGATCCTGGGCGATTATTTCTAACGCACATGTGGGCTAACATTATGCGATGACAATCGTTGTTGATGTAAATTTAGAAATGGTTTAAAAATATATACGGTTTCGCGTTAGTTGTTTTAAATATATTTCTATATTTTAACTATTTACATTAGCTGGTAGTTCTATCTATATATTTCTTAAAATTAGTAATAGTCTTTCTGTAGTTTTTGAAACAAACCAAATAGACACATGTAAACTTTCAACACATATTGACAAGTTCTCATTCAAGTAAATATTGCCACTTGTTACCAAGTTATACACTGCATCTGTACATGGACAATATATGTAGATGTCTCTGGCCCGGGGCACTTACAAAACTCGCCTAGGTGTGAAAACACAGGTAAAAGGGTTGGAAGGGGAGGTGGTTTTCAAATAACTAATTATTATTAAGAGTCCAGTTTGTTTTCATAACGGTCGCTCGGTAATGGCTGTCGTAGCGTATCGCCGCACACGGGACAGGTAAAACTCTGGCATGTTATTTAGCCTTTCTGTTACCTGGTAGCTAAACCCGCATTTGGCTGTCTCGTGGTCACTGTAATACTGTTTACTGTATATTGTTAAATTGACATAATCCCAATAAATATGATGCGAATTTAAATAGTTTTTGGACAAGAGGGTTCCATATGTTTTTCATTCCGTAATATGTATCGACCAATGGTACCAAATCGTGCGTGTGTGCGATTTAATCGCACACATAAACGCACGATCTTTAGATCGCCCGGTTGTGCGCACCATGGGCGAACGATGTGTGCATGATGTATGCACAATGCACGCACGCAGTTTTTGGTGCGTTGTGCCATAACACAAGTAGTTGGTTATACAAGTCATCGTTTGTCATCGTTGTCCTCCTCCTCCTCCTCCTCCTCCTCAACATCTTACATAATCCATCTACTCGCTGAAGGAGAGTGAATCATCGACCTCATTATAGTCATCATACACCATCATCTTTAATCATCACAATCCTTACAATCACCACATTATTGTTATAGTGATCATGTCATCATCTTCAATATAATAATAATATTATTTGATGTCATCGTCATTATGATGATACCGTTTGGATAATAATATTTCATTACATTATAATACATAGTCATATTATCAGCACCATATTGTTCTCAACAGCCGACACATACACATATACGCACGGGGATACACATACACACATACATAATTGTATAGCCCTATGTAAATCAATATCATAGCATATGCCTCACAGATTAAACTTTATACTTCCCCGCAAAATATCTTGTTCTGTTGTATATTTATTATTACTGCTTGTTTCACTACCCATCCAAATTACCTGGATCTTGGTGAAATTTATTTTTAGACTTGGAATAATGACATAATAATTAGGTTGTTTTAGTGTTACACTATCCTACAGACCTATCATTCGCAAACTGAGATAAAAGGATTTGCTTTTTTCGACAATACCCTTGATATTTGAATTATATCTCAATAGTGAATAAATAGCATAAATTACCTCCTATGTTAACTGCAGAGCTAATATTTTTTGGAAATCTTTGATCAAGTTAATAATAAACGGGTCACTATTGAAAAAAAAGTTTCTGAAATGAAATTCCATGAGACAGAGTCAAACGCTTTTTCAAAACCAATTAACAATAAAAGACCATAGCCCGTATTCATGAAACCATTATCGTGCTCAAGCATGGAATCGGTGCTCAAACTAGCCTTCGTATAACTCGCTTATTACTTATAATTAATTAAGGTTATTATAGTTATAAGTCTTTCTGCTATTGTATAGGGTGCTATCTTATAAATAATACTGAGTAGTGTAATGGGACATTAATTCTTTAGTTTATTACGAAGTCGATTGCCTTTCGTTATGTATGCTATAAATCCTTGTTCTGTGTAACCGACAAGTCTGCAACTGAAAAACAAAAATGAATTGACTTAGCACAAAGTGTCCAAATTGTTACCAAAATACTTAAAACCATTCATCAGAATTAGGACTTTATTTTTTTTTATTTTAACTAGAGTTTTTGTAATAATGTCAGTTAAAGTCACTGGCCCTTCTTATAATAGTGATTCGATGGGAGATAATTTAGGTACATCATATAGAGTCAATAGGTTCTCCAAGTAAACAATCTGTATAAAAGTGTTTCTTTTTGACAAAGTTTAAAAAAAAAATGTTTTGTTTCATTTAGAATTTCTGTCTGTTCTTTGATAACTGGCCATCGTCCTTTTCTATGGTTGGAGCTATTTTACTGGATTAGATTCGAGATTCCAGTTCAGAGAGTATTTTGTTTGCTTTTCACATTCATTTATCCATTTTACTCGGGAACTATCATATTTGCCATTATTTTTTGATCTCTGAAATGTTATAGTTCTTGGTTTTGTATTTATAATAATAAACACTGCATCTCTTGATCAGCCCCCCCCCCCCCCCCCCCCCCCCCACACACACACATACGCGTTCTCATTTCTGAATAGCTGCTGTGAACTTTTCTTCAATATCATTATTTGTTTTGTTAAAACATGAGTATGGAATTGTTTTATTTCTGATTTATAACAATAGAGTTTCTAAAACTAATTAATCATTCACTTATCCATATTGTATAAAGTTAGAGCATAATTATAATGATAAGATTTAATGTCATTTAAATATTCAAGATCATGAAGTAAAAGATTGTTGAATTTCCAAACTCGCTACCATTTTGAAGTTTGTTAAATTTTAAACTTTTAACTGACATAAAATGGTCCGAACGATAACCTGGCTTAATAATGGACTAGGTTACTTTAGAAAAGTCCATCAGATATAAAAATGTAGTCAAGCTTTGCATATTTACATTGATTTTTCCTTCGCCAAGTAAATATGTTCGTATCAGGGATTAAATCTCGAAAAGTATCTATAATACCTTATTACTGTTACTGTTAAAGTCCTACTACAATCTCTATATCTTTGGGGTTATTTTTCTGCCTATACATGTTATCGCCCTAGTCTTATTGTGGATGAATAACTAGATGGAAATAAAAGTTCACTTACTCTGTTAAAATACTTTCAAGTCTCATGACAAACCGGCCTGGCACTATTCGGACCAATTAAAACAAGAAGTGTCAGTTTTTCACCTTTACTTTCGATGTCTAAAGCTGACATATTCCCATAGGGATCCTTTCTGGAGCTTAAAATTGTATATTCTAAATTATGACCAAAACATGGCAACCACTCTAGATTTTGAATGATGGGAATTTAAAACAAAACAGTTAATACTACTATTAGCCAGAATTATCTTTTTCATTTTCTGCTGTAAAGTGGGTATTTTCCAGGCAGAATATTATGTAATGTTTATTTCTCAAGTATGACAATACGTCTCTTGTTTCACTTTGTCACCAAGACCCTGGACATTTGCAAATACTATTGTTAAATCGTGAAATTTATAATTATAATATCGATTCATAATGCCGGTAGTGATAAATGTAGTCATTGGTTTACAACAAAGGATAACACAAGGATTAAGGATAAACATTTATAACATGCATGAACAAATGCCAAAATATAGTTTTGACATATTTGAAACTTAAAGCCAACTTTCTTAACCAAGCCGTATAGTGTCTAGCTCGCCCTAACTTAGCACTTTGTAACCAGCTCACGACGTCATATTAATTACACACATTTCCAATACCAGGATTGCACGACGCATTATATTACCATAACCAAGTATACAAAAACAGTACTTTAATTAAATGAAATGTTTTGGAGACAAGAACAGAGTTGCACAGGTAATAGCCCAATCTGGTTGTCAAATTTCTGACATTAATTGGTGTGTAACATACATTGGCTTACCTATAAATTTAATTGTGAGCTAGCGAATTACGTTGAATATGCACACAGAATTGAAAGAAATATACAGCATCTGCTATAACGCCCTATTAAGCGTGAATAAGCTACAGTATTCTCTAAAGCGATTTACATAGATAAACATGTTTAACCAAGCAACACAGTATACAATACAATGAAGGTTAATAAAAACATGTTATGCTTTAATGGATGTTAAATATATAACAACCACTACTTATATTTACATATTAAGGTATACATCAGTGAGAAGTCAAATCATATTTCAAAGTGATAAATGAGCGTGCCAATCCTGGTTCTTCATGTATAGACCAATCAGCTGCTTAAGGCATCCTAGTTTTATTACTGTAAACTGGTTTCGGGACGCATCATATTTCGCTTTTTGTATTGTTTGGAAAGGTGGTTATCTTAGCATACAATGTGTCTTCTGTAATCATTTTCTATATACAAATGTATGTTTTAGAAATATCAGGGACTACCTAATCGTCAACAAAACCAAACTCTGAACTCAACATCGACTATACTAGGGGCAAGATATGAACAACGGAAATTATTAAATGGAGACTATTGAAAAGGTACAAGCGAATAAGACCAGCTGTTCCGGAAATATCCATTAATTTTTTCACAATGACAAGTGGCATGTCAAGGATAATGTCTCCCGAAAATCAGTTCAAGGTAACAAAAATAAAATGATTTAATTATCCGCATGCTCTACATATGATGAACTCGAATTGGCACATACAAAAGTTTATCGCGTTTAAACATGATATGACTTACTACTTTGTATAATCCTACATACTTGTGGAGCAATTCAGTGTCTTGTTATACAGTAACTCGAAAGGGCACATCAATAAATAGAGGATATTCAATGGTTTGCCGTTAAATATCGAATATATTTCACGAGTATGGCAGATTTTTTTTATATTTTCACGAGTGCGTAGCACGAGTGAAAATATAAAAAAAAAATCTGCCATACAAGTGAAATATATTTGATATTAAACGGCAAACCACTGAATTTTCTTTTATTACATTTCGAAAGAGGACTAAGATACTTTCATTATTTTTTTCTTGATTTACTTGCCTACTGCAAAGGAGCTAAGTCTACTATAATCCGTCGAAATCACAACCGATCGGGTCCAGTACACAGCTGATTGGGATAAGCTGATCGGAAAAGTTGAACCATTCTCATCTTTTAATTCATTTCATATTTAATCATGCAGCAGTTCCTACCAATATGTACTATTGATGCCATTTCGTCAAGACCATCTTTCCCCAAGAGACAAGTTCTAGCAGACCCCGGGTAACTTTTGCAACGTAGAATAATGACCCGGATGGTATTTTATTTCGGGTCACTTTTTCACGTTACACTGAAAAAGCCTTATATTTTCACTGCAAAATGTTATATTTTCACGGCAAAATCTTATATTTTTACTGCTCATCACTGCAGTGAAAATATAAGTTTTATCAGTTTGATAATTTTCTATATTTCACTGGCAAAAATGTAATAAATGAACGTATTTTATGTTACATAATAGGAATTAAAAATAAAAAAAAATTAAGGTGTGTATAGCCAAATATTTCCAGTAGAATCATTTGGCTATATGGTGACGTAAATCGACCACCATCTTTTAAGTATTCCAGTTGTTAAGAATTGATAACATGTATATCATATTAACGTGATAATAAATATATAATACAATATATGCAATTTCGTAAAAAACGAATGTACAATTTAAGCAATCATTATTAAACGTGTACCTCTTATGAGGCAGTCCAAGTACTGATTCAGAATTGATAGAACCCAGATCTTTCAATTGAAATAATTTACATTATTATATGTTCTGATAGCCCAAGACGTACAAGGCCCAAATCCTGTAAACTTTTTTTCTGCAAACACTAATTGCATTTGTTTTTTACGAACCGAAAGTTCATTTCGGATTAATGTTATGTTTTTTTATTCTAATGCACATATATGTACATTTCCAATATTGGATATGCATAAACAAAAGCGTCATTATAATTGAATTTAACATATATGTTAATATCTGTATGAATCTGCTTTAAAAAAAAAAAAAATGTTTGTGCATCTCGAGTGTTTCTATGGAAATACATTTCGTAAATGTTATATCACTCGACTTACGCTTAATCTATCTACATTCACAGTTTCATATAACGTCGTGTTCTGTTCATAATTCTAGACTATTGGATTGACTTCAAAAAGTAAATCAAAACTTTTCAACTGTTGCACAGTGAAATGCTTTAGACGCGTTAAAGGCCCAACATACGTAACTTCAGGAAATTTCCAGCTGATGAACATGCAAAAATAAGCCTAAAACGAAGTAAACCTGAGCGGTAACAAACAAGAAACTCTTGACAGGAAAATCCAAAGAATGGAAACTAATTCAGGTGGGGCCCACTTCAATAACAAAACAAAACTAGAAGACAGTTCGAAATGGACGTGTGTTTACAAATACCAAGTTTCAACTGCTGCTGTACCGGTAACCGCGTAGGAATTCATCATGCATATTGCTGATATCAGTTAATCTTAACTAAATCTATAAATATAAAAAGTTATTAAGCTTGATTTTCGCTTTAAGTTTTGCCGAAAGTTACGTATATTGGGCCTTTACACAATTTAAACAATGTAACTAGTATACATGTACATGTAGTTATGCTGTTTATTCCATGTGCTATTGTAAAGAAGCAATAGGTTTAGATTTACAATGTTTCTCCATCCCCGGTAAACCCCGACATGTCCAATCGGTAATTGTTCGCGGCGTCCACAATGGTAAACGTGTTGTATTTGGCATTTGCAGTGTTGTCTTCGAAATCTTCAATGTCAATGCTCAGTTCAGTATCATCGTCTGACGTGTAAGCGTGCAGTGTTTCTGAACCTACCAAAATATTTAAACGTAGTTAAATTGCGACAAAGTTGAATGATTATTGAGATCGAAAGCAAAACATGTTATTATAACAACATGAAGATCAGCTTACTTTCGTCTATATAATTGTTTCTAGATTCATTTATTGCAATACTATTTAGGGAAAGACTTATTCACATTCTCGGCATATTGCATCAGGATTTACATGTACCAAGGGGTCCTAGAAAAAGCAAGTGGTACGTGTACATTTACCTGATTGTTTGCTACGAGCATCAGTAAGAATGTCACTGTTGGTATTCTTTAAACTCACCTAACCAAAACTCATGATTAACGTCACCAAAGCCTTCTCTATATTCGTCCCATCCTCTGTAAAGTCAGTGGCGCCATCTATACGTCTCTGAAACACCTGTTCAAGTATCATGAATATATTTTTGTGCTGATTCATTAGCTGTACACAACAAGTCATCAATCAGTTGACTTTAACGTTGGGATAAACATTTAGATTTTGCAGTGAAAATTAAAGATTTTGAAGTGCAAATATAAGATTTTGTAGTAAAAAAAATAAAGTCAATTATACGCACTCGTGCAAATAAAGAAAAAAATCTGCCATATTCGTGAAATATATTTGATATTAAACGGCAAACCATTGAATATCTTCTTTTTAAATACTGTACTTCAATCATATTTAATATAACTAATTATCCAATAATTTTACGCAGAATGCGCCTCCCTGATTGTTTGAGGTTTTTCCATGCCTCTATGAAAAAATGGCGCGAGAAATGTGATGTCACAATATGGTAATTGACATTGTATATTGATTTGTAAAAAATGAATCGTTGTTAGATCAGTCAAATTGTAAATACACATGTCTTAAATCTGAAGATGAGTTCCAAAAATAATTATAAGCGTTTATATCAATTAGTGTTTTAGTTTCATAGGTTCATACAGTTTGCAAGCAATTGTTATTTCATACCCCAATGAAACTAAAATAAAAAATGTCATCTATGCTTTATTAATTTTATAATTTGTTATCTAGAGTATAAAACTTCATATCCTTATATTTCATTAGAGTAAAGATTGGCTTTCTTTTATTATAATCATTGTCACTCTAAGTGATTGTTTTTAGGTTCGGTTACAAGTTTGTAAATTACAAATTAAAACCTTGTTCCAGGACATACCTTGTTCTGTTTAGACTGTATCATACCACATTTACATTTAAAAAAGCAAAACACAAATATGTTAATTATATTTATCGCACACACAATATATGCCACTAGCCATTTTCCACTTTATCACATTATCCTAGACAACAAAAACTAAGAAATATCTTTACTATAAATAGAGGATCTTACACGAGTGTCGATGTATTATGGAATTTTTTAAACTCGTTAAATAATTTAATATGTCACGAGCCTTTATGCGAGTGACATATCAAATTATCTTACTCGTTTAATAAATTGGAATTAATATCAAATATGTCAACTGTATTAATTAAGATTTGTAGAATCGGTTTTTTCACCGACCCTAAAATAATTGATGCTATTAAAGTAACTATGGATTAGTATGATCTTTCAGTAGCATAGATCAATTTCAATGCAAACACAAAAGTTGTCAATATAATTACATTCGCTCTTTTAATGATAGAGCAAACAGTATTTCTGGCTAATAACTAAATATAACGACATTTGAAATTGAATAATTGATACAATCGCATACACTGGGCGGCCGTCCTTAAATGACCCTGGATGTTAATAGGACCTAAAAAGAATCAACCAACCAACAAATCAATAAAATGGTCAGGGTAAATGCTTACGTCAGATAGACAACGCAGTTTTTTCCTTTTCAGCTTAATGCGGCAAATAGACTTTGGTTGTACACACGTCATAATTCTGTAAGCGTACGAATGATTTACGATAAGAAGCTGAACCATACTAGATGGGAAATCTTCGTTTTGTTTTGGGAATTTCCATCGATTGCATTATCTACCGAAATACTAACGAAGTGGGATTCCTGATCATAGTCAACGCTTTTTTACTGCCAATAAAAAAAATCTTAGAACATTACATCCTCACATGCGCAATGCGTGACGTTAAGGCTTTTATAATAAAACCAACCGTAATGTTGACCTGTATGTTTTTTATCGGACTTTGATATGCTCAGATATTTTTATTTAAATCTCAAATAATAAATAAAAGAATACCGATGCGTTAACAAAATCATAATCCAGACTCAGAATCGATTAAACAAGGTGCAAAATATGAACAAAGGAAAGATTTACATGGAGACCCTTGTAAAAGTACAAAAAATAAGATCAGGTGTTCCGGAAGAGTAAGCGTCTTCTGCTTCATCGACGACACCCGCCATGTAAATCTTTATCACATCCAAGTAAACATCAAGTTCTCAAAATGAGATCCGAGTTGAAAAGACATGTTTAGGAGGGTTGTTCAAGATTGATTAAAAGAATTTTCGAGTTTTTTAAAATCCACATCCCATTAATTCCACTTCTGGAGTATACACAATAAGACTGAAGCCCTGATTTAATGGCACTAAGAATGGTAGTAAGCAGTTACAATTACTAGAGCAAATGCAATGACAAAGTAATACAGACCTATGTGATATTGCTGATCATACGACCATAAATATGTAAAAAAGGCACATACTTTTGTTTTATATGTATGTTTTTTCGGGCCTTTCTATAATGGGGCTGACATGTAACCGACTCATCAAGATAATGCTTGTTTATAAAATGATTATTATATATACATCATTTCATCTTTAAACTTTCAACTTTATACCGCCAAATATAATTTTGTGGAATCATCTTCGAGATTCCGACTCCCTACAAAAATCCTTTTCATTGATAAGTTTACCTTAGTTTTCTACCGTTTTTGTTTTTAAATTATTTACTTATTTGAGCAATCGCTAAAGCTCGTGGCATGTGTAGCTTTTGAAGAGTAAATTTGATGGACGTGACAGTTACAGGATATGACTTAAATGGACATGGCGGATGTCATTGACAAAACAGAGAACGTGCAATATTCTGGACGTATCATTTTGTTGTTGTTTATTTGTTTATTTTTGTTTCAAAATGCTCTCTTGTATAACTTCCTCTTTTCGTATTTTGCCCCTACATATAGTTTAATAGTTTTTGACCTGCGATCATGGTTCGAATGAGGGTGATAAGCTTAGCGTATTTTTCAAACGTTAATAATTATGTTTATATACAAGGTGAAATCTAACAATTTCCTATGTATGTTGACACTGTATCAACTTTGATATGTGCAAAGTTGTGCCTAAATATATAAGTTCATTGTATAGTTACAGGATAATTAAAATTTGAGCTAATCACTGATTAACCTAATCAAGTTTTGAACAACCGGGTTCTGTTGTTTATGCTGGCTCACCAGAGGATAGTTTGATTGAAAGATGTCTAGGATCATTTCAAAAATCACACGTGAAGTAGAAACTTATACAAGACATTCAATGTAGAGATTGTACACCAAAAAACATTTCATAACTTCCCTGGACAAGGAACTCGCGACTTCATGTTAAAAATTTGACGAACGCCTTATGTAAATGCCAAAAAACGATTTGATTTGTGAACCTTCTTGGCTTAATCATGTGATGTTACATGCATCGTGACAGTTGAATAGCATTACAACGATTATGATAAATTGCGATGCGTGCAATTTTACATGCGTGCAGTTTCATAACTGATTTTTTTAACAATAGTAATGTATTACGAAATGCCTTTATATAAGGTGAGTACTGTTATTGGAGCCAGTTTTATCAACGTGATGTATGAGAGGTGCAACTTCAGTTTTAAATCATCGAGGAGAGTGCGTTTGTACTAAGCAGGTTTGCTTTGTACATTCAAAATGATTTTACTTATATTTTTTAAAATTAGCTTTAATGCTTTAGTAACTCCGAACTCAATGTGTAAGTGAAACAAGAGCGTGCATTTATTGTGAACTTAAATATGATAGTTTGTGATATTTTAATTGTATATATATTATATTATTTAATTTGCTCTGTTATATTGTAAATACATTTGATAATACTTTAAGATTTACATACTGATTCTTAGCTTAAATTATTTGCTAAAGATTCAAGATGGAATATATATTTTTTAATTGTATGATACGCGCAATTTTAACATATTAGAAAGTACGATCTGCACATTTCTCCTATGTTAAAGGCAATAATCATTGACCTGAAAATAGTTTCCCATGAATACAATAGTTGTAATGTTTATTTAAATATCACACATATATATTTCATTGTATTACATATACACTAAATATTTCAGGTTGCTCTACAACTCCATCACCGTCAACATTGGAAAAGTCATAACGCAACGGGAGTAAATCGTGTGTAATTTTCCAGGAATACAATAGTTGTTATCACCACCTATATCATCAAAAACATCTTTCCTGGCGATTATCAATATCAACGGGGATACCAGAAACCATAGATCTACGTCAAGCGTGTGGAAGTGAACCAAGTGGTATTTACATAAAAACTCAAATGATCAAGTCAATGATTATTGCCTTTAACATACGAGAAATGTGAAAATCATACTTTCTTATATGTTAAAATGTAAACATGTACATATATAGGCCATAGCTTAGACGACACAATGTCGTTTAAGATGTTATGCCTATGGATGCAAATGAAGAGGCAGAAAGCAAGCACAATAAATCAACAATATCGAGACCATCTTCCTCGGGGAATTTGATGAATGATCGATAACATTCATCGGAATTCGTTTTCTATCAGACCAATGTTAAATTCACAAATCAAGAATTCAACACGAGCGAAAGTGGGGAAAAATGACAGAGAACAAAATACGTTCATGGTTAGAGAAAATTTAAATACTGCAAACTGTCTGTCGTTGTCTGTGTCTTACAATTGAAACTGTTTCCTTGATTTCGACTTTTTCTCGGATAATTCTAAGACTTAACTATTGTCTAGATCCAGAAACTCTATATATTAATTTTTAATCAACTTATGAATACTTCAGTGACATCCGGAATATTATGAAGTATTTTTGAGTATGTACTTCCGGATGGATCCATTGACATAAAATGGGAATTATTTTACAAATATTAGCTGGTTGAAGCTAATATAATACTTGTGAGCCGCAAAGAGTAAATATTTCGCAAACAATGAAAACAAATTATCAGAAAAACGTCATCGGAAAAAGTTAACATACTTAAATGTGCAGAAACAGTTACAAAGTACCAAGGAAAGTGATACTGAAAAGGACGACCATTAGAGGAATTTACGTTTTAAATTGCTCCAAATACAAATACACATTCTCGTAAGTATGTAGACAAGCAGACAAGAATACAGGGCTTACAACGTAACGGATAACAAGATGACATGCACATGTATGTATAGCATATGTGTTGATCAATAATGAATTAGTCAGTGTCTTTGTCTTTTGAAATATCTACAGATACATGTCGTGTGAAACACCTACTGATGTCGGTAGTCTTAGCATATTTAAGGGAAGTTAATTCAAACGAAGTTTGTATTATCTCCGGTATTTTATTATTATGAAAACTGATTGTTGTGTTAAGGGCTAGGTGCAGCTATATTGGTTGTTACTTGGTTGAAAAGGATAATATTGATATTTCAATATTTCCTTTATTATTAGCTTTATCCAATTATGTTTAATATTGATATTTTAAAAATCTATACTTACAAAACAAAATATTCAGTAATTAATATCCAAATAGAAGTGCACAAATATTTTTTCATATTGTTATTTAAAACATTTAAAAAAATAATAATAAAGTACATTGTAACTGCAATGTTCATTGAATGATAGCCCAGTGTTAAAATTTCAATATTAGTCTGTTTATCAGAGTATCAGGGAGACATTTTTAAAATTTGATCCTGATGTGATCGATGTTCAGAATGTAAGTAAGTTGCCATACTTGTGACGAGTAGGTTCTCTTCTTCTGCGGTTCTCAAGTGAAAGAGATATCTATTCAAAAAACGAAGGCTCTATCATTTTATCATTCTGTATATATTACTGAAACAAACAAAAAAGATTTTCATTGTTTTGATAATCTTTTGCGGTATTCTGCAAACGTGCACGCGTTTTGGGGCATATAACTCAAAACATCTGAAAAACAACCAAACGTACCAAAATGTTGGTTGAAATTATTGATTCTTCATCACAAAATACACTTTGTAGTTTATTTTGGTGATGGATTTTGCAGTATTTAGTAAAATAACACGTTTTGGTAAAAACGCCTCCGCCATATTGAATTGTCCAGTACCTAGTCCTTAACATGCAGAAATTATAAGCACACCCGAAATGAAATGTTAAGCTGTTGTAATCTGTCTCAATATGAACAGAAGACCACTCCACAATATGTTTAAATATGTCAGTAGTCAAAGCTTAAGGAAGAGGATTAAATTCAATCTACATTATCCGGAAATTTATTAAGATAACAATTGGTTGATGTATTTACATGCATACGTTTTATTTATTAAGTTTTTAAAACTATTCAGTAAATGGCAAATTTATAACCAATACAGACCACCAACAAGAATTGGAAAACATATTCGACGTACTTAAAGCAGTTTGTATCCTTAAATCAAATATTACATGCGTAGAAAACTGAATTACATATATTATTGTGATATGAGATAACTAACAGAGGAAAACGGAAAGCTTAATGCGACGTATTAGTCCCAATTTCTTTTTAGTATTACAATAATCGGCTATAGACTTTTCTTGTAACATGTACTTACAATTAATCATTGTTAATTGATATAATCAGTCCCAATATGATTTTGTCACAGTATCTTGACTAACACACATAATTGGAAAGCCAGGTGAAAATATCACTTAAACTAAATTACTTTAACTTAAGTTGAAGGGTCAGACTGTTAAATTATGTTATTATTATATTAGTCTTTATTGAGATATAAAAGGTGTCAATATTGATAAATTGTATTAAAAACTAGTACGCATGTACATTGTTCATCTTGCAAAGACTGATCTGTACATTGTTAAACTGCCTTTTGTTTGGTTGATGTTTATTGTATCCAGCACAATAATAGAATTTTTATTTATACTAAACATGGAATAACTTTTAATTTTAGCAAACGATTTGGCATACTGTTATCCATTCTGTTAATGTCAACCCCTAACGTTTGCGAGTTAATTTGGTTAAATGATAACTTTGAAGTTCAGAAAGTATATAATTATAATGGAAATAATCAATTGATAATAATTAATCAATTAGTCAATGTTTTGTATTAATGAAATTAAATTGCTGAGTTGAAAGTTGATATGAAATTTGACTAGATATTGGTGATAAGTGGACTGATTTGACCAAAAGCTATCTATATTTTAGAAAATAAAACTGCAATTGTTAAATGTAGAATCAAACAAACAAAAATACGTTTAAATAAATATTGACATAGATCTGATTGAAATCATTCTGTCGTTAATGTACTTACCATGAATCATGTCCCTAGGTGATATGATATAACAAAATAATTCCCTGTCAAACGGTGTGTAAATTCTACGTTGTGTCCTAGTGCCGTAAAATCTAGTGAAAAATCTCCACGCATCACATTGTTGTCTCACATAGGCCCTTGTTCGGATGCATGTTTTGCATTGAATACAAACCTCAGTTAGTCTCGTTTGTTTCTGACGAGCATTAGCTGTTGCTATATGGCTAAAGCAAAGACTGGGTTTGCTTTTATGGAAAGCTTTGATGCGCAAATTCGTGTTTGTTCAACGCAAATGTTTTTTTCTTGGCTGTCGGACCGAGCAATTTTCTTTAACAAATACAATACTGTTTAGATGGATATTTTCAAGGTATTTAAAACCGTTTTGGTCTAGAATGTCTGCGTGATATCAGTTATCAGCAATAAGAATTAACGTACTCTTTCTTTATTGTGTTTTGTGGCCTCAATTCTTTACCAAATCTACTGCAATTGTTGAGTGCGAATTGGGCACTCGTCTGTTTTCTTTACCCGACGTTGAAAAATATCTCGATTATACCCCATGTTACTCATTTGAAAACAAATTGCATGTTGGCATGGCGTTGTTGTTTCTCAATTTTCTCTCCAAGAGGATTTTTAAACAAAGTGTACTTGTGATTTGGTCCTCTACTGTGTGTGAAATATCATCTGCTGCTGTTGCCATGATCAATAGCACTCATTAGGTTTGAACGCAGTTGTAAAAGATGACATAATGTCTGTGTTGCAACTATTGCCAGATTGAAGCCGAGGCCATATGTCCTCATTCGGCCTTCTTTTCAAAAAAACGTGAATATCTTGTTTCATTTTCACAACTGGTATTATATCTGATTTATGTGTTCCTGTAGTAGACATGTACATAGGAGGCGTGCTGAACTGTTCCCCAACTTTCATGCAGGTATGATAGCAAATCGGATAAATCCACATTGATCATTAAACCTTACGTAATAAGGATGTACATTGTAACTGATTTCCGTTCATAATGATGTGACAGCCAATTATTTCCCCTTTGCCAATTAAGATGAGGAAACTAGTCGATTTTTTTTTTCAATTAAATTGGAAGAAACTAAGGCTAAGCTGATTATTTAATTCCTCTATTTTTATTTATTAGGGAGAACTTTTGATTAGCTGATCATTTAATTCATCAATATTTATATAAAAGCTTATGATTTTCCCTTTTCGAGTAATTAATCAGGTAGCAAATATTTAATATAGTTTCCCCTTATGAACCAATACAGAAGGGGATCAGCGAACCAATTTCCCCCATAATCCAATACCATAGGATGAGCGGGAAGGAAAAGAATTGGTTAGTTCATCTCTTTCCTGGTAAAAAACTATATAGAGCTACAAACACTAGATCATGAAATGCCTCTGGGTGAAGTATTTATTTAACCATCATGTCGTCAAACTGTGACGTAAAACATTAATCGTGTTCAATGATGATCACGCTAATTCGTTTAGGCCCTTACTTCAATCGCTAAAATACCCAACGACAAAACAGTGGTGCAAATAGTATTGGAATTAGGCTTGTACCATTTATAATACATTGTGTCGTTTATAATACATTGACATTACAAATACAGATAATAAATTGAAGAATCTGGAAAAAAATCATTTTTTTAGAGATAAAATGTGTAAATTGTAATCAATCACGTTCCCCAACTTTCATGCCGGTATGATAGCAAATCGGTAAAATCCATATTTATCATGAAACCTTATGCAATAAGGATGTAAATTGTAACTGATTTTCGTTCATAATGGTGCGACAGCCAATTATTTTCCCTCTGTCAATTAAGATTGTGAAACTAGTCTATTCTTCTTTCCCATTAAATTGGTAGAAACTATGGCTAAGCTGATTCTTTTATCCCTCTATTTTTATTTATTAGGGAGAACTATTGATTAGCTGATTATTAAATTCCTCAATATTAATGAAATTCTTACGATTTTCCCTTTTCGAGTAATTAATCAGGTAGCAAATATTCAATATAGTTTCCTCCCTATGAACCAATACAGAGGGGGATCAGCGAACCAATGTTACCCCCATAATCCAATACCATAGGATGACCGGGGAGGAGAAGAATTGGATAACTCATCTCTTTCCTGGTAAAAAGACTACATGGAAGGAGAGTAGGAAGAATCATCTACCTGAATTATTCACTGGTAAAAAAGCTAGCTATCATTCGAGCATATTGGACGATATTGTGAAACATTTCAGTTTAAGTTTAAGCATTAACTGTACCACGGAGTTTCCATCAATTGAGAAAGAAATTTATTGTTGTTTGTTATACAAGTAAAGTATTCGTCACGTTTAAAATAGATCTCTATCAAAATATTATTTTTCAAAACATAAACTGCTGATAGTAACTATATTTAGATACATATCAAGTATTCAGAAAACAAACAAATTTGTTTTCCTAGGGTCATTAAAAATAGGTTGTCATATATGTGTTTTTTTTAACGTTTTATTTTTTCCACATTCTTTTCACAATTACGTCGCATTAAAATATCAAAACATCAAAACACACGAAATTATCGTTTTGCCATCATCATCATCATCATCATCATCATCATCATCATCGTCGTTGTCCTCCTCCTCCTTCTCCTCCTCAACATCTTACATAATCCATCTACTCGCTGAAGGAGAGTGAATCATCGACCTCATTATAGTCGTCATACACCATCATCTTTAATCATCACAATCCTAACAATCGTCACATTATTGTTATAGTGATCATGTCATCATCTTCAATATAATAACAATATTATTTGATGTCATCGTCATTATGATGATACCGTTTTGATAATAATATTTCATTACATTATCATACAATGTAATACTATCAGCACCATCTTGTTCTCAACAGCCGACACATACACACATACACAGATACACACATACATGAACACACATACGCACGGGGGTACATATACACACATACGCACGGGGATACACATACACACATACACACGGGGGTACACATACACACATAAGCACGGGGATACACATACACACATACGCACGGGGATACACATACACACATACGCACGGGGAAACACATACCGGTTCATCTAGCACTAAACACATACTAGATACAATGTACACACCTATATATACACAATCATCACAGTGGACAGGGGTGGGAGCTGGGGTGGGGGCGTGCATGGAAACATCGAGTTTTATAAAAGAAACCACTTGTCCACTTTATTAGATATTTTATATGAATTTTGTAGGTTCTATGTTTATATTTCAAGAACTTATATATTGATATCTATGAGACTTAACTTCAAAACTTATGTGATTCTTAAGACCTCGGGAGTTCAATTTACAGACATTTCATTTGAAACATGTATTGTTTAATCAAGAATGCCTATAATGCATTCGGCCTCTTTAGAACGATTTAATTTAATCCAAATAGAAATTTCAATCAAATCTTATCTGTACAAATCTTACAGAAAATCGTATTTTTTAAAATTTATTTTTTATATCATGATTATGCCATAAATGATTTTCACATATTGGTTAATGAAATTATCAGATTAAATCATTCTTTGATACCATGCTTCCAAACAATTTTCCAAAATAAATGCATACATTCTTCAATTGTGGTTTTCATTTTATGAATGCCACAGGTAGTTTACAGTAATGATAGTCCAACTAGGTTTTTTTATATAGATCCCCCTTACTCACGATGCCTTCAGTACTGTTATGAAAGTCTTTAAGTGAACCATTTTTAGTGAACCCTGCTCGTATGGCTTTATTATAACATCACGTGTAACTTTTTCAGTCGTTGCGCACAATATACATTGATATAAAATATTAATAATTGTTTTAATATAAGAGACAAGCGGGTTCGGAAGAGCTATAAATAGATGAGTCTGTCCTTCGATAACTGGCCATCGTCCTTTTCTATGGTTGGGGTTATTTTACTGGATTAGATTCGAGATTCCAGTTCAGAAAGTATTTAGTTTGCTTTTCACATTCATTTATCCATTTTACTAGGGAACTATCATATTTCCAATTTTCTTCAGTATCATTGTTTGTTTTCTTTTCAAAACATGGGTATGAATAGTCTTATTTCTTATTTATAACAATAGGGTTTAGACAAAGTGAATCTTTTCGTATCAGGTATTAAATCTCTTAAAGTGTCTATAATACCTAACTACTGTTAAATTCCTACTAAAATCTCTAGTTTTGGGGTTATTTTTCTGCAGATACATGTTATCGCCCCAGTCTGATTGTAGTTCAATAACTAGATTGAAAAAAAAGTTTGCTAACTCTGTTAAAATAATTTCAAGTTTATTAACAAACCGGCCTGGCACTGTTAGGACCATTTAAAACAAGAAGTGTCAGTTTTTCACCTTCACTTTCGATTTTGAAAGCTGACATATTCCCATAGGCGTCCTTTCTGGAGCTTAAAATTGTATATTCTAAATTATGATCAAAACAGGGCAACCACTCTAGAGTTTGAATGATGGGAATTTAAAACAAAACTGTCAATACCACTATTAGCCCGAATTAATGTTTCCTTTTCTGCTTTAAAGTGGGAATTTTACAGACAGAATATGCTGTAATGTTTATTTCTCAAGTATGCCAATACGTCTGTTGTTATCTTTTGTCAATAAGACCCTTGAAATTTGCAAATACTATTGTTACATCGTGAGATTTAAAATTATAATATCGATTCATAATGCCGGCGGTGATAAATGTAGTCATTGGTTTGCAATAAAGGAGAACACGAGGAGTAGGGTAAACATATATAACACGCATGAGCATATGCCAAAATATAATTTTGACAGATTTGAAACTTAAAGCCAATTTTCTTAACCAAGCCGTATAGTGTCTAGCTCGCTCTAACTTAGCACTTTGTAACCAGCTCACGACGTCATATTAATTACAAACATTTCCAATACCAGGATTGCACGACGCATTCTATTACCATAACCAAGTATACAAAAACAGCACTTTAATTAAATGAAATGTTTTGGAGACAAGAACAGAGTTGCACAGGTAATAGCCCGATCTGGTTGTCAAATTTCTGACATTAATTGGTGTGTAACATACATTGGCTTACCTATAAATTTAATTGTGAGCTAGCGAACTACGTTGAATATGCACACAGAATTGAAAGAAATATACAGCATCTGCTATAACGCCCTATTAAGCGTGAATAAACTACAGTATTCTCTAAAGCGATTTACATAGATAAACATGTTTAACCAAGCAACACAGTATACAATACAATGAAGGTTAATCAAAACATGTTATGCTTTAATGGATGTTAAATATATAACAACCACTACTTATATTTACATATTAAGGTATACATCAGTGAGAAGTCAAATCATATTTCAAAGTGATAACTGAGCGTGCCAATCTGGGTTCTTCATGTATAGACCAATCAGCTGCTTAAGGCATCCTAGTTTAATTACTGTAAACTGGTTTCGGGACGCATCATGTTTCGCTTTTTGTATTGTTTGGAAAGGTGATTATCTTAGCATACAATGTGTCTTCTGTTATCATTTTCTATATACAAATGTATGTTTTAGAAATATCAGGGAATACCTTAGCGTCAACAAAACCAAACTCTGAACTCAACATCGACTAAAGTAGGGGCAAGATATGAACAACGAAAATAATTAAATGGAGACTATTGAAAAGGTACAAGCGAATAAGACCAGTTGTTCCGGAAATATCCATTTTCTTTTCACAATGACAAGTGAAATGCCAAGGGTAATGTCTCCCGAAAACCAGTTCAAGGTAACAAAAATAAAATGATTTAATTATCCGCATGCTCTACATATGATGAACTCGAATTGGCACATACAAAAGTTTATCACGTTTAAACATGATATGACTCACTACTTTGTATAATCCAACATACTTGTGGAGCAATTCAGTGTCGTGTTATACAGGAACTCGAAAGGACACATCAAAAATGAACGTATTGTATGTTACATAATAGGAATTAAAAATTAAAAAAATAAAATGATTGTGTATATAGCCAAATATTTCAAGTAAAATCATTTGGCTATATGGTGACGGAAATCGACCACCATCTTTGTAGTCCTGTGTATATTGTTATGATGTCTTAGATTGGATAATATTAAATAAGCAGATGAATGTAATATTGATAAACAAAAAAATGTAATTGTGATATTTTCTGTCGTGAATTTGTAATTCTATTAAATGACATATTTCAGTTTAAATCATAATTCATTTCTCTTTTATATAAATTCAGCAGTATAACCCAGGTTACAACGACAGCACATCCGTTATTGGATGTAACGCTAAAAATATCAAAGCGTGAACGCCACAATTTACTGAACCCAGACAAAATATCACCAAACGGAAGATTTCCATGGAAATCAATTGAAAAAAAAGAAGGGAATATTTTGATACCGATGTTGGTCCCATATACGATTTTATCTTGTTACACACTGAAACACATTGAGACAATTGCTGGTATCCGGCGACATGTTAAGTAACTTTTTGAGCTACAAATATATTTATCCTAAAATATTTTTTCCTGTTTATGCCATGAAAGTGTATTATGTTTAATTGCTGATTATTCGTATAAGATATACATTGTATAACTTTTCATTTTGTCATATTCAAGTTTTAGTTCAAACTCCTCATTAACGCTAGATGTGCTTGTCATCAAAAGCCTTAATTCCAAAGTTTGTGACAGTTGAAATGTATAATATCTAAAATTTACGGTGCATTCTACAATAATATAAATAATTTAAAGCACATTAATTAGAATTATAATTTCATTCTTCTAATTCGAGAATATTTGAATAGATCTAAAGTATGTGTCTAACGATATTACACATGAAGCTGCAGCATACGACTTGTGTGTGTTACGTCATCATTAAACATCGACCTTTTAAAGATGACGTAACATACACATATGCTGCGCCTATTAAATTTAGTAATAGAGATACAGTTTGCCGGAAAAAAATAGGGGCCAAAAGGCTAAAATACTAAATTTCTAAACTAATGTAGAAGCAGAAGGGTCAGGTGCGTAAAACCCCTTTTATTTATGAGGTTAGAAATAAAATTAAACTAATACTGTATAAGTTTTAATCGTGTACTACGAAAATGTGTATATTATGTACCGTGCCACTACTCAAATGTGATTAACTGTATTAAAATATGCTGCACCTTTTAAGTTTAATAATAGATAGAGTGTACCGAAAAATGAATTAAATTGCATCATACAGCTGTTTCGTCCTCCTTGGACTCATCAGTGATGCTAAAGATAACAAACTAATATATGGCTGATATCTCCCCTTAAGAAGCTACAGAGGAGCAACATCCGACTTCATTACTAGTGCAGTTAATCTTTATGAGGGAGTTTCTTTGATGTAAATCGAATGAACACCGATCGAAATTATAATTAAATATGCTAGGTAGCAGAGAGCGGAAACAAACGTAACCCAATGAAATATCGAAGACAAGTACATGTCGAAATATTCTGTATCTTTATGTGATATGGAGATGGGCGATTTTGAGTATGCTCATTAGTGTTCTCCCTTGTTGACAATGATGTCTCGGTTCTTATTTTGAGACTTATGTTTACTGAGATGAGACCAATATTTACATGGCGAGTGTCGTCGATGAAGCAGAAGGCGCTTACTCTTCCGGAGCACCTGGTCTTATTATTTTTGTACGTTTACGAGGGTATCCATTTGAATCTTTCCTTCGTTCATATTTTGCCTCTCTTTTAATCGATTTTGAATTCGGATTATGGTTTTCTTGGCGCTTTAGTTTTCTCTGGTTTGTTTTAATTTTAGTAGTATTAGTTCCTATAGCTAACATTTACTGTATACAGTAACCTGCTTGGTAAAGTGTTACTTTTATATAACTGGTTTAGCTACCTTTACAATCCTAAAACATTATAATTATAAGCAGAATCAGGTTTTTCAATGAATGTAGCAGTAAAAATGTTTCAGTACACTGCTCATAAGGGATACGGTGAGCACAAAGACGACCTGATCTATTCAGGATAATACCGTAAACCTTATTTTTGCGGCGACTTATTTTCGCGTTTTCATATAAAACGACTGCTTCACTATTTCGCGGCGATTTAATTTCGCGATAAATACGGTCATACATGTTATGTACAGTGCATTACAGTACTTTTACAGTTTGCATACCCCTGATTGAAACTATTTTGCGCCGATTAATTTTCAATCCTCCGCGAAATACGCGAAAATTAATCGCAAGCGAAAATAAGTTTCTTTACAGTAGCCGTCGCTATCCAGAAGACGGATAGCCTCGGGAAATGAAACAATCAACCAACCGAATATATATTGTACTGTATTGTTCGTGTGTCCTCGATAGACGATAACAATGTAACACTCACTTAGGAGGCAGCATTTATAAATAAGGTTTTTGAAAAGGATACATTAAAACAAAAACAATGTTTGTTATTACTACGATCAAACAGATTGATATTTATTACATGTATTTTTATCAATAAAATATACCCAATAAAGTTTTTATCTTAAAAACAAAATAAAAAAAATATAAATAGCATGTGACAGTTGGTGATGGTTTCCAACATATACAGAGACAGCATAGAGATACTTCATATATATTTCTCTACATTCATTGTATACCCACAGACAGCTTACCAAACATTGGTATCTTATACAGCATAGCAAGGTAACATTGTTCCTGACAACCATACAGCCATGAAATCATCCGTATTGCTGTTGCTCATGGTGACGATTCAGCTCGTAACTGCTCATTTGGAAGCTGATCCTTGGGGAAGTATGCGTTTTCTTAAAATGATTATTAGAAAATTATTAAAAACAACACGTGCGCGCTGTTGGCCTTTATCGTAACCTCTGTGTTTACAGTAATATCAATGTCCTTCCATTGCTCTTTTCTGTAAGTAATTAGGTGTTTGATATTGTTTTCTTATTTCTCTTACATTCTGGGATAAACTATCGTAATTGATTTGGTCTCTAGAGCTTGATCACAATGACATGTCTTCTTTTTGTGATAGGTGTTCACAGATATTCTAACTTCTCTCAAAATATGTTGTATCTTTGTGCGATATGAAGATGGACGACTTTGAGTTTGTTCAATAGTGTGCTCCCTTATAGTGATCGACAATGATCACTCGATTCTCATTTTGAGAACTTGATGTTTACTAGGATGTGACCAAGATTCATATGGCGGGTGTCGTCGATGAAGCAGAAGACGCTTACTCTTCCGGTACACCTGGTCTTATTCCCCTGTGCTTTTACGGGGGTCTATATGTGCATCTTTCCTTTATTCATATTTTGCGTCTAGTTTAATCGATTTTGAGTTCGGATTATGATTTTGTTAACGCTTTTGTATTATCTAATTCATTTTGCTATACCCAACATTTACTGTATAAAGTATCCTGCTTGGTAAAATGTCACTTTCATATAACTTGTATGGCTACCTATACAATCCTAAAACATTATATGTTGTCTTAAAATTATACTGTAAACCTACTTACTTTTCACACCTATTTTCGCGTTTTTATATAAAACAACTATCTCGCAGTTTCGTGATAAATACGGTCATAAATATGATGTTATAACATACTAATGATATACAACATTTGCTATAGCGCCATATCTAGCTAACATAAGCCACTCTAAAGCGCTTTACAGTACATAGATATACAATTCTCATACAATCAATGCAATTAACACATACAGTTCTATCATATACAATTCTGAGGAGTTCGCAGGAGCTGCCTTATCAGGCGCTAACTACTTGTCCTATACCACCTGGCTAATGTCTCCATCTGTGTGTGTATGTATGTGTGTGTGCTGGAGATGAGATGTTTCACACGGCATCTTTGAGAGTGCCACCTCACTTGAATGCTACAGCAACAGATACTGTAATATCAACCCCAGACCATTTTATACTCTGAATGTTCCATGCGTAAGACGATTACGGGGATCGAACCCCGGCCCCCTGCATGGAAGGCTAGAATGTTAACCACTTGACTAATTCGCCCATGTACAGTGCGGTACAGTGCTCTTACAGTTTCCATACCCCTCATTTAAACTATTTCGCGGCGATTAATTTTCAATCCTCCGCGAAATACGAGACACTATCGCACGCGAAATAAATTGCTTTACAGAAGTCGTCGCTAAAAAATGAAGCACTCGCTTACGTGTCAGCATTTTCATAATATGGTTTTTGAAAAAAGATACATAAAAACAATGTTTGTTATTACTACGATCAAACAGATTGATATTTATCACATGTATTTTTATCTATAAAATATACTAAATAAAGGTTTTAAAAAAATCGAAAAATATAATTAAAATGTGACAGTTGGTGATGGTTTCCAATATATATATAGAGACAACTTAGAGTAACCACATATATATTCTTCTCTACATTCAATATACACCCACAGACAGCTTACCAAACATTGGTATCTTATACAGCATAGCTAAGTATTATTGTTCCTGACAACCATACAGCCATGAAATCACCCGTATTGCTGTTGCTCATGATGACGATTCAGCTCGTATCTGCTCATTTGGAATCTGATCTTTTGGGACGTATGTATTTTCTTGAAATAATTATCAGAAATGTATAAGCACGTGCGCGTAGCCTCTGTGTTTAATGTAATATTAATATATTTCCATTGTTCTCCTTTGTATGTTTTTTTAGGTATTTGATATTGTTTTCTTGTTTCTCTGACATACTGGGATAAACTGTCATACATTATAACTGTATTTTATTTGGTCTCTTGATCACAATGACATGTCTTCTTTTCATGATAGATGTTGACAGATATCCTAACTTCTCTCAAAATCTTGTTCTTTTTGTGATATGAAGATGGACGTTTTTGAGTTTGTTTATTAGTGTGCTTACTTGCTGTGATCGACAATGATGACTCGGTTCTCATTTTGGGGACGTGTATTTTCTTGGATGTGACCAAGATGTACCTGGCGAGTGTCGTCAATGAAGCAGAACACTCTTACTGCACTCTTCCGGAACACCTGGTCTTATTCCCCTGTACCTTTGCACGTCTCCATGTAAATCGTTCCCTTTTTTATCATACGTTGCCCCTACTTTAATCGATTTTGGGTTTGGATTATGGTGTTGTTCAGGCTTCGGTTTTTTTCTAATTATTGTTCTACCTTCAATCAGTCCGATCTTACTAGATGACTTAGATGTGACTAAGATTCACATTGCGGGTGTCGTGGATAAAGCAGAAGACGCCTACTCTTCCGGAACATCTGGTCTTATTTTTTTGTACTTTTACAAGGGTTTCCATGTTAATAATTCTATTTTGCCTGTTGAGTTCGGATAACGGTTTTCTTGACGCTTATGTATTACCTGATTTTGTTTTTAAAATTAAAAACAATACTAATATCAAAGTATATACATGTGCACATCTGTTGCCGCAGGATCGAAAATATTAAGCATGATACCGAATACGACCGTCATTTGCAATATAGCTTTAATGATAAATGTAAGATACGGACATGAGCACCACAATTTCATTATAAGAATGCAGCGTCAAATATGAAATTAGAATAAAATAAAATAAATAAATAATACGTTTATTGTAAGGAACGATGTAAAGATTTTGTCGATCAATTTTTTTTTTTCAATATATGGTCAAAGATACAATGTAAAAGCAAAATTTAGCATTTATAAACTGTAACATACAATTTGAAACATAAATCCTATGTGTTTTAAACGTACATACGCGTGACGGAATAAAGAACCTAACGTAGGCGCACAATTGAAACAGACCGGGAGGCAGCAACCGTAACAATGAATCGGAAACCAGGGGCTGTAGTTATATTTAAAACATTATCATTCGTGATAATTAGTACATAGGCATATTCCTTCCAATAAAATTAACAATATTTTACGAGAAAAAGGAGAAATGAAACTAGTGAGACGAGCGGGACGCCAACACGAGATCTCTAGGTTATGGATCCAGGACGTTACCACCAGGTCAAAAGGTCCGGACCGGTGGAACTGGTTTTTGTAGTTTCCTTTAATTGATATGCAAGGTCGTGTCTCCACATAACATATGCTATGCTATGGTACTTATATTTTACTATTGTTGGCAGCTTAGGGTGAAGGTATCGCTTCACAGGTGAATTGGTAACATTATATTTAAATGTGAAAAGGGCAGACTACCCCCCCCCCCCCCCAAAAAAAAAAAAACAAAAACAAAAAAGAAACAAATTTCCAATTTCCAATTTGCTTTGTTTAAAACCAAATGTCAGTGGTATGTAGAACAGACAGAAGTGTTTATCATTATCGATTTAAACAATATTTGTACGTGTTGCATTTCACTTTTGATTTGAAAGTGTTTCCATGAGTTGTAAATTGACCTGGTCATGTATTGCAGACAGAGGCGGCAAAGCAGCAATTGAAAAACGCAGTACATTCGACCACGATGTAGAACTGCGTAGGTATATAAAGAAACGATTTTGTTTGGTTTCAAAGCTAGCACTACCTAGCCACACACGGGGTATAGTATGCTGTTAAAAGATACAGTGGTACGTGGTTCGAACTTGCAACCCTTGAGGTTTGCGTCTTCCGTTCTACATTGCCTCAAATGAATGCCAGGGAATGGTATCCTATAGAATATGCTGTCGGTATAAATGTGGTATGTCATGACCAGCAATGTAACAGGTTAACAAGACATTGTTACTCAACACCCTCGGGTTATTGTAGTACTGATAAAAATCCACTTAACGATTTTCAGAAGTGTTTATCATTATCGATTTAAACAGTACTTGTACGTGTTGCATTTCACTGTCTATTTGTTAGTTTTTCCACAAGATATAAATTGACACGTTCATTTATTGTAGGCAGAGGCGGCAAAGCAGCAATTGTAAAACGCAGTACATTCGACCACGATGTAGAACTAGGTAGGTATATAAAGAAAAAGAAGTTGTTTGGGTTTTATTTTTCAATAGTTTGAACAAATAAGTAAAAGTACATACACACCTCCTGAGGTAGGAAATAAACAATATTTTACGAGAAAGAGGAGAAATGAAACTAGTGATACGAGCTGGACGCAAACCCAAGACCTCTAGGTTATGGAACCTGGACGTTACCACCAGGTTAAAGGTCCGAACCCGTGGAACTGGTTTGTAATTTCCCTATATTGTTATGCAAGGTCGTGTCTCCAAGTAACATATGCTATGCTATGGCACTGATATTTTACTGTTGCTGGCAGCTTAGAGCTGTGAAGGTAGCTCTACACAGGTGAATTGGTAACATTATATTTATACGTGAAAAGGGCAGACTATCTGACCCCCCCCCCCCCCCCAAACAAAAAAAAAAAGAAAAAGAATGTGTGAACAAATTTTTGTCGATGTAAACAAATATATTATATGTCAAATACCAATGCTCTATGTTAATTTGACCTTTGATAATGTTAAAGCATATTTATAGGCTGAGTATTCAAAGGGTTTACAAACTGTTATCCGTGGTTAAGGCCTATGCCACAAGCCAAAGTCTGTCTTAGCTGCCTGAGATGTATACGGTTGCTACTGCTTTTTCGGCTGTTAGTGTTTTCATGAGATATAAATTGACACGTTCATTAATTGTAGGCAGAGGCGGCAAAGCAGTTGTAAAACGCAGTACATTCGACAACGGTGAAGATAAAGGTATATAAAGAAAAAAAATTGTTTGGGTTTTATTTTTCAAAAAAAGAGTTTGAACAGAATATCGGTCAAATGTGACAAGGGGGGTTGCTTTCAAAAACATAGCAGTCGACAATATATCCTTCACACTGTAAGTTTTACTTGTTTTCAAATTGTTTATAAAGTTGTCAACATTTAAAAGTGCAGCTGTTCAGTCGGAAGTTTTCTCATTAGAGGATGGATGTACACAGCTGTGAAATTTAACAATCAATTGACCACGCACGTTGGGCGTTTATCTTCATGATTACACAATATAACGGGACATAGAACGGAAGTAGCATTTTAAAAAGTGACAGGAGTTGAATTAGCACAAGTTGACGAGTATCAGAAGTCTCCTAGATTGGGACAGTGTCAATAGGAACATGTATTATATTTTCAATGCGTTAAGCAGGAAACCGTATTTTGATAGGACATTTCATCAATGTACATCAACAATATCGCACAACAAATGCTAGAAAGCAATAATCCTCCGGATCTGTATCAGAGATTTGTATTTTTCTACCTGCAGGTTAATTTGTATGTAAAGCAAACACTTTTAGCCGCAAAATAAGCATGTTTGTTTTACATCGCCTTAATAAAAAGAAAGGAGGAATCTTGTTAAAAATAGCCTGCTGTATAATACTTTTATTTAAAGAAAAGCATTTTATTTTACTTTGTGTGTGTGTGTGTGTCTGTTTTTTTTTAACATAAAAATGAAATAATTGGCCGTATGAAAATATTAAAACTTTTCTATGGACCTAAGACAAATTTTCCGATCGGTTATCCTTTGCTTGTTTTCTGTTATCATGTTAGCGTAAATCAAAGAAAGTGATATTTAACAATTATAAAATATTTTATTGGACATTTTTGTGACTTTGATTGCATACATGTATTTTTCTTGTATTTGGTTTGATAAATAATCATATCAATAATCTGAAACAGTACATTGTTTTACTTGATTTTGTATTTTTTATACAACCTTATTACGTAATATTTTTTTATAATTCCACTATTTAATTTGTTAATCTGTATTTCGTTGGTTTGAAGGAATGCCATACAGACCTAGGCCCAGTTGTTCCAAAGGTGATTGGTTTAACCAGTGATTAGCGCAAATTTTAGTTATCCTGTAACTTTGACATGAAGTCATATTTGAAGTTATAACTTTGCAGATATCAGATATCTAATAGTGACAATTTACATGCAAACTTGTACCTTGTATAATGACAGAAGTTTTCAAGGTTGAAAAAGTCGTTAAATAGTGATTAAGCTAATCATTTTTTGAACAACTGGGCCTTGATGTTTATCTGCTTGATTGAAGTTCTCTTTTCTCTACAGATGGATGGTATCAGATTATCAGAACAGCTAGCAGAACGAAACTACGTTAGATGCCATTTGTTAAAAATAAAAGATGTTTTTAACTGATGTTTTCTGTCCTTGCTTTTATAACGTAAAAAATGTTAAACTTTAGTAATCTCTAGTATATTTTGGAGCACACAATTTTTAGTGCTTTGTCACATTTTATAATAGATACGCGCAATGATGAATTGGCGGCGCACTCACAATACTTGATGAAAAAAGCATATATACAGAAACTGTAATTAGCGCAATCGTAATTTACAGGAAAGTTCTTTGCTTCAAAATCGCTGAAATAATACAGTACACTTAGTGCAATGTCCCTTTTTGTATCAGCAATATGACAAGTTAAATTATCTGTAAAAATGAATGAAAGAGCCATTTTCATATCACGATTTGAATAGAATACTTACATTAACAAAAAAAAAACAAATAAATAAAATGTGGTAACGTGCACTTTAGACTAAAGAAAAACTTCTAGGATCTATGTCAAACATTAGTCCTATTTCATATATACATGTATGTAAAGTACCACATGAAAAAAGCATAGCACTTTGAAAAATGCGTTCATAAATAAACAGATTGTATGTGAAAAAAACAAAGATGATGATGTCATTCGTCTATTATATTATGACGTCAAAACTGATGTTCAAATCATATCGTCCCCTGGCAGCACTCAAAGGTATAATGGCGTAAAATTATCCCGGCATGCAAAGGCTTAATCAGAAGTTATACTTGCGTTGTTGTTCTTATTCAACTGACCCCCCTCCCGACCTGGCGTATATCTGAGTATCTCCAGTAGAGTAGACGATATTGTTTCAGTTATAAATATATCAGGTAAATCTAACAGTATCTTCAGTAATTAGAGATTATAATATGACCATTTTGATAGCACACCCCTTATTGGCCTGATTTCAGGACTCGAGGTCTGATAAGGGGTGTGATATCAAAATAGTCATACCATAAACTTTTTATCATGATTTTTTTTATCTCGAGTAAAAAAAAAAAATAAAACATAAATAATTTCTTTTAACATATCACGGAGTTTAAACCATTAACATTGACTGATATTCATAAAATCGTAACACAATTTATCATAAAAAAGGTAAAAATAGAAATACGTAAAAGTCAACATGCAAAAGAAAACCCCAAAGCCCTGCAAATAAAATGGTTATTTCATAATAACTTTAGGAAATAACACAATGGATATCCACGGTTAGAATTTGATCACTCCAAGGGGGGGGGGGGGGGGGGGGGGGGGGGGGGTGATATCAACCGTGCTGATATCAACTTTTGGTAATTTTAGAGATATCACATATAGAAAAGGGATGTTATCAGTAGTAAACATATCATAATACAAAATATATTTCACTCACAAGAGGTGCTAATATCAGCCACCCGAGTTAAATTTATTTGTTATTACTAAAGGAATCGTTACATATCCTGTTTTAATAGCAAAACCTACCCGGGCAGCTTTTTAATTTCCCCCATTGTCGTTTGCAGATAGTGTTTTGATTGGTCAAATAATAAAAGTGAAATATAATATAAATATCCATAAAAATAGTGCTTCTCACTATTGCAAAATATCATTTTCATATAATGAATGTTTGGTTTTCACTGGTACAAATGTAAAGATTATGTCTCCTACAATATGTACAGAATATGGCACAAGACACTTTGCATTGTCGGCTTTCATTTAACCTAATATCACATTGATTGGTTTTGAAGGGTACTGTTTATGTCTGTGGTGAAGATCATGATATATGAAGTACTTTGATTGTTCGTTTGCCTTCTTCAGATAATGTGTTTTTATGCTGAGAAACGCAGATAATCTTCTGCTGAGAAGATACTTGAAGTTTCCAAGGAAACGACACATCACACTCATTGATGTTTTGAATTCGGCTCTATTCAATGACAACGTTATAATTTTTCCCCGAATCCCATGACGTCACCATAAGCTGTGTACCCGTGACACATATCCCAGTGCAGAAGCCTATCCGACCATCGGTAACCTTCAAGAGAGTTTTTCCGACGAAAGCACCTGATATGTGGGTCGGGGTAGGTTTGATCTGTTACGAAAATTTTCCTCTTTGATGAGATCACTGTAATGTAATGTGAACTTTGTCCTTTCATATGACTCCTCTAAAGTATTCATCCAGACCTCGCCATCAGTTTCAAAGAGCTGCAGGTCGGAGCTTGAACACATAGCTAAGTATCGCCGTCAGATGCAACAGCCTTACATGCGATATTGGTCTTTAATTTCCGTCCGACTTCAACAACGCCATCCTGCAGGACGTCACACTTCGCTAGTTCCTGCGTGTCTGGAATCGACATCATCACGTGATCACGAGTAGAAGAAATCGCTGCTGCGTCATAAGGCGCCGGATGGATGTTGATTTTGAACAACAAGTCGAGAGAAGGGCTAAATACGGACACGGCCTCATTCGTATGATCGATCAGAAGCAGCTTTCCGGAGGTAGAATTGCGATTCCGGTTATCCATGGACGGCTTCCCTTGAAAAGGGAGTTTGATCTCTTCTGAAGGATATCCTTGCGATTTTGAATAAGTGATTGACCTGATGGAAATGTTTGTTTCGTTGTTGACGCTTCTGTTTCCTCCTTTGGGTTTTCTGTTGTGGTTTTTGCCTCTGCGGTGTCCTCTTGTATGTGGATTTTGCCGAACTATCAAACTGGCTAACACAGTTCTTTATTATTGGGTTCATCTTGAAATCTATAGTCTCCTGCGTATTCTTCTTTTTTGCTTCCTCAATCAGAAGTTGTGTACTATTGTACTCCGATTGAACAGTCTCGATGACTTATCATCAATTTCCTGTTTCTTATCAACCATCTTCTGAATCCGTTCCAATGCAAGTTGTGACTTTTCAAGGCTCGTTTCGAACTTTCGTTTGTCTTTTTCCAACTTTGCAGAACGTTTTGTTTTCATCTTTGCCAGTCGAGTGAGTGCCTTTTCTTCGTGTTTCTTTAGCAATTCATTAATTCTCTTTCTCGTTGATAAAATGTCGTCGCGAACAAGTTGCTCAGATTTCGATAAAGACTCCAATGCATTTCGCCTCTTGTCGATTAAGTGCTCAATGGAGTTGCATTGCTCGAAAAGAAGATCCATGTGTTCTTTCACACAGGTTGCTTTCGTTGATTTGCGTGATGGCTTTTTATTTGTTCTTTTAACTTCAGAGCGTGCCTCTTTTCGCGTGATGACGTCAGTGGCAACGGCGATGTTTAAGAACACACGAGGAACAAATAAACTGAGCATGATCAACACAGAAAAATTCGAGATCTTTTTCTGGATGGTCTACACATGTTTCTGCAGTTTTTCTTCTTTGCGTTTTATATGCATCGATCATTGTACAAACCACGTGGTTGTTTTCCAGCTGATCTACCCATACTTCCGGTTTATTGCGTATATGTTCCGGGACAGAAATATGACGTCGGCATATTGGGCACACATATCCTTTCCGTTCCCCGGTTTGGCTTTTTTTCTCGATTATAAACTTCTTTAGGCATTCCTTACAAAACGTATGTACGCACGGTAACGCCTTCGGTTCCTCAAATATCTCAAAACATATGGTACACGTGATTTGATCTTCTGTCGTCTCTATAATGGCTGTTGCCATGGCGACTATGACGTCCTCAATATGCACAGGGTCTGAAAAAAAATATTACTGATCGTTAAAAGTATGACGTCATATATAGACACCCTTAAAAAACAATGTAAATATACGTATTAACTGATTTTTTTTGTAAGTGTAGGAAACAGATTATTTTGTAAGTGTAGGAAACTGATTATTTTGTAAGTGTAGGAGCTCATAAAGCAATTTGAGTGATTTCTGTGAATGCTTCATAGCTTTTGTGTTCATTATAATCCCATCTGCAGACACAGAAAACAGCATGAAATTATCTTTCATAAGCCGTGGCTAATTCAACAAATGTATATTGTTGATGACGCCACAAAATTCGAACCAAGATAATTTTCATAGATCCGCCCACATGTCACAAGAAATTTGGCACGTGCTCTAGTATAGTCATTAGACGATATCTGTAGTTAATATATATAGCAATGGCTATCGGGTAAATGTCAGTGTTTACAGTGTACGAAGATAAACCAGATAGTTAAAGTTATCATAGTTATAGTTATTTTCTAGTTCAGGAGCAGATTATGTTCCTTTACACAGGACTCTCTTAGTATTCTACAATTTGTGTTTAAAGTTCATTTCTAGTTGTGGTTGCCTAGCTTATAATTATATTAAATGCCCTGAGATGCAAATAGTAAAGGCCCAATATACGTAACTTCAGGAAAATTTTCGTGATTATGAAACATTCTGAAAAAAAAATCCAGTTGATAACCATGCAAAAATAAGCCTAAAATGAAGTAAACCTGAGCGGTAACTAACAAGAAACTCTTGACAAAAATATCCAAAGAATTGAAAATAATTCAGGTGGGGCCCACTTAAACAACAAACTGAAGGTAGAAGACGTTTCGAAATGGACGCGTGTTTACAAATAGCGTGTTTCAACTGCTGCTGTACCGGTAACCACGAAAGAATTTATCTGGAATATTGCTGATATCAGTTAATCTTAACTATATCTATAAATATAATAAGTTATCAGGTTTGATTTTCGCTTTAAGTTTTGCCGAAAGTTACGTATATTGGGCCTTTAATAAAATGACATGAGATCCTGGATAAAAGGTCCGTCCTGTCTTTGAAAAGGTATTATATTTACTGTATGAGAGGTAATGGTGTGGGTTTCGTAAAGCCTATCAAATGATGAAATATTTATAAATAAGAAAGTTGAAAAAATAAAATGTGAGAAGGGAGATAACTCATACCGATGTTTAAAAACGCCTCATGAGTTTGTTTTGTAAACACTAAGCTAATATAAGCTACATGTAAAGTGCTTAATCAACTAGGCGTGATAACCTTCGGGGAAATTTAACTCTCAAACAAACTACAAAAATAAATAAATAAATAAATAAATGAATAAATAAACATAAAATATTAAACCTTTCCTCTATCGGAGATTAGTTCATGAAATATCATATATTTAAAATAATTTGATAATCCTAAATTATATAGTATTAAAATTATGACAATCGAACGTAGAACTATGTTATCTAAAAAAATCAAATAAAGTTTTAGTAAAACTTGCGACATGTAAATTAAACATGTGCAGTTATATTTGTTTTCTTCTTCTTCGACTTAGGACTTTAAATTACTGAGAGGTAGTGTCAATGTAATGTTTTAGGGTTTATATACAAATAACGAAGTGTACGTACTCAGAAAATCGTGGTAGTTGGGCTGTCAGAGAGTGGTATTCATCAGAAGATCAAGTGCTCTTATTGTTTTTAATCTGATTTCGGGGATTTCCAAATAACAAAATATTTTGCCTATCGTTACCTAGCAAGTGTGGACATTGTAGTTTGTCATTGTTTGCATTGGTAATGAATATGAGTCTGTTTTTTTGTATAATAAAAAACATACAGTGTATCGAATTTTGTTCCATTCCCCAATTTAATTCAACTTGTTTACTTTGTTAAAAACCAATGACAGTGTTGTATGTGTATATCATAGTAATGACACCTTACACACATATTCAACAAATGATTTTTCTTTTTTTCTATTAAATTAAATACCATTTTAAAGCTTTTGAATTAAATCTTCATATTCATGTTTATCAAAATTACAATGCAGATCATCTTATACATATCATGCGATATAACTTATTCTTAACAAACATGGTAATTCTAGACAAGATTATACAAATCTGTAAAATGTTTCATATTTTTTTTCTGTATCGCCAAGCAAAGCAAAACATTATTAATATTACAGTTCTTCAAGAAGCTTACCTTATAAGCGTATTGAAGACTGTATTTGAATAAGACTGAAGAATCAAATAATGATTAAATGTAAAAAGCAACGAGCAAGTTTTAGTCTTATAAACTTATACAGCCCTGTCATTAGTTCGTAAAAAGGGAAATATGCTCTAGACCATTAAAATATGAATCTTGAAAGACCATTCTTCACTACTTTAATGAGTAAAGATTGTTTTTTTTTTCAGTTATTCGATCTGACAAACCTACTATATGTATTACAAGTATCCACATTTTTATATACAAACAGGAGTTGCCTCCCTTAATCGATGTTTATTACCGTTGAATTATATACAGGTACATGTGTCATTAACGCTACGTTATATCTATACACTTCAAAGTAATGCACTCATTATACACGTGTGGAATGCCATAAGAAAGAAACAGCTTTGTATGGAGTCATTTTTCAGTTGCCAGGCACAACAGTGACTGAACATATTCTTTTACGTATGTCACGTATGTCATTTCAAACGTACAGTATACGTGTGACATATATGATGATTTTAGCGTTTTACTTACCTTTGATATACCCTAATGACGACCTGGCAGCATTTATATAATATGTTTTTTGAAAAAGATACATTAAAACCAAAACAATGCTTGTTACTGCTACGATCAAACAGATTGATATTTAATACATGTATTTTTATTAATAAAATATACCCAATAAAGTTTTTAAAAAATCGACAAATATAAATAAAATGCGACAGTTTGTGATGGTTTCCAACACATACAGAGACAGCATAGAGATACTACATATATATTTCTCTATATTCATTGTATACCCACAGACATCTTACCAAACATTGGGATTTTATACAACATAGCAAGGAAACATTGTTCCTGACAACCATACAGACATGAAATCATCTGTATTGCTGTTGCTCATGATGACGATTCAGTCTTGTCTGCTCATTTAAAAGCTGATCCTTCGGGAAGTATGTATATCTTCTTCAGTATATTTCCTCTTAGCTTTTGTTGTGTTTTTCACAAAGTATGCTCCAAGATAGCTCACTACCATATAATTGTATCGTCGTCCGCCTTTCTTGGAAAATAAAGCTCTCATAACAAGAGTTCGAAGACGTTCCTTCAATTTTGTATGAGGTATGGTAGTGTACAGCGTAGAAAAATCTAATGTTTTGATAGAAAAACTTTTTTTATGAGTGTTTTTCAAGATTGATCAAAAGATCTGTCGAGTTTTTCAAAATCCACATCCCATTTTTCCCATTTCTGGAGTAAATACAATAATACTGAAGCCCTGATGTTATGGTACTAAGAGTGGCAGTAAAATGTTTCACTTACTAGAGCAAATACAATTGTCACAATGACAAAGTAATAAAGAACTATGTGATATTGCTGATCAAACGACCATAAATTTGTCAAAAATGCACATACTTTTGTTGTATATGTACGTTTGCTTCGGGCCTTTCTATAAAGAAGCTGTACCTGTAACCGACTCATCAGGATAATGCCTGTTTATAAAATGATTATTATATATACATCATTTCATCTTTAAACTTTCAACTTTATACCGCCAAATATAATTTTGTGGAATCATCTTCGAGATTCCGACTCCCTACAAAAATCCTTTTCATTGATAAGTTTACCTTAGTTTTCTACCGTTTTTGTTTTTAAATTATTTACTTATTTGAGCAATCGCTAAAGCTCGTGGCATGTGTAGCTTTTGAAGAGTACATTTGATGGACGTGACAGTTACAGGATATGACTTAAATGGACATGGCGGATGTCATTGACAAAACAGAGAACGCGCAATATTCTTGACGTATCATTTTGTTGTTGTTTATTTGTTTATTTTTGTTTCAAAATGCTCTCTTGTATAACTTCCTCTTTTCGTATTTTGCCCCTACATATAGTTTAATAGTTTTTGACCTGAGATCATGGTTCGAATGAGGGTGATAAGCTTAGCGTATTTTTCAAACGTTAATAATTATGTTTATATACAAGGTGAAATCTAACAATTTCCTATGTATGTTGACACTGTATCAACTTTGATATGTGCAAAGTTGTGCCTAAATATATAAGTTCATTGTATAGTTACAGGATAATTAAAATTTGAGCTAATCACTGATTAACCTAATCAAGTTTTGAACAACCGGGCTCTGTTGTTTATGCTGGCTCACCAGAGGATAGTTTGATTGAAAGATGTCTAGGATCATTTCAAAAATCACACGTGAAGTAGAAACTTATACAAGACATTCAATGTAGAGATTGTACACCAAAAAACATTTCATAACTTCCCTGGACAAGGAACTCGCGACTTCATGTTAAAAATTTGACGAACGCCTTATGTAAATGCCAAAAAACGATTTGATTTGTGAACCTTCTTGGCTTAATCATGTGATGTTACATGCATCGTGACAGTTGAATAGCATTACAACGATTATGATAAATTGCGATGCGTGCAATTTTACATAGTTTCATAACTGATTTTTTTAACAATAGTAATATATTACGAAATGCCTTTATATAAGGTGAGTACTGTTATTGGAGCCAGTTTTATCAACGTGATGTATGAGAGGTGCAACTTCAGTTTTAAATCATCGAGGAGAGTGCGTTTGTACTAAGCAGGTTTGCTTTGTACATTCATAATGATTTTACTTATATTTTTTAAAATTAGCTTTAAAGCTTTAGTAACACCGAACTCAATGTGTAAGTAAAACAAGAGCGTAAATTTATTGTGAACTTTAGTATGATATTTTGTGATATTGTAATTGTATATTTATCATATTATTTAATATGCTCCGTTATGTTGTAAATATATGTATTAATACTTTAATATTTACATACTGATTTTTAGCTTAACTTATTTGCTAAAGATTTCAGATGGTATATATATTTTTGAAATATTACAACTATTGTATGATACGTTCAATTTTAACATATTAAAAAGTATGATCTGCACATTTCTCTTATGTTTAAAGCACAAATCATTGACTTGAAAATAGTTTTCCATGAATACAATAGTTGTAATATGTTTTAAATATTACATATATATATTTCATTGTATTACAAATTAACACAAACTATTTCAGGTTGCTCTACAACTCCATCACCGTCAACATTGGAAAAGTCATAACACAACGGGAGTAAATCGCGTGTAATTTTCCAGGAATACAATAGTTGTGATCACCACCTACAATCACCAAAAACATTTTTCCTGGCGATTATCAATATCAACGGGTATACTAGAAACGATAGATCTAAGTCAAGCATATGGAAGGGAGCCAAGTGGTATTTACATAAAAACTCAAAGGATCAAATTAATGATTATTGCCTTCAACATACGAAAGGTGTGCAGATCATACTTTCTAATATGTTAAAATATAAACTTGTAAATATATAGGCCATAGCTTAGACTACACGATGTCGTTTAAGATGGCATGCCTATGGATGCATACGAAGAGGCAGAAATCAAGCACAAGAAATCAACTGATTCAAAAACAATACAGAGACCATCTTCCTCGGGGAACTTTATGAATGATCAATAAGATCCATCGATATTTTGTTTGCTATAAGACCAATGTTAATACGTAAATCAGGAAATAAACCCGACAGAAAGTGAAAAAACTAAACAAAACTTCACGGAGAAAATAAATACATTCATGGTTAAAGAAGATTGATATTCCGCAAAACGTCTGTGACTTACAATTGAAACTGTTTCATTGATTTTGACTTTTCCTTGGATAATTTTGCAACTTAACTATTGTCTGGATCCAGAAAATATAAATACGAAATTAATCAACTTATGAATACGTCACTGACCTCTGGGATCATATGAAGTGTTTATTAGTACAATGTATGTACTACTGGATGTCACCATTGACATAATATAAACATAGTTTAATAGAGACGTGTGAGCCGAGATGAGTACATATTTCGCAAACAATAAAAAGAAAATATATATCAGAAAAACATCATCAGAAGAAGGAGGACACAATGAACATATGTAAATGTGCAAAAACAGTTACAAAGTACCAAGGAAAGTGATACTAAAAAGGACGACCATCGGAGGAATTTACGTTATAAATTGTCCCAACTACAAATATATATTATCGTAAGTATGTACCGAAGCAGACAAACCTAGATAACGTACACATGTGTTTATAGCATATATGTTGATAAATATTAAATTAATCAATGTCTTTATCTTTTAAAATACCTACAGATGCCTGTCGTGTGAAACACCTACTTATGTCAGTATTTTTAGCATCTTCAAGGGAATTAAATTCAAAAGGTTGTATTAGCCCAGGTATTTTATTATAATGAAGACTTCTTTTTGTGTTAAGGACTAGATTCAGCCATATTGGTTGTAACTTGGTTGAAAATGGTAATATTGACATTTCAATATTTCCTTTCAATAAATGACATTAGCTTTATCCAATTATATTTAATATTGATATATTTAAAATCTATACTTACAAAACAACATATTTAGTAATTATTTTCCAAATGGGAATGCGCAAATATTTTTCATATCGTTATTTAAACATTTCTACATAAAAAAAGTACATTGCAACTGCAATGTGCATAGAATGAAAGTCCAGTGCCAAAATTTCAATATAAGACTGTTGATCTGAGTATCAGGGAGAAGTTTCTAAGATTTGATCCTCATGTGATCGATGTTCAGAATGTGCGTAAGTTGCCTATCTGGTGACGAGAAGGTTCTCTTCTTGTTCGGTTCTCAATTGAAAGAGATATCTGTTCAAAAACGGAGGCTCTATCATTCTTACATTCTGTATATTAATGAAACAAACAAATGATTTTCATTGTTATCATTATCTTTTGCAGTATTTTGCAAACGTGCAAGCGTTTTACGGCATATTTCTCAACATCTGAAAAACCACCAAACGTACCAAAATTATCGATTCTTCATCATAAACTGTACTTGGTAGTCTATTTTGATGATGTGTTTTGCAGTATTTAGTAAAATAACATTTTTGTTAAAAACGCTCCGCCATATTGAATGGTCAAGTACCTAGTGCTTAATGACTCACACAACTAAATCAGCCTATCACGAAGTGTTTCATACGTTTGTAGCCCCTACCGAAAATTTGTTCTGGTTAAGAACAGTGATTCTGAATAATATAAATAGGTAATTGTTGACATATTCGGCATTGAATTAAATCTATAGATATTTAACTTTACAAAAATGTATACTTTTGGTAGATTTTGGTATATGATGGCGGATTGATATGGGGTCAAAAGTCAGAGGTTGTTCCCGTCCCATTTCACTGGTTTTACATGTAAATTTCCAGTTGTCCGAAGCAGACGCCCGTAGCGAGCTAAAATGCCACGAAGCTCCTGATAAAATGTCATTTGAAGTCTTTGCCATGTATGTATCTGTGAATCCAGGCAGGTTTCACTAGTGTTGAACTTCAAATATTTAGGTTATTAGCTCTAAAGCTTAGCAATAACATATAGTAAATTATTTAGTTGTGTGAGTCCTTAATTTGCACAATTTATAAGCACACCGGAAATGAAATGTTGAGCTGTTGTAATCTGTCTCCATATGAACAGAAGACCACTGCACAATAGGTTTAAACATGTCAGTAGTCAAAGCATGATCAAGAGGATGTAATACCATCGAAATTATCCTGTAGTTTATTGGTTGATGTATTTTCATGCATATGTTTCATCTATTTAGTTTTTAAAACTGTATTTAATCAGTGAATGGCAAACTTATAACCAATACAGACGACCAATAAGAATTGGAAAACATGTACGAAGTACTGAAAGCAGTTTGTCTCATTAAATCAAATATTGCATGCATAGAGAACTGCATTGCATGTATCATTGTGATATAAAATAACTGACGGAGGAAAAGGAAAAGCTTATGCGACTTATTAGTCCCAATTTCTCTTTATTATTACAACAATTGGGTTTCAACGAAAGACTTTCATTTCAACATGATAATTAATCAAATCAGTCCCATTACGATTTTGTCACTGTAACTTGATCAACACAAATAATTGGAAAGCCAGGTGAAAATATCACTTAAACTAAATAAATTTAACTAAAGGTGACGGGTCAGACTGTTAAATTATATTATTATTATATTAGTCTTTATTGAGATATATTGATATATTGTATTAAAAACTAGTACACATGTACATTGTACATATTGCAAAGACTGATCTGTGCATTATTAAACTGGCTTTTGTTTGGTTGATCGTTTTTTTTTTTTTTGTATTCAGCACAGTAATAGAGTTTTTATTTATAAATCAACATGGAATAACTTTTAATTTAAACAAAAGTTTTGTCGTACTGTTATCGAATCTTTTAAATTCCACCCTAATGTTTCCGAGTTAACTTGCTTAAATGATAACTTTGAAGTTCCGAAAGTATATAATTATAATGGAAATAATCAATTGATAATACTTAAACCATTGATCAATATTTTGTATTAAAGTAATTAAATGCCTGAGTTAAAAGTTGGAATGCATCGTGACTAGATATTGGTGATAAATGGACCGATTTAACAGTTTGCAGTTATTCGGTCTGAAGAGAGTTTGCCTCAGTATAACTTTTGAATTTTTGTCGTTTTAAGAAATCTGAATAAAAATAGACCTTGCGAAGGCGAACAACCCTTTGCTCCCAACGCGTCACAATAGAATAGTATTTAAGTAACCCTGGGTGAAATTACCATTATGGTTGAATGACATCTCCTCCCATGTAAAATATGTTATTTCATATATAGCTTCCATCAGATTAGATTAAGACAATTAATGTTGTATCAGTATATTGAGGGAAGAGTAGTGGTTAACGACAGATCCAATTAATGAGAGATTCCTGGAAAAAGAAATAGACGCAAATGTTTTTTTCTTGGCTGTCGGATCGAGCAATGCTCTTGAACAAATACAATACTGTTTAGATGGATTTTTTCAAGGTATTTAAAACCGTTTTGGTCTAGAATGTCTGAGTGATATCAGTTATCAGCAATAAGAATTAACATATTCTTTCTTTATTTTGTTTTTGTGCCTCACTTTTTTTCCAAATCTGCTGCAAATGTTGAGTGCAATTTAGGCACTCGTCTCTTTTCTTTACCCGATGTTGAAAAATGTCTCGATTATAATCTATGTTTTGTATTTCAAAACAAATTGAATGTTGGCATGGTGTTGTTGTTTCTCCATTTTCTCTCCGAGAGGATTTTCAAACAAAGTGTACTTGTGATTTGGTCCTCTACTGTGTGTTAATTATCATCTGCTGCTGTCGTCATGATCAACAGCAATCATGAGGTTTAAACCCAGTTGTAAATGATGACATACTGTGTTGCAACTTTTGTCATGTTTAAGCCGAGGCCATATGTCCTCATTCGTCCTTATATATAAAAAACGAGAATATCGTGTTTCATTTTAATAAATTAGATTTATGTGTTCCTGTAGTAGGCATCTACATAAGAGGCATGTTGGATTTCGTTCATGTCTGTTATTTGACTTCTACTTAAAGTTCATATTTAATAAAGGTATATTTGCTGTCTACTTTTACTTCTTTTAATCAATATATCAACTTAGAACTACAAACACTAGATCATGAAATGTCTATGAATGAAGTATTCATTTAACCATCATGTGGTCAAACTGTGACGTAAAACATTAATCTTGTTCAATGATGATCACGCTAATTCGTTTAAGCCCTTGCTTCAAGCGCTAAAATAAAAATACCCAACGACACAATATTGGTGCAAATAATATTGGAATTAGGCTTGTGCCGTTTATAATTTATTATCTGCATTTATAATACATTGACATTACAAATGCAGATAATAAATTGATTAATCTGGAAAAGAATCAATTTTTTAGAGTTAAAATGGGTAAAATGTAATCAATCACGTTCCCCAACTTTCATGCAGTTATGATAGCAAATCGGATAAATCCACATTGATCATTAAACCTTATGTAATAAGGATGTACATTGTAACTGATTTTCGTTCATAATGGTGCGACAGCCAATTATTTTCCCTCTGCCAATTAAGATGGGGAAACTAGTCGATTATTTTTCCCCATTTAATTGGAAGAAACTATGGCTAAGCTGATTCTTTAATCGCTCTATTTTTTATTTATTAGGGGGAACTACATGTATTGATTAGCTGATCATTTAATTCCTCAATAGCTATGTAAATGCTTATGATTTTCCCTTTTCGAGTAATTAATCAGGTAGCAAATATTTAATATAGTTTCCCCTTATGAACCAATACAGAGGGGTATCAGAGAACCAATGTTACACCCATAATCCAATACCATAGGCTGAGCAGGAAGGAGAAGAATTGGTTAGCTCCTCACTTTCTTGGTAAAAAAAATACGTGGAAGGAGAGTGGGAAGAATCAGCTACCTGAATTATTCACTGGTAAAAAGCTAGCTATCATTCGAGCATATTGGACGATATTGTGAAACGTTTCAGTTTAAGTTGAAGCATTAACTGTACCATGGAGTTTTCATCAATTGAGAAAGAAATGTATTGTTTGTTATACAAGTAAAGTATTTGTCACGTTTAAAATAGATCTCTATCATAATATTATTTTTTAAAACATAAACTGCTGATAGTAACTATATTTAAATACATATCAAGTATTCAGAAATCATCATCATCATCATCATCATCATCATCATCGTTGTCCTCCTCCTCCTCCATCTCCTCCTCCTCTTCCTCCTTCTCCTCCTCAACATCTTACATAATCCATCTACTCGCTGAAGGAGAGTGAATCTTCGACCTCATTATCATCATAATAATAGTCATCATACACCATCATCTTTAATCATCGCAATCCTAACAATCGTCACATTATTGTTAAAGTGATCATGTCATCATCGTCAATATAATAACAATACTATTTGATGTCATCGTCATTATGATGATATCGTTTTGATAATAGTGTTTCATCACATTATCATACAATGTCATAATATCAGCACCATCTTGTTCTCAACAGCCGACACAGACACACATACACAGATACACACATACACACATACGCACATACGCACGGGGATACACATACACACATATGCACGGGGATATACATACACACACACGCACGGGGATACACATACACACACACGCACGGGGATACACATACACACACACGCATGGGGATACACATACACACATACGGACGGGGATACACATACACACATACGCACGGGGATATACATACACACATACGCACGGGGATACACATACACACATACGCACGGGGATACACATACACACGCACGCACGGGGATACACATACACACATACGGACGGGGATACACATACACACGCACGCACGGGGATACACATACACACATACGGACGGGGATACACATACACACATACGGACGGGGATACACATACACACGCACGCACGGGGATACACATACACACACACGCACGGGGATATACATACACACATACACACGGGGATACACAGACACACATACGGACGGGGATACACATACACACATACGGACGGGGATACACATACACACATACGGACGGGGATACACATACACACATACGGACGGGGAAACACATACCGGTTCATCTAGCACTGAACACATACATGTATACAATGTATACACCTATATATACACAATCATCACAGTGGACAGGGGTGAGAGCTGGGGTGGGGGCGTGTATTGAAACATCGAATTTTATTTAAAGAAACCACTTGTCAACTTTATAAGATATTTTATATACATTTTGTAGGTTCTATGTCTATATTTTATATATTGATATTTATGAAACTTAAATTCAAAACTTATGTGATTCTTAAGACCTTGGAAGTTTATTTCAATTTACAGACATTTCATTTTAAACATGTATTGTTAAATCAAGAATGCCTGTTATGCAGTCGGCCTCTTTAGAACGATTTAATCCAAATAGAAATTTCTTTTAGACAAAATAGAGATGAATGTTACTTGCCGCAAGTAATTGTTTCAGTTCTCTTAAAATGTCATATACCTTTTCACAAAATCCTATATAGATGTTCAATTGGGTTTTTTACGAAATGCACAAGAAGAATATTGGTTGTTTAAAACAATTCTATGAAAAAGTATATTTCTTTCAAGACTATTAGGTTAAATTGATATTGAAACTATCTTAATTTAGTACAACTAGTAGTTATTAAAAGATACTTATGAATAGTGTTCCATGATTTGTTCTGGGTGTTAAAAACTGTGGACCATTTCTATTGTGATGTAAAATTTACCTCATTATAGCATCAATCAGCATACACATCCTAGGCTACTTTTGTCCTCCTTGTTATAATAATAAGATTTAATGGCATATTAGGTAAACACATCATTGTTTTCCTAAGTTAAAACAAAAAAAGTTTACTTTTCATAAACTGGTTTATAGCACTTATTATATTGTGAAATGTTAGAAACTCAAGTTCATATCTATATTGAAATTTCACAAAACTATACAAAAAAAGCATATCCTTTAATAACATCATGAATAAAGAATAAGCCTTTTCTGTACAAATCTTACAGAAAATTGTATTTTTTAAAATTTGTTTTGATATTATGATTAAACCATAAATGATTTTCTCATATTGTTTAATTGAAATTATCAGATTAAATCATTCTTTGATACCATGCTTCTAAATTCTAAAACAAAATTCCAAAATAAATTCATACATTCTTCAATTGTGGTTTTCATTTTATGAATGCCACAGGTAGTTTACAGTAGTGATAGTCCAACTAGGTTTTTTTTCTATAGATCCTCCTTACCCACGATGCCTTCAGTGCTGTTATGGACGTCTTTAAGTAAACCGTTTCTAAATTACCCTGCTCGCATGGCTTTATTATAACATCACGTTTAACTTTATCAGTCGTTCCGCACAATAGACATTGATATAAAATGTTAATAATTGTTTTAATATCAGAGGTAAGCGGGTTTGGAGGAGCTATAAATAAATGATTTAATTGTGAAATTAGAAATGTTTTAGTAATGGTTATCCAACAAATTGGGGTGAGATTTCTTTTACACCGATTTGAGTTGAACAAGTTTCTTGTAAAAGTTTAATTGTATAGCCCCATGTAAATCAACATCATACCATATGCCTCACAGATTATACTTTGTACTTCCCCGCAAAATATCTTGTTCTGTTTTATATTTATTATTACTGCTTATTTCACTACCTATCCAAATTACCTGGATCTTGGTGAAATTTATTTTAAGACTTGGAAGACTGGCATAATAATTAAGTTGTTTTAGTGTTACACTAAAGAATAACAGATGTATCATTCGCAAACTGAGATAAAAGGATTTGTTTTTTTTCTACAATACCCTTGATATCTGAATTATTTCTCAATAGTGAAAATATAGCATAAATTACCTCCTATGTTAACTGCAAATTCACTGCAGAGCTAATATTTTATGGAAATCTTTGATCAAGTTAATAATTAACGGGCCACTATTGAAAAAAAATCGAAGTTTCTGAAATGAAATTCCTTGAGACAGAGTAAAAAATAATTAACAATAAAAGACCAGAGCCCGTATTCATGAAACCATTCTCGTGCTCAAGCATGGAATCTGTGCTCAACCTAGCCTTCGTATAACTCGCTTAAAATACCTCCAACGATGACAAAGTCAGATAAAAAAAACTGAAAACATGTTTCTGCTTTAAGTCTTTTCAATGTTTCCCCAAATCATAAACAGAAACAGATTTTCCTATTGATTCATAACCAAAGAAAGAAATTCGGCTTGAGCACAAAAACCATCTTGAGCATGAGCACGGTTTCATGAATACGGGCTGAGGTATGTCATTTTCTTCAGTATAATGCATTAAATCAAAATCAAACATGCATTTTTCGAACATATTTACCTGGTACATTTCATTTTGTATTGCATGAAGCCGATTTGATTACTTATAATTAATTAAGGTTATTATAAACACTAACGGGGACACTGTGTGAAGTTTGTCCTCCATTCACACCACAAATTTGTTAAAGATGTACAGTCAATCACATTGTGTAGTAGAATTCGTGCTCCACATTGAAACTTTTTTAGGACACACTCTAAAGGATCACTGGATTAGGGATTTAAAAGAAACACATTGATTGTAAATCATAAGGGACTACGTTTGTCTCATTGAGAAATATTCTGTATCTTTAAGTGATTTGGACGATATAAGATGGACGTTTTTGAGTATGCTCAATACTGTATTTACTTATTGTGATTGACTATGTTTTTATGTTTGAAGTTATTTTACTGGATTAGATTCGAGATTCTATTTCAGAAAGTATTTAGTTTGCTTTTCCCATTCATTTACCCATTTTACTCGGGAACTATCATATTTCCCATTATTCTTTGCTCTCTGAAATTTTATAGTTCCTGTTTTTGTATCAATAATATTAAACACTGAATCTCTTGATGCCCCCCCCCCCCCAACACACACACACACACACACTCCCACACACTCACACACACACACACACACACGCCTTCTTATTTCTGAATAGCTGCTGTGAACTTTCCTTCAATATCATTATTTGTTAAAACATGAGTATGGAATTGTTTTATCTCTGATTTATAACAATAGAGTTTCTAAAAATAACTGATCATTTACTTATCCATATTGTATAAAGGTAGAATATATTTATAATGATAAGATTTAATGTCATTCAAATATTCCAGATCATGAAGTAATAGATTGTTGAATTTCCAAACTCGCTACCATTTTGAAGTTTGTTAAATTTTAAACTTTTAACTGACATAAAATGGTCCGAACGATAACCTGGCTTAATAATGGACTAGGTTACTTTAGAAACGTCCATCAGATATAAAAATGTAGTCAAGCCTTGCCTATTTACATGATTTTTTCCTTCGCCAAGGAATATTTTTGTATCAGGGATTAAATCTCGAAAAGTATCTTTAACACCTAATTACTATTACTGTTAAAGTCCTACTACAATCTCTATCTTTGGGGTTATTTTTCTGCCTATACATGTTATCGCCCAAGTCTAATTGTGGATGAATAACTAGATGGAAATAAAAGTTTACTGACTCTGTTAAAATACTTACAAGTCTCATAACAAACTGGCATGGCACTGTTCGGACCAATTAAAGAAATAAGTGTCAGTTTTTCACCTTCACTTCCGATGTTGAAAGCTGACATATATTCCGATTGGCGTCCTTTCTGGTGCTTAAAATTTCATATATAAAATCATTATCAAAAACTTGGCAACCACTCTAGAGTTTGAATAATAGGAATCAAAAACAAAATTGTCAATACCACTATTAGGCCGAATTAATATTTCCTTTTTCTGCTTTAAAGTGGGAATTTTATAAACAGAATATGCTGTAATATTTATTTCTCAAGTATGCCAATACGTCTGTTGTTACCTTTTGTTACTAAGACCCTGGAAATTTGCAAATACTATTGTTACATCGTGAGATTTAAAATTATAATATCGATTCATAATGCCGGAAGTGATAAATGTAGTCATTAGTTTGCAATAAAGGATAACACAAGGAGTAGGGGTAAACATATATAACACGCATGAGCATATGCCAAAATATAGTTCTGACAGATTTGAAACTTAAAGCCAATTTTCTTAACCAAGCCGTATAGTGTATAGCTCGCTCTAACTTAGCACTTTGTAACCAGCTCACGACGTCACATTATTTACAAACATTTCCAATACCAGGATTGCACGACGCATTCTATTACCATAACCAAGTTTACAAAAACAGTACTTTAATTAAATGAAATGTTTTGGAGACAAGAACAGAGTTGCACAGGTAATAGCCCGACCTGGTTGTCATATTTCTGACATTAATTGGTGTGTAACATACATTGGCTTACCTATAGATTTAATTGTGAGCTAGCGAACTACGTTGAATATGCACACAGAATTGAAAGAAATATACAGCATCTGCTATAACGTCCTATTAAGCGTGAATAAGCTACAGTATTCTCTAAAGCGATTTACATAGATAAACACGTTTAACCAAGCAACACAGTATACAATATAATGAAGGTTAATCAAAACATGTTATGCTTTAATGGATGTTAAATATATAACAACCACTACTTATATTTACATATTAAGGTATACATCAGTGAGAAGTCAAATTATATTTCAAAGTGATAAATGAGCGTGCCAATCCGGGTTCTTCATGTATAGACCAATCAGCTGCTTAAGGCATCCTAGTTTTATTACTGTAAACTAGTTTCGGGACGCATCATATTTCGCTTTTTGCATTTTTTGGAAAGGTGGTTATCTTAGCATACAATGTGTCTTCTGTAATCATTTTCTATATACAAATGTATGTTTTAGAAATATCAGGGAATACCTAATCGTCAACAAAACCAAACTCTGAACTCAACATCGACTAAACTAGGGGCAAGATATGAACAACGAAAATAATTAAATGGAGACTATTGAAAAGGTACAATCGAATAAGACCAGTTGTTCCGGAAATATCCATTATTTTTTTCACAATGACAAGTGAAATGTCAAGGATAATGTCTCCCGAAAACCAGTTCAAGGTAACACAAATAAAATGATTTAATTATCCGCATGCTCTACATATGATGAACTCGAATTGGCACACACAAAAGTTTATCACGTTTAAACATGATATGACTTACTACTTTGTATAATCCTACATACTTGTGGAGCAATTCAGTGTCGTGTTATACAGGAACTCGAAAGGACACATCAAAATTGAACTATTGTATGTTACATAATAGGAATTAAAAATTTAAAAAATAAAATTATTGTGTATATAGCCAAATATTTCAAGTAAAATCATTTGGCTATATGGTGACGGAAATCGACCACCATCTTTGTAGTCCTGTGTATATTGTTATGATGTCTTAGATTGGATAATATTAAATAAGCAGATGAATGTATTATTGATAAACAAAAAAATGTAATTGTGATATTTTCTGTCGTGAATTTGTAATTCTATTAAATGACATATTTCAGTTTAAATCATAATTCATTTCTCTTTTATATAAATTCAGCAGTATAACCCAGGTTACAACGACAGCACATCCGTTGTTGGATGTAACGCTAAAAATATCAAAGCGTGAACGGCACAATTTACTGAACTCAGACAAAATATGACCAAACGGAAGATTTCCATGGAAACCAATTGAAAAAAAGAAGGGAATATTTTGATATGGATGTTCGTCCCATATACGATTCTACCTTGTTACACACTGAAACACATCCAGACAATTGCTGGTATCTGGCGACATGTTAAGTAACTTTTTAATTTACAAATATAATTATCTTAAAATATTTTTCCTGTTTATGCCATGAAAGTGTATTATGTTTAATTGCTGATTATTCGTATAAGATATACATTGTATAACTTTTCATTTTGTCATATTCAAGTTTTAGTTCAAACTCCTCATTAACGCTAGATGTGCTTGTCATCAAAAGCCTTAATTCCAAAGTTTGTGACAGTTGAAATGTATAATATCTAAAATTTACGGTGCATTCTACAATAATATAAATCATTTAAAGCACATTAATTAGAATTATAATTTCATTCTTCTAACTCGAGAATATTTGAATAGATCTAAAGTATGTGTCGTCTAACGATATTACACATGAAACTGCAGCATATGACTTGTGTGTGTTACGTCATCATTAAACATCGACCTTTTAAAGATGACGTAACATACACATATGCTGCGCCTATTACAATTAGTAATAGAGATACAGTTTGCCGAAAAAAAATTAGGGGCCAAAAGGCTAAAATACTAAATTTCTAAACTAATGTAGAAGCAGAAGGGTCAGGTGCGTAAAACCCCTTTTATTTATGAGGTTAGAAATAAAATTAAACTAATACTGTATCAGTTTTAATCGTGTACTACGAAAATATGTAAATTATGTACCGTACCACTACTCAAATGCGATTAACTGTATTAAAATATGCTGCACAATTTAGGTTTAAGAATACATAGAGTGTACCGAAAAAATGAATTAAATTGCATTATACAGCTGTTTCGTCCTCCTTGGACTCATCAGTGATGCTAAAGATAACAAACTAATATATGGCTGATATCTCCCCTTAAGAAGCTACAGAGGAGCAACATCCGACTTCATTACTAGTGCAGTTAATCTTTATGAGGCAGTTTCTTTGATGTAAATCAAATGAACACCGATCGAAATTATAATTAAATATGCTAGGTAGCAGAGAGCGGAAACAAACGTAACCCAATGAAATATCGAAGACAAGTACATGTCGAAATATTCTGTATCTTTATGTGATATGGAGATGGGCGATTTTGAGTATGCTCATTAGTGTTCTCCCTTGTTGACAAGAATGTCTCGGTTCTTATTTTGAGACTTATGTTTACTGAGATGAGACCAATATTTACATGACGAGTGTCGTCGATGAAGCAGAAGGCGCTTACTCTTCCGGAGCACCTGGTCTTATTATTTTTGTACGTTTACGAGGGTATCTATTTGAATCTTTCCTTTGTTCATATTTTGCCTCTCTTTTAATCGATTTTGAATTCGGATTATGGTTTTCTTGACGCTTTAGTTTTCTCTGGTTTGTTTTAATTTTAGTAGTATTAGTTCCTATAGCTAACATTTACTGTATAAAGTAACCTGCTTGGTAAAATGTTACTTTTATATAACTGGTTTAGCTACCTTTACAATCCTAAAACATTATAATTATTAACAGAATCAGGTTTTTCAATGAATGTAGAAGTAAAAATGTGTCATTACACTGCTCATATTGGATACGATGAGCACAAAGACGACCTGATTTATTCAGAATAATACCGTAAACCTACTTATTTTTGCGGCGACTTATTTTCGCGTTTTCATATAAAACGACTACTTCTCTATTTCGCGGCGATTTAATTTCGCGATAAATACGGTCATACATGTTATGTACAGTGCAGTACAGTACTTTTACAGTTTGCATACCCCTGATTGAAACTATTTTGCGCCGATTAATTTTCAATCCTCCGCGTAATACGCGAAAATTAATCGCAAGCGAAAATAAGTTTCTTTACAGTAGTCGTCGCTATCCAGAAGACGGATAGCCTCGGGAAATGAAACAATCAACCAACAGGATGTACTGTAATGTTCGTGTGTCCTCGATAGACGATAACAATGTTACACTCACTTTGGAGGCAGCATTTACATAATAAGGTTTTTGAAAAAGATACATTAAAACAAAAACAATGTTTGTTATTACTACGATCAAACAGATTGACATTTATTACATGTATTTTTATCAATAAAATATACCCAATAAAGTTTTTATCTTAAAAAATAAATATAAATAAAAAAATATAAATAGCATGTGACAGTTGGTGATGGTTTCCAACATATACAGAGACAGCATAGAGATACTTCATATATATTTCTCTACATTCATTGTGTACCCACAGACAGCTTAACAAACATTGGTATCTTATACAGCATAGCAAGATAACATTGTTCCTGACAACCATACAGCCATGAAATCATCCGTATTGCTGTTGCTCATGGTGACGATTCAGCTCGTATCTGCTCATTTGGAAGCTGATCCTCGGGGAAGTATGCGTTTTCTTAAAATGATTATCAGAAAATTATTAAAAAAAAAACAACACGTGCGCGCTGTTGGCCTTTATAGTAACCTCTGTGTTTACAGTAATATTAATGTCCTTCCATTGCTCTTCTCTATATGTAATTAGGTGTTTGATATTGTTTTCTTATTTCTCTTACATACTGGGATCAACTGTCGTTATTGATTTTGTCTCTAGAGCTTGATCACAATGACATGTCTTCTTTTTGTGATAGATGTTCACAGATATCCTAACTTCTCTCCAAATCTGTTGTATCTTTGTGTGATATGAAAATGGACGACTTTGAGTTTGTTCAGAAGTGTGTTCCCGTATTGTGATTGACAATGATCACTCGATTCTCATTTTGAGAACTTGATGTTTACAAGGATGTGACCAAGATTCATATGGCGAGTGTCGTCGATGAAGCAGAAGACGCTTACTCTTCTGGTACACCTGGTCTTATTCCCCTGTGTTTTTACGAGGGTCTATAATTGCATCTTTCCTTTAACATATTTTGCGTCTAGTTTAATCGATTTTGAGTTCGGATTATGATTTTGTTAACGCTTTGGTATTCTCTAATTTATTTTGCTATACCTTACATTCACTGTATAAAGTATCCTACTTGGTAAAATGTCACTTTTATATAACTGGTATGGCTACCTATACAATCCTAAAACAGTATATGTTGTCTTAAAATTATACTGTAAACATAATAATGATATACAACATATGCTATAGCGCCCTATTTAGCTAACATAAGCTACTCTAAAGCGCTTTACAGTACATAGATATACAATTCTCATACAACCAATACAATTAACATACAGTTCTATCATATACAATTCTGAGGAGTTCGCAGGAGCTGCCTTATCAGGCGCTAACTACTTGTCCTATACCACCTGGCTAATGTCTCCATATGTGTGTGTATGTATGTGTGTGTGCTGGAGATGAGATGTTTCCAACGGCATCTTTGAGAGTGCCACCTCACTTGAATGCTACAGCACAGATACTGTAATATCAACCCAGGCCATTTTATACTCCAGCTGGGTTGTCGGAGTTGTGACGGCAACAGAAAAACACTCTCTCTGAATGTTCCATGCGTATGACGATTACGGGGATCGAACCCCGGCCCCCTGTATGGAAGGCTGGAGTGTTAACCACTTGACCAATCCGCCCATGTACAGTGCAGTAAAGTACTCTTACAGTTTCCATACCCCTGATTTAAACTATTTCGCGGCGATTAATGTTCAATCCTCCGGGAAATACGAGACACTATCGCACGCGAAATAAATTGCTTTACAGAAGTCGTCGCTAAAAAGTGTAGCAATCGCTTACGTGTCAGCATTTACATAAAATGGTTTTTGAAAAAGATACATAAAAAACAATGTTTGTTATTACTACGATCAAACAGATTGATATGTATTACATGTATTTTTATCAATAAAATATACTAAATCAAGGTTTTAAAAAAATCGAAAAATATAATTAAAATGTGACAGTTGGTGATGGTTACCAACATATATATAGACAGCATAGATATACCACGTAAATATTCTTCTCTACATTCAATACATACCCACAGACAGCTTACCAAACATTGGTATCTTATACAGCATAGCTAAGAATTATTGTTCCTGACAACCATACAGCCATGAAATCATCCGTATTGCTATTGCTCATGATGACGATTCAGCTCGTATTTGCTCATTTAGAACCTGATCTTTTGGGACGTATGTATTTTCTTGAAATAATTATCAGAAATGTATTAGCACGTGCGCGTAGCCTCTGTGTTTACTGTAATATTAATGTCCTTCTTGTTTCTCATTCTGGGATAAAAGGTCATACATTCTAAATGTAATTGATTTGGTTTCTTGATCACAATGATATGTCTTCTTTTCGTGAAAGGTGATCACAGATATCCTAACTTATCTCACATTTTTTGTATGATATGAAAATGGACGTTTTTGAATATGCTTATTAGTGTGCTAACTTGTTGTGATTGACAATGGTGACTCGGTTCTTATTTTGGGGACATGTATTTTCTTTGATGTGACCAGGATGACGAGTGTCGTCGATGAAGCAGAACACTCTTCCTGCGCTCTTCCGGAACACCTTGTCTTATTCCCCTGTACCTTTGCACGTCTCCATGTAAATCTTAATGATCATATGTTGCCCCTACTTTAATCGATTTTGGGTTTGGATTATGGTGTTGTTCAGGCTTCGGTTTTTTCTAATTATTGTTCTACCTTCAATCATTCCGATCTTACTAGATGACTTAGATGTGACTAAGATTCACATTGCGGGTGTCGTGTATAAAGCAGAAGACGCCTACTCTTCCGAAACACCTGGTCTTATTGTTTTGTACTTTAACAAGGGTTTCCATGTTAATATTTCCTTTTTTTCTATTTTGCCTGTAAAATTATCGACTTTGAGTTCGGATAATGGTTTTCTTGACGCTTATGTATTACCTGATTTTGTTTTTAAATTTAAAAACAATACTAATATCAAAGTATATACATGTGCACACCCGTTGCCGCAGAATCGAAAATATTAAGCATGATACCGAATACGACCGTCATTTGCAATATAGCTTTAATGATAAATGTAAGATACGGACATGAGCACCACAATTTCATTATAAGAATGCAGCGTCAAATATGAAATTCAAATAAAAAAAAATAAATAATACATTTATTGTAAGTAACGATGTAAAGATTTTGTCGATCAATTTTTTTTTTCAATATATGGTCAAAGATACAATGTAAAAGCAAAATTAAGCATTTATAAACTGTAACATACAATTTGAAACATAAATCCTATGTGTTTTAAACGTACATACGCGTGACGGAATAAAGAACCTAACGTAGGCGCACAATTGAAACAGACCCGGTGGCAGCAACCGTAACAATGAATCGGAAACCAGGGGCTGTAGTTATATTTAAAACATTATCATTCGTGATAATTAGTACATACGCATATTCCTTCCAATAAAGTTAACAATATTTTACGAGAAAAAGGAGACATGAAACTAGTGAGACGAGCGGGACGCCAACACGAGACCTCTAGGTTATGGAGCCAGGACGTTACCACCAGGTCAAAAGGTCCGGACCGGTGGAACTGGTTTTTGTAGTTTCCTTTAATTGATATGCAAGGTCGTGTCTCCACATAACATATGCTATGCTATGGTACTTATATTTTACTATTGTTGGCAGCTTAGGGTGAAGGTATCCCTACACAGGTGAATTGGTAACATTATATTTAAATGTGAAAAGGGCAGACTACCCCCCCCCCCCCCCCCCCAAAAAAAAAAAAAACAAAACAAAAAAGAAACAAATTTCCAATTTCTGATTTGCTTTGTTTAAAACCAAATGTCAGTGGTATGTAGAACAGACAGAAGTGTTTATCATTATCGATTTAAACAATATTTGTAGTGTTGCATTTCACTTTTGATTTGAAAGTGTTTCCATGAGTTATAAATTGTATTGCAGGCAGAGGCGGCAAAGCAGCAATTGAAAAACGCAGTATATTCGACCACGATGTAGAACTGCGTAGGTATATAAAGAAACGATTTTGTTTGGTTTCAAAGCTAGCACTACCCAGCCACACACGGGGTAAAGTATGCTGTTAAAAGATACAGTGGTACGTGGTTCGAACTTGCAACCCTTGAGGTTTGAGTTTTCCGTTCTACATTGCCTCAAATGAATGCCAGGGAATGGTATCCTATAGAATATGCTGTCGGTATAAATGTTGTATGTCATGACCAGCAATGTAACAGGTTAACAAGACATTGTTACTCAACACCCTCGGGTTATTGTAGTACTGATAAAAATCCACTTAACGATTTTCAAAAGTTCAGATTTGCTTTGTTTATAACCAAATGTCAGTGGTATGTAGAACAGACAGAAGTGTTTATCATTATCGATTTAAACAAAACGTTTGCGTGTTGCATTTCACTGTCTATTTGTTAGTTTTTCCACGAGATATAAATTACGTTCATTTATTGTAGGCAGAGGCGGCAAAGCAGCAATTGTAAAACGCAGTACATTCGACCACGATGTAGAACTAGGTAGGTATATAAAGAAAAAGAAGTTGTTTGGGTTTTATTTTTCAATAGTTTGAACATATAAGTTAAAGTACATACATACCTCCTGATGTAAGAAATTAACAATATTTTACGAGAAAGAGGAGAAATGAAAATAGTGATACGAGCGGAACGCAAACCCAAGACGTCTAGGTTATGGAGCCAGGACGTTACCACCAGGTTAAAGGTCCGAACCCGTGGAACTGGTTTGTAATTTCCCTATATTGTTATGCAAGGTCGTGTCTCCACGTAACATATGATATGCTATGGCACTGATATTTTACTGTTGCTGGCAGCTTAGAGCTGTGAAGGTAGCTCTACACAGGTGAATTGGTAACATTATATTTATACGTGAAAAGGGCAGACTATCTGACCCCCCCCCCCCCCCCTGTCCCAAACAAAAAAAAAAGAAAAAGAATGTGTGAACAAATAAGATTTTTGTCGATGTAAACAAATATATTATATGTCAAATACCAATGCTCTATATTAATTTGACCTTTGATAATGTTAAAGCATATTTATAGGCTGAGTATCCAAAGGGTTTACAAACTGTTATCCGTGGTTAAGGCCTTTGCAACAAGCCAAAGTCTGTCTTAGCTGCCTGAGATGTATACGGTTGCTACTGCTTTTTCGGCGCTCAAAGCCAGCACTTTACAAATCCAGCACTGCCCAGCCACGCACAGGGCTAAGGATGTTGTAAAAAGATACAGCGGTACGTGGTTCGAACCTGCAACCTTAAGGGTTTGAGTCTGCCGTTCTTCCTTGCCTCAAATGAATGACAATGAACGGTATCCTATAACATATGCTGTCGGTATAAATGTGGTATGTCATAACCAGCACGGTAACAGGTTAACAAGACATTGTTGCTCAACACTCTTGGGTTATTGAAGTACTGATAAAAATCCATTTAAAGATTTTCGATATTTCCCCAGAGACCGTCGCAAAATTTCAGATTCGCTTTGTTTAAAACCAAACGTCAGTGGTATGTAGAACAGACAGAAGTGTTTATCATTATCGGTTTAAACAAAACGTTTGCGTGTTGCATTTCACTGTTTATTTGTTAGTGTTTTCATGAGATATAAATTGACACGTTCATTTATTGTAGGCAGAGGCGGCAAAGCAGTTGTAAAACGCAGTACATTCGACAACGGTGAAGATAAAGGTATATAAAGAACAGATTTTGTTTGGGTTTCATTTTTCAAAAAAAAATAGTTTGAACAGAATATCGGTAAAATGTGACAAGGAGGGTTGCTTTCAAAAACATAGCACTCGACAATATATCCTTCACACTGTAAGTTTTACTTGTTTTAATTTTTTTATAAAGTTGTCAACATTTAATAGTGCAGTTGTTCAGTCGGAGGTTTTCTGAATAAGAGGATGGATGTACACAGCTGTGAAATTTAACAATCATTTGACCACGCAAGTTGGGCGTTTATCTTCATGATTAAACAATATAACGGGACATAGCACGAAAGTTGCATTTTGATAAGTGACAGGGTTTGAATTAGCACAAGTTGACGAGTATCAGAAGTCTCCTAGATGGGGACAGTGTCAATAGGAACATGTATTATATTTTCAATGTGTTTAAGCAGGAAACCGTATTTTGTTAGGACATTTCATCGATGTACATCAACAATATCGCACAACAAATGCTAGAAAGCAATAATCCCCCGGATCTGTATCACAGATTTATATTTTTTTTCTACCTGCAGGTGCACTCGATGGTGGAATTGATAGGAAACAGATGAAATTATCTTTTTCAATAGTAAAACTTTTGAACAAGCGGGTCGTCTAGAAGACTTTGATCTCCGTATCTGTGATCAGAACAAAGTTGATATAGTGAGTAAATAATTACTTATGTGATATGCTTGTATGTAACTTCGATAGTTATAGCTGCTTATATAATATACGCTAGTTCCACTGAATCCACTAATTCCACTATTTAATTTGTTAATCTGTATTTCGTAGGTTTGAAGGAATGCCATGCATACCTGGGCCCAGTTGTTCAAAAAGTGATTAGTTTAATCAGTGATTAGCGCAAATTTTAATTATCCTGTAACTTTGACATGAAGTCATATTTGAAGTCATAACATTGCAGATATCAGATATCTAATAGTGACAATTTACATGCAAACTTTTAACTTGTATATTGACAGAAGTTTTCAAGGTTGAAAATGTTGTTAAATAGTGATTAAGCTAATCATACTTTGAACAACTGGGCCTTGATGTTTATCTGCTTGATTGAAGTTCTCTTTTCTCTACAGATGGATGGTATCAGATTATCAGAACAGCTAGCAGAACGAAACAACGTTAGATGCCATTTGTTAAAAATAAAAGATGTTTTTAACTGATGTTTTCTTTCCTTGCTTTTATAACGTAAAAAGTGTTAAACTTTAGTAATCTCTAGTATATTTTGGAGCACACAATTTTTAGTGCTTTGTCACATTTTATAATAGATACGCGCAATGATGAATTGGCGGCGCACTCACAATACTTGATGAAAAAAGCATATATACAGAAACTGTAATTAGCGCAATCGTAATTTACAGGAAAGTTTTTTGCTTCAAAATCGCTGAAATAATACAGTACACTTAGTGCAATGTCCCTTTTTGTATCAGCAATATGACAAGTTAAATTATCTGTAAAAATGAATGAAAGAGCCATTTTCATATCACGATTTGAATAGAATACTTACATTAACAAAAAAAAAAAACCAAATAAATAAAATGTGGTAACGTGCACTTTAGACTAAAGAAAAACTTCTAGGATCTATGTCAAACATTAGTCCTATTTCATATATACATGTATGTAAAGTACCACATGAAAAAAGCATAGCACTTTGAAAAATGCGTTCATAAATAAACAGATTGTATGTGAAAAAAACAAAGATGATGATGTCATTCGTCTATTATATTATGACGTCAAAACTGATGTTCAAATCATATCGTCCCCTGGCAGCACTCAAAGGTATAATGGCGTAAGATTATCCCGGCATGCAAAGGCTTAATCAGAAGTTATACTTGCGTTGTTGTTCTTATTCAACTGACCCCCCCTCCCGACCTAGCGTATATCTGAGTATCTCCAGTAGAGTAGACGATATTGTTTCAGTTATAAATATATCAGGTAAATCTAACAGTATCTTCAGTAATTAGAGATTATAATATGACCATTTTGATAGCACACCCCTTATTGGCCTGATTTCAGGACTCGAGGTCTGATAAGGGGTGTGATATCAAAATAGTCATACCATAAACTTTTTATCATGATTTTTTTTATCTCGAGTAAAAAAAAAAAAAAATCAAACATAAATAGTTTCTTTTTAACATATCACGTAGTTTAAACCATTAACATTGACTGATATTCATAAAATCGTAACACAATTTATCATAAAAAAGGTAAAAATAGAAATACGTAAAAGTCAACATGCAAAAGAAAACCCCAAAGCCCTGCAAATAAAATGGTTATTTCATGATAACTTTAGGAAATAACACAATGGATATCCACGGTTAGAATTTGATCACTCCAAGGGGGGGGGGGGGGGGTGATATCAACCGTGCTGATATCAACTTTTGGTAATTTTAGAGATATCACATATAGAAAAGGGATGTTATCAGTAGTAAACATATCATAATACAAAATATATTTCACTCACAAGAGGGGCTAATATCAGCCACCCGAGTTAAATTTATTTGTTATTACTAAAGGAATCGTTAGATATCCTGTTTTAATAGCAAAACCTACCCGGGCAGCTTTTTAATTTCCCCATTGTCGTTTGCAGATAGTGTTTTGATTGGTCAAATAATAAAAGTGAAATATAATATAAAATATCCATAAAAATAGTGCTTCTCACTATTGCAAAATATCATTTTCATATAATGAATGTTTGGTTTTCACTGGTACAAATGTAAAGATTATGTCTCCTACAATATGTACAGAATATGGCACAAGACACTTTGCATTGTCGGCTTTCATTTAACCTAATATCACATTGATTGGTTTTGAAGGGTACTGTTTATGTCTGTGGTGAAGATCATGATATATGAAGTTCTTTGATTGTTCGTTTGCCTTCTTCAGATAATGTGTTTTTATGCTGAGAAACGCAGATAATCTTCTGCTGAGAAGATACTTGAAGTTTCCAAGGAAACGACACATCACACTCATTGAATGTTTTGAATTCGGCTCTATTCAATGACAACGTTATAATTTTCCCCGAATCCCATGACGTCACCATAAGCTGTGTACCCGTGACACATATCCCAGTGCAGAAGCCTATCCGACCATCGGTAACCTTCCAGAGAGTTTTTCCGACGAAAGCACCTGATATGTGGGTCGGGGTAGGTTTGATCTGTTACGAAAATTTTCCTCTTTGATGAGATCAATGTAATGTAAGTGAACTTTGTCCTTTCATATGACTCCTCTAAAGTATTCATCCAGACCTCGCCATCAGTTTCAAAGAGCTGCAGGTCGGAGCTTGAACACATAGCTAAGTATTCGCCGTCAGATGCAACAGCCTTACATGCGATATTGGTCTTTAATTTCCGTCCGACTTCAACAACGCCATCCTGCAGGACGTCACACTTCGCTAGTTCCTGCGTGTCTGGAATCGACATCATCACGTGATCACGAGTAGAAGAAATCGCTGCTGCGTCATAAGGCGCCGGATGGATGTTGATTTTGAACAACAAGTCGAGAGAAGGGCTAAAAACGGACACGGCCTCATTCGTATGATCGATCAGAAGCAGCTTTCCGGAAGGTAGAATTGCGATTCCGGTTATCCATGACGGCTTCCCTTGAAAAGGGAGTTTGATCTCTTCTGAAGGATTATCCTTGCGATTTTGAATAAGTGATTGACCTGATGGAAATGTTTGTTTCGTTGTTGAAGCTTCTGTTTCCTCCTTTGGGTTTTCTGTTGTGGTTTTTGCCTCTGCGGTGTCCTCTTGTATGTGGATTTTGCCGAAACTATCAAACTGGCTAACACAGTTCTTTATTATTGGGTTCATCTTGAAATCTATAGTCTCCTGCGTATTCTTCTTTTTTGCTTCCTCAATCAGAAGTTGTGTACTATTGTACTCCGATTGAACAGTCTCGATGAACTTATCATCAATTTCCTGTTTCTTATCAACCATCTTCTGAATCCGTTCCAATGCAAGTTGTGACTTTTCAAGGCTCGTTTCGAACTTTCGTTTGTCTTTTTCCAACTTTGCAGAACGTTTTGTTTTCATCTTTGCCAGTCGAGTGAGTGCCTTTTCTTCGTGTTTCTTTAGCAATTCATTAATTCTCTTTCTCGTTGATAAAATGTCGTCGCGAACAAGTTGCTCAGATTTCGATAAAGACTCCAATGCATTTCGCCTCTTGTCGATTAAGTGCTCAATGGAGTTGCATTGCTCGAAAAGAAGATCCATGTGTTCTTTCACACAGGTTGCTTTCGTTGATTTGCGTGATGGCTTTTTATTTGTTCTTTTAACTTCAGAGCGTGCCTCTTTTCGCGTGATGACGTCAGTGCAACGGCGATGTTTAAGAACACACGAGGAACAAATAAACTGAGCATGATCAACACAGAAAAATTCGAGATCTTTTTCTGGATGGTCTACACATGTTTCTGCAGTTTTTCTTCTTTGCGTTTTATATGCATCGATCATTGTACAAACCACGTGGTTGTTTTCCAGCTGATCTACCCATACTTCCGGATTATTGCGTATATGTTCCGGGACAGAAATATGACGTCGGCATATTGGGCACACATATCCTTTCCGTTCCCCGGTTTGGCTTTTTTTCTCGATTATAAACTTCTTTAGGCATTCCTTACAAAACGTATGTACGCACGGTAACGCCTTCGGTTCCTCAAATATCTCAAAACATATGGTACACGTCATTTGATCTTCTGCCGTCTCTATAATGGCTGTTGCCATGGCGACTATGACGTCCTCAATATGCGTAGGGTCTGAAAAAAAATATTACTGATCGTTAAAAGTATGACGTCATATATAGACACCCTTAAAAAACAATGTAAATATACGTATTAACTGATTTTTTTTGTAAGTGTAGGAAACAGATTATTTTGTAAGTGTAGGAAACTGATTATTTTGTAAGTGTAGGAGCTCATAAAGCAATTTGAGCACGAGACAAATTCGCGATAACGACTAAAAAATAAAAAATAAAATAAAAATAAAAGACTAATACTAATATTTAAAGTGATTTCTGTGAATGCTTCATAGCTTTTGTGTTCATTATAATCCTATCTGCAGACACAGATTTCGTTTCAGAACTTATAAATGTAAGAAATGGTCAATAAATGTAACAGCATGAAATTATCTTTCATAAGCCGTGGCTAATTCAACAAATGTATATTGTTGATGACGCCACAAAATTCGAACCAAGATAATTTTCATAGATCCGCCCACATGTCACAAGAAATTTGGCACGTGCTCTAGTATAGTCATTAGACGATATCTGTAGTTAATATATATAACAATGGCTATCGGGTAAATGTCAGTGTTTACAGTGTACGAAGATAAACCAGATAGTTAAAGTTATCATAGTTATAGTTATTTTCTAGTTCAGGAGCAGATTATGTTCCTTTACACAGGACTCTCTTAGTATTCTACAATTTGTGTTTAAAGTTCATTTATAGTTGTGGTTGCCTAGCTTATAATTATATAAAATGCCCTGAGATGCAAATAGTAAAGGCCCAATATACGTAACTTCAGGAAAATTTTCGTGATTATGAAACATTCTGAAAAAAAAATCCAGTTGATAACCATGCAAAAATAAGCCTAAAATGAAGTAAACCTGAGCGGTAACTAACAAGAAACTCTTGACAAAAATATCCAAAGAATTGAAAATAATTCAGGTGGGGCCCACTTAAACAACAAACTGAAGGTAGAAGACGTTTCGAAATGGACGCGTGTTTACAAATAGCGTGTTTCAACTGCTGCTGTACCGGTAACCACGAAAGAATTCATCTTGAATATTGCTGATATCAGTTAATCTTAACTATATCTTTAAATATAATAAGTTATCAGGTTTGATTTTCGCTTTAAGTTTTGCCGAAAGTTACGAATATTGGGCCTTTAATAAAATGACATGAGATCCTGGATAAAAGGTCCGTCCTGTCTTTGAAAAGGTATTATATTTACTGTATGAGAGGTAATGGTGTGGGTTTCGTAAAGCCTATCAAACGATGAAATATTTATAAATAAGAAAGTTGAAAAAATAAAATGTGAGAAGGGAGATAACTCATACCGATGTTTAAAAACGCCTCATGAGTTTGTTTTGTAAACACTAAGCTAATATAAGCTACATGTAAAGTGCTTAATTAACTAGGCGTGATAACCTTCTGGGAAATTTAACTCTCAAACAAACTACAAAAATAAATAAATAAATAAATAAATGAATAAATAAACATAAAATATTAAACCTTTCCTCTATCGGAGATTAGTTCATGAAATATCATATATTTAAAATAATTTGATAATCCTAAATTATATAGTATTAAAATTATGACAATCGAACGTAGAACTATGTTATCTAAAAAAATCAAATAAAGTTTTAGTAAAACTTGCGACATGTAAATTAAACATGTGCAGTTATATTTGTTTTCTTCTTCTTCGACTTAGGACATTAAATTACTGAGAGGTAGTGTCAATGTAATGTTTTAGGGTTTATATACAAATAACGAAGTGTACGTACTCAGAAAATCGTGGTAGTTGGGCTGTCAGAGAGTGGTATTCATCAGAAGATCAAGTGCTCTTATTGTTTTTAATCTGATTGCGGGGATTTCCAAATAACAAAATATTTTGCCTATCGTTACCTAGCAAGTGTGGACATTGTAGTTTGTCATTGTTTGCATTGGTAATGAATATGAGTCTGTTTTTTTGTATAATAAAAAACATACAGTGTATCGAATTTTGTTCCATTTCCCAATTTAATTCAACTTGTTTACTTTGTTAAAAACCAATGACAGTGTTGTATGTGTATATCATAGTAATGACACCTTACACACATATTCAACAAATGATTTTCTTTTTTTCTATTAAATTAAATACCATTTTAAAGCTTTTGAATATAAATCTTCATATTCATGTTTATCAAAATTACAATGCAGATCATCTTATACATATCATGCGATATAACTTATTCTTAACAAACATAGTAATTCTAGACAAAGATTATACAAATCTGTAAAATGTTTCATATTTTTTTTCTGTTTCGCCAAGCAAAGCAAAACATTATTATTATTACAGTTCTTCAAGAAGCTTACCTTATAAGCGTATTGAAGAACTGTATTTAAATAAGACTGAAGAATCAAATAATGATTAAATGTAAAAAGCAACGAGCAAGTTTTAGTCTTATAAACTTATACAGCCCTGTCATTAGTTCGTAAAAAGGGAAATATGCTCTGGACCATTAAAATATTAATCTTGAAAGACATTCTTCACTACTTTAATGAGTAAAGATTGTTTTTTTTTCAGTTATTCGATCTGACAAACACTACTATATGTATTACAAGTATCCACATTTTATATACAAACAGGAGTTGCCTCCCTTAATCAATGTTTATTACCGTTGAATTATATACAGGTACATGTGTCATTAACGCTACGTTATACCTATACACTTCAAAGTAATGCACTCATTATATACGTGTGGAATGCCATAAGAAAGAAACAGCTTTGTATGGAGTCATTTTTCAGTTGCCAGGCACAACAGTGACTGAACATATTCTTTTACGTATGTCACGTATGTCATTTTAAACGTACAGTATATATGTGACATATATGATGATGTTAGCGTTTTACTTACCTTTGATATACCCTAATGACGACCTGGCAGCATTTATATAATATGTTTTTTGAAAAAGATACATTAAAACCAAAACAATGCTTGTTACTGCTACGATCAAACAGATTGATATTTATTACATGTATTTTTATTAATAAAATATACCCAATAAAGTTTTTTAAAAATCGACAAATATAAATAAAATGCGACAGTTTGTGATGGTTTCCAACACATACAGAGACAGCATAGAGATACTATATATATATTTCTCTACATTCATTGTATACCCACAGACAGCTTACCAAACATTGGGATTTTATACAACATAGCAAGGAAACATTGTTCCTGACAACCATACAGACATGAAATCATCTGTATTGCTGTTGCTCATGATGACGATTCAGCTCTTGTCTGCTCATTTGAAAGCTGATCCTTCGGGAAGTATGTATATCTTCTTCAGTATATTTCCTCTTAGCTTTTGTTGTGTTTTTCACAAAGTATGCTCCAAGATAGCTCACTACCATATAATTGTATCGTCGTCCGCCTTTCTTGGAAAATAAAGCTCTCATAACAAGAGTTCGAAGACGTTCCTTCAATTTTGTATGAGGTATGGTAGTGTACAGCGTAGAAAAATCTAATGTTTTGATAGAAAAACTTTTTTTATGAGTGTTTTTCAAGATTGATCAAAAGATCTGTCGAGTTTTTCAAAATCCACATCCCATTTTTTTCCATTTCTGGAGTAAATACAATAATACTGAAGCCCTGATGTTATGGTACTAAGAGTGGCAGTAAAAAGTTTCACTTACTAGAGCAAATACAATTGTCACAATGACAAAGTAATAAAGAACTATGTGATATTGCTGATCATACGACCATAAATTTGTCAAAAATGCACATACTTTTGTTGTATATGTACGTTTGCTTCGGGCCTTTCTATAAAGAAGCTGTACCTGTAACCGACTCATCAGGATAATGCCTGTTTATAAAATGATTATTATATATACATCATGTCATCTTTAAACTTTCAACTTTATACAGCCAAATATTTTTTTGTGGAATCATATTCGAGATTCTGACTCCCTCCAAAAATCATTTTCATTTATAAGTTTACCTTAGTTTGCTACATATTTTGTTTTTAAATTATTTACCTATTTGAGCAATTGCTAAAGCTCGTGGCATGTGCTACTTTTGAAGGGTAAATTTGATAGACCTGACATTTACGTGGATATGACTTAAATGGACATGGCGGATGTCAATGACAAAACAGAGAACGCGCAACATTCTGGACGTATTATTTTGTTGTTGTTTTTTTTTGTTTATTTTTGTTTCACAATGCTGTCCATGTATAACTCCCCCTTTTCGTTTTTTGCCCCTACATGTAGTTTAATAGTTTTTGAGCTCGGATCATGGCTCGAATCAGGGTGATAAGCTTAATGTATTTTTCAAACTTTAATGATTATTTTAATATACGAGGTAAAATCTTACAATTTTGCATGTAAATTGACACTGTATCAAGTTTGATATGTGCAAAGTTGTACTTAGATATATAGTTTAATTGTATAGTTACACGATAATTAAAATTTGAGCTAATGACTGATTAAGCTAATCAAGTTTTAAACAGCCGGGCCCTGCTGTTTATTTTGGCTCACCAGAGGATAGTTTGATTGAAAGATGTCTAGGATCATTTCAAAAATCACACTTGAAGTAGAAACTTATACAAGACATTCAATGTAGAGATTGTACACCAAAAAACATTTCATAACTTCCCTGGACAAGGAACTCGCGACTACATGTTAAAAATTTGACGAACGTCTTATGTAAATGTCAAAAAACGATTTGATTAGTGAACCTTCTTGGCTTAATCATGCGATGTAACATGCATCGTGACAGTTGAATAGCATTACAAAGATTATGATAAATTGCGATGCGTGTACATTTACATAGTTCATAACTTGTTTGTTTTAACAATAGTAATATATTACGGAATGCCTTTATATAAGGTGAGTAATGTTATTGGAGCAGTGCCAGTTTTATCAACGTGATGTAGGAGAGGTGCAACTTCAGTTTTAAATCATCGAGGAGAGTGCGTTTGTACTAAGCAGGTTTGCTTTGCACATTCAAAATGATTTTACTTATATTTTACAAAATTAGCTTTTAAGCTTTAGTAACACCGAACTCAATGTGTAAGTGAAACAAGAACGTGTATTTATTCTGAACTTAAGTATGATATTTTGTGGTATTTTAATTGTATAATTATTACATTATTTAATTTGCTCTGTTATATTGTAAATACATTTATTAATACTTTAATATTTACATACTGATTCTTAGCTAAACTTATTTGTTAAAGATTCCAGATGGAATATATATTTTTTAAATATTACAACTATTGTATGATACGCGCAATTTTAACATATTAGAAAGTACGATCTGCACATTTCTCCTATGTTAAAGGCAATAATCATTGACTGGAAGATAGTTTTCCATGAATACAATAGTTGTAATGTTTATTTAAATATCACACATATATATTTCATTGTATTACATATACACTAAATATTTCAGGTTGCTCTACAACTCCATCACCGTCAACATTGGAAAAGTCATAACACAACGGGAGTAAATCGTGTGTAATTTTCCAGGAATGCAATAGTTGTTATCACCACCTACATCATTAAAACATCTTTCCTGGCGATTATCAATATCAATGGGGATACCAGAAACCATAGATCTACGTCAAGCGTGTGGAAGTGAACCAAGAGGTATTTACATAAAAACTCAAATGATCAAGTCAATGATTATTGCCTTTAACATACGAGCAATGGGCAAATCATACTTTCTAATATGTTAAAATGTAAACATGTACATATATAGGCCATAGCTTAGACGACACAATGTCGTTTAAGATGTTAATCCTATGGATGCATACGAAGAGGCAGAAAGCAAGCACAATAAATCAACAATACCGAGGCCATCTTCCTCGGGGAACTTGATAAATGATCGATAACATTCATCGGAATTCGTTTTCTATCAGACCAATGTTAAATTCACAAATCAAGAATTCAACACGAGCGAAAGTGGGGAAAAATGACAGAGAACAAAATACGTTCATGGTTACAGAAAATTAAAATACCGCAAACTGTCTGTCGTTGTCTGTGTCTTACAATTGAAACTGTTTCATTGATTTCGACTTTTTCTCGGATAATTCTAAGACTTAACTATTGTCTAGATCAAGAAAATCTATATATTAATTTTAAATCAACTTATGAATATTATGGAATATTATGAAGTATTTTTTAGTATATACTTCCAGATGGATCCATTGACATAAAATGGGAACATTTTTACAAATATAAGCTGGTTGAAGCTGATATAATACTTGTGAGCCGCGAAGAGTAAATATTTCGCAAACAATGAAAACAAATTATCCGAAAAACGTCATCGAAAAAGGAGTACACAGTTCACATATTTAAATGTGAATAAACAGTTACAAAGGAAAGTGATACTGAAAAGGACGACCATTAGAGGAATTTACGTTTTAAATTGCTCCAAATACAAATATACATTCTCTTAAGTATGTACATAAGCTGACAAGAAAACAGGGCTTACAATGTAACGGATAACAAGATGACGTACACATGTATGTATAGCATATATGTTGATCAATAATGAATTAGTCAGTGTCTTTGTCTTTTGAAATATCTACAGATGCCTGTCGTGTGAAACACCTACTTATGTCGGTAGTCTTAGCATATTTAAGGGAAGTTAATTCAAACGAAGTTTGTATTATCTCCGGTATTTTATTATTATGAAAACTGATTGTTGTGTTAAGGACTAGGTGCAGCTATATTGGTTGTTACTTGGTTGAAAAGGGTAATATTGATATTCAATATTTCCTTTCAATAAATGGCATTAGCTTTATCCCATTATGTTTAATATTGATATATTAAAAATCTATACTTACAAAACAAAATATTCAGTAATTAATATCCAAATAGAAGTGCACAAATATTTTTTCATATTGTTATTTAAAACATTTTAAAAAATAATAATAAAGTACATTGTAACTGCAATGTTCATTGAATGATAGCCCAGTGTTAACATTTCAATATTAGTCTGTTAATCAGAGTATCAGGGAGACATTTTTAAAATTTGTTCCTGATGTGATCGATGTTTAGAATGTGAGTAAGTTGTCATACCTGTGACGAGTAGGTTCTCTTCTTCTGCGGTTCTCAAGTGAAAGAGATATCTATTAAAAACAACGAAGGCTCTATTATTCCATCATTCTATATATATTAATGAAACAAAACAAAAATGATTTTCATTGTTTTTATTATCTTTTTTGGGGGGCATATAACTCAAAACATCTGAAAAACAACCAAACGTAACAAAATTCTGGTTGAAATTATTGATTCTTCATCACAAAATATACTTGGTAGTCTATTTTGGTGATGTATTTTGCAGTATTTAGAAAAATAACACGTTTTGGTAAAAACGCCTCCGCCATATTGAATTGTCCAGTACATAATCCTTAACATGCAGAAATTATAAGCACACCCGAAATGAAATGTTAAGCTGTTGTAATCTGTCTCAATATGACCAGAAAACCACTGCACAATAGGTTTAAATATGTCAGTAGTCAAAGTTCAATTAAGAGGATTGAATTCAATCTAAATTATGTAGTAGTTTTTTAAGATAACAATTGGTTGATGTATTAACATGCATACGTTTTATTTATTGAGTTTATAAAACTGTATTTATTCAGTAAATGGCAAATTTATAACCAATTCAGACCACCAACAATAATTGGAAAACATATTCGACGTACTTAAAGCAGTTTGTTTCCTTAAATCAAATATTACATGCATAGAAAACTGTATTACAAATATTATTGTGATATTAAATAACTAACAGAGGAAAAGGGAAAGCTTAATGCGACTTATTAGTCCCAATTTCTTTTTATCATTACAATAATTGGCTATAGACTTTCCTTATAACATGTACTTACAATTAATCATTGTTAATTGATATAATCAGTCCCAATATGATTTTGTCACAGTATCTTGATTAACACACATAATTGGAAAGCCAGGTTAAAATATCACTTAAACTAAATTACTTTAAATCAAGGTGAAGGGTCAGACTGTTAAATTATATTATTATTATATTAGTCTTTATTGAGATATATAAGGTGTCAATATTGATAAATTGTATTAAAAACTAGTACGCATGTACATTGTTCATCTTGCAAAGACTGATCTGTACATTGTTAAACTGCCTTTTGTTTGGTTGATGTTTATTGTATCCAGCACAATAATAGAATTTTTATTTATATTAAACATGGAATAACTTTTAATTTTAGCAAACGTTTTGGCATACTGTTATCTATTCTGTTAATGTCAACCCCTAACGTTTGCGAGTTAACTTGGTTAAATGATAAGTTTGAAGTTCAGAAAGTATATAATTATAATGGAAATATTCAATTGATAATAATTAATCAATTAGTCAATGTTTTGTATTAATGAAATTAAATGGCTGAGTTGAAAGTTGATATGAAATTTGACTAGATATTGGTGATAAGTGGACTGATTTGACCAAAAGCTATCTATATTTTAGAAAATAAAACTGCAATTGTTAAATGTAGAATCAAACAAAAAAAAAATACGTTTAAATAAATATTGACATAGATCTGATTGAAATCATTTTGTCGTTAATGTACTTACCATGAATCATGTCCCTAGGTGATACATGTATGATATTACAAAATAATTCCCTGTCAAACGGTGTGTAAATTCTACGTTGTGTCCTGGTGCCGTAAAATCTAGTGAAAAATCTCCACGCATCCTATTGTTGTCTCACATAGGCCCTTGTTCGGATGCATGTTTTGCATTGAATACAAACCTCAGTTAGTCTCGTTTGTTTCTGACGAGCATTAGCTGGTGCTATAGGGCTAAAGCAAAGACTGGGTTTGCTTTTATGGAAAGCTTTGATGCGCAAATTCGTGTTTGTTCAACGCAAATGTTTTTTTTCTTGGCTGTCGGACCGAGCAATACTCTTTAACAAATACAATACTGTTTAGATGGATATTTTCAAGGTATTTAAAACCGTTTTGGTCTAGAATGTCTGCGTGATATCAGTTATCAGCAATAAGAATTAACGTACTCATTCTTCATTGTGTTTTGTGGCCTCAATTCTTTACCAAATCTGCTGCAATTGTTGAGTGCAAATTGGGCACTCGTCTGTTTTCTTTACCCGACGTTGAAAAATATCTCGATTATACCCAATGTTACTCATTTGAAAACAAATTGCATGTTGGCATGGCGTTGTTGTTTCTCAATTTTCTCTCCAAGAGGATTTTTAAACAAAGTGTACTTGTGATTTGGTCCTCTACTGTGTGTGAAATATCATCTGCTGCTGTTGCCATGATCAATAGCGTTCATTAGGTTTGAACGCAGTTGTAAATGATGACATAATGTCTGTGTTGCAACTATTGCCAGATTGAAGCCGAGGCCATATGTCCTCATTCGGCCTTCTTTTTAAAAAAACGTGAATATCTTGTTTCATTTTCACAACTTGTATTATATCTGATTTATGTGTTCCTGTAGTAGGCATGTACATAGGAGGCGTGCTGAACTTTTCTTGTCTGTTATTTGACTTCTACTTAAAGTTCAGATTTAATAAACGTATATTTGCTGTCTACTTTTTCTTCTCTTAATCAATATATCAACTTAGAACTACAAACACTAGATCATGAAATGCCTATGAATGAAGTATTCATTTAACCATCACGTGGTCAAACTCTGACGTAAAACATTAATCTTGTTCAATGATGATCACGCTAATTCGTTTAGGCCCTTGCTTCAAGCGCTAAAATACCCAACGACAAAATATTGGTACAAATAGTATTGGAATTAGGCTTGTACTGTTTATAATACATTGTGTCGTTTATAACACATTAACATTACAAATGCAGATAATAAATTGATTAATCTGGAAAAGAATCAATTTTTTAGAGTTAAAATGTGTAAAATGTAATCAATCACGTTCCCCAACTTTCATGCAGGTATGATAGCAAATCGGATAAATCCACATTGATCATTAAACCTTAGGTAATAAGGATGTACCTTGTAACTGATTTACGTTCATAATGGTGTGACAGCAATTTATTTTCCTTCTGCCAATTAAGATGGGAAACTAGTGGATTCTTTTTTCCCATTAATTTGGAAGAAACTAAGGCTAAGCTGATTCTTTTATCCCTCCATTTTCATTTATTATGGAGAACAATTGATTACATGTAGCTGTTCATTTAACAACTCAATATTTATGTAAATGCTTATGATTTTCCCTTTTCGAGTAATTAATCAGGTAGAAAATGTTTAATATAGTTTCGCCTTATGAACCAATACAGAAGGGGGATCAGAGAACCAATGTCCCCCCATAATCCAATACCATAGCATGAGCGGGAAGGAGAAGAATTGGTAAGCTCATCTCTTTCCTGCTAAAAAACCTACATTGAAGGAGAGTGGGAAAAATCAGCTACCTGAATTATTCACTGGTAAAAAATTTAGCTATCATTTGAGCATTCGGGTATGGCAGCAACTGCCTCTTAGCATTGTGTAAATAGGAAAGTTGCAAAGCAAATGTTAATATAGGGCTAAGGCAAAACAGGGTTTGCTTTTGTTGGAAGCTTTGATGTCGCAAATTGGTGTTGGTTTTTGTTCTTGGCTGTCGGATCGAGCAATCCTCTTTAACAAATACAATATTGTTTAGATAGATCTTTTCAGGGTATTTTAAACCGTGAAGATCTAGAATATTTGCGTGATATCAGATATCACCAATAAGAATTAACGTACTCTTTCTTTATTGTGTTTTTGTGCCTCAATTCTTTCCCGAATCTGCTGCTATTGTTGAGTGTAAATTGGACACTCGTCTCTTTTCTTTACCCGATGTTGAAAAAATGTCTCGATTATAATCCATGTTGCGCATTTCAAACAAAATGTACTTGTGATTTGGTCCTCTACTGTGTGTTAATTATCATCTGTTGCTGTTGTCATGATCAATAGCGTTCATGAGGTTTGAACGCAGTTGTAAATGATGACAAACTGTCTGTGTTGCAACTTTTTCCAGGTTTAAGCCGAGACCATATGTCCTCATTTGTCGTTCTATTTAAAAAACGAGAATATCGTGTTTCATTTTAATAAATCTGATTTATGTGTTCCTGAAGTAGGCATCTACATAAGAGGCATGCTGAATTTTTTTCTTGTCTGTTATTTGACTTCTACTTAAAGTTCAGATTTAATAAACGTATATTTGCTGTCTACTTTTTCTTCTCTTAATTAATATATCAACTTAGAACTACAAACACTAGATCATGAAATGCCTATGAATGAAGTATTCATTTAACCATCACGTGGTCAAACTGTGACGTAAAACATTAATCTTGTTCAATGATGATCACGCTAACTCGTTTAGCCCATTGCTTCAAGCGCTAAAATACCCAACGACAAAATATTGGTACAAATAGTATTGGAATTAGGCTTGTACCGTTTATAATGCACTATGTCGTTTTTAATACATTGACATTACAAACGCAGATAATAAATTGATTAATCTGGAAAAGAATCAGTTTTTTAGAGTTAAAATGTGTAAAATGTAATCAATCACGTTCCCCAACTTTCATGCAGTTATGATAGCAAATCGGATCAATCCACATTGATAATTAAACCTTAGGTAATAAGGATGTACCTTGTAACTGATTTTCGTTCATAATGGTGTGACAGCCAATTATTTTCCCTCTGCCAATTAAGATGGGGAAACTAGTGGATTCTTTTTCCCATTAAATTGGTTGAAACTATGGCTAAGCTGATTCTTTAATCCCTCTATTTTTATTTATAAGGGGGGAACTACATGCATTGATTAGCTGATCATTTGATTCCTCAATATTTATGTAAATGCTTATGATTTTCCCTTTTCGAGTTATTAATCAGGTAGCAAATTTTTAATATAATTTCCCCTTCTGAACCAATACAGAGAGGGATCAGGGAACCAATGTTACCCCCATAATCCAATACCATAGGATGAGCGGAAAGGAGAAGAATTGGTTAGCTCATCTCTTTCCTGGTATAAAAGACTACATGGAAGGATAGTTGGGAGAATCAGCTACCAGAATTATTCACTGGAAAAAAAGCTAGCTATCATTCGAGCATAATTGACGATATTGTGAAACGTTTCAGTTTAAGTTTAAGCATTAACTGTACCATTGAGTTTCCATCAATTGAGAAAGAAATTTATTGTTGTTTGTTATTCAAGTAAAGTATTCGTCACGTTTAAAATATATCTCTATCATAACATATTTTTTTAAAACATAAACTGCTGATAGTAACTATATTGAAATGCATGATATCAAGTATTCAGAAACCAAACAAATTTATTTTCTTAGGATCATTAAAAATAGGTTGTCATATATATATGTTTTTTTTAACGTTTTATTTTTTTTTTTCACATTATTTCACAATTACGTCGCATTAAAAGATCAAAATATCAAAGTACACGAAGTTTTGCCATCATCATCATCATCATCATCATCATCATCAGCATCATCATCATCATCGTTGTCCTCCTCCTCCTCCATCTCCTCTTCCTCCTCCTCCTCAACATCTTAAATAATCTATCTACTCGCTGAAGGAGAGTGAATCATCGGCCTCATCATCATCATCATCATCATCATCATCATCTTTAATCATCACAATCCTAACAATCGCCACATTATTGTTAAAGTGATCATGTCATCATCTTCAATATAATAATTATATTATTTGATGTCATCGTCATTATGATGATACCGTTTTGATAATAGTGTTTCATCACATTATCATACAATGTAATACTATCAGCACCATCTTGTTCTCAACAGCCGACACATACACACATACGCACGGGGATACACATACACACATACGCAAGGGGGTACCCATACACACATACGCACGGGGATACACATACACACATACGCACGGGGATATACATACACACATACGCACGGGGATACACATACACACATATGCACGGGGATATACATACACACATACGCACGGGGATATACATACACACATACGCACGGGGATACACATACACACATACACATATACACAAATACACACATACTCACATACGCACGGGGATACACATATCGGTTCATCTAGCAATAAACACATACCTATATATACACAATCATCACAGTGGACAGGGGTGAGCTGGGGTGGGGGCGTGTATTGAAACATCGAGTTTTATAAAAGAAACCATTTGTCCACTTTATTAGATATTTTATATGAATTTTGTAGGTTCTATGTTTATATTTCAAGAACTTATATATTGATATTTATGAGACTTAAATTCAAAACTTATGTGGTTTTTAAGACCTTGGGAGTTTAGTTCAATTTACAGACATTTCATTTTAAACACGTATTGTTTAATCAATAATGTCTATTATGCAGTCGGCCTCTTTAGAACGATTTAATCCAAATAGAAATTTCTTTTAGACAAAATTTAGATTAATGTTACTTGCCGAAAGTACTTGTTCCATTTCTCTTAAAATGTCATATACCTTTTCACAAAATCCTTACTTACATGTTCAACTGGTTTTTTTTTACGAAATATACAAGATGAATATTGGTTGTTTAAAGCAATTCTATGAAGAAGTATATTTTTTTTCAAGATTATTTGGTTGAATTGGTATTGAAACCATCTGAATTTAGTTCTACTAGTAGTTATTAAAGGATACTTATAAATAGTGTTCCATAATTTGTCCTGGGTGTTAAAAACTGTGGACCATTTCTTTTGTGATGTAAAATTTACCTCATTATAGCATCAATCAGCATACACATCCTAGGCTACTTTTGTCCTCCTTGATATAATAATAAGATTTAATGGCATATTAGGTAAACACATCCTTTTTTTCCTAAGTAAAAACAAAAAAAGTTTACTTTTCATGAACTTGTTTATAGCACTTATTATAATGTGAAATGTTAGAAACTAGTCAAGTTCATATCTATATTGAAACTTCACAAAACCGTAAAAAAAGATATCCTTTAATAACATCATGAATAAAGAATACCCCTTTTCTGTACAAATCTTACAGAAAATTCTATTTTTTTTTTTTTTAGTTTATTTTGATATTATGATTATGCTATAAATGATTTTCACATTTTGTTTAATTGAATTTATCAGATTAAATCATTCTTTGATACCATACTTCTAAAACAATTTCCAAAATAAATTCATAAATTCTTCAATTGTGGTTTTCATTTTATGAATACCACAGGTAGTTTACAGTAATGATAGTTCAACTATGTTTTTTATATAGATCTTCCTTACCCACGATGACTTCAGTGCTGTTATGGAAGTCTTTAAGTGAACCGTTTCTAAATTACCCTGCTGGTATGGCTTTAATATAACATCACGTTTAACTTTATCAGTTGTTCCGCACAATAGACATTGATATAAAATGTTATGGTTATCGAACAAATTGGAGTGAGATTTCTTTTACACCACTTATGAGCGATTTGAGTTGAACAAGTTTCTTGTCAAAGTTTAATTTTATAGCCCTATGTAAATCAACATCATACCATATGCCTCACAGATTAAACTTTGTACTTCCCCGCAAAATGTCTTGTTCTGTTGTATATTCATTATTACTGCTTGTTTCACTACCTATCTAAATTACCTGGATCTTGGTGAAATTTATTTTAAGACTTGGAAGACTGGCATAATATTTAAGTTGTTTTAGTGTTACACTAAAGAATAACAGACGTATCATTCGCAAACTGAGATAAAAGGTTTTGCTTTTTTCTACAATACCCTTGATATCTGAATAGTGAAAAAATAGCATAAATTACCTCCTATGTTAACTGCAGATTAATTGCAGAGCTAATATGTTTTGGAAATCTTTGATCAAGTTAATAATTAATGAGCCACTATTGAAAAAAAACCAAATGAAATTCCATGAGACAGAGTCTAAAGCTTTTTCAAAACCAATTAACAATAAATGACCCGTATTCATGAAACCATTCTCGTGCTCAAGCATGGAATCTGTGCTCAAACTAGCCTTCGTATAACTCGCTTAAAACACCTCAAATGATGACAAAGTCAAATAAAAAAACTGAAAACATTTTTCTGCTTTAAGTCTTTTCAATGTTTCCCCAAATCCTGAACAGAATAAGATTTTCTTATTTATTCATAACCAACGAAAGAAATTCGGCTTAAGCACACAATCCATCTTAAGCATGAGTACGGTTTCATGCATACGGGCTGAGGTATGTCATTTTCTTTAGTATAATTCATTAAATCATAAATCAAACATGCATTATTCTAATAGATCTACCTGGTACATTTTATTTTGTATTGTATGAAGCCGATTTGATTACTTATAATTAATTAAGGTTATTATAGTTATAAGTCTTTCTGCTGTATAGGGTGCTATCTTATAAATAATACTGAGTAGTATAATGGGACATTTATTCTTTAGTTTATACCGGAGTCGATGCCTTTCGTTATGTATGCTATAAATCCTTGTTTTGTGTAACCGCAACTGAAAAACAAAAATGAATTGACTTAGCACAAAGTGTCCAAACTGTTACCAAAATACTTAAAAACAATCATCAGAAGTAGGACTTTATTTTCATTCATTTTAACTAGAGTTTTTGTCATTTCAGTTAAAGTCACTGGCCCTTCTTATCATCGTGATTCAATGGGATATCATTAAAGTACATCATATAGAGTCAATAGGTTCTCCAGTTAAACATCCTATATAGAAGTGTTTCTTTTTTACAAAGTTTCAAAAAACAAATGTTTTGTTTCATTCAGAATTTCTGTCTGTTCTTTGATAACTGAGCCATCGTCCTTTTCTATGTTTGGAGCTATTTTACTGGATTAGATTCGAGATTCTATTTCAGAAAGTATTTAGTTTGCTTTTCCCATTCATTTATCCATTTTACTCGGGAACTATCATATCTCCCATTATTCTTTGCTCTCTGAAATTTTATAGTTCTTGCTTTTGTATTAATAATATTAAACACTGTATCTCTTGATGGATTTTTCCTTCGCCAAGTGAATATTTTCGTATCAGGGATAAAATCTCGAAAAGTATCTATCATACCTAATTACTATTACTGTTAAAATCCTACTACAATCTCTATATATTTGGGGTTATTTTTCTGCCTATACATGTTATCGCCCCAGTCTAATTGAGGATGAATAACTAGATGGAAATAAAAGTTTACTAACTCTGTTAAAATACTTACAAGTCTCATAACAAACCGGCCTGGCACTGTTCGGACCAATTAAAGAAATAAGTGTTAGTTTTTCACCTTCACTTTCGATGTTTAAAGCTGATATATTCCCATAGGCGTCCTTTCTGGAGCTTAAAATTGTATATTCTAAATTATGATCAAAACATGGCAACCACTCTTGAGTTTGAATGATGGGAATTTAAAACAAAACAGTAAATACCACTATTAGCCAGAATTATTTTTTTCCTTTTCGGCTGTAAAGTGGGTATTTTCCAGACAGAATATTATGTAATATTTATTTCTCAAGTATGACAATACGTCTCTTGTTTCACTTTGTCACCAAGACCCTGGACATTTGCAAATACAATTGTTACATCGTGAAATTTATAATTATAATATCGATTCATAATGCCGGTAGTGATAAATGTAGTCATTGGTTTACAATAAAGGATAACACAAGGATTAAGGATAAACATTTATAACATGCATGAACAAATGCCAAAATATAGTTTTGACATATTTGAAACTTAAAGCCAACTTTCTTAACCAAGCCGTATATTGTCTAGCTCGCTCTAACTTAGCACTTTGTAACCAGCTCACGACGTCATATTAATTACACACATTTCCAATACCAGGATTGCACGACGCATTCTATTACCATAACCAAGTATACAAAAACAGCACTTTAATTAAATGAAATGTTTTGGAGACAAGAACAGAGTTGCACAGGTAATAGCCCGATCTGGTTGTCATATTTCTGACATTAATTGGTGTGTAACATACATTGGCTTACCTATAAATTTAATTGTGAGCTAGCGAACTACGTTGAATATGCACACAGAATTGAAAGAAATATACAGCATCTGCTATAACGCCCTATTAAGCGTGAATAAGCTACAGTATTCTCTAAAGCGATTTACATAGATAAACATGTTTAACCAAGCAACACTGTATACAATACAATGAAGGTTAATCAAAACATGTATATGTTAAATATATAACAACCACTACTTATATTTACATATTAAGGTATACATCAGTGAGAAGTCAAATCATATTTCAAAGTGATAAATGAGCGTGCCAATCCTGGTTCTTCATGTATAGACCAATCAGCTGCTTAAGGCATCCTAGTTTTATTACTGTAAACTGGTTTCGGGACGCATCATATTTCGCTTTTTGTATTGTTTGGAAAGGTGGTTATCTTAGCATACAATGTGTCTTCTGTAATCATTTTCTATATACAAATGTATGTTTTAGAAATATCAGGGACTACCTAATCGTCAACAAAACCAAACTCTGAACTCAACATCGACTAAACTAGGGGCAAGATATGAACAACGGAAATTATTAAATGGAGACTATTGAAAAGGTACAAGCGAATAAGACCAGTTGTTCCGGAAATATCCATTAATTTTTTCACAATGACAAGTGGAATGTCAAGGATAATGTCTCCCGAAAACCAGTTCAAGGTAACAAAAATAAAATGATTTAATTATCCGCATGCTCTACATATGATGAACTCGAATTGGCACATACAAAAGTTTATCGCGTTTAAACATGATATGACTTACTACTTTGTATAATCCTACATACTTGTGGAGCAATTCAGTGTCTTGTTATACAGTAACTCGAAAGGGCACATCTACGCAATCGTGAAAATATAAAAAAAAAATCTGCCATACAAGTGAAATATATTTGATATTAAACGGCAAACCACTGAATTTTCTTTTTATTACATTTCGAAAGAGGACTAAGATACTTTCATTATTTTTTTCTTGATCTACTTGCCTACTGCAAAGGAGCTAAGTCTACTATAATCCGTCGAAATCACAACCGATCGGGTCCAGTACACAGCTGATTGGGATAAGCTGATCGGAAAAGTTGAACCATTCTCATCTTTTAATTCATTTCATATTTAATCATGCAGCAGTTCCTACCAATATGTACTATTGATGCCATTTCGTCAAGACCATCTTTCCCCAAGAGACAAGTTCTAGCAGACCCCGGGTAACTTTTGCAACGTAGAATAATGACCCGGATGGTATTTTATATTCGGGTCACTTTTTCACGTTACACTGAAAAAGCCTTATATTTTCACTGCAAAATGTTATATTTTCACGGCAAAATCTTATATTTTTACTGCTCATCACTGCAGTGAAAATATAAGTTTTATCAGTTTGATAATTTTCTATATTTCACTGGCAAAAATGTAATAAATGAACGTATTTTATGTTACATAATAGGAATTAAAAATAAAAAAAAATTAAGGTGTGTATAGCCAAATATTTCCAGTAGAATCATTTGGCTATATGGTGACGTAAATCGACCACCATCTTTTAAGTATTCCAGTTGTTAAGAATTGATAACATGTATATCATATTAACGTGATAATAAATATATAATACAATATATGCAATTTCGTAAAAAACGAATGTACAATTTAAGCAATCATTATTAAACGTGTACCTCTTATGAGGCAGTCCAAGTACTGATTCAGAATTGATAGAACCCAGATCTTTCAATTGAAATAATTTACATTATTATATGTTCTGATAGCCCAAGACGTACAAGGCCCAAATCCTGTAAACTTTTTTTCTGCAAACACTAATTGCATTTGTTTTTTACGAACCGAAAGTTCATTTCGGATTAATGTTATGTTTTTTTTATTCTAATGCACATATATGTACATTTCCAATATTGGATATGCATAAACAAAAGCGTCATTATAATTGAATTTAACATATATGTTAATATCTGTATGAATCTGCTTTAAAAAAAAAAAAAATGTTTGTGCATCTCGAGTGTTTCTATGGAAATACATTTCGTAAATGTTATATCACTCGACTTACGCTTAATCTATCTACATTCACAGTTTCATATAACGTCGTGTTCTGTTCATAATTCTAGACTATTGGATTGACCTCAAAAAGTAAATCAAAACTTTTCAACTGTTGCACAGTGAAATGCTTTAGACGCGTTAAAGGCCCAACATACGTAACTTCAGGAAATTTCCAGCTGATGAACATGCAAAAATAAGCCTAAAACGAAGTAAACCTGAGCGGTAACAAACAAGAAACTCTTGACAGGAAAATCCAAAGAATGGAAACTAATTCAGGTGGGGCCCACTTCAATAACAAAACAAAACTAGAAAACAGTTCGAAATGGACGTGTGTTTACAAATACCAAGTTTCAACTGCTGCTGTACCGGTAACCGCGTAGGAATTCATCATGCATATTGCTGATATCAGTTAATCTTAACTAAATCTATAAATATAAAAAGTTATTAAGCTTGATTTTCGCTTTAAGTTTTGCCGAAAGTTACGTATATTGGGCCTTTACACAATTTAAACAATGTAACTAGTATACATGTACATGTAGTTATGCTGTTTATTCCATGTGCTATTGTAAAGAAGCAATAGGTTTAGATTTACAATGTTTCTCCATCCCCGGTAAACCCCGACATGTCCAATCGGTAATTGTTCGCGGCGTCCACAATGGTAAACGTGTTGTATTTGGCATTTGCAGTGTTGTCTTCGAAATCTTCAATGTCAATGCTCAGTTCAGTATCATCGTCTGACGTGTAAGCGTGCAGTGTTTCTGAACCTACCAAAATATTTAAACGTAGTTAAATTGCGACAAAGTTGAAAGATTATTGAGATCGAAAGCAAAACATGTTATTATAACAAGATGAAGATCAGCTTACTTTCGTCTATATAATTGTTTCTAGATTCATTTATTGCAATACTATTTAGGGAAAGACTTATTCACATTCTCGGCATATTGCATCAGGATTTACATGTACCAAGGGGTCCTAGAAAAAGCAAGTGGTACGTGTACATTTACCTGATTGTTTGCTACGAGCATCAGTAAGAATGTCACTGTTGGTATTCTTTAAACTCACCTAACCAAAATTCATGATTAACGTCACCAAAGCCTTCTCTATATTCGTCCCATCCTCTGTAAAGTCAGTGGCGCCATCTATACGTCTCTGAAACACCTGTTCAAGTATCATGAATATATTTTTGTGCTGATTCATTAGCTGTACACAACTAGTCATCAATCAGTTGACTTTAACTTTGGGATAAACATTTAGATTTTTCAGTGAAAATTAAAGATTTTGAAGTGCAAATATAAGATTTTGTAGTAAAAAAAATAAAGTCAATTATACGCACTCGTGCAAATAAAGAAAAAAATCTGCCATATTCGTGAAATATATTTGATATTAAACGGCAAACCATTGAATATCTTCTTTTTAAATACTGTACTTCAATCATATTTAATATAACTAATTATCCAATAATTTTACGCAGAATGCGCCTCCCTGATTGTTTGAGGTTTTTCCATGCCTCTATGAAAAAATGGCGCGAGAAATGTGATGTCACAATATGGTAATTGACATTGTATATTGATTTGTAAAAAATGAACCGTTGTTAGATCAGTCAAATTGTAAATACACATGTCTTAAATCTGAAGATGAGTTCCAAAAATAATTATAAGCGTTTATATCAATTAGTGTTTTAGTTTCATAGGTTCATACAGTTTGCAAACAATTGTTATTTCATACCCCAATGAAACTAAAATAAAAAATGTCATCTATGCTTTATTAATTTTATAATTTGTTATCTAGAGTATAAAACTTCATATCCTTATATTTCATTAGAGTAAAGATTGGCTTTCTTTTTATTATAATCATTGTCACTCTAAGTGATTGTTTTTAGGTCCGGTTAAAAGTTTGTAAATTACAAAATAAAACCTTGTTCCAGGACATACCTTGTTCTGTTTAGACTGTATCATACCACATTTACATTTAAAAAAGCAAAACACAAATATGTTAATTATATTTATCGCACACACAATATATGCCACTAGCCATTTTCCACTTTATCACATTATCCTAGACAACAAAACTAAGAAATATCTTTACTATAAATAGAGGATCTTACACGAGTGTCGATGTATTATGGAATTTTTTAAACTCGTTAAATAATTTAATATGTCACGAGCCTTTATGCGAGTGACATATCAAATTATCTTACTCGTTTAATAAATTGGAATTAATATCAAATATGTCAACAGTACCTCTGTATTAATTAAGATTTGTAGAATCGGTTTTTTCACCGACCCTAAAATAATTGATGCTATTGAAGTAACTATGGATTAGTATGATCTTTCAGTAGCATAGATCAATTTCAATGCAAACACAAAAGTTGTCAATATAATCACATTCGCTCTTTTAATGATAGAGCAAACAGTATTTCTGGCTAATAACTAAATATAACAACATTTGAAATTGAATAATTGATACAATCGTATACACTGGGCTGCCGTCCTTAAATGACCCTGGATGTTAATAGGACCTAAAAAGAATCAACCAACCAACAAATCAATAAAATGGTCAGGGCAAATGCTTACGTCAGATAGACAACGCAGTCTTTTCCTTTTCAGCTTAATGCGGCAAATAGACTTTGGTTGTACACACGTCATAATTCTGTAAGCGTACGAATGATTTACGATAAGAAGCTGAAGCATACTAGATGGGAAATCTTCGTTTTGTTTTGGGAATTTCCATCGATTGCATTATCTACCGAAATACTAACGAAGTGGGATTCCTGATCATAGTCAACGCTTTTTTACTGCCAATAAAAAAATTCTTGGAACATTACATCCTCACATGCGCAATGCGTGACGTTAAGGCTTTTATAATAAAACCAACCATAATGTTGACCTGTATGTTTTTTATCGGACTTTGATATGCTCTGATTTTTTTTTTTTTTTTAAATCTCAAATAATAAATAAAAGAATACCGATGCGTTAACAAAATCATAATCCAGACTCAGAATCGATTAAACAAGGTGCAAAATATGAACAAAGGAAAGATTTACATGGAGACACTTGTAAAAGTACAAACAATAAGATCAGGTGTTCCGGAAGAGTAAGCGTCTTCTGCTTCATCGACGACACCCGCCATGTAAATCTTTATCACATCCAAGTAAACATCAAGTTCTCAAAATGAGATCCGAGTTGAAAAGACATGTTTAGGAGGATTGTTCAAGATTGATTAAAAGAATTTTCGAGTTTTTTAAAATCCACATCCCATTAATTCCACTTCTGGAGTATACACAATAAGACTGAAGCCCTGATTTTATGGTACTAAGAATGGTAGTAAGAAGTTTCACTTACTAGAGCAAATGCAATGACAAAGTAATACAGAACTATGTGATATTGCTGATCATACGACCATAAATATGTCAAAAATGCACATACTTTTGTTTTATATGTATGGTTGCTCAGGACCTTTCTATAAAGAAGCTGACATGTAACCGACTCATCAGGATAATGCCTGTTTATAAAATTATTATTATATATCCGTCATTTCATCTTTAAACTTTCAACTTTATACCGCCAAATATAATTTTGTGGAATCATCTTCGAGATTCCGACTCCCTACAATAATCCTTTTCATTGATAAGTTTACCTTAGTTTTCTACCGTTTTTGTTTTTAAATTATTTACTTATTTGAGCAATCGCTAAAGCTCGTGGCATGTGTAGCTTTTAAAGAGTAAATCTGATGGACGTGACAGTTACAGGATATGACTTAAATGGACATGGCGGATGTCATTGACAAAACAGAGAACGCGCAATATTCTGGACGTATCATTTTGTTGTTGTTTATTTGTTTATTTTTGTTTCAAAATGCTCTCTTGTATAACTTCCTCTTTTCGTATTTTGCCCCTACATATAGTTTAATAGTTTTTGAGCTGATATCATGACTCGAATCAGGGTGATAAGCTTAGCGTATTTTTCAAACGTTAATAATTATGTTTATATACAAGGTGAAATCTAACAATTTCATATTTATGTTGACACTGTATCAACTTTGATATGTGCAAAGTTGTGCCTTAATACATAAGTTCATAGTATAGTTACAGGATAATTAAAATTTGAGCTAATCACTGATTAAGCTAATCAAGTTTTGAACAACTGGGCTCTGTTGTTTATGCTGGCTCACCAGAGGATAGTTTGATTGAAAGATGTCTAGGATCATTTCATCAATCTCACGTGAAGTAGAAACTTATACAAGACATTCAATGTAGAAATTGTACACCAAAACATTTCATAACTTCCCTGGACAAGGAACTCGCGACTTCATGTTAAAAATTTGACGAACGTCTTATGTAAATGCTAAAAAACGATTTGATTTGTGAACCTTCTTGGCTTAATCATGTGATGTTACATGCATCGTGAAAGTTGAATAACATTACTAAGATTATGATAAATTGCGGTGCGTGCAATTTTACATAGTTTCATAACTTGTTTTTTTTAACAATAGTAATATATTACGGAATGCCTTTATATATAAGGTGAGTAATGTTATTGGAGCCAGTTTTATCAACGTGATGTATGAGAGGTGCAACTTCAGTTTTAAATCATCGAGGAGAGTGCGTTTGTACTAAGCAGGTTTGCTTTGCACATTCAAAATGATTTTACTTATATTTTTTTTAATTAGCTTTAAAGCTTTAGTAACACCGAACTCAATGTGTAAGTGAAACAAGAGCGTGCATTTATTGTGGACTTAAATATGATAGTTTGTGATATTTTAATTGTATATATATTATATTATTTAATTTGCTCTGTTATATTGTAAATACATTTATTAATACTTTAATATTTACATACTGATTCTTAGCTAAACTTATTTGCTAAAGATTCCAGATGGAATATATATTTTTTAAATATTACAACTATTGTATGATACGCGCAATTTTAACATATTAGAAAGTACGATCAGCATATTTCTCCTATGTTAAAGGCAATAATCATTGACTTGAAGATAGTTTTCCATGAATACAATAGTTGTAATGTTTATTTAAATATCACACATATATAGTTCATTGTATTACATATACACTAAATATTTCAGGTTGCTCTACAACTCCATCACCGTCAACATTGGAAAAGTCATAACACAACGGGAGTAAATCGTGTGTAATTTTCCAGGAATACAATAGTTGTTATCACCACCTACATCATCAAAAACATCTTTCCTGGCGATTATCAATATCAATGGGGATACCAGAAACCATAGATCTACGTCAAGCGTGTGGAAGTGAACCAAGAGGTATTTACATAAAAACTCAAATGATCAAGTCAATGATTATTGCCTTTAACATACGAGCAATGGGCAATCATACTTTCTAATATGTTAAAATGTAAACATGTACATATATAGGCCATAGCTTAGACGACACAATGTCGTTTAAGATGTTATGCCTATGGATGCATACGAAGAGGCAGAAAGCAAGCACAATAAATCAACAATACCGAGACCATCTTCCTCGGGGAACTTGATGAATGATCGATAACATTCATCGGAATTTGTTTTCTATCAAACCAATGTTAAATTCACAAATCAAGAATTCAACACGAGCGAAAGTGGGGAAAAATGACAGAGAACAAAATACGTTCATGGTTAGAGAAAATTTAAATACTGCAAACTGTCTGTCGTTGTCTGTGTCTTACAATTGAAACTGTTTCATTGATTTCGACTTTTTCTCGGATAATTCTAAGACTTAACTATTGTCTAGATCCAGAAACTCTATATATTAATTTTTAATCAACTTATGAATACTTCAGTGACATCCGGAATATCATGAAGTATTTTTGAGTATGTACTTCCGGATGGATCCATTGACATAAAATGGGAATTATTTTACAAATATTAGCTGGTTGAAGCTTATATAATACTTGTGAGCCGCGAAGAGTAAATATTTCGCAAACAATGAAAACAAATTATCAGAAAAACGTCATCGGAAAAAGGAGTACACAGTTAACATATTTAAATGTGCATAAACAGTTACAAAGTACCAAGGAAAGTGATACTGAAAAGGACGACCAATGGAGGATTTCACGCTATAAATTGCTCCAAATACAAATATACATTCTCGTAATTATGTACATAAGCAGACAGGAATACAGGGCTTACAATGTAACGGATAACAAGATGACGTGCACATGTATGTATAGCATATATGTTGATCAATAATGAATTAGTCAGTGTCTTTGTCTTTTGAAATATCTACAGATGCCTGTCGTGTGAAACACCTACTAATGTCAGTAGTCTTAGCATATTTCAGGGAAGTTAATTCAAACGAAGTTTGTATTATCTCCAGTATTTTATTATTATGAAAACTGATTGTTGTGTTAAGGACTAGGTGCAGCTATATTGGTTGTTACTTGGTTGAAAAGGGTAATATTGATATTCAATATTTCCTTTCAATAAATGGCATTAGCTTTATTCCATTATGTTTAATATTGATATATTAAAAATATATACTTACAAAACAAAATATTCAGTAATTAATATCCAAATGGAAGTGCACAAATATTTTATCATATAGTTATTTAAAACATTTTTAAGAATTATAATCAAGTACATTATAACTGCAATGTTCATTGAATGATAGCCCAGTGTTAAAATTTCATTATTAGTCTGTTAATCAGAGTATCAGGGAGACATTTCTAAAATTTGATCCTGATGTGATCGATGTTCAGAATGTGAGTAAGTTGCCATACTTGTGACTCTATCATTCTATCATTATGTATATATTAATGAAACAAAACAAAATATTTTCATTGTTTTGTTATCTTTTGCAGTATTCTGCAAACGTCCACGCGTTTTGGGGCAAAACATCTGAAAAACAACCAAACGTACCAAAATTCTGGTTGAAATTATTGATTCTTCATCACAAAGTACACTTGGTAGTCTATTTTGGTGATGCATTTTGCAGTATTTAGTAAATAAAACACGTTTTGGTAAAAACGCCGCCATATTGAATTGTCCATTACGTAGTCCTTAACATGCAGAAAGTAAAAGCACACCCGAAATGAAATGTTAAGCTGTTGTAATCTGTCTCAATATGAACAGAAGACCACTGCACAATAGGTTTAAATATGTCAGTAGTCAAAGCTAAATTAAGAGGATTAAATTCAATCTAAATTATCCGGTAGTTTATAAAGATAATAATTGGTTGGTATTTACATGCATACTTTTATCTATTTAGTTTTTAAAACTGTATTTATTCAGTAAATGGCAAATTTATAACCAGTACAGACCACTAACAAGAATTGGAAAACATGTACGACGTACTTAAAGCAGTTTGTTTCCTTAAATCAAATATTACATGCGTAGAGAACTGCATTACATATATTATTGTGATATGAAATAACTAACGGAGGAAAAGGGAAAGCTTAATGCGACTTATTAGTCCCAATTTATTTTTAGTATTACAATAATTGGCTATAGACTTTGCTTATAACATGTACTTACAATTAATCATTGTTAATTGATATAATCAGTCCCAATATGATTTTGTCTCATTATCCTGATTAACACACATAATTTGAAAGCCAGGTGAAAATATCACTTAAACTAAATTACTTTAACTCAAGGTGAAGGGTCAGACTGTTAAATTACATTATTATTATATTAGTCTTTATTGAGATATATAAGGTATCAATATTGATAAATTGTATTAAAAACTAGTACGCATGTACATTGTTCATCTTGCAAAGACTGATCTGTACATTGTTAAACTGTCCTTTGTTTGGTTGATGTTTTTGTATTCAGCACAGTAATAGAGCTTTTATTTATACATAAACATGGACTAACTTTTAATTTTAGCAAACGTTTTGTCATACTGTTATCCATTCTGTTAATGTCAACCCCTAACGTTTGCGAGTTAACTTGCTTAAATGATAACTTTGAAGTTCAGAAAGTATATAATTATAATGGAAATAATCAATTGATAATAATTAATCAATTAGTCAATGTTTTGTATTAATGAAATTAAATGGCTGTGTTGAAAGTTGATATGAAATTTGACTAGATATTGGTGATAAGTGGACTGATTTGACCAAAAGTTTGAATCCTTGTTGATTTAAGAAATCTAAATAAAAATAGATCTTGCCAATGCGAAAAAGAGAAGGAAAAACCCTATCCTCCCAACGCGTCCCAATAGAATAGTATTTAAGTAACCCTGGGTGAAATTACCATTATGATAAATAGCATCTCCTCCCATGTAAAAGTCACTATAATATGTTATTTCATATATAGCTTCCATCAGATTAGATTAAGACAATTAATGTTGTGTCAGTATATTGAGGGAAGAGTAGTGGTTAACAACAGATCCAATTAATGAGATATTCCTGGAAAAAGAAATAGGCTGTCACTTGGTCAAATTAAGTTTTTCTCTGAAAAGAAAATGAATTGATTTTTTGATTTTATTAGTTAACTTCAATTATTGTTGATGTGATTTGTCCTCATTTGAATTGAAGACCACTTTTGGTATATATATCATGTTACGTACTTTATTTTGCAACTTTTACTGTAATTTCTTTCTGAGGCTGTCTCTCTGCTATTTTTAATTCGTTACTGCGTTAAGCTAGACTTACTTGCTTTATTTCGCAACTTTTACTGTAATTTCTTTCTGAGGCTGTCTCTCTGCTATTTTTAATTCGTTACTGCGTTAAGCTAGACTACCTTACTTTATTTTGCAACTTTTACTGTAATTTCTTTCTGACGCTGTCTCTCTGCTATTTTTAATTCGTTACTGCGTTAAGCTAGACTACCTTACTTTATTTTTGCAACTTTTGCAGTCATATTTGACTAGTCGAAGAGGGCAGTGAAGTGGGCGGTTCGTCTTTCCAAAGCTATCTATATTCTAGAAAATAAAACTGCAATTGTTAAATATAGAATCAAACAAAAAACAATACGTTTAAATAAATATTGACATAAATCTGATTGAAATCATTTTGTCGTTAATGTACTTACCATGAATCATGTCCCGAGGTCATATGATATTACAAAATAATTCCCTGTCAAACGGTGTGTAAATTCTACGTTGTGTCCTAGTGCCGTAAAATCTAGTGAAAAATCTCAACGCATCCCATTGTTGTCTCACAAAGGCCCTTGTTCGGATGCATGTTTTGCATTGAATACAAACCTCAGTTTGTCACTTTTGTTTCTGACGAGCATTACATTGTAGCTGGTGCTATAGGGCTAAATCAAAGACTTGGTTTGCTTTTATAGAAAGCGTTGATGCTCAAATTCGTGTTTGTTCAACGCAAATGTTTTTTTCTTGGCTGTCGGACTTAAACAAATACAATACTGTTTAGATGGATTTTTCAAAGTATTTAAAACCGTTTTGGTCTAGAATGTCTGCGTGATATCAGTTATCAGCAATAAGAATTAACATATTCGTTATTTATTGTGTTTTTGTGCCTCACTTTTTTTCCAAATCTGCTGCAAATGTTGAGAGCAATTTAGGCACTCGTCTCTTTTCTTTACTCGATGTTGAAAAATGTCTCGATTATAATCTATGTTTTGTATTTCAAAACAAATTGAATGCTGGCATGGTGTTGTTGTTTCTCCATTTTCTCTCCAAGAGGATTTTCAAACAAAGTGTACTTGTGATTTGGTCCTCTACTGTGTGTTAATTATCATCTGCTGCTGTTGTCATGATCAACAGCGTTCATGAGGTTTGTACGCAGTTGTAAATGATGACATACTGTCTGTGTTGCAACTTTTGCCAGGTTTAAGCGGAGGTCATATGTCCTCATTCGTCCTTCTATCTATAAACGAGAATATCGTGTTTCATTTTAATAAATCTGATTTATGTGTTCCTGTAGTAGGCATCTATGTAAGAGGCATGCTGAATTTTTTTCTTGTCTGTTATTTGACTTCTACTTAAAGTCCAGATTTAATAAACGTATATTTGCTGTCTACTTTTTCTTCTCTTAATTACTATATCAACTTAGAACTACAAACACTAGATCATGAAATGCCTCTGGGTGAAGTATTTATTTAACCATCATGTGGTCAAACTGTGACGTAAAACATTAATCTTGTTCAATGACGATAACGCTAATTCGTTTAGGCCCTTGCTTAAAGCGCTAAAATACCCAACGACAAAATATTGGTGCAAACAGTATTGGAATTAGGCTTGTACCGTTTATAATACATTGTGTCGTTTATAATACATCGACATTACAAATGCAAATAATAAATTGATTAATCTGGAAAAGAATCAATTTTTTAGAGTTAAAATGTGTAAAATGTAATCAATCACGTTCCCCAACTTTCATGCAGGTATGATAGCAAATCGGATAAGTCCAAATTGATCATTAAACCTTAGGTAATAAGGATGTACATTGTAAGTGATTTTCGTTCATAATATTGTGACAGCCAATTATTTCCCCTCTGCCTATTAAGATGGGGAAACTAGTCGATTCTTTTTTCCCATTAAATTGGAAGAAACTATGGCTAAGCTGATTCTTTAATCCCTCTATTTTTTATTTATTAGGGGGAACTACATGTTTTGATTAGTTGATCATTTAATTCCTCAATATCTATATAAATGCTTATGATTTTCCCTTTTCGAGTAATTAATCAGGTAGCAAATATTTAATATAGTTTCCCCTTATGTACCAATACAGAGGGGTATTAGAGAACCAATGTTACACCCATAATCCAATACCATAGGATGAGCGGGAAGGAGAAGAATTGGTTAGCTCATCTCTTTCCTGGTAAAAACAACTACATGGAAGGAGAGTCGGAAGAATCAAATACCTGAATTATTCACTGGTAAAAAGCTAGCTATCATTCGAGCATATTGGACGATATTGTGAAACGTTTCAGTTTAAGTTTAAGCATTAACTGTACCATGGAATTTCCATCAATTGAGAAAGAAATTTATTGTACAGTTGTGGGATCGCACAACGTTACACGATGTGCGGTGGGCGCACGATGGGCGAACGGTGTATGCACGATGTGCGAACGATGCGATCCTGGGCGATTATTTCTAACGCACATGTGGGCGCACGATAGACTAACATTGTGCGATGACAATCGTGGTTGATGTAAATTTAGAAATGGTTTAACAATATAAACGGTTTCGCGCTAGTTGTTTTAAACATATTTCTATATTTTAACTATTTACATTAGCTGATAGTTCTATCTATATATTTCTAAAAATTAATAATAGTCTTTCTGTAGTTTTAGAAACAAACCAAATAGACACATGTATGTAAACTTTCAACTCATATTGACAAGTTCTCATTCAAGTAAATATTGCCAGTTTTACCAAGTTATAAACTGTTCCTGTACATGACCAATATATGTAGATATATCTGGCCCGGGGCACTTACAACACTCGCCTTAGGTGTGAAAACACAGGTTAAGTGTTGAGGAGGGGAGGGTTTTTCAAATAACTGATTATAAGAGTCCAGTTTGTTTTCATAAGGGTCGCTCGGTAATGGCTGTCGTAGCGTATCGCCGCACACGGTACAGGTAAAACTCCGGCATGTTATTTACATATTCTGATACCTGGTACAGTTGTGGGATCGCACAACGTTACACGATGTGCGGTGGGCGCACGATGGGCGAACAGTGTATGCACGATGTGCGAACGATGCGATCCTTGGCGATTATTTCTAACGCACATGTGGGCTAACATTATGCGACGACAATCGTGGTTGATGTAAATTTAGAAATGGTTTAAAAATATATACGGTTTCGCGTTAGTTGTTTTAAATATATTTCTATATTTTAACTATTTACATTAGCAGGTAGTTCTATCTATATATTTCTTAAAATTAGTAATAGTCTTTCTGTAGTTTTTGAAACAAACCAAATAGACACATGTAAACTTTCAAAACATATTGACAAGTTCTCATTCAAGTAAATATTGCCACTTTTTACCAAGTTATACACTGCATCTGTACATGGACAATATATGTAGATGTCTCTGGCCCGGGGCACTTACAAAACTCGCCTAGGTGTGAAAACACAGGTAAAAGGGTTGGAAGGGGAGGTGGTTTTCAAATAACTAATTATTATTAAGAGTCCAGTTTTTTTCATAACGGTCGCTCGGTAATGGCTGTCGTAGCGTATCGCCGCACACGGGACAGGTAAAACTCTGGCATGTTATTTAGCCTTTCTGTTACCTGGTAGCTAAACCCGCATTTGGCTGTCTCGTGGTCACTGTAATACTGTTTACTCTATATTGTTAAATTGACATAATCCCAATAAATATGATGCGAATTTAAATAGTTTTTGGACAAGAGGGTTCCATATGTTTTTATTTCGTAATATGTATCGACCAATTGTACCAAATCGTGCGTGTGTGCGATCTAATCGCACACAAAAACGCACGATCGTTAGATCGCCCAGTTAGGCGCACCATGGGCGAACGATGTGTGCACGATGTATGCACGATGCACGCACGCAGTTTTTGGTGCGTTGTGCGATACCACAACTGTAGCTTAACCCGCACTTGGCTGTCTTATGATCACTGTAATACTGTTTACTGTATATTGTTAAATTGACATAATCCCAATAAATATGATGCGAATTTAAATAGTTTTTGGACAAGAGGGTTCCATATGTTTTTCATTCCGTAATATGTATCGACCAATGGTACCAAATCGTGCGTGTGTGCGATTTAATCGCACATATAAACGCACGATCTTTAGATCGCCCGGTTGTGCGCACCATGGGCGAACGATGTGTGCATGATGTATGCACAATGCACGCACGCAGTTTTTGGTGCGTTGTGCCATAACACAACTGTAGTTGGTTATACAAGTCATCGTTTGTCATCGTTGTCCTCCTCCTCCTCCTCCTCCTCAACATCTTACATAATCCATCTACTCGCTGAAGGAGAGTGAATCATCGACCTCATTATAGTCATTATACACCATCATCTTTAATCATCACAATCCTAACAATCACCACATTATTGTTATAGTGATCATGTCATCATCTTCAATATAATAATAATATTATTTGATGTCATCGTCATTATGATGATACCGTTTGGATAATAATATTTCATTACATTATAATGCATAGTCATATTATCAGCACCATATTGTTCTCAACAGCCGACACATACACATATACGCACGGGGATACACATACACACATACATAATTGTATAGCCCTATGTAAATCAATATCATAGCATATGCCTCACAGATTAAACTGTATACTTCCCCGCAAAATATCTTGTTCTGTTTATTATTATTACTGCTTGTTTCACTACCCATCCAAATTACCTGGATCTTGGTGAAATTTTTTTTTAGACTTGGAATAATGACATAATAATTAGGTTGTTTTAGTGTTACACTATCCTACATACCTATCATTCGCAAACTGAGATAAAAGGATTTGCTTTTTTCGACAATACCCTTGATATTTGAATTATATCTCAATAGTGAATAAATAGCATAAATTACCTCCTATGTTAACTGAAGAGCTAATATTTTTGGAAATCTTTGATCAAGTTAATAATAAACGGGTCACTATTGAAAAAAAAAGTTTCTGAAATGAAATTCCATGAGACAGAGTCAAACGCTTTTTCAAAACCAATTAACAATAAAAGACCATAGCCCGTATTCATGAAACCATTATCGTGCTCAAGCATGGAATCTGTGCTCAAACTAGCCTTCGTATAACTCGCTTAAAACACCTCAAATGATGACAAAGTCAAATAAAAAAAACTGAAAACATTTTTCGGCTTTAAGTCTTTTCAATGTTTCTCCAAATCCTGAACAGAATAAGATGTTCTTTTTGATTCATAACCAAAGAAAGAAATTCGGCTTGAGCACAAAAACCATCTTGAGCATGAGCACGGTTTCATGAATACGGACTGAGATATGTAATTTTCTTCAGTATAATGCATTAAATCATAAATCAAACATGCATTTTTCCAATATATCTATCTGGTAAAGTTTATTTTGTATTGTATGAAGCCGATTTGATTACTTATAATTAATTAAGGTTATTATAGTTATAAATCTTTCTGCTATTGTATAGGGTGCTATCTTATAAATAATACTGAGTAGTGTAATGGGACATTAATTCTTTAGTTTATTACGAAGTCGATTGCCTTTCGTTATGTATGCTATAAATCCTTGTTCTGTGTAACCGACAAGTCTGCAACTGAAAAACAAAAATGAATTGACTTAGCACAAAGTGTCCAAATTGTTACCAAAATACTTAAAACCATTCATCAGAATTAGGACTTTATTTTTTTTTATTTTAACTAGAGTTTTTGTAATAATGTCAGTTAAAGTCACTGGCCCTTCTTATAATAGTGATTCGATGGGAGATAATTTAGGTACATCATATAGAGTCAATAGGTTCTCCAAGTAAGCAATCTGTATAAAAGTGTTTCTTTTTGACAAAGTTTCAAAAAAAAATGTTTTGTTTCATTTAGAATTTCTGTCTGTTCTTTGATAACTGGCCATCGTCCTTTTCTATGGTTGGAGTTATGTTACTGAAATGGATTCGGGATTCTAGTTCAGAAAGTATTTAGTTTGCTTTTTACCTTCCTTTTTTCCTACCATATTTACCATTATTTTTTGCTCTCTGAAATTTTATAGTTCTTGTTTTTGTATCAATAATATTAAACACTGCATTTTTTCATGCCCCCCCCCCCCCCCCCCCCCACACACACACACGCCTTCTCATTTCTGAATAGCTGCTGTGAACTTTTCTTCAATATCATTATTTGTTTTTTTAAAAACATGAGTATGCAATTGTTTTATCTCTGATTTATAACAACAGAGTTTCTAAAAATAATTGATAATTTACCTATCCATATTGTATAAAGGTAGAGTATATTCATCATGATAAGATTTAATGTCATTTAAATATTTCAGATCATGAAGTAATAGATTGTTGAATTTCCAAACTCGCTACCATTTTGAAGTTTGTCAAATTTTAAACTTTTAACTGACATAAAATGGTCCGAACGATAACCTGGCTTAATAATGGACTAGGTTACTTTAGAAAAGTCCATCAGATATAAAAATGTAGTCAAGCTTTGCATATTTACATTGATTTTTCCTTCGCCAAGTAAATATGTTCGTATCAGGGATTAAATCTCGAAAAGTATCTATAATACCTTATTACTGTTACTGTTAAAGTCCTACTACAATCTCTATATCTTTGGGGTTATTTTTCTGCCTATACATGTTATCGCCCTAGTCTTATTGTGGATGAATAACTAGATGGAAATAAAAGTTCACTTACTCTGTTAAAATACTTTCAAGTCTCATGACAAACCGGCCTGGCACTATTCGGACCAATTAAAACAAGAAGTGTCAGTTTTTCACCTTTACTTTCGATGTCTAAAGCTGACATATTCCCATAGGCGTCCTTTCTGGAGCTTAAAATTGTATATTCTAAATTATGATCAAAAAAAAAATGATCAATGATGGGAATTTAAAACAAAACAGTTAATACTACTATTAGCCAGAATTATTTTTTTCATTTTCTGCTGTAAAGTGGGTATTTTCCAGACAGAATATTATGTAATGTTTATTTCTCAAGTATGACAATACGTCTCTTGTTTCACTTTGTCACCAAGACCCTGGACATTTGCAAATACTATTGTTACATCGTGAAATTTATAATTATAATATCGATTCATAGTGCCGGTAGTGATAAATGTAGTCATTGGTTTACAACAAAGGATAACACAAGGATTAAGGATAAACATTTATAACATGCATGAACAAATGCCAAAATATAGTTTTGACATATTTGAAACTTAAAGCCAACTTTCTTAACCAAGCCGTATAGTGTCTAGCTCGCTCTAACTAAGCACTTTGTAACCAGCTCACGACGTCACATTAATTACACACATTTCCAATACCAGGATTGCACGACGCATTATATTACCATAACCAAGTATACAAAAACAGTACTTTAATTAAATGAAATGTTTTGGAGACAAGAACAGAGTTGCACAGGTAATAGCCCAATCTGGTTGTCAAATTTCTGACATTAATTGGTGTGTAACATACATTGGCTTACCTATAAATTTAATTGTGAGCTAGCGAACTACGTTGAATATGCACACAGAATTGAAAGAAATATACAGCATCTGCTATAACGCCCTATTAAGCGTGAATAAGCTACAGTATTCTCTAAAAGCGATTTACATAGATAAACATGTTTAACCAAGCAATACAGTATACAATACAATGAAGGTTAATCGAAACATGTTATGCTTTAATGGATGTTAAATACATAACAACCACTACTTATATTTACATATTAAGGTATACATCAGTGAGAAGTCAAATCATATTTCAAAGTGATAAATGAGCGTGCCAATCCGGGTTCTTCATGTATAGACCAATCAGCTGCTTAAGGCATCCTAGTTTTATTACTGTAAACTGGTTTCGGGACGCATCATATTTCGCTTTATGCATTTTTTGGAAAGGTGATTATCTTAGCATGCATTGTGTCTTCTGTAATCATTTTCTATATACAAATGTATGTTTTAGAAATATCAGGGAATACCTTAACGTCAACAAAACCAAACTCTGAACTCAACATCGACTAAACTAGGGGCAAGATATGAACAACGAAAATAATTAAATGGAGACTTTTGAAAAGGTACAAGCGAATAAGACCAGTTGTTCCGGAAATATCCATTTTCTTTTCACAATGACAAGTGAAATGTCAAGGATAATGTCTCCCGAAACCAGTTCAAGGTAACAAAAATAAAATGATTTAATTATCCGCATGCTCTACATACGATGAACTCGAATTGGAACATACAAAAGTTTATCACGTTTAAACATGGTATGACTTACTACTTTGTATAATCCTACATACTTGTGGAGCAATTCAGTGTCGTGTTATACAGTAACTCGAAAGGACACATCAATAAATATTAACGTGATAATAAATATATAATACAATATATGCAATTTCGTAAAAAACGAATGTACAGTTTATGCAATCATTATTAAACGTGTACCTCTTATGAGGCAGTCCAAGTACTGATTCAGAACTGATAGAACCCAGATCTTTCAATTGAAATAATTTACATTATTATATGTTCTGATAGCCCAAGACGTACAAAACCCAAATCCTGTAAACTTTTTTTCTTCAAACACTAATGGCATTTGTTTTTTACAAACCGAAAGTACATTTCGGATTAATATTATGTTTTTTTTTCTAATGCACATATATGTACATTTCCAATATTGGATATGCATATACAAAAGCGTCATTATAACTGAATTTAACATATATGTTAATATCTGTATGAATCTGCTTTAAAAAAGTAATGTTTGTGCATCTCAAGTGTTTCTATGGAAATAAATTTCGTAAATGTTATATCACTTGACTTACGCTTAATCTATCTACATTCACAATTTCAAATAACGTCGTGTTCTGTTCATAATTCTAGACTATTGGATTGACTTCAAAAAGTAAATCAATACTTTTAAACTGTTGCACAGTGAAATGCTTTAGACGCGTTAAAGGCCCAAAATACGCAACTTCGGGAAATTTCCAGTTGATAAACATGCAAAAATAAGCCTAAAACGAAGTAAACCTAAGCGGTAACGAACAAGAAACTCCTGACAGGAAAATCCAAAGAACGGAAAACAATTCAGGTGGGACCCACTTCAATAACAAAACAAAGCTAGAAGACAGTTCGAAATGGACGTGTGTTTACAAATACCAAGTTTTAACTGCTGCTGTACCGGTTACCGCGTAGGAATTCATCATGCATATAGCTGATATCAGTTAATCGCAACTAAATCTATAAATATAAAAAGTTATTAAGCTTGATTTTCGCTTCAAATTTTGCCGAAAGTTACGTATATTGGGCCTTTACACAATTTAACCAAAGTAACTAGTATACATGTACATGTAGTTATGCTGTTTATTCCATGTGCTATTGTAAAGAAGCAATAGGTTTAGATTTACAATGTTCCTCCATCCCCGGTAAACTCCGACATTTCCAATCGGTAATTGTTCGCGTCGTCCGCAATGGTAAACGTATTGTATTTGGCATATGCACTGTTGTCCTCGAAATCTTCCATGTCAATTCTCAGTTCAGTATCATCGTCTGACGTGTAAGCGTGCAGTGTTTCTGAACCTACCAAAATATTTAAACGTAGTTAAATTGCGACAAAGTTGAATGATTATTGAGATCGAAAGCAAAACATATTATTATAACAACATGAAGATCAGCTTACTTTCGTCTATATAATTGTTTCTATATCCATTTATTGCAATACTATTTAGGGAAAGACTTATTCACATTCTTGGCATATTGCATCAGGATTTACATGTACCAAGGGGTCCTAGAAAAAGCATGTGGTACATGTACATTCACCTGATTGTTTGTTACGAGCATCCGTAAGAATGTCACTGTTGGTATTATTTAAACTCACCTAACCAAAACTCATGATTAACGTCACCAAAGCTTTCTCTATATTAGTCCCATCCTCTGTAAAGTCAGTGGCGCCGTCTCTACGTCTCTGAAACACCTGTTCAAGTATAATGAATATATTGTAGCGCTGACTCATTGGCTGTACACAGAAATTATCAATCGGTTGACTTTAACATTGGGATAAACATTTAGATTTTGCAGTGAAAATTAAAAAATTTGAAGTGAAAATATAAGATTTTGTAGTAAAAAAATAAGGTCAATTATACGCACTCGTGAAAATATAAAAAAAATCTGCCATATTCGTGAAATATATTTTATATTAAACGGCAAACCATTGGATATCTTCTTTTTAAATACGGTACTTCAATCATATCTAATATAACTAATTATCCAATGATTTTACGCAGAATGCGCCTCCCTGATTGTTTGAGGTTTTTCCATGCCTCTATGAAAAAAAATGGCGCGAGAAATGTGATGTCACAATATGGTAATTGGCATTGCGTATTGATTTATAAAAAATGAATCGTTGTTAGATCAGTCAAATTGTACATACACATGTCTTAAATCTGAAGACAAGTTCCAAAAATAATTATAAGCGTTTATGTCAATTAGTGTTTTAGTTTCATAGGTTCATACAGTTTGCAAATAATTGTTATTCCATACCCCAATGAAACTAAAATAAAAAATGTCATCTATGCTTTATTGATTTTCTAATTTGTTATTTAGATTATAAAACTTCATATCCTTATATTTCATTAGAGTAAAGATTGGCTTTCTTTTTATTATAATCATTGTCACTCTAAGTGATTGTTTTTAGGTTCGGTTACAACTTTGAAAATTACAAATTAAAACCTTGTTCCAGGACATACCTTGTTCTGTTTAGACTGCATCATACCACATTTACATTTAAAAAAGCAAAACACAAATATGTTAATTATATTTGTCGCACACACAATATAAGCCACTAGCCATTTTCCACTTTATCACATAATCCTAGACAACAAAAATTAAGAAATATCTTTACTATAAATGGAGGATCTTACACGGATGTCGATGTAATATGGAATTTATTAAACTCGTTAAATAATTTAATATGTCACGATCCTTTATGCGAGTGACATATCAAAATATCTTACTCGTTTAATAAATTGGAATTGATATCAAATATGTCAAAAGTACCTCTGTATTAATTAAGATTTGTAGAATCGGTTTTTTCACCGCCCTAAAATAATTGATGCTATTAAAGTAACTATGGATTAGTATGATCTTTCAGTTGCATAGATCAATTTCAATCCAAACACAAAAGTTGTCAATATAATCACATTCGCTCTTTTAATGATAGAGCAAACAATATTTCTGGCTAATAACTAAATATAACAACATTTGAAATTGAATAATTGATACAATCGCATACACTGGGCGGCCGTCCTTAAATGACCCTGGATGTTAATAGGACCTAAAAAAAATCAACCAACCAACAAATCAATAAAATGGTCAGGGCAAATGCTTTAGTCAGATAGACAACGCAGTCTTTTCCTTTTCAGCTTAATGCGGCAAATAGACTTTGGTTGTACACACGTCATAATTCTGCAAGCGTACGAATGATTTACGATAAGAAGCTGAACCATACTAGATGGGAAATCTTCGTTTTGTTTTGGGAATTTCCATCGATTGCATTATCTACCGAAATACTAACGAAGTGGGATTCCTGATCATAGTCAACGCTTTTTTACTGCCAATAAAAAAATTCTTGGAACATTACATCCTCACATGCGCAATGCGTGACGTTAAGGCTTTTATAATAAAACCAACCATAATGTTGACCTGTATGTTTTTTATCGGACTTTGATATGCTCTGATTTTTTTTTTTAAATCTCAAATAATAAATAAAAGAATACCGATGCGTTAACAAAATCATAATCCAGACTCAGAATCGATTAAACAAGGTGCAAAATATGAACAAAGGAAAGATTTACATGGAGACACTTGTAAAAGTGCAAACAATAAGATCAGGTGTTCCGGAAGAGTAAGCGTCTTCTGCTTCATCGACGACACCCGCCATGTAAATCTTTATCACATCCAAGTAAACATCAAGTTCTCAAAATAAGATCCGAGTTGAAAAGACATGTTTAGGAGGGTTGTTCAAGATTGATTTAAAGAATTTTCGAGTTTTTTAAAATCCACATCCCATTAATTCCACTTCTGGAGTATACACAATAAGACTGAAGCCCTGATTTTATGGTACTAAGAATGGTAGTAAGAAGTTTCACTGACTAGAGCAAATGCAATGACAAAGTAATACAGAACTATGTGATATTGCTGATCATACGACCATAAATATGTCAAAAATGCACATACTTTTGTTTTATATGTATGGTTGCTCAGGACCTTTCTATAAAGAAGCTGACATGTAACCGACTCATCAGGATAAAGCCTGTTTATAAAATTATTATTATATATCCATCATTTCATCTTTAAACTTTCAACTTTATACCGCCAAATATAATTTTGTGGAATCATCTTCGAGATTCCGACTCCCTACAATAATCCTTTTCATTGATAAGTTTACCTTAGTTTTCTACCGTTTTTGTTTTTAAATTATTTACTTATTTGAGCAATCGCTAAAGCTCGTGGCATGTGTAGCTTTTAAAGAGTAAATCTGATGGACGTGACAGTTACAGGATATGACTTAAATGGACATGGCGGATGTCATTGACAAAACAGAGAACGCGCAATATTCTGGACGTATCATTTTGTTGTTGTTTATTTGTTTATTTTTGTTTCAAAATGCTCTCTTGTATAACTTCCTCTTTTCGTATTTTGCCCCTACATATAGTTTAATAGTTTTTGACCTGAGATCATGGTTCGAATGAGGGTGATAAGCTTAGTGTATTTTTCAAACGTTAATAATTATGTTTATATACAAGGTGAAATCTAACAATTTCCTATTTATGTTGACACTGTATCAACTTTGATATGTGCAAAGTTGTGCCTAAATACATAAGTTCATTGTATAGTTACAGGATAATTAAAATTTGAGCTAATCACTGATTAAGCTAATCAAGTTTTGAACAACTGGGCTCTGTTGTTTATGCTGGCTCACCAGATGATAGTTTGATTGAAAGATGTCTAGGATCATTTCATCAATCTCACGTGAAGTAGAAACTTATACAAGACATTCAATGTAGAAATTGTACACCAAAAAACATTTCATAACTTCCCTGGACAAGGAACTCGCGACTTCATGTTAGAAATTTGACGAACGTCTTATGTAAATGCTAAAAAACGATTTGATTTGTGAACCTTCTTGGCTTAATCATGTGATGTTACATGCATCGTGAAAATTGAATAACATTACTAAGATTATGATAAATTGCGATGCGTGCAATTTTACATAGTTTCATAACTTGTTTTTTTTAACAATAGTAATATATTACGGAATGCCTTTATATAAGGTGAGTAATGTTATTGGAGCCAGTTTTATCAACGTGATGTATGAGAGGTGCAACTTCAGTTTTAAATCATCGAGGAGAGTGCGTTTGTACTAAGCAGGTTTGCTTTGTACATTCAAAATGATTTTACTTATATTTTTTTAAATTAGCTTTAAAGCTTTAGTAACACCGAACTCAATGTGTAAGTGAAACAAGAGCGTGCATTTATTGTGGACTTAAGTATGATAGTTTGTGATATTTTAATTGTATATATATTATATTATTTAATTTGCTCTGTTATATTGTAAATACATTTATTAATACTTTAATATTTACATACTGATTCTTAGCTAAACTTATTTGCTAAAGATTCCAGATGGAATATATATTTTTTAAATATTACAGCTATTGTATGATACGCGCAATTTTAACATATTAGAAAGTACGATCTGCATATTTCTCCTATGTTAAAGGCAATAATCATTGACTTGAAGATAGTTTTCCATGAATACAATAGTTGTAATGTTTATTTAAATATCACACATATATAGTTCATTGTATTACATATACACTAAATATTTCAGGTTGCTCTACAACTCCATCACCGTCAACATTGGAAAAGTCATAACACAACGGAAGTAAATCGTGTGTAATTTTCCAGGAATACAATAGTTGTTATCACCACCTACATCATCAAAAACATCTTTCCTGGCGATTATCAATATCAATGGGGATACCAGAAACCATAGATCTACGTCAAGCGTGTGGAAGTGAACCAAGTGGTATTTACATAAAAACTCAAATGATCAAGTCAATGATTATTGCCTTTAACATACGAGCAATGGGCAAATCATACTTTCTAATATGTTAAAATGTAAACATGTACATACATAGGCCATAGCTTAGACGACACAATGTCGTTTAAGATGTTATGCCTATGGATGCATACGAAGAGGCAGAAAGCAAGCACAATAAATCAACAATACCGAGACCATCTTCCTCGGGGAACTTGATGAATGATCGATAACTTTCATCGGAATTGGTTTTCTATCAGACCAATGTTAAATTCACAAATCAAAAATTCAACACGAGCGAAAGTGGGGGAAAATGACAGAGAAAAAAATACGGTCATGGTTACAGAAGATTAAAATACTGCAAACTGTCTGTCGTTGTCTGTGTCTTACAATTGAAACTGTTTCATTAATTTTGACTTTTCCTCGGATAATTCTAAAATTTAAGTATTGTCTAGATCCAGATAACATATATATCAATTTTAACTCAACTTATGAATACTTCAATGACATCCGGAATATTATGAAGTATTTCGGAGTATGTACTTCAGGATGTATCGATTGAGTATACAGTTAACATATTTAAATGTGCATAAACAGTTACAAAGTACAAAGGAAAGTGATACTGAAAAGGACGACCATTAGAGAAATTTACGTTTTAAATTGCTCCAAATACAAATATACATTCTCGTAAGTATGTAGACAAGAGGACAGGAATACAGGGCTTACAATGTAACGGATAACAAGATGACATGCACATGTATGTATAGCATATGTGTTGATCAATAATGAATTAGTCAGTGTCTTTGTCTTTTGAAATATCTACAGATGCCTGTCGTGTGAAACACCTACTAATGTCAGTAGTCTTAGCATATTTAAGGGAAGTTAATTCAAACGAAGTTTGTATTATCTCCGGTATTTTATTATTATGAAAACTGATTGTTGTGTTAAGGGCTAGGTGCAGCTATATTGCTTGCTACTTGGTTGAAAAGGGTATTATTGATATTTCAATATTTCCTTTATTATTAGCTTTATCCAATCATGTTTAATATTGATATTTTAAAAATCTATACTTACAAAGCAAAATATTCAGTAATTAATATCCAAATAGAAGTGCACAAATATTTTTTCATATTGTTATTTAAAACACTTAAAAAAATAATAATTATAAAGTACATTGTAACTGCAATGTTCATTGAATGATAGCCCAGTGTTAAGATTTCAATATTAGTCTGTTAATCAGAGTATCAGGGAGACATTTTTAAAATTTGATCCTGATGTGATCGATGTTTAGAATGTGAGTAAGTTGCCATACTTGTGACGAGTAGGTTCTCTTCTTCTGCGGTTCTCAAGCGAAAGAGATATCTTTAAAAAAAAACGAAGGCTCTATCACTCCATCATTCTGTATATATGAAAACAACCAAACGTACCAAAATTTTGGTTGAAATTATTGATTCTTCATCACAAAATATACTTGGTAGTCTATTTTGGTGACGTATTTTGCAGTATTTAGTAAAATAACACGTTTTGGTAAAAAAGCCTCCGCCATATTGAATTGTCCAGAACCTAGTCCTTAACATGCAGAAATTATAAGCAGACCCCCGAAATGAAATGTTTAGCTGTTGTAATCTGTCTCGATATGACCAGAAGACCACTGCACCATAGGTTTCAATATGTCAGTAGTCAAAGTTCAATGAAGAGGATTAAATTCAATCTAAATTATCCGGTAATTTATTAAGATAACAATTCGTTGATGTATTTACATGCATACGTTTTATTTATTAAGTTTTTAAAACTGTATTTATTCAGTAAATGGCAAATTTATAACCAATTCAGACCACCAACAAGAATTGGAAAACATATTCGACGTACTTAAAGCAGTTTGTTTCCTTGAATCAAATATTACATGCATAGAAAACTGTATTACATATATTATTGTGATATGAAATAACTAACAGAGGAAAAGAGAAAGCTTAATGCGACTTATTAGTCCCAATTTCTTTTTAGTATTACAATAATTGGCTATAGACTTTCCTTATAACATGTACTTACAATTAATCATTGTTAATTGATATAATCAGTCCCAATATGATTTTGTCACAGTATCTTGACTAACACAAATAATTGGAAAGCCAGGTGAAAATATCACTTAAACTAAATTACTTTAACTAAAGGAGAAGGGTCAGACTGTTAAATTATATTATTATTATATTAGTCTTTATTGAGATATATAAGGTGTCAATATTGATAAACTGTATTAAAAACTAGTACGCATTTACATTGAACATCTTGCAAAGACTGATCTGTACATTATTATACTGCATTTTGATCGGTTGATAGTTTTTGTTTCGCGCACAATAATAGAATTTTTATTTATACTAAACATGGAATAACTTTTAATTTTACCAAACGTTTTGTCATACTGTTATCCATTCTGTTAAAGTCCACCCCTAACGTTTGCGAGTTAATTTGGTTAAATGATAACTTTGAAGTTCAGAAAGTATATAATTATAGTGGAAATAATCAATTGATAATAATAAATCAATTAGTCAATGTTTTGCATTAATGAAATTCAATGGTTGAGTTGAAAGTTGGTATGAAATTTGACTAGATATTGGTGATAAGTGGACTGATTTGACCAAAAGTTTGAATCCTTGTTGATTTAAGAAATCTAAATAAAAAAAAGATTTTGCCAATGCGAAAAACCCTATCCTCCCAACGAGTCACAATAGAATAGTATTTAAGTAACCCTGGGTGAAATTACCATTATGGTAAAATAACATCTCCTCCCATGTAAAAGTCACTACAATATGTTATTTCATATATAGCTTCCATCAGATTAGATTAAGACAATTAATGTTGTGTCAGTATCTTGAGGTAATAGTAGTGGTTAACGACAGATCCAATTAATGAGAGATTCCTGGAAGAAGAAGTAGGGGGTCACTTGGTCAAAGGAAGTTTTTCTATGAAAAGAAAATGAATTGAATTTTGGTTTTATTAGTTAACTTTAATTATTGTTGATGTGATTTGTCCTCATTTGAATTGAAGACCAATTTTGGTATATATATCATGTTACTTACTTTATTTTGCAACTTTTACTGGTATTTCTTTCTGAGTCTGTCTCTCTGCTATTTTTAATTCGTTACTGCGTTAAGCTAGACTACCTTACTTTATTTTGCAACTTTAACTGTGATTTCTTTCTGAGTCTGGCTCTCTGCTATTTTGTATTCGTTACTGCGTTAAGCTAGACTTACTTGCTTTATTTCGCAATTTTTGCAGTCATATTTGACTAGTCGAAGAGGGCAGTGAAGTGGGCGGTTCGTCTTTCCAAAGCTATCTATATTTTAGAAAATAAAACTGCAATTGTTAAATGTAGAATCAAACAAAAAACAATACGTTTAAATAAATATTGACATAAATCTGATTGAAATCATTTTGTCGTTAATGTACTTACCATGAATCATGTCCCGAGGTCATATGATATTACAAAATAATTCCCTGTCAAACGGTGTGTAAATTCTACGTTGTGTCCTAGTGCCGTAAAATCTAGTGAAAAATCTCCACGTATCCCATGGTTGTCTAACATAAGCCCTTGTTCGGATGCATGGTTCGCATTGAATACAAACATCAGTTTGTCTCGTTTATTTCTGACGAGCATTAGCTGGTGCTATAGGGCTAAAGCAAAGACTGGGTTTGCTTTTATGGAAAGCTTTGATGCGCAAATTCGTGTTTGTTCAACGCAAATGTTTTTTCTTGGCTGTCGGACCGAACAATACTCTTTAACAAATACAATACTGTTTAGATAGATGTTTTCAAGGTATTTAAACCGTTTTGGTCTAGAATGTTTGCGTGATATCAGTTATCAGCAATAAGAATTAACATATTCTTTCTTTATTGTGTTTTTGTGCCTCACTTTTTTTTCCAAATCTGCTGCAAATGTTGAGTGCAATTGAGGCACTTGTCTCTTTTCTTTACCCGATGTTGAAAAAAGTCTCGATTATAATCTATGTTTTGTATTTCAAAACAAATTGAATGTTGGCATGGTGTTGTTGTTTCTCCATTTTCTCTCCGAGAGGATTTTCAAACAAAATGTACTTGTGATTTGGTCCTCTACTGTGTGTTAATTATCATCTGCTGCTGTTGTCATGATCAACAGCGTTCATGATGTTTGAACCCAGTTGTAAATGATGGCATACTGTGTTGCAACTTTTGCCAGGTTTAAGCCGAGGCCATATGTCCCCATTCGTCCTTCTATCTAAAAAACGAGAATATCGTGTTTCATTTTAATAAATCTGATTTATGTGTTCCTGTAGTAGGCTTCTACATAAGAGGCATGCTGAATGTTTTTCTTGTCCGTTATTTGACTTCTACTTGAAGTTCAGATTTAATACACTTATATTTGCTGTCTACTTTTTATCTTAATTAATATATCAACTTAGCACTACAAACACTAGATCATGAAATGTCTATGAATGAAGTATTCGTTTAACCATCATGTGGTCAAACTGTGACGTAAAACATTAATCTTGTTCAATGATGATCACGCTAATTCGTTTAGGCCCTTGCTTCAAGCGCTAAAATACCCAATGACAAAATATTGGTGCAAATAGTATTGGAATTAGGCTTGTACCGTTTATAATACAGTGTGTCGTTTATAATACATTGACATTACAAATACAGATAATAAATTGATTAATCTGGAAAAGAATCAGTTTTAAGAGTTAAAATGTGTAAAATGTAATCAATCACGTTCCCCAACTTTCATGCAGATATGATAGCAAATCGGATAAATCCACATTGATCATTAAACCTTAGGTAATAAGGATGTACATTGTAACTGATTTTCGTTCATAATGATGTGACAGCCAATTATTTTCCCTCTGCCAATTAAGATGGGGAAACTAGTCGATTATTTTTCCCCATTAAATTGGAAGAAACTATGGCTAAGCTGATTCTTTAATCCCTCTATTTTTTATTTATTAGGGGGAACTACATGTATTGATTAGCTGATCATTTAATTCCTCAATATCTATGTAAATGGTTATGATTTTCCCTTTTCGAGTAATTAATCAGGTAGCAAATATAGTTTCCCATTATGAACCAATACAGAGGGGGATCAGAGAACCAATGTTACCCCCATGATCCAATACCATAGGGTGAGCGGGAAGGAGAAGAATTGGTTAGCTCATCTCTTTCCTGGTAAAAAGACTACAAGGAAGGAGAGTTGCAAAAAACAGCTACCTGAATTATTCACTGGTAAAAAGGCTAGCTATCATTCGAGCATTCGAGTATGGCAGCAACTGCCTCTTAGCATTGTGTAAACGGGAAAGTTGCAGAGCAAATGTTAATTTAGGGCTAAGGCAAAGACAGGGTTTGCTTTTGTTGAAAGCGTTGATGTCGCAAATTCGTGTTGTTTTTTGTTCTTGGCTGTCGGATCGAGCAATCCTCTTTAACAAATACAATATTGTTTAGGTAGATCTTTTCAGGGTATTTTAAACCGTTAAGGTCTAGAATATTTTCGTGATATCAGATATCAGCAATAAGAATTAACGTACTCTTTCTTTATTGTGTTTTTATGCCTCAATTCTTTCCCAAATCTGCTGCTATTGTTGAGTGTAAATTAGACACTCGTCTCTTTTCTTTACCCGATGTTGAATACTGTCTCGATTATAATCCATATTATGCATTTCAAACAAAATGTACTTGTGATTTGGTCCTCTACTGTGTGTTTATTATCATCTGCTGCTGTTGTCATGATCACGAGCGTTCATGAGGTTTAAACGCAGTTGTAAATGATGACATACTGTCTGTGTTGCAACTTTTGCCAGGTTTAAGCCTAGGCCATATGTCCTCATTCGTCCTTCTATTAAAAAAACGAGAATATCGTGTTTCATTTTAATAAATCTGATTTATGTGTTCCTGTAGTAGACATGTACATAAGAGGCATGCTGACTATTTTTCTTGTCTGTTATTTGACTTCTACTTAAAGTTCAGATTTAATACACTTATATTTGCTGTCTACTTTTTTATCTTAATTAATATATCAACTTAGAATTACAAACACTAGATCATGAAATGTCTATGAATGAAGTATTAATTTAACCATCATGTGGTCAAACTGTGACGTAAAACATTAATCTTGTTCAATGATGATCACGCTAACTCGTTTTGGCCCTTGCTTCAAGCGCTAAAATACCCAATGACAAAATATTGGTGCAAATAGTATTGGAATTAGGCTTGTACCGTTTATAATACAGTGTGTCGTTTATAATTCATTGACATTACAAATACAGATAATAAATTGATTAATCTGGAAAAGAATCAGTTTTTAGAGTTCAAATGTGTAAAATGTAATCAATCACGTTCCCCAACTTTCATGCAGATATGATAGCAAATCGGATAAATCCACATTGATCATTAAACCTTAAGTAATAAGGATGTACATTGTAACTGATTTTCGTTCATAATGGTGTGACAGCCAATTATTTTCCCTCTGCCAATTAAGATGAGGGAACTAGTCGATTTTTTTCAATTAAAATTGAAGAAACTAAGGCTAAGCTGATTCTTTAATCCCTCTATTTTTATTTATTAGGGAGAACTATTGATTAGCTGATCATTTAATTCCTCAATATATATGTAAATGCTTATGATTTTCCCTTTTCGAGTAATTAATCAGGTAGCAAATATTTAATATAGTTTCCCATTATGAACCAATACAGAGGGGGATCAGAGAACCAATGTTACCCCATAATCTAATACCATAGGATGAGCGGGAAGGAGAAGAATTGGTTAGCTCATCTCTTTCCTGGTAAAAAGACTACAAGGAAGGAGAGTTGCAAAAATCAGCTACCTGAATTATTCACTGGTAAAAGGGCTAGCTATCATTCGAGCATTCGAGTATCGCAGCAACTGCCTCTTAGCATTGTGTAAACGGGAAAATTGCAGAGCAAATGTTAATTTAGGGCTAAGGCAAAGACAGGGTTTGCTTTTGTTGAAAGCTTTGATGTCGCACATTCGTGTTGTTTTTTGTTCTTGGCTGTCAGATCGAGCAATCCTCTTTAACAAATACAATATTGTTTAGATAGATCTTCTCAGGGTATTTTAAACCGTTTAGGTCTAGAATATTTGCGTAATAATACCCCCATAATCCAATACCTTAGGATGAGCGGGAAGGAGAAGTATTGGTTAGCTTATCTCTTTCCTGGTAAAAAACTACATGGAAGAAGAGTGGGAATAATCAATTACCTGAATTATTCACGTGTAAAAAAAATAACTATCATTCGAACATATTGGACGATATTGTGAAACGTTTCAGTTTACGTTTAAGCATTAACTGTACCATGGAATTTCCATCAATTGAGAAAGAAATTTATTGTTGTTTGTTATACAAGTAAAGTATTTGTCACGTTTAAAATAGATCTCTATCATAATATTATTTTTTTTAAATATAAACTGCTGATGATGATCATCATCACCATCATCGTTGTCCTCCTCCTCATTCATCTCCTCTTCCTCCTCCTCCTCAACATCTTACATACTCTATTAAATCGCTGAAGGAGAGTGAATCATCGACCTCATCATCATTATAATAGTCGTCATACACCATCATCTTTAATCATCACAATCCTAACAATCGCCACATTATTGTTAAAGTGATCATGTCATCATCTTCAATATAATAACAATATTATTTGATGTCATCGTCATTATGATGATACCGTTTTGATAATAATATTTCATTACATTATAATACATTGTCATATTATCAGCACCATCTTGTTCTCAACAGCCGACACATACAAACATACGCACGGGGATACACATACACACATACGCACGGGGGCACACATACACATACGCACGGGGTTACACATACACACATACGCACGGGGATACACATACACATATACGCACGGGGGTACACATACACACATGCGCAGGGGGATACACATACGCACGGGGATACACATACCGGTTCATCTAGCAATAAACACATACATAATGTACCTGTATACAATGTACACACCTATACACACACAATCATCACAGTGGACAGGGGTGGGAGCTGGGGTGGGGGCGTGCATGGAAACATCGAGTTTTATAAAAAAAAAACACTTGTCCACTTTATTAGATATTTTATATAAATTTTGTAGGTTCTATGTTTATATTTCAAGAACTTATATATTGATATCTATGATACTTAAATTCAAAACTTATGTGATTCTTAAGACTTTGGAAGTTTAGTTCAATTTACAGACATTTCATTTTAAACATGTATTGTTTAATCAAGAATGCCTATTATGCAGTCGGCCTCTTTAGAACGATTTAATTTAATCCAAATAGAAATTTCTTTTAGACAAAATTTAGATTAATGTTACTTGCCGCAAGTAATTGCTTCGGTTCTCTTAAAATGTCATATACCTTTTCACAAAATCCTAGCTTACATGTTCAATTGTTTTTTACGAAATGCACAAGATGAATATTGGTTGTTTAAAACAATTTTATGAAGAAGTATGTTTTTTTCAGGATTATTTCGTTGAATTGGTATTGAAACCATCTGAATTTAGTACTGATATTAGTTATTAAAGGATACTTATAAATAGTGTTCCATAATTTGTCCGAGGTGTTAAAAACTGTGGACCATTTCCTTTGTGATGTAAAATTTACCTCATTATAGCATCAATCAGCATACACATCCTAGGCTACTTTTGTCCTGCTTGTTATAGTAATAAGATTTAATGTCATATTAGGTAAACACATCATTGTTTTCCTAAGTTAAAACTAAAAAAGTTTACTTTTCATAAACTGGTTTATGGCACTTATTATATTGTGAAATGTTAGAAACTAGTCAAGTTCATATCTATATTGAAAGCTCACAAAACTATAAAAAAAAAACATATCCTTTAATAACATCATGAATAAAGAATATCCCTTTTCTGTACAAATCTTTACAAAAAATTGTATTTTTTAAAATTTGTTTTGATATTATGATTAAACCATAAATGATTTTCTCATATTGTTTAATTGAATTTATCAGATTAAATTATTCTTTGATACCATACTTCTAAAAATAATTCCAAAATAAATTCATAAATTCTTCAATTGTGGTTTTCATTTTATGAATACCACAGGTAGTTTACAGTAATGATAGTTCAACTATGTTTTTTATATAGATCTTCCTTACCCACGATGACTTCAGTGCTGTTATGGAAGTCTTTAAGTGAACCGTTTCTAAATTACCCTGCTGGTATGGCTTTAATATAACATCACGTTCAACTTTATCAGTTGTTCCGCACAATAGGCATTGATATAAAATGTTAATAATTGTTTTAATATCAGAGGCAAGCGGGTTAGGAAGAGCTATAAATAGATGATTTAATTGTGAAATTAGTTATGTTTTAGTAATGGTTATCGAACAAATTGGAGTGAGATTTCTTTTACACCACTTATGAGCGATTTGAGTTGAACAAGTTTCTTGCCAAAGTTTAATTGTATAGCCCTATGTAAATCAACATCATACCATATGCCTCACAGATTAAACTTTGTACTTCCCCGCAAAATATCTTTTTCTGTTGTATATTCATTATTACTGCTTGTTTCACTACCTATCCAAATTACCTGGATCTTGGTGAAATTTATTTTAAGACTTGGAAGACTGGCATAATATTTAAGTTGTTTTAGTGTTACACTAAAGAATAACAGACGTATCATTCGCAAACTGAGATAAAAGGTTTTGCTTTTTTCTACAATACCCTTGATATCGGAGTTATTTCTCAATAGTGAAAAAATAGCATAAATTACCTCCTATGTTAACTGCAGATTAACTGCAAAGCTAATATGTTTTGGAAATCTTTGATCAAGTTAATAATTAATGAGCCACTATTGAAAACAATTGAAGTTTCTGAAATGAAATTCCATGAGACAGAGTCTAAAGCTTTTTTCAAAACCAATTAACAATAAAAGACCAGAGCCCATATCCATGCAACCATTCTCGTGCTCAAGCATCTGTGCTCAAACTAGCCTTCATCTAACTCGCTTAAAACACCTCAAACGATGACAAAGTCAAATAAAAAAAAACTGAAAACATTTTTCTGCTTTAAGTCTTTTCAATGTTTCCCCAAATCCTGAACAGAAAAAGATTTTCTTATTGATTCATAACCAAAGAAAGAAATTCGGCTTGAGCACACAAACCATCTTAAGCATGAGCACGGTTTCATGCATACGGGCTGATGTATGTCATTTTCTTTGTATAATTAATTAAATCATAAATCAAACATGCATTTTCCAATATATCTACCTGGTACATTTTATTTTGTATTGTATGAAGCCGATTTGATTACTTATAATTAATTAAGGTTATTATAGTTATAAGTCTTTCTGCTTTTGTATAGGGTGCTATCTTATAAATAATACTGAGTAGTATAATGGGACATTTATTCTTTAGTTTATTACGGAGTCGATTGTCTTTCGTTATGTATGCTATAAATCCTTGTTTTGTGTAACCGACAAGTCTGCAACTGAAAAACAAAAATGAATTGACTTAGCACAAAGTGTCCAAATTGTTACCAAAATACTTAAAAACAGTCATCAGAACTAGGACTTTTATTTTCATTCATTTTAACCAGAGTTGTTGTCATGTCAGTTAAAGTCACTGGCCCTTCTTACCATAGTGATTCGATGGGAGATCATTTAGGTACAGTGTACATCATATAGAGTCAATGGATTCTCCAAGTAAACAGCCTGTATAAAAGTGTTTCTTTTTTACAAAGTTGTGTTTCATTTAGAATTTCTGTCTGTTCTTTGATAACTGAACCATCGTCCTTTTCTATTGTTGAAGTTATGTTACTGGATTAGATTCGATATTCTAGTTCAGAAAGTATTTAGTTTGCTTTTTACCTTCCTTTTTTCCTACCATATTTACCATTATTCTTTGCTCTCTGAAATTTTATAGTTCTTGTTTTTGTATCAATAATATTAAACACTGCATCTTTTCATGCCCCCGAAAAGTATCTATAATACCTTATTACTATTACTGTTAAAGTCTTACTACAATCTCTATATTTGGGGTTATTTTTCTGCCTATACATTTTATCGCCCTAGTCTTATTGTGGATGAATAACTAGATGGAAATAACTCTTACTCTGTTAAAATACTTTCAAGTCTCATGACAAGCCGGCCTGGCACTTTTCGGACCAATTAAAGAAATAAGTGTCAGTTTTTCACCTTCACTTTCGATGTTGAAAGCTGACATATTCCCATAGGCGTCCTTTCTGGAGCTTAAAATTGTATATTCTAAATTATTATCAAAACATGGCAACCACTCTTGAGTTTGAATGATAGGAATTTAAAACAAAACTGTCAATACCACTATTAGCCCGAATTGGGAATTTTACAGACATAATATTCTGTAATGTTTATTTCTCAAGTATGCCAATACGTCTGTTGTTATCTTTTGTCAATAAGACCCTGGAAATTTGCAAATACTATTGTTACATCGTGAGATTTAAAATTATGATATCGATTCATAATGCCGGTAGTGATAAATGTAGTCATTATTTTGCAATAAAGGATAACACAAGGAGTAGGGGTAAACATATATAACACGCATGAACATATGCCAAAATATAGTTCTGACAGATTTGGAACTAAAAGCCAACTTTCTTAATCAAGCCGTATAGTTTCTAGCTCGCTCTAACTTTGCACTTTGTAACCAGCTCACGACGTCATATTAATTACACACATTTCCAATACCAGGATTACACGACGCATTCTATTACCATAACCAAGTATACAAAAACAGCACTTTAATTAAATGAAATGTTTTGGAGACAAGAACAGCTTTGCACAGGTAATAATCCAATCTGGTTGTCATATTTCTGACAGCCACTACTTATATTTACATATTAAAGTAACATCAGTGAGAAGTTAAATCATATTTCAAAGTGATAAATGACCGTGCCAATCCTGGTTCTTCATGTATAGACCAATCGGCTGCTCAAGGCATCCTAGTTTTATTACTGTGAACTAGTTTCGGGACACATCATATCTCGCTTTTTTGCATGTCACTTTTTGGAAAGGTGAACATTTATCTTAGCATACAATGTGTCTTCTGTAATCATTTTCTATATACAGATGTATGTTTTAGAAATATCAGGGAATACCTAATCGTTAACAAAAGCAAACTCTGCACTCAACATCGATTAAGCTAGGGGCAAGATATGAACAAAGAAAATAATTAAATGGAGACTATTGAAAAGTGCAAGCGAATAAGACCAGTTGTTCCGGAAATATCCATTATATTTTCACAATGACAAGTGAAATGTCAAGGATAATGTCTCCCGAAAACCAGTTCAAGGTAACAAAAATAAAATGATTTAATTATCCGCATGCTCTACATATGATGAACTCGGATTGGCACATAAAAAAATGTTTATCACGTTTAAACATGATATGACTTACTACTTTGTATAATCCTACATACTTGTAGAGCAATTCAGTGTCGTGTTATACAGTAACTCGAAAGGACACATCAATAAATGAACGTATTTTATGTTGCATAATAGGAATTAAAAATAAAAAAAAATAAAATTAAGGTGTATATAGCCAAATATTTCCTGTAGAATCATTTGGCTATATGGTGACGTAAATCGACCACCATCTTTAAAGTATTCCAGTTGTTAAGAATTGATAACATGTATATCATATTAACGTGATAATAAATATATAATACAATATATGCAATTTCGTAAAAAAACGAATGTACAATTTAAGCAATCATTATTAAACGTGTACCTCTTATGAGGCAGTCCAAGTACTGATTCAGAACTGATAGAACCCAGATCTTTCAATTGAAATAATTTACATTATTATATGTTCTGATAGCCCAAGACGTACAAGGCCCAAATCTTGTAAACTTTTTTTCTTCAAACACTAATGGCATTTGTTTTTTACGAACCGAAAATTCATTTCGGATTAATGTTATGTTTTTTATTCTAATGCACATATATGTACATTTCCAATATTGGATATGCATAAACAAAAGCGTCATAATAATTGAATTTAACATATATGTTAATATCTGTATGAATCTGCTTTAAAAAAAAATGTTTGTGCATCTTGAGTGTTTCTATGGAAATACATTTCGTAAATGTTATATCACTCGACTTACGCTTAATCTATCTACATTCACAGTTTCATATAACGTCGTGTTCTGTTCATAATTCTAGACTATTGGATTGACTTCAAAAAGTAAATCAAAACGTTTCAACTGTTGCACAGTGAAATGCTTTAGACGCGTTAAAGGCCCAACATACGTAACTTCAGGAAATTTCATGTTGATAAACATGCAAAAATAAGCCTTAAACGAAGTAAACCTGAGCGGTAACGAACAAGAAACTCTTGACAGGAAAATCCAAAGAATGGAAACTAATTCAGGTGGGGCCCACTTCAATAACAAAACAAAGCTAGAAGACAGTTCGAAATGGACGTGTGTTTACAAATACCAAGTTTCAACTGCCGCTGTACCGGTAACCGCGTAGGAATTCATCATGCATATTGCTGATATCAGTTAATCGCAACTAAATCTATAAATACAAAAAGTTATTAAGCTTGATTTTCGATTCAAATTTTGCCGAAAGTTACGTATATTGGGCCTTTACACAATTTAAACAGTGTAACTAGTATACATGTACATGTAGTTATGCTGTTTATTCCATGTGCTATTGTAAAGAAGCAATAAGTTTAGATTTACAATGTTTCTCCATCCCCGGTAAACCCCGACATGTCCAATCGGTAATTGTTCGCGGCGTCCCCAATGGTAAACGTGTTGTATTTGGCATATGCAGTGTTGTCTTCGAAATCTTCTATGTCAATTCTCAGTTCAGTATCATCGTCTGACGTGTAAGCGTGCAGTGTTTCTGAACCTGCCAAAATATTTAAACGTAGTTAAATTGCGACAAAGTTGAATGATTATTGAGATCGAAAACAAAACATGTTATTATAACAACATGAAGATCAGCTTACTTTCGTCTATATAATTGTTTCTAGATTCATTTATTGCAATACTATTTAGGGAAAGACTTATTCACATTCTCGGCATATTGCATCAGGATTTACATGTACCAAGGGGTCCTAGAAAAAACATGTGGTGCATTCACCTGATTGTTTGCTACGAGCATCCGTAAGAATGTCACTGTTGGTATTATTTAAACTCACCTAACCAAAACTCATGATTAACGTCACCAAAGCCTTCTCTATATTAGTCCAATCCTCTGTTAAGTCAGTGGCGCCGTCTCTACGTCTCTGAAACACCTGTTCAAGTATAATGAATATATTGTAGCGCTGACTCATTGGCTGTACACAGAAATTATCAATCGGTTGACTTTAACATTGGGATAAACATTTAGATTTTGCAGTGAAAATTAAAAAATTTGAAGTGAAAATATAAGATTTTGTAGTAAAAAAATAAGGTCAATTATACGCACTCGTTAAAATATAGAAAAAAATCTGCCATATTCGTGAAATATATTTGATATTAAACGGCAAACCATTGGATATCTTCTTTTTAAATACGGTACTTCAATCATATCTAATATAACTAATTATCCAATGATTTTACGCAGAATGCGCCTCCCTGATTGTTTGAGGTTTTTCCATGCCTCTATGAAAAAAAATGGCGCGAGAAATGTGATGTCACAATATGGTAATTGGCATTGCGTATTGATTTATAAAAAATGAATCGTTGTTAGATCAGTCAAATTGTACATACACATGTCTTAAATCTGAAGATAAGTTCCAAAAATAGTTATAAGCGTTTATGTCAATTAGTGTTTTAGTTTCATAGGTTCATACAGTTTGCAAATAATTGTTATTCCATACCCCAATGAAACTAAAATAAAAAATGTCATCTATGCTTTATTGATTTTCTTATTTGTTATTTAGATTATAAAACTTCATATCCTTATATTTCATTAGAGTAAAGATTGGCTTTCTTTTAATTATAATCATTGTCACTCTAAGTGATTGTTTTTAGGTTCGGTTACAACTTTGAAAATTACAAATTAAAACCTTGTTCCAGGACATACCTTGTTCTGTTTAGACTGCATCATACCACATTTACATTTAAAAAAGCAAAACACAAATATGTTAATTATATTTATCGCACACACAATATAAGCCACTAGCCATTTTCCACTTTATCACATAATCCTAGACAACAAAAATTAAGAAATATCTTTACTATAAATGGAGGATCTTACACGGATGTCGATGTAATATGGAATTTATTAAACGAGTTAAATAATTTAATATGTCACGATCCTTTATGCGAGTGACATATCAAATTATCTTACTCGTTTAATAAATTGGAATTGATATCAAATATGTCAACAGTACCTCTGTATTAATTAAGATTTGTAGAATCGGTTTTTTCACCGCCCTAAAATAATTGATGCTATTAAAGTAACTATGGATTTGTATGATCTTTCAGTAGCATAGATCAATTTCAATGCAAACACAAAAGTTGTCAATATAATCACATTCGCTCTTTTAATGATAGAGCAAACAGTATTTCTGGCTAATAACTAAATATAACAACATTTGAAATTGAATAATTGATACAATCGCATACACTGGGCGGCCGTCCTTAAATGACCCTGGATGTTAATAGGACCTAAAAAAAATCAACCAACCAACAAATGAATAAAATGGTCAGGGCAAATGCTTACGTCAGATAGACAACGCAGTCTTTTCCTTTTCAGCTTAATGCGGCAAATAGACTTTGGTTGTACACACGTCATAATTCTGTAAGCGTACGAATGATTTACGATAAGAAGCTGAACCATACTAGATGGGAAATCTTCGTTTTGTTTTGGGAATTTCCATCGATTGCATTATCTACCGAAATACTAACGAAGTGGGATTCCTGATCATAGTCAACGCTTTTTTACTGCCAATAAAAAATCTTAGAACATTACATCCTCACATGCGCAATGCGTGACGTTAAGGCTTTTATAATAAAACCAACCGTAATGTTGACCTGTATGTTTTTTATCGGACTTTGATATGCTCAGATTTTTTTTTAAATCTCAAATAATAAATAAAAGAATACCGATGCGTTAACAAAATCATAATCCAGACTCAGAATCGATTAAACAAGGTGTAAAATATGAACAAAGGAAAGATTTACATGGAGACCCTTGTAAAAGTACAAAAAATAAGATCAGGTGTTCCGGAAGAGTAAGCGTCTTCCCAAGTAAACATCAAGTTCTCAAAATGAGATCCGAGTTGAATAGACATGTTTAGGAGGGTTGTTCAAGATTGATTAAAAGAATTTTCGAGTTTTTTAAAATCCACATCCCATTAATTCCACTTCTGGAGTATACACAATAAGACTGAAGCCCTGATTTTATGGTACTAAGAATGGTAGTAAGCAGTTTCACTTACTAGAGCAAATGCAATGACAAAGTAATACAGAACTATGTGATATTGCTGATCATACGACCATAAATATGTAAAAAATGCACATACTTTTGTTTTATATGTATGTTTTTTCGGGCCTTTCTATAATGGGGCTGACATGTAACCGACTCATCAGGATAATGCTTGTTTGTAAAATGATTATTATATATACATCATTTCATCTTTAAACTTTCAACTTTATACCGCCAAATATAAGTTTGTGGAATCATCTTCGAGATTCCGACTCCCTACAAAAATCCTTTTCATTGATAAGTTTACCTTAGTTTTCTACCGTTTTTGTTTTTAAATTATTTACTTATTTGAGCAATCGCTAAAGCTCGTGGCATGTGTAGCTTTTGAAGAGTAAATTTGATGGACGTGACAGTTACAGGATATGACTTAAATGGACATGGCGGATGTCATTGACAAAACAGAGAACGCGCAATATTCTGGACGTATCATTTTGTTGTTGTTTATTTGTTTATTTTTGTTTCAAAATGCTCTCTTGTATAACTTCCTCTTTTCGTATTTTGCCCCTACATATAGTTTAATAGTTTTTGACCTGAGATCATGGTTCGAATGAGGGTGATAAGCTTAGCGTATTTTTCAAACGTTAATAATTATGTTTATATACAAGGTGAAATCTAACAATTTCCTATGTATGTTGACACTGTATCAACTTTGATATGTGCAAAGTTGTGCCTAAATATATAAGTTCATTGTATAGTTACAGGATAATTAAAATTTGAGCTAATCACTGATTACCCTAATCAAGTTTTGAACAACCGGGCTCTGTTGTTTATGCTGGCTCACCAGAGGATAGTTTGATTGAAAGATGTCTAGGATCATTTCAAAAATCACACGTGAAGTAGAAACTTATACAAGACATTCAATTTAGAGATTGTACACCAAAAAACATTTCATAACTTCCCTGGACAAGGAACTCGCGACTTCATGTTAAAAATTTGACGAACGCCTTATGTAAATGCCAAAAAACGATTTGATTTGTGAACCTTCTTGGCTTAATCATGTGATGTTACATGCATCGTGACAGTTGAATAGCATTACAACGATTATGATAAATTGCGATGCGTGCAATTTTACATAGTTTCATAACTGATTTTTTTAACAATAGTAATATATTACGAAATGCCTTTATATAAGGTGAGTACTGTTATTGGTGCCAGTTTTATCAACGTGATGTATGAGAGGTGCAACTTCAGTTTTAAATCAACGAGGAGAGTGCGTTTGTACTAAGCAGGTTTGCTTTGTACATTCAAAATGATTTTACTTATATTTTTTAAAATTAGCTTTAATGCTTTAGTAACTCCGAACTCAATGTGTAAGTGAAACAAGAGCGTGCATTTATTGTGAACTTAAATATGATAGTTTGTGATATTTTAATTGTATATATATTATATTATTTGATTTGCTGTGTTATATTGTAAATACATTTGATAATACTTTAAGATTTACATACTGATTCTTAGCTTAAATTATTTGCTAAAGATTCAAGATGGAATATATATTTTTTAAATATTACAACTATTGTATGATACGCGCAATTTTAACATATTAGAAAGTACGATCTGCACATTTCTCCTATGTTAAAGGCAATAATCATTGACCTGAAAATAGTTTTCCATGAATACAATAGTTGTAATTTTTATTTAAATATCACACATATATATTTCATTGTATTACATATACACTAAATATTTCAGGTCGCTCTACAACTCCATCACCGTCAACATTGGAAAAGTCATAACGCAACGGGAGTAAATCGTGTGTAATTTTCCAGGAATACAATAGTTGTTATCACCACCTATATCATCAAAAACATCTTTCCTGGCGATTATCAATATCAACGGGGATACCAGAAACCATAGATCTACGTCAAGCGTGTTGAAGTGAACCAAGCGGTATTTACATAAAAACACAAATGATCAAGTCAATGATTATTGCCTTTAACATACGAGAAATGTGAAAATCATACTTTCTAATATGTTAAAATGTAAACATGTACATATATAGGCCATAGCTTAGACGACACAATGTCGTTTAAGATGTTATGCCTATGGATGCAAACGAAGAGGCAGAAAGCAAGCACAATAAATCAACAATATCGAGACCATCTTCCTCGGGGAATTTGATGAATGATCGATAACATTCATCGGAATTCGTTTTCTATCAGACCAAAGTTAAATTCACAAATCAAGAATTCAACACGAGCGAAAGTGGGGAAAAATGACAGAGAACAAAATACGTTCATGGTTAGAGAAAATTTAAATACTGCAAACTGTCTGTCGTTGTCTGTGTCTTACAATTGAAACTGTTTCCTTGATTTCGACTTTTTCTCGGATAATTCTAAGACTTAACTAATGTCTAGATCCAGAAACTCTATATATTAATTTTTAATCAACTTATGAATACTTCAGTGACATCCGGAATATTATGAAGTATTTTTGAGTATGTACTTCCGGATGGATCCATTGACATGAAATGGGAATTATTTTACAAATATTAGCTGGTTGAAGCTGATATAATACTTGTGAGCCGCAAAGAGTAAATATTTCGCAAACAATGAAAACAACTTATCAGAAAAACGTCATCGGAAAAAGTTAACATACTTAAATGTGCAGAAACAGTTACAAAGTACAAAGGAAAGTGATACTGAAAAGGACGACCATTAGAGGAATTTACGTTTTAAATTGCTCCAAATACAAATATACATTCTCGTAAGTATGTACATAAGCAGACAGGAATACAGGGCTTACAATGTAACGGATAACAAGATGACGTGCACATGTATGTATAGCATATATGTTGATCAATAATGAATTAGTCAGTGTCTTTGTCTTTTGAAATATCTACAGATGCCTGTCGTGTGAAACAGCTACTAATGTCGGTAGTCTTAGCATATTTAAGGGAAGTTAATTCATACGAAGTTTGTATTATCTCCGGTATTTTATTATTATGAAAACTGATTGTTGTGTTAAGGGCTAGGTGCAGCTATATTGGTTGTTACTTGGTTGAAAAGGGTAATATTGATATTTCAATATTTCCTTTATTATTAGCTTTATCCAATTATGTTTAATATTGATATTTTAAAAATCTATACTTACAAAACAAAATATTAAGTAATTAATATCCAAATAGAAGTGCACAAATATTTTTTCATATTGTTATTTAAAACATTTTAAAAAATAATAATAAAGTACATCGTAACTGCAATGTTCATTGAATGATAGCCCAGTGTTAACATTTCAATATTAGTCTGTTAATCAGAGTATCAGGGAGACATTTCTAAAATTTGATCCTGATGTGATCGATGTTTAGAATGTGAGTAAGTTGTCATACTTGTGACGAGTAGGTTCTCTTCTTCTGCGGTTCTCAAGCGAAAGAGATATCTTTTCAAAAAACGAAGGCTATATCATTCCATCATTCTGTATATATTAATGAAACAAAAAAATGATTTTCATTGTTTTTGTTATCTTTTGCAGTATTCTGCAAACGTGCACGCGTTTTGGGGCATATAACTAAAAACATCTGAAAAACAACCAAACGTACCACAATTTTGGTTGAAATTATTCATTCTTCATCACAAAGTACACTTGGTAGTCTATTTTGGTGACGTATTTTGCAGTTTTTAGTAAAATAACACGTTTTGGTAAAAACGCCTCTGCCATATTGAATTGTCCAGAACCTAGTCCTTAACATGCAAAAATTATAAGCAGACCCCCGAAATGAAATGTTAAGCTGTTGTAATCTGTCTCAATATGACCAGAATACCACTGCACCATAGGTTTAAATATGTCAGTAGTCAAAGTTCAATTAAGAGGATTGAATTCAATCTAAATTATCCGGTAGTTTTTTACGATAACAATTGGTTGATGTTTTAACATGCATACGTTTTATTTATTGAGTTTATAAAACTGTATTTATTCATTAAATGGCAAATTTATAACCAATACAGACCACTAACAAGAATTGGAAAACGTGTACAACGTACTAAAAGCATTATGTTTCCTTAAATCAAATATTACATGCATAGAAAACTGTATTACATATATTATTGTGATATGAAATAACTAACAGAGGAAAAGGGAAAGCTTAATGCGACTTATTAGTCCCAATTTCTTTTTAGTATTACAATAATTGGCTATAGACTTTCCTTATAACATGTACTTATAATTAATCACTGTTAATTGATATAATCAGTCCCAATACGATTTTGTCACAGTATCTTGACTAACACAAATAATTGGAAAGCCAGGTGAAAATATCACTTAAACTAAATTACTTTAAATTAAGGTGAAGGGTCAGATTGTTAAATTATGTTATTATTATATTAGTCTTTATTGAGATATAAAAGGTGTCAATATTGATAAATTGTATTAAAAACTAGTATGCATGTACATTGGTAATCTTGCAAAGACTGATCTGTACATTGTTAAACTGCCTTTTGTTTGGTTGATGTTTATTGTATCCAGCACAATAATAGAATTTTTATTTATACTAAACATGGAATAACTTTTAATTTTAGCAAACGTTTTGGCATACTGTTATTTATTCTGTTAATGTCAACCCCTAACGTTTGCGAGTTAATTTGCTTAAATGAGAACTTTGAAGTTCAGAAAGTATATAATTATAATGGAAATAATCAATTGATAATAATTAATCAATTAGTCAATGTTTTGTATTAATGAAATTAAATGGCTGAGTTGAAAGTTGATATGAAATTTGACTAGATATTGGTGATAAGTGGACTGATTTGACCAAAAGCTATCTATATTTTAGAAAATAAAACTGCAATTGTTAAATGTAGAATCAAACAAAAAAAAAAAAATACGTTTAAATAAATATTGACATAGATCTGATTGAAATCATTTTGTCGTTAATGTACTTACCATGAATCATGTCCCTAGGTGATATGATATAACAAAATAATTCCCTGTCAAACGGTGTGTTAATTCTACGTTGTGTCCTAGTGCCGTAAAATCTAATGAAAAATCTCCACGCATCCTATTGTTGTCTCACATAGGCCCTTGTTCGGATGCATGTTTTGCATTGAATACAAACCTCAGTTAGTCTCGTTTGTTTCTGACGAGCATTAGCTGGTGCTATAGGGCTAAAGCAAAGACTGGGTTTGCTTTTATGGAAAGCTTTGATGCGCAAATTCGTGTTTGTTCAACGCAAATGTTTTTTTCTTGGCTGTCGGACCGAGCAATACTCTTTAACAAATACAATACTGTTTAGATGGATATTTTCAAGGTATTTAAAACCGTTTTGGTCTAGAATGTCTGCGTGATATCAGTTATCAGCAATAAGAATTAACGTACTCTTTCTTTATTGTGTTTTGTGGCCTCAATTCTTTACCAAATCTGCTGCAATTGTTGAGTGCAAATTGGGCACTCGTCTGTTTTCTTTACCCGACGTTGAAAAATATCTCGATTATACCCCATGTTACTCATTTGAAAACAAATTGCATGTTGGCATGGCGTTGTTGTTTCTCAATTTTCTCTCCAAGAGGATTTTGAAACAAAGTGTACTTGTGATTTGGTCCTCTACTGTGTGTGAAATATCACCTGCTGCTGTTGCCATGATCAATAGCGTTCATTAGGTTTGAACGCAGTTGTAAAAGATGACATAATGTCTGTGTTGCAACTATTGCCAGATTGAAGCCGAGGCCATATGTCCTCATTCGGCTTTCTTTTTAAAAAAACTTGAATATCTTGTTTCATTTTCACAACTGGTATTATATCTGATTTATGTGATCCTGTAGTAGGCATGTACATAGGAGGCGTGCTGAACTGTTCCCCAACTTTCATGCAGGTATGATAGCAAATCGGATAAATCCACATTGATCATTAAACCTTACGTAATAAGGATGTACATTGTAACTGATTTCCGTTCATAATGATGTGACAGCCAATTATTTCCCCTTTGCCAATTAAAAGCGTCGAAGTCGCAAATTCGTGTTTATTTTTTTACTTTGCTGTCGGCTCGAGCAATCCTCTTTAACAAATACAATATTGTTTAGATAGATCATTTCAGGTTATTTTAAACCGTTAAGGTCTAGAATATTTTCGTGATATCAGATATCAGTAATTAGAATTAACGTACTCTTTCTTTATTGTGTTTTTGTGCCTCAATTCTTTTCCGAATCTGCTGCTATTGTTGAGTATAAATTAGACACTCGTCTCTTTTCTTTACCCGATGTTGAAAACTGTCTCGATTATAATCTATGTAACGCATTTCAAACAAAATGTACTTGTGATTTGGTCCTCTACTGTGTGTTAATTATCATCTGCTGCTGTTGTCATGATCAAAAGCGTTCATGAGGTTTGAACGCAGTTGTAAATGATGACATACTGTCTGTGTTGCAACTTTTGCCAGGTCGTTCTTCTATTTAAAAAAACGAGAATATCGTGTTTCATTTTAATAATCTGATTTATGTGTTCCTGTAGTAGGCATGTACATAAGAGGCATGCTGAATTTTTTTCTTGTCTGTTATTTGACTTCTACTTAAAGTTCAGATTTAATAAAGGTATATTTACTGTCTACTTTTTCTTCTCTTAATTAATATATCAACTTAGAGCTACAAACACTAGATCAATAAATGCCTCTGGGTGAAGTATTTATTTAACCATCATGTCGTCAAACTGTGACGTAAAACATTAATCGTGTTCAATGATGATCACGCTAATTCGTTTAGGCCCTTACTTCAATCGCTAAAATACCCAACGACAAAACAGTGGTGCAAATAGTATTGGAATTAGGCTTGTACCGTTTATAATACATTGTGTCGTTTATAATACATTGACATTACAAATACAGATAATAAATTGAAGAATCTGGAAAAAAATCATTTTTTTAGAGTTAAAATGTGTAAATTGTAATCAATCACGTTCCCCAACTTTCATGCCGGTATGATAGCAAATCGGTTAAATTCATATTTATCATGAAACCTTATGTAATAAGGATGTAAATTGTAACTGATTTTCGTTCATAATGGTGCGACAGCCAATTATTTTCCCTCTGTCAATTAAGATTGCGAAACTAGTCGATTCTTCTTTCCCATTAAATTGGTAGAAACTATGGCTAAGCTGATTCTTTTATCCCTCTATTTTTATTTATTAGGGAGAACTATTGATTAGCTGATTATTAAATTCCTCAATATTAATGAAAATACTTACGATTTTCCCTTTTCGAGTAATTAATCAGGTAGCAAATATTTAATATAGTTTCCTCCCTATGAACCAATACAGAAGGGGATCAGCGAACCAATGTTACCCCCATAATCCAATACCATAGGATGACCGGGGAGGAGAAGAATTGGATTACTCATCTCTTTCCTGGTAAAAAGACTACATGGAAGGAGAGTAGGAAGAATCATCTACCTGAATTATTCACTGGTAAAAAAGCTAGCTAACATTCGAGCATATTGGACGATATTGTGAAACATTTCAGTTTAAGTTTAAGCATTAACTGTACCACGGAGTTTCCATCAATTGAGAAAGAAATTTATTGCTGTTTGTTATACAAGTAAAGTATTGGTCACGTTTAAAATAGATCTCTATCAAAATATTATTTTTCAAAACATAAACTGCTGATAGTAACTATATTTAGATACATATCAAGTATTCAGAAAACAAACAAATTTGTTTTCCTAGGGTCATTAAAAATAAGTTGTCATATATGTGTTTTTTTTTAACGTTTTATTTTTTCCACATTCTTTTCACAATTACGTCGCATTAAAATATCAAAACATCAAAACACACGAAATTATCGTTTTGCCATCATCATCATCATCATCATCATCATCATCATCATCGTTGTCCTTCTCCTCCTTCTCCTCCTCAACATCTTACATAATCCATCTACTCGCTGAAGGAGAGTGAATCATCGACCTCATTATAGTCGTCATACACCATCATCTTTAATCATCACAATCCTAACAATCACCACATTATTGTTATTGTGATCATGTCATCATCTTCAATATAATAACACTATTATTTGATGTCATCGTCATTATGATGATACCGTTTTGATAATAATATTTCATTACATTATCATACAATGTAATACTATCAGCACCATCTTGTTCTCAACAGCCGACACATACACACATACACAGATACACACATACATGAACACACATACGCACGGGGGTACATATACACACATACGCACGGGGATACACATACACACATACACACGGGGGTACACATACACACATACGCACGGGGATACACATACACACATACGCACGGGGATACACATACACACATACGCACGGGGAAACACATACCGGTTCATCTAGCAATAAACACATACTAGATACAATGTACACACCTATATATACACAATCATCACAGTGGACAGGGGTGGGAGCTGGGGTGGGGGCGTGCATGGAAACATCGCGTTTTATAAAAGAAACCACTTGTCCACTTTATTAGATATTTTATATGAATTTTGTAGGTTCTATGTTTATATTTCAAGAACTTATATATTGATATCTATGAGACTTAACTTCAAAACTTATGTGATTCTTAAGACCTCGGGAGTTCAATTTACAGACATTTCATTTGAAACATGTATTGTTTAATCAAGAATGCCTATAATGCATTCGGCCTCTTTAGAACGATTTAATTTAATCCAAATAGAAATTTCAATCAAATCTTATCTGTACAAATCTTACAGAAAATCGTATTTTTTAAAATTTATTTTTTATATCATGATTATGCCATAAATGATTTTCACATATTGTTGAATGAAATTATCAGATTAAATCATTCTTTGATACCATGCTTCCAAAAAATTTTCCAAAATAAATGCATACATTCTTCAATTGTGGTTTTCATTTTATGAATGCCACAGGTAGTTTACAGTAATGATAGTCCAACTAGGTTTTTTTATATAGATCCCCCTTACTCACGATGCCTTCAGTACTGTTATGAAAGTCTTTAAGTGAACCATTTTTAGTGAACCCTGCTCGTATGGCTTTATTATAACATCACGTGTAACTTTTTCAGTCGTTGCGCACAATATACATTGATATAAAATATTAATAATTGTTTTAATATAAGAGACAAGCGGGTTCGGAAGAGCTATAAATAGATGAGTCTGTCCTTCGATAACTGGCCATCGTCCTTTTCTATGGTTGGGGTTATTTTACTGGATTAGATTCGAGATTCCAGTTCAGAAAGTATTTAGTTTGCTTTTCACATTCATTTATCCATTTTACTAGGAAACTATCATATTTCCAATTTTCTTCAGTATCATTGTTTGTTTTCTTTTCAAAACATGGGTATGAATAGTCTTATTTCTTATTTATAACAATAGGGTTTCTACAAAGTGAACCTTTTCGTATCAGGTATTAAATCTCTTAAAGTGTCTATAATACCTAACTACTGTTAAATTCCTACTAAAATCTCTAGTTTTGGGGTTATTTTTCTGCAGATACATGTTATCGCCCCAGTCTGATTGTAGTTCAATAACTAGATTGAAAAAAAAGTTTGCTAACTCTGTTAAAATAATTTCAAGTTTTTAACAAACCGGCCTGGCACTGTTAGGACCATTTAAAACAAGAAGTGTCAGTTTTTCACCTTCACTTTCGATTTTGAAAGCTGACATATTCCCATAGGCGTCCTTTCTGGAGCTTAAAATTGTATATTCTAAATTATGATCAAAACAGGGCAACCACTCTAGAGTTTTAATGATGGGAATTTAAAACAAAACTGTCAATACCACTATTAGCCCGAATTAATGTTTCCTTTTCTGCTTTAAAGTGGGAATTTTACAGACAGAATATGCTGTAATGTTTATTTCTCAAGTATGCCAATACGTCTGTTGTTATCTTTTGTCAATAAGACCCTTGAAATTTGCAAATACTATTGTTACATCGTGAGATTTAAAATTATAATATCGATTCATAATGCCGGTGGTGATAAATGTAGTCATTGGTTTGCAATAAAGGAGAACACGAGGAGTAGGGTAAACATATATAACACGCATGAGCATATGCCAAAATATAATTTTGACAGATTTGAAACTTAAAGCCAATTTTCTTAACCAAGCCGTATAGTGTCTAGCTCGCTCTAACTTAGCACTTTGTAACCAGCTCACGACGTCATATTAATTACAAACAGTTCCAATACCAGGATTGCACGACGCATTCTATTACCATAACCAAGTATACAAAAACAGCACTTTTATTAAATGAAATGTTTTGGAGACAAGAACAGAGTTGCACAGGTAATAGCCCGATCTGGTTGTCAAATTTCTGACATTAATTGATGTGTAACATACATTGGCTTACCTATAAATTTAATTGTGAGCTAGCGAACTACGTTGAATATGCACACAGAATTGAAAGAAATATACAGCATCTGCTATAACGCCCTATTAAGCGTGAATAAACTACAGTATTCTCTAAAGCGATTTACATAGATAAACATGTTTAACCAAGCAACACAGTATACAATACAATGAAGGTTAATCGAAACATGTTATGCTTAAATGGATGTTAAATATATAACAACCACTACTTATATTTACATATTAAGGTATACATCAGTGAGAAGTCAAATCATATTTCAAAGTGATAAATGAGCGTGCCAATCTGGGTTCTTCATGTATAGACCAATCAGCTGCTTAAGGCATCCTAGTTTTATTACTGTAAACTGGTTTCGGGACGCATCATATTTCGCTTTTTGCATTTTTTGGAAAGGTGATTATCTTAGCATACAATGTGTCTTCTGTTATCATTTTCTATATACAAATGTATGTTTTAGAAATATCAGGGAATACCTTAGCGTCAACAAAACCAAACTCTGAACTCAACATCGACTAAAGTAGGGGCAAGATATGAACAACGAAAATAATTAAATGGAGACTATTGAAAAGGTACAAGCGAATAAGACCAGTTGTTCCGGAAATATCCATTTTCTTTTCACAATGACAAGTGAAATGCCAAGGGTAATGTCTCCCGAAAACCAGTTCAAGGTAACAAAAATAAAATGATTTAATTATCCGCATGCTCTACATATGATGAACTCGAATTGGCACATACAAAAGTTTATCACGTTTAAACATGATATGACTCACTACTTTGTATAATCCAACATACTTGTGGAGCAATTCAGTGTCGTGTTATACAGGAACTCGAAAGGACACATAAAAAATGAACGTATTGTATGTTACATAATAGGAATTAAAAATTAAAAAAATAAAATTATTGTGTATTTAGCCAAATATTTCAAGTAAAATCATTTGGCTATATGGTGACGGAAATCGACCACCATCTTTGTAGTCCTGTGTATATTGTTATGATGTCTTAGATTGGATAATATTAAATAAGCAGATGAATGTATTATTGATAAACAAAAAAATGTAATTGTGATATTTTCTGTCGTGAATTTGTAATTCTATTAAATGACATATTTCAGTTTAAATCATAATTCATTTCTCTTTTATATAAATTCAGCAGTATAACCCAGGTTACAACGACAGCACATCCGTTATTGGATGTAACGCTAAAAATATCAAAGCGTGAACGCCACAATTTACTGAACCCAGACAAAATATCACCAAACGGAAGATTTCCATGGAAATCAATTGAAAAAAAAGAAGGGAATATTTTGATACCGATGTTGGTCCCATATACGATTTTATCTTGTTACACACTGAAACACATTGAGACAATTGCTGGTATCCGGCGACATGTTAAGTAACTTTTTGAGCTACAAATATATTTATCCTAAAATATTTTTTCCTGTTTATGCCATGAAAGTGTATTATGTTTAATTGCTGATTATTCGTATAAGATATACATTGTATAACTTTTCATTTTGTCATATTCAAGTTTTAGTTCAAACTCCTCATTAACGCTAGATGTGCTTGTCATCAAAAGCCTTAATTCCAAAGTTTGTGACAGTTGAAATGTATAATATCTAAAATTTACGGTGCATTCTACAATAATTAAATAATTTAAAGCACATTAATTAGAATTATAATTTCATTCTTCTGATTCGAGAATATTTGAATAGATCTAAAGTATGTGTCGTCTAACGATATTACACATGAAGCTGCAGCATACGACTTGTGTGTTACGTCATCATTAAACATCGACCTTTTAAAGATGACGTAACATACACATATGCTGCGCCTATTAAATTTAGTAATAGAGATACAGTTTGCCGGAAAAAAATAGGGGCCAAAAGGCTTAAATACTAAATTTCTAAACTAATGTAGAAGCAGAAGGGTCAGGTGCGTAAAACCCCTTTTATTTATGAGGTTAGAAATAATTCTGTATAAGTTTTAATCGTGTACTACGAAAATGTGTATATTATGTACCGTGCCACTACTCAAATGTGATTAACTGTATCAAAATATGCTGCACCTTTTAAGTTTAATAATAGATAGAGTGTACCGAAAAATGAATTAAATTGCATCATACAGCTGTTTCGTCCTCCTTGGACTCATCAGTGATGCTAAAGATAACAAACTAATATATGGCTGATATCTCCCCTTAAGAAGCTACAGAGGAGCAACATCCGACTTCATTACTAGTGCAGTTAATCTTTATGAGGAAGTTTCTTTGATGTAAATCAAATGAACACCGATCGAAATTATAATTAAATATGCTAGGTAGCAGAGAGCGGAAACAAACGTAACCCAATGAAATATCGAAGACAAGTACATGTCGAAATATTCTGTATCTTTATGTGATATGGAGATGGGCGATTTTGAGTACGCTCATTAGTGTTCTCCCTTGTTGACAATGATGTCTCGGTTCTTATTTTGAGACTTATGTTTACTGAGATGAGACCAATATTTACATGGCGAGTGTCGTCGATGAAGCAGAAGGCGCTTACTCTTCCGGAGCACCTGGTCTTATTATTTTTGTACGTTTACGAGGGTATCCATTTGAAACTTTCCTTCGTTCATATTTTGCCTCTCTTTTAATCGATTTTGAATTCGGATTATGGTTTTCTTGGCGCTTTAGTTTTCTCTGGTTTGTTTTAATTTTAGTAGTATTAGTTCCTATAGCTAACATTTACTGTATAAAGTAACCTGCTTGGTAAACTTTTATATAACTGGTTTAGCTACCTTTACAACCCTAAAACATTATAATTATAAGCAGAATCAGGTTTTTCAATGAATGTAGCAGTAAAAATGTTTCAGTACACTGCTCATAAGGGATACGGTGAGCACAAAGACGACCTGATCTATTCAGGATAATACCGTAAACCTACTTATTTTTGCGGCGACTTATTTTCGCGTTTTCATATAAAACGACTGCTTCACTATTTCGCGGCGATTTAATTTCGCGATAAATACGGTCATACATGTTATGTACAGTGCATTACTGTACTTTTACAGTTTGCATACCCCTAATTGAAACTATTTTGCGCCGATTAATTTTCAATCCTCCGCGAAATACGCGAAAATTAATCGCAAGCGAAAATAAGTTTCTTTACAGTAGCCGTCGCTATCCAGAAGACGGATAGCCTCGGGAAATGAAACAATCAACCAACCGAATATACATTGTACTGTATTGTTCGTGTGTCCTCGATAGACGATAACAATGTAACACCCACTTAGGAGGCAGCATTTACATAATAAGGTTTTTGATAAAAAGATACATTAAAACAAAAACAATGTTTGTTATTACTACGATCAAACAGATTGATATTTATTACATGTATTTTTATCAATAAAATATACCCAATAAAGTTTTTATCTTAAAAACAAAATAAAAAAAATATAAATAGCATGTGACAGTTGGTGATGGTTTCCAACATATACAGAGACAGCATAGAGATACTTCATATATATTTCTCTACATTCATTGTATACCCACAGACAGCTTACCAAACATTGGTATCTTATACAGCATAGCAAGGTAACATTGTTCCTGACAACCATACAGTCATGAAATCATCCGTATTGCTGTTGCTCATGGTGACGATTCAGCTCGTATCTGCTCATTTGGAAGCTGATCCTTGGGGAAGTATGCGTTTTCTTAAAATGATTATTAGAAAATTATTAAAAACAACACGTGCGCGCTGTTGGCCTTTATCGTAACCTCTGTGTTTACAGTAATATCAATGTCCTTCCATTGCTCTTCTCTGTATGTAATTAGGTGTTTGATATTGTTTTCTTATTTCTCTTACATTCTGGGATAAACTATCGTAATTGATTTGGTCTCTAGAGCTTGATCACAATAACATGTCTTCTTTGTTCACAGATATCCTAACTTCTCTCAAAATATGTTGTATCTTTGTGTGATATGAAGATGGACGACTTTGAGTTTGTTCAATAGTGTGTTCCCTTATTGTGATCGACAATGATCACTCGATTCTCATTTTGAGAACTTGATGTTTACTAGGATGTGACCAAGATTCATATGGCGGGTGTCGTCGATGAAGCAGAAGACGCTTACTCTTCCGGTCCACCTGGTCTTATTCCCCTGTGCTTTTACGAGGGTCTTTATGTGCATCTTTCCTTTATTCATATTTTGCGTCTAGTTTAATCGATTTTGAGTTCGGATTATGATTTTGTTAACGCTTTGGTATTATCTAATTCATTTTGCTATACCCAACATTTACTGTATAAAGTATCCTGCTTGGTAAAATGTCACTTTCATATAACTTGTATGGCTACCTATACAATCCTAAAACATTATATGTTGTCTTAAAATTATACTGTAAACCTACTTACTTTTCACACCTATTTTCGCGTTTTTATATAAAACGACTATCTCGCAGTTTCGTGATAAATACGGTCATAAATATGATGTTATAACATACTAATGATATACAACATTTGCTATAGCGCCATATCTAGCTAACATAAGCCACTCTAAAGCGCTTTACAGTACATAGATATACAATTCTCATACAATCAATGCAATTAACACATACAGTTCTATCATATACAATTCTGAGGAGTTCGCAGGAGCTGCCTTATCAGGCGCTAACTACTTGTCCTATACCACCTGGCTAATGTCTCCATATGTGTGTGTATGTATGTGTGTGTGCTGGAGATGAGATGTTTCACACGGCATCTTTGAGAGTGCCACCTCACTTGAATGCTACAGCAACAGATACTGTAATATCAACCCCAGACCATTTTATACTCTGAATGTTCCATGCGTAAGACGATTACGGGGATCGAACCCCGGCCCCCTGCATGGAAGGCTAGAATGTTAACCACTTGACCAATCCGCCCATGTACAGTGCGGTACAGTGCTCTTACAGTTTCCATACCCCTCATTTAAACTATTTCGCGGCGATTAATTTTCAATCCTCCGCGAAATACGAGACACTATCGCACGCGAAATAAATTGCTTTACAGAAGCCGTCGCTAAAAAATGAAGCACTCGCTTACGTGTCAGCATTTTCATAATATGGTTTTTGAAAAAAGATACATAAAAACAATGTTTGTTATTACTACGATCAAACAGATTGATATTTATCACATGTATTTTTATCTATAAAATATACTAAATAAAGGTTTTAAAAAAATCGAAAAATATAATTAAAATGTGACAGTTGGTGATGGTTTCCAATATATATATAGAGACAACTTAGAGTAACCACATATATATTCTTCTCTACATTCAATATACACCCACAGACAGCTTACCAAACATTGGTATCTTATACAGCATAGCTAAGTATTATTGTTCCTGACAACCATACAGCCATGAAATCACCCGTATTGCTGTTGCTCATGATGACGATTCAGCTCGTATCTGCTCATTTGGAATCTGATCTTTTGGGACGTATGTATTTTCTTGAAATAATTATCAGAAATGTATAAGCACATGCGCGTAGCCTCTGTGTTTAATGTAATATTAATATATTTCCATTGTTCTCCTTTGTATGTTTTTTTAGGTATTTGATATTGTTTTCTTGTTTCTCTGACATACTGGGATAAACTGTCATACATTATAACTGTAATTTATTTGGTCTCTTGATCACAATGAAATGTCTTCTTTTCGTGATAGATGTTGACAGATATCCTAACTTCTCTCAAAATCTTGTTCTTTTTGTGATATGAAGATGGACGTTTTTGAGTTTGTTTATTAGTGTGCTTACTTGCTGTAATCGACAATGATGACTCGGTTCTCATTTTGGAGACGTGTATTTTCTTGGATGTGACCAAGATGTACCTGGCGAGTGTTGTCAATGAAGCAGAACACTCTTACTGCACTCTTCCGGAACACCTGGTCTTATTCCCCTGTACCTTTGCACGTCTCCATGTAAATCTTTCCCTTTTTTATCATACGTTGCCCCTACTTTAATCGATTTTGGGTTTGGATTATGGTGTTGTTCAGGCTTCGGTTTTTTTCTAATTATTGTTCTACCTTCAATCAGTCCGATCTTACTAGATGACTTAGATGTGACTAAGATTCACATTGCGGGTGTCGTGGATAAAGCAGAAGACGCCTACTCTTCCAAAATATCTGGTCTTATTTTTTTGTACTTTTACAAGGGTTTCCATGTTAATAATTCTATTTTGCCTGTTAAGTTCGGATAACGGTTTTCTTGACGCTTATGTATTACCTGATTTTGTTTTTAAAATTAAAAACAATACTAATATCAAAGTATATACATGTGCACATCTGTTGCCGTAGGATCGAAAATATTAAGCATGATACCGAATACGACCGTCATTTGCAATATAGCTTTAATGATAAATGTAAGATACGGACATGAGCACCACAATTTCATTATAAGAATGCAGCGTCAAATATGAAATTAAAATAAAATAAAATAAATAAATAATACGTTTATTGTAAGGAACGATGTAAAGATTTTGTCGATCAAGTTTTTTTTTCAATATATGGTCAAAGATACAATGTGAAAGCAAAATTTAGCATTTATAAACTGTAACATACAATTTGATACATAAATCATATGTGTTTTAAACGTACATACGCGTGACGGAATAAAGAACCTAACGTAGGCGCACAATTGAAACAGACCAGGAGGCAGCAAACGTAACAATGAATCGGAAACCAGGGGCTGTAGTTATATTTAAAACATTATCATGTGTGATAATAAGCACATACGCATATTCCTTCCAATAAAATTAACAATATTTTACGAGAAAAAGGAGAAATGAAACTAGTGAGACGAGCGGGACGCCAACACGAATCCTCTAGGTTATGGAGCCAGGACGTTATCACCAGGTTAAAAGTCCGAACCCGTGGAACTGGTTTTTGTAGTTTCCTTTAATTGTGTGTCTCCACATAACATATGCTATGCTATGGTACTTATATTTTACTATTGTTGGCAGCTTAGGGTGAAGGTATCCCTACACAGGTGAATTGGTAACATTATATTTAAATGTGAAAAGGCAGACTACCCCCCCCCCCCAAAAAAAACAACAAAAAAACAAAAAAGAAACAAATTTCTAATTTCTAATTTGCTTTGTTTAAAACCAAATGTCTGTGGTATGTAGAACAGACAGAAGTGTTTATCATTATCGATTTAAACAATACTTGTACGTGTTGCATTTCACTTTTGATTTGAAAGTGTTTCCATGAGTTGTAAATTGACTTGGTCATGTATTGCAGACAGAGGCGGCAAAGCAGCAATTGAAAAACGCAGTATATTCGACCACGATGTAGAACTGCGTAGGTATATAAAGGAACGATTTTGTTTCATTTCAACAAATTTTTTTTCTAAAAGAAAAAGGATTGAACAACAGGCATAGCCTATATTAGTTCTCTCCAAATAGAGCAACAAGAGTATATACACAATGAGATATAAGTTGAAGTAAGGACAACTTTTAAGTATATTCATTTGATTTACTTTTATTATAGTTAATGTAATTCATTTAATTTATTTTTGTTGAGAAAAAGGTAAACCCTGCATTCATGACTGGTATCCTTCCACCTATGGGATACAGACCAGAAAAGTCCATAACAGCAAATAGCTGCTGGTCATCCACCCATAAGCTTTAGGTACCAGCCATGGATACAGCATTTAAAGTTAAATATATATGAGATTTAAGAAAAGCAATATTTTGAAGATATATAGCTAGCAGAGTTTCACTAATTTACATATATGAGATCATTTAATCTTAAGTGGAGATACCAATTAATATTGAGTGAGATATGGAAGTTTAAAATTTTGAATAGATTAATAAATAACAGTATTGTATAAGTTGAAATATACAATTAGTATTACTCCGCTAAGATATGGTTGTCCTTACTATTATATGCTAGTCATTACATAATATAATACATAAAATACAAAACATACCTATATCGGATATAAGATGGTGAGAAATTTATTGGAGGTTGTAAGAGTGGGGGGGGGGGGGGGAAGCTTCTTAGGGTAAGAAAGATGTACAGAGAAAGCCATACATCAGGTAAATAGGTAATTCTTTAATGGATTGCTGACGGTTTACTGAATGGATTAGGGAATGGATTATCATATGTTGAGTGATAAAAAAATAAACAAGTAAACAGTTAATCACACTAGTAAATTTACATGTATACAACTCTGAGAGTTAGAGTCTATTTGTAGCTCTAATGTATTCTGCAGTTGCCTCAAAGATAGATATATTTATTTGATCATCACAATCACCATAACCTGATAAAAGAATATCCAAGTTGAAGTGATTGTGATCAACATCAAATAGTTTTTCTTTTAGTATATCACGGGGAGCATCAAAATTCCTACAGTTAAAAAAGTAATGATGGACAGATTCCTTTGCATTCCCACATGAGCATGACGGTGTATCAGTAAGATGGTCTTTATTCAGATCAAGGTTTAAACTACTTGCTGAATTTCGAAGTTGACACAGTATAATGTTAAATTTTCTGCTACCTGCATTGATGTAAGCATGGTTCATGTCATTGTCCAGTGACATATCGCTATAAATTTCGGATATAACTTTTTTGAAGTGATAGAGAGATGTAATTCTCGTAAGATCTACCCTTGCTGCAAGTTTGTTAAAATCATTGAGTGTAGCAGGAATAAAGTTTTAGCATAAATATTTGTTCTACATAGAGGAGTAGTGAACATTCTTTCATTTCGAAATAAGTATAAGTCATTAATATGATTATAATGTGGATCAACTAACTCATTTAAATAATTTGGGGCAGTACCAGATATAATTTTGTAAAGAAGAGTTAGTCTGTGTTTTTTCCTTCTTGTAGCAAGAGAATCCCAGCCAAGTTCACTGTAAAGTTTATAATGTGAGGATCCTCTACGCAGTCCTGTAATAACTCGAGCTGCTTCTAACTGGATAGACTCGAGAAGAATAGCCTCCTGCTGGGTACAATTGTCGAAAATGATATCACCATATTCCAATATTGGTCGAATATAAGCAGTATATATCATGTTGAGAGATTAACGGCTCATTTTATATTTAACAGATTTCAATAAGTTAACACGTTTGGAGGCTTTGGTATAAATAAAGTTAATATGATGATGCCATTTTCCATCTTCGGACAAAAATAAGCCAAGATGTTTATGATTAGATACATTTTTTACAATTTCATTTTGAAAAATAATGTCAGGACATACTATATTTCTTTTTCTACTAAATGTTACTGATTCTGTCTTAGAAGGATTAAAAGTAATGTCCCACTTTTTAGACCACGTATCTATATTATTAAGATCACTAGATAAGCTATTAGCTGCATCTAATGGGTTGGTTTTTATTACTTTAAAAAGGGAAGTGTCGTCAGCAAAGAGCTTTTTTTCATTAGTTATACATTCTACAATATCATTAATATAAATCAGAAATAGAAAAGGACCGAGGACTGAACCCTGGGGGGCACCGGCATTTACCTGTTTGTTTGGTTTCAAAGCTAGCACTACCCAACCACACACGGGGTAAAGTATGTTGTTAAAAGATACAGTGGTACGTGGTTCGAACTTGCAACCCTTGAGGTCTGAGTCTTCCGTTCTACATTGCCTCAAATGAATGCCAGGGAATGGTATCCTATAGAATATGCTGTCGGTATAAATGTGGTATGTCATGACAAGCAATGTAACAGGTTAACAAGACATTGTTACTCAATACCCTCGGGTTATTGTAGTACTGATAAAAATCCACTTAACGATTTTCAAAAGTTCAGATTTGCTTTGTTTATAACCAAATGTCAGTGGTATGTAGAACAGACAGAAGTGTTTATCATTATCGATTTAAACAATACTTGTACGTGTTGCATTTCACTGTCTATTTGTTAGTTTTTCCACGAGATATAAATTACGTTCATTTATTGTAGGCAGAGGCGGCAAAGCAGCAATTGTAAAACGCAGTACATTCGACCACGATGTAGAACTAGGTAGGTTTATAAAGAAAAAAAAGTTGTTTGGGTTTTATTTTTCAATAGTTTGAACATATAAGTAAAAATACATACACACCTCCTGATGTAGGAAATTAACAATATTTTACGAGAAAGAGGAGAAATGAAACTAGTGATACGAGCGGGACGCAAACCCAAGACCTCTAGGTTATGGAGCCAGGACGTTACCACCAGGTTTAAGGTCCGAACCCGTGGAACTGGTTTGTAATTTCCCTATACTGTTATGCAAGGTCGTGTCTCCACGTAACGTATGCTATGTATGGCACTGATATTTTACTGTTGCTGGCAGCTTAGAGCTGTGAAGGTATCTCTACACAGGTGAATTGGTAACATTATATTTATACTTGAAAAGGGCAGACTATCTGACCCTCCCCCCCCCCCCCCCCCCCCAAAAAAAAAAAAAAAAAGAAAAAGAATGTGTGAACAAATAAGATTTTTGTCGATGTAAACAAATATATCATATGTCAAATACCAATGCTCTATGTTAATTTGACCTTTGATAATGTTAAAGCATATTTATAGGCTGAGTATTCAAAGGGTTTACAAACTGTTATCCGTGGTTAAGGCCTTTGCGACAAGCCAAAGTCTGTCTTAGCTGCCTGAGATGTATACGGTTGCTACTGCTTTTTCGGCGCTCAAAGCCAGCACTTTACAAATCCAGCACTGCCCAGCCACGCACGGGGCTAAGGATGTTGTAAAAAGATACAGTGGTACGTGGTTCGAACCTGCAACCTTTAGGGTTTGAGTCTGCCGTTCTTCCTTGCCTCAAATGAATGACAATGAACGGTATCCTGTAACATATGCTGTCGGTATAAATGTGGTATGTCATGACCAGCACGGTAACAGGTTAACAAGACATTGTTGCTCAACACCCTCGGGTTATTGTAGTACTGATAAAAATCCATTTAAAGATTTTCGATATTTCCCCAGAGACCGTCGCAAAATTTCAGATTCGCTTTGTTTAAAACCAAACGTCAGTGGTATGTAGAACAGACAGAAGTGTTTATCATTATCGGTTTAAACAAAACGTTTGCGTGTTGCATTTCACTGTTTATTTGTTAGTGTTTTCATGAGATATAAATTGACACATTCATTAATTGTAGGCAGAGGCGGCAAAGCAGTTGTAAAACGCAGTACATTCGACAACGGTGAAGATAAAGGTATATAAAGAAAAAAATTTGTTTGGGTTTTATTTTTCAAAAAAATAGTTTGAACAGAATATCGGTAAAATGTGACAAGGGGGGGTTGCTTTCAAAAACATAGCAGTCAACAATATATCCTTCACACTGTAAGTTTTACTTGTTTTCAAATTTTTTATAAAGTTGTCAACATTTAATAGTGCAGCTGTTCAGTCGGAGGTTTTCTGATTAAAGGATGGATGTACACAGCTGTGAAATTTAACAATCATTTGACCACGCACGTTGGGCGTTTATCTTCAAGATTACAAAATATAACGGGACATAGAACGGAAGTAGCATTTTAATAAGTGACAGGAGTTGAATTAGCACAAGTTGACGAGTATCAGAAGTCTCCTAGATGGGGACAGTGTCAATAGGGACATGTATTATATTTTCAATGCGTTAAGCAGGAAACCGTATTTTGATAGGACATTTCATCAATGTAACTCAACAATATCGCACAACAAATGCTAGAAAGCAATAATCCTCCGGATCTGCATCACAGATTTGTATTTTATTCTACCTGCAGGTGCAAACGATGGTGGAATTGATAGGAAACAGATGAAATTATCTTTTTCAATAGTAAAACTTTTGAACAAGCGAGTCGTCTAGAAGACTTTGATCTTCGTATCTGTGATCAGAATAAAGTTGATATAGTCAGTATATAATTACTTATTTGATGGACTTGTATGTAACGTCGGTAGTTAAAGCTGCTAAGATAATATACACTAGTTCCACTGAATCTCCATCGATATATTGGCAAGTTTAGAAAATACATAGTGAACAACACTATTTTTCTTCATTATATCATTTGTAAATTTGGTATGAAATACTATTACTGGCATTTCGAATTTATTTCTATATTTATAACGGTCATAATGTACACGAATTTACACAGTGATCTGGTTTTGACGCGGTCCGACCTCGGAGGTCATAACTGCAGGACGCCGCCATGTTTGCGTTACCGTAAAAGAATTTCGAATGCGCATCATTGGAATCAAACGTTTGCGAGAAACCATTTATCGAATAGTCAGACGAAATATTTCCGATATATGTTTTATGTTTCAAAATCATGTAGGAACCAAATGATGGTCATCAGTAATTAGTTATTGCTCTGAAGCCTGAACGGCGCCATATTTGAACAAATATCAAACCGCCGAGCCTTTTTTTTCGTCGCGTATACGCTAAATTATTCGCAATCAGAGTTTACATAGCTCAAGGAAGGAAAGGTGTAAATATAAAGAGATGATCAAAATTAATTCGAGTATTTGACCAACTAAACTCAAATAAACAAACCACGTGCAACAAAGTATGGACTAATCACTGATGAGAACACAATTCGCCAATGTCGTTATCAAAGAATTACGAGTACACGTCATTACTATGACATAAACCTTGTTAATTTGTATGTAAAGAAGACACTTTTAGCCGCAAAGTAAGAATGTTTGTTTTACATCGCCTTAATAAAAACAGGTGGAATCTTGTTAAAAATAGCCTGCTGTATAATACTTTTATTTAAGGAAAAGCATTTTATTTTACTTTGTGTGTGTTTTTTTTTTAACATAAAAATGAAATAATTGGCCGTATGATACCCAAAATGTTAAAACTGTTCTATGGACCTAAGATGAAAGGGTCGGACAAATATTTTCCAGAAAAAAAAACCGCAGACAAATTTTCCGATCGGTTATCCTTTGCTTGTTTTCTGTTATCATATTAGCGTAAATCAAAGAAAGTGATATTTAACAGTTATAAAATATTTTATTGGACATTTTTGTGACTTTAATTGCATACATGTATTTATCTTGTATTTGGTTTGATAAATAATCAATAATCTGAAACAGTACATTGTTTTACTTGATTTTATATTTTTATACAACCTTATTACGTAACATTTTTTCATAATTCCACTATTTAATTTGTTAATCTGTATTTCGTTGGTTTGAAGGAATGCCAGGCAGACCTTGGCCCAGTTGTTCCAAAGGTGATTGGTTTAATCGGTGATTAGCGCAAATTTTAGTTATTCTGTAACTTTGACATGAAGTCATATTTGAAGTTATAACTTTGCAGATATCAGATATCTAATAGTGACAATTTACATGCAAACTTTTAACTTGTATATTGACAGAAGTTTTCAAGGTTGAAAATGTTGTTAAATAGTGATTAAGCTAATCATACTTTGAACAACTGGGCCTTGATGTTTATCTGCTTGATTGAAGTTATCTTTTCTTTACAGATGGATGGTATCAGATTATCAGAACCGCTAGCAGAACGAAACAACGTTAGATGCCATTTGTTAAAAATAAAAGATGTTTTTAACTGATGTTTTCTTTCCGTGCTTTTATGACATAAAAAGTGTTAAACTTTAATAATCTCTAGTATATATTGGAGCACACAATTTTTAGTGCATTGTCATATTTTATAATAGATACGCGCAATGACGAATTGTCGAACTCACAATACTTGATGAAAAAAGCATATATAGAGAAACTGTTATTAGAGCAATCGTAATTTACAGGAAAGTTTTTTGCTTCAAAATCGCTGAAATAATACAGTACACTTAGTTCAATGTCATTTTTTGTATCATCAATATGACAAGTTAAATTATCTGTAAAAATGAATGAAAGAGCCATTTTCATATCATGATTTGAATAGAATACTTACATTTACAAAAAATAAATAAATGAATAAAATGTGGTAACGTGCACTTTAGTCTTTAGACTAGAGAAAAACATCTAGGATCAATGCAAGCATTAGTCCTATTTCATATATAAATGTATTTAAAGTACCACATGAAAAAACAGTCAAAACACTCTGAAAAATGCATTCATAAATAAATATTTACATTCTGTGTTGCCTTTGCCTATATATCATTACTAAACCAAATTGTAATATATGACACTGTATACTACAATTTGCAATCCACATCACATGACGTTATTTCTGACGCCATTTTGGACTATGTTATATCAAAGCTTTGCACTCCGTCTCAGATAGCATGTATGATGGCTTTGAATAAATCGCTCAGATGACAACGATTTAAATCAGGTTAATGTGACGTCATTTCTGACGCCATGTTGGTCTACGTTACGTCAACGCTTTGCACTCCGCCTCAGATGAATAATGGCTTTGAGTCAATAGCTCAGATGATATTGATTTAAATCAGACTCTTCCAGTAAAGAAACACACATGGAAAAATGGAGAACGTTTACCGACTTTATCCCAAAGATATAGACGCAGGCAAATTTTTAAATTACCGGAAATGTAAATATAAGCATTGAACTGTTACCAGATGTAGTATACAGTCGATATGAATACAATTTGGGTGACAGATATCTATCACCCAAATTGTATTCATATCGACTGTATACTACATCTGGTAACAGTTCAATGCTTAAACAGATTGTATGTAAAAAAAACAACGATTATGACGCCATTTGTCTATTCTATTATGACGTCAAAACTGAGGTTCAAACCATATTGACCCTGGCGGCACTCAAAGGTATAATGACGTAAAATTCTTCCGGCATGCAAAGGGTTAATCAGAAGTTATACTTGGGTTGTTTTTCTTATTCAACTGACCCCCTGCCCTGGCGTATATCTGATTATCTCCAGTAGAGTAGACGATATTGTTTCAGTTAGAAATATATCAGGTAAATCTAACAGTATCTTAAGTAATTAAAGATTATTATATGACCATTTTGATATCACACCCCTTATCGGCCGGATTTCAGGACTCGAGATCTGATAAGGGGTGTGATATCAAAATAGTCATATCATACATTTTTTTATCATGTTTTTTTTATCTCGAATAAAAAATAATGAAACACAAAGAATTTCTTTTTAACATATCACGTAATTTAAACCAATAACATTGACTGATATTCATATATTGGTAACACAATTTATCATAAAAAAGGTAAAAATAAAAAAACGTAAAAGTTAACATGCAAAAGAAAATCCAAAATCCCTGCAAATAAAATGGTTATTTCATGATAACTTTGTGAAATAACACAATGGATATCCATGGATAGAATTGGATCACTCCATGGGGGTGTGATAGGCTGATATCAACTTGTGGTAATTTTAGAGACATCACATATACAAAAGGGATGTTGTCAGCAGTAAACATATAATACAAAATATATTTCACAAGCGGGGCTAATATCAGCCACCCAAGTTAAATTTATTGGTTATTACTAAAGGAATCGTTAGATATCCTGTTTTAATAGCAAAACCTACCCGGGCAGCTTTTTAATTTCCCCATTGTCGTTTGCAGATAGTGTTTTGATTGGTCAAATAATAAAAACGAAATATCATATAAAATATCCATAAAAAAGTGCTTCTCACTATTGCAAAATATCATTTTCATATAATGAATGTTTGGTTTTCACTGGTACAAATGTAAAGAATATGTCTCCTCCAATATGTACAGAATATTGCACCAGACACTTTGCATTGTCGGCTTTCATTTGACCTAATATCACAGTGATTGGTTTTGAAGGATACTGTTTATGTCTGTGGTAAGATCATGATATATGAAGTACTTTGATTGTTCGCTTGTCTTCTTCAGATAATGTGTTTTTATGCTGAGAAACGCAGATAATCTTCTGCTGAGAAGATACTTGAAGTTTCCAAGGAAACGACACATCACACTCATTGTATGTTTTGAATTCGGCTCCATTCAATGACAACGTTATAATTTTCCCCGAATCCCATGACGTCACCATAAGCTGTGTACCCGTGACACATATCCCGGTGCAGAAGCCTATCCGACCATCGGCAACCTTCCAGAGAGTTGTTCCGTCGAAATCTAAACACCTGATATGCGGGTCGGGGTAGGTTTGATCTGTTACGAAAATTTTCCTCTTAGATGAGATCAATGTAATGTAAGTGAACTTTGTCCTTTCATATGACTCCTCTAAAGTATTCATCCAGACCTCGCCATCAGTTTCAAAGAGCTGCAGGTCGGAGCTGGAACACACAGCTAAGTATTCGCCGTCAGATGCAACAGCCTTACATGCGATATTGGTCTTTAATTTCCGTCCGACTTCAACAACACCATCCTGCAGGACGTCACACTTCGCTAGTTCCTGCGTGTCTGGAATCGACACCATCACGTGATCACGAGTCGAAGAAATCGCTGCTGCGTCATAAGGTGCCGGATGGATGTTGATTTTGAACAACAAGTCGAGAGAAGGGCTAAATACGGACACGGTCCCATTCGTATGATCGATCAGGAGTAGCTTTCCAGAAGGCAGAATTGCAATTCCGGTTATCCATGACGGCTTCCCTTGAAAAGGAAGTTTGATCTCTTCTAAAGGATTATCCTTGCGACTTTGAATAAGTGATTGATCTGATGGATATGTTTGTTTCGTTGTTGAAGCTTCTGTTTCCTCCTTTGACTTTTCTATTGTGGTTTTTGCCACTGCGGTGTCCTCTTGTATGTAGATTTTGCCGAAACTATCAAACTGGCCAACAAAGTTCTTTATTATTGGGTTCATCCTGAAATCTATAGTCTCCTGCGTATTCTTCTTTTTTGCTTCCTCAATCAGAACTTGAGTACTATTGTACTCCGATTGGACAGTTTCGATGAAATTATCATCAATTTCCTGTTTCTTATCAACCAACTTCTGAATCCGTTCCAATGCAAGTTGTGACTTTTCAAGGCTCGTTTCTAACTTCCGTTTGTCTTTTTCCAACTTTGCAGAACGTTTTGTTTTCATCTTTGCCAGTCGTGTGAGTGCCTTTTCTTCGTGTTTGTTTAGCAATTCATTTATCCTCTTTCTCGTTGATATGATGTCATCGCGAACAAGTTGCTCAGATTTCGATAAAGACTCCAATGCATTTCGCCTCTTGTCGATTAAGTGCTCAATGGAGTTGCATTGCTCGAAAAGAAGATCCATGTGTTCTTTCACACAGGTTGCTTTCGTTGATTTGCGTGATGGCTTTTTATTTGTTCTTTTAACTTCAGAGCGTGCCTCTTTTCGCGTGATGACGTCAGTGCAACGGCGATGTTTAAGAACACACGAGGAACAAATAAACTGAGCATGATCAACACAGAAAAATTCGAGCTCTTTTTCTGGATGATCTACACATGTTTCTGCAGTTTTTCTTCTTGGCGTTTTATATGCATCGATCATTGTACAAACCACGTGATTGTTTTCAAGCTGATCTACCCATACTTCCGGTTTATTGCGTATATGTTCAGGAACAGAAACATGACGTCGGCATATTGGGCACACATATCCTTTCCGTTCCCCGGTTTGGCTTTTTTTCTCGATTATAAACTTCTTTAGGCATTCTTTACAAAACGTATGCAAGCACGGTAGCGCCTTCGGTTCCTCAAATATCTCAAAACATATGGTGCACGTGATTTGATCTTCTGCCGTCTCTATGATGGCTGTTGCCATGGCGACTATGTCGTTTCAATATACACAGGGTCTGAAAACAAATAATACTGATCGTTAAAAGTATGACGTCATATATAGACGCCATTAAAAAGGCAATGTAAATATACGGATTAACTGATTATTTTGTCAGTGTAGGAGCTCATAAAGCAAATTGAGCACAAGACAAATTCGCTATAACGACTAATGCACCAATAAAAGGCTAAAACTGATATTTAAATTGTTTTTCTGTGCATGCTTCATAGCTTTTGTGTTCATTATAATGCCATCTGCACACATAGATTTCATTTCAGAACTTATAAATGTAAGAAAAGTTCATTAAATGTAACAGCATGGAATTATCTTTTATAAGCCGTGGCTAATTCAACAAATGTATATTGTTGATGACGTCACAAAATTCGAACCAAGATCATTTTCATAGATCAGCCCATATGTCACAAGAAATTTGGCACGTGCTCTAGTATAGTTATGAGACGATATCTGTAGTTAATATATATGTAGCAATGGCTATCGGGTAAATGTCAGTGTTTACAGTGTACGAAGATAAACCAGATAGTTAGAGTTATCATTGTTATAGTTATTTTCTAGTTCAGGAGCAGATTATGTTCCTCTACACAGGACTCTCTTAGTATTCTACAATTTGTGTTTAAAGTTCATTTCTAGTTATGGTTGCCTAACTTAAAATTATATAAAATGCCCTGAGATGCAAATATTAATAAAATGACATGAGATCCTGGATAAAAGGTCCGGCCTGTCTTTGAAAAGGTATTATATTTACTGTATGAGAGGTAATGGTGTAGGTTTCTTAAAGCCTTTCAAATGATGCAATATTTATAAATAAGAAAGTTGTAAAAATGAAATGTGAGAAGGGAGATAACTCATACCGATAGTTAAAAACGCCTCATGAGTTTGTTTTGTAAACACTAGGCGTGATAACCTTCCGGGAAATTTAACTCTCAGACAAACTACAAAAATAAATAAATAAATAAATAAACATAATATATTAAACCTTTCCTCTATCGGAGATTAGTTCATGAAATATCATATATTTAAAATAATTTGATAATCCTAAATTATATTTAATTAAAATTATGACAATCAAACGTAGAAGTATGTTATCTAAAAAAGGTCAAATAAAGTTTTAGTAAAACTCGCGAAATGTAAATTTAACTTGTGCAGTTTATATTTGTTTTCTTCTTTTTCGCCTTAGGACATTCAATTACTGAGAGGTAGTGTCAACGTAACGTTTTAGGGTTTATATACAAAGAACGAAGTGTACGTAATCAGTAAATCGTGGTTGTTGGGCTGTCAGAGAGTGGTATTCATCAGAAGAGTATGTGCTCATTTAAAAAAAAAACTTATTTTGGGTTTTTGCAAGTAACAAAATCTTCTGCCTATCGTTACGTCATTGCCTGCATTGGTAATGAATATGAGTATGTATTTTGTATGATAAAACACATACAGTGTATCGAATTTGTTCCATTTCCCAATAATTTTATTCAACTAGTTTGCTTGGTTCAAAATCAATGACAGTGTTGTATGTGTATATCATATGTAGCAGAGACACATGTTAGTGGTTAGTTTAATTAATGTACGTGGATATGTAGTATTAATTTTTTATAGGATTTTCCCGTTCGTCCAACGTAATTGGTAATACGTCCGTAACGTTCGTCGTCTGTAATAATGTATACGTTTTGTGTGCGTTCGTTTCGTCTGTTTTGTACTCTGTAATTGTAGTGTCTGAGTGGCGTAATAGTATCGTCCGTGTTACTGTAATAATGTATACGTTTTTTGTGTGCGTTCGTTTCGTCTATTTTGTACTCTGTAATTGTAGTGTCCGAGTGGTCAGTCTGAAATGTTACGTCATGTAGTGTCTGTTATTTCATTGGTTGTTTTTATTGGACGTTTGGCGGGATTTAGTCTTTGTTAGTGTCAGACATATTTTTTCCTTCGACTGGACAGGACCTGACCAATTTACTTGCAACCAGACCAATCTCTCTGTAAGTCTTTCACTATTTTAATTTTCTAATATTCTCTGATTTTTCTATATACCTCTGTAAAATAAGTTTACATGTTTAGGATACAGGTTTTGTACCTTTATTATGGATTTATTAGTAAGAGCTTATGTAAGACGAAATATGAATAAGATCTCAATATCTAACTTTATAAAAACAGCTACAGTTACTTTATATTTGAAGTAATTATTATTATTATCATTGTATTCAATTTAAATGTTTTATGAAAAAGATATATTTGGTAAAAGTTAAAGCTTGATGTGTGTAATATGCGAGGAAGTATAGAAGGATTTTGTTTGGGTTTTTAGCGTGTAACGTTTGTAATACCTGAAGACGTGCGAGACATGCACGGTTGCTCCGTACCTGGGACGAGAGCGTTGAGTCACACTCAGGTATGCGTATTTCATATCTGAATGATTAATTTGTATAATTGGTTTAAATGTAAAGATAAATATATCCTTTACTTTCATTTTAACTGTGGATCTTTGTAGAAATGTGGTTTTGTAATTGTAATAGCGTAAAGTATTGTTTCAGTAGTTTTGTCATTGTACGAGTTATTTCCCTTTGTGTATGCGAGATGCGAATGTATGGTTAGCTTGATAAGGTATTGATTATTGTTTAATTATTTGTTACATTGCTTTAAAATGACGTCCCAAAGGAATAAACCTTGAACTTAAACCCCGTGGCCTTGTTATTTTTGAACATAAATCTTCATATTCATGTTTCCCAAAATTACAATGCAGATCATCTTATACATATCATGCGATATAACTTATTCTTAACAAACATGGTAATTCTAGACAAAGATTATACAAATCTGTAAAATGTTTCATATTAAATTTTTTTCTGTATCGAGAAGCAAAACAAAATATGATTAAAATACAGCTCTTCGAAAAGCTTACCCTATAAGCGTATTGAAGAACTGTATTTTAATCAGACTGGAGAATCAATTATTCAATTAACTGTAATAAGCAACGAATAAGTTTTAATATTATAAACTTGTATAGACCAGTCATTTTTTCGTTAAGAAGGAAAATATTCTCAAGACAGTTAAAAACATAAATATTGAAAGATATTCTTCACTACTACAATAAGTAAAGATTGGTATTTTTCAGTTATTCGATCTGACAAACACTACTATATGTATTTCAAGTATTCACATGTTACATACAAACAGGAGTTGCCTCCCTTAATCAATGTTTATTACCGTTGAATTATATACAGGTACATGTGTCATTACCGTTTCAGTATATATATATACACTTCAATGTAATGTACTCAATATATACGTGTGGAATGCCATAAGAAAGGAACAGCTTTGTATGGAGTCATTATTCAGTTGCCAGGCACAACAGTGACTAGACATATTCCTTTACGTATGTCACTGATTCCATTTTAAACGTACAGTATACGTGTGACATATATGATGATGTTAACCTTTTACTTACCTTTGATATACCCTAATGACGACTTGGCTGTATACACGACCAGTCAACAGGGTTCCTAGGTTTAAAACTGCCATGTACTTCCCACGTCCATGTTTAATATCAGGGTGAAGTATTTTGTGTATGTGTACTTGTGTCTGTAAATAATATGCTGTCGACTTCCCTGTGGATCGATCCGATTATTGATTTTTTAAAAGCTATTTCTATCAAAAGGCGTGAACCAGTCGATGTGGGTTTAAATACCCTGGATAATACGACAACACTTTCCTGTCTCGGTACATTGTTCGGGTGACTAAGTCATAATATACAGCTTAAAATTAAATAGATCAATAAAGTTTATGTGATGACAAACATTTTGGAATATGACACGCCTATATATTTGTGCCATACTTTGTTGTTTTGTGTTTTTATCCTAATTTGCCTATTTAGATTACCATTAACAACACTTACTACTCTAGACTGAGGTGATATTAGGGGATTTGTTTGTGTCGTGAAGCTGTTTAAGGATAGCGGGGGATAACTACAATGGAAAACGTGTATAATTTACCCGTTTGTTTTCCATTGTAGTTATCACCCGATAACCTAAACAAAATAGAAAGTTGATCCTTATATTTACAATATCTTTCTGTGAACTATTTTGTTCATTATAGTCAAATTTTCAGACAAAGAATTCATTTCAAAACTAATAAACGTGGGAATGGTTCAATAAATGTAATAGGATGAAATTTGCAAGCTCCGCCCACGTTTATTGTTGGTGACGTCACACAATTGTGTTTCAAACTGTTGGATTTGCATAGCTCCGCCCACATGTATTGTTATCGACGTCATAGAAATTTGTCACGTGTTTGATTACAGTTATGCGGTGATAATGATAGTCTGTTGAGTAATGGTAAACAAGTGAATGTCGGTGTAGACTATAAATATTTAGGGCTAATCAACTCTTGTCTACTTGAAAACAATACTTCGAAATGAGATTTATTTATCGTAGATATATTGAACAGAAACTGTATTAGAGATGCGAGTGGTAATGTGCAGTCGAAAGGAGACCACCGCGCCATATACAGAATATAGAACTGTATAAAATTATATGATATGTATAACCTAACCTTGATGTCGAGGGGTTACGATCACCTACGCTCTCTATACCCCTGGGCTATGTCAGGGCAAAACTAAAGGCTCATCTTTTTCGTGAAGCAAGAAGACTGGTTCGACCGTTTGATATACATCAAACGAATCTAACTTAACTGGTCGCGTAGATTTATATTGATTTTATGCATGTGAAACGTATTCATAAGTTTTCGTATAGATATCATAAGCATGTATGCTTGAATAATTTGTTCTGCTTACCATTATTTCGCAATAGATTCCAGTCTTTTATTATATATTTTGATTGACAAATAAAATAGAAATAGTCAGTTTAGAAAGCACAAACAATATGTTGTTAATTAGTGTACGTGTTCTAAACAGCTTATCATATAAGTACAGACTATACTTACTTTCTTATAAATCAACCAATAGTAAAGGGGTCCCTGATCCCCCCTGAATTTAAATCAAAGATAGATGGAATATTTTGTACGTACATTTGTATGTTTGGTTCATCGATTTTTAATTGTTAATTTTTTTTCAAATTAGTACCACTGTTGAACCGACCCCAAATACTAGCCGTTTCTGTTGTGGAAATGTTGGTCTTGCCTACCCGATACAAAAATATAAAGACAAAAGTATAAGTCCAAGGGAAATAGATTATTAATATCAAACGCGAGTTATTACATAGAGCAGAGAAGAATTCTATATCTACAGCGGTGGTCTCCCTTAGACTGCACATTATCACACACATCGCCACTACAGTTTCCGTTAAGGACGCTCGACACTACGTAATACACAAGTTTTGATTCTCGTTTTGTGGTGACGTAGCTTCCTATTTGTGTACCTGAAATTTGAAAATAGGGTATCAAATTCGTTCTACACAGTGATATGTCGCGATGTCAACAATGGCGAGATGAGAGGGGACGGTTCAAGTCTTCAACTCAAGATTACGAGCAAATAAAGTATAATCACGACCACTCCTATTGCAAAACAACAACAAAAACAGATGTACACGATATCGACACATGGTCGGACACTGACAGCGACGGCAACAATATAGAAATAGAATCGGAATGTAGGCCTATAGTACCGGTACAACTGGCCATGGTTTCTCAAACTGGAGAGAGAGTCGGTGTGTGGTAGAATTATCCGTGTTGGCAGAACGTTTACACAAGGGCTGTGCCTGGTGTCATTATATATGCACTATTATGCTGTTGAAAATATAACACAGAACGCCGGTAGTTGTTATGTTCTAAAATGTTTTAGGCTTGTACGCATTAACATTATATGTGTTATGTAAAAATACTACAAAACGTCCTAATAGCATCAAGGGAGACAAAGTACCATAGACAAAGATTTACATCTAGTTTTCAATAAGTAGCATAAAGAGCTTGTCTGTGATATTTTGATTCAATTTTTGCTTGTGCTTTATGTAACTATACGGTATGTTAAGAAATTGACTGTGAATACTGAAATTTGTCCGCTAGATAAAAAAATAACACACTTTGTAAACATCGTTTTGTCCATTTTTCCACAAATAAAATATTTTTGATGTAGCTATTGATTTCTTTTTTTTTTTTTAATTTTATTGTATGTGTGTGGTTTTCAACAACATTCACAAGAAAAAAAATAGAAAAAATATTAATTTTTGAGAAAAATAATTTTTTTGGTGTTTTTTACCAAAAATGAAACAAGTCATAGGGATGCTTAGATTTTCACAAAATCATCTCTACATGGTAGCATAATCAACATATGAAAGTTTTAAGGAAATCTAGCGGTTAATTGCGAAAGGGTCGAGCCTCCTTAAGTTTAATATTAATGCTGGTTTTACACTTCTGGGTCCGGTTGTTCAAAGTCTGATAAGCTTAATCACTATTTGATGACAGTTTTCAAACTTTAATAATTCTTTAGTGTACAAGGTAAAATCTGAAATTTTGCATGTGCATTGGCACAATTAGATATTTGATATCTGCAAAGTTATAACAAAATCTATGGTTTAATTTTAAAGTTACAGGATAATTGATAATAAAACTTAGCGATAATCACTGATTAAGCTTATCAGCTTTTGAACAACTGCGCCATGGTAATTGCTAAGAATAAGATAACATTTATCATCACCACACAACAGACTTTTTGAATAATTGTTTTCTTTCATTTCGGGAGAAGTTTGCCGCCTTTATAAATCTAGATTCCCAATCATCAAGAACATACTATTATATTTTCCATAATGATATATATATGTACGGATGTATGTGTTTTTGTTGTTCTTGATTTTACTTGAGTCAAACGATCTAGATTTAATTTATTGCAATGTAGTTTGTGTGTATATACCAATCAATCAATCAATCAATGACTAGTGTGTTTAAGTGTCGTGAATCATTATACATAATAACATTAATACGTTAAAATGTGACGCCCAGCTGAACTCAGATTATGCGACACTATAAGAATAAAGTATTACATTGTGTTCAACATGCATCGATAATTCATACATAAGACAATTTCTCTCTTCACAAAAGATCGATTGAGATAAAATTCTGTAACTCTTTATAACTTAGATTATTTCATGTTGGAAAATGCATTGGATTGTACCTCATTTTGACTGCGTATACGGCAGTCGGCAACGAACATAATTGTTCACTATGGAGCGCGTACTACCCTATACGAAGTCAAAATGAGGTGCAGTCCTTATATTTACACCATTATTAATTTCAAAGTGTTGTACGAAGAAAAAAGCATTCGAAGCGGGTTGCTAAGATGGTAACTACGATGGCCGTGGTTGATAAAATAATATAGTCCCATTGGATTTCATCAATTTATTGGTGAATTTAGAAAATACACAGTGAACAACACTATTTGTCTTCATAGCATCATTTGTTAAGTTAGTATCAAATAATTTTTCTAGCATGTCGAATTTATTTCTTTATTTATAACGGTTGTTATGTACAAGCGTTGACACCGTAATCAGGTTGTGAAGCGGTCCGACGTCAGAACTGCAGGACGCCGCAATGTTTGCGTTACAGTCAAAGAATTTCGAATGCGCATCATTTGGAATCAAAAGTTTGCTAGAAACCATTTATTGTTTAATCACAGGAAATTGATTCCATATATGGTCTGTTTCGAAATCTTGTAAGAACCAAACAATGGCCGACAGCGAATACTTATTTTTCTGAAGCGTGAACGACGCCATATTTGAACAAATATCAATCCGCCGAGCCTTTTTCACTGCGTATACGCTAATATATTTGCAGGCAGAGTTTACTAAGCACAAGAAGGGAGAGGTGTTAATGTAATCATATATTTTACTTCAATTATCAATGTACAATTATTACACAATGAAATCAAAAACAACACATTTAGAATATATACAGTATTTCCACACACTTGTAAATTGTCGGATATTCGTGGTCGAAGATACGTTTTCGTGTTTATCTATTGTTTACCTACAACATGCTATCAGTCATTCTATCACAAACGTATTGTACTAATGCTGATCATCAACATAAACGAAGATTTCTATGATTTTATATGAGTTTCCGTTCCATATGGATTTAAGAAAGAATTGGCGAATTAAAATTTTAAAAATCGTGACTAGTTTCATAAGTCTCACATGAAAATTAATGTAATCGAATCTAAGATCACTTTACCACATTATCAAAATTTTAGATATTTATTCGTGTAAAAAATCAATTTTCATACAACTTTGAAATGTAAAACACCGCCATTTTGACTCCAGTGCGAAGTCAATGGTTCAAGACTTGACGTCACAATAATACCCAGTGTGCACTTGTAATAATACATCACACCGACAAATTCACTAGATACCAGAACAATTATGCGATAATGTTACGTACGTTAATTTGTAAATAAAAATAATCTTATACGATAAAGCAATAAATCAGTACATTACTATATCATGCTATGTACATTTTTTACAAACCCAGTACAATATGATGGAGAGATGCGGCCAGGCTGCTCTTCATGGCTCACCTATTGACCTGCGCCTGATACAACCCTTAGATCATGACCTGCTCCAGACTATACATGTACAAATATTTATCACATATTTTGTCCGCATCCAGTGAATCTGCCGTGTATTGTTTTTGTTACCTAGTTATATGTACCCTAGCACAAAAAAATAGCGGTAAGTTTTCACTTGGTCTTATCGTGACGTCTTTATACGAATACATACGGCACATTTTGATGGTGTGTTAAAAATATATATTATTGGTTGTGTAAAATATTTTTTTACGTAAATCATACTTTCCAACCGGAATAAAACGTTTTTAAAAAGTACATTATTATTGACCCATTAAAAATATTTATATCAAAATATTTATACGCGTACGTGTATAAATGTCGGTACACCTACACTATCCAGGTAAGGACATTTGAAGGTCGATTTCCCTGAAATAGTTTATCCTTTAGTCGATACGAGAAAAATTGGAACTTTTCCATGGGATATCGCGGTGCTAATTTTAAAGTGATAGATATGTATGCACGCATCTTTACCTGGGGATGAGCGCGTGACTCTATCTCTCTCGCTGTTATATAGGTGCCGGTTTTCATCGCAACAGTCAACATTTTTATACGTAATTTACAGAAATCGAATAATGTGTTTAAACCAGGATTAAGTTTCAAACGCCTTTATAGGTCGTTAATATATAATCGGTGTTTAAGTCTACCTCGTCTGTAGAACGTTTAAAGCTACAAGTCCCTGGTGATCTTTGTGCCACAAGGCTACGGGGATAAATACTTGTATTGGCGTCTATGATATATCAGGATGAATGGCTGTGTTTATGAATCTAACGGCAGAAATCATCACCGACTCTCCTTTGGTTAAACGGTATATGTTCTGTTAGTACTCACCATCGTTTGGATCTCTACACAGATCTTGGATTACAGGTGTTTAAAGGAATTCGAAATTAATATTGATAATTAAAAACTACTTTTTTTCTGGTGAATATTGAATGCAGAAATGAATCTGCTTAGAAGCGACAGTACTATTTTGTTATCAGGTAAATAACAATACCGTGTTATGAAGTAGATTAACATATACTGACTCCTAGGCTGCTAATCCTAGTACATAATAGGTTTAAGTTCGTTTATTCCATACATAATATATAGATAATGTATACCATCGATTAAATATACTTGCAAACGTATGAACTAAGTTCCAAAGACATACCTTTCGTCATTCGAATGTTTAGAATATAACTAGGAAACTAAAACCGGTACAGGTAAAGTTAATTAGCAGTGTTTGGTAACGTTACCTTGAGAGTACTTACTTATCTACAAAGGTATATATCTCTCAGTATCGGCACACAGGCACGTCGGTTGGGAAGTAATTGCATATAATGCTACGTCACAGCCCATCAGTGCCACGAGATGTGGTTATGGTGGGTGACGTTTGATGAGCGAATGATGTACACCTATCTTCCACCATCGTGCCAGTTACGTATAGTGGCCCATGCGTTCTTCCTCTGGCATCTGCTTACTACCGAAAACTATGTGTGTACGGAGGAGAGAGGTGAGATACTTAGAACGAAGGCCAACGGAAGTGATGATAGGTGTAAATTGAATCATCAAAGGACACGGGAACACGTGGAGAGTAGTCGTCCCTCTCGTCTCCGTCTTCTCTGAGATTCCGTCCACTTATCTGGTGATTCGGTGGAAATAAACTCCTGTAGCAGCCCGGTCTACCTACATTCCGCAGTGCCGTTGAACTGGATTAGTTTTGTGATGTTTTAATGGAAACGCTATGCCGTCTATGTTTCAGTGAAGGAAAAAATCAGTCATCTCGATGTTTGTGCTTGGTGGCAGGTATAATGCATACAGACATACGTTTGTGGTTCCTGTCTTAAAATAAATTTCGCGTGTGATCTCGAGCGGTTAAAGGCCTGACAGACTTATACGTCGATCAGTATAATGGTACGCTATCAGATGCGCTCTCAAGTATGTACGAAAGTTATGTGTTGGATCTAAGTTCAAATTTATTTTGTTCAACTTCAAAAAGGATAAGTGATTCTCCAACGCTGATGTTTGCAGATACCACTAGCAGGAAGGGAGTACAGTATACCCTTTGTTCTACTCGAAGCGATGGTTTGTTTACATCGCAGCAGTAAAGATCATAGAGGAATATAGACCAAGGGAAACAATCAAAACAGTTATTTCCTTATCAGCACCTTAAAATGAAACAACAGCATTTCCAATAATATATTCCACAGTTCCTATTGTATCAATTTTTAATAAAAAGGGAAAATTTCAGTTTTCTAACCATACACTGACATGCCCTAGACCATCGTCACCCGGTTTTAGTATGTTGAAATCTGACTTTGGTCTAGTTGTAAATATGACTGCCGTTGCCTATAGTTTTATGACCCTGAATGCGGCAAAAAAGGAAAGAGAAAATTATGAGAGACGCCGAGCGGAAACGGATTACTACGACCAGCTCTTTAATCTGTCACGTGACTACAAACCGGATGTAAGTTCGGAGCCATCTTTGTCGTTACCACGGCAAGGGGGCAAGCGACGATCAAAGAAAAAACAATCTTCTAAAAATAAGGTAAGTCATATGATATTATAAGATTGTAGCGACGCGTACAGCGCGGAGCATTAAAGTAAAACTACTGTTGGCAAGTCACACATTTCACTATATTTCCCTTGTTTAATTACTTAAAGGAGCAAACATATATCATTATGGGAAACAATCTAATGAAGGTTTGGTCCGGTATAAAAACGAATTAGGGCAGATAATATACGGTGTCTATGACGACAACGAGGAAGCATGTATGAAAGTATTCCTGTGATGCCGAGAACGTGCCAGTTGGACCAAAGAGGTTGTGGAGATGCTATCGAAAGACACCAAGCATTATCTTGCGAACGTTTTTATATAATGTGTTTTAAAAACTAAGAGATGAGTTTAAGTTTTGAATATCAAAATCATAACTCAGAATTATTTTCGTTTGCTATCATTATATAAGATAATACCATCCCATACCGAGAAATCAATTAATTGATTTTCACTTATATGCTTATAACGGTATGTAAATGTAGATGTAATGAGTCCCCTGGTGGTTATAACAGTGGTACAACACTTTAAGGCCCAGCATGCTGTTATATCGTACACAGTCGGTGCTACCTTTATCGGTAGTACCGTCAAAGACGGAACAACGTCACGGCGTACAAAGTCTGAACAGCTTAACGATCTGTAAAGCCGTATTTCCAAAGGCAGTTTTGATGCATATTTGACAATGTGTAACATTCATATATATCATACATGTTTACCGTCCTCATATATGTGATTTGGGTTTTGAATTATGTTAACGTTATTATTTTGGAGCACTGAAATAAGCGCATAACCGACTTTACAGATAAGCGCACCCACAATCCTTTCTGTACAAAGCATTATATATGAACTGTAATTAAGTCAATGCTATCGACGTGAAAATTGTCGAAAATAAGATTACCGCTAAAATATGTAACTTAACAGTATACAAAAAGATACATGTTTTGCCTTATAATTTGTCCTTTAAAGCCTAAGCATTATATTGTATAGTCAAAGCAGGACTCTACATTGTCATGCCAGCCACTTAAAGGACTTTATTTTTTCATTTAGTATTGGCGGCATTTTATTTATACACATACGAGATAACCCTATGCATTTTAATTGCTTAAAGTAATGCCGGTGATGTACCTGGCGCTTCACTGTTTTACTAAGGGAACCTCAAGTAGTATTTGTTGAATTTACCCTACAATCTCAAAGCATTTCCTCTCAATTAAATACACATTGAAATCATTAATGATCAAAAAGAAATTAAGAATAAATCATGTCTATCACGTGCACATTGCTTGTAAAGGTCAGTTTGTTTGCTGGTCTTAATAATGGACCATGAAGAAGGAGACAAAACGGTACTAAATTAAAAGACCAACTGTTCACGTCCTGGCTTACCTAACAAAACTCAAAACGACTGAACAGCTTCATATCAAATGAATCAAACATCGGGTTTTCCTTACTTGTTTTTATGTATCAGGCGTATATTTTGTCAACCTTCTTGTTATTTTTAAATAAGTAACCTATATTTCATTTACAATTTCTTGTCAGAAAACAAAATGAAAAACAATACATGTAATTACTGATTGTTAAGCTGACAAACTATTAAGCATCATTACTCGGAACATTCCTAGGCCATGTCACTCCATGTTTGTCCTCGTCCTCACCTGTCTTACTCAATATATCAACAAGAGCCTGTCACATTGTGTAGTGCCTTCCGTACAGTACATCTGAGTATTTCCCCAGGAGTTCGCCATGTCTACATCTGTATCTCCTTAAGATATTGTCCTGTTTTTTATCTGCCCAGTACAATGTCATAATACCTGGTATTCGACATGTTTTTGGCAGATTTTAATATCTGCATGTTCTGGTCTTCACATCTGGTTTTTCTCAATCTATTTCCAGTTTGTCATATATTACCAAGTTACACGGAATTGGTTTGTAAGTTTTCTAAATAATCTGAATATGCCAACTATGTCCCTTTTTTCTAATGTATAAGTAATGAGAGTAAATCATTTATTTTCTGATGTATATCCATATGCAATAGAAATGTACGAGAATCATTCTGTAGTCAATGGAATTTTGCAAATTAGAAATATGTGGACTTATCCAATATCAGATGTGTACCGATTACAACGTACCGTTATCCTTCTTTGTTTAAACGAAATGTTTGTGTACTTTCTTTACTTGTTAAGATAACCATTTAACTGCTTACAGTCTTCAAAACATCTTCTTCTCTGTATTAGTAAGGCCATAAAACATTTTATCATTGAACAGCTATTCACATAAGACACAGGGTCAGAATGTTAAAACATTTGTGCATTTTGAAAGGATAGACTGTAAGCTTCGGAATTCATCCCCAACCGCTGATCTGGAGTCAAAGTGTCATATAGTATTGATAATTTTCAACTTATATCATACATAACATACACACATTGTTTATTGTGAGTTTTTTTGTGCATCATTATCTTTTTTTTTATTTTATTTATAGACTTTTCTCTAACAGCAGTTCTTGGTTTATCTATGGCTAGTCTTCTTAGCTTCACTTCTATATCAATGTAAAACGCATTGATAAGAAAATGGAAACCAATTTCAGAATTCTGTGCACATTGTGAGTGGTTTTGTTCTTTAGAACTATCTGTAATTCTGGTATTGTATGTCCGCCCATACACTTGTCTATTCACATCACATAATTTATCGTTCATACTGCAATATTCGCAAATAGTTGACCTATGAACAATTTGACGCCCCAAATATACTTCTGGATTCCTGTTGCCCCATGTGCAAGTTGCATAGTGCAAGTTGTCCCTGTGAAATAGTGTCGGGTTGTATTTTGAGTATGTATAAGCACATAACTAGGACTACAATATGTTTTGAAAAAAATAAAGCTGTCTTAATTGTTGAATGGAACATTAAAGACGACGCAACACACATGCTGAACTTTTTAAATATAGTAATAATTACGGTATGCATAAAAATGAATTAAACTGAATGATATATCTGATTCGTCCCACTGGAACTCGTCAGTGATGCTAGGGGCCAAAAGGTGGATTCATTTAAGTGGATTTCCCAATGGTTTGAGTTTGGCCCTCTTTGATTTTAATTTGGCCAGGATTGTTTACTGAATAGCTTACATGGTGAAAAACATTAACTTTATCAAACGGAGGGTAACCATAATTATCAAGAAATGTCAAATGAATGATAATCACCAGCATCCCTTTGCAATTAGTACACGAATGTTAAACATTGTACGTTTAGATGTTTGTTTAACGTGTAGGGTACCTAACAACCTTACTGGTATGTATGTTTTTTGTTCCAAATTCTGTTCTGAGCTGAATGATGCTTAATCTGTGGATAGCATATTTGATATTAGGACGGTGTAAGGGGTCATGAGGTTTACCCCAGTTCGGTAAATGATCATTTATTAAAAGCCCCATATACATAACTTTCGGCAAAACATGAAGCGGAAATCAAGCCTCATAACTTTTTATATTTATAGATTTAGTTAAGATTAACAGATATCAGCAATATTCAAGACAAATTTTTACGTGGTTACCGGTACAGGAGCAATTGAAACACGGTATTTGTAAACACGCGTCCATTTATAACTGTCTTCTAACTTCGGCTTGTTGTTGAAGTGGGCCCCACCTGAATTATTTTCAATTCTTTGGATTTTTCTGTCAAAAGTTTCTTGTTAGTTACCACTCAGGTTAACTTCGTTTTAGGCTTATTTTTGCATGGTTATCAACTGGATGTTTTTCAGAATTTTTCAGAATCACGAAAAGTGTCCTGAAGTTACGTATATTGGGCCTTTAAAGAATGCCCCGTCTGTTTCCATTGGGTGGGGTCGTGATTTGATATCATCTGAAAGCCTCTAGTGTTCATGCTTCCGTGTCAGGATCCGCTGGCGTACATACCCCTGAGTTATCTGTTCTTAAAATAAATAAGTACGTTTTTTTTTTATCTTTTATCATTTCGACCTTTATTGATTTGACTGCTTAGTTTATAAATTGTTTTATTAACCTTTAATATTGAAAACGTTCTTAATTTAATGAGCTCTAATTTTAGCGCATAAATAAATGTAAATATTTTCATTAAAAGATGTTATATGATAATTGTGTTGTTCTTGTTCATATTTTGGCTCAAAAGATGTTACATTTTTTTAAAAAAATATTAAGCAAATTAAAAAAAACTAGGTCACTGTGACCTACTTTTCGACCATGGATAGTTGTTATGATCAGTTTGAAGTTGTACTGCTTTGGAATTGCACAATGCATCAAAATTATGAAGAAAGATTAAAACAAATATCAGGTTATTTGATAAAAATGGGGCTTAGTATGAATTTGACCCCCTACTGTGACCCCCATATAAACGCTCCGTTTACACCATATTGATCGAATCAAAGGTCCTTAATTTTTATTATAGATGTGAAACTTGTTTGCAAAAGACTTGAATTGAATAATATCTGTCTTGATAAAGAATGGAATTTAAAGATGCCTGCATGGGTACTATGACGTCACAATCATTATGACATCACAAATGCAATATTGACTCTAGAAATAGAAACATGAGGTCGATTTAGCAAAATATTGACCTCCATGTGACCATATTTTAGCTAATGAGATTTGAGGAAAGTCATACCACATCTAATATATATATTTATATATATTTGTCTTTAACAGATAAATAGAGGATCTTACACGAGTGTCAATGTAATATGGAATTTATTAAACGATTTAGATAAATTCCATATTACATTCACACTCGTGTAAGATTCTTTTTATCATATAACTTATATTTATAAGAAAATACACAAAACCCCTCAAAATAATTATCTAAAAGAAAGGCAAATTTCCTCTGTGACAGTACGGTTTTCACTACCGAGACAATCATGTGACGTCATAAACACATCGTTTACACGTGTGTTATACCATTTTTATGACATGGCCGTATGACATGACTGAACGGGTCAGTTATGTGATAATAGTTTTTAATTAAATAATTGCTAATAGTTATTTTTAACTATATAAAATATAGTTTATGCACTCATAGTGAGATTGTATGAGTGCATAAAATCTCCCAAAATGACCTTGCTATAATTATCTTATCTCGTTTTTAATCAGTATTTATATCTTGCATCATGTACAGATAAATGATTGCGTGATGCTAGATTTCGCATTATAACATCTCTACTACATCGATATCATGCATGTCGTAGATAATATTCTCCTGCACGCACTGCACCATCGATGCACACAAGCTCATTATGGGGAGCTGAATATGTCCTGTTATAATGTGTAACGTAGGATGAGCGTTGAGTAGTTATACGGAAAATGAAAACAAGATTCAAGTACAATTTACAATTTATTTACAATATACACAGTTCACACACACAAACATACTCAGTTTCACACAATAACAGTTCTACCCTAACAGTCTCTAAGCAACAAGAAGAGATCACAGTGTTGCGTTAGCGTCCACGTCTCTCCTCTTCATCCACAATGAAAAGCAAGTAGTAGTCAGATACATCTGACTAATATCCACAAATGACATCAAGTTCCACACAGGATATCAAGCTCCACACAGGATTATAATGACAAGCTTCACACATGATCATAGTTACACGTTCCACACAGGACACCAATTACCATACAGGACAATGAAATCCACCTAGGATATCATATTGGTGTAATACGCACTAGTCACCATCTACTGGCAACGAAGAAGTATCCAATGAAGCCTCCGACAAGTCAGAGCTTTGTCGGCTGATGGCCACGGTAGTTCTTCTTTCCTCAAGTCACCATAGACATTCTCTTGACCTGTTTCCTTGTTGTAGGCTGACCTTGACTGGTGTCGGTCCGGTTGCCGCAACTCACAGGCCCGAAAGAGATCGTCGGTGCTCGTAACCGTCACATGAAGCTTTAAAAATAATAACAAGAACAACTAAGTAAAACTCTCATACATTTCACATACGACATCAAATAATTATTGATAAGAACTCGTCTAAGTTTAAGACCAATCAATTTACACAAGAATTCGATTAAATCCAATAACATATTACGATAATTTTAGATAGAAAGCAATAACCTAAACTATGCTATCGTGCGGGTTCAGAATACAATAAATAACATTATTTATATAACATTTTTAAAGTTAGATTTGGCCACTCATGGCTTCCATACTTTTTCATACACGCATACGCACTCACCTGAACACACTTTACTATAAACATAACATATTTATGCGTTCTAATACATGGACTTACAAATAAACATGCATTCATATTGATACATGTAATCAACAATATTGATATTTACAGATACTGTCTCTAACACTACATTATACACAATGAAACGCATGACTGAACCGCACGAGCAAACGATTGTTTACATAGATATTTATCCACAAATGGGCTACAAAAACAGACAAAGAAATGCATATATAGTGAAGAAATACTCACCACAGTCTGTTATCTGTGCCTGCTCATGTTTATACTGCGCTTGCAGTAGAATGGGCTTAATAACTAGCGAAATTTCTGTCGCCTCAAAATGTCCCGCTTGGACTTACCCATTTCCGGTCACTCTCTCTAAAACTACGGTCACTCACAAGGAACAACGACCATACATGACACAACCATATATGAAAACAAATACAAACATTTATACGAACGTGACAAATATCCCCCCATTCCGGAAAAAAGTGGTAACACTTTTTCAAAAGTTCACTGAGTATGAATGTCTCAGACCCTGCTCAGGTAATCGGCTCCTACATTGTCCACGCCCTTTATCGCTCGAATCCGAAATCGGTATGGCTGGAGTAGCAGCGCCCAACGCATAAGTCTTGCGTTAGCAGTCCTCGATCGATGGAGATAGGTGAGGGGCTGATGGTCCGTCTCCAATATGAACTGTCTTCCATACAAGTATGGTTCGAATTTCTGGATTCCCCAAACGATAGCCAAGCATTCCTTTTCCACTATCGCATAATTCCTTTCCCTTGGTAAAAGTTTCTTGCTTGCGTAGGCTACAGGCAGCTTCTCATCATTGTCCTCTTGCAAAAGTACTGCACCAAGTCCCGTATCAGATGCGTCCGTGCGAAGGATAAAGTCCTGCTCAAGATCAGCCAGCTTCAATACCGGTCCTGCCGTTAGCATCTTCTTCAAAGTGTTGAAGGCAATCTGTTGACTTTCCTCCCAAACAACTTTGTTGGCGCAACCCTTCTTTGTCAAGTCAGTCAGTGGTACGCTGATAGCGGCAAAATTCGGAATGAATTTTCTATAAAACCCCGCCAGTCCCAAGAATGACCGAACTTGCTTCTTAGTTGTTGGTCTTGGCGCTTCCTCAATGGCTTTCACTTTTGAATGTTCCAGTTCAAGTCGTCCTGAGCCCACCACATGTCCAAGGCACGATAAACTCCCAAAACCTAACGCACACTTGCTGGGTCTAGCAGTCAATCCCGCATTACGCAAACGCGAAAACAATTCCTTTAGGACATCCACATGTTCCTCCCAGGTGGTTGTGTAGATGAGAATGTCATCTATGAAATTCTCGAGATGTTCCATTCCTGCTAATAACTTTCTCATTATCCGGCTGAAAGTCGCTGGAGCGTTCACCAATCCGAACGGCATAACTTGGAATTGAAACAATCCCTGTGGTGTAGCAAATGCTGTCATCGGCTTCGCCCTCTCCGACAGTGGCACCTGCCAGTACCCTTTGCTGAGGTCGAGTCTTGAAAAGTACTTAGCACCAGCAAGTCTTGAAAAGATGTCCTCCGTATTTGGCATCGGCTCTGCATCAAATACAGTCACCCGGTTCAATCTTCTGAAGTCAATGCAAAATCGGTTGGTGCCATCTTTCTTCTTCACAATCACAACAGGTGCTGAGTAAGGCGATGATGATGGCTCAATTACCCCCATTTCCAACATCTTGTCTACTTCCTTCTGTATGACCTCTTTGGTGTTGAATGGCAAAGGATAGGGTTTCACACGTACTGGCTCAGTTGTTGTAGTTACAATGTCATGCTCCCCAAGAACTGTCCTGCCTGGATGATCAGTCAACACATCCTTATATCCGGTGAGTAAAGTCTGCACTTCACTCTTCTGTCCTTCCGAAAGTTCATCTGCGATTTCCACATCTTTGATTCCTTCCTTTCCTTTGTCACAAGGAAGAGTCTCCAACCCTTGGTTGTAATCAGTCTCTTTGCTATCCACTTCGTCAACAACCATTGACATTACGCAGGCGAAAACTCCTTCTGTAGACACTGTCGCAAGGTCTTGGCGATTCTTCTTCTGGTCCTCATACTTTTTCAGCAGATTAATGTGGAGTACTTTCACCTTTCCATCCCGGTTGACGCGATAGTCTGACGGTCCCACCTTCTCGACAACGTCATAAGGTCCTCTCCACTGCATCAGAAGTTTGTTGGCTTTTGTAGGTAGGAATACCAATACCTTATCACCGGCCTTCAAGGTTCGCTGTCTGGCTCTTCTGTTGAAGTGTTTTTTCTGCTTGAACTTCGCATCCTTAAGATGATCCGATGCTAGTCGACAAGTTTCCTCCATCCGCTCTCGTAAATCCATAACGTACTGATACGTGGTTTTCACTTCCTCGTCTGGTATATCTTTCGTTAGAAGCTCCCTCAGAATCATCATTGGCCCTCTAACTGCTCTCCCGTAAAGCAACTCGAACGGTGAAAATCCAAGTGATTCTTGTGGAACCTCACGGTAGGCAAACAGTAAGGCATTGATAAATCTGTCCCAATCTTTTGGTCGCTCTGCACTCATCTTGCGCAACATTTGCTTAAGGGTCCCATTGAACCTTTCCACCAGACCGTTGCACATTGGGTGGTATGGCGTAGTGGTAAGTTGTCTAATTGACAGCAGTCGGCTAACCTCTCTCATCAGCTCCGACGTAAACTGTGCACCCTGATCACTCAACATTTCAGATGGGATTCCCACTCTGCTGAAGATGTCTATGAGTGCCTCTGCAACTCTCTCCGTCTCTATGCTCTTCAATGCAACCGCTTCCGGATATCGAGTGGCATAATCCACGACTGTCAAAATATATCGGTTTCCTCTCTCCGTAGCCGGTTCCAGTGGTCCAATCAGATCCACGGCGATCCTCTTAAATGGAGTATCGATGAGAGGCATGTCACCTAGAGGAGCCTTGGGAACTCTTCCTTTCGGGTATGTCCGCTGACAGATATCGCATGATCTGCAAAACCGAATCACCTCCGCTTGAACTCCAGGCCAAAAGAACTCAGAAAGTACCCTGTTGGTAGTCCGTTTAGCAGCTAAATGCCCCGACATGATAGATTCATGTGCCAACCTCATCACCATCTCTCGGTACTTTTCTGGAACAATCAGTTGTCTGAAAGTCATGCCATTCCTCACTCTCGGGCTTTGAAACTTCCGATACATCACACCCTTCTGATAAAAGATAGTGGATGATCCTCCATCGTCCCGCTCATAGGTCTGTTCTGCAGACGCCAATTTTCTGAATTTCTCCAATATAGGGTCTGTCTGCTGTCCTTCTTTCAAATCTTCCACACTGCCTAAATCTGTCATCAAATCCGGTACTTTCAATGGTCTGCATGCAACCCCTTTCTTCTTAATCTGTGCGCGTGTCTCTACCGCTTGAACACTAGATTCCTTCATCTTCCAATCCTTGTCTGGGTTGTCAGGAGGTAATGCACTAAGAATATTTCCTATAATCAAGTCGTACAGTGGCGTTTCCAGTGCCCATGCTTCAGTTGTTCCTCTGAAATAAGGCGAATCCACTTCAACTGTAGCTATAGGTGTTTCTAACCGCGATCCATCGGCGAATGTGCACACTTGAGATCTACCTGTGAAATTGTTCTTGTCGACGAGACATTTCCTCACAACCACACCGCTACATCCTGTATCTCGAAGTACAGTAACACAATAACTGCCAACACAGCCTTCCACAACTGGCATTGTCGTAGGTAGAGAGCTTTTTACATCACAAGAAACACTAAGAGTTGCAGAATCATTCTTCTTGTGTTGTTTCCCGTATTTCTTCTTAGATACCCTCTTAAGATCACCTTCCTTCTCTTTACCATGTTGTTCTTCGACCATAGCTGCAACTTTGTGTCCAGACCCATTCTTCTTGGCACGACACTCATATGACAAATGACCAGGTTTCCCGCAGTTATAACACTTCCTATCTTTTGACGAAGGCTTGGAAGTAGACGCATCAGCAGGGCTAGAACTCTGAACCTTACTTGAACCTGACTTCTGACCTCTGGATATAACCTGGTTCGCCTTTGTTCCCCTTGCTTCCACATACTTGTCTGCTAATCTGGCCATCTCTGTAATTGAAGACGGTGTTCTTTCTTTTAGAAAAAGGGTAATATCCTGACCACAGCAGTGAATGAACTGGTCCCTCAACATAAGATCTCTCAGCTTATCGTAGGTTTTCTCTGTCTTACTCAGTTCAATCCATCGCTCGGCATAACTTTGCAAGCGTGTAGCAAATTGCGAGAATGTCTCTCCACCTTCCGGTCTCGCTGTTCGGAAAGATTTCCTGAAACCTTCCTCCGTCATCTCAAATCTAAACAGAAGCGCTTTCTTCAACTCATCAAAGTCTAGGGCTTTTTCCACAGGCAGTCGTGAAAACACATCTAATGCTTTACCCTTCAACAGCGCACTGAGATTTGCTCCCCACTGGTCTCGTTCCCATTTCTGTGCCTCGGCATATCGTTCAAACCTCTGCAAGTATGCATCCATGTTATCGCGAGTGTCATCAAATGCTGGTAACTTTGGCCCCCGTTTTATCATCGAATCACTTCGTGCAGTAGAACTATGGTTCTCTTCTCCACCTCCAGCTTGTAGTAGTTCCATCTTCATCTTGTGCTCCAGCTCCATTCGTACCTCCGCTCTTGCTTCCCGCTCAGCTTCTATCTTAGCCTGTTCTAATACCAGATTCTTCTTCTCCATCTCCAATCTGAATTCTCTATCCTTCTCTCGTTCATCTCTGGCATGCGCTTGCTGCTCGCTTACGAATTTCTGCAAAGCCTCGCCTTCATAATTCATATCCTTTCCAAGAGCAATAAGATCCTGAAGTGAAGACATGTTGGTATCCAGAGGTGCAGCAACAACACAAAGAAGGACTACTGACGACAAAATACAAGCAAACAACATGTAAACTATACTTACCAACAAAAGAACACCTGCTTGTCTCTTCCTGTCCTTTCCCTGATACTTACCCAGAAGTTGCATCCACAGCGGCCTTCATCATGTAGATAAAGAGTGAGGTTGAAAAAGATGGGAAAAGTAAAGATAAGAAAATAACAGTGTGCAGAATTGCCCAAATCGAGAATAAATATCTGGCACTATACCTAACATACAATGGTAACAAAAATAAAATTCAAATTCCGAATAACAACACGTACGTCATCCCACCGCTGCCACCAATTTTGTAACGTAGGATGAGCGTTGAGTAGTTATACGGAAAATGAAAACAAGATTCAAGTACAATTTACAATTTATTTACAATATACACAGTTCACACACACAAACATACTCAGTTTCACACAATAACAGTTCTACCCTAACAGTCTCTAAGCAACAAGAAGAGATCACAGTGTTGCGTTAGCGTCCACGTCTCTCCTCTTCATCCACAATGAAAAGCAAGTAGTAGTCAGATACATCTGACTAATATCCACAAATGACATCAAGTTCCACACAGGATATCAAGCTCCACACAGGATTATAATGACAAGCTTCACACATGATCATAGTTACACGTTCCACACAGGACACCAATTACCATACAGGACAATGAAATCCACCTAGGATATCATATTGGTGTAATACGCACTAGTCACCATCTACTGGCAACGAAGAAGTATCCAATGAAGCCTCCGACAAGTCAGAGCTTTGTCGGCTGATGGCCACGGTAGTTCTTCTTTCCTCAAGTCACCATAGACATTCTCTTGACCTGTTTCCTTGTTGTAGGCTGACCTTGACTGGTGTCGGTCCGGTTGCCGCAACTCACAGGCCCGAAAGAGATCGTCGGTGCTCGTAACCGTCACATGAAGCTTTAAAAATAATAACAAGAACAACTAAGTAAAACTCTCATACATTTCACATACGACATCAAATAATTATTGATAAGAACTCGTCTAAGTTTAAGACCAATCAATTTACACAAGAATTCGATTAAATCCAATAACATATTACGATAATTTTAGATAGAAAGCAATAACCTAAACTATGCTATCGTGCGGGTTCAGAATACAATAAATAACATTATTTATATAACATTTTTAAAGTTAGATTTGGCCACTCATGGCTTCCATACTTTTTCATACACGCATACGCACTCACCTGAACACACTTTACTATAAACATAACATATTTATGCGTTCTAATACATGGACTTACAAATAAACATGCATTCATATTGATACATGTAATCAACAATATTGATATTTACAGATACTGTCTCTAACACTACATTATACACAATGAAACGCATGACTGAACCGCACGAGCAAACGATTGTTTACATAGATATTTATCCACAAATGGGCTACAAAAACAGACAAAGAAATGCATATATAGTGAAGAAATACTCACCACAGTCTGTTATCTGTGCCTGCTCATGTTTATACTGCGCTTGCAGTAGAATGGGCTTAATAACTAGCGAAATTTCTGTCGCCTCAAAATGTCCCGCTTGGACTTACCCATTTCCGGTCACTCTCTCTAAAACTACGGTCACTCACAAGGAACAACGACCATACATGACACAACCATATATGAAAACAAATACAAACATTTATACGAACGTGACATAATGCATACCGCTTGGTCTGCATTCATCATGTTAGACGCTACACAAATAAAACGTTTCGGCGTGTATCTGCTTCACCTTATTAGTGCTAAGTCTTGATGATGCAATACAAGCTTCTTTTACTGTAGAAGTCAATATTTTCATCGAGCAGATTTTTTCTCCTTTCGCTATGTGGACATTTTCGGACTGTCAGTCTTGTACTGTGTGTCCATAATACTATATAGTTTAAGTAGTGTTCAATATATTCCCGTGGTGATATACTCGCCGAGATTTAATACAAGCGACAATTTCCACACCGCGAACAATTCCAGTCTTATAGTTTTGCATTTGGATTTTTCAATAGATGCATCCTTATTTCGCGCCGATGGTCACTGAATTTGAACAAGGTATGAAAAACAATTACGTGATTTTTCGTTATTTTCTATTCCCAAGGAAAAAAACGGAGGGGGACTTGAATGTAAATACATAGCTATAGACCTACCTATGTAGTGCCTTTGCACATACTAAATGTACGTTGGTGAATAAGTAATAAAAGAGGATACGTCATGAAATATGGGAAAAATACAGCAAAACGCCGACCTTTCGGACCTATAATGTCTCGAAAGTGAGCAGAAAAGTAAAACTATAACCTTGATTATACAACAGTCATTATGTGTGTACAGATATAACTGTATTTAGGATCAAATTGATTAAAATGATTTAGAATCTGAATATGTTGACAAACATTTACATGGTGGGTGTCGTCGTTAAAGCGGAAAACGCTTACTCTTCCGAAACACCTGGTTTTATTCTCTTGTACTTTTACAAGAGTCTCTATGTAAATCTTTTCTTGGTTGATATTTCGCCTCTAGTTTCATCGATTTTGAGTTGGGATTATGGTTTGGATGACGATTTGGTATTCTGACTTTTTTCATGCAATATAATGACACATTTTGAGAATTATGCTACCCTATCTACAGTAGTTCCATTACTGTGTTACTACGTCACTTTAAAGCATTGTAACCTTCCAAAAGTATCTATTTATGTTTTGGATATAATGCTCTTGAATCACACAATGGATGTGTTACCAACTGTGTATTTTTCGACGGACTGGGGAAGCTTACGCTCCGATCACCTGGTCTTTTTCAAGTCTCCGTGTAAACGTTTCCTTTGTTCATATTTCGCCCCTGGTTTTATCAATTTTGAGTGCGGATTATGGTAAAGTGAACGCTAGGTTTTCTCGATTTTTTATCTCCCTGTAATTGTTCTGTGACTGTATATATCATGTCTTTACCCAATATAATATAGTACTAGACTGCATACCTTCATTATGTCAATAATGAAACAATATGAGAAAATGGTTTCCATGTCTATATATTGATCAATATTTATATTGTGTTGGGACCACGCCAAGTCAATGAATCTCGCGGTTGTCGTCTACCGTCTCATTTCTACCCATCCACTAATTATGTACACTGTTTGGTGTGAGCCGGTGTAACAATGTTCCTGCCAACTTCTCGAACCAAACAGTTCTAGTACGAACACACTATAGACGTACGTATATCCTACCTTGTTTTTTCCTTACCGCCTACAACAGACGCAAGGTTTTAGTCAAAGACATATTCTATCAGTGGCAGATAGCATCACAGAGCTGGGCGTATCACAAGCGTGGCAGCTTCTTTACGTAGATTCTTGTTGTTGTTGGAATGTATATCAACATTTAGAAATGTGCTACGCTTTACAAATTTATTTGATATAAATAGCACATTTTATTTTGTGTATTTGAATGGCTTTTTTTATATAGTTTGAATTTGTGCAATTGTAAGGTTTATATTTGATTTTCAGCAAGTACTGAAAAAGCCAATATTTTTGTGCGTGGAATTTTACTTAGTCAGCCTCAAAACAAATTGCTGTGTGAACATTTATGCGTTGTCGGTCATTCTAATTTGGTCTGTGTAACTGTAATACTGTTATACACTCGAGAGTTTGAATGGTGTTAAAAATGTTCGCGTGCGGATATATTCGCAGAGATTTAATGACATCCAAATAAGCGAAAATTTCCTCACCGCAAACGATTCCACTTTTACAGTAGGAAACCATGGTACTCAACTGTTTCAAGTTACATGAACACGTGTCGGCAATGTATGCTGTTTAAGCAATGTAATAACAAACCATGCGATACTTTTAAAAGATACTGATTGTTACAAGAAAAAAACAAAAACAAAAAAAGAAAAAAAAGTTGTCAAATGCGAAAACATTTTCCAGAAAGAAAATTAGGTTTAGAAAGTACGTCAAAACGTTTTTCAGAAAGAAATTTAGGCCTAGAAAGTACGTGATTTCCTGCTGATAAATGACTATTATCGGTCCGGAGATAACGTATCTGATACACATACGCAGTACTCATAATCCTCTGTAACGTAAGAGTGTTTTGTAACAAAGCCAGGTACATTTTACTTCAATTTATTCTTCCGTCTACATACCGACACTGTTTATATTGACCTACAAACAAGGACAAAAGCAGGTACAGCTACATGTTATACTGTCATGGGGTTTATATGACCGTAAAGAAAGAAGTAGGAAGCATATGATACTAAAATAAAAAAAGATTAATGAATACTTTACGAAAACACTGTTGGAAACGAAGGCAAAAACATATTCCCCGGAGACTAAGTCAATAGGACCAATGTATTTCGTGACCTCTTTCATGTAACTCTAGAAATGCATGCAAGTCATCAAAGATCTAAAACACCGTCAATAAGACTTTAATTATTATCGTACGGTGTTCCTTACTGGCACGCATAGGGTTTTATCTTATCGATATTTCAATTAAAAGATACTTTATCAATCAAACATGTCATAATTGATTGATTTATCACTACAAAATGATAATAATTGTCAAGAGAATTATATATTTTTTGGAGCGTATGGAATATTCGAACGATAATGACATTTTATTCTTATACGTAATCATCCATGATAACTGATACGGTTTATAACAGGCCAGCTTTACGGTAAGGCTGCTGTTATAAAAGATTAATATCTATTAAATGGCTTCTGATCTCTTTACGAATTTTATCATTTTAAACATAATGATGAAGATGTAATGAAAAGACGCAATGGTACCAACACAAATAACGGAACTGTGAGTCTTTAAGATATTAACAGGTATCATCTGCGACGAAAGGATATATCGTGGCAATTGTCACGCTTAGAAGCACAATACATCTTTTCAGGAACCAATGTCGGTTCTCATTTTGAGGATTGATGCTTACTTGGATGTGACCAAGATTTACATGGCGAGTGCCGTCGATGAAGCAGAAGACACTTACTCTTCCGGAACACCTGGTCTTATTCTCTTTTTACGGGAGTCTCCATTTTAATCTTTCCTTTGTTCCTATTTTGCCCCTAGTTTAATCGATTTTGAGTTCCAATTATGGTTTTGTTGACGCTTTGGTATTCTCTAATTTTTTTTCTCTATCAGATCACTTAGTATGACCTGAGAATGGTGTCTTGATGTCACCTGGAACCGTGTTGTCCTTTACGACATCCCCTGATAACGCCCGTGTCATCCATCAGAATGACCACTGCCACTACATCTAGTACCTATCTTAAAAAAGTTCCAAAATGCTAGTTGTTGTGTATAAACAATTATTAAATGTATTTGTTTAAATACACAGTAAGCCCATTTAATTGTAGAACGTTATGTAATGTCCATCTCTGATAATAATCGATGGGGATCTATTAAACATGCATTTCTGTTTCAAGTACAAAACTATCATCCAGGTAGGGAAGGAGCTCGTGCAAAACGTCGAATTTGATTTATGTCATCAGTTTATGTAGTAATCGTTTAAAATTAAAACAATAATTATACTTTAAGTTAAGTAGAAACATTGACAGCATATTTGTGAGTTCCAGTCTAAGTGGTTACATATGCTTGCTATCCTACCGGGTCATTGGCTTGTAAGTCGCCTGGAGAAGCACTGTATACGTTTAATAAACCCTTAAACCTGGCCAAACCGTTTCACTTTCAGACATATCGACGATGTGTTGTCTATAAACAACAATACGTTTGCTGACCATGTGGATCGTTTATACCTTCTGAACTTGAAATAAAGGACACAACAGACTCCTCTACATAAACTACGACCAACATGGAAAGCGTACTACCAACATATACGATAAACGTGACGATTTCAATTTCCGATCGTAAACTTTACATTTCTTCATAGTAACACCCCTGCTTCTCCAACCAATGGCGTTAACATGTCGCAGTTGATTCGTTTTTCTAGGGCTTGCTCTGATTATCGTGATCTTTGTGATCGATATCGACTTTTGGCAAACAAACTAACAATACAAGGATTGGAGAGATGCAGGTTGATTAGAACTATGAGCACGTTTTATTGTCGCCATCATTTTCTCATTGATAAATATATGTTTTCTGTATCTTTGTATTCTCATTTCGAGAAATTGTTGTTTACATGGATGTAACTAAGATTTACATGGCGGGTGTCGTCGATGAAACAAAATATGCTTACTCTTCGGGAACACCTGGTCTTACTCTTTTGTACTTTTGCAGGGGTCTCCATGTGGATCTTTCCTTGTTTCGTATTTTGCCCCTAGTTTAATCGATTTTGAGTTTAGATTATGGTTTTGTGCAATTTAAGAGACGTCGAAAGAACTATCTCCAAATTATTACTTATTCGTTGTCGGCGAATTCTGCATGTGTAATTGCATATATTAGTCTTACTGCAACAATTCTATATCAAAATAATTAAACTCTGATTTTAATAAAGTTGATATGTGTAATATAAGCTAAGAAAATTTAGGATTATTGATCATTTTCTAAGAAGATAATACATAGATAAATAGTCCAAGCACCTGACCCTCTGTTGTAGCGTCTGACTTTTTGAAATTCCAAAACAAAGACGTTAGCTTACAGCATCACTGATAAGTCATAAAAGCTTGAAAATGCTTTACGAAGCAGAACCCTCATAACCAACATTACATTATATATTACGAAATTTAATGTGAAATGAGGTGGTTGTCACGTTCATTTTACACTTAAACCAATGATTGGTACAGTATACAGAGTGCGAACGAATACGCCTCATACACATTGTTATTCTGTAAACCTTTGGATGAATTACGTTTCCGAAGATCAATTTTTCTGAAACGTTTCTCAATTCGTAATTCTTAACGCCCGATCACGATATACGAAAGTGCCTTTCACTCTAAAATGGGTCAACAGAACCCAAACGATCGTGAATATTTTATAACGTTTAACATTAATGTTTGTCTTATACATACTAAGCTGTCTAAAGAATATTGTGCAACATACAGAAATGCACTGTCTATACTCTGTAATGTCACACACGCTGTGTAGTGAAGTTCGACTCTCCGAAGAATTAAAACCAATCAGTGGATTCGATCATGTTTTCCTGAGAACCAGAACACCCAATGTTATTTGACTTTTGTTGATCCCTCGAGAAATCGTAGATAAATTGGTCATGCATAAAACTGCCAGGCAAATCGTTAAAACACATTAGCGGAGTTTCCCATTGTTGTCAGAAAAGTAGGTTTGTTGTAATGGGGTTGTGAATTCCTCGTGTCTCAAAGATGGAATATACATAAAGAACACAATAGATGCAGACAGGCATATGGACACGAGACGGGAATGACAGGTTCGTTATCATGTTCAAGAAGTGAGGAATTGCGATGGAATGTCCGAGCACAAGCAATTAAATACATATAATGACTGCCTATCTATGTGCATTAGGATATAGCCTGTACGCCGGGTCGCTTAGGGAATATCAAATGGTCATTGTCATTTGCTTGTCAGATATTTTGAACGTTCATTATATCAGAGATATGATACGTAATAATGTGGGTATTAAGTGTTGGTAATCGTTTCTGAACCCGACAAAGTATTACGATTCACTTGACTTATGACGTTGCATCCTATTTCGCTGGTGTGTTTTGCATGACATTTATCTGAAAATATGTCATTACTCAGACTGTTTTGCAAAAGGAGACACGGATGGAATTCTATAAGCATCATCCGTTTCCCTGCATGGCTTATGCTGCACGACAAAGTTGTTCAATCGGCCTAATGAAATGCTAACTATTATCATGGGAATAATACTATTGCGCATGAATTATACTGTTCCGCTAAAGACCTGATGAATTACAAACTAAGATGCCAGAATAGCATGCATGCAAGGCGTAGATCACTGATGTTTTCCGTACTGGGACTGTGCAATATTTTGATGTTAGGAACAGTTATGTCCGGATTTTGTGTATATATCTTCTATCATTTCACTGGAGTATTCTTCGTCAATTTATTCTTCTATGGATTATTTCTTAATGATGGTGATGCAATAGAACGGAGTTATGTTTGAGATCGGACAAAAATGTCAGTAATTGTCGTTCGTAATTAATATCTATACACGTTCCCTGGTTACACACAATCCTATACACGTGTGAGTGCAACGCATGGAAATATTGTCAAAGCATTTCGTTAACAACGTGATTACCAAACAATAGGAACCAAGAGTTGTTTGTGGTATTGTGCAGGCCTGTGGTGTTGACCTTTTGTGACCTTTTTGAAGCGAGGCACGTGATTGATCGTCATCAGACTGGGACTTTTCCGGCTACCATTTCACTGTACTAAAATTATGATTAATCCGTAATTGACATTTAATAACACTGTTTATCTGTTATGAATATTCTAATCGACTTCGGTTTTATGACTCGATGTGGGATAAATGTTTGCCAAGAAATTGCCAGTTGGAGAGTAAACTGACGTAATTCTGATTCAGAAAACAAGGAAATACGTCGCTCTATGTGCTGTACATGTGACTTTGGTCACGTGTCACGTGATATAGGTTTTTTTTCAATTGGAATTCATTGATATTGATTGCAAGTGAATGTCAATTCGTGGATTTATTACATGTGCGAAAGATACCCTGTTCGTCAAATGTCATCACACTCCAATATGACACAACTTATTTTGAACCAACTGTGATGTTACATAGCATTGTGAATGTCGACTTATGGATTTGTTTCGTATAAATGTCACTGGATTCGATTGGACGTCGACAGCTTGAAGAGGAATTCAATATAGGATAAAATAAGTCAGAAAGAATGTGCATAGTTTAGTGTAGTTCATTGATTCAAAGGATCAATTCATGCCAACGTCAGCATATTTCAGAATCGCTTTACAAAAAAACAACAACTTGAAACAGGAGAAAAGGAGATATGGAAAACACTTTTGCATCACATATGGGACGTGGTCGGCCTGTAAAAGAGTGACGTGAAAGACTACACGACAACATTTAAACCCCTCAGGGATTTCAAAACGTTGCATTTTACAAAATTTGAACGCCATACAACAAAAAAAATTAATTTTCGAAACAACAACATTGAAATGATTGCAGCTTTATAGGTTTAAGTTATAATAAGTAATTAATGAAAAGAATGTTTATTTCGCTAGCGACACCTGGAATGTAGGAGTACTTCCTCGTCAGCCAGTTAGTGGTCGTGATACAAGACATACCGAATTTTAATAGAACTGAAACACGTGTTGGATTGAATAAGGCAATTCGTCTAATTGTCATTCCTTCGAAGCAGCACACAACTATATCAATAACAATTTTAACCTTGTTCTGCGGACTCTTCCTTTATGTATATTCTATTGTGAGCAGTTTAAAATATCAGAGAAATGGAATAGCTGATCGTGTCTTATATACATCTGATGATTTTCTCTGGATTAGCACAAAATTCCAATAATGGTTCTAGTTCGCTAAAAACATTGTTTGGTGCAATTTTTTCGTTTAATTTTTAAGACAGTTTGAACAGTTCTCTATCGTTTAACGTAATAACGTATATTATACAGGGCACGATCAAACATATTATAGGGGTTGTTATTACTGGCTTTAAATCAAATGTCAGAATACGCACTCATATTTATTCTTTTGATAGACTGGAAACCTGGAGAGGAAGGTTTCATGTCAGGGGTGCATCGTACATGCAGTTTGACAAGTGTTCAATAAGAATCCACCTCGAACTGACTTTAGACAATTCCCTTAGACGTTAAAGGGATTCCAATATTGACTTATGGGTTTGAAACAATATACTAAACGTCAGATCTACTTTTTGACATTTGAATCCTGTTAAACCATGTATGGAATGGAAAATCTGACAAACTTTTCTAATGGAATGAAGCTTGAAGCTCCACCATCTTGCAGTACAGCCGTGTTTAGAAAATCTACTCAGCGTAAAAGGACGTTACAACGCGTGGACACTATGGCCCACTTACGGCCGTTTCCTCAGGTAAATTGTTTACAAGACGAGATGTTATTTATCCTGCAGGTATGTCCTAATTTACTGATTTCTATTCAAGTGTATTGATTCGTACTGACATTTGTATTTCCAAATAACAATATTGCTGTTTGAAATAATATTTGCTTTGAAATAATATATATTTCTTTTTTGAAATAATAATATTCGCTTTGGAATAACAATATTGTTAATTTTTAAATAAAAGTTGCTTTGGAATAAAATTATTTCTTTCAAAATATCATAATTTCATTTTGAATAGCATTGCTTCTTTCGAAATAACGGCAGTTTTTTTCCAAAATAAAGAGTTTTCTTCCAAAATAAAGATTTTTCTTCCAAAATAACGAGAGGGAGGGGGGAGTTCTTCCAATAGCCAGAATTCTTTCAATATAACGATATTTCTTCCATATTCCTTTCGGAATCATCGGAATCATAACATTTCTTCGACAGAAATTACTCCAAATGAATATTAGTGGGTGTAAGTATATACCTCGTATTACATAACGACACACGGCGTAATACTCATCTATCTAACAGGCCTGCACAATATAAATAGAGGATATCTAACAGAGTCTTTTAACGCGGTCAAAAAACCGATGTAATTCGGTGTGTGTATCGGCGTTAAACTCGTAAGTAAGTAAGCAGTGTCTTCAGTAATACCAAACATATTTCACGAGTGGGACTGATATTTTGATATTTTTCACGAGTGCACAGCACAAGTATTAGCGATACGAGTGAAATATATTTGGTATTACTGATGGTACTGTTAGACATTTTGTTTATTGCATTTTATAGCAAAACCTATCAGGGCAGCTTTTAAGTTTCCCAAATGTCGTTTGTGAGCAGTGTTTTGATTGGTCAAATCAGGAAAAGAGATGTCTTTTTACTGGTGAAAAAATCATATTTTTCCCTAGTAAAAATATCACTTTTATCAGGGACGTATATGTGATATCTTACCGGTAGAAATGCAATACAGCATGCTATTGGTATACATACGGTAATTATAAAATCATGTATGGCATACTTTAGGATAAAAACATCGATTAGAAGTGATTTATTTTCATTTTACAGTCTCGACATTCCGTTCTTTACATAACGTTTTGCGTTTCACTCACAATACATGCTACACATGTAGTCTGATACATGTCAGTACTTGCGTGATTCTTGGATCCCCGATCGATATTTAATGCGGATTAAGACTCGGGATCAAAGCAATCTACTCCGATTAGTCTTGTTATTATTTCAGCAGCACGTTTATCGTTCTCACCGGTATGACCTCGCAAGGCTTCGTGTAAGGCAGCATGTGTTATTACCGTAGTAACGCACAAAACCTCGACGTCATACATGACTTGTATGTGAACAAATATGATACCATACACATGGAAACAACAAACCAGGATTTATCGGAATTCCTCAAATATATTTAATGGATGATGAGATTTATGATTCTGGTGTGTGAAATAGTGGGTATTCTCAGTGATTAGGAAAATGTATGAAGAAAAGAATTTAAGCTATTTTGAAAGGGGTGATTTAACATGTAACAGACATCATATCCTTTATAAAGATAAGCTGTTGCTTCGAAAAGTAAGTCCAATTTTCCTGCAATGATAATTAGATTTACGTATTCTTTTGTCAAAATCATTAAGTTCGATCCAGGAAAAGAAATCAACTGCATATTTGTAGAATATACAATGCGTTTGAATTTGATATGGGATTTATAATTTCGTTTTGAATGTTTAATATAACCTGCATAACCTGAGCCTTAAAATGAAAAGAATTTCGAGGAGTTTATAAAATGTCATACAATACCTAAAAACGAATATAATGTTATAATATTATATAGTATTTATTTTATAGTACAGATCCTTGCAGCATTGGGGTGCAATATCAACGATATAGCACACATACAATAAATATGCAAATGATTCTTGTTACTGTGGATTCATTATTGTGATATCACATATAACTGACGTCACGCTAGGGTATATGACGTCACGCCTGTACTGCAGTCGTGAAAAATGAGTGTTCTGCTATGGAGGATAATCAATGAACATTTTTTATTGAGCATCTTTCTCAAGCCATATAATATAAAAAAAAATCTAAAACTCGTGTTCATGTAATATTGAATTATTTAAACTTGTTCGTTAATTTCATATTGAATTAACAACTCGTTTAATAAATCAAATTTAACATACATGCTCAATTGGTGTAAAACATTCTGTATAGTGAACAGTAAACTTCTTGAAGCATGGTGTTATGTTAACCAATACACCAAAAATCAAAATGAACTCTTCCAAATATGCCCTAAAGATTCAAAGAGTTAATTATCCTTTTATAACACAATACGGTTTATGTGGCGTTTTTATTTTAAATCTGAAGGATTATCTCCCTTTACCGCAACGTTTCTCTGAGAGTTCAGCAGATGGAGTGCGTTTACAAATTTCTTGAGAAGTAATCACTTACACATGGAATAGTTACTGCTTCATCAAATGTCAAACATCATTTGTAGTTGTATGTCTTAGACTATATTCTATCAGCGATTGCAGTTATTACTTACGATGGTGTTCATAAACGTAGGACCTCATGTATATTTTCTCTTACTTTCTGTCATCTCTAACTTCAAAGTTAGTAAAATGACGTCATGTATCGGTAATGAATATAATCCCTTTCAAACAAACACTTATAGCGTGTTATAAATAAGTTATAAATGCGATATATGAGAAAACAAACAAGTTAGAAAATTGTTTTCTAGCCAAAACTTGTAGTCATCGATCTCATAAATACTAACATGTTGGTAAGCCTGCCCCCTCCCCCCGGGGGTTGACTGGTGCTATCATATACGTCATCCTACAGATGATCAGAGCGCTGGGACATGTAGAGTTTTGATGCAGTGTAAGATGTGTATTCTCCAAACATCTGTTTATAATAAGATTTTGTGTACATTAGGGATAATTACTGCCAAATACCTGTACGACAAGGCACTCGTACATCGTCAATAGGCTGCACAACGGCCACGTGTACTACGACCAAACATATCTAAACACATGGCCTAAACACTTTTCCATGTGAAACGACCTTGTGGTTCTCTTGTTGATCTAAATATTGCTATCAAACTGATGATACATTATTTATATCGAAGATTAAAACATACATGAGATATGTGTTGTGCTGTCAGTGGTCTCGTGGTTGGGAGCCGTGACCGAACGGTTTCAGGTTCAAGTCACGACGCGGCAATTATATCATTGAGGAAGGTACAGTGAAACCTCTCTATTAAGACCACCGTAGGGACCTCGCCAAAATGGTCTAAATAGCGGGTGGTCTAAATGCCGATGGTGACCATTCAGACAGATTTCTCTGAAATCCACCCTTTGACATGTTTTTGTGGTGCATTACCTAACATATAGGCTTTATAATGTTAAACACACAGTAATTGTAGCTGATTAGCCGATTTGACACCAAAAACAGCTTAATGATCTGACACTAGACAGGTGTACACAGTGGAAACACACCAGGTGACTTTGGGTTTGGTCGGTGATCTGAATAATGAGATGAAAATTAGTGCAGAAGTAGAATTTGGGACTGGTCTTAATAGCGAGGTGGTCTTAATAGTGAAGCTTGAAATACGGAGATATAATATATTTTTTCGGGACTGAAATGAAGTGGTCTTAATATCGAAGTGGTCCTAATTCTGAGGTGGTCTTTGAGCGAAGTTTCACTGTACTTCATTCCGCCCTGTCCAGTATTTGCCAACATACCCTCTCAAGCACACAAACACTAATGCATATACCATGGTCGCCATGTTTGTCTCACTGAAAAATATTCTATATCTTTGTGTGAATGAAGATTGAGGTTTTTGAGTATGCTCATTAGTGTGTTTACTTGTTGTGATTGACAATGACTCGGTTCTTATTTTGAGGACTTGGTTTTTACTTGGATGTGACCAAGATGTGCACGGCGGGTGTCGTCGATGAAGTAAAAGACGCTTACTTTTCAGGAACACTTGGTTTTATTCTCTTGTACTTTTACAAGGGTCCCCATGTAAATCTTTCATTTATTCATATTTTGCCCCTACATGTAGTTTAATCGATTTTGAGTTCGGATTATTACTTTGTTAACGCTTCAGTATTCTCTAATTTTTATCTGCAACATTCAATATAGAGACAAGGCCTTAAATTCACTTAAAAGAACATTGGTTAATATGTTTTTGAAAATTATGTTATTTTATGTTCATGCAAGTTTGAGTTTCAAACGAAAATTAGTCTAATACTAACATGAAGATTTATGTTGTGTAGTCCATTAAACTCATACAAATATAACAAAAGCGACAGGTTCAAAATATTGCAATGTTTCTCGGACTTTTTCTTTGTGTTGCTTTTACTTTCTTAAGATTTGAATTACCATGTTCCTGTTTAATGACAAAGTAAAGAAATGCAAAACTGTCGTAAATTCGAGATGGAATCATTTCTGAGAGAAATAATAGCCATGATCAAAATAAGTGTAACATAAAATCACTTCGAAGTTTATTTAAATGAAAACAACAACAGTAACGATCACACTTTCAAAGTAGTACCAAGTCCTAATGTTAAGTCCTAATGTTTATCGGATATTTCCCCATTGGTATTTGTTTAAGGTAGACAGGGTGTCGTTATTTCGGAAATCTGTCTCTCGAGACCGTATACTTCGGCAAAAGGCATATCTTGTCAAATGATTGAACACGACTATCGTATCGCACGTTCTTCACCTAACGCTATGTTGTATTTTATTCAGCTGTTAATATATATTTCATCTAGGATTTAATGCATTTTGTTTTCATTTTTACCAAGTTTCATATGTAAATGCATGACCTACGTTAAAAGAAAAACAGATATTTGGCGTAATATTTCTTGAAAGTCGCCACAGTTCTCTGAAAACTATTTCGATGGCGTCTAGATCATGATGTTTGTCAAATAGTGGTTCGACTCTCATCACCTCTGATATAATGCGAGTATTGTCTACTGACACGATAAAAAGCCGATCGGTGTTTGTTAAGGATGCTGTTATTAAGTGCCAGTCATTTATAGAAGCCTTCTGAAGCAATACAAACTAGGTTTTGTCTCGCGTATTTTGAGTAAATAACCCCAATCAGTTTTAAAGGATAAAGAAGCGTCTCTGTTGATCTGCAATGAATATATCGTGTTGTATATTTTCATCCCGTTGTAGAAAAAGTCTTATACCTTGTTTTACCACACTTATACGTTCCTTATCAGCGGCGCCAGTGTTACGCCTCAAAATGTCCGATCATAACACATATCCTACAGTAATAAATTCACTTTTTCAGTGACTTAGAATAATCAGGCAAATATGTTGTCGGCAAGTGAATTTCTTAATTGACATCATTTGTTTAATTGCTGTATCATAACAACAGTTAATTGTAACAAAGTCCGATTGCTGTACGATTCACACAAAGAGCGATCTTATTATGAACTTTAAATACTAAACAGAAAAAAAACATTGAATATACACTTTTTTTAGAACACATGCCGGATCAACGAACGAGGAACAGAAAACGAAACATCCTTTTTCCTTCATCATTTGAAGTCTACACGCACCGCTTACGATAATATCATTTGACAAGCTGTAGAATGCGTACAAAACAGAATAATCGATTACTACTATCTACATGTGAGGCAGACATGAAGGCGCTAAGAAAGACTGCTCATTGTAGGGATCGCAAGCTGAAGAATTTAGAAAGTGATATCTTAGATGATATCCTGGGACCTCCGCTATAGATTCTCTCATTAGCTCGTACACATCACACTGACGAGAATTTATCCCTCGGTTTTGTGTATGTATAAACAGGATATAACACAGCGTCAATTCAGCTGGTGTACATTTAAAATCTATGCATTCAAACTTTGGCACATTCTATCATACATAATAAGGACTTTAACTTCCTTAATTTAATTCAAGTGGTTATGTGTTCTCTCTCTAAGTCGTAAAACATCGACCACAAAATTGACAGTGTGCTTCGATCGGATTTGACATCACTAAACATATTGTCTCCCTAAACATATTGTCTCCCTAAACATATTGTCCCACTAAACATATTGTCTCCCTAAACATATTGTCTCACTAAACATATTGTCTCACTAAACATATTGTCTCACTAAACATATTGTCTCACTAAACATATTGTCTCACTAAACATATTGTCTCACTAAGCATATTGTCTCACTAAGCATATTGTCTCACAAAGCATATTGTCCTTATTATTGATTATATTAATTGATAGTTGAGTAATTGAGTTGGTTGGTTGGTTCGTTGATTGGTTGATCGATTAGTGGATTGTCTGGCTAATTGATGGATTTGTTTATACGTTGTAATTTTATGTTAACATTTTTTTACTTTGGCCAATCATTTATTTTTGGCTAGTGTCAGACATCAAAAGTATGTTGTCTATAGTTTTATTCTCCTTTAAGCACAAACATACTTTCGTGATCGAGTTATCCATAGCGCAATTGCTACGCTATAGACTTCCAATGGTTAACTGGCGAGATACTGAAAGATTGGTTAGCTTGAAACGCTCCTTAAAACCGTTTCTCAGAGAATATTTTGTTCTTTATAAACAGAAAAGGGGAAAGGGGGGGGGGACTCTTCAATATGGTGAAAAGAGAGGGTGACTCATTTCTGCTCCAATAAACGTCTATACATTATTGGGTTTTACGGAATCAAGGTCGACATGAAGCTAGATGCCGTTTAATTCTTTGAGACGTTGCCTTTAGAAGTTATTTTTTAAGTTTCACTTTCCTGTCTCTGCTGCAGCCTGGAGTATTGAGTATATACATTCCCGATCAAAAACATGATGGCAATAATATTTCTCCCACCATTGGTGTTTACTAAGGGTCACTCTAAATATCAACATTTTCATAATAGATGTTGGCTTACAAAAATAGAGATTCGAGAGATGCAGGTTGATGGAGGCCGTAAACAAGTTTTATTGTCGGCATCTTGGTCTCATTGAGATTGTTTTTTTTTATGTTCGTTAGTATGGATCCTTGCTGTGATTAAAACCATTATCCAAAATCAAAATTAATTTAACTAGCGACAAAATATGAACAAAACTAATTCAACGGAAACCCTTGAAAAAGTTAATAGAACCATGTGTTGCGGAGGCTTTTTCTGCTTCATCGAAGGCATCCGCAAATGAAAATCTTGGTCACATCAATTAAATATCACTTCATCAAAGTGGGAGGTTTATATTCAACCATATTGAAAACCTTTGACGATCAGTGGAATACCGTTTAAAGACTTTCCCTGTGATTACACTGTATATCTCATAAATGCTATATATGTGTATTTTGGTTTATTTAACACGATAAATATCATGATGGAACAGATCTATTTGTTTGTATTCCCTGTATGGACTAGCGAAATATGAAGCTTTTATTAGGTCATCTGACCCGAAGGGTCAGGATGACCTATAGTCATCATGCTTCGTCCGTCGTCGTGCGCCGTGCGTCGTGCGCCGTGCGCCGTACGTCGTGCGCCGTGCGCCGTGCGCCGTGCGCCGTCCGTAAACTTTTCCATTTAAACATCTTCTTCTCATAAACCAAAAGGCCCATAGACCCAATATTGGGCTTGTGCCATGATGGGATGAAGGGGTACCAAGTTTGTTCAAACAAATGACCTTGACCTTCATTCAAGGTCACAGGGGCCAAAAAGGTCAAAATCTTTGAACGACTTCTTCTGAATAACCAAAAGGCCCAGAGACCTGATATTGGGCCTGTGTTATGCTGGGATAAAGGGGTACCAAGTTTGTTCAAACAAATGACCTTGACCTTCATTCAAGGTCACAGGGGCCGAAAAGGTCAAAATCTTTTTAAACAACTTCTTCTGAATAACCAAAAGGCCCAGAGACCTGATATTGGTCCTGTGTTATGCTGAGATAAAGGGCTACCAAGTTTGTTCAAAGAAATGACCTTGACCTTCATTCAAGGTCACAGGGGACAAAACGGTCATAATTTTTAAACGACTTCTTCTGAATAACCAAAAGGCCCAGAGACCTAATATTGGGCCTGTGGCATGCTGGGATAAAGGGCTACCAAGTTTGTTCAAACAAATGACCTTGACCTTCATTCAAGGTCACAGGGGCCAAAAAGGTCAAAATCTTTGAACGACTTCTTCTGAATAACCAAAAGGCCCAGAGACCTGATATTGGGCCTGTGTTATGCTGGGATAAAGGGGTACCAAGTTTGTTCAAACAAATGACCTTGACCTTCATTCAAGGTCACAGGGGCCAAAAAGGTCAAAATCTTTTTAAACAACTTCTTCTGAATAACCAAAAGGCCCAGAGACCTGATATTGGTCCTGTGTTATGCTGAGATAAAGGGCTACCAAGTTTGTTCAAAGAAATGACCTTGACTTTCATTCAAGGTCACTGGGGCCAAAACGAAACTGTTGTTATTTTTCGTGTAGTCAAAAATCCAAGATGGCCTCCACAGCGGCCATTTTGAAAACACATTCTAAACTTCTCAAGTTCTACCAGTGGAATTGAGCTGAAACTTGCCAGAAATGATATCCTGAGATGGTCCCAACAAAGTGTTGTTATTTTTCAAGCCCATCAGAAATCCAAGAAGGCCACTATCTTGAACTTGGCAATCTATACAGGCATATTATAACTTGATTTAATGACTACACGTATTTTCATAGTGATTTTACAATTGGTAGTCAGATGACCGTTAAGGCCCGTTGGGCCTCTTGTTAGAGATACGTCTATTTATTTACGTAATAGTTATTGATATTGTTACATGGTCTCCCTACTACATGTAACGTCCACCCATCGACGTCTGGTTCCTCCTCCCTTACTGACGGACTCGTTATTTCACTCCAGGGAACATTAGCTTCAGACAGTAACGGAGCAACATACAGCATACACAAGCGTCAGGTTCTAGTGTGTTTTTTGTTGACTCGGTTTAATAATTGAACCGTTTTATACATTGGGCAAAATTCTTCAATTAAACGTCTTGGTAAGTTAGCATTCCGAGTAAGCTTTTGATAGATAAGATAAGCAATCGTTAGTAAGCGAATTACACACATGCAATATAAAACAGATTTTGATAATTTGGTGTTCCAATCGATGTTAAAGTGGTTAATGAACCTAAAACGCAAAACTCTTAATATAATAAAACATGAATTATCATAACAATGAATTATTTTAACAATGACTTACCTTAACAATGACTTACCTTAACAATGACTTACCTGAATAATAAACTGTAGTTACCTAAACAATGCATTTTCTTAATAATGAATTACCTAAACAATGAATTACCTTCATAATTAACTATATTAACCCTAACAATGAATTACCTTTACAATGAAATACTTTATAATGAATTACCTTAACAATTAATTACGTTAACACCGAATTACCTTAGTAATGAATTATCTTAACAATGAACGACCTTAACAATGAACTACCCTAATAATGAATTACCTTAACAATAAATTACCCTAACGATGTATTACCGTAACAATGAATTACCCGTACAATGAATTAACTTAACAATGAATTACCTTAACAATGAATTACCTTAGCAAGGGATTTCATTAATAATAAATTGCATTAACAATGGATTGCTCTTTCAATCAATAATCCTGACAATGAATTACCCTAACAATGAATTACTATTACAATCAATGATTAATAAACAAAAGCTGTTGATTTACTCCATGGATCATGTGATGCTGTCAACAGTGTAATTACTTTGTACTCAGTAAAACTAGAAATGGACAGAACAGAATCGTTGATATGCTTAGTTTGTGTTTTACGTCCAATTAACAGCGATGACAAGTAAATGACGTGACAGTTTATGGTTGTAAAAAAAAGCCGGAGATCCCGGAGAATAACCTCCAACCAAGGGCAAGTACCTGGAAACTGGTGTATGCCTCCAGCCCGCGACCTAGAGGTGGGGAGCGAGAGGTAGCAGAATGTCAGTCACAATAGCTTGGTCATCCCGACCCACTTGAACAAAATCAACAACAGGCGCAAAAACAAATAATAGTCAAAGAACCATAAACTCCGGTCTTAAGCTAGTTTTTCTGTTTTAACTGCTTCAACCTCCTATCGGAGGCCACGTTCTCGACCAAATTACTGAAAGTTTACCAAAACTATATTGAAGTAACACAACCATAAGGCATAATGGAGCAAGACCCTTAATAAAAAAACGAGCATTGACCCGGGAACCATTAAACAAGGACCCTTGGGCGGATTGGTAGAGTTGTTAACACTCCGGTCTTCCATACAGGCGGCCGTTGTTCGATCCCCGAAATCGTCATACCCATGGAATATTCAGAGAAAACGTTTTCTCCTGTCCATGTAACTCCAACAACTCAGGTGGAGTATAAAATGGTCTGGGATGGTTGTTGCAGTATCTGTGCTGTAGCATTCAAGTGAGGTGGCACTATAAAAGATGCCGCTAGAAACACGGTCCCACTACAAACAGAGTACAATTTATATCCAGCACACACGCGTACATTCACACACAAAGGCAGATATTTGCCGGCTGGTATAGGACAAGTAGTTAGCGCCTGATAAGGCAGCTCCTCAGAATTGCATATGATAGAACTGTATGTGTTAATGCATTGATTGTATAAGAATTGTATATCTATGTAATGTGCTACAGCTAGATAGGGCGCTTCATCAAATGTTATAGATAAAATTTTAATTTATTGAACGAAAGAACGAGATTTGACCCGGAACCATTAAACTAATAACCCTAAATAAAAGAAATAAATTTGACCAGGGAATCATTAAACAAAAACCCTTAATGACAAAACGAGATTTGACCCGGAACATTAAACAAAAACCCATAATGACAAAACGAGATTTGACCAAGGAATCATTTAACGAGGTCGTTTGTATAGACTCTTCATGTCCTCGTTTTATAACACATCAGGAAACAAGCTTTACTTTTTATAGCGTTTACAATGCGATACAATGACTTACAGTGCGATAGTTAAACTTGACACGCTGTTATACATCACTTAACGAGATGTGGTCCAGCATATGTGTTTTATTATCACTTCTTATTATAATGATAACTACTAGCACTCATCGTCATAACAACGCTCTTGTCCATCCTGCGTGGTGCCGTCCTTTCAAAGCTATTTCCTAAACCAATCCCACTAACTTCAAAATGTCATATACAAACAAGGCAGATGTTGACAATATAATGTTGCTAAGGAAAAGGATACTGATATATCATGATACAAATTGATCTGGGTTTTAGAATCATTTTCACAACTGTAGCAACCCAATTTTGTGTAAACCCATACCTCAGCTATGCAGGCCGGGACTATTGTATCTGCTAAATGGTTGAATATTTATGGATCGCTCCATCATAATCACGACCCGTGTGTCATTGCCAGGCGGGGTGCGGGGGAGGCCATACTTCTGCTTCATCGATCCACTTGATGATGTCATTGTGGAAGAAATTGTGACCTTGACATTGCTATTACAGCATGTGGTATTTCTGTGAGAATGCCAGGGCCTTATCAGAGATATGTCATATAAACAAAATTCAAAATATGCCCCCTGTATGTTTTTGATTAATAACACAATGAAGGGAGTATCTGATACATTCCCCCTGGAAGAGGCCTTCAGAACGATATGACATAGATTACGTATGCCCTAATGGTTAACTGTCGACATGCGACTAGGTTTCGTGTACACATCTCGGTATTACATAACGGGATGAGCTTAGAATTGACAAAACGCACATATGATGCTCAACAATGCCTGACGGAGTAGCTATAAAAACTACACCATTCCACGCGAGGATTTTGTATTTTAAGTTAAAGCACTTACTATCCAGAGTTTCCTTTCTGGATTATTTGTGATAGTACACAACCGACTGTCTCTTTGTGTTTCCTAGTTCTTCAGCGCCGAGAGATTCCCCCTATTAGTCGACATTTGCCTGGGACGGTAGCCAGCAAAGGTTGATGGTATCACCCTTATTCACGTGTAACGTTTTAGGGAGACAATTATGAATTGACATGTTGAAAGGAACGTTTCATTTCTGAAACTACCAGCTTGTGTGGGTGGATATTATTGCATAATTGGAACATATTAGAAGTTGTTATATCAAATTATTCTCTTGGAAAAGTGATTCGAGTTTGAAGTGCGTGTTTCTGTAAATTCCGAGTCAGTGCATTTTGAACAAGATTGAAAATATGGTGATTTCTCTCGGCCTAGATTAATTTGACTTGCTAATGGAACGTACAGATTGGCTTTAAAATGCCTTTTCTGCTCCCCTATATCACAACAGAAGATATATTTTCCATGTACAAGCAAAACGTCAATTTGCAAGGATTACATACTTCAAGTAGCAGAACAGGTTAAAAAGTTAAATTCATCGCGTACACTACCTAGTCGCATGTAGTGCCGATCGATTATCTTGATATGAAATGGACGTTTGCCAAAAACCAAAAAGATTTGAGTCTCTATGTATACTAAATCGGACGGGACCTATCACACGGGTAGCATGACTAGCCAAACAATGTTTAAAGATTCGGTTTGTGTACAGTAACGGGACTCCGTATGTTACACGTGCGTTGCCAACAACTGTAATCAGTGTTAAGCTAACGCTTGGTTCGTCTGGATGTGATTACATTATTAGTGCTTAGCAGGGTATTTCAGTTTCACCTCGACGTCCAAAACAAATGGATGTAAGGATTTACAACATTAAAGTCAAACATCCATATGAACAAGCGTTGTCAATACGACCCCGACCGGAACGTGACGAACAGATACCTTGATATTCAAGTCAAAAATTGGATTTATAGATCACCAATAATAGTAATTAATACCTAAATCTAAACATATCTTTCATAGATTTCATAAATGGTGATCATGTTTGTTCCTCAAATAGTTAGAAGCTTTAATAAAATTTCCTCGGACAATGTCCATGACCGGCATAATGACTTTGGCATGTACTCCAAAGACGCTCACATCCGGGGCCTGGACTCACTGGAAAACAACCTCAAATACTTTCGACCAGGATGTGCTGTAAGTTTCCATGGTGATACTAGTATGTTTGGTCATATAAGAGGCACGGCATCAGAATAGTTACATTTATCATGAGACTTCAAATTTTATTTGTCAACATGGTATAACAATGGCAGTTTTTGCCTTTTTAAATTTTTGGCAAAGTTATATAATAATTCCTTTCAAATTGAGATGTTTTTTTTTCTTTCCACTCTTTTAAAACAATTTCTAAATCTTAATAAATCTTTTTAACTTTATAATAATATTTATTTTTCCCCTTATGAATATTATTCTGATGCTACGCTTTTATTCTTTTAGCCTTTTTTAGTCTTTTTGACTTGTTTTCTGTCATTTGTTTCAAAGTACCTGATGCATTTGTGGCTTATGGTAAATTGTATTTCAGGATAGTTTAAAAAACAACGTACGGCATAATACAATTTCAATATAATTTCTAACTACATGTACCATGATAAGATTTGCGCAATACCAATTGATAAATGACACGGTTTCTATAGTATTTAACGTCTGACATCCCCTTAATGATACCAAGTGTTACTGACCGTCGATCAGAGAATCGTTCCTAATTATTCGAGACTCCGAATATTTAAATAAAAGTTTAGGACATTTCATAACCCGATACCTGATAGTTCACTCACATTACCAACCCCGTATTAAATAATATAAATGAATAAAAATCAGAAATAAAAATTGATAATCCACATGCACCATATCTTCCTCTTCCTCATCATTAATATCGACAAAATTTTGACTTTTTCATTGATAGGCATGTCTCTGAAGTGAAACAATATATGCATTAATTTGCAGTTCTTTGTTTGATTTCCCTGAATTGTATAATGTGTGTGTAGGATATATCATCTATGACACGTTTTTCTCAGTCTCACGACCACGTGTACAGCCTCTCTCAGAACACGTTTCTACGGGTTGTAACGGTTTTTAGGGACGATAACGACGTCAGATGATACTTACCGTTAATAACGTGTTACTATTTATAGAGCATGTGTAGTTTCCCTACATGTTTCCATGTAAAATAAGCAAGCGTTAAAATAGGGGGAAACATTGCATAATATACATGTACCTGTGTTTCACACAGCCACCTGATTACTAAACATTATACAGGGACGCTAAGTACAAACATCTTGAAATATGAGTTTAGCAGGCATGAGCTTTTTAAACTAGAAAATATGTTCAGACATATTGTAAAGTAAAATTCTGTAAATCATTACTGACATGGCTCTGACAGCATGTACAAGTTGTTGACGGGATGTTGATAAATAAAAAAAAAACGAACTTATTTTCAATTTATATCCGACAAAACATCAATGATTGCTCATTTTTGTGAAAGGTTTGAAGAATATAACATTAAGTATCCGAGCTTCATGCTATCTAAAATCATGTTTTTTGTCTTTTGTAACAAACTATTCTTTAATTCCATAGCATTGAAAACCATATCTTAACATAACAATGAAACTGGATCATGTAAAATATGCCTGGAACGTGCATTTTCGTGAAGTAATCGTTGAAGACCAAGGTTATATCATTAAAAAACCTGATGCAAGATATTCGACAATGAGTGTGAGCGGTAACCTAGCCATTCGATCGTGCAGGAAGATATAGCATTTTACAAGATAAAAAATCTTCTGTACTCAAAAATGTATTCGAGATCAAAGTATTTTTTGTTCGTGTAGGTAAACTAAACTGCCAGTTATTAACGTAAATTATAGTATCAGGTCAACTTAACACATTCTCCACTTTTCAACGTACACTAATTGATCGTGACCTCAAAGCTCTTTGTGGTTTTTGCGGTACATGTATGTACTAGGTACTACGTCTTGTGCAGTAAAGAGTATCGTTACCGATCACCGACAGTTACAGCTGTGATGCTTTTGCTTTGCTTGGAGTACTTATTGCAATTTTTATCATCACACTTTTATTATGTGGAGGTTTAAGTTATCAAAAGTGTTATTTGCAAACTGTATTTTCAAGTGTAGCTAATCAAAACATGAAAGGTTAATTATGAAAGTGGTCAATGTTGTACCATCGTGGTACACATAGGAATACAAAGGAAATCTTAAGTATACGCCCGCCATCCTCTATCACAGAATCGCTCTTAATCCGTGTTAATTACTTCCATTCAACCCTAATCGAACAAAGTGTGTGTACCTGCCACTCTGCTATACAGTCTTTCCCTCAGTTAGTCGTTAGACGCCATGCCGCAACACTAATTATCTATAGACTAATTAGTGGGTACAGTTACCTTTAAGCTGTGGTATGGAGGTAAATGACTGTCTTTATCTCTCTGTAAGATCGCAATACATCACAGTAGGCGCATTATACAAGATCTCTGCTGGGTTGGGAATTTCTGCTGTCTTACTTATTATAAAAACAAGTTTCTTTTCCTGTTTTTAATCTATAAATTTTCTTTTATAAAACAACTAAGAAAATTTAAACTATTTCAACATGCACAATTAAACTGCCCTGCTGTTGGAAGATTATAGAAGATTATATTGGCGGTCATTGTACGTCAGAATAATGTCAGCTGTTCTTTTTGTTTTTCTTATTATTTTTTTTGTTTTTTTTTTTGCATGGTTTAGACAATTGATTCTTTGTATCTCTCATTGCTTTAGGTCCACTTGGTAGGGATACTTATGAGTCCAATACTTTAGCAAAAGTTCTGTCGTGTTGCAAATTGTTCAACGCTATATATTACGCTTACTCTTTCGAACACCTGGTCCTAGTCTCTTGTACTTTTACAGGAGTCTTACATTTTTTATGTAATTTTTTTCTTTGTTCGTATTTTCCCCATAGTTTAATCGAATTTGAGTTCGGATAATGGTTTTGTTGACGCTTCGGTTTTCACTGAGGTTTTAAACTCTTTTAAACTAAAGACAAATGCCCACTCTCCATATTCAAAAGTTGGAATGTTTCAGTTTATTTTAGTATGCTATTTCAGTGATGAATGAGTCAGGGAGAGGAACAGAATCACCTATTAACAAAGTCACCAATGGTTTGGACACGTGTTATATTGTGAAAACAGTATTGAACGCTTTGAAATGATACTTTTATTAGATTATAATGTAAATGACAAAGATGGTATAATTGTATACTGTGTACTTCTATAGACAGATAGGCAGAGTCATATTGACCTTAAACACTATCACAGGTATCCATAGGTCAAGGTTTCTTTATGTCATCACAACCAATACGTAGATTCTATTCTTCGCATATAATTCGTCCAATTATAAGAAGTGAATATTTTGGTTGTTTACTAACTCCTAGTGGTATATTGTGATAAGTTGTCCTGTATTTAGATCATTAGAGGTCAAACACTGTTATACACTTATAACAATAGAAACACATTTAATGGTTCGTGAAAATATCATCTGATAGTTAAATGATTTTTCCCTTTTTACTATTTACGCCGAGGGAAATCGCAATGCATGCATAATTCAGGACAAACCTGCTAGTATGCGGCAGATATTGACATTTATAGCTAGATGATTAGAGCAGCCTCCGGACACGTTTGATAGAGGTATCCCTGGTCTGATAGATTCCCACCGTGAAACTATAATCGGGAGGGATGCACTGTGCCAGTGCTCGGTCACATGCAACACCCGTATCTGCTTTCATCTATCATCTGCATAGTCAACTTTTTATGGCAGTAAATTTATTTTTTGAATTTGTGTTCTTGCGTCCTGCTTATTAGCATTAAGATTTTGCTGTGTTTTAAATTCTCCTCTGATCCGTTATAGACCGTCTATGATTCCGATTTAGCCTTGGTATGATAAGCATGTCATTTGTAATTGTATATGCTTATAAACGATAATTTTGATTTAAGCTGTGTATGCTTGAAACTATCGTAACCATGGCTAGAACTTGTAGGAGTATATTGATTCTCGATCCATACAGAATCACGTGACAAAATCTCGCAAAGTTTGGTAAAAATCAACCATATGTTATAAATATATATTGTAACATGTAATATGACCTTTTCACATGTTTGGTTCAAGATCTCAAACAGAATGAAGTCCTGGATTGTTTTCTTAAATAACACAAAATTGTGAAATGAAAACATACTGGACTTTTTTTTTTAGTTTTGTTTATCAGCATATCTTTTCTGTATTTGGTGAAATACTATAGCAGATGGTTAACTATGAAGGGGATGAAAAAAAAAGATAATTTAGTCAAAATAGTGTATTTTAAGCCATCCTGTAGGGAGGCAAAGGATATCTAACGTAAAAAAATTCAGAGAATACCAAAAGCGTCAACAAAATTACAATTCGATTAAACTAGAGACAAATATGAACAAAGAAAAAATTACATGGAGATCCAAGTAAAAGTACAAGAGAATAAGACTATGTGCTCCGAAAGAGAAAGCGTCTTCTACTTCGTCGACGAAAAGGTATAACGCCAAAGATCGGACTGTGGCATCCATAGCCTTGATGAATGCAAAATACATTTAGTAGATCTATATAACATATGTTATGTCAATGACATACGATTGCAAATAACGTCGGTGAAATTATCAAAACACATTTTGGTCTTCATCATATAGATATTTTAATTAAGATCAAACTTCATCTTTTGGTATCCATAAATAACTATCATAAAGGGATCACCCACTTTACGTTCATCCTTAGTAACATCCCAGCTCACATCTGTTTAAAAAATGTTCATATGGCAATGTTGATCCTCTCATTCAGATTCTGTTCTTGATGAAATGAAATATATTTATGCCAGTAATAAATATATAAAGTGGCTCCAGTCCTAGCCAGGTTTCTATTTCTGACAACATTCTGTTAGAATAAGTCTCCCGTGTGTCGGCACAAATTAATAGCCAAAGTCTATTAATAACTTAATAGTCCCATAACCGTCGTAAATTCAGACCACAGAGGAATACATCGATAAAGCATTCATCAACGTGTCTAGTGCGTACAGTTTCCTGTAGACCAATACCATCCTTCTTACAAAAACATCTTTTTATTTGACACGAAAGTACGTGGTCCGGTCCTTCGTTTTATATACTGCTAGCATAGCACCGCTTCCCCCTAAAAAATGCAGTAATCAAAAACAAGAAACAAAATAGGCAAACAGTAATCACCCCCTAACCTTTCACCCCGATAATCAATTGGATACATTCGTTTTACAATTTTGTGTTGACCGGTGCCGTGGAGTTAAGGTTAACTTCTTCATTTTGCTTATTTGAAGACTCCGAAAAACTTTTATTTCTAATTAGTAAAAACATATGCGTTAGCAGAATCTTTGCAGCAGTCCCCTTCCTATAATTTCTCGCAAGATATTTGTCTAAGCGATATTTAATGTGAATTCATTGATAATGATAACAATTTGTTAACTTGTGAGACGAAAATGAGTTATACAGCAGTGATATTGGATACATGAACAATTTGTAGTCTCTAAACGGAACAACTTCTTACTGATTCATAGTCAATGGCATGTTAATTTCACAATGTAACACGAATAATGGTATAAGTATACGCCAACTCTTCCGGAACACCTGGTCTAATTATCTTGTACTTTTTCAAGGGTGTAAATCTTTCCTTTTTTATTTTGTGTCTCTAGTGTAATTGATTTTGAGTTCGGATTGCGGTTTTGTTCCATTTGCTATTCTGATTTTCAAACTGTAATGTTAAGTTAAGGAGACCGTGAATATGCATTATTAATACAAAATATAGTCGTATTGGTTAAAAGAAGGTTATTCTGAAATCACAGTGTCCAAGCATTTAATGCTACATGTGTAATATCGATCTTCAATGCTCATTTTGTCTGATTTACCGCATGTTTCGTGCAAGCATCAATATAAAATTGTATTACTGCATGTCCTGCATATACCGCATGAATTGCTATTAATATTTGAAGTTGATGATAAACTCGTGATAACAGCCATTATCCAATTAATTATAAAATCTCTATATCATGATGTGGAAGTGTCAATCACCAGTAAAATGCAACACTGCTTCATTCAATCCATCCCCATCAGACACATATACGTACACACACATATGGAGATATTAGCCAGGTGGTATAGGACAAGTAGTTAGCGCCTGATAAGGCAGCTCCTGCGAACTCCTTAAAATTGTACATGACAGAACTGTATGTGTTAATTGTATTGATTGTATGATAATTGTATGTCTATGTACTGTAAAGCGCTTAAGAGTGCTTATGTGAGCTAGATACGGCGCTATATGAAATGCTGTATATTATTATTATAATTATTAGAGTCTCAGGGATTTTTTTATAGTTGATATTCCAGAACGGATTGCTATACATTGTATTTATGTATTGATATTGATACCTCCCATATAAATAACAATTATGTCAGATCTATAAGAAATATTTCCTTACAAAAAGTAACATTCAAATATACCAAGGTTGTGAAGAAAAATCAGCGTGTTTTCTGTTGAATGCGTTATTTTTTATTTTTATTTATTATTATTTTGTCTAGCAAAATAGTTAGCATCCTCATATTATTTAAGTGCAATATGGCCTTTATTTGTTAAAAGTTTCTGCTAGAACATGTAAATCTATAATCGAATTATTTTGTAAAACATAACTGGACATTTGCTTTAATTCAAAAATATATTTTGCTAAGGGGCCGCCGTGGCCGAATGGTTAATGTGTCCCGACATTCTACCACAAGCCCTCAACATCTGGGTTGTGAGTTCGAAATCTACCTGCGACAGTTACCAGGTACTGATCGCAGGTCGGTGGTTATTCTCCGGGTAAACCGGCTTTCCTTCACCTCAAACACATGTCACGTCCTTAAATGACCCTGGCTGTTAAAGGACGTAAATTGAAATAAACCAAACTATAACCTTTTGTCGAAGCATGAGTGAAAAAATGTAATATTCAATTATCTTAGTAAACAGGAAAGTTTCTAATTATTAACTTAGGATTTCACAACAATGGTTTACTGTTGTCTTGGCATTTAATACATCATATAAAGATAACTGTCTTTGTGTAAATATTTCTTTTGTGAATGAGAAGCTATATTAAAAAACGATTTAGATATACTTATACAACTTGAATATGCTTACAGTACTTGTTTTGTAAAAATATATAGCATCCTAAGTTCAATTGTAATGCGACATAGCTTTTTTGTCAAAAGTGTCTACTAAAACATGTAAATTTATCATTAGATTCACTTTCAATGTATGACTGAACAAATGATTTTACAAAGGGTACAGCGATGAAGTACCTGTTGTTTTCATGTCTTTTATAATGAAGGTATTGACCTACATATGTATCAATGAAACAGTATACACTTTCTTGATGCATGATTCGAACATTGGCCCATGAGATTATTGTTGCGTAATCCGCAAAATGTAAATTATTGATGCCTTTTCGGATTGATTTTAACGAAAATATAACATTCTAACATTATACCGTGCCATCCTATTTCCAACACATAAATAAAAATTATGATGAAAAGATTTGCATCATATATGAATAATGAACGGATTAAGAGGAAAAAACCGATGTTGCTGCATGTATTAAGAGTCTTGATTTCAAGTTTTGAAGGATGTATTAGATATCATTGAACACTTTATGTATATAAAATGCCGTTCCTTTCTATTTCAATTTTCATCCCTGCACCCTTACGTACTCTTCAACATATCCATTAGCATTCCTTTTATAACATTGATATGTTCTTATATATTTATGCACATTCCTGTATGTTTCTCTCACCTCCAATTTGCATTGGAACTATCCTGCACATTCATTGTTATACCCCAGCCTCGTTCTGCATATTAATTTACCACCTTTCTATATGCTCATTAGCATTATTCTTACAAAGACGACTCCTTTATACATTAATTGGTGCTTTTTACTATATAATGTTTATATATTAACATCTTTCATTTCTATATCATTTGGTCTTGTTTGTTTGTGTGTATTTGTTTCCTTTTCTTTATCTTTATTCTGGTAAAATGCTCGGACCAAATAACTAAAAAACAAAGAACAAAAAACAAGGAAAGATGGAATGTCTTGCTGTCGCTTTACCATCCAATATGTTGTTAGATTCTGTTGGTAGATTTAGTTGTCAACGAAGTTGGCCGTGACATTAACCGCAACAGTTTTATCTTTTGAAATATAGCATTTGACTCTTGGAAAAAAAATATATGAAATCTGCGTTTTAATGCTTTTTATTTTTTAACTTATTTTTGATTATTTTGACAAATAGCAGCATTGATGGCTTCTAGATGAAACTAAAATGTATACTGCAAACGTTGAAATTTACGCGCGGGGGAAATTTACGCTAATCCTGCGAAAGCAACTTGACCGCGAACCCCCCCCCCCCCCCCCCAGCCCATTATTTTGCGATATACATACGGTATAAGGCTAATTACGCGAAGGATGATCGATGGCGAACATTTTGCCAACACGTATAGTTTACCAATCAAAATCGCGAAAATAACCTCACGTGGAAATAACGTTTACAGTATGTTAATAATACGTCCTTTGCACATTTGCATCCATTTCTTACTTGATCCGGGATGGATTGCAATGCCAAAATTAATATTGTTGCTGTATCTACAATGACATCATATTCTGCATCATAAGCTGTATGGTGCAGTTTAATTCATTTTTTCAGCATACTGTATGTATTACAAAATTTAAAAGGTGCAGCATATGTGTAAGTTACGTCATCTTTAATGATAGGGGGTTGCTGACCTGGTGGTGGAATTTTAGTCCCCGAGGTTTGCTGGAGCCTTTATAGCCACAGTTAAACTCATTTGAGTAGTGGCACGGTACAAAATACACACAGTTTCGTAGTACACGATTTGAAATTATACAGAACTAGTTTAATTATCTTTCTAAATTCCTAAATTAAAGGGGTTTTACGCATCTGACCCTTCTATTTCTACATTAGTTAGAAATTTTGGATTCTCACCTTTTGGCCCCTAGCATCACTGAAGAATCCTAGGGGGAGGAAACAGCTGTATGATGCAGTTTATTTCATTTATTCGGCATACTGTATCTATTACTAAATTTAAAAGGTGCAGCACATGTGTGTTACGTCATCTTCATTCTATAAAGCATGGAAATAGAGAAAAAACTAACAATGTACAACAATTGGTAGTTCGGGAACTACACGCCACACTAACAGACAAAGAAAGTAGAGACCACTCGAAATACACAAAAAACTTCTTTTATGACTTAGACTAAGAGAATATCGCTCCGGTATCACGAATGGCCTATGCTAGTACTACTGTTGGGTATGGGAAAACAGCTCACACAACATGTGTTGGTGTGTAGGAGACAATGCCTTACAGACAGCTATGTTCCCTTGACCTCATATTTCCGTGCAAGCATGCATGAGCACTGTACATAAGGTTCATGTGCATCATGGAAACTGAAGCCAGCGCCAGAGCCTGCTAATCATACGCTATTATTATAACTGATCTGTACAAACACAGGTCCCTCCACCAGTGTGTGCGAACACGGGCCATCAGGCTAACCACTGTAGACGGTAACTAAGCATCTCTTTATGAAAGTGTGTACGAAGCCATTTTTCATGTAGAGAGTGAAACGGTGTTCACTGGTATAACTACGGTACCTTCAAGGGGCATTATTCTTTAACATTTCTCTTCAGGAAAACACTAAAAGTGTATAAAGACAATGATGTGTTAATAGAAAAATTTTAGTCATAGTACATCAGTGTTTTCACGAAATTCCTATAAAGCTAAACATTATCAGTAAAACTAAAACATGTATACCAAATTGCCTGTGGATAGTGTTTGGTGGTGCTTTGAATTCGAACTGCAAGTACCGTACTCATAGTGACGGTTCTTTGCCCTGCGTATCGTTTTCCAGGCATTTCTTAAAATTATCATTTGATGGCTTAAGCATTTGAATGTCATTTACATTCATACTATTTACCAAAAGATTGCTTTGATACCGTTTTATTTCTTAACCAGTTTAAATCTAATTGTAAATCTCATTTATGTACAGTTGATCTGTTTGAATGATATTTCATTTTTACGGACATTGAATATGGATATGCCTGGTTGTTCATCAACAATAATAGAATACTTTTGAGTATTTAGAAAATTTTCGTTATAGTCTTAATGTCAACATTTACCCAAGTGTGTTAATTGTTTCAAACATGTGATTCTGGTTCCTGAACAATCATGTTATGTTTAACAAAATGTTTTACCAATTCAAATTACACGTGTCTAGTTCCATAAAACAATTCAGAATTCAGAAAGTTACTAAATACTGTTGAGTTCACACCTAGTGGTTTTACATATCATACTTAATCTACCCCCACCATCATCCCTAAAAAGACAGTCTCGCGAATTGCATTAAGCGTAAAGGCGTTCAAACGCTCAATTTACATAATGTATGAAATGTTTCCGGTAGATGCCACGATGCACATTGAAGAGTCAATAAATTAATGCACCTTCATTAAGGCAATGAATCACACATCTAATACAGCGTTTACCCTGTCTCAACCCACATACACGGGTAATATTTTATTTTCTGTAAGTCTAGTTTAAAAGATAATCTTAATATGCTCATAAGTAAGTATGCCTGTTTTGATCAAAAATTATGCCTCATTTCTCATTTTGAGGTCATGACATTTACTTGGATCTGACATAGATTTGCATAGCGGGTGTCGCCGATGAAGAAGAAGACGCCTAGGCTTTCGTAACACTTGGTATTACTTTTACGAGGGTCTCCTTGTAAATGTTTCTTTCGTTAATAAGTTTGCCTCCAGTTTCATCGATTTCGAGGTCGTATCAAGTTTTTTGACGCTTCGGTATTCGTTTGATTTGTTTTATTTACAGTATTACGATTCTTAATATCATATGGTTTTGGTTATTCTGTTAAAACAACGAATAAAAGCTTAGACCTCTGTCTGTATTTCTATCTTGTCCACTCACCAGATAGTTGATGTTTTATTTATAGAGTTCTGTCTGCTTTAAACATAACATGAATCGCCTGTCAGTTGTTTGTCTTGCATATCTGTGCTGGTGTTAAAAGCTTTAACGTATAATTGATATCTTCAACACTGCACACATAAAGTACACACATCCATACGGCATTGTTTTGTGTGCTGTTACACAACAGACTTCATATTTCAGCATCACTTGACTGTTTACACATTAGCTCATCATGCTTACAAACTTATACATTAGTCGCTGAAAGGTTTGCCACACACTTATAACAATAAAAGAATGCTATTTTCCATATATATCATAACATGCCTAGAGAGTCATATTGTATCTTGTAATAAGCTAAATTGAAAACGTTTTTAGCATTGATTGAATTACATGTAATAAACATGGCTTTTAACTACTTTCAATGACGCATTCGGTTAATGTGATCTTTTTTGTCTTTACAGTTTAAGATAAAGAAACGTCAATGTATAAAACTCGACACGGGAGAATGTCATGGGACGTGTATATTGTAGAGCTAAATGGAATTTAAATGGAAATGATAAATAAACAATAGGTATCCCTTTTAAATATCTTGGGTTTATGCATTGTCAAGTGAGTAATACGCTGCCTTCTTTAATCTATAAAAAGCTGATAAAACATTAAGTGGACGATTAGAAAATGAATTCGCTTTCGTGAATTATGAAGTAAATATATATATCCACTTAAGTAGATTGGAATTGTTTCTTTTTTTTTGTAAAAAAAATAGCGAAGTTATTTCAGAAAGTTTAGCAGGTCAGAAAAGTAGGTCTTGACATGTGTGGCTGGTAAACTCATGAAATCATCACTCGGATCAGGACATCGTAACTAGGATCAGGACATCGTAACTAGGATCAGGACATCGTAACTAGGGTCAGGACATCGTAACTAGGGTCAGGACATCGTAACTAGGGTCAGGACATCGTAAATAGGATCAGGTCATCGTAACTAGGGTCAGGTCATCGCAACTAGGGTCAGGACATCGTAACTAGGATCAGGACATCGTAACTAGGACCAGGTCATCGTTACTAGGGTCAGGACATCGTAACTAGGATCAGGTCATCGTAACTAGGATCAGGTCATCGTAACTAGGATCAGGATATCGTAACTAGGGTCAGGACATCATAACTAGGGTCAGGACATCGTAACTAGGATCAGGATATCGTTACTAGGGTCAGGACATCGTAACTAGGATCAGGAAATCGTAACTAGGATCAGGACATCGTAACTAGGATCAGGATATCGTTACTAGGACCAGGTCATCGTTACTAGGGTCAGGACATCGTGACTAGGATCAGGTCATCGTAACTAGGGTCAGGTCATCGCAACCAGGGTCAGGACATCGTAACTAGGATCAGGACATCGTAACTAGGACCAGGTCATCGTTACTGGGGTCAGGACATCGTAACTAGGACCAGGTCATCGTAACTAGGATCAGGTCAACGTAACTAGGATCAGGATATCGTAACTAGGGTCAGGACATCATAACTAGGGTCAGGACATCGTAACTAGGATCAGGATATCGTTTCTAGGGTCAGGACATCGTAACTAGGATCAGGATATCGTAACTAGGGTCAGGACATCGTAACTAGGATCAGGATATCGTAACTAGGACCAGGTCATCGTTACTAGGGTCAGGACATCGTAACTAGGATCAGGTCATCGTTACTAGGATCAGGTCATCGTAACTAGGATCAGGATATCGTAACTAGGGTCAGGACATCGTAACTAGGATCAGGATATCGTTACTAGGGTCAGGACATCGTAACTAGGATCAGGATATCGTAGCTAGGGTTAGGACATGGTAACTAGGGTCAGGACATCGTAACTAGGATCAGAATATCGTAACTAGGGTCAGGACATCGTAACTAGGGTCAGGACATCGTAACTAGGGTCAGGACATCGTAACTAGGATCAGGACATCGTAACTAGGATCAGGATATCGTTACTAGGGTCAGGACATCGTAACTAGGGTCAGGACATCGTAACTAGGATCAGATCATCGTAACTAGGGACATAAAATCGTAACTAGGGTCAGGACATCGTAACTAGGGTCAGGACATCGTAACTAGGGTCAGGATATCGTAACTAGGGTCAGGACATCGTAACTAGGATCAGGATATCGTTACTAGGGTCAGGACATCGTAACTAGGATCAGGAAATCGTAACTAGGATCAGGTCATCGTAACTAGGATCAGGATATCGTAACTAGGGTCAGGACATCATAACTAGGGTCAGGACATCGTAACTAGGATCAGGATATCGTTACTAGGGTCAGGACATCGTAACTAGGATCAGGAAATCGTAACTAGGATCAGGACATCGTAACTAGGATCAGGATATCGTTACTAGGACCAGGTCATCGTTACTAGGGTCAGGACATCGTGACTAGGATCAGGTCATCGTAACTAGGGTCAGGTCATCGCAACCAGGGTCAGGACATCGTAACTAGGATCAGGACATCGTAACTAGGACCAGGTCATCGTTACTGGGGTCAGGACATCGTAACTAGGACCAGGTCATCGTAACTAGGATCAGGTCAACGTAACTAGGATCAGGATATCGTAACTAGGGTCAGGACATCATAACTAGGGTCAGGATATCGTAACTAGGGTCAGGACATCGTAACTAGGGTCAGGACATCGTAACTAGGGTCACGATCGTAACTAGGGTCAGGATATCGTAACTAGGGTCAGGACATCGTAACTAGGGGCAACATATCAAAACGAGGTTCAGTACATCTTAACTAGGGTCAGTACGTCATAACTAGAGTCAGTACATCATAACTAGGGTCAGTACATCGTAACTAGGGTCAAGACATAACTAGGGTCAGGATATCATTACTAGGCTAAGGACATCATAACTAGGGTTAGGACATCACAACTAGGGCCAGGATATTATAACTAGGGCCAGGACATTCTAACTAGGGTCAAGACACCATAACTAGGGTCAGGACACCAGAACTAGGGTCAGGACACCATAACTAGGGTCAGGTTATTATAATTAGGCTCAGGACATGAAAACTAGGTTCAGGACATTATAACTAGGGTCAAGGCATCATGACTAGGGTCAAAATATCATTACTAGGTCAGGATATCATGACTAAGGTCAAGACATCATGACTAGGGTCAGGATATCATAACCAGACTAAGGATATCATAACTATGCTCAGGATATCATAACTAGGCTCAGGACATTATAACTAGGGTCAGGACTTCAAACTAGGGTCAGGACATCATACTAGGGTCAGGACATCATACCGAGGGTCAGGACATTATAATTAGGGTCAGGACATTATACTACGGTCAGGACATCATACTAGGGTCAGGACATCATACCGAGGGTCAGGACATTATAACTATGGTCAGGGCATTATACTACGGTCAGGACTTCATACTCGGGTCAGGACATCATACTGAGGGTCAGGACATTATAACTAGGGTCAGGACACCATAACTAGTGTCAGGATACTATAACTAGGGTCAGGACACCATAACTAGTGTCAGGATACTATAACTAGGGTCAGGACACCATGACTAGTGTCAGGATACTATAACCAGGGTCAGAACATTATAATCAGACTCAAGACATTATAAATAGGGTCAGAGTATCATAACTAGTGTCAAAATATCATGACAAGGGTCAAGACATCATGACCAGGGTCAGTACATCATAACCAGGCTCAGGACACCATAACTATGCTCAGGATATGGCTCAGTATATCATAACTAGGGTCACTATATCAAAACTAGGGCCAGGACATCATAACGAGGGTTAGGATATCATTACTAGGCTATTTTTATTGATTTCTTTTTTTTTAAATCGATATTGGTTTATTCAGCAAGAAGCATTGTAAGAGGTTGACATTTAACAATAAAATCAGAAGGAAATATGTCCTCTTTTTTTACGTTTTTGTTTTTTAGTTTTTGGTTTTGGTTTTTTTTATTATTATTTTACAAACGAATATTCGTCGTACTTGGATAAATGAGCATATCTTAATTAGCACAAATACTCTTTATGGTCCCCCGATCCCATATAATAATAATCAACACAAACGTATACATCATTGTTAGTATGTGTTCTCAACAATAACATGCTACTCAAAGTGTTTGTTTTTATTAATTAATCGAGAGATACGTGTTTTTTTCAATACATAGTATCATGTACTCATTTCAAAATTGTAGCGTCATGCTAATGCGACTTTAATAGCATAAGACATGTGTGAAATTAATTAAGACCGCGATCCAGTAAAACTGAGAAAGTAACGTTCAATAGTCATACACATAAATTACATTATTATAAATAAAGCTTGGTGTCAGTATTCGTTCTCTTTGTAGGACTTGCTAATTAATGGATTTTTTATGAATTGAAATTAGAAACAAAACCTTCATATACTAACTATAACCTCTTTTGAAGCAATGATATGCGAGATGTGAACTCAGTTAATGGTTTAAGGAATGAAAGGATTTTCATTCAATAAAGTTACTTAAAACTGTTAAAATCAGCATTTTGATATGTTAACGATGCAATATAAAAAAAAAACAATACAGAATACTGAAGCCTAAGAACTCAAAATCGATTAAACTAGGGTTAAATATGATAAAAAGATTAACATGGAGACCCGTGTACACGTACAACAGAATAAGACCAGGTGTTCCGGAAAATTAAGCGTCTTCTGCTTCATCGACGACACCCGTCATGTAAATCTCGGTCACATCAAAGTAAACATCAAAATGAGATCATAGTCATTATTGTAATTTATTATTGATGAATATTTATTTTTTTTTTTTTCATTTTGAAAATCGATATTTTTTCTAAGCTATTGAATTATAATAATCATGTAATGAGGCCATGACTTTCAATATTGTTACCCTCGTAGTATTTTGTCTTTACTACTACCTGTTAAAACCTTGCCCTCCTTGTATTTTGTCTTTTGTCTACCAGCACCTATGCATCAGGTTCGCCTAAGTTTTGTCATTACAAATCCTTTTTTGAATCTATGTTGTATTGATATATTTGTTTACATTTCATCCTATCTATCTCCTTTGTTGCCTTGACAACTTTACTGGTTTGTATTTATACCTTTGCTCCCTACATGTGTAATATTCCACCAGTGGTAATTGTAGTGTAAGGTATACTATGGTATCTTTATAGTACCATATATTGCCTTGCAGCTCTTCGTTTCGTGTTTAATCTGTATTGTTAAAATGCTGTTTGGTATACCATTCCCTGGATTGATTCTGAATAATTTCGATGAAATTGAGTTTTTTTTTCAAAACATATTGTTTTTATCTGATGTATGCCTTTCTTAAAGGAATTAAAAGTAGCAACTATGTTTTCACCAAATTTCATTGGTTGTTTTCATCTTATCCAAGAAAGGCAACCTTTGTTTTTATTTGTTTTTGGTTGCCTGGTCAAATAGTCAAATCAAATGAATCCTGTTGGAAAATCATATTTACGTTTTTTCGAGTTTGAAAATGGAATTGTTTTGTCAATATTCTTGTCACACAGGCAGTACATGTTATTACAGGACGTTTTGTTGACTAGTTATTTACAGTATTACCTTCATCAAACAAATTTGTCTGATGAAGATATCATAGTACATAACTGATTAGTCAACAAAACGTCAATATAGGAATAACGTTCTACTCAAGGAAACGTCAATTTGTCTGATGAAGATAGCATAGTACATGTTTATAACGTACTAGTCAACGAAACAAAATTATAGCAAGACCTTAATAGATAACCAAACGTCAATTTAACTGATGAAGATAGCATATTCTCTCATATCTCGCCATGTTGTATAGAATTTGCCTATGTAAGAAAGCTTTGTAAGAAAAAATCATCTTACATAGCATATCATGCGACGTGACGTCACAATGGCACACCAATGACGTGACGTCATGAATGCGGAAACTCTGATGCCGGAAAGAGAAAATGACAGTGTGATGAAATTAAAACTTTCACAAAAATTTAACCATACAGAAAGATGAGATACATTTTTCGGCGCAAACTTTGTTTGCAAATATTAGGTATGCTTAATCTCGCTGTCTAATTCGTTTTCGTCAAAAAAGTTAAAGGAAAAGGTTGAAATTTTCAAAATGATTGCCAAGGAAACGTATTTTCATGGTTTTGAGATTATTCTGGTTGTTGATATGAGAGGAAAAGACTCTTTCATGACCAAAGGTTAAGATAGGGAAATTACAACCTCAGGGTTTTCAAATTTGGCAAATCCCTCGGCAAAGCCTCGGGTTTTACCAAATTTGAAAACCCCTTGGGTGGAATTTCCCTGTCTTACATCCCCAGTCATGAAAGAGTCTTATTTTACATGTTCATAACGTACTATTCAACGAAACGAAACATAAAAACATGCATTGCCTGTATGACAAGAATCAAAAACAATACTTTCTGTATACCTTAAATATGTGTTTAGTGTGGACCTATGTTTGATACCCAGATTCGCATGCTCTTCTTCTAACAGTGTACCAGAGGTCAGTGATGCACAGTGTCGCATACTTCGGATACGGAAGCAGGCGACGGCCCTTAGTGGCATGCAACTGGCTGAACTTAGCAGGAACCAAATGTAACGTATGTCTCCGCTAACATGGGCTTATATTAGCGTAGATACTTTATGGATGTTTGTATAACACGCTGTTATCTATACTCCGTATGTTTAAATGCCCAATATACGTAACTTCCGGCAAAACTTGAAGCGAAAATCAAGCCTAATAACTTTTATATTTATAGACTTAGTCAAATTTAACTGATATCAGCAATATTCAAGATGTCTTGAAGCGATCATAAACAATAATAACTTTTTCATATCTATAGATTTAGTTAAGATTAACTGATATCAGCAATATTTAAGATGTCTTGAAGCGAAAATCAAGTCTAATACCTTTTTCATATCTATAGATTTAGTTAAGATTAACTGATATCAGCAATATTCAAGATGACTTGAAGCGAAAATCAAGCCTAATAACTTTTTCATATCTATAGATTTAGTTAAGATTAACTGATATCAGCAATATTCAAGATGTCTTGAAGCGATCATAAACAATAATAACTTTTTCATATCTATAGATTTAGTTAAGATTAACTGATATCAGCAATATACAAGATGACTTGAAGCGAAAATCAAGCCTAATAACTTTTTCATATCTATAGATTTAGTTAAGATTAACTGATATCAGCAATATTCAAGATGACTTGAAGCGAAAATCAAGCCTAATAACATTTTTTTTTAATATTTATTGACTTAGTTAAGATTAACTGATATCAGCAATATTCAAGATGACTTGAAGCGAAAATCAAGCCTAATAACTTTTTTAACTGATATCAGCAATATTCAAGATGAATTCTTACGCGGTTACCGGTACAGCAGCAGTTGAAACTCGGTATTTGTAAACACGCGTCCATTTTGAACTGTCTTCTAACTTCGGCTTGTTGTTGAAGTGGGCGCCACCTGAATTATTTTCGATTCATTGTGTTTTTCTGTCAAGGTGATCTTGTTAGTTATTGCCCAGGTTTTCTTCATTTTAGGCTAATTTTTACATGATTATCAAATAGATTTTTTTCAGAATTTTTCAGAATCACAAAATATTTGCTGAAGTTACGTATATTTCACCTTAAAGTAAAGGATGGGCTTTCACTAGAGTAGATATTTAACCAATGCTTCGTAGAGGCTGTAGCACCGTCACTCTATGTATATCATTTATTATCACTAACCTTCACTAGCCTTGACAGTTCATGAATCATTCCATGCTTGTTTTAAAACTCGTATTCACAGAACAGCCGATTTTGCTGTAATGTAATGGATCAATTATTAAAGTATGGTGCTTGATTGTGACGCCATCAGGTTGTGGTTTAAGTCAATGACATTTTGGCTCAGTTAAACACATTAAAATCACAAATTGCTGCCATTTAGATAATTTGAATGTTAAAAGCAGTCTCTATATGTTAAGTCGTAATACAAGTTATATATATCAAGTAACAAAATGACACCCAAATAATAATTCATTGATTAACTCACAAGGCAGTTTTTGATTTTAAAGGACATTCTCTTATAAATATGTTTATTACATAAGTTTCAGTATTAGTCAAATATATATTATATATGAATGAGTATGAAGGTCACCATATCTTATTTGTGTATTTCACATGCAACACTTAATTTATATGATCAATTCAAGCATGCTTAGATGCAGTTTTAATAAGAAGAAAATAATCCGTAAAAGTGTTACATAATACATGTTTATTACAACGATATCAATTCCGTTATCTCATTGTATCAAATGAAGTTGACACTTCCTCATTTTGTCGTAAGTAAAGTTTGAATGCCCTGACACATACTACGAGAAAAGTAATATTTTCAGCAGGCGATGGATGGCAAATCTGAACAGCGTTCAATAGCTTTTTAAAACAAATGGGGAGTTTAATGATATTGACAGTATACTTCTCATTGTTTCAATGGCATCGGAATTTTTCATTATTTCACTTTATTGCGGCTGGGATGTGTAAAACCAAACAAAGAGTCAACTTATCAACGTATGTCTAATTGATTTTTAATTGGATCTTTCATGTTGATCAGCATAATCTGTCCTTAAATTAATGGGAATCTAAAACCATAGGGCCGCATACGTGAATTTCGAACCCGAAGTTTGCTCCAAGCAAGGAATTATAGATTCAGAAATTTTAACCAAGGTTTGAGCTTTACCTGACATTTCAGAACTAACAAGGATTATTTTAATTAAAAAAAAGTAAACCTTTTTATGTCCGATTTGTAAATCGTTTCTTCTGACCCAAGCTGTTTGTGACATTTTATTGTCAAGTGGTGTATGGAAACTTTTCGATATTTATAGTCGTCTAGATTGTCTTATTTAATGCGAGTTTATTGCCTACCAATATTTCTAGACATAGAATTATATTTTTCTGTCTGCTAGAATATCACCTATGCACATGATAAACATTTTAGACACATCGATATTTCTACGTTTCGGTAAGTTTTCGGTTAACATGACGATTCTCGTTTTTAGTAATTCAAGTATTTTTTCTGTTTATTTTGTTAGCTAGCATGAGCGAGACATATGTAATATACAATAAAACTATGGCAGACGAAATGATTACATCCAGTTTATGTACCAACGATGAATGTAACTATTGGTGACATATATCAACGCGGCAGTATCGATTAAATATGACGTCACGCACGTGACCAATTTATCTGCCAGACATTTGTAGACCTCTTAGTATATGTATGTTTTTCGTTTCGTAATAAATACAAAAAAATCGTGGTAGTAATTCAGCTTGAAGACATATTGTATAATATGATTTAGGACCATCCAAACAGATTATTCAAATGTTAAAAGAACACGGTATCTTCAAAGAGCGCTCATGGTTACGTTGTGTTTGTTTTTGTTGGAATTAGCAAATGCTGGTCTAAAACGAAATGTAGCTGTGTGCTTTTCCTTATAAGCCACAAAAAATACAGAATACCGCAACGTCATCAAAACCATAATCTGACCAACATTGACAGCTTACTACTAAGCTATACGAAAAACGTGATGATTTCAATTTTCCGACCGTTAATTTTCCATTTCTTGATAGTAACATCCATGCTTCTCCAACCTATGGTTTTTACATGTCGCAGTTGATTTGATATTCTAGGGCTTGCCCTGGGTATCGGGATTTTCGTGATCGATGTCGACTGCTGAAAAACAAACTAACAACACAGAGATTCGAGACATGCAAGTTGATAGAACTATGGGCAAGTGTTTTGGTTGCCATCTTTGTCTCATTGAGACATATTCTGTATCTTTAAGTGATAAGAAGATGGAAGTTTTTGAGTATACTCATTAGTGTCACATCAAGTAAACCCAATAATGAGCATCCTCAAAAACGTCCATCTTCATATCACACAAAGTTACAGAATATTTCTCATTGAGACAAAGATGGCGACCATAATACTTGCTCATAGTTCTGATCAACCTGCATCTCTCGAATCCCTGTGTTGTTAGTTTGTTTGTCAGCAGTCGACATCGATCACGAAAATCGTGATGTTGGTACTTGTACCTATGACCTTGATTGGCTCATATGTGTATACATTGTAACACGTACCGTGAATGGCTATTAATTCCGGACTTGATCAGTAAAAGTTTGTTTATGCTCCATATAAAGAAATAAAGAAATAGTATTCTCTACATTTTGTATGCAGGATATAAATGACAGAAGTTCTCATAAGATATTTTTGTGTGTGTTTGACTCAACTGCCATTGATAAGATCAAAACAATTGAATCACGCCCTTAAACCATGACCATGAAATTGAAACTTTCTCTATGGTCTGGCTACTCGGTATGTGTGGAATCAGTTTTAAACTGCATGCATACAAATTGGATCAATTCAAATCTTAATTTGTTTATTTCGTTGTTTGATTAATGATACAGGTATATTATCAATTCATTCATATAATAAACATCCCCAGCTGATATGGACTAGTTTATCTGTAGACCTCTAGTATATGTTTAACACTGTTCATTGGGTTTCCAGAAATCGATATCGAATCGTTAATATATAAAATTTATTTATTTTATAACAATAATGAAACAAGTTATCCAACTTATAAAAATCACTCTTGTTTGCCCGGATGTTTGCGCACAAGAGGTCTTATTGGGAGGGGGCGGAGTACCCGGAGAAAACCCACTTGGTCGGTTAGGTGACCCCATATCTTTTCTTATCGTTGTTAATATGTGAAGGTTATAAACCTTGTCGGGAATATTCGAACTGAACGTATTCGTTAATCTACCCTTACTATTAGAGATGCGAATTTTAATCGATTGCGCGATTGATTATTCACGATCTTCAAATAATCTCTTCTCGGTAAATCTAACGTGATGAGATATATAAAATTTACAGACAAACCACTTGGCCAAATATTACCATGTTTGTAGATGGACCATTAAACACATTCAAACAAAGCAGTCCGGTTAATGTTTATTCAAATCCTGTGAAACTATGTTCACTCTGCCGAATTCTAAACTTATATATCTCGACAAAAAAAGACAAACGAGTGTTAACGTCACTTTTACAGTGATTGACACACACAGAGCCAACACAAGGTCCCAGCTGACCAGCTAATTTGCATGAGATATGTATCAAGGAAGTGGAAGCACTGCCATTCTGACTAAGCACATCAGAGACAATGATTTATTAGTGCTGAATATAGTACAACATAACACAAACAAAACATTCTTACTGTCTCGAGAATGTGGCCCAAATATCTTCACGGTGACGAATGTACCTAGTAACTCTAACATTCCCAAGCTAACAGGGTTTCTACGGGACCTTTACTGTTTTAGGTGACAGAGTGGCATGGTTCTAGAGCCTGTAATGGCCTGTATGTATTGTAGCGGATCTAGGCCGGATCGATCGTCGGCGACCAATCAAATAGCTCAATTGGCACCTGTTATGCCTGTTACAATTGATATCGGCTGGACGGATAATGACGTGACATGTATCAGACTGTCCATATGCAAGTAGATACGAGTTTCTGTTTTGAGGCTATACTAAACAGAATAATTGTTTTGAGGCTATACTGAAACAGATTATATTGCATCAACATCAATGCATTCACAATATTCAAAACATTATGATAGTAAATTTTAAAATCAGCATTCGTTTATTCTGTTCATTGAACCATACCTTTACAGTAACAATTTAATTTAAATAAAAAAAAACTGTGCCACTGCAAATAGTTATTGAAACTTGGCACTTTAATGCCCATTTCAAAGCAAAATGGTCCATTTCTTCTATTCAGAAATCATTGGGACTAATTCATGCCAAAACAGTGTGCCTTAAGTGCTCGCTGCCAGAAGCCCTGATCTTCCTTCTGTCTGTTCAGCAGTGTATAACATAGCCTTAGATTTTGTTCCAGCATACATATAATGTGTCTTGGTTTAGATTTATATCAATTAAATTCGACTTGGAGGGACCCAATACTTCAAATTCCATCCCTGATCGTATTTGCAAGTAGCCAAGCGTTTTACAGAACAAATTATATACAGTCGTTTGCATTCCCCGTTGTTTTATTTTGAAATGTTTTGATGCTTTTGATGACACATATGTTTCAATCCTTTTGAATTCATTCTGATGTTAACTCTTTGTTTATATCTTTTAAGAAACATTAATTTTAACAACAATAATGACACAAACATTTGTTTTTTAAATAATATCAAATACCATTTGTTTCAAGAATTGAAATACGCAGATAGTAATGGTATAAAAGGCAACCACAGTATCTAAAACATTTTTACGTCCGGTCGGGAAGTAGAACCACAGCGGTCTTTGTGAAACGCAATTGCGCTATCCACTACGCCTCCCGATCACCATGTTTTTTTCACTTAAATTACTGCCTGCAAATTTCGAGACCACTATTTTACCATTTATTTCGATGCCTTGCTAAATTATTCCCGACGTCAACAATCCGATCAAAGATAGTTGCAACATATCAATACATTTACATTTATAGAGTTGCAATTGTCAAAATTATAAACTTTCCTGTCAAGAGATAAAGCAAATTGTCAAAAGTGTATTGCTTGTTTGAGAGAGAGAGATGTTCTAACCTAGTTTCTGATAACTTATGAGAAGATACCAAGTCGCCGGCGTACTGTTGGGTTTGACATCGGTGTTTGTTTCTTCAACCTACAATTAGAGCTAACCCCAATAAAACATCTGTGTTAGGACCTCGTTTCTGATTGGTATTTATTACCAGCTATTTTAAGAAACTGTCAGACAATGTACAAAAATATGAAAAATAATTATTTACTTGGACGTTGAAGCGCCCTTATAACTACAAACAAACCCCGACATATAACATACATTTGTACTGTCAGAGATTTGTGAAAGGTTGCCAAATGTAAAACATTCCATGCTGGATAGTGTTTTTTCTCAAGGCCTACTGCTTGATCCGTGTTCTTTAAATAGTTCTCAATTATATCAACACGTCACAGTCTAAAATGGCTCCCGAGCTTTGTGTTCAGAAAGCTCTTCTCATGCTCATACTAAGAGTGCGTCCTACTCCCCCCGTTCTGAGTTCTGCATACAATGAATGGGAAATTATTTATCGTAATATAAATCCTCATGTTGTATATATGAAGTTATTTCTTTAAAATCAAAAGCTCTATTCTAGCAGATATTGAGATGACCATGTGGGTTTACCAGACGTCCTAAGCTTGGAATATGAGTCTATAATAATAATGGCGAAATTCATGTGGGTGATATAATCTTACTTCAGGCGGACGATTAGTAACGCTCGGACAGACAGACTGTCGGCTTTTTCCGGTTACGACATGCCGATATGTCATGGAAATGGGCAATCTGTCCAGGGCGGCCGCAGATCGAATTCTACAGATCATTGATTACAGGAATGTTTGTCTTGAGAACCTCAGACGTTCGCCTCCCAAGGTAAAGGTCAGAAAGACACGCTACCAACCATTACTCTGATAACAATATCTGAATTCTTAAGCGATGCATTACGTATAATTTGATAGTAATACTTTCTTAAAACAACTCTTCTTTCCACTATTTTAATAGTTGTTCCACCTCATGATTTCTATTTGCAAAAAAAATTTGAATCTTGATTAAAATGCTATTTTAAGTCCCTGAAACAATTTCGTGACTTTCATACTTGAGCAATGATTCTGTTTCTGACACAATGTTTATTGAATAATAACAGTAGTTTTATAAAAGATGGTATGGGTCACTTCCTGGTTTTTTGGTTTTTGTTTGTTTTTTTTTTTTTTGTTATGTAACTCTACCATTGTATACTTAATGAAAACGTCAACGAAATATTCAATATCGGCAATAATTAGTGGAACTCCAACATGTTTTCCGTGTATCATTGACATCCTGTCGCTGCAGAATGCGATGTACAATTTACAAACATTTTTAAAATCTTCTGATAGTTATACAATATTATTATTGAGCGAAATTACATGTAGCCTGTCCCGCTTTGTCATTATTATTTGCATTTTACGCAGGTACGCACACATCCCTCGATACATGTACACCTATAGTCCAAGGTATGATTTTGTTAACGCTTCAGTATTCTTGTTCTGCACTAGCGTTTATACTGTGTGATAAACATTGATTTTCTTCTCAGTCAGGAATTTGGAGGTTTGTACCCCACATGTACACAAATGGTTAAAATATTAGTAAAGATTTGGTTTGGTTTGTTTTTGTTTAACGTCCTATTAGCAGCCATGGTCATTTAAGGACGTGCGAGGTTTTGGAGGTGAAGGAAAGCCAGAGTACCCGGAGAAAAACACCGGCCTACGGTCAGTAGCTGACAACTGCACCATGTGGGATCCGAACTCGCAACCCATAGGTGGAGGGCTAGTGGTAGAATGTCGGAACACCTTAATCTCTAGGCCACCGCGGCCCCATTATTAGTAAAGAGTGTAACGTATTCAGGTAAACATCTCACGAGATTCCTATAACCCGAATCTGATTGCTCTAGCTTTGTGTATACTTTGTCATTAACAGCCTTTTATGCCAGAACGCAAAACTTAAACGTTGATATTGTTTTCAAAGTCCAGATATTTGATATTTTTACCCCATAAATGCAGGAATGAATGGCATGTTTTTAGTGCAGTAGGCTCTACTATCTATGTCACATCATTGATTAAAGTTTTGTTAGACTAGGTTTGTCAAAAACAGAGCCAATTTAAAAACGAACTTAAACATTGTGTACGCTACCACCGCCGTCGGAAAATCAACACCTATGTGCTGCCTTTCCGACATCCGTCGAAGGCAACACAAAACTGTTACATGTACCAATCAAAGAGATGAAGTAAAAGGCATGTGTATGCTGGCTAAGTATAGGTCACGTAGTAGTGACACTTTATTGTCAATGTATTAAAGCGAGTGATCCCCCTTCGTACGACACTCTTCTTTGTCTGAAGTGCACGAGTAAAAGAAACGCATAATAAACAATGTTTCTAATTAGTGCATGCGATGTACTTACGTACATTAGCATGGAATGCACAATTTATTTGTGCTGTGGGTCTTATCGCTAATTACTGCTCCTTTTACTATATATCCTTGTATTTTTTGTGTATGCTTATAACGGTTTCCTTCATGTATTGCAACACACATCACACTAATTTGTCGTTGAATATGTTATTTACTCATGTAGAACAAAGAAGGCCTATGCAACGCTTTAAAAACGAACTTCATCAGCGAAGCACCGACCTGAAAGACAACAATTGAATTAGGGGAAAATACACATAATAGTGTTTTGTCCATATCTAAAACAATCGTGCTTTCGTTTAATTGGCATGCCGACCACCGCCTCCAATTATGATAGGGATGTTTGGACGAATTTCAAATGCAGAGGGATGTCTGTAATTGTGCTGTTGAATCTATATATTAAATAGAGTTACAGATACTGCCGATAGAGGACACCGTAGCCTATCTTATTATTCAGCAGTACACTGATTAGTCGTAAGACTTAAAGTCAATAAAGAACTAGATTTAAAACTATAGTATGGGTACTTGCCAAATAAAACCTTTACGATCAACGTAAGTTTTACACATGTGCTTGCGCATATATTATTCCATGATAGACAAGTGTACATGAATATACGAAATACACACTTTTCTTGAAAGACTTCTCGGAAATAATGTTGGCAAAACGATAGAAGTCTAAATTGAAATTATACAGAACTAGTTTAATTTTACTTCTAAATTCATAAATTAAAGGGGTTTTACGCACCTGACCCTTTTGCTTCTACATTAGTTTAGAAATTTCGGATCCCTACCTTTTGGCCCCTAGCGTGGGTAAAGAGTCATATGAGGAAGAAACAGCTGTATGATGCAATTAAATATTGTTTTCGGTATACTGTATCTATTACTAAATTTAAGAGGTGCAGCATATGTGTGTGTTATGTCATCTTCAAATGTAAGATGGGAAGGGGTGATACGTAAACCTATATTGGTATCAAATGAAAAGAATTTTCGGTTAATCCCAAGTTGACATTCTGTAAATTGTTAATACGACGAACTTCGCAACTGAATAAGATATGGTTACAATTATGTCATGTTCTACGATTGGACAGAAAATCTTACTTTGTTACCTATCTCACAAAGAGTAGTACATTGATTTCAATTCAACTGGAACATCATACAGAATATGCTGTGAGGGAAGTTGAAAGCAATTTAAGCATGTATGCATTACATTTTGTTTAACTCGTACTAGTAATGTAGCATGTTACGAAAACTTCTTTATATTTGAACCAATACTATCTCTCAGTCTGAATATTGCAGTATTAGTAAGTGCTCTCACATTCTTGTATTGTAACATTCTTGAAACTTAATCACCATTTCAATCAAATAAAGGGAAACTAGTGAACTATCAGGCTTTATTGCACATTCATGTCTGTGCAGAGACGGTTATAAATATAATGTATCCTAATTCCTTGTTAAAAAGGGGTTTTTAACCATTGTCAAGAAGCATATATTGCAATACGTCGATTGATAAAGCTCAGCTACACACTTGACGCAACACATGGCCAGTTTGTCAGCTGTCTTTAAGGTGAGGACAATGAAATCAAATCGTCTTAGATGTAACTTAAATTTACACGGCGAGGGTCGGTGATGATGCAGACGACGGTTATTTTTTCTGAACACCAGGACTAATTGTTCAAATAAAGGTTAGCCAAAATTTTAATTATCTTGTAACTTAAAAATAGATCTAGTTACAATTTTGTATATATATATAAATATAAACTTTATTTATTTTACAACAATTATGAAACAAGCTATACAACTTATATTAATCACTCTTGTTGGCCCGGATGTTAGCGCGCGAGGGGTCTTATTGTGGGAGGAAACCGGAGTACCCGGAGAAAACCCACTTGGTCGGGCAGGTGACCCCGTACCTTTTCACGTCCGATCGGGGAATCGAACCCCGGTCGCCTTGGTGAAAGGCAAGTGCGCTATCCACTGCACCACCCGACCACCCAATTTTGTATATTTTAAAAAACAAATAATGTCAACGTGTAATGTACATATAATACTTTAAGATTTTACCTTGTACATTGTACATTGACAGAATAATTAAAGTTTGAAAAATGTCGTTAACTAGTGAATAAGCTAATCACCATTTCAGCAACAGGGCCCAGTCTTATTTTGTTGTAACTCTTCAAGAGTCTCCGTGTAAATCTTAGCCGAATTTAAATTGGTTTTGTTGAAGCTTTGATATTTTGTACCTTGTGCGAGAAACATATTTAGAAATGAGGCAAGAGGACAGAAGTACTTCTACCTATGTACCTTTGCATCCTTAACACAAATGTAAATTTACCGATTTATAGCTTTTGGCTTCTAATTCTTTTCTAAAAGTATAATTCTATGTGGTCTTTGCCAGAGAAACTTCCATCCACAAGCTTAAGATTCCTTTCAACTTCGGGAACTAGTATTCCAGCACCAGAGTTACCCACCACCGTTTCACTCAGCTTAATCACCTCTTAACTCATTCCAATCTCGTATCGAAAATTAAACAAGTTCATTATAAAATTTCAGAAATGAATGAAAAAAAAAGAGTCAAAATGTTGAAAACAATGCCATTAAGTCGTTTCAGAAAGTCAAGTTTAGTTCGTTGTTTTTTTATAGATATCAACTTGATTGTGAATTTCTTACTGTTGTGTCATTGTTTCCATGTTTCTTATTTGTTTTCCAATATGTTTTTACGTAACTGATTTTGTATATATAATGTCTTTGACGTCGAAAGAAATTATTTGGTTCCCAAAAGTATGTTCCATAGCATTTCATTTACATTTGAAGCCCTTTATATTTTACTGATAAAAATAAAACGTGCAATTCTCGCGTTTTCGTTTAATAGCAATAAAATCATTCTGGTATTGGTATGAACCATTTATAATGCTCATTTGTAAAACGATAACAAAAAACAAAACAAAAAAAAATGGTTAACTTCTTGGCTTGTTCTATACAGTTTGTTGTACATAAAATGTGTTTTTACAGCCCATATTCATTCAAACAGAAGTCGATAACTAACAGTCGTATACAACTGTTTAGAACTAACTGCCCCTTTAGTACATGATCCATATTCATGACGTAACCTCCGTGGTAAATCTAATTCCACTGATATCGATATATGCCTCAGACCCTGTCAGTTTATATCGTTAAATCACAGAAAGTACAGAAGCTGATCTACAGCTGATAAAAAACCTTGATAATTATTCATACAACGGATGACGTTAATTATACGCCTGGCTGAATCACGTGATAGTTATACTGATCGGTATTTATTGGTCATTATCTTTATAGTTAGTAATCTCTACCAATTAGTCTTTCGTATGTACATTTTGGTTTTATGATAAGTAACTATTATCTTAATGAGAAAATATAAGTGACAAATGGCACTTTCATTGACCTATATAAAGTACTGCCAAACTGAATTAGTTCAACGACTGACACTGTATATAAATTAGGGAATGAACTTTTCAGCTTCACCAAATACAAAGTATATGATCTGAAATGTAGAATAAAATTGCCTTTCTCGGTGTTCAGTCTCGATACATTTTCTAAGATAATTTGCATAAAGACCTTTTTGTAAACATCGTTCAAACTTTACACCTCTTGTATGCATACCCATGACTGGCCATTAGTCTGATGAAGGTGACAGGGTACATACATCATTGTATCGTACTAGTCATCGGGCATATATTGGTGGTAAAAAATAGTCTTTACATAAATAGCATAAAGACCATTCCGTGATTAATGAAGCTAGAGAGAAAGTTGGGGGAATACCGTATCGTAAATGTTTCTAACATATGGGTTATCAAGATGATAAATAGAGAATATGACATGGCCATTTCCATATCAGACCTTGTATCAACCCGAGATCCCAATATCGTCCCGAGGGCCGAAGGCCCAAGGGTCGATATTGGGTCGAGGGTTGATACAAGGCCTGATATGGAAATGACCATGTCATATTCTATTTATTATATACTTGGAATTTTGTGACGGTTCATGATGATCTGTGTTTGATGATGTCTATTTTTTGTTCCTTGTATTGTCATCGTTTGGACATTGCTTAAAATAAGAATAATTCTTACCATTAAAAATGGATTCGGAATTATTGACCTGTTCCTCTGCATCGGCGTCTTCGTTTATGTCTCTTTTTCTTCTATTAATCCATCAAGCTCTAGTATTCTTGATACTATAGGCTCCAAAACATTCTCGCCAACATCAACGTCAACATCTGTCCTCCTATCCATTTTCGATTGTTGTAACGTCATGAACGTCATATGACGTCACGGCAATTTCGTAAGCGGGCTGATACAATGTATTCGGCCCGCTTAGCGAGGAATTGACAATATTGGCCCGGTGAGCAGATATGTACTAAAAGAATGCGTATTTATCAAGTATACAATTTCCCTGTATTTTATAGTAAATATATAATAAATAAATCATCTCTAACCTCGACCTACTTCTACGTAGTATTTCTACATATGTAATTTGACACACCGTGAAATTATTACTTCTACATATATAATTTGACACTCCGTGAAATTAGTATTTCTACATATGTAATTTGACACACCGTGAAATTAATATTTCTACATATGTAATTTGACACACTGTGAAAATAGTATTTTTACATATGTAATTTGACACACTGTGAAAATAGTATTTCTACATATGTAATTTGACACACCGTGAAAATAGTATTTCTACATATGTAATTTGACACACCGTGAAAATAGTAATCTTACATGTGTAATTTGACACACCATGACAATAGTATTTTTACATATGTAATTTGACACGCCGTGAAAATGGTATTTCTACATATGTAATTTGACACACCGTGAAATTAGTATTTCTACATATGTAATTTGACACACCGTGAAATTAGTATTTCTACATATGTAATTTGACACACCGTGAAATTAGTATTTCTACATATGTAATTTGACACACCGTGAAAATAGTACATGTATTTCTACATATGTAATTTGGCACACCATGATATTAGTATTTCTACATATGTAATTTGACATAACCCTGATATTAGTATTTCTTCAAATGTAATTTGACACACCGTGAAATTAGTATTTCTACATATGTAATTTGACACACCGTGAAATTAATATTTCTACATATGTAATTTGACACACCGTGAAATCAGTATTTTTACATATGTAATTTGACACACCGTGAAATTAGTATTTCTACATATGTAATTTGACACACCGGGAAATTAGTTTTTTTACATATGTAATTTGACACACCGTGAAAATGGTATTTTAACATATGTAATTTGACACCCCGGGAAATTAGTTTTTTTACATATGTAATTTGACACACCGTGAAATTAGTATTTTTTACATATGTAATTTGACACACCGTGAAAATAGTAGTTTTACATATATAATTTGACACCCCGGGAAAATATTATTTTTACATATGTAATTTGACACCCCGGGAAATTAGTTTTTTTACATATATAATTTGACACCCCGGGAAATTAGTTTTTTTACATATGTAATTTGACACCCCGGGAAATTAGTTTTTTTACATATGTAATTTGACATACCATAAATATTGTCAATCAGATACGATACGGTCAGTTGTGAATGGGCCTGTTCCTTGATTAAGTGTTCACATGGAAAACAGTTTTTGACATCTGTATCTTCTATTGTTAAGCAGAAAGGAATTTGGTAAGATTTTGTTATTGCAATGAAAAAGATACATATATTGTACCAAATACCAATGATTTAAAATCCTTGATAGTGCATTATTTCCAAATATGTTCGTCAATACATCATTCACGCATAACCACACATTTAAAGTCCATTTTTATTTATTTGCAGTTTGCTGAATTGATTATCATAGTTTTAGTGTTTATTCTTCAAACGAGAGCACTTTTATGCAACACTGTAAGATATGTTACTTTTATATCAACAAACATATTTCATTTTTCATGATAGGGTGTGGTAGACTCTGTTGGTGGATTTGTTAATCCCCGGGATTAGCTGGAGCCTCCATAGCCACAGTTATCTCATTTGAGTAATGGCACGGTACATAATATACACATTTCTGTAGTGCATGACTCAAAATTATACTGTACTTATTTAATTCTTATTCTCAACTAATTAGTTAAAGGGGTTTTACGCACCTGACCTTTCTGCTTCTATATAAGTTTGAAAATTTCGATTCCCACCTTTTGGCCCCTAGCATCACTGAAGAGTCCAAGAAGGACGAAACAGCTATATGATACAGTTTAATTCATTGTTTCGGCATACTGTACATGTATCTATTACTAAATTTAATAGGTGCAGCAAATGTTTGTGTTACGTCAAATTTCATATGATTGTAAAAATGCTATCGTATCGTCATGTATCAGCTTGCTCTAGCACATAAACTGTAAAATGGAGCTGTGATCTGTTATTCTAATTCATGAGGTTAGAATATGGCCATGTCCTGTCCTGCGTTTCTGTATGTTATAGGTTATTCCTGTTCCAGGTTAGACCAAATTTAAACTGTGCGTGCGCTGTCGTGTCTGCGCGTGCTTTTGTCACTAGAGGTCAAGCGTCTTTATTGCTGGTTGTCAGTAGGCAGCACCAGAGGAGAAATAAATCGAGTATAGGTTATATCTATATAGCGTGCCTCTCTACGGGCCAAACAGCCCGTATCGATTGGAATATAAAAATACATAAACGTTTATAAGTACATTGTATATATACGGACGTACGGGTGAATTAGTATTGAACAAAAAATGGTTAATCTTGATTTCTAATGAGTGTGAACCTAAGGAAATTATAAATCAAACCCATGCCAGCGGGTATGATCGCTTATTATCATTTGATTATGTCATTAGCTAATACCCCAGAAGACGTATTTAGACATTTTAATGGCGGCCATGGATACAGACATGCTTCTGGTCTAACCGCTCGCCAGTATACAACATGGCTAATTATGTTCTGTAGGAACGAAAGGCAGCTTTTTGGCAGCGGTCACGTTACCGAGGGCAGCACGATCGGTCTGGCTCAAGAGGGACATTAAAAATCCCTTGCCAGTACCAAAATGTGATTTCGAAACGTAACCATCTATAATAGAAATTTGTTGCAGTAGCGACTCCGCCTGACGGGAACTCTCGCAAACTCTCTCGAACTCTCGCCTGGGATTGCAAACCAATTATTTGTATTGCTTCACGGGGACCATTGCTAGAATTTCCATATGAAATATGCATCATATTGATCATAAAACTTACCTAAATATGTAAAATACGTTATCGTTATTCTGTATTGTTTGATCTAACTCCAGACAAGTTCAGATGCTGTAGTAAAACCCTGTACACGAGTAATGTGTACTGTTAAAAGTCAGTCAGTGCTATTGTTCTCGAGGTACTGAGACTCCGTCCTGTATGGGACTATGTCAAGTTTTAAGTGGGCCTAAGTAAAGGAAATTTGATCTAGGTAGCACAAATGCCGTGTACTATTTTAGGGTCGATTGCCTGTGAGGAAAGAGAGGACATATGCTTTCTTGTCCATTCAATTTTATTATCTTTTCTAAACAAATTAGTTCCCACATAAGAGACAGTTAACACAACAGTTACTTCCTTTGTACTAATAAGGTGACTGATTTAAACATATTTATTACCCCAAAGCCGAGTAGAGGATTATGCACAAGTTATTCCAACTTACCAACGCATTTTCCTCTAATAGAGTATATATAGATATTTGCATGATAACATTTAACAAGGCATACAATACATTTTTACAATGAATAATATTTTACTTAAAAACTGTTGCTGGATTTGATGAAAAGTTGCACGTGTCTGAACACATGTGACACATGTGGATGGTTATACAAATATATATATACCGTATACATAACAGCCGGTATAACATATAACCATACAGCGTAAATATATTTTTATCTGAAAGGAAAGGGGCCATATCGATGTGGGCATTAAGGTTTTCTTTATATTTAGAATCCTGAAATCTTGATTCTGTCATTTTCATTTCAAACATTTGTTTATTTTATTTCTAATTGCATTTTTGACAGAAACGGAGGTAGGTGGCATTTGGATGATTTTAATTCACTTTGTATAAAGCATACAAGATGTAATATGGTTGGCTATCAATCATTGTGAGAGGAAACCGAAGTACATTGTACCAGGTAAAATACCATGGTCGGGCAGGTGAGTATATACATGTACCTTTTCACGTACGGTCGAGGAATCCATTTGGATTTTTTAGTTGCTGGAAAAGATTTATGTTTTTCACATTTTTCACTCTTCATGCGTTACACTACCTGGACACGTTGACACAATAAAATGAGGATGACGTTTGAACCAACAGAAATGTTACCCAAAATGAGAGAAAATGTGCTTATTTTAGATTTATCCAGTAAGACTGGTTATCATTTATAATCTACGTTTGTGCATTTTGTGATGAGTTTTGATTTTACTGCGCCAATCTAATCATTCTCTTTTTTTTTCATTTTAAAATGTTTGCATTGATATCAATGACTTCTTTAGCTTATTTTTGCCAATGAAGAAGAGTTATCTCCCTTATCTTACCTTGATAAGTACTATCTTTGTTGAAACATTTAACATTTTTATCGTATCCGTCTGACGGTAAAACGACGTCTCCTTTCTTCAATAGCTGTTACACTTGCCACAATTTCCCCCTGACGCAATAAAACATTGTGAAACGGAATTCGCAGACAAATGCTCACATAAGGACCGTTACTATTCGATTTCTCTATAAAAGCCGCAATGCAGATAGATCGAGCAAGGTTAGAGTACGATTTCTTAAAAGGTCGGGAAGCTTAAAAGTAAGGAACTTCTAACATAATACGACATTATTGGAAGATAAAATACAATTATTTTAGTATAATAAAAATTTAAACTTTTTGTATTGTAACGTAAGTTGTTATTTTGTTTTCAGTTTTCGTGTTTCAGATATTTAAGAATAAAATATGGGTAATGTTACACCGTGCCCAACGGCGTATAAGTGTAGGTGTATATACTCGGTAAGTACGCCCCCAACGTCTGTCTCCTTCAAGCGAACGTAAATGTTAGCTATAAATAATGGCGAACTCTCCGGCATCCCGGGCTGCTTCCTCAGGGTACACCTTGATATAAGTAATGGCCTACCTAACCTAATGACCCCACGTCTTAAGAGGGTACCCGTCACTCTCACGTAGGTCTAACCTAGTGAACTCACGTCATAAGTGGGTACCCGTCACTCTCACGTAGGTCTAACCTGCTGACCCCACGTCATAAGGGGGCACCCATTACTCTCAAGTAGGTCTAACCTGCTGACCCCACGTCATAAGGGGGCACCCATTATTCTCACGTAGGTCTAACCTGCTGACCTCACGTCATAAGGGGGCACCCATTACTCTCACGTAGGTCTAACCTGCTGACCTCACGCCATAAGGGGGTACCCGTCACTCTCACGTAGGTCTAACCTAATGACCTCACGTCATTAGGGGGCACCCATTACTCTCACGTAGGTCTAACCTAATGACCCCACGTCATAAGGGGGCACCCATTACTCTCACGTAGGTCTAACCTAATGACCCCACGTCATAAGGGGGCACCCATTACTCTCACGTAGGTCTAACCTAATGACCCCAGGTCATAAGGGGGCACCCATTACTCTCACGTAGGTCTAACCTAATGACCTCACGTCATAAGGGGGTATCCATTACTCTTAAGTGGGTCTAACCTAGTGAACTCACGTCATAAGTGGGTACCCGTCACTCTCACGTGGGTCTTACCTAATGGCCTCACGTCATAAGGAGGTACCCATCACTCTCACGTAGGTCTAACCTAGTGACCCCACGTCTTAAGGGGGTACCCGTCAATCTCACGTGAGTCTAACCTAGTGACCCAACGTCATAAGGGGGTACCCATCACTCTCACGTAGGTCTAACCTAGTGACCCCACGTCTTAAGGGGGTACCCATAACTCTCACGTGGTCTTACCTAGAGACCCTACGTCTTCAGGGGTACCCATCACTTTCATTTAGTCTAACCTAGAGACCCTACGTCTTAAGGGGGTACCCGTCACTCTCATGTGGTCTAACCTAGAGACCCTACGTCTTAAGGGAGTACCCGTCACTTTCATATGGTCTAACCTAGAGACCCCACGTCTTAAGGGAGTACCCGTCACTTTCATATGGTCTAACCTAGTGACCCCACGTCATTAGGGGGCACCCATCACTCTCACTTGGGTCTAATTTGCTGACCACACATCATAAGGGGGTACCCGTCACTCTCACGTAGGTCTAACCTAGTGACCCCACGTCATAAGGGGGTACCCGCCACTCTCAGGTTGGTCTAACCTGCTGACCCCACGTCATAAGGGGGTACCCGTCACTCTCACCTTGGTCTAAGTTAGTGACCCCACGTCATAAGGGGTACACGTCACTCTCACGTAGGTCTAACCTAGTGACCCCATGTCATAAGGGGGTACCCGCCAATATCATGTTGGTCTAACCTGCTGACCCCACGTCATAAGGAGGTACCCGTCACTCTCACGTAGGTCTAACCTAGTGACCCCACGTCTTAAGGGGGTACCTGTCACTCTTACGTAGGTCTAACCTAGTGACTTCACGTCATAAAGGGGTACCAATCATGATGAACAAGTCATTTGAAATCAACTTTTTAATTTTTTTTTACAAAATGCTTTCATAGAGATAATATTGCGTAAGCGAAATAATTCAAGTAGGGATATAGCTGAATATTCTTCGTCCCTTTTTCGTTTTCTATTGAATGTGTTTGTGTTTTTTGTTGTATAAATAAATAAGTCTTGCAGTTTCAACGAGGCAAAATCAGGCTTTCCAGACTTAAGTTATTTTTGTGTTCACTGTTGTTCCCCGCGTAACACAACTCTTCAGTAAAATTTAAGATTTTTAATTCCAAACATCGTCAATAATCTAGAGAATTACTCATAAAATCAATAATGAATTTTATTTAAAGGCCCAACATACGTAACTCTCGGTAAAACTTAAAGCGAAAATCAAGCCTAATAACTTATTATATTTATAGATTTAGTTAAGATTAACTGATATCAGCAATATTCAAGATGAATTCTTTCGCTGTTATCGGTACAGCAGCATTTGAAACACGCTATTTGTAAACACGCGTCCATTTCGAACCGTCTTCTACCTTCGGTTTGTTGTTGAAGTGATCCCCACCTGAATTATTTTCAATTCTTTGGATTTTTTTGTCAAGAGTTTCTTGTTAGTTACCGCTTAGTTTTACTTCGTTTTAGGCTTTTTTTGCTTGGTTATTAACTGGATTTTTTTCAGAATGTTCAGAATCACGAACATTTCCCTAAAGTTACGTATATTGGGCCTTTAATTGATAATAGCGATATATTATGGTATGAACACTTTATTTTCAAAAACGTAATCCTTTCATGTCTCATCATTTTAGCCAGTCATCTGAAGGTCTCTTTTTTTCTCGCTTATTAATCGTTTTGTCTACTATTAACAACATACAATGTAATTTGAGTCATCTTGCGATCGCCATCAAATCTTGTTCAAAACACGACATTGCAGAACATTTTTATTTTCAAAAAGCTATGAACTGTAAAACCTGCCACTGTAAGAGGAGTATTGACACCTCTTTAATTCAGCCCTACCATCTGTCCGCAGTGTCTGACATATCGAAATAAACATACGACTTTTACCAACATCGCGCTCGTAAATATCCGGAATCAACCGTTGTTTCCCTCTAATAGATGCAGCCTTGTATGCATACTGATGACATTGGATAGGTTTGTCTTTCTTCTAAACGTAAGACACGGTTATGTATTGTCTGCGTTAGATGTACGCGTGTGTTGATGTGAATCAGTATAAATAGGCTATACATTGCTGGGGGAGGGGTGAGGGATGACAGATGTTTATACTGACGATTTATTCCCATGTATATAGCCGATTTGTTTCTAAAAATACATCCAGTCCCTTTATGTTTTATATACACCTCCTCCCTAATTCCCATCCCCTTCCAATTAGTTGCCAGCAACATGCACTTCTGAAAGTGCTTAGGTTATCCAGGTCTGTCTAAAGTTTGGAAACAAATTGATGCTCATATTGGGTTTACCTTCATTTATTTTTTATTTATTTTGTTTATAAATAAACTATTATATATTCAGAATAAGTGTTTGTAGATTGTCATGTTACATTATTTTATTTACGTTCTTGTCGTACATTTATAAACGCAAAATGATGTTTTGAAATTTGCCTAACGACGAGGGTTGTGAAAGCTCTTGATATAAGTTTACAGAATCTCTGAAAAAAAGACTTGATTTTTTGTTATTATTACTAAATTAAGGAATCAGAAAATAGTGTATCACATCAATATGTAAACTGTAAGAACTACCGAAATTATATGATTTCGATTATGTAGTTATTTCAATAAAACAGTGATATTTTGTGCAAGAAGCACCGTCTCTGTTCAAACCTTGTGGTAGAGGTATGCTAACGGTATTTTAATTTGTATCCACAGCGTTGGGTTTGGTATGCTGAAGATACTTTTATTTTTACCAACAGCGTTGGTTTTGGTATGCTAACCGTACTTTGTATCAAAAGCATTAAGTTGTGTATGCTAACCGTACTTTGTATCCAAAGCGTTGGGTTCTGTATGCTTACGGTACTTTGTATCCAAAGATTTGGGTTCTGTATGCTAACCATACTTTGTATCCAAAGAGTTGGGTTTTGTATGGATCTACGCTCCATTACATTTTATTTTACTGTCTGCACATAACACGATTCGATTTTTAGCTTCCAGCAGGGACCGATCAAAACGTGCAAGCAACTGGCGATTAATTTTGTATTTTTTTTATCTCTATGTGTTTTGTTGGTGCTGCTTCGGTTATCTCCCTTCCATCGTATTGCTGTCAGACTCTCAGCAACTCTTTCTCCAGCGGAAGTTAAATGCATAAATCCTTTTCGAAAATAGTTCCCCTTTTAGCATAACTAGTATGCAATGATGCGAGACCCGTACACCTTAATATCATAGCAGAAAACTCCTTAATAGCCCAACCTATCGTTGTTGAAAGCTACAAATGTAAAACATTAGGAGGATTTCTAAATGTTTTGGACTGTTTTGAGTTTGAACTAATCTCGAAATCAGAAAACAAATCATTAGCTAAAATAAAAAAAAACATTCGAGGAAACTGTAAAGACTGAAATAATGGCAGAGCTCTGTCGTAAATAACAATAAAAGCTGAATATTAACTCCATTCCACGAGAGTAGCTTTATACATTCTCAACGTTAACAATAGGGAACAGGTCAAAGACAGACAGGTCGAACGACAGGAGATTTGATTCATAGATGTGTTTTATTTGTTTGTCTCAATATTAATTTGAAAATGCCATAATATATTAAAACGAATTTAAACATAATCATTAAGATTATTCCAAAAGAACCTAAAACGACGTTTATCCAAAAGCGTTGTATTTATATTTTTTTATAAGGAAACAAAACCACTAGACTATCAAAAAATGTACGTGGTGTGTTGTAATTTGTTACTATGAAGGAAGTGGACTATTATAAGTTGCAAAACTTGTTTCCAAATCCAATGTCAAAATTTGTGTATTCGATCTTCACTATGTATTGAATTTAAAAAGAAATAAAATAAAGTTTATACCAACGAAGTGATAAAATGAAAAAGAGATGACTGTCAAATGCGTGCGATTGATTGTTTGCAAAGCCGTTGCGGTCTTGTGAACGAAGGGAGAGAAATATTGTGCAAAAGTACAATGTGCACGTTTTTATATCTGAATTTTCCTTCTGAAGTTTAAACATATTTGTATCTGCTGGGATGTGTTGGCGAGAAAATCGTTTTATCGTCGACTTTGAACCGTTCTGTAATTTGTTACTGTCTGTTTCTCGGCAACCGTTGATAGTTTTACGCTCCCAGGGGCTCGCTTTGAATGGTCGCTTAATTGTGCTTGCTGGTTGTAGTAGCTAAAGTTCATGTTTGTGTTAAGATCGATGATTTTGACATAAACAACGATACCATATCGATAATAAATCACAATTCATCACCGTTAATTTTACGATCGGTTAAACAAACACAATACAGGGACGATGGCGTTAAGAGTTAAAGAGAAAACATTTTTATCGATTGTTTCGAAAACTATATTTGCTTAACAAGGAACAAAAAAAACGTGAAACACTACTAAATAGCCAGAGACGTGAGGGAGGTTCACGTTCTTAAGAATGAAGATCAAGTAACATTTTTGTTCAATTTCATGGGCAATCGCAATTAAAGAACAAAAAATAAAACAAGAAAAAAAAAAAATAAAATAAAAACCCACAAAAAAACAAAACAACAACAAACATTTGCAATTTACTTATTAGAAATAAAAATGATTCCGAACTGAATTTCTGCTTTAAAATAAGATAATTCTTGAAATGTCGCTATTTTGTAATCTTTTAATTTTCTCAACCTCGATCCTACTATTTCACTTCATCAAACTTATACAATGTTGAACTATTGATGACGTGAATGTATCGATATCAACCTCCCCCTCCCCCTCCCCCTCCTCCCCTCCCACCACCAGTATACTGTTGTGTGTACTCTTTTTGGCTCTTTACGTACATGTTAAAATTATTATTTATATTTTTTAAAAACAATTACGGTTCTTGAAGGCCTAATATACGTAACTTTCGGAAAAACTTGAAGCGAAAATCAAGCCTAATAACTTTTTATATTTATAGATTTGAGTAAGATTAACTGATATCAGCAATATTCAAGATTGATTCCTACGCGGTTACCGGTACAGCAGCAGTTGAAACTCGGTATTTGTAAACACGCGTCCATTTTGATCTGTCTTCTAACTTCGACTTGTTGTTGAAGTGGGCCCCACCAGAATTATTTTCCATTCTTTAGATTTTTCTGTCAAGAGTTTCTTGTTAGTTACCGCTCAGGTTTAATTCGTTTTAGGATTATTTTTGCATGGTTATCAGCTGGATTTTTTCCAGAATTTTTCAGAATCAAGAAAAATTTACTGAAGTTACGTATATTGGGCCTTTAACCTGTATAAATAGTTTCTAAGTGAGTTATCTCCCCTACCCGAATCCTTGAGTCCGCTCGACAATGTTAGTCAAATCTCCCTTCTTTCGTCGTAACTTCAAAAATCAGGGAGCTTTTGAAGATTGCGAATTATCGAGAAATCGACACCAATTGTAAATTGCTTTCAATGAATATTCATGCGACAAAAAGCCAGTTTTCTGGATAAAATGTTAAGATAAATGGCCATATCTTGCTTTTGAAGGCAATGTTTCAAGTAATTCTAAAATTCCGTTGTCAAAATAATCGGCGAGAGGTCCCGATTTATACGGAAAATATGCACAGAACGCAAATTGTTAATTTGTCTTTTTGATTTGAAAAAAAACCCAACATTTTATGAAAGCATGTTTCCCTGGTCTTAATTACGAAGAACATGCAACAGTGGTATTCACAATCACGGCATGAATTCTAGCAAATGGGATTTCAATGCATGAGCAAATCAGGAAAGCATGCAATTCTTTAGAAGTATTTTTTTGTCTATCACATGTTTTCAAAAAATTTCACTGTGACTTCACTTGGCCAAACATAATAACAGTCGCACATTTGTTCTCTTTTGTAAGTAACGTATGTATCATTCGTCGCTATTGATTACCTAAAAAAGTTTATAATGATTAAAAGATTACTTTAACATTAAGTTATTTTATATGGATACTTAAAGAATCTTGAGTGGTATACGAACCTTTTTCGCTACAAACGTGTGTCCTGAAACCTCACTCATTCCAACCGGTAATAATGTAAAATTTTCAAATAAGTCCTTTAATTTTGAGAGAATATGCGATGCACTCCTCCAAAATCACATAGGTGTTGCTATGCATTTTTTAGAAATATATTTGTTCAAAATTTAAATGGTTTGAAAAAAGGAAAAAAAAGGGAAAGACAAAAAAAAAACGCAGGAGTCGGACTTGTGACTTGAATAAACCAAACTATGAACCACCAACCGTTGGCGGAAATGGCAGGGGAAGTAACTCTAAACTAGAAAACCTCCTATTTCTTGCTTCACTTTAAAAATAAAAGAGAGAATACCTAATAGTGAAGTGAAAACAATCCTATTGAGACATTTCCTCGCTTAGACTACTGAAGCAATACTGCACTTTACCTTAATTGAAGCTTAAAACATTCATTTATTCACATAAATATGATTTAAGTTGTGAATTATCGCCCCTTTTCTTGGTCCAAACTAGGAACACCGTAGGTCTTACGAATTCAAGGATGTGAAGTGTAAGGCTCTTTCGTGTTATTGACAAATAATAAAAGCATTTGGATTGAGCTCAAAATATTTCACCATTTGTTTCACCATTATTGTTTTATTTCTTTAATTATCTGTTTCTGAAAGTTCATTATCTTAAACATTTTGACAGGAAACCATTGCAAAAGTCAAAGGGAGTTCTCCCATTAACCTATTTTTTTCTTTGGTGGTTTTAAAGATAGAAACATCATGAAAAATAAACAATGTAGATCTACAGTGTATATATGTTTTTTCTGATGCATAATGCTGATCTATAACTGATACTGTAAAGACAAAGGGGCCGCGGTGGCCGCGTGGTTAAGGTGTTCCGATATTCTACCATTAGCAACCACCTATGGGTTGCGAGTTCGACTCCCACGTAGGGCAGTTGCCAGATACTGACCATAGGTCAGTGGTTTTTCTCCGGGTACTTCGACTTTCCTCCACCTCCAAAACCTGGCACATCCTTAAATGACCCTGGCTGTTAAAGAACGTTAAACAAAATAAACCAAACCAAACCTGTAAGGATACAACAATTTTTGTTTGCTGCAAAGCTCGGGTAATTATGCCATCTATGTAGAATGCTTATAGCTGTTTTATATTAATTTGACATTATTATTTATAATATTTGTTTTATTATAACAGAGGGCCTGTTACATAAGATCGATTAAGATTGTGTAAACCTAGAAATACTGTAACTGAACCACATCCAGAACCATATAATCCGTTTGTCAAGCCCCTGTTGTTACCAGTTTTTAGGTCATCTGACCCGAAGGGTCAGGATGACCTATAGTCATCATGCTTCGTCCGTCGTCGTGCGCCGTGCGTCGTGCGCCGTGCGCCGTGCGTCGTGCGCCGTGCGCCGTGCGCCGTGCGCCGTGCGTCGTGCGCCGTGCGCCGTCCGTAAACTTTTCCATTTAAACATCTTCTTCTCATAAACCAAAAGGCCCATAGACCCAATATTGGGCTTGTGCCATGCTGGGATGAAGGGGTACCAAGTTTGTTCAAACAAATGACCTTGACCTTCATTCAAGGTCACAGGGGCCAAAAAGGTCAAAATCTTTGAATGACTTCTTCTAAATAACCAAAAGGCCCAGAGACCTTATATTGGGCCTGTGTTATGCTGGGATAAAGGGGTACCAAGTTTGTTCAAACAAATGACCTTGACCTTCATTCAAGGTCACAGGGGCCGAAAAGGTCAAAATCTTTTTAAACAACTTCTTCTGAATAACCAAAAGGCCCAGAGACCTGATATTGGTCCTGTGTTATGCTGGGATAAAGGGCTACCGAGTTTGTTCAAAGAAATGACCTTGACCTTCATTCAAGGTCACAGGGGACAAAACGGTCATAATTTTTAAACGACTTCTTCTGAATAACCAAAAGGCCCAGAGACCTAATATTGGGCCTGTGGCATGCTTGGATAAAGGGCTACCAAGTTTGTTCAAACAAATGACCTTGACCTTCATTCAAGGTCACTGGGGCCAAAAAGGTTAAAATCTTTGAACGACTTCTTCTGAATAACCAAAAGGCCCAGAGACCTGATATTGGGCCTGTGGCATGCTGGGATAAAGGGCTACCAAGTTTGTTCAAACAAATGACCTTGACCTTCATTCAAAGTCACAGGGGCCAAAAAGGTCAAAATCTTTTTAAACAACTTCTTCTGAATAACCAAAAGGCCCAGAGACCTGATATTGGTCCTGTGTTATGCTGAGATAAAGGGCTACCAAGTTTGTTCAAAGAAATGACCTTGACCTTCATTCAAGGTCACAGGGGACAAAACGGTCATAATCTTTAAACGACTTCTTCTGAATAACCAAAAGGCCCATAGACCTAATATTGGGCCTGTGGCATACTGGGATAAAGGGCTACCAAGTTTGTTCAAAGAAATGACCTTGACCTTCATTCAAGGTCACTGGGGCCAAAAAGGTCAAAATCTTTGAAAGACTTCTTCTGAATAACCAAAAGGCACAGAGACCTAATATTGGGCCTGTGGCATGCTGGGATAAAGGGCTACCAAGTTTGTTCAAAGAAATGACCTTGACTTTCATTCAAGGTCACAGGGGCCAAAACGGTCATAATCTTTAAACAACTTCTTCTGAATAACCAAAAGGCCCAGAGACCTGATATTGGGCCTGTGGCATGCTGGGATAAAGGGCTACCAAGTTTGTTCAAAGAAATGACCTTGACTTTCATTCAAGGTCACTGGGGCCAAAACGGTCATAATCTTTAAACATTTTCTTCTGAATAACCAAAAGGCCCAGAGATCTAATATTGGGCCTGTGGCATGCTGGGATAAAGGGCTACCAAGTTTGTTCAAAGAAATGACCTTGACTTTCATTCAAGGTCACTGGGGCCAAAACGGTCATAATCTTTAAACATTTTCTTCTGAATAACCAAAAGGCCCAGATACCTAATATTGGGCCTGTGGCATGCTGGGATAAAGGGCTACCAAGTTTGTTCAAAGAAATGACCTTGACTTTCATTCAAGGTCACAGGGGCCAAAACGGTCATAATCTTTAAACGACTTCTTCTGAATAACCAAAAGGCCCAGAGACCTGATATTGGGCCTGTGGCATGCTGGGATAAAGGGCTACCAAGTTTGTTCAAAGAAATGATCTTGACTTTCATTCAAGGTCACAGGGACCAAAACGGTCATAATCTTTAAACAACTTCTTCTGAATAACCAAAAGGCCCAGAGATCTAATATTGGGCCTGTGGCATGCTGGGATAAAGGGCTACCAAGTTTGTTCAAAGAAATGACCTTGACTTTCATTCAAGGTCACTGGGGCCAAAACGAAACTGTTGTTATAATTCGTGTAGTCAAAAATCCAAGATGGCCTCCACAGCGGCCATTTTGAAAACACATTCTAAACTTCTCAAGTTCTACCAGTGGAATTGAGCTGAAACTTGCCAGAAATGATATCCTGAGATGGTCCCAACAAAGTGTTGTTATTTTTCAAGCCCATCAGAAATCCAAGAAGGCCACTATCTTGAACTTGGCAATCTATACAGGCATATTATAACTTGATTTAATGACTACACGTATTTTCATAGTGATTTTACAATTGGTAGTCAGATGACCGTTAAGGCCCGTTGGGCCTCTTGTTATTACTTTAAACCGTTTGGTTCATCAGTACAGTGCATATATATACAATGCAAACAAGTAAAACAATACAAATTATATACAGTCACACTACTCACAGGATATGTAGTGTAGAGAGACAGCTCACATTACAAGAATCTACATTATATAAATATTTTACTATCTTAACGAACATCTACAACTCATATAACATTGATCCAGCCTTTTAGAATTGAATGTATCTATTATTGAGTATATTTATACAATATTACAGACATTGTTTTGTTGTTTTGGGAGATAGATGTTTATATATGACGTAAACAATGTTACATACCACGGTTCCTATATAGGCATTGTCAATACACATTACCGTTAACTGTACGTAACGTCGCGTAGTACCCCTTCACTATACGTGTTTGACCCTACTATAAAATTCCACCTCACAGTGCTCGGAGACCATTTTGTGATATTATTGCAGTTTCCTCCGTCTTTCTGTATGTTAAAACGGCATTAACGTCATGGCTGGCGATTTATTGAAACTGAAATGTCGGCCATTTTACATGTATTGCTGTCATAACTTTTCTGTGGTAAAAGTGTATTTTCCTTTAAGTGTTCTTCAATTCTAAAAAACTTCAGCGATAACGCCCGAATAAACAGACGAATGTACATGTAGGATGTTCCTAGGTCTAAAACACCAGTACATCACTGTAGTGTATGATGTTTTATCACGAACGGTATGCCTATTGAGATTATTCTTAAAACAACAAGACATGAAGCCATCTAGTGTAACGGCGCTTTGTTAGCAGGGAAATCTAAGATATTGAAAATTATCCATGTTTTTCAAGCAATATTTTAAAAGCAGTAGGTGCCAAAGGCACAAAGCGTTCCTTATACAACAATAGTTTGGTTGAAAATTGAAATGAATTGAGATTTAAACTTGTTTGTATGTTTTATTTATTTATTTATTTTTCATTTTTTTTCCCATTTTATTTCAAAATACTATCAACGGGACACTTGAAATTCGGTCCCACAACAAGACGATCACAACATTTATGTCACAACTCAAACAATTGAAACCGTACTTGAAAAGAAATACATACTCAGATCGGACCAGGAAATAGGTCATACTGGGGTACAGCATGAGTCGTTATAGGACAATTTAAAACACTTTATAAAAGCTTATTGTAAGTCCTTAATTATTGATATTTGGATTGCCATCGGCGTTTCTTAACAAGACCATGATCTGTTACAAACAGTTAAAGAATAGTTGTTCATTGCTAGAGTGTCTATACAAATATGTACATCCTGTTTTGTGAAATATATATTTCTTGAGATTTTATTCAATTTGGTAACATTTTATTTTCTGCAAAAAAAAAAAAACCTCACAACTTTCCGTATTGATTTTAATCCCAAAAATAGGCACACAACGAAGCAAATTACTCTACTATGCTAATTAGAACGTGATGTGTGCCCACGGACGGCGAGTCACGGTCTCCGTGACTGTGATCTGCTAGCTAGACGGGGGTCCTCTCTCGAGTGGAAAAGTTCTGTGAATTCTTTCTATCAACCTTAATTTTGCAACACACTTTGAAAATTAAACAGAGGTACGTGATGCCAAAAACGTCAAGAATGTTTGAAATTAAGATTACACTGTTTGTCCTCAAATTCTTACCTGGACTTTCAGTAATACATTGAACAGTTCTCACAATTTAGAGAATTTGCATATAGCATATTTTTGTCATAGAGTCGTGACTGAAGTTGGCAAAGGAGTGGGGCAAAACGGTTGTTTACTTCGGTTTAGAGAATATAGAGGGGACGGTTGTTTCCATGAAAAAATAAACAGTTGAATAAGTTCTGTTCTAGATTTCCATGAGGACTAAATTTCTTATTACTTCCCTTACTTTGATCTCAACTTCATATTTCGTTACTAATGATATTCTTACTCCGGGCAATGCCATCCAATCATAAATATGATAAGAAGACAAAGAGTAAGAACAAGTCAGTGATACAATTTCCACTTATAATTTTTGAATTGGATGATGTTTTAGTTAGTATGACGTCATGGTCAGGTTGGGGGGGGGGGGGGGGGGGGGGGTCATAGACGTGTTACACCAAGAGTAGTTAAGTAATAAAAATGTAGGCCACAGTCCCGCAAGTGTGGTTTTTAAGATTATATTATTATTTAATGAATTTTTAGTCTCCTTTTGTAAACATATTTATCGAAACAGAGCTCCAATAGTCAAAAGTGAGTGTTTTAAATCTATTTACGGTGGCCATGGCACGGAGAAGGAAAAGTCAGTTACGCTTAGTGTGTATCATTTTGGAATGTATATCGCAAAACTTGGCAGGTAGTTTCCGGACATTCTACTCTACCTAAGACCCAGGACCTACAAACATTTGATAAAAACAAAAGATAATTTACATGTCATTCGATCTCCTTCATGTTTTTATATTATTCGGAAGTGGAGACTTTCGTTCTAAATTACAAAACGGACGGTCGTCGTTCGGAAATTAAAATCGAGTGCATTATAACGATTTTACATGTTTCTGTCCCGTATTTCCAAAATTAAAAATGATTGATTTTAATCTCCTGGGCGATCACATAGAAAGATGATGTCCCTATTACACTCTAACGATACATAACAAGAAAAAGAAAACAAATACTTGTAATAATGAAATAAAAAAATAAATGAGCATATATCTGGATTAGATAAAAAGGACATTATCTGTACATCAATCTTAGATCTGAAGATGGATAGGAGACAAAAGAGGATTACGTACTCCCTTATAATGACCTTTTTACGCGCCGTAACTCTATCAATCTCTAGGTGCCGGATATAAATCCTGGCCACCACGTCACGCGAGAGGACGCTTACGTAATTCTAAGACAGACCAATTAAATTTCCTGCTCCCCGTGTCTTCTATATAACATACTTTACGAGTTCTCGTTGAAGTCTCAAACATTGTTCAGACAATGAAACACCAATTATTCAAAACTTCAGTATTTTGATTGATTTGGAGGAAGTACAGCTGAGAGTCGCCATAAGTGAGTGATAGTTCTTGATGAGGCTATATAGTACGTGTACATAACATGAATGTAAAGTTAACATACCGCCTGTAATAATTGATATTTTCTTGAGTCTCAGTTGAACTATTGGGTTTTTTGCTTAAAAGGGATTACAAATTAAAAACTGATTTAGCAATTCAATTTTATGTGCACTTTTGTTTATAAATTAAAAACAAAAAGGAGAATACTGTAGAGTCAGCAAATCTGTAGGTCGATAAAACTAGGACAAGATTTAAGTAAAGATTTATATCTTAACCATTGAAATATAGAAATATTGAAATATATATCAACATCGGGGCCTATTGTTCTGGTCTCGTTCTCTTGATAAAATGGCTAGGTATTCTGTACTCAAATCAACGTTTGTAACTCACTTACCAGATATGTTAGAAAAAACTCTCTTAGATCCTTAGAACGATATTCTGCTTTAAGTATTTACCGATTTCTTCTAAAATTATTGTCTAATTAAAATGTTATTAATTAATCACTTAAATTTGAGCTTGAGCAGACTTCTTAACTTTGAGTACGAGAAAGATTTAATGAATAACGGTCCTCGCGTTTCGCAAGAGTAAGCGCCTTTGTTTCATTCACAACACCAGCTATGTACATATGTAAATCTAGGTCAAAACCTAGTGACGACACGCCCTCTTATCGAGTACTCGGGTATTGACAATAAAACAACGGCTTACATTAATGCCCGTACTGACATGGATTTGTAATGATTTTGTAATTTGGTAATGATTGTCCTGCCCCCTCTCCTCTTCCTCCTCCTCCTCCTCCTCATTAGATACATGTCCTCCTCCTCCTCTTCCTCCTCCTCCTCCTCCTCCTCCTCCTTATATACATGTCCTCCTCCCCCTCCTCCTCCTTACATACATGTCTTCCTCCTCCTCCTCCTCCTTACATACATTTCTTCCTCCTCCTCCTCCTCCTCCTCTTCCTCCTCCTTCTCCTCCTCCTCAGTACATACATGTCTTCCTCCTCCTCCTCCTCGTCCTCATTACATACATTTCTTCTTATTCCTCCTCCTCCTCCTCCTCCCCCTCCTCCCACATGACCTTCATAACACACCAAAAAGATATTTTTCCCTTTTCTTTTTTCGGCGTCCACCTCCCATACAACCACACATTATTACGTCATCTATTTACCTACCCTTACATCCTACCGGCGACAGCCGTCCACATGACGTCATTTCCCCCTCCCATCCTACCACCCCTCCCAAGTCAGTTACAGCCTGGATATCTATAGTCTAACGTTTACGCTTCCTATGCTTTCCTCTGTGTTTTCCACGTCAATTCCTATTGACAGATAATATACAATTTATATTTTGTTCTTAGGTTGAATGGCATCGCAAACCATAGCAGCTTTTTCATATCTGCCGTGTTGTAAATAAAACGAATAAAATTCCACTTAGAAAGTCGTTTTCACCTACGTTCGAAGCCTCTGGGGGTACAAACCCGCGGAGTGTCACTTGTGTAGATAGATATGTCGCGTTTCTTATTTTAATGAAATTGCGTTACCGTGAACGATGCTTAAGCATTCCCTAGACAAATGGTGTCGGATACTTTCTCCACCAGAAAGCGCTTGACAGCCTTCAGTAATACGTATACTTCCATCATGTAAAACAAAAGACCGGTCTTCAGACATCTTTCCATTAGTATTGATGTTCGTGGTGTTTTATTTGTCAAAACCAGCACTTTGTCAGGCGGACCGGCTGGTGGTTCTGCCTATCGTAAGGGATTCACTCCGGTCTCTCTATCTACCTGCATTCTGAATAATTCTGTTTACAATTACATCAGTGTCATTTCGTTTCAGAGATAATTATTCCACATGGCTACACGGGGCAAGGTTTTTTACTTTTATTAATTCTGAAGAAAACACGTTTATAGACAACGTGTCTTTTGACTGTCATAAATAAGAGCTTTTGTTTCGTTGAATGTGTTACGACCAAGCCGGTTACGAACCACAGTTGCTTGAGTTTCTGTCAGTATATAAAAAAAATACGTTTACTCACGTGTCATTACTCTGTGTATCGCTCCCTGTGTGGCGTTATCGCGTTTACTCATCTTTACTCTGTCTGTCGCTCCCTGTGTGACGTTATCGCGTTTACTCATCTTTGCTCTGTGTAACGCTCCCTGTGTGACGTTATCGCGTTTATTCACGAGTCTTTACTCTGTCTCTCGCTCCCTGTGTGACGTTATCGCGTTTACTTATCTTTACTCTGTCTGTCGCTCCCTGTGTGACGTTATCGCGTTTACTCATCTTTACTCTGTCTGTCGCTCCCTGTGTGACGTTATCGCGTTTACTCATCTTTACTCTGTGTAACGCTCCCTGTGTGACGTTATTGCGTTTACTTATCTTTACTCTGTCTGTCGCTCCCTGTGTGACATTATCGCGTTTACTTATCTTTACTCTGTGTAACGCTCCCTGTGTGACGTTATCGCGTTTACTTATCTTTACTCTGTGTAACGCTCCCTGTGTGACGTTATCGCGTTTACTCATCTTTACTCTGTGTAACGCTCCCTTTGTGACGTTATCGCGTTTACTTATCTTTACTCTGTCTGTCAATCCCTGTGTTTGTCTGTTTTTCCTTGTCGCTGTCGCCTGTTCTTTATTTCTAATATACATGTATCTATCCTACTTTGTGTGACGCTCCCTGTGTGACGATATCGCGTTTATTCACGAGTCTTTACTCTGTCTGTCGCTCCATGTGTGACGTTATCGCGTTTACTTATCTTAACTCTGTCTGTCGCTCCCTGTGTGATGTTATCGCGTTTCCTTATCTTTACTCTGTCTGTCGATCCCTGTGTGACGTTATCGCGTTTACTCATCTTTACTCTGTGTAACGCTCCCTGTGTGACGTTATTGCGTTTACTCATCTTTACTCTGTCTGTCGATCCCTGTGTGACGTTATCGCGTTTACTTATCTTTACTCTGTGTAACGCTCCCTGTGTGACGTTATCGCGTTTACTCATCTTTACTCTGTGTAACGCTCCCTGTGTGACGTTATCGCGTTTACTCATCTTTACTCTGTGTAACGCTCCCTGTGTGACGTTATTGCGTTTACTTATCTTTACTCTGTCTGTCGCTCCCTGTGTGACATTATCGCGTTTACTTATCTTTACTCTGTGTAACGCTCCCTGTGTGACGTTATCGCGTTTACTTATCTTTACTCTGTGTAACGCTCCCTGTGTGAGGTTATCGCGTTTACTCATCTTTACTCTGTGTATCGCTCCCTGTGTGACGTTATCGCGTTTACTCATCTTTACTCTGTGTAACGCTCCCTGTGTGACGTTATCGCGTTTACTTATCTTTACTCTGTGTAACGCTCCCTGTGTGACGTTATCGCGTTTACTTATCTTTACTCTGTGTAACGCTCCCTGTGTGACGTTATCGCGTTTACTCATCTTTACTCTGTGTAACGCTCCCTTTGTGACGTTATCGCGTTTACTTATCTTTACTCTGTCTGTCAATCCCTGTGTTTGTCTGTTTTTCCTTGTCGCTGTCGCCTGTTCTTTATTTCTAATATACATGTATCTATCCTACTTTTCCTGTATGCTGGATGTGTCCTTGCATTTGACCTCTTATTCGACTTTATCTTGGCCGCTCTGTTTCTTACATCTTCTCTCTCCTGTTGGTCTTTTTGTGTCCCTACACAATGTACATTGTACATCTCATCACGTTTTGGCTCATTTTTGCAAGTGTCAAAATAATATTCGCGATATCATCAATTCGCGATTACCGATTAACTACAAAAAATACTCACACATCAAAACATTTGGTGTAGGATTTCCATAGTTACATCAGGCCCGAACAAATACAAAAGTTGAACTTCAAGCGGATGACGTCGATGAAGTAAAAGACTCTTACTCTTCCGGTACACATGGTCTTATTCTCCGGTTCTTTTACGAGGGTCTCCATTTAAATCTTTCCTTTTTTCACAGTTTGTATCTAGTTTAATCATGATACCTGCTAAGCGAAATTTAGCTCATAAAGTTAAAAAACAAAATGAATGTCAGTTCTGGGCTGAAGTTTCAGATGTCAAGTCAGTAATTAAATACCATTTAGTTACCATTAAATAAACATATGCTGAAGCTATATAAAACTACTCTGTGTCTGACATACCGTCCCATGGTGGTACCGACTTCCGTTAGAATTCGTCTTTATGATATGCAAAGGTAATTCATGAATATTGATGCAATTGTTTTCAAAGCTTTTTACGTGCAGTGCCACCTCGACACAGCTGCGCCAAGCTTCCGTTTGAGGTGTCTGTCTAGCAAATTGATTAAATGCGATGGATGATGACATAGCTCTTGTCACGTCGAGCTACCAATCTTGTGGTAGGACGCTGGGTATGGTGTGTAAATAAACAATTTCCTTAGTCTAATTCCACCATCGTGATCATCCATCATCTGACTTAAAAAAGACATGGCGAGATTAGCTACGTAGAATTATCAAAGATCGTGTTTCAATAATTCAAAACGTGGTGTAATTATATCACCACTTTATGAAATTTTTCATTTAAAATGCGAGTCGGGCGCTTAATTGGATATTTCAGATAATGTATGAGTCAATACATGTAATAGCTACAAGAAAAGGGGTGAAAGAAACCATTAAAAGATGATAAAAAATAAATAAAAAAAAAGAACAGAAAAACAGTATTTGATAGTTTATGACGTCGTACGAGTAGTATAATTCCATATTTTATGTAAGAGAGATAACTCTAGTTGATACACAGAAGCTTTGTTTTTTGGCTGAGGCCGCTTGCGGTCAAAGGTTTGTATGAGAAAGTATATAGTTCATTACATAATCGTCTTCCCGTGTATGTTATGGTACTTGTGACATCTCTCGTATACGCTACTTCTGTCATACTTACCAACTCGATGGATAAGTGCTCCCACGAGTATTTACAGGTGAACACATATATAACACATCAATATCAATGCTCGGGAGACTTGCGTTGATTACACTGAGCCACAAAGCAGGGGTATGAGGCACAAGAATATAAGTAAATATTGGACTATTCGATGTTTTGGGGAATTATATCTTGGGTTAGTGAGAAGATGGAAGGTTTAATCCCCCCCCCCACCCTATAAATGCTTTACCCTGTGTTTAAATGTATAAACTAAGGATGGAGTTTATTTTTGTTCTCAAAAGTTGAAGTTACGGTTTCCAATTCTTTATATGACTTGGCCCAGCCTAACAAATGAAATAGGAACATGGCTTTTGAATAATACATTTATAATACATATAATACAAAATAAAAAAGTAACAAAATACATACAAGTACAATGATTAAATAGGACTAACATACAGATGTACGTATACAGATAAGTAACGCTTGTCTGACCGGCAAGGCCCGAGGGATTTATGTGTTCAGGAATTCGAGGTTGCGAGAAAATAAAATCTAGTTAATTACTGACAAAGTCTACAAAGCTAAATTAGCAATATCCTCACAGTTTTTTATTCTGTGGTTTACTTCCCTACTGGTGAAAAATCTTTTGAGCTTGGATACCAGATGATGACATTGATAGAAAATGATGCTATTCAGAAACAATATTGTTTTGCAATTTAAAAGTTCCATCATTAATTCTAGTGCATGATACTATACATTTATGTTCTTCAAACTTGCAAATAACAAAATAAAAAACATAACACATCATAGATTAAAAGTATTTTTTTTCTCCATAAGTAGGTTGTAAAACATTTCGCTATAGCGGGGATGTCAAAATCCGCCACAACAGTGTATCTATCTGTATAGGAGATAAACACAACTATGTACATGTATGTTTATATCTACATGTGTTTTATGAGTACGCATGCACTTGTTTATATGAATAATAATACCCTATTTTTTACGGTATCTGTGACCGATCTTTGTATTGAACATCAAACGAACCACATCTACATACATACATACGAATTTACTTCTGTAATGAAAATGTCACGAAGATGGCGACGGTGTCATTTGTAGAGGCTGAGAGAATAAACCGAATCCTCTGGCATGCGTGAGGCTGCAGTGTGCAGCTGTGCAACAGCTGTTGTACAAACACAATCTACGGTTAAAGTTCCATGCTCTAGGCCTAGCTCGCTGATCTGTAGGGGCGGGGGAGGCGGGGGTTACATAATGTATCGCTGTTTTCTAGGGGTATGGAGAAGGGGAGGGGGAAAGCATAATGCTTTGTAAGGCGATGGGGGCTTCATAATGTGCCTCGCTGATTTTTAGGGGCATGAGGAGGGGGAGGGGGCAAGCATAATGATTTGTAGGGGAGGCGAGAAGGGCTACATAATGTTACTCGCTGATTTTTAGGACATGGGGGTGGCAAGCATAACGGTTTGTAGGTTCGGGAGGGGCACTCCTCCGTAAGTGTAAGAGGAGGTTGGGGCTAACTTTATTATTTGTAAGGTGTGGGAGGGGTCTTCCATGATGGTTTGTAGGGGCGAGAGCTGCCTCGCTAGGGAGCAGGAGGGAGTAGAAGGTTAGCATGATAATTTGTAGGGGTGGGGGTGGGGGGGGCTAATAAAACAATACATTGAGAAGGGAAAAACGTGCACATTACAACAGCACAGGTGCATCCGAGTTATGAATTCTGATCCCTATTGATGATGTTATTTTGACATCAAATGAGACATTTTGATCAAGCAGCATATCCTCAATTGACTTTTTCCCCAAAGGAGAGTAACTTGTAAAGCGCTGATGTACAGACATACGCCCTTCGTTTCTCATGGAACGACATTATTTATCCTATATTAAATCAATCAATGATGGAGAAACAATCCCGGTCTGACCCGACATGCATTCTATATGTACATATATATACACACGGAGAGGTTCGCTACGATCCCAGGAGTCTCTGTACACAGAGTTAATTATCAATGGCTATTCCCAGATAATTGGTGTCCCTTTGGTATTCGTGTGTATTGGTTTTGACGGACTGCTTTAACTGGACTGTATATAATTAATTTATGGAACATACCTATATATCATTCCCTTTAATCTGTCCATGTTCGGAGATAGAATCATCCTGCTGTCTATATTCATATTGTATATATTACCTGGCAACTGCCCCATGTTGACCACAATCCCACGACCCCGTGATGGAGGGCAAGTGGTAGCAGAATGTCAGACACCCTAACAACCGCGACCCCTGTTTACGTTGGACAATGGCTTATTAATATACATGACATTAATTTCTAAGGAATCGGAATAGAATCGGTTTCCTAATGCATTTTATAATGTATATTCTTATTGGCGACACATGTACGACCAGCAAAACTCGTCTACTATAGTGACGTCACTTCCGTTTCGTTTGATGTGTGCTAAGGTTCGCTTTCTTTTTGTCTTTGTGTTGTCTTCTGGATTGATTGTCTATTTGGTTTGTTTGTTCGTTTTATCGTGAAATAAACCCTAACAAATCTGCCTCGTTTCTTAGTTAGTCCCTCTGATGAATAATACAGCACCTTCCTGGCGATCGCCAACACGGACCAAGAGGCGGAGGGCCGGTGATCGTAGATGATCAAACACCTAAATAATACTCGGTTATCACAGCTCCTATACTATTTGCGAAATTATATTTTCAATGTTTTAAAACTGTTATTCTGCCTATAACCCTGGTGTTGTGTGGTGCCGTTGAGGTATATATACCGCTGTACATATCTCTGTCTATATTATTTCTTATTTATGACGCTTTCATTTTTAAGAGGGTTTACGGCATAACAAAGTTTGACAGGTCGACGACTCCGTTCGCTTTATTGTACCTTGGTCTCACTATATCGGCGTCAAACATGTGAAGCGCACGTAAACCTACTTATACAAACGTCGAATATATGATATTTTATTTCTGCATGATACATAGAAAGTCAAAGCCACGTTGTTACACCATACTGTATTATATGGTACCGGTCTATGTCTGTTATTAATAAAATCGCCTCGGCGATGCATGAGGACAATGTGGATCCAAAAAAATTAAACATGCAGGAACAAAATAAGGCAAGGTTCGATTAATGATCAAGGTCACTACATTGTCCAAGTTCATTATACTAGATGTATATTACATACGCTATATATACGTCCTTGATGATACATGTGCTATCATGTTCGTTGATTGTTCGAGCCGCTGCTAATTTAATAAAGTAATGAAAAATTAATAGCTTGCAACAATCGTCTGTCAAGTTGCGATTGTTCATTTTTTAGGGATTCTGTAAAACTTTATCCTGTATACTTGGTATAGACACTGTATTATTCAATGTATATGGTATTCATTGTCCTGACATCTATTCATTGCTAGCTGTAAGGACAGTTCCCATGCGGTGGCCTTCAGTGTGTTAGCTTTACAGACAACTTTCAGCATTGTTAGCTTTTTTCGGACAGTTTTCGTTGTTTTGGGCAGCTCGTGTTTGGTCCCTATTGTTTGTTGTCGTCTTTCTGCACGTTGTTGTCTTTCCGTATCCTCTTAAGGCTCTCGATTTCTAAGAAAGTATTATCAATATAGTGTTTTGGTAGTGTCAAAGAAAACTAGACGTTTTAATGCATTTTTCGTACTAATGATATCAAGGGGTTACGCTCACCTATGCTCTCTGTACCCCTGGAATATGTGCGCGCCACCTTGTTGATGAGACAAATGGACTGGTTCAATCTTTGAATGTACATCAAAAGAATCTCTTGGTCACATAACGATAAAGATTAACAGGTTTTGAGGTCGGTTGCAGCTCCTTTGTAATTTTCAAAGGACAGAAATGCAGCCTAGCAATTGGTCAGGTTGTTTTTTACGTGAGCGTACCTTCAGTTTTGCCATGACTTACTCCAGGGGTGTAGCGAGCGTAGGTGGTCGTAACCCCTGAATATTGAACATATCAAGGGTGACATCAACGCAACCATTCTCGGGATCGATATCCAGGGTATCCGCTCACATACGCTCTTCTCACCCCGTAATATATAATGGCAAAACTAAAGGTACAAAGAAAGCAGTTTGATTGGTCACCGGTAGAAAAACCTGACCAATCGCTAGGCTGCATGTCTGTTTTTTTTAAAAATTACAAAGGAGCTACAAACGACTTCAAAGCTTGTACATTTTACCGTGGCCTCTGGCCTCATCAACAAGGTTGTGCACACGGAGCCTCTAGTTTGTTTCTATGATATAATTCAGTAGTGTAGAAGGTGTAGGTGAGCATCATTCTTGGATATCGAGGATATGACTAAAAGGGTGTGGAGAGTGTAGGTGAGCAAACCTCCCTGGTATCGAGGATATGACTACAAGAGTGTGGAGAGTGTAGGTGAGCATACCTCCCTGGTATCAAGGATATGACTACAGGAGTGTGGAGAGTGTAGGTGAGCAAACCTCCCTGGTATCAAGGATATGACTACAAGAGTGTGGAGAGTGTAGGTGAGCATACCTCCCTGGTATCGAGGATATGACTAAAAGGGTGTGGAGAGTGTAGGTGAGCATACCTCCCTGGTATCGAGGATATGACTACACGGGTGTGGAGAGTGTAGGTGAGCATACCTCCCTGGATATCGAGGATATGACTACAAGGGTGTAGAGTGTAGGTGAGCATACCTCCCTGGATATCGAGGACGCCATCGACAAAACTGAGAATCTTTAGAAGCCAGAAGCTTTTGTTCAGTGCTTATTGTGTTTGCATATCCTATCCCGCACAAGGAATGTTTACATTAAGGGAATAAATCACATATCGATCGTAATCTTGGCTTTATTTGGGTCCTTAGTGTCTTCAAGCATTCAATGTAGCCCCACTAATTCCACGTCGTTGTAAATGTCATTCAGACGTCTTGGGAACTGTTACAGATTCGGGAATATAGTGACGCGTCGTCGGAATGTTCTGGTGGTGTTATACGGCTTAAGACACCAGCCATTTACACCAACACATAACAACTTACAAATCTCCAGTGACTTTCTCGTGAATCTTAAACTATAATTTAGCTGTTTACCTTTTAATCTGCGATTATCATTGCACTCCAACCATTGACAACGACTCAGATTCCGTTTCGTTGTCCATTTAAGTCACGTTAATTGATGGACGCAATCATAAATTGTCCTTATGTCCATATTTCAATTATTAAAATTGATCCATGAATTAAACTTTCAGAAAAATTAATAAATGAATAGAGATTTTTAATTTGGGTGATAAAGGATACCATATACATACGACAGGCAAGTTTAACTTTTGTTTTAAAATGAAAAGGTTTTTTTAAAGCGAACAATTGTTCTATTCCAAGGTCTACCACGGACTCTCTACATTAGGTCTTCTATTACATTTTCCACTCCACGTTTGGTCCTGTTATGAACTCATTGGTGGCCATTTATAAATTAGCCAGGCATTTTAACGTGTTACGTGCTCAGTTCTACTACGTCTTGTCTAACATATTAGATAAGATTTTGGAAACGTACATCAGACGATACAATTGTAATCGACATTAATCTCACTTGTTTATCGATTTATTCCGAAATTCAATTAAGATTCCAATTTAACGATATTTAATGTTATTACCGTCATCGTTTTAATGGTCGTATTGATTAATTGCCTGAGTGTAACGTGTTTAATTACCAAAGAAATCTAAACCTTCTCTGCTCCGTCAGTTATATTGATCAGAGATACACGTTTATGACAGTCGTATGATTCCAAAATTCTATCTTAAATGTGTTTCGTACAATCTGTCAAAAAACAATTTCCTGTCTTTAAATTGAAATAATTTTATCATTGCGTTCATTGCATGTCAATCATAATTACTTTTATCAATATCGATGCCATAAAGGAAGAGGAGGTTAACATTGGACCAAATCGTGATAATAGCATTTCGTTCGTCGACAATAAAGGTTAAATTGATATTTTCTCTGTTAGAATGTTGAACTCGCGTTGTAACCGGTTAATGCAGACTACTACATGTAGAAACATTGGCGCGTGAACTGAGTGTGAACTGAGATTGAACTGGCACGTGTTCACAGTCAATGTTTTAATTGTAATGATTGTGATGATTGACCGGTCTACCTTTTATTTCTGTCAGCAAGACAAGTGCATATGAAAGAAAGACGCTTGATGCATGATTATGAACTTTACAATTAAAAAAAATCCAAAATGCAGTTTACAGTCAACATAAGCGTTAAGTCTACATCCACTCATGCATCAATGCCCTGAAGGTAGATGTGAAAATTGTACTTGCTGCCCCACTGCATGATCGTGATATTGTAAACTGTGGAGATTTTCTTTTCCGTTCTTTATAAAAATCTTTCTCCTTCCAAATGTTTCCCTTGACACTACCTCACTTTTGGCCTTTAGTTAGGCGTTCGCCCCTGTGAGGAAGGCTATGAGTGCAACGAGTGGTTCACCCGTTGTCAGTAAAGCGTGACCGGGTGGGATGTTCTGCTGGGGGCCTTTGGCAGTATACTTCAGTGTGGTAGCACTTTAAATCTGCAAAAAATCCGGATTATCGCAAGGAGGCTTACACGACCATACCGCGGCCTCCCAAATGTACACGCATTCAAAACATAATCCCACATAGCATACACTGGGACGCCGTCCTTAAATGACCCCTGCTGTTAATAGGACGTAAAACAATTAAATCAAATCAAACTCGTGTATTATGCAAATCACAGAATGTACAATCCGTGTAGAATTTGAAAAGAATTTGGTCAAAGAACAACTATTGTGACGAAATTGTCTACCTCTTTGTAAACTGACACTCAATGAAGCAGAAGACGCTTGCTCTTTTAGATCACCTGGACTCATTCTCTTGTGCTTTTCAAAGGTTTACGTGCGAGTCTTTCATTGGTTGACATTTCAGTAGTGTAATCGCTTTGTGTTTGGATAATGATTTTGTTGACGCTTCAGTATTTTCTGGGTTTTTTTTTCCAGAGCATGATCTAATTAAATAAAGAGCAACCCATCTATAAAGCGGTAATATAAGTATTGATTGTTTTTCAACCCTTTGTGTTATAACACGTATCGCTGTTACTGACAGTCTAGCATACAGCTCCTCAGGGAGCTAGTGACTTTGTCAGCCACAGTGGTGCGTTGTATAGGGCCATTTAACCTTTTGTTAAAATATTTACTTCGGAATGAGTTGAACGCAGTTCTTTGACAATAACTTTGTTTTAATATATGTATCGGCAATGCAATGACATCTATTAAAAACATCACTAAAATTCAGTCATCTGTGTGACTTACAGGTAGCAGTACGTACCAGTATTGAACATGTCACGACACAAAACAGTTATCGTTCAAGATTATTATATACATTTTGAACGTGATGCTTAAGCTAATGTGTATTTTGTTTGCTGTTTTGATAATCGTTCGGATGTGACGAGTAATAATATTATAATTAGTCGACCTTACAGACCGTCTCAAAGCGGTTCTAAAATTATTATCCGTGGTTATATGGCCTTAGCAACCAGTAAATATCGTTCTGAACTTCCTGGGTAGCATACAACCGGTGCTGCAATTTCGGCGTACACAGCTAACATTCTACAATTTCTAGAACTACCCAACCACGTACTCATTTACAGATGATTAGACTGGGACAAGCAGAGTAAATTAACGTGCTCAAGGATACAAACCAAGTGCCGTGACCGGGACTCGAACTCGCAACCCTTCGATGACGAGCCCGGCGTCCTACCACTATAGCACCATGCCTTCTCACGAGTGACGCTATTCTATAATGTACGTGTTCATCCCTTTACGTTCTGCGTTCAATCGTGGTGTGATTTACAATGTTTTGTCGCTGACCTTATTATGGAAGACTGTTTAGTTAACTCTTGATATATCGAGTTATGTGTATATTTGTTGACCATTGCGTATCTTAACCAAGACGCTAAGAATCTACTTAAATATTTAGATGTATGTTTAGGGACCTCTCCAGACATTGGGATATTTTCACGTTTTCCTATAAAAGCATACATCCAGAGATTTGTATATAACGATAAATATGAAAGACATCATTTCGGCTTATATCATTCACTCTTACTGACCCGGATGTAGCACTCGGGAGAAGAAGTAGGTGTCAATTGTGGGGGAAGGGGGTGGAATCAGAGTACCCGGAGAAAACCAATGTAGTCTGGCAGCCGCAGGGGACTCCATATCTTTCCAGGTCCGATCAAAGACTCGAATCCCAGCATCCTTGGTAAAAGCAGTGTATTATACGCTACATCTCCTGACCGCCTGGTCAGATATATTGCGACAACGAGACCCATGCAATATACATAGCTGCTGGAAGCAAATACCATGCTATGTCCTCTGACATGATCTGTGGGCCCCTCTTTCCTTTTCTCAAACATGGAGGCTTCTCACCAATCTTTTAACCGAAGATGAGAAGATATTGTACTATCCGGTATTAAATCTGCGGTATCATACCTGGGACTGTACTGGGACTGTGACGTGCTGCACTTTTAGGTCAACCGAGGCCGCGGTGGCCAAAATGTTAAGATATCTGACTCTTTGTTTGTTTGGGTGGGTGGTTTTACGTCCGCTTCACTACCGAATATCGAAGGTGTCTGACATTCTTATACCACTAGCCCTCCACCTCTTAGTTGCTGGTTGGAGGCCTACATGGGGCAGTTGCTAGATACTGGCCTTTCATTGGTCGGTGGTTTTTCCCACCACTAAGACGTTACATGTCCTTATCAAATTGATGAACATTGCTGTTAATTGGACATGAATCACATGAATTAGTCTCATGTCTATCTATTCCATCCAACCATTATTTGATAGTAAAATGTATTTGTTATTATCATTCACTACTATTTGATAAGCTGGTTAGGTAATTGTTTGGATAAGCAATACATTACAAACTTCTTAATCAAGATTGTACGACAATCTGAGACGCATTTGAACAGTTCAAATTTTCAATCTTGTTTAACGAAGTTTCTTGTAGCTTACGTTTATACTCTTTATCGGGGTTCATGGTACATGTATTATCATAGAAAATATAATATCAAGTAACAAAACAATGAACAACTGCCCTATATAGTTTTCAGGCAATTCTTTATTCAGAAAGTTAACTTATTTTTAAGTTTAAGTAAAAACCACCAGCAGTCTGATTTAATGGTGACGTTGGATACGTCGTAATTGTCTGCATCATATATGTCATATCAATGCACAAATAGACGCTTACACTTATTTCCGTTAGTGTTGCCAATATAATTTAGCTAGACTTTGAATATAAAGAAAAATGTGCCGAACGAATTTCGAGCAGAAGATTGTAAAGGTTTCAGGCTGTGGTCGGCCATATTGTCGATTTGAATGATCTAGTTGTCTTATCTTTAATTATACAACCATAGTTAATCAAAGTAACGGGATGCCAGTTGATTAATTTATTTATCACCAGGGACTAGATAAGCATTGGTGGAAAATATAGTTCGGTATAACACAGGCAATACGATGTCCGAACCAGCTTTAATTAATTGAACAGAACTCCAACGCATGTATTCGTGCATACTTAGTTCATCAATAATTAGGATTGTTTTTCTTCTTGTTTCTACTTAGGTAGCTTTGTGGTGGCCAGTATTATATCACACGGTTAATGAGTGTGTTACACTTCATTAAACTGTACTGTAGCTTTGTTTGTGTTTTTTATAATGTTTCTTTACTGCATTGGTTCAAACCTTCAGGTGATAACATCACTTTATTTCGACATTTCAATAAGGCAGTAGACGCGACCATTTCCGGAATACTGGTTTCGTTTTCCTTGTACTTCATTAGGGATAACAATGTAAACTATTAATGATGTTTTGTTCACCCTATATTTAACTGTTTTGTTTACATTGTTTTCGTTTCTATTTTATTGATTAATTTATTGATTAAACTATTTTTTTATTTTATTTTTCCAAGAATCACCGTGTTTTTGCTACAAATCCCTGTGCGATATGTTCTCAAATATTTTTCTCCTCTAACCAAATCCGCGGAAATCCTTACGAATGCAAACAACTATGCCGGACTTCATCACTTCCGAACTGCTAAGACCTGACCGTGGCTGGCTGTCAGGCTCTGGCAAGATGACAGACGTCAGACGTCGGGCTGGCCAATACATTTGTCTAAGATTGATGTGTACGGACAGTTGACCTTTGGTGTCGATTGAATTGTGACAATAGACCGGTACAGCGAGTTGATAATTACCATAAATAGAACTGGAAACGAGCGATAGGTCAGATTCTCTGTGTTCGGTTGCATGCGTACAAATAGGTAACCTGAAGCCTTGGTACATGACCGTCGTTAATAAACCAAAAGAACAATCTAGGGAACTTCACCATAAGCCGTTGCACAAATCGTGTTTTTAGTCAACTGCAATATTAAGTAAAAATTGTTGAGACCAGAAACGTACCCTGTACCAAAAGAACGATGTTCAAAAATGACACTGTTCGAAATAAAACATTGATATTCTAGAACAAAATTTAAACAAAAGAAATATATAGACAATAATCTTTAACCAACTGTAGCTTGTGGTGAGAATAGTAAATACGGAAAGTCTTCTACATCATATGAGCTGATACGAACATGGACGTGTTAGTGTATGCTCTTTAGTGTTGTTGTTTGTTGGGATTGACAATTATGACTCGGTTCTCATTTTGCCATATGCACCGAGATGCATATGGCGGGTGTTTGTGGATGAAGCAGAAGACGCTTAGACTTCCGGATCACCTGGTCGTATTCTCCTTGTAATATTTCTGTTGTTCATAGTTTGCCCCTAGCTAAATCAATGTTGAGTTTGGATTATGGTTTTGTTGACGCTTCGGTATTCTCATTATCATTTACGATACCTGCATGTAAATTAATGTTAGATATACTGGAACGTCCTCAATATTACAAATCTGAATACTGTTACATGTACCAATGAACGAGAATCGGTCCAATCATAGATATATAGCATTTTCCTAATTAAAATGAATGTATGCAATGGTGAATTATCTTATGTGCCTTTAACTTATCAAACGCATATTTAGTTATCATGTTGTCATTGTCACTGATTAGTATAAACACTATAAAAACTAATGAATGTGTCACCTTATCAAACGCTAAGTCAGCAACCGAAATGATTAGTCAATAAAACAAAACCATATATCACAATTCAAAAGAAATACCGCGGTCGTAATATATGCTTGAGCTGATTGGTTAAAAACCCGTAAATAAAGATCCGACATCACAAGCAATATATTCCTTTACCTGATCTCTTGCAGCCAAGCGGAAGCAAAATGTGTGTTGTGGGGACGTTTGATAGGGCTTATTGGTCTGCTATTTAGTAGTGTTGGACATTGATACAAGCCATTACCACGTATCTGTGAGGTTTAATGGCTATTAATCCAAGTATAAGCTACTGGTAAAGGTGACATTCACAGCAAAGATTCCAATATATTCTACATTGCCAGGGTTTGATGTGTGCGTCTCCGGTGAATCGTCATTCTTATCTTATAATTTCCGTGTTTGTCTGGTCAATATTCTGACTCACATTGACGAGCAAATGTCCATTATTGATATACAATGATATCATGTATCGATAAAAGGAAGGGGATTACGACTGTGTTTCTATGTGAATCTTAAATATTTACAAACTGTACGTCGTCTTTTTCATGAGTTTTATTTTCTTCCTTTTGTTTTGAATGACTTCCACAAACGTTTTTTTGTCAATATATCAGTAATTCACTAGTTAACCTTCGAAGATGATTATGGCGGCATTTTGATATCACAATACGATACTATAATTCTTTTCCTTGGGACGATTTCCGATGTTTTTTAGTTGTTTTGCTGTTGTTATGTTTTGTTTTTTAATTTTCGTATTTCTATGTGTACTTCTGCTGCTGATTGGGTAATCTAATTTTATCTTTGGTGCAATTTATCGACATATGCTTACTTTTATTATACTGAACTGCAGTTTTCTGTTTTTTTAATATACACTAGAATCATATTTCAACATTGACAAATGTTGGTTTGATCCTATAACGCTCATTTCCTTAAAACTAAATAAAATCCGGCATGATTTTATGTATGTTTGCCAGTAATAGCAATGCTTATCATACATATTTTCCTAAAATTATTCTATGGTGTAAGTATTCAATATGTATGTATGTTTTACAGTTATATTTACTATATCAGATATTTTTAACTACACATCAATTACTGACAAAAATAAGACTAAGAAAAAAAGAAATAGACGACGTTACAAAAGTTTATGTTGTTAGAGTCTCGTAACAACCTTTGCCTTAGCAATGGAATGATGCAGAACACATGTAAATATAGTTGACATGAAATACAAAAAGAAAAATTGCTATCAAATTTAGGTACAGTATTACTGAATGCAGGGTTCTCCTCAAGTGTTTCGAGTCACGTTTAGAGTTATTGTCAGTCTCGTCAATATTGTTGTCTTAATCCACACCTTGATGTATGATTGGTCAGAATTTAAATCATAAACTTTCACTGCAGCCTCACGAGCTTCGATCATTTCTGCAAATGTCTGTAGAACAATTCATATTTATGTCATCATAGACATGTGGTCAGTAGGGACACTGGCCTGTACAAGTTTCGATTAGTCAATCAGACGTGAAGAGGTATGGGGTCAAATTCAAATCCACTAATGGACTAATATAGGCTATACCTGTTGTTCAATACTTTTTCTTTTTGAAATAAAATTTGTTGAAATAAAAAACAGAAATTCCCATCCACATATGGAGTTTGAGAATGCCCAATTGTCCGCTGTCAAAGATGCAGCGATTCAAAACAACAAAAATGTGATTTGAAGCTTTTGGGAAAAAAATAAGTCAGTTTTAAGTAATGCTCGAAGCTCACGAACATTGTGTAGCAACGTCAAAATAATAAGATACGATTGTAAGAGGATTAAATAAGAAATATCAAGGCATTAACAAAATCATTATCCGAATTCCAAATCGATTAAACTGGGAGCAAAACATGAACAAAGAAAATATTTACACGAATACACGTGTAAATATACTATAGAATAAGACCAGATGTTCCGGAAGAACAAGCTTCATCGACGACACCTGCCATGCTTTCAAGCATATGTCACGTGCATCTTTCGAACCCGTGTGCCGTAACTTTGTTATGATCAGAAGATCGAAACTATCCCGTTAATCGCATAGCCAAGTAGTAAGGAACCAATGTTGGTAATAGTTTTAAGATCAAGGTAAGCAGCTCATGCAAAAGTGTAGGTTATGTGCGTTATTTCAAATTCAGAAGAGTACATGCTTAAATACGTCGTGAAACACATATCAGGTTATTTGTAATAAACAAGTGTAGGCCTTCACTTATTACAATATTGACACATTTCTCTATTGTAATATAATGGCGACCGTGAACGGTGTAAAACATACTTCAGTCTGTATCACAGGGAACCCAGAAGAGTACATACGATTATCATCACTTACCCGTGTAGTGGACTTGGTCGTAAAGTGACATCAAATATTCACGTGCAATTCACAATAGTTATATTGCACTTGGAAACATGTTAATGCACGTTCGATGAGACAACATCCGCGTGGTAATGTATTGGCCCGTCAACATAGAGAATATTTATGAAACAACTCCCCAAACATTTCAACTATAATGGCAATCTAAGTGCATTATATAAACGGAAATAACCGAAGGTATCTAATGGGACTCTCATATTGATGATTGCTTTATATGAAATGATATGCGCTGTATTGTGTGTTCATGTTAGCGATACCCGCCATAGTAGAAACTGGACAATGTGCCTCAGATGTACCCACTACGCGTTACATCTCTGTAGAACGGTGAGAATCGTTTAACCTGAAACCGGTTTTTGTAGTCGTCTGCGCTGTAATCATGTGTTTGACTTGTATTTACGTGGAGTTGAGATGTCCTCGGCTTCTCCCGTACACAACGACACAGATTGTGATGTCACCAAGTGGAGGATGACCATTTGTTAAAGTGTCGATTTCCCGATTCGTTCTAGTTGCCCTATCTACCGTAATATCGCTCAATTTCTATGCTAATTGACACATAATCATTAGTATCAGTACTCGCTGTTGCTTACAGCTATTAATCGGATTCCGTGTAATTGGTGGAAAGAGAAATATCGACGTCGAAATTACTGTACAAAATGACACAACATTCCGCTGACCGGTCCTCCCCTACAGTCGGCTGCTCTTGAATTCTGGATCAATAGCGAGAAGAAGACAATTTCTACAATCCTGTTGTTGCATATAGCTCGTGTCAAATTGGCAAGCGAGAACGTGTGAAGTGTAGGTGCACGCAGCATCCACAGATGTAGCGACATGGCAAGGCATGATAGCAAAGGAATTCGTTCCCAACAAAAATATACATGGAAAACTGTCTCTACTAACGATGGTTTGATGAACGGTTCTAACCACCGGAAGTTATCTATAGTTTTACCGGAACATCCCGTGAACAAGGTAAGACTTGACAATAGATGAATCGTTTGCCAAGGTTTTTCGACTAATTGTATTGGCAGGTTTTCAGCACGTTGTGTGTATTGACAGATATAATGATATGTTTTATGACAAAATGTGTATAGCTGAGAGGTATAACGTGTTTGAGGTCTCATTGTTTCAAGAGTTGTTAGACTTATTATAGACTTAGCTATATTACGGTGCTAGATTAATTATCGAACTGGTTGTTGATCTGGTCGTTATGTTGTGTTGATGTATAACTTTGTTTGTTTTGGTGTTAATGTTTTTGTTTACTTACGTTAGCGGTATCGTTGGACGTTTGTTTATATCAAGATACTTTCTTACACTAATTAAAAGCGAGGACGATTTTGTGAATAATGTCAGGCTGGTAAGTCGGATGAATGTTCGACACATTCAGGTAATTAGGTATGAGGAGGTAAAAACAAAACCCATCTTGTTTACCATGTGCATAAGTGATGGTTAGAGGGTAAGACGGCGTACGTAAAAGGGGGACTACACATTACACACCATCCACCTGTTTAGCTTTCAGAACATTGTAGCCATTTCTACATCCGTGCATAACAAACACTCAAGATAAAACATAAATGGTAACAATTTCTATGCATTTTGACAACTTAATATTTTAGTTGGAAATTCCAAATATGCATTAATTTGAAAACAAAACTTAAAAAAAACAAAACATCAACAAAACAATAATCCGAACTTAAAATCGATTAAACTATGAACAAAGGAAATATTTACATGGAGATCCCTGTAAAAGTGTCTCCATGGGCAAATTTAATTAAGGGTCTCTTACCATGACATTTATCTTTCTATGTTAGTACATGATTATGGCATTAGTCGCCGATTAACTCAGACTGTTTTATCAAATCAAAACTGTCAGTTACATAATGGTGTTCCCATATATTGCTAGTTGCACGAACATGTTACTCGAAGTATCGCATACTACAATCCCAGTGGCACAGAAATAGTGTGGTATTTGAAGATATATGATACTTGCTATTTTTGTGATGTGTATTTCTGGTCCAGGTTAATAATATATACAGTCTGCGGTAAGACATCCGCTGTGTTTGTATTCATTCCATCAGTTCGCTTTTCTATGACCCCGTTGGGACTATATCTAATCGATTGAACAATTATCCAAAACATCACAAATTTCATAATAATGAGAGATTGTTCCATTTGAGATTCTGCATGGTTCTGCTGTTTGAAGACTATTAGTGATGATAGCTGTGTTTATCAGTGGATTGACAGAGATTATCCATGCCAGATGCTAGTCATGTTTTGATCCTTCTTTGCAGCTGAATCTTCGTTGTAATGTATTGAAATTGATATTATTATAAAACGATAAAGTTAAATTGGAGTGACGCCAGCTAATTTGTTTTCGTGCTTTCTCTCTGCCTGTTATTATCAGTTATAATCGAATTCTTTAAATCATTGTTCTTGACGCTTCGTGTTACCATTTCACTAAACAAGACGTTTTCACGCCTTTTGGCCCCTAGAATCACTGAAGAGTCCTAGGAGGACGAAACAGTTGTATGATGCAATTTGATTCATTTTATCGGCATACTGTAAATATTTCTAAATTTAACAGGTGCAGCATATGTGTGTGTTACGTCATCTTTCAGATCATGGTCCTGTTAATTCTGAAAGGTTTCAACACACTATAAGGAAATCCAATAGGATGATAGACAGCAGATTTGGGATTATGGTTTTAATGACATTTTGTTATATTGTTGGACCTTTTGTGAGGTTGCACATCAAGTTTGACTCTCTGCCATGGTGAAATGGTATAGAAACAGTTGCAAATCGTTAAAACACATCACAATGCCGGTAACGTCGAGGGATACACATAATTATTGCTGATCACAATATTTTAAACTATTTCTTAAAACAGTTGTATTGATATTTTGCCTTTATCAATGAGTTTAATACGTATACAACAGTCCATTATATCTATGTAAGTTTAAAAAATAACAAAATGTGTAAGCGAATATTTTTCGTATCAAGACAACTCTTTATCAAGCTCTTTATACTGAACGGTGTGGTACCGTTTTTAATTACTTGTGCATGACAAAGTACAGTAATGATATTGCCTTTATTAATCCGTAGATCAAACATTGTCTATCTCGATAATATGATAGAGGATCCTTTGATTATGGTAAGAGAAAAAAATAAAGTGAATTATGACCACGGTCAAAACAAGATGGAAAGCATCGCTTTTCTTCATAAAGAAAGTATTCCTCTTAAATAAAACCAGCGCGTCTTTCTTTTATCTCATATCTAACGATTTGGTGTGTGTGTTTTATCTGAGTAGTCACATGTAGTTTATGTAACATGAACAGCCTCAGTGATCTAATGACGATTTCTGGCTTGCCTTGACGTAGGCCTGTGTTAGATGTTCAGGTCAATTTGACGTCATCCATGATAATGTTAAATATTAAATTGGAAGTACTGGCCTTTCCGCTAAAAACAGGCCAATCGGTCACGGTACATAATATACACATTTCCGTAGTACATGATTTGAAATTATACAGGCTTAGTTTAATTTTTGTAAAGGGGTATTACGCACCTGACCCTTCTGCTTCTACATTAGTTTAGGCATTTTGGATTCCCACCTTTTGTCCCTAGCATCACTGACGAGTCCTAGGAGGACGACGAAACAGCTGTATGATGCAGTTTAATTCATTTTTCGGCATACTGCATCTATTACTAAATTTAAAAGGTGCAGGATATATGTTTGTTACGTCACCTTTCAGGCACAAATACAGTCACAGATCTGGCTAATTATCACGTGTGTATACGCGGGATGGAATAACTCTATTTCGGTTGATGCGGGACTGACTATCGTGGTCGTGTCACTTATGGAACGTCTAGACTCGAAACACGATTTGAAAACCAGTGGGATCTGGGGCCACTGATACGAATCATCTATCTAAGGTGAACCTTTGTTTAATTAAATATCAAACAGAATAGCTCTGTGTGATCTACCGTTTACTTACTCTATAAAGCTTCTGATTCGATAAAACAATTTTTCAAAAAACAAAATGAAAAATACAAGCTTACTCGTTGGTGATTTATCACAAAATAAAATTTCAAGATATACTGAAATAATAACCAACAGTTCTAGTTATGAATTTGAATGGTGCAATGGCCAAGACGCTTTGGGTAACATCTCTCTTCGCTTCTATACAGACAAATAGTGAGGCGCTAAAGTTGGGAGACATATCATAACTGTTGTAAATAAATTCATCCGTTTTCATTATACGTCATTGATAAAAACTGTAAACAAAAAGGAAATGAAAAACCATTTGTTACGATTCGGACCAATTAAAGACTACTCGCAGTGAAAGCAAATCATAATAAAATGGCTGTTTTATTCTATAAGTGTACCTACCCCGAGTTTCTTGGGGTTCTGATGCTGAAAAGGTTTGTCGACTTATCGCCCACTGACAAGTGGATTTTGTTTCAAATGACCTCTTTATTTTATTTCAACGTACAACTATTTAACTCTTGACGATAACATTTTGGAACATTAATCTACCTTTATACTTAGAGTGGAAGAAAATGTACTGACACTCTCGGGGTTTCCGCGACATGGCAGTTATTTAACATACAGTTCATATATACTGACGTCTGTTATATATATATAGTTGTGGGATCGCACAACGTTACACGATGTGCGGTGGGCGCACGATGGGCGAACGGTGTATGCACGATGTGCGAACGATGCGATCCTGGGCGATTATTTCTAACGCACATGATGGCGCACGATAGACTAACATTGTGCGATGACAATCGTGGTTGATGTAAATTTAGAAATGGTTTAACAATATATACGGTTTCGCGCTAGTAAACATATTTCTATATTTTAACTATTTACATTAGCTGATAGTTCTATCTATATATTTCTAAAAATTAATAACAGTCTTTCTTTAGTTTTAGAAACAATCCAAATAGACACATGTATGTAAACGTTCAACTCATATTGACAAGTTCTCATTCAAGTACAAAAATGTAAATATTGCCAGTTTTACCAAGTTATAAACTGTACCTGTACATGGCCAATATATGTAGATGTCTCTGGCCCGGGGCACTTACAACACTCGCCTAGGTGTGAAAACACAGGTAAATGTTGGGGAGGGGAGGGTTTTTCAAATAACTGATTATAAGAGTCCAGTTTGTTTTCATAACGGTCACTCGGTAACGGCTGTAGCGTATCGCCGCACACGGGGCAGGTAAAACTCCGGCATGTTATTTACATATTCTGATAACTGGTAGCTTAACCCGCATTTGGCTGTCTTATGATCACTGTAATACTGTTTACTGTATATTGTTAAATTGACATAATCCCAATAAATATGATGCGAATTTAAATAGTTTTTGGACAAGAGGGTTCCATACGTTTTTCATTCCGTAATATGTATCGACCAATTGTACCAAATCGTGCGTGTGTGCGATTTAATCGCACACATAAACGCACGATCTTTAGATCGCCCGGTTGTGCGCACCATGGGCGAACGATGTGTGCACGATGTATGCACGATGCACGCACGCAGTTTTTGGTGCGTTGTGCGATACCACAACTGTACATTTACACTTGTATTATATATATTGACACCTACGAGTAATATCTACACCTGTGTTATATATATATTGGCACCTGTGTTATATAATTTGACGCCTGTGTTAAAAATATTGACACCTGCGTTATATAACGTATATTTACTCCTGTGTTATATATGTTGACGCCTGTATCATATAAATTGACACATGTGTTATATATATTGACACATGTGTTATATATACATGCATATTCACCTGTGTTACATAAATTGACACCTGTGTTATATATATTGACACATGTGTTATATATACATGTATTTGCACCTGTGTTACATAAATTGACACCTGTGTTATATATATTGACACATGTGTTATATTTATTGACACATGTGTTATATATACATGTATTGTCACCTGTGTTAGTGTATATAAATTGACACCTGTGTTTTATTTATTGACACATGTGATATATAAATTGACACGTGTTAATATATTGTCATATGTGTTTTATATATTTGCAAATGTGTTATATAAGTCGACACATGTGTTATATATATTTATACATGTGTATACAGCTGTATATACACCTGTTTTATCTCTGACACGCTTTATTGCTTGTGAATTAACACTTGATTACAATACATTGATTGATCATGTAGTATATGTATGCAGTCACCTGGGACAAAAACAAATAAATTGTAACCCGTTAAAAGTTACGGGAAAGTTTGAGATAACATAGTTGTATATGCTAATTTCCCTGTGACATTTTCCTATCAAGTGGAATTCCCTGGCTTTGACAGCCATTATTTAAATCAATAAGGTGGAGGTGGTGGCGAGCAAATAAATGTGTAGGTTTCATGTTTGCTGTAAATTATCAGGTGTTTTATTAACCCCCTGATCAATTTTATGATAGCCACTAGTTTTGCTCTGGTTTTGACGAGGCTGAGCATCTTCTATTAATTCTGTCCTTCCTTTTAAAATCTTCCGTGGTTTCTTTTTTTACCATTTTCCTTTATTTGATCAACGATTCTTGACAGGTCGAATTTGTCTTTGATTCAGTGAAGTTGTAAAGGGGTTTTCACTAGCTTGAACTCTTCTATCTTAGTCATCTGGTAGACTTTTTCGATTTATCAATCCATAGCTGTAATTCAAATGATTCTCAAGTTTTTAAATATTTTATTAACGTCCTGCGTTTGTCTTTATCGGCCAAGACTAGGGTCTATGCCATGAAACTACACTGCCCGTTGAGCGGATTGTTTTTAAAATGCTTTTATAAATAAAACTTCTTTATATGAACACATGTACCGTATATTGGTTTTTCCAGCGAGTGTCTAATTTTCGCTATGTTCGCGACAACACTCCATCGCGAAAAATAAAAATTCGCTTAAATTGGCTTCATTATACTGTATGAAGATAAAGTGCAATATGAAGCCATTATGTGCAAAATGGTGATAAATCTTCATGATCACCTCAAAGCACGACCTGATGTAACTTCAGTGGCCCTACAGTGACATATTGTCGTGCAACTGAATCCTTCATGATTATATTTGATGCAATACCTGAGATTTTTCACATAAACGCAAAATTTACCATAAGCTAAAATAACCCGATATACGGTATACGAACTAAATAGGTTCCTTATAATCTGACAGGTTTTTCCTATTCCTTGTTGTGATATCTTTATCGTTCCTTGTAGTGTCCTATTACTTTATCTAAACCATTTAAATTCTTCACCATTAGGTTTGTTTTTATACTCTCTAATGTCACGAAACAGCCAATGGCATTTCAGGATTTCCTCCTAGTGTGATATGCATTTGAGTTTGTGTGACATTGACAGGGTAAGTTCGGGTATTATCCTCCTTAATAAAGCGCTCGCTCGGTGTGTTCATGCTTATATTGTGTCATGTCATTAAAAAATCAGAGAACACCTTAGATTCACCAAAACCGTAAATCAAACTAACATCGATTACTGTAGGGACAAAATATTAACAATTCACGTAGACAATTGATAATAATTGAGAATAAGAACAGGTGTTCCGGCAGAGTAAGCGTCTTCTTTTGCATCGAATTTACCCACAATGAATATCTTGACCACATCAAAGTAAACTGGTCATTGTATGGTATTTGGAAAATTATCAATTTTAAAGCAAAGCTAATGTAAGATATGAATTGTGTATTTTTGGTTTTGTTATTCATGATGCTATGCAATCTCTGTCTTTTCATCATTTTAACAACTGGTTCACAAGTTTTCAGTATTGTGAGACTGGGTCGAATACATGATCGCGTGCTTCTGGTATGAATGTTTCAGTAATGAACACTCTTAAGGCGATACATCGAACCCGCGCTTTCTACATCAGTCAAACATATACCAACACGCGTCTCCAGTATGTAGAAACAAGAGCTTACCTGACCTTAAAAGTTAATAGCACGCTAAAACCTAATAAAACGAAACCAAATCTAGCCACTTATTTCATTTAGTTCTCAAAATAATCATTTAAAAATGAGACAAAAATCTTCCTGTCCAATGTATTAAGAATCAGAAGTTATATCGGCCATGGTAAAGTCTCCAATATGACTACCAGGGTTCGTACAAGCCAGACAGGCTTGGTGACAAACATACTTTCTTTTCCGATTTTATTGGTTTAAGCGTGTTTTTCATTTTTATTTCTTTCTTTTAATCGTGAATAGTTTTCCCCAAATCTTTACTTTTATGGCTGAACTTTGATTGTATCTTCCTCTTTTAAGGCCCAATATCTACACCCTATGCATCCGCAATATACCAGGAAAACTATTGATGCGCCGGTACGAGTAAACGTGATGGCATCTTTATGACTGCTTTAAGACGCTTGATTAGATTATATATATTATAACAGTCTTCGGAGAGTCACGTGGTCGACTATTTTAATGCACAGCCCGGAAACTCAAGCAACGTTCAGATTGAATTCGTTCACTGTCACGTGTTCGGTGTTTTCGGTGATATCGTCGGGAAGTTGTGATTTCTAGCCTCACCGGAGACGTTATGTGTACTTGTTATATATTAAAACAGACTATACTCTCGTCAATAAGGGATTCTGTCGTGTAAAATGGTTTTCCAAGGTGCTATAAATTGTATCTAAAACAAACCAGAGAATACCAAAGCGTTAACAAGACCATAATCCGAACTGAAAATCGATTTACCTAGGGGCAAAATAGGAACAAAGGAAAGATTTGCAGGCCATTGAGTTTTAACGTGACCAGAGATGGTAATGAGGCGTTGCAAATAAAGACTTACAATCATCAAATAATTATCAAATTAGCATATACTGCTAGGTCAAATTAAGGATATTTCCTAGGTGTACACGATCTATCTGTTGTCCAGAACCTTTACCTGGTATTAAACCTATTTCAACATAATTACTGGTCGGAATACGTTTTATTCACATTTCCCCCAGCAGTATATGGTGATTTGAGAACTGTTACATGCTTGTAATTCGTGCTATGGTTTGTTGATTCTTGATCTCATCGGGAAATATTTGGAATCTTTGGGTTGATATGAAGATGGACGTTTTTGAGTTTACTTGTTAGTGTGTTTACTTGGAGTGATTGACAATGATGTCTCGGTTCTCATTTTGAAATTGGTGCTTACTTGGACGTGACCAAGATTTTCATGGCGGGTGTCGTCGATGAAGCAGAAGACGCTTACTCTTCCGGAACACCTGGTCTTATTCTCTTGTGCTTTTACGAGAGTCTCCATGAAAATTTTTCCTTTGTTCCTATTTTGCCTCTAGTTTATTTTGAGTTCGGATTATGGTTTTAGTAACGCTTAGGCATTCTCTGATTTTTTTTATTGTAACGTCTTTCAACAACTAGAATCATTCAAACACTTGCTAGAATTATAGTGTTAGATGCAAGCCGTAGTTCACGTGGAAAACACTGACCAACAGCTAGTACCTGGCACCTGCCCAATGCAGGTTTCGAGCCCGCAAAGCTGATACTGTTACTGATACATATACATGCTATTGCAAAGTTTCCATTGTACGATTCACAAATACCTCTGGTGGTCACATGATAATTTGACATCAATTTAGAGACAAAAGTAATTTTAAAAGACTCAATAGAATATCAGCGGTCGCAGACGTGTTTCCCTGTATGTTATGAACATCGATATTATGCGATGTACATAACACATTCATATTGTGGTATAATAACAGTGTATTATCTCTCTAATAATGACATATCTAGAATTCGCGTTAATTCCTGTTGTGAATTATATCACTCTTTTGTTGACAACGCGTACAACTGTATGTTCCACGTTAAGCAGGTATAACCTATCCCACGTAACATTCTTGGGTAAATTGTATGATGTCGTTTTACCCAAACACCTCAATTGCCCCTAATGTACTATTATACATACTCTATCCGAATAGATCTGCATGTACTCTTACTTGATAATTTACCAAGGTCATGGTTTCATTCGTTGATTAGTTTATTTCCTATCCCATTACATCGTTAACAAAACTAAATCTCACTGGGTAATTCTTTCATGTGCTACGTACTGGCAGCGCAGTGTGACGGAGGAGCGTTACGAAAGTCCTGTGTTGAGGTACATTGGGAATTATCGACCATTTTATGTCACACATAGAATCCAAAAATGAGGTCATAGAATGGTTTTATGGCGACCTACAATGAGTTGTCATATAGCTTAATATTCTCTCAGTACAAACCTTGTTTACGTCTTTCCACTCTTGTAACCTTTCGAATTGCCCTGGTTTTGTTTTGTTTTGGGTTTTTTTTGTCATCAGTGCTATACATAATTAAGCTGTAGTGAAATGACAAATTCCCACATGACTTCCACATTAGAGAAATTTAACGACCATTACAGGCTAGCTGTCCATATATGTGATTGTGAAACAATTATATGATTTATGTGTTTATTATATACACATCTGTTTTGTCACGTTGCTTATGTATCTACAGCACCTGGTTTCGTAATTTGGTTTTCCGTTTCGGTTTAGTTTACTTTTGTATTCTCAATGCATTCTGATGATTCCGTTGTTATTCGGTCTATTTATATTTACTTCACATTCCATGTTTATGACATTTAAGAACAAAGGGTATATAGTTGAACACCTGGTATATTGTACATACAAATTATCCTGTAATAAATATTAAATGAAGCCGGGAACAACTAATATTTACAGAACTCCCTGGCGAGGCATACACTATATGTACACTGTCGTTTAATGAGCTCCCCGGTCGCGTAGTTTAATGAATAATTAGACGCGGATTGAGCACATAAAGAATCTTCACCCTACCTAGCAATGTATCAAACGAACTGAAATAGATTTACATGAAGCGAGTTGCAATACATTGTATATCGTAAGTAGAGTAGCATAGCATACTTGTATTAATAACGCATGTGTTGTAGAGTGTATGATTATTATCAAGGGACTAACTGTTAACATTTGCAAACTCACACGAGTATACCACACTTACAAACTCACACAAGTATGACATATTAACAAACCCCTTACGAGTATGACACATTAATTAACAAACTCACACGAGTATGACACATTTTCAAACCCTAACAAGTATGACAATTTTTCAAACTCACACAAAGTATGACATATTTACAAACTCACACGAGTATGACACATTTACAAACTCACACAAGTATGATACATTTACAAACTCACACGAGTATGACACATTTTCAAACTCACACAAGTATGACACATTTTCAAACTCACACAAGTATGACACATTTACAAACTCACACGAGTATGACACATTTACAAACTCACACGAGTATGGCACATTTACAATCTCACACCAGTATGACACATTAATTAACAAACTCACACGAGTATGACACATTTTCAAACCCTAACAAGTATGACAATTTTTCAAACTCACACAAAGTATGACATATTTACAAACTCACACGAGTATGACACATTTACAAACTCACACAAGTATGATACATTTACAAACTCACACGAGTATGACACATTTTCAAACTCACACAAGTATGACACATTTTCAAACTCACACAAGTATGACACATTTACAAACTCACACGAGTATGACACATTTACAAACTCACACGAGTATGGCACATTTACAATCTCACACCAGTATGACACATGCGAGATTTGATATATGTTATCCTATGTCCATGTAACAAAACACACAATAAGAGATTGATTGGCATATTTAAAAAACAAAAGGAGAATACGAAAGCGTCAACAAATACATAACCCTAATTCAAAATCAATTAAACTCGGGATATATTATAAACCAAGGAAATATTAACATGGAGACCCTTGTTAAAGTACAAAAGAATAAGACTACGTTTTCCAGAATAGTAAGTGTCATCGACGACACCAGCTATGTAAATCATCAGTAAATGCCGTGGCCTTAAAGTGAAATCTGAGGCATAATTCTCAATCACAACAAGCAGGCATACTAATGAATATATTCAAACATGCCAGTCTTGATATCATACAAGGATGTAGAATATTGCTCATTGAGACCAAAATGGTGATCATTAACACATTTATTGTCTTCATCAACCTACATATCTCGAATCCCTATGCTGTAAGTTCGTTCGTCAGCAGCTTGCATTTATCACGATAATTTCGATATTCAGAGCGAGCTCTAGAAAATTAACTGCAACATGTAAAACACCATATGGAGAAGCAGCGTTGATTCTATCAAGAAAAGGAAAGTTCACGATCACAAATTGTCACGTTTATCGTACAGCTTAGAAGTTAGCAGCCCGTGTTTGTCTTATTTTAAGTACAGTTCGAGGTAAGCAGCTGATGAAGAAGGTCTGTTGTGTCCTTGATTTCAAGCTGTGAAGGTATATACGATCGACTAGGTCAGCAAACGTCTTGTTATTTATGGAGAACACATCGTCGATATACCTGAAATTAAAATAGAAAGAAAATACGGCATAATTGTTGTTAAGGTTTTTGCTAGTTAATGTTATGGAACGAAGCAGAAGATTATATTCTCATTGGGCTTTGCCAAATGTCTTCAAGCAAATATTCTTTTTGTTGAATGTTTCCTAGTTTTGCTGATTTCGAGTTACAAAACCATAAACAAACATACATCATACCACTATGCGACTGTACCCCATATCGTCCGCCTGGAGAGACGAACAGATATACTTCATTAGCTGGAAGTCACTACGCATACTTCCACAAGCACTACTCGTCCTATACTTGTGTAATGAGATAAATATAATGTGATATGATCAATAGACACATATCAATAAGAACAGCCGGCGTGCGCCAACATCCAAGCTACATAAACCCGACCCAAACTCACGGTCCACTACACAGTGTAGGAGCGATGCCATATCTATTTGTTGTTTATATTGTACCTGTGCAGGTTTATATGTAAGATAGGAAATTGATGTAAGCCTTTGTGGCAGTTGGCGGATTGTAAGCGTTGGAGTGTAAAGTCGCTCATTCTTGCGTACGGTGTTGCATGCTTTTGTCAATTTATTTTGTATGATATTGGGTATTGTTTGCCGTGTTGTAACTGCCCTGTGTTCATGGCCATATGCTGGTGAGGAATTAAGTGTCTGATGGGTGACCTTTGCGGTACGTGTAGACCTATTATAAATTGATTGTAGTGTTAACTTTACGACACCCTGGAGGTGGCCGACTCCAGCTGAGCCATTATAAGTATAACAAATACCCAATGTCAGTATTGGTTATAATGTAGACGAACGAAAATACACTGTACAGCTGTTAAAAAAGAAAGGTTGAATTAACATATATATACTGGGAAGAATACCTACACTGATGACATTGTATGACGCATTTATCCTTATGTCTTGAGCTTTGAAAGATAACGTATTAACGCTTATGTCTAAGCCTTGTAAGATAACGTATTCACGCTAATGTCTTGAGCATTGTAAAATAACGTATTTACGCTTATGTCGCGAGCATTGTAAGATAAAGTATTTATCTTGAGCATTGTAAGATATTGTATTTACTCTTATGTCGTAAGCATTGTAAAATAATGTATTTACGCTTATGTCGCGAGCATTGTAAGATAACGCATTTATCTTGAGCATTGTAAGATATTGTATTTACGCTTATGTCGCGAGCATTGTAAGATAAGACATTTATCTTGAGCATTGTAAGATATTGTGTTTCCGCTTATGTCGTGAGCATAGTAAGATATTGTATTTCCGCTTATGTCGCGAGCATTGTAAGATAAGACATTTATCTTGAGCACTGTAAGATATTGTATTTATGCTTATGTCGTGAGCATTGTAAGATAAGACATTTATCTTGAGCATTGTAAGATATTGTATTTCCGCTTATGTCGTGAGAATTGTAAGATAATGTATTTAAGCTTATGTCTTGAGATAACGTATTTACGCTCATTTCGTGAGCATGGTCAGATAACGTAATTACACTTATGTTGCGAGCATTGTTACATAATGTATTTACATTTATGTGTTGGGCATTGTAAGGTAACGTATAGTCGTCTACATATCCAATCAGCACACATTATGATAAGGGGGCAGAGGTACTTCCATAGACTCCATAGCCACAGTTAATCTCATTGGAGTAGTGGCACGGTACATAATACACACATTATGATAAGGGGGCAGAGGTACGTCCATAGCTTCGATAGCCACAGTTAACCTCATTGGAGTAGTGGCACGGTACATAATACACACATTATGATAAGGGGGCAGAGGAACTTCCATAGCCTCCATAGCCACAGTTAATCTCATTGGAGTAGTGGCACGGTACATAATACACACATTATGATAAGGAGGCAGAGGTACGTCCATAGCCTCCATAGCCCCAGTTAATCTCATTGGAGTAGTGGCACGGTACATAATACACACATTATGATAAGGGGGCAGAGGTACGTCCATAGCCTCCATAGCCACAGTTAATCTCATTGGAGTAGTGGCACGGTACATAATACACACATTATGATAAGAGGGCAGAGGTACGTCCATAGCCTCCATAGCCACAGTTAATCTCATTGGAGTAGTGGCACGGTACATAATATACACATTATGATAAAGGGGCAGAGGTACGTCCATAGCCCCTATAGCCACAGTTACTCTCATTGGAGAAGTGGCGCTGTACATAATACACACATTATGATAAGGGGGCAGAGGTACTTCCATAGCCACCATAGCCACAGTTAATCTCATTGGAGTAGTGGCACGGTACATAATACACACATTATGATAAGGGGTCAGAGGTACTTCCATAGCCTCCATAGCCACAGTTAACCTCATTGGAGTAGTGGCGCTGTACATAATACACACATTATGATAAGGGGGCAAATGTACGTCCATAGCCTCCAAAGCCACAGTTAATCTCATTGGAGTAGTGGCACGGTACATATTACGCACATTATGATAAGGGGGCAGAGGTACGTCAATAGCCTCCATAGCCACAGTTAACCTCATTGGAGTAGTGGCACGGTACATAATACACACATTATGATAAAGGGGAAGAGGTACTTCCATAGCCCCCATAGCCACAGTTAATCTCATTGGAGTAGTGGCATCGTACATAATACACACATTATGATAAGGGGGCAGAGGTACGTCCATAGCCTCCATAGCCACAGTTAATCTCATTGGAGTAGTGGCACGGTACATAATACACACATTATGATAAGGGGGCAGAGGTACGTCCATAGCCTCCATAGCCACAGTTAACCTCATTGGAGTAGTGGCACGGTACATAATACACACATTATGACAAGGGGGCAGAGGTACGTCCATAGCCTCCATAGCCACAGTTAATCTTATTGGAGTAGTGGCACGGTACATAATACACACATTATGATAAAGGGGCAGAGGTACGTCCATAGCCTCCATAGCCACAGTTAATCTTATTGGAGTAATGGCACGGTACATAATACACACATTATGATAAGGGGTCAGAGGTACGTCCATAGCCTCCATAGCCACATTTAACCTCATTGGAGTAGTGGCACGGTACATAATACACACATTATGATAAGGGGGCAGAGGTACGTCCATAGCCTCCATAGCCACAGTTAACCTCATTGGAGTAGTGGCACGGTACATAATACACACATTATGATAAGGGGTCAGAGGTACGTCCATAGCCTCCATAGCCACAGTTAATCTCATTGGAGTAGTGGCACCGTACATAATACACACATTATGATAAGGGGGCAGAGGTACGTCCATAGCCTCCATAGCCACAGGTAATCTCATTGGAGTAGTGGCACGGTACATAATACACACATTATGATAAGGGGTCAGAGGTACGTCCATAGCCTCCATAGCCACAGTTAACCTCATTGGAGTAGTGGCACGGTACATAATACACACATTATGATAAGGGGGGCAGAGGTTCTTTCATAGCCTCCATAGCCACAGTTAACCTCATTGGAGAAGTGGCACGGTATATAATACACACATTATGATAAGGGGGCAGAGGTTCTTCCATAGCCTCCATAGCCACAGTTAACCTCATTTGAGTAGTGGCACGGTACATAATACACACATTATGATAAGGTGGCAGACGTACGTCCATAGCCTCCATAGCCACAGTTAACCTCATTGGAGTAGTGGCACGGTACATAATACACACATTATGATAAGGGGGCAGAGGTACGTCCATAGCCTCCATAGCCACAGTTAATCTCATTGGAGTAGTGGCACGGTACATAATACACACATTATGATAAGGGGGTAGAGGTACTTCCATAGCCTCCATAGCCACAGTTAATCTCATTGGAGTAGTGGCACAGTACATAATATACACATTTTCGTAGTTCACGATTTAAAATCATACTGAGAAGTTTAATTTTACTACTGCTTCTACATTAATTTAGAAAGTTTCGAGTCCAAATTTTTGTTCCCTAGTGTAACTGAAGAGTCCTAGAAGGACGAAACAGCTGTATGATGCAGTTAAATTCATTTTTTCGGCATACTGAATATATTACTAAATTTAAAAGGTGCAGCATATGTTTGTGTTACGTCATCTTTCCATATTCTGGGTGTTGACATTGAGGGAGGTGGATCTGCCTGTTTCCAATTACAATGCATGTTAATTAGTCCTCAGTGGCCCCTATTTTTCTTTTGATTTTTTCGACATTACGATGTTAAAGGCACCTGACAAAATATTTCCATATTCTGATTAGCTTCAAAAGTCTCCGTGTATTTCAACTCAGGTTTTCAACTCGAATGTTTTCGATATAAGACAATAGCCTATCATAAAATGGCTTTCAAGAAAAGTAAATTAATCGTCACGGGACATCTTCTTTAAGTTCAGTCTTTAACCGTCAGACGTACTCATACCGTCTGAATGTTACACTCAACCATTAACTCACGAACAACAATACTATCATTTCAAAAAAATGCAAATAGTTTAAAGGTAGCAAAGATTATAATACGTACACTGGTGCGATAAAACAAAGTAACAGACTTCTGATTTCCCCTGGGAAAAACGCGTTTGTAAAATACAAAGGTTAGAAAGTAGTTCTGAGAAAAAGGATCATTTATTCAAGTGTCCTAAAATTACATATTAGGACGAATCCAGAAAGAAAAAGTCACAGTGTGATCATATTTCAAGGTCTGTTGCCTATATTTTTCTTTTTATCACTGTACGGTGTAGGTTTCGACTTTCTAGATGACACTTTTTCTCAATCGAGATACTATATCATATCACACAGGGGACTAAACAAGGAATTAAACGGGCATCGAACGCTATACATGTAAGTAAAACCCTGACCTCGGTTCTGTATTGAATATATCGTCAGAATTGTCCTATAAAGATTTGTTTTACCTCGACAACACCCAACATAGGATCGTATTAAAACCCAATTGTCCAATCAATGCTGGGATCGCTGATATTCTCGTACACGATCAGCGTCGTAAAGGGGAAGTTGTAAGAGAGACAAATAGCAGTGTTCTGGACATATACAAGTCTGCCGCAGCAGACCGTACACAGATATGGTATTTCAATCACAACTGCCCTCAAGAGGCGACAGCTTGTATGTAAGAAGACCAATGTCATCTATTTCTCTCGGTAAAAAAGTATTACTTAGATCCCGTTTTATGTCTACGTGACAATATATTCCATTATTCCATGTTCACACATTGCTTATTAGATTTGCGGTTATTCAATCAGAATGCAATGATGGTTTTTATAGTCAATATTGGAATGTAATTCCTTTTCCTGAATTATGACTTAAAGGCCCAATATACGTAACGTTCGGCAAAACTTGAAGCAAAAATCAAGCCTAATAACGTCTTATATTTATAGATTTAGTTAAGATTAGTTGATATCAGTAATATCCAAGATGAAATCTTACGCGGTTACCGGTACAGCAGTAGTTGGAACTCGGTATTTGTAAACACGCGTCCATTTTGAACCGTCTTCTACCTTCGATTGTTATTGAATCGGGCAACACCTGAATTATTTTCAGTTCTTTGGATTTGTCTTGTTAGTTGCCCCTTAGGTTTGCTTCGTTTTAGGCTTATTTTTCCGTGGTTATTAACTCGATTTTTTGTCAGAATTTTTCATAATCACGAGAAAACTCCTGAAGTTACGTATATTTACTTTAACTATTTTGCAAGGGATGCCATTCAGACATGTTTATCCAAATGGAGCATTCAAAGGGAGACAATGTAAGGATAGTTAAACAGATGTTTTAATTATTTGAAATCTCAAATTTTGGTCGGCTGAAACTCGTTGTTTTCTCGAGAAAAAAAACTTATTTATTACGGACATGGATTTTGTGGATAAGTATATTATTAGTCCCCTACCAGCGAAAGCCGGAAGGGGACTATTAGTTTACCTGCCGTCTGTCTGTCACCTTTTGGGGGTTTCCGTTTATTTTCTTAGCAATTGATGCACGTATTACACTACAGATACATCATTGGGGTCAAGTTCTTATTTGGTTACGATTGGATTTTTTTTGACAGACTTACGGTCCTTGAACTCAAAATAAAAGAAGCGCGTAATATACTGAAATTTGGTATACAGATCAATCAATGGCATATCTAGGTCAGGTTGTGATTTGGTTACGGCTAAATAATGTTTTACAGAAACTTGGAATTAGAACATTCAAATAAGTCTGCAAGGGATGCACATATTGAACTGAAATTTGGTACATATGTATTGATCATATCTATTTCAAGCTCTCATTTGGGTACTATTGAAAAGTTGCGGCTCTTGGGCTTAAACAAATTTGATAGTTCACAGTTTCCGTTCATTGTGTCAACAGCTGATGCACGTATTGCACTGGGATTTGGTACACAGATACATCATTGAAATATCTAGGGCAAGTTGTCACGGTTGAGTAATTAGTGCCAAGAAATATCTCAATAATCTTTCGCAGTGTTAATTTGAACATGATACCTACTTGGCAATCGGGGGCTGCAAGTGTCAAATGCTGGACAAGAAACCAGATTTTTTCAGCAGAGTTATGGGCCTTGGACGTATATTTCTTGTCGTTTGCTGCTGGTAGGGGATTTGTTTCGTTCGGCGATCAAACTCTTGTTCTCATAAATATGTGTTGCATATTAAAATTAATATCTTAAACTTTTTAACTATATTGCATGTTGACATTGCAACTCGTAGATTAATTGCACTCATGAATTAAACGATATAAAACCCTACGATTAATGGCTCAACAGTGACCAGACATTCATTGGTGGATGGGATATCTCTTTTATCCTGGTGCTTTGGAGTATAATTAAAAGGCGAGCCATCTAAACGACATTTGTGCATGCTATACTTAGATTAGCGTGTGCGAGAATGTGCGACCTTCGCGTATTGAAATAAGATCCCATGCGAACAGTCAGATAAGAAGCTTAAGCGGAAACGATTTCCATTTAACTATATGTCACGTTACATAATCGTAACTCACATCCTGCATTTAGTTCCAGTCCTCTGCATCAATACGACATGTCAATTTGCAAAGCGGTAAAGCTTTTAGTTATTGCCAATTTTAATGTGAGCCAAGATGATTGTAGATATTCTATTCAATTATATGATGTCTGATGGTATAAATGAGACATGGATCAATCCCTTATGCAGCGTTAGCTTAGCTGTTTGATACTTAAGAGGTTTGACGAAGGGGCTGTTATGGATGCCCGTTAAATGAATTCAGTTACACCTCAATAATAAAACGACGCTACGCTCTCGTAAAAGTATAGATTCTGGTTCCGTGAGTGAAAATAAGTACGATATCCTAGAAAGGCCATTGCTATATATAACGTTTGAAAAAATACAATATATGAGTTAATTTGAAATAAAAACGTCATTATTTATTATATAGCAAAACAATCAACGGATTATGATTACTGTTTCACGTTATAACATTTTTATCTTAGCAAAAATGAACTTCATTTTTTAGTAAAACATATTTTGTTGCACGCTTTAGCGTAAAGCAAACGTTACTTAGATATGTAATTCTTGTTAAAAACAATACACAGGGTATAAGAGGATCGTATTAAATCAAAAAAGATGTCGTTTACCGTCAAAACACATCAGGTGTACACTTCGACATTAGTAAAGCATAAAAGTCTGACGGCCTTCTTATGTTTTATAACAGTCTCAAATTTTAACCTGCAAAGTAATTATAAACTAGATATGATTAAGATCAAAACGCGGGATTTCCATCAGAAATATGTTCAGTAAGTTTGATGGTCGTTTTTGTTTCTTTTTCTTTGCTTTCCTGATCATTAATCTCTACTACCCATTGTTCACTGTAGAGAGCAAACGGGCCGGGTGTTGTACAACACTAGATTTTCTTGGTAACTATAAGTGCTACAGAAAAAGTGAGGACATCATTATGCTGGGGATGGCCTAAGCTCGTACAAAGCGAGGAAACTTTTTTTGATTAATTACATGAAAATGAAAAAGTTGAAAAAATGATGACTTTTGACCCGGAAGGGAAAAATGTCTGTGTGTTAAATAGTTCTGACCGTTTTATATTGATGATATATGACGTCATGGCCGCCATATTGGATTGTTATCGCACTTGAAAATCTCGCTATAAATCAGTCTAATCGTGACCTTCAGTGACCTTCAAAGTCTTTGTAATACATTGAACATACCTTTACAATGTACCAGTCATAAGAGTAGGACGCAGCGAACTTGTGTATCCGAGTGTGAGCAGTGTATGCGCCACCTGTGATCTACATTGAAGGGAGGTCGAGGTCAATTAAGTTTTGATAAATTTTGTAGAAAAAATATGAAGGGGTTTTGATGACGGGAGAAGAAGCGTTCAGGAAAACGGCGGTTGTGGAGGGGAAATGAGCAACTATATTTTGTATGAAGGAAATTTGAATATTTATGTATATTCGAAAAAAACTTTTATTACTAGTCAACCTCGAAATATACAGTGCAAAATCATATAACGGAATCCCACAACTGAAATTTGAAAAAGATCTGTTAAACAGTTACTACGCAAAAATAAGCTCGTTGCCTGGCGACAAACTTGTTTTATCAGTCCGAAATGTCACACGAAACCTAAATGCTTCTGGAACTTCGTTTGAACTTTGAGAAAAGCCGTCCTCAGCATCTTGATAAATAGTCATAGCGAGACTTGTTTAAGGAATGTTGACGAATAGACTATGGTCGATGGACTTGTTCATAACAGTCAACCATGGGATGAGTGCGAGGTATGGAGAACAACCACGGCTCTAGTTGAACTTTCATTGAACATATTGGGTTCAATAAGGTAATCCTGCTGAATCACACTAGCCCGACGTTCAATTCCGATACAATAGCAACATCAACAATAACAACAACGCTGCCGATAGCGAACCATAAACGGACAGTAATAGCTCACAGGCCCAAATGTCATTGGCTGCTTCATGCATTATTCCATTTATTACAGAAGCTGAGTAGCTAGTGCGGTATAACAACTGGTGTGCACTAGAATAATGTCCTATTTGGACAAATACGTGCACAGATCCTTTTGAAGGTTTACGTATGTGTGTGTGCATATGGTATAAACGGTCGTACGTGTATTTACAATTGTTACGAACAATTAATGTAAATCCTTTCTGTATCACAGACCTTTTCCCTGTCAATCCATATGCATTTCTTAAGTCCGCTTGATTGATTTGAATCCGTGCATGTTTCTTTTGTATGTTTACACATGTGTGGATATCATATAGAGGATCGTAGTTACAAATGTTACGAACAATCAGTGTAATCATAAATCGTTTCTGTGTGACAAACCCCTTTTTGTCAGTGTATATGCAGTTCTATTGACGCTTAATTGATGTTAAACCATGTACGTTGGTGACCTAGATAAATCCTTTGATTTGAAAGATAAACCTAACACAAATGCTGGCGGAGGTTTACAAAGTTCACGTTCCATATTCATAACATAATTCCCATTCTCAGGCTCTATGATATTACAGGCTGTATTCACGAGACATAGTAAAAATGCGTACGATATATACTTGAAAAGAATATAATCTTCGGCAGCAAACTAGTTTTTCTAAACTCTAGTTATTGATATATTGGTATCTTATCTGAACTTATCAAGAAATGTGTGTAATATCATTCACGGACAGAGAAATGCTGACCCGAATCCGTCTGTTGTGTGTCCGGTTTTCTTATTGTCCTCTCTACCACAGTGCCGTTATTGGATATTCGTCATTAGTTTGGGATCGGACTAGACACTTCCTACAGAGGAAGTATAATGATTTTTTGTCACGTCATGGACCCAAAACATTCATGTTTTTTTTCTTTAATTCTTATAAAGCATCTTTTTACACAATATATCGACTCCCACATGTGGCGCCAAAACTCAATTTTTAGGAAATCGTTTCCCCACCGGTATTTCATGAGAGTTCCAGATTTGTCCCTGCCACTGGCTCATTATAAGGAATACAGTAGCCAGTAGCAAATAACACAAGACCAAAAACATCTAGTGTCACACTCAATCGTCAAAACAAAAAAAAAACACGGAAAAACAAATCTACTGCCACACTCTATCGTCAACGAAAAACAACACGAAAAAACAAATCTACTGTCACACTCAATCATCAACGAATAACAACTCGAAAAAACAAATCTGTCGTCACACTCAATCGTCAACGAAAAACAACACAGAAAAAAAAAATCTACTGTCACGCTCAATCGTCAACGGAAACAACATGGAAAAAACAAATCTACTGTCACGCTCAATCGTCAACGAGAAACAACACGGAAAAAACAAATCTACCGTGACACTCAATCGTCAACGGAAACAACACGAAAACACAAATCTCCTGCCACACTCAATCGTCAACGAGAAACAACAGAGAAAAACTAATCTACTGTCACACTTAATCGTCAACGAGAAACAACACGAAAAAACAAATCTACTGTCACACTTTATCGTCTACGGGAAACACCACGGAAACACAAATCTACTGTCACACTCAATCGTCAACGAGAAACAACACGGAAAAACAAATCTACTGTCACACTCAATCGTCAACGAACAACAACACGGAAAACACATATACTATCACACTCAATCGTCAACGAGAAACAACACGGAAAAACAAATCTACTGTCACACTCAATCGTCAACGAAAAACAACACGGAAAAACAATTCTACTGTCACACTAACTCGTCAACGAAAAACAACACCGAAAAACACATATACTGACACACTTAATCGTCAACGAAAAACAACACGAAAAAACAAATCTACTGTCACACTCAATCGTCAACGAGAAACAACACAGAAAAAACAAAACTACTGCCACACTCTATCGTCAACGAAAAACAACACGAAAAACAAATCTACTGTCACACTCTATCGTCAACGAACAACAACACGGAAAAACAAATCTACTGTCACACTCAATCGTCAACGAGAAACAACACAGAAAAAAACAAAACTACTGCCACACTCTATCGTCAACGAAAAACAACACGAAAAAAAAAATCTACTGTCACACTCAATCGTCAACGAGAAACAACACGAAAAAACAAATCTACTGTCACACTCAGTCATCAACGAGAAACAACACGAAAAAACAAATCTACTGTCACACTCTATCGTCAACGAAAAACAACACGAAAAAACAAATTTACTGTCACACTCAATCGTCAACGAGAAATAACACGGAAAAAACAAATCTACTGTCACACTAACTCGTCAATGAGAAACAACACGGAAAAAACTAATCTACTGTCACACTCGATCGCCAACGAGAAACAACACGGAAACACCAATCTACTGTCACACTCAATCGTCAACGAGAAACAACACGGAAACACAAATCTACTGTCACACTCAATCGTCAACGAGAAACAACATGGAAAAAACAAATCTACTGTCACACTCAATCGTCAACGAGAAACGACACGGAAACACAAATCTACTGCCACACTCTATCGTCAACGAGAAACAACACGGAAACACAAATCTACTGTCACACTCAATCGTCAACGAGAAACAACATGGAAAAACAAATCTACTGTCACACTCTATCGTCAACGAGAAACAACATGGAAAAAACAAATCTACTGTCACACTCAATCGTCAACGAGAAACAACACGGAAACACAAATCTACTGTCACACTCAATCGTCTACGGGAAACAACATGGAAAAAACAAATCTACTGTCACACTCAGTCGTCAACGAGAAACATCACGGGAAAACAAATCTACTGTCAAACTCAATCGTCAACAGGAAACAACACAGAAAAACAAATCTACTGTCACACTCAATCGTCAACGAAAAACAACACGGAAAACAAATCTACTGTCACACTCAATCGTCAACGAGAAACAACACGGAAACACAAATCTACTGTCACACTCAGTCATCAACGAAAAACAACATGGAAACACAAATATACTGTCACACTCAATCGTCAACAGGAAACAACACAGAAAAAAAAATCTACTGTCACACTCAATCGTCAACAATAAACTACACGGAAACACAAATCTACTGTCACACTCAATCGTCAACAATAAACTACACGGAAACACAAATCTACTGTCACACTCAATCGTCAACGGGAAACAACTTTGAAAAACAAATCTACTGTCACACTCAATCGTCTACGGGATACAACTCCGAAAAACAAATCTACTGTCACACTCAATCGTCAACGAAAACAACATGGAAACACATATCTACTGTCACACTCAATCGTCAACAGGAAACAACATAGAAAAACAAATCTACTGTCACACTCAATCGTCAACGAAAACAACATGGAAAAAACAAATCTACTGTCAAACTCAATCGTCATCGAAAACATGGAAAAAACAAATCTACTGTCACACTCAATCGTCAACGAGAAACAACATTGAAAAACAAATCTACTGTCACACTCAATCGTCAACAGAAAACAACACGAAAACACTAATATACTGTCACACTCAATCGTAAGCGGAAACAACATGGAAAAAACAAATCTACTGTCACACTCAATCGTCAACCAGAAACAACATAGAAAAAACGCATACAGTGTACATAAAAACGGCATTAATTTGTCTGCAACATGATTTTGAATGTTATAAAAAAGGGCATTTAATTGTAGTTTCAACGGAAAAAGAAAAAGCGTTAGAAGAACAGGACCAGACGTGTAGATGGCTTCTGCTTCATCGGCAGTTTCATCCATGTAAATAATGTAACTAAAGTGTTAATAGGGAAAGGGCCAATTTGGCTGCAAAAAGAGTCTAAACGAGAAGCGATGCTGAAAAATAGGTTATTCCGAAATGTGACACATTTACCTTGAAACAAATGTAAACAGTCCATGGTATCATACGTTGGATTGATATCTCGCTGCCGTATCATCAATGGAGGCAAATGTTCAAAATTGTATATTAGTTACGAACAATATTATATTTGGTTGTGTGTCCCATGCAAAGTAGAGGGTAGTACTAAAATTAAAATTCACACATAGAAAAGATATTTTGCGTTTCGAATCGATGTCGCGTTGACTTATGACTTGACGTCTACCTGAATAATTCTGATCAAATTTTATAAAGTTTATGGTAAACCAACAGTATCACAAAACTGTACATCACATCGTATACTTGACAAATAAAGCAAAATAGTATGTTGTACAGAACTCCCTATACCGCCTTCTCTCAATATTGTATATCCTAATGTAAATTCTTGCTGTATACAACTTACTATGTTCATATGAAGTTTGTAGTAAGGATTTCATATACCCATATGTATTACGAAATTCAGTTTCAATTTCTTGGGGGAATTTTGAACAAACAAATATAGGGGTTTTATAGAATGTCTGTTGACATTAGGAAATTCGTATACAATACAAATGCCTTCTCTAACAACCATCGATGGAAACAGACTAGGTTTCTACATCGCCTTTAACCCACGCCTCATAAACACATATTTTAGCGTTCTGCCATATGAATAGTTTAATATTATTTCACAAGACATACCTCTTTTTACTCCTGTAAGTGGCGTTCCATGTACATCAGGACACTTCGAAAAATGAAACATGACAGCTGTCTCATTTACAACTAACTGAATTATTGGTTTTTGTCAATTCTTTGTACTGTTGTCAAAGGTCTTTTTACTAACTCTAAATGGATTTACATTTTCAAACCCTTGTACAGTTATTTTTAAATTTTGAAAGATATTTGTAAAAATGCGAATCCACATCACACATACCTATCAACGGTATGACACATCTTAAAGCTTTAGAAAACAAACACATGGACACACTGTTAAGTCACGTTTTGTAAAAGCACTTTGTGTAATTGCATTTTGTCCATGCTGTTAGTATCTTCCGTAGGGAAATATTGGATATTGTTTTGATATTATATTCATATGGAGTCGCACATAATCTGACTATCAGTTTATTAGTTAAACGTTTTATATGAATACAATGTGAAAAAACATCACATGGACATCAATAAATTATGTTTGTATATTTTGAAACAGTCTACTTAGCTTCCTATTAACTAAAATGTCCCTGATGGAAACATCTTTATGGGGTTCCTAATATGATAGAATATATGTATGATGCGTAACGTGTTATTGATCTGACAATGCAAGCAACTTTTCTATTCTATGCACAAATGTTTTACACTGGTTTAATATAGCATTGTGATGGTTTAAGGTTATATGCGACTTAATAAATAATGTTCGAGTTGTCTTCCTTCAACCATTAAAGCGTTGAGATTTATTATTATCATTATATATGTATATATATATATACAGTTATCACATACTGACCCATTTAACTATATCATAATACGCGTCATTGCACAAGTGCAATAACACTATTGTGACATCATAAATGAAATAATGTGTCCATTATAGTACACGCTTACCTGTTTTTCACCTTTTAGTTGATGCAAATGTTGAAAACTATACTTGTTTGATACCGTTTGCACATATCATTCAATGGGCATCATTAACGAAGTTCATAAAATTACACAGAGGTGCAGTGCTATACGAAGACAAAACACATTCGAAGGGGGTTGCTACGATGGTAACTACGATAGCAGTGGTTGCTAAGATAATATAGTCCTACTGCATCTTCATCGATATATTGGTACGTTTAAGAAATACATAGTGAATAACACTTGTTTTCTGAATTACTGCATTTGCAAAGTTGGTATTTAATAATATAATTAGCACTTCGAACTTATTTCTTTATTTATAACGGTCGTTATGTACACGCATTGACACAATTATCTGGTTTTGACGCGGTCCGACGTCGGACGTCACAACTGCGGGCGCCGCCAGGGGTTACCGTCAAAGCATATTTCGAATTGACATCATTTAAAATCAACAGTTTGCTAGAAACCATGTATTGTATAATCACAGAAAATTGATTCCATATATGTTCAATGATTCAAAATCTTGAAAGAACAAAACAATGGCCGTCAGCGAATACTTATTTTTCTGAAGTGTGAACGACCCCATATTTGAACAAATACCAATCCGCCGAGCCTTTTTTTTATTACGTATACGCTAATATATTCGCAGTCAGAGTTTACTAAGCACAAGAAGATGTAAATATAACGTAGTGGTTTTCATCCCTCGGAAAGCACCCCACCATCTATGTGTAATACATGTATAACGAACTACGCTTATAATGACGTTTGTCCCCTGGTATTCGTTAATATATTTATATTAGTATCTTCAATAATTCAAAATTTATTTTAATCGTGTGGCTCATATTTGGAAATTTCTTGAAATGTATTTTGTATAATTAAACACACTTTTAGAAAGTCTCTTTATATGTTTGGATACAAAGAGAAAATAGTTCTTAACAAAACCAAAGAAAGCAGAAATATTTCCTATTCGAAAAATTTTTTATAATACATCGATTGTTTAGAGGAACAAGGACGTACCTTCAACATAGAGTGCCCAGAATTAAATGGTCGTATCTCAAATTTATCCTTTTTAAGTTCCGTTGACTGCATTTTAGAGTGCGCTTTTCTCATAGAATTGGTATAATGTTAATATGAATAGATGTTTTTTTGTGAGAAACATCTGCAATTGAAAATAATTAGATCATATTATTTTATATGCAGCGCATCTTCTATTAGAAAGGTCACTCCAAATAGTCATTGATCAAAAGTTAAAAATTGATAAATTTGAGATACGACCCTTTACTTCAAAGCACTCCGTGCATGTTGGAGATAGGTCCTTGTTCCTCTTAACAATCGACATAATACCGTCGTCGAAAGCCCCTGAATTTTCTCCTGAAGTACAAACGCGATCTCAAATCGCATATTTAACATGTCAACAAACCATCAAAGCGTACCTATTTGTAGCCAAAAAGTATATGTACTGAACTAGGTTGGTATCTAAAATAAACACAATGCAATCAGGGAGACAGCCTTGTCGAGTTTAATTAGGAAACCAATCACTCAGCCGTGTGAGACTCACACCCACGTTGACACTACAGTTAACGAGCTCGTGTCTTTCTTCGACTTAATCCCAAACACAGGGCATTTCAAGGTGACGTCTTTTTAGCGTTCACACAACCCATAATTAAAAGCTTCAGGGTATAATCTTACCAATGTCCTTCCTCAGAAAAAATAACTTGTAAATAACTTTAAATACTCTAAATACGTCCGTTTTCACCTTGAACATATTATGGCATTGCTAGGATGTGACCTAGACGTATTTTGCATATGTCTTCGATGAAATAATAGTACGCTTCCAGACTCTTCCAGAACGTATTTCAGATTTTTTTTTAAATATCCCCATGTTCATTTGTTTGTGGTTCATATGTTTATTTGATTGCGTGTTTTTTTGTTGTTTTTTTTTAATGCGGAATTGAAATTTCAAACAATGCAGATGCTCGGAATCAAGTATACTTTTGGTTTTTAGTCATTTGTTTAAGGAAGAAAGGTAAAGATAAACAGTAGATATTACCCTTTGATATTCAAGGTATCTAGATTGCATTCGTGCGATCTGCATTATCTGTGACGTCACACTGCTTTCGTCACCATGTTTTTGATTTGCAGAGAAGAACGTCACAGAGTTGATGATCTTAGAGGGAAACACTGTGGATTATTATTAAGCCATCTTTACATACTAGAATAGAATAAGGAGGGACAAGTGCTGTTTATTAAGTGTATATTAATAACATAGTGTTCACAAAAACAAGACCCAAGTACTTTAAATGCGTAAATGAACATTACAAAATGACACTAGTGAAGTCGTTGTTGTAGGAGGACGAACTACAGTATATTCCTGTAAGGAAACAAAGTATTACATAATACACAGAATGGTGGTGTTCTCCACACTATAGCGATGTACTGTCCTCACTACGGCTGTTCCCCGGGCGCTGTCAGCTTAGCGAAAATGTAGCGCATGTAACGAAAATGTACTTCTTCATCTTTCTTTTATAATAATTCAATAATTTACAATTTTGTTATCATAATATAATGACTGATACAACTTTTCTTTGAATTATTCGTAGTGTTTAATGGTACATTTGATGAAATATGCGTGGATTAATGGTAATTTTGCAACTCGTGAAATTGACTATGCTTCGCGTGCCTAGTCCATGGTGACGGTTGTGATGTTGTTGATGTGAGGTATTGCCGTTGATGATCTAATATATGATTAGTACCACATGGTTATCACCGAGTGGAGCACACTGTGTTCATACTGGATATACCTATCAATGCCTGCATCCCCACACGTAATGAATATAAGCATAACTTGATTATTTGTAGAGAAAAGACTGCAGCATGAGAATACCATGTGTGTTTTCTGCAGTACCCCTTGTTCACAAAAGTGGATATGACATGTTTATGCTAAAAATACCTTAGAAAATTCCTTTTTCTACAAACATCTAATAGTTTGGAAGTCTTATAATGTTTAACGATGACAGTTGGTCGATAATTATGACCTTAGTCATAGATGTGTGACAATACTTTAGGACGGATTATTAGTTGTATTAGTATTCTGGAGTTCTGCCGCCAAATGAGGCGGTGCCAAGAGGGAGACGCTCGACCGATGACAGTTGTCAGCGACTGCCGCGAACACTTAATCTTTAGAACCTCGCGTAATCCAGGGGGGTGTCGTCTGCTCCAAATCAGGACTAAATGACGTTATCATATAAACTAACTGGCGTGACTATGTAGCCGAAATTCTGTGTTGATGTTGTTTATAACTGGATTTTTTATTAGTTGCTGCAATGGCAACTTACAGTGCTATGAAGTCTATGTGGTACTTCATTAGAACCACTGCTTCATCTTTCCAGGTCAAAGTGAAGATATGTGTGCAGTTCTTCAAAGTTGGCGAAATTGATACACTGAAGGAACAATACACGGCGGATGTCATTGTAAAAGCAAAATGGCGGGAGCCCTCACTTGACGGACAAAATAAAACGGTAAGTGTTTTTGACTCGTCACATTTAAGGGTACCATACTACACTTCTTTATGATTCTGTTATATAATGGTGAAATATTTATCAAGGTTTCCCCAATGGCCGATATCTATTTAAAAAGGATTTGATAATTCGTGATATTGCATGATGATGTTTAAGAATGCTTGCAAAGCAGACTATGTCGATCGTTTTTACGACAATAATACCATTTGCGAACAAAATCATTTCAAACCAGGTCAAAACATCAGAAAAACAAAATCGTGTTCAAAACATTGAGAACAACAAAACAGTTCTAAACAATAGAAAAACAAAAACCGATTGAAAACATTTGAAAATCGAAAGAGATATAGTACAACAAACGTTATTTACGGTAACCGTTGACACTTTTTTTCAGCAAGTCTTATTTGATTGGCTCTCTTTGTCTCAAGTCAGAGGATTTGTGCTATAAGCCAGTCTAGACCTCCGTGTAGGTGTAGCATTGGTACGCTAGACTGTCCTCACTACAAGCTTAACATTCTTACACAGGGGTCATGTCCTCGCGTGACCTGTACGGATTTACCAGACATAGGGGCATATGGTCGCACTAGCAGATACTATAGCATATTTCATGTTGGTATTGGTCTTCACATCTACACTTGAAACATTTGAAACAAATGATTCAATCATTTTATTATCCAATGAGAATATATGAAGTTTACGATAACACATAAAACGAGTTCGTACGGTTGCAGCTTTACCATAAAACGGTATTCACCTTGTAGTGTGTAGTCCCTCGTCAAAATACAAAACTTACATGATAGATTTGCAAAACATATCAATGTGAACTGGAATATGAACATAGCTAATCTGTTTAAATTAACTTGGTGTGGTGTTTTTTTTTCTGGAAATACCACGCACATATGGTCACAGGAGTCTACGAACAACATATGTTTGTACATTGAGAGTCAATGTGTATTGGGTGCTGAGGAGGATCTCACGTATAGCCATTTTATTGGTAAAGACATTAAGAGGCACTGACAGGAAATACCACGACTATATCTGTGTGCAGAAATAAGGATAATCCGTGTACAAAGAAACTGAAAACCAATACATATTCAATCATTCTAATAAGATTGTCTTAACGTTCTGGCAGTATTTTTATACGTTTTACCACATACTATAGTAGGCGTATTCCTTAACAGATAAAGGAAAGGTAGATAACTCTAGTCGTTTGTTTATCATAAAGCGTTATTTCTATGTCAAAAGGTATCACAAAGAAATGTAAAATTTATTTGAATTAAACTTTAAAATAATGGCACGCATTTTCTAGTTTCGTATGTTTAATTCTATATTCTTATTTTGATTGATAAACGCATGATTGTTTACAACCAATCAGCAGTCGCGTTATATTGGTACGTTAAACCAATTAGAAATCTTGTATTATATCCATACAATGGACAATGGCTATTTAAGCCGAGTTGTTTTTCGGTATAAAAACAGAAATATCATATTTAGCAAACTGAAAAAAAGTACAGAAAAGATCAAACATTTTACTTGGTATCGTCTTTGCATAGTCTTCAAGACATCTCAATATATTTATATGATATATGAATGCAAAATATGTACGTTAGCGACTTGAGATATTTGTTCATATCCGTTTCTTATCGTTTGTTTATGGTTTCTTTGTTTTTGTTTTCCAGTCGGAATCGGTGGAGTTTAACAAAATGTGGAATCCAAAACTATATATAGAAAATTCTCTAGGCGACCCTAAAGAACAAATCCGGTACCAAGTGTTATATAACGATAAGGGAGAGGCGTATGTGTCGGAGAAACGAGTTATTAAGGGAACCTTCATGGAAAACCTAGAACTGGACGACTTTCCATTCGACGTCCAAGTAAGTATATATAGTGGGTATTGTTACTACTTTCGTCCTAAACCCAGGCTTAGTATGTCGACAGGACCAATGATGTGTCCAATGGCATCTTGGCCTAAATATAACCAAAAAAAAACTAAAAAAAACAGTCTCTTAAAATGGGACTTAATGTTCGAATAATCTGCTTGTGTGTTTTAAATTGTAATAAAAAAACAAAATAGACGCTGTGTCAACAGCAATGTGTTCTGAATAAAAGCTTCAACATTAGTAAAGATAATGTTGATGTTAAGAGAAGGGCAGTGTTTGTTGACCTATATTGTACATGATCTGAAACTCATCATCATAACAAATCCCAGTAGACAGTCAGAGGAAAACGGCCGGTAAATCCCTGTCATCAGCAGACACACAGCCTTATGACAGAACTTGTGAATTGCTGGCTATTCACACGTTATTGCGTTTTCCCTTGTGTACCACACCGTAAATGCTCTCTCGATAGAAATGATATAAAACCTGACAACACATAGCCCAAATGATGACATAGAATGTATATAGGCTGCAAAATTTATATTCCAAAAGCAAAAACATACAGTCACAATTGTTCAATTCAGTTTTAAAGTATCCATATATTGATTTATTCGCAATACTAATCAGAACTTATTACACCTGACGTCGAGTGCCAATCGTGGTGCACGAAAAAGAGAGAATTAATATAGTAAAATTCCGTACATCAAATTTGCATTTGCCCATAGAAACAGGACGATGGGCTGGTATACCTAATCATGATAGAATTTGTCCTTTGTGTTGTGATAGTGTTGGTGACGAGTATCATTATTTATTTTTTTGCAATTATGAATCAGTATGCCAAATTCGAAAATCATTAATTCCAAAGTATAATTTTACATATCCAAATATGGCAAAAATGAAAGGTTTATTTTCTCTGTGTAATGTTCGTGTTTTGTCAAATGTTAGTAGGTTTGTTGAAAAACTTGAAAAAATACTAAAGATGAAGAGTTAAGATTTGAAAAAGTAGTGATAATGTTGTGTTCCGCCATGTGAAAATTTTGCTTTGTATATGTGACCTCTTGTAACACACATATGTGTGTCTGAGTGTACAATAAAATCTGAAATCTGAATCTGAGAAATACCTGCAATTTCAAAAGACTGGTTCGTCTTTGTTATATTTTGGTGTAAATATATTAAACAAACAAATATACCTCTGTGTAACTTGTGGCTACTACCCGCGGTCTTCCCGTAGCAATATTGATGTAAAGGACTGGAGACTACCAGGTGTCTCCCAACTTGCTGTTGTTGTTGTAACTGTATACGAGTATCAACCTTGTGTGTTCAGGCTCTTACCTTGTGTGTTGACGCTATCGGTGTATAGTTTATTATTTAGTTAAAATGTTATCATCAATCATTTCATAGCTTCCGAGCGTTTACGGCGGTATGGCATTTAAATAAACTGCCGACGGACTAATTTGATAGATAGTATTAACAAAGTGGTACAGTGGCTACATGCAATGCGTGCATTCCTTTACCGATAGAAATCCAACAAGGAACGGATGTATTGATCAGGTCACCTTTCAAATGTAGGTGCAATTACTCCACGTTTGTAAAGTTAAGAATTGTGTTATTATTATTATACGTTCGAGGCAATCGCACTCTTCTGTTGTCAATCGCGTTGGCACACGATATATAGCGGATAATGAGAAACAAAGTATAAATTAGCTATCAACGACCATAAAAGCCAATATTTTCGCACGTGGAAATTTTCGCTTAGCCAACCTCAAAACTGTCCGCGTTGTGACAATTGTCGCGCTTCGGTCATGCTGTTTTGTACTCTGTACTTATAATATTGTTATAGTTTGAGTGGTGTTAAATATGTTTGCGTGTCGATATATTCGCGAAGATTTAATGTAAACGAAATAAGCGAACATTTCCACGCTGCGAACAATTCCACTTTTACAGTATACGATTATAATAACATTTTACGTAATTCAAGGTGATATGGTTTGGCACATCATCAAAATGGTTGTTCGAGTTCTGAGCAATCCACACAGTTTTCGAATATCATAAGACCAAAACTATTATGATATAAAAATAAATATAATATACATACATATATTCTATAATAAATGGTGAAGCGTGTATACATTTGTTATCCCATTAGGTAAGATATATCGTTACTGCAGTAACGATACGTGTCTTCAACAGTAGGAAAATACGTTGTTTTACTGCATTTGCTACAGTTTGTTTTGAATTATAAGGACACAGCTACACTCGTATCTATGTTCTGTATGTGTACTGTTAATCTGCTTTTGGATTGACCTTACATCACTCGACTTTACACTTTCAAGAGGAAACTTTTGCTCATTGAGTTATTCGCTTTTGACGATTACCAAAATGTGTGGAAATTATATCTAAGCTTTTTTAACGCTTAAATGTGTTTTAATGTTCCCCTCTTTTGTACACTACTCAAATAGGGGCTTTCAGAACCCCTGGTCTTATTCTGTTGAACTTGTTCAATGGTCGCCTTGTATATAATTGTGCCTCTAATTAAGCGATGTTTTGTTATCGTCATGGTTTTGTGATCGCTTCGGTGTTCTCGCGTTTTTCTTCGTGTGTTCTTTGTTGTGGTATCAATCTTATCTAAAATCGGTGACTTTACATCTGTGTTTGATGTTTATATGATGCAATTTTGATAACAGGTTCATTGAAAATAATCTGCATCCTTCTGTGACGTGAATATGGATTTTTTTTATATAATCATACATTTTTATTTGTGATTGAAAATTACTTATGTTCTCATTTTGAGGACATGACTTTTGCTTGGTTGAGACCTAGATTTTCATTATTCAATGAAGCATAAAACGCTCACTCTTCCGGAACACATTGTTATAATCGTTAATTTAAATGTTACCGAATGTATCCTTTGTTCATGTTTTGCCCTAAATTAAATCGATTTTTGAGTTCGAATTATGGATTTTTTGATGTTTTGATATTACTTGTTTTTCTTTTTCATTGTTAACAGGATATCACTATCACAGTGGCGTCGGAGCTTCCTTCCAGTGAAGTGGAGCTAATCGAGGATGATGACGACCACCATGTGGTCAACAAACAAGCATTCGTGGACGAACAGGAGTGGCATTTATATATGCATACAGAGTGTGTAAAACGTGACATAGTGATAGACCAGGCGGACATGAGTGTACGGCGCTCGGCCCTTTCCGTCAAGTGTCGAGCTGCCAGGAGGCCTGGTTATTTTGTATGGAATATATTTGTTGTAACAGTAAGTGTTTAAAAGAGCCTTGGTTATTTTAACCACTAGCTTCCAGTCCCAAAGATGTTATCAAAAACAGGCCCTGGTTTCATCAACGCTCCTTACCTTAAGGAAGCTCCTTAACTTAGAAACTTAGAAATTAGAATCAGACATCCAAGTCATCAAAATTATTGAATTTATTTTGTTTTGCTCTAAGCAAGCCAATATATTTGTAATGTATTATCTAAATATAGCTGCTTATTATTTAATGACTGCTAACAGAAGTAGTTATTCCTCCACAGAATTAATATCTGAAGCGATATTTTCGAAATATTAAAACATCATTGTGAAAATTCGTATACAATGTTCATCATCATCCGAACGAAAAAAACAAAATTATCAAAGTTAAGTTTGCACTTAACTAACATCAGCAGTGTACTTCGTAGGACAAGAGGCCGTTTTCATTTTTGTATGTTCTTGATCATATGGGTATTAAAAGACATACAAATTTTGTCAATATGTAAGCATAATGAGTTCATTGCCTGAAGACGAGATTGTTATTGGCCTCAAACATTTATGTGGATGTCTTTTATATCTAACAATATTTTATGTTACCTTTAAATAACTGTTCATTAAACTGTCGTTCATCAACTTCCATTTAAATAAAGATTTCTCCATATTGCTTAATAATTGTCAAAGGTTTTACGTAAACTATGATAGTGATCAGCGTTCAAAATGTATTTGGCGTATATTCATGTATCTGTCGTTTATAAAAGAAGTTACATCGCTCAAAATTTGTATAATATTCGGTTCTCGATTTGATAACTTAACGCTTACTTGGATGTGGGGGGTGTCGTCGATGAAGCAGAAGACGCTTACTCTTCAGGAACACCTGGTCTTATTCTCTTGTGCTTTAACGATACTCTCCATGTAAATATTTCTTTTGTTCCTATTTGGCCTCTAGTTTAATCGATTTTGTGTTCAGATTATGGTTTTGTTGACGCTTTGGTATTCTCTGATTGTTTTTATTCATTACATGAATACCTCGGCACCAACAGGAAGTCAACCAGGGTATACAGAATATACCCCTGGTAAAAAAAGGAACATTTTGGTGAATAGAATTAACAATGTGTTTGTTTGCTTTCAGTTTTTAATATGCAGTCTGGCATTCACGACATTTTCAGTGAATAACAACCTACCTCAAAATCGACTTCAGTTGTCTTTTACCCTCGTACTAACGGCTGTCGCCTTTAAGTCTGCTGTCAACTCAAGTCTTCCCAGGATATCGTATCTCACATATATGGTAAACACCCAGTGTCACACGACTTTATATAATTTAACTTCAACATTCTTACATTTTCTCAACATTTAGGATCTCTCTTGATAATAGTTTCATTTCATTCCAGACTGTACAGCATTTGTCGTCTATTAGGGTAGCCTTTTTTAGGAGATCTACCATGATCTTTTATTTTGATTATTGAATGTCAGCACAAACACCGCCTAAAGCAAATTAAACGATAATATATCGTTTCAATAGGTTTGGAAATAATAGTAAAAATAAAGGGAAGATCATTTCAAACTCTCAATACATACTTGTCATCTTTCTCATTATCCCGTGTAATTATAACATGTTGCCCAATAGTATGCCAATCCGTCTAATTAATGTTTATGTAATTGTACCAACATTCTAATCAGTGTATAAATATCCCCATATATAGTTAAAGTCTGTCCATTATACATACTTTGTTCCTGTTCAATATTTTACAATGTTCACTTTGCTTTTGTTTATTTTGACAGGACAAATATTTACTGATAGCGATGGTGATGCTCACGGCAGTTTGTGTGTGGCATGCCATAGTGTCAACATTAGCCACGCAGGAGAAACGCGACCGTATAGAAAGTGTCGTGCTCACAGTACTAGCAGCCATCTACATATTTTATAATATCGGATTCTTCATAGTTATATATGTATCGGTAAGTATAACATAGTTATATATGTATCAGTAAGTATAACATTGTTATATATAGGTATAACATAGTTATATATGCATCGGTAAGTATAACATAATTATATATGTATCGGTAAGTATAACACTGTTATATACGTATCAGTAAGTATAACGTTGTTATATATGTATCGGTAAGTATGACATCGTTATATATGTATCAGTAAGTATAACATAGGTATATATGTATCGGTAAATATAACATGGTTATATATGTATCGGTTAGTATAACATCGTTATATATGTATCGGCAAGTATAACATAAGTATATATGTATCAGTAAGTATAACATAGGTATATATGTATCAGTAAGTATAAAATAGTTATATATGTATCTATCGGTAAGTATAACATAGTAATATATGTATTAGTAAGTATAACATTGTGATTTGTAAAAAAAAAATATATGATGTTTTCATTAGACATTTATTATAAAAATGCACCAAAGTGTATTAAATTGATATTAATAAAGTATGCTTATTATTTAATTTGAAGTGGATGTTTGATATATTTCATTGTTTTATGCCTCACCTGACTTACGTTTTTGCCATGACATACCATCCATCATGTTTTTGTCATCTGTCCTATGGGATCCTGTGTATACCACACATGTCCTGACAGCCAATTCCCCTCGGGAAACAATTAGCTATGGAAACCATTTCTTGTACCGAAGGGTCCAAAAGAAGAAAATGAGCATAACTGTCAAAAGACAACACATTCAATATGGGTATTATAATTACCCAGAACAAATATAATAAAATGATTACGCACTTTAATTGCGTGAATTTATTTCAAAATCAAGATAATTCACTGAAGTTGTGATTGCTATACAATCACTAGTTCGGCATCAGTACTGTTTTGTATATTACACGCGCTTAAAGGCATCAATACACTGGGAAACGTTTTTTCATCACTTGTAGCGATCCAACAATCAAACTATTCATTGTTTGTGCACTGCGGAAAATTAATATAATTTCGAATTTAAATCTAGAAAGTGAAGTATTGGTTTTGAAAATGAAATAGATAGTGTAGTATTTACTTGAACCGTGATACCATTAAAAATAATCATCAAACTAGAGCAAAATATTGACATTTAGGGGAAATGTAAAGCTAAAAAAAGTAAAAGTCAAAAAATGTTTTGTTATTGATACATGATTATAGTATCGAATGCTTAGCACAATATGCATATTTATGAGTATCAGGTACGTTATTTTGAATGATATAGTATAACAGCAATACAGTTTATTAAGACATATCGCCAACAACATGTCTATATAAGTATAATGTAACAATGTATACCATAGTAATTCATCGACACAGTATTTGGTTTCATCATACGGAAATAATTTTTATACTTTACTTGAATTTTACTACTCTTAAGCATACACATGACAAATGTCGTAAACATGTGTGTTTCACAAGATAATTTGAGGTATTTAGTAACCATTAAAAGGACTATTTAAAAGTCAAAAAAAACATTACACCTCGTGTAGCTGGTCCCTTTTATATATACCCCTTACCACGTAATAATAATTCCATTCCATACTAATGTATGCCCTAAAAACGTGTTTGATACCACAGTAGGACCCTGCAGGTTAGTTATCTCCACAAAGCATCTGTGATTTTTTTTATAATTTACATTATTTCATGTTTTTAACCGTTATGATTGACCGAAAGTAACCAATACGTTATATTGTTAAACTTTGTGTACTTTATGCTGAGCTAGCAAGACCGATCATATGTAGGCCTCGCCTATACAATCTTGGCGACGTGAACACCACCAGTTAACTCATTTACCTAAGCTTATCCAGCTCCCGCCTGTACTTCTAGAACATTGTTTGCTTGGTATCTTATCACTTCATTAGTTGTTCAGTAAATATACTAGATTATTGTTGTTATAACCTTGTAATAAATGATACACAGATACAGATACATGATTTGTTAAACAAAGTTATAAGTTTTGCTTCACAAAATCAGCGTGTTTCTTTCAATAGTCTTAGTTCTGTTATATTCTTATGAGGATAACAATAAAATAAGGTGCGTGGCTACTGATGTGTTCGTCTGTCTTTGTTGGTTATCTCCTCCTTGGTTGACTAAATTGCTTTCAGTCTCCGATAACTTAGTTAACATCTTAACCAAGAACAGGAAAACACATGGTAAATTGTCTTACGTTGGTCAAGGCCCAGGCTTAATAGAATTAAGTAAAACGGAAACGTGCCTAATGTTTCTGTGTCTATTGCTTTCCACGTGTACTTTCACTTGAACTTTAAATGTTTACGATGTAAAAACCGAGTTAAAGTTTTCCACACAGATTATGCTATCTTAACTCTCAAATCAATGTTACATTTGACAATTAATTGTATTGCCTTTGCTCAGTTTCCGTAGTATTTTCCAAGAATATATTTATTTAACAATTTATTTCTGTAAATATTTGTATAGTAGATCTAATATACAAGTCTATCTTCTAAGCATTTTATGGGGAGGGCTATGACATCGTAGTTATAGATATTTGTGGGGTTTTTTAAAAGGACACATTATTTTCTCTCTCCCTTTTCCGCACCAAGTTTATTACTTTTTAAATGAATACATTTCTTAAATTGCTGATGTTTAAATATCATGTCTTAAAAGCTCACTGTTCTTACAAACGTGCCATTAACTTTTCGTCACCCTCACAACTATGGATTTTGAAGTTGATATTTTTTTGACATTATATATCAAAGAGCAGGTATAAATGTTTAACGATCCAATTTGTCACAAATATTTCTATCTTTCAGCCATGGAAAAAACGACGAGAAATGCAACAAAAAGACAGAGAATATCAGGTATTTGGTTTTATTCACATATTAATAAATTATAACGTCATTACTTTCTGAGAAAAAATCGCATTAATATGTAGAGGTCGGAAGTAAAAATGTAAAGGAACAACGGACAATGTGCATTAACCTAATTAAATATAATGGCAGTTAGACATAATAAGTGCAGAAGAAGAATTGATAAATTTACAAATTGACAAATTGTATTTACCCTTGTTGATTCTAAAACAAATCAAAGAACACACATTATGAAAAAATGATTAATGCAATTATTAAAAGAAGAAATAACTATAATAATAGGGCTGTCATATATAAGGTTATATTGTTGATTTCTTCATCGGATTTCTATACAACAAAACACATAAACCCGCTCATCCCTTAAGTAGTATTTGAACCCTACCAAATAAAAAGTATGCAAGATTAGTTTACATATGTAGGGTGCATGAGTATAACAATATCACATATTACAGTAGTGGTCGATGAGTTAACGCTAAGAAATCACGTTGCTAACCATTAGAGGGCTTCACCAGATAATACGACTAGTACGACTTTCATCAAGGCCGGGGTCTGATTCCCAGACCGTACGGGAAAAGGTATGAGGTCACCAGCCCGAACACGTGGGTTTTTTCGGGTTTTCCGGTTTCCTCCAATAATAAACTCTTTTGCACGCTAAGATCTGGGTTAACAAGAGTATGTTTGATAAGTTGGAAAACTTATTTAAATATTGTTGTAAAACTAATAAAGTTTGATATTATTACGACTGGGAGTATTGAAAACTCTTTAACACGTGAGGTATAAACCACCGATCGTGGTTATAATAAACATCGCTTACAAACTCTTTTGATAATTAATACTAGAATATTAAAAAGCAAATATTTGTTTCATATGTGAAGTATGTAGTTATACGGACAGGGCCAAAAAAAACTAATATAATTCTGTAAGCAATTATGTTTTAAAGTGAAAAGTCACTTTTCTATTGCATACGGGAATCAAAATTTATCCTACTATGTATATTTTTCGTCCTTTGCATTGGTAAAGAAGCACGTATATATCCGTATTACTGTACCGTGGTTTTTTGAAAAAGGAATTTACGTCGAATTTCTTTTGTGTAGGAATTAATTTTAGATTGTAGTCAAAAGGCCGGTAACTCAAAGTCAATCTGCATATTGCGAAGGAAAATTGTGTTGGCATGTGTTAGTATTGTAAGGATAAAAAGACAATGTCACTTTTGGCTGACAAATTCATTACGAAAACACAATTCATTGTTATCACATATTTGTATCTTTTAAATTGTTTCATTATATCTTGTTGTTTTCACGGCATGTGACGTATTGTTCAATTTTACATCACGTATACACAACTCTTCGATATTATATACAAGTAAAGAAATGACAATTGATCTAAATACTGGTAATATTTTGAAACCGTTATGCTTTACACGATTTAATACTCAAATACATCCTTCGGTGATACGGATACAGTTTATTACAATATATTCTCATTCTGTGTTACATTTACTTATACATTTTTAGTAAGCCAAGTTGGAGTGTATCACACTGTATTCTATAATTTGAAATGCCGCATCACATAACGTTATTCTGACGCCATGTTGTACTACACAACGTCATATCAAAGCTTTGCACTCCGCCTCAAAATAACATAACAATGGCTTTGAATCAATCGCTTAGATGACGTTGATTTAAATCAAGCTATTATGACGTCATTGCTGTCGCCATGTTGGACTTCGTTACGTCAACGCTTTGCATTCTGCATCAGATAACATGCATACTGGCTTTGGATCAATAGCTTAGATGATATTGATTTAAATCAAGCTTTTCTAGTAAGTAAGCACACACGGAAAAGAGGAGAACGTTAACCGACTATATCACAAAGAAATAGACACGTGTATATTTAAAATAAGTATCCTTAATGTAAATATAAGCATTGAACTGTAACCAGATGTAGTATACAGTCGATATGAATACAATTTGGGTGACAAATAAATAATCATGACATTCTATTTTTCTGTCACCAAAATTGTATTCATATCGACTGCATACTACATCTGGTAACAACTCAATGCTTAAATGAGCACATTTGGTAATTCTGCAGTGGATTCCTAATTATATGATAATCGTAATCAAGAAATTTTCAACCAGTCATGGTAATAAGGAAAAATCCGCACTTTTGTTTTAGTTTTTTGTTTCTCCTTCTATAATGAGATCGAATTCTCATGAAAGCAAACACTGCAATGAACGGAGCAAAATAAAGGCTTGGCGACCGTAGAGATTCACAATAAGTTGTAATATGTTGACAGGGGCAAAAGTTTCCTGATTGAAATCGTACGTTCTCAAGCATTTCAAAAGGGGATTTGCAGTCATTTCATTTCAATTTCATAGAAAGTATAGCGATTGCAATTATATTGCATGAAGCTCGCTAAGTATTCATGTAAAATCCGGATGTTACCGCTGAATTTTCATAGCACTATGAATGTTAAAAAAGAGTAATCACGCGTCATTTAAACGACTCTCATTTAACAAAATAAAATAAGAGAATACCGAAGCGTCAACATAATCATAATCCAAACTCAAAATCTAATAAACCAGGGGCAAAATTTGAACAAAGGAAAGGTTTACATGGAGACCCCTGCAAAAGTACAAGAGAATAAGACCAGGTGTTCCGGAAGAGTAAGCATCTTCTGCTTAGAAGTCGATCTATGACGTCAGAAGTAAACCTCATGTTACGTCTCGAGAACATTTGCTTCCATGCTAATATGAAAAGCATTTCTGCTGGTAATGGTCATATATGGGATGGCAGGGCAAATGAAAATATATGAATGGCTGTATTTTATTTTTTATTTTTATTTTGTTTTTTCTGTGTATGAATATACAAATAAAAACAACAAACACCATACCATAAAAACTCCACGATTACAGTTAATACATTCATTCATGTTGTAGACTTATGACGTAATAGATTAATCTTCCTGCGAGTTTTGTCACGTCGCTGCGGATAACTTGGAGATTAGCCTTGCGTCAAACTCTCACGTGACTATGGTTTTATCAAAATCATGGATATTCCACCAAAACTGTTTCAAAGACGGCACAAATGCAAAGGCAAAATAAATAGATTAATTATGTAAGGAAAAATAATTTGATCGAACAATTGATTTTGTAATTAATATGTAAATAGATGAATTGAACGGCGTTCTTTTTATTGTCCTGATTAAGACTGCATATTGATGGTATACATGTTAATCATAAAGAAAACTAAATCCATACAATATTGATGTGATCACGTTTTCTTCATGCATGCATGGGCATTTGAAAAAAAAAACAGAGAATAAAATCCGTTCAATCCCGATATAATATATGCAATTAAGAAAACAACTTATTTTTCAAAGTGGGCCGGTTGCTGATCTAGTTCCCGTTTTTTCCGTCAGCATAACCAGCATTTAACTCAATTAAAAAAAAACAATTGAAGTAAATAGGATTCCATGATCAAGGTAGGGTAATCTTTCCATATCGTGACGTCTACATCGCAGGGGTCGTTATATAAAACAAAAAAGAGGCTCTTAAATGGGTTGCAGTTTGGATATGGCTCATTCAACAGCAGGCGATATATATAAAAGCTAAATTATTTGTGTAGTCATTGGAAGAAACGAAATGTAAATGACTAACCATTTTATTTTATACCAAATACATAACCAATAGGCAGGAGATAAAAACCTCTACTATACTCTCTGTTCAATTCAAGAACAGTTAAACTCCGCTTACTCGAACTTTTGGGGACTTGATCAATAGTTCGAAGAAGACATGGTATTCGAGTAATCCATAGTCGGCTGAATATGTCCGAACTCGGAGGGACAGAACGAACTGTTTGCTGAATGAGGGGTTTTCGGGTAAACCGGATTCGAGTAAGTGGGGTTTAACTGTATTCATGAATGTCATAATAAGCACACGATGTAAACTGATAACGTTGTATTATATTGTAATTCGAAAACACGTTATACAACTCCTTAGACGGGGCTGTTGTGAATATTTTAGATCAAATACGGTGCATCAGATGAACTCGCCAGAAGCATGCTGCTGAGCGCGATGTTTCCGACACCCGTTAAAACACCGAATATACGGAACGATACCATTCCCGAATGAAATAAACTCTTCTTAACAAGGTAAGTAATTCATATATTGTTATGTTGAAAAACAATATTTTCGTCGTTTTGTACAGTATGAAATTTATTTAGCCATTGTGAAATTAAGTGATCAATTGAAATCAAATTAACATAAAAAAAATAATAATTATACAAATTAGGCTATTTCCATGCCATTATTAATGTCAATACATATATGTTAGTGAAAACAAAGAGAAAAAAATTCAGTGATCGGTTTGATTATTTTAGGAATTCAATGATTAACGGTACTAAGGTATTATAGTATAGCATATTTAACAAGCTAAGTCCATAGCATGTATGTCGCTCTTTTCTTTCTGTCCTAATTATACCAGAATGTTTGTCATATATAATGGTCAAAGCATGAACATAATAGCCATCCTGCATGTTGTAATTTTATTTGATTTTCTGCACTCATCGAAACAAAATATCTATGCGTTCTGGTCCCAAGATAATGAAACAATCTTAGACTTGAATTATGCCTAACCAATTACGTACGACGTCACTTTCTGTAACGTTAATCATGATTGGTTAGGTCAAAACGTAAGATAAATTTAGATTTCAGATTGTTTCTTGATCCTGGGGCTTGATATTGAAGTCTACTTGCATACACAATGTACACATAACAGTGGACGATTTGGTCTATAGAACAATGAAGTGTATGATAACAATGTGTAATTCCTGAGAATTCAAAACACAATTCCTCATTGTACGAGACAAAATATAAACCCCCTGCACACTTTGTTCCTTTCCTATTTTGATGGACCTTGTATACATATAAAAGTTTATAGTACGTAAACCATTCTGTACGTGTTGTCAATATCCCTCTCTGTATCGTTCTTGTTTCGATGTCTTTCACACATATATCATCCAAACATTATCATCCGTGTGAACTTTGTTGGTGGGCTGGAAAGTTTGCCAGCATGGTCTCTTATGACCAAAGTCATTGTGATGCTGGTACGTTAACCTTTCTGAGTTTGCCCTCTGTGGTCATATGGAGTCAGTGGACAGAGAAGACAATCGTATCGCCCTGTGTGCCCTTACTCCGTTGATGGACTGTTAGAGCTATCGTGTTTTTCGATATTATTGTTTTATAGGTCATGAACGTTATAAGCCGATTAAAAATAGGCGTTAGTCATTAAAAGGGCTTGCATTGCAACTAAATAAACAGGTATATATGTTTTATTCTACAAGAGATCTTAAAGCGATATCATATTGCAAAACAATTGATATGAATTACTTCCAAATTATTTCGATTTTAGTAGCAATAATTTCTTACCGCAAATGGCATATCGCACAAGTATGTATTGTTAAAAGTGACGCAAAGTTACAATAGGAACCAATGTCCCAAAAACATCTCATTTCACAAACCTCCAGGTTTCACAAACTTTCACATTTCACAAACATTGACATTTCACAAACATCACATGCCATACGCTTGCACATTTTTCACAACATCAACATGTGTATGTTACGTCATCTTTCACATACATCTACGTTTTACAAACACCACCATTTCACAAAAAAATCACCTTTGCAAATAGCAACGTTTCACAAACATTCATTTTTCACAAACATCCACTTTTCAAAAACATCATAGTTTAAAACATTCCCATTTCACAAGCATTCACATTTTACATTCGCTTGCGTTTTACAAGTATTCACATTTAAGTTGATGTTTCGTATACAATAACAAACAGTATTTTTAATGTTAATTTTCATTAATATCTTTCAATAGCAATTATACTTCAAAAATAATTTGTCAAGATATCGGGAAAATCAATTTTAACTAATAAACATTAACGATATCAATTCTGTTAGTATTTTCAAACTTTTAAACGTTTTACCTTTCACTCTGTTAACATCTCCGTTTTGTGAAACATAACACAACTAACAAAAACCTTAAAGCTTATTACTGTATGTTGAATTGGCTTTTATTTTACATTGCAGATAAGATGCTTGACAGTTATGTGAAGAAGCAAAGAATAAATAATAAATCAAATTTCTCGACTTGTTTTTACATATGTGTGTAGGAAACAAAGTTTTAATTTAGCAATGAAGAAGATGAAAACAAAAACTAAATAATATAAACCAAACATTGCAAACAGATACAATAATCAAATCATACATTTTAATGAAGATTTAATATTAAGTTAAAATTTTAGATTTTAATTAAAATTTGAACCATAAACAGAAAGAAAATTCTTACCATATCTGGCCCAATTCGTCAGGACTCAGGCCTCTATTGTTGTTAGGGTGTTAATAAAACGGACAACAAATGTTATTTTTTTTATTGGATTGTGTGGGAGAGGGGTCGATATTAGCAAATAATTTGATGCTTCTACATTGTACCTTGGGAATCAGGACAAATAACAAGTTAACTGTTTAGCTGTTAAAAAATGATAATCAATGCTCGTTAAATGTTTACGCCCATAACATAACCGATTAGAAATAATGAGCATATATCGCTATGGCTTATCAACTGAGTAATGTTTTAAGTAGCATATTTCTTTTACATGAACTTACAAACTTATTTATGTGAGTAAAAGGGTAAGACAATGATCGAACTAACCATTGTTTTCTTAGCAATACAATAACATGTTAGAGAAACTATTTATCAAAGAAATAAAAATTCTAGTGATGTTGGAAAATTATTGAGCCAAATATACAGAAATAAGAAAGGCTTTTTTCAAACATTGAAAGTCATACTTTCGGAATAATTGTTTAAAGATTTTGTAGTAGCAATTTTGTAACTGCATATTCCGGGCTTCAAAAAGCTAACACGTTTGACATCAACCAACCTATGAATTGCTGTTCATCAGAAATATGATATAAGGAAAACAAAGCTAACTTTTATTAAATGCATAGAATAAAATAAATTCAGTCATAAACCTGATGTAAGCTGAGGTAGTTAAAACTATATACATACAGATTATTGCTATGCAAATATATGACCGTTCACGTTCGAGATGGAGAGTGTTATGGTATTTACTTTGTACATATCACAATATCGCCCAATATTCTACCGTGTGTTGTCTTGCGTTCTGCTGTGGATAGTTCACTATGTTTTTTAAAATAAAATAAAACAATTTTTATTAATGTAATATTGCTGTGTTGGGTGTTAGTTTAATCTTGTGTCTCAAAATGATATTTCGCTTTACTGCAAGTCAACAATTTATATGCATAGTATTTGAAAAAATTCGGACAGGTAGAATTCACTCAAGATTTCCCGAAAAGTATCCTTTCGCAAAAAGTAGCACACTGTCTGTTTATGGATTGAGCTCCTCCTTCGGGACAAAATGAAGGGATTATGTAAGTTGCCTTAAGCTAAAAGTGCTCAATTATTTGATTTGTAATTCAAATATTTAGATGACTCTACCAAACCCAAAACCAATGTAACACATAGAGAACAAAGGAATAATATCGAATAAGAAAAGTGATTTGTTAAAAGACAGTTTCAATGTTTCAAAATATTGAAAGTGTATCAATAATAATATTCTTACCATGAATGCTCAGACATTCAAACAAGCTTGACATGTCCTATCGCAAATTGCTGATAGTTATTCATTTTAAATAATGGTCAGTTGTTGCGCTCGTTATTCAGATCAGCTGTAGGCAAAACAAATGGAATATTTTATTGATCCTTTTTATCAATTTTGATAATGTTTACCCAAATCTAACCATACAGCTTTTTACAGAACCCAACCCCACACCTTTCTACCTGAACCAAACCCCACATCTTTTTACCTGAACCCAACCCCGAATCGTTTTAACCGAACCTAACCACACACCTTTTACCCAAACCCAGCTCCATACCTCCTTATCCGAACGCAACCCACAGCTTTTAAACGGAACCCAACCCCACACATTTTTACCCGTACCTAACCCCACACCTTTTACTGGAACGCAACCCACACCGTTTAAACGGAACCCAACCCCACACATTTTTACCCGTACCTAACCTCACACCTTTTACTGGAACCCAACCCACACCTTTTAAACGGAACCCAACCCCACACATTTTTACTGGAACCCAACCCTACACCTTTTTACCCGTACCTAACCCCACACCTTTTACTGGAACCCAACCCTACACCTTTTACTGGAACCCAACCCCACACCTTTTACTGGAACCCAACCCCACACCTTTTACTGGAACCCAACCCCATACATTTTTACCCGTACCTAACCCCACACCTTTTACTGGAACCCAACCCCACACCTTTTACTGGAACCCAACCCCACACCTTTTACTGGAACCCAACCCTACACCTGTTTACTCGAATCTACCTCCAAACATGTTTACCCGAACACGACCATGTTTTGTTTGTTGCAGGATAATAACATGTACATATGTATAAAAGGGGATTATATTCAGCAATGTTTAACGACATTTTTATTGCAATTAATTTACTTTCCCCGCCTTCACAAAACAATTACAAGGTTGCTTTATTAAAATCCCACTTATTACAAAAACCATATTTAAGGGAGTCAATATAATAAGCAATCTATTAAACATATTGAAAAACCGGAGACGTAAAAAATCAAAAAAGTGGTATAATGTTAGTTTTCTGATTGAATGATTTTGGTTTGATGTCACTTAATGCTTCTTTATAACTCTTGAGTTCAGATCTGTGTGCGATGGATATATATAATCGTGCTTATGTTTGAAACGTTATTGTTATCAATAAACATATCACTTCATGCCATTCTGTAACAGCTTTTCATCTATCTATTTATATCTTGTTCATTGTTGTATTTTGTATTTACATGCCAAAATGAGCAATGTGTTGTCAGCATTCCTTTTTATATCGTGAATGTTTACTATTACTCATCCTTGAAATATATCTCGTCAAAGACGAAATTCTGTTTTCCTGATATAATGAGAATGATTCTGATGAATACATTCATACAACGAAATACACTGAATAATACAAATTGGCGGTAAATCATTATTTCATAATTACAAGTTAAGCACACGGCTTGAAAATTGTCGGAGTCAAGTCGATCGTTTCAATAAACCTCGATACAAGAAAAAGAACGTTTTGTAGTGGCCAGAGATACCTTCTGTTGTTACAAACAACATATTTTCCACTTGTGACAGGGATGATGATAAAATATAACTCGAATAGATGGTAGGCCTATTGCTATTTTATCGACTAGATGTCACAAAACCACTCCGCATCTCCTATGTGAAATATATCATATTTTTCCCTAGGTAAAAAATATCACCTTTGCTGATTTGATCAATCAGCTTACAAAACTAAAATTGGAAAAAACTTCAAGCTACCCATCAGGTCAATTGCTGGTTAGCTTAACGACAAAAATGCCTCATTTTACTGCTCAGAATTAACAGATCTGTTGTCCATTGTTGGACAAATTTTCTCCGGTAAAACAAGGCATTTAATACCGCAATTAGCTTTCAGTTGAAAGTGCTGTTATACTACGAAGGTCAGCACATTCTGTTTGGTCGGAGAAATCTTGAGTCAAACGGAACACGGAGTGTCACCATCGTCTTCAAGTCGCAAGTTAGGCTAAGCGATTTATAAAAAAAATATTTATAAGATAATTTAAGGCATCTCTGACAGTGATAATGATACAGTTTAACTTATATATGTGGCACTGATACTTTATCATCTGGATAACTTGTGACAAAACAACTTTGCATTCCCTTTGCTACCACCATTTTAGAATCTGTGGTTCTGTGGTTATTAACAATGCGTATTGATCGTATTTGATGACGGGACTTTTTAAAAATATGCTACATTATTACAGTAATATGATATACTTATTTAAAAATATGAAGTCAAATACATTATTCATTAACATAAGTGATCAAAAGAAGTTGGTGACGAGCATTCACATGATTTTGAAATATTTACAAAGATAACTATATTTTGTCACATCGAATTGTCTAGACTTGCTTGTGTCTAGTGTCAAAAGTATCCACACCAAGTATTGTCAGCTTGATTGGTCGTATTGCGTTCCCGGGTAGATTTTTGCAACAAAAATGTAATAACCAGAATATGTAATATTATCTTCGGTAATACGAAGTAAATTTCACTCGGGCAGGGCATTCGTGAAAAAATATCAAAATATAAGCCCCACTCGTGAAATATATTACGTATGTTAGATATCCTCTATTGCACGACGGTTCATTGTACATATCTACCACTCAATACATGTGCTTCACCATTGTGTTCGATGCCAGAGTGTACAAGAACCACTCAGAACACACGAATATATCTATACACACACATATGCAATATAGCCAAGGTCGAATGACGTCACTATTAATCAGAAAAACGTGCGCGTGGCCGCATACTAATTACATCTGCATTCCCGCGTATATAAAGTTGACATGATATTCAGTCTGTATAACATGCATGCAAATCCACCGTGTATTATCATTTCTATTGTACATGAGAGTTCGGCTAGAAATGATGACCGCCTTTACTGAGATACTGAGACTGTATACTGAGAGTATCTATTGATAGACCATTTGTCTCACTTAATGGTATTTATCATGCAAACGATACATTCAGATATGTTTAAAAATATGTACAATCCATGTGAAATTGGATATATATTCAATAAACAAAAGTAAACCGGTTGCATGGGATTAAGGTTGATTAAAAGATGTCGTTAAAGCAGAAGTGAAACATAATAAAATTAATGTATTTTTCGACATTTTGTCTTTGTCAGGAAGCTCTTCGACTAAATGCCAGGATGTAGACAAATATCCTTCACCTCAAGGAAAATCGTCACGAGAGCCCGCTCATACGCTATTGATGGGGGCACACAATAAGGGACTGGGAAACACAGTCAACCACACTCCGTTGTTACTGCAGTGTTTGGCAAACATCCAGCCCTTGTTCCTCTGATATTAGACTAAACGTGACGGGCAAACCACAGCACTCTCCCGAGGCGTGGACCAGTACCGAAGAGCATGGTTCGAGTCTGCAAACAACCACAGTTAACACTTGCAATGACCCGAGTGTGACAATCGAGGTTCAGGAAAGGGATATCTTGTCATCGGATAAACAAACAGCACTGTACAAATCTAAGTACCATGTTGGAAGGTCTGTTGCACCGACAGACGATTCACACCGAAATCGTTCCGATCGAGATAAGTGTGGGTTTGTTGTTTCAGCAAATTGTCTGCACGCCACATCATGTACATAGCACTTTAATATCAAGTGCACAATAAGTATATATATCAACATCATAATAGGCCTTGACATGGTGACTTGTGTATCAGACGAGACGAGCACTGAACCGTCGTATTGAAAACAACATCACTGGTATTCTGACGACAAATGGTCGTCTAGAGGCTGCAAATGACGGTTATATAACATATGTTGAGAAAGACGTCTTAATAATCTTATCAACTTAAATGTTTTTAAGTGTCATAAACACTCCAATACACTTATATTGTAAGCACGAGTAAAACTGATAAAGGTTTTGAGCGTTTATATTAATTCACATTCTTGATTAAAAACATTTGTCCCTTAGCAATAAAATGTAGCTTTGTCTTGAAAATAACACTCAGTAGTTAAAATGGCACTTTAATATTTAAGTATACATATGTATTTAGAAAATTGAAAGTCTGCCGTTCAAAAAAAAGACAATCTCAAACAAATTGAAATGTGGAGCCAAAATGAACTACCAACATATAATGACATTGCGTCATATGAATTGGATTAGCTAAAAAAGTAAGTTTAAGCTAAATCATGCAAAACAGGCGCTGAAATCAAACTCAACTATTGAATAAATTTGCATATACTCAGGTAACCAAAGTAACTAAATCTGATTAGTGAAAGAATAGATAAAAGATAAGATAATTCTTCTATACCCGCTAAATCCTCAACTTCTAATTTCCAAATACGATATGTGACATATCCTGCTCAATCTGGAGAAAGTCTCAAAAGTTATATCTCTAATCTGAATTTATATTCATAAAAATTAATTCCCTTCGCTTGAAAAACTAAATTGATTTTATGGATTTATGTATTATTGATATTATAGAAATATACTTTGAGTACTAGTACATCTTTGAGGGAGTCTTTGACAACATAACACACATTGTTCCACCACGGAAATAGTGATACAACGAGAGGAAACTTAAATTCATATTTCTCCAAAACGAGGCAATACATTAACCTGCCCGACCACGTTAGTTTTTCTCCGGGTACTCCGGTTTCCTCCCACAATAAGACCCCTCGCGCGCTAAAATCCGGGTCAACAAGAGTGATTAATATAAGTTGGATAACTTTTTTCATAATTGTTGTAAAATAAATGAAGTTCGTATTTAGGCAAATGATAGATTTTTAAGCAAAACAAAAACAAACAACACCGTTCCTAAAACGCAATAGGTTAGCCTACTTCCCTTCGTTAACGTATTTTGCTCTCGGTAAAAATCGAGAAGCAGTGACACTTTCTGTGGTATTTTCTTTGACGGTCTCCACCACATTAAGCAAAAGGCGATGTTAAAGAAAACAACTTTCATAAATATGGATGGTATCACGAAACAATGTGAATAAAGCACAACATTTAAATAGTTATTATTCAAATTTAAGTTCGGACAGCTTTGTGGATGATTAAGGCTTTTTTATTGACAATTATTTTATTAATGCCACAACCATGGGCGTTTTTAACAGGTAAACACGTTTATATAAACAAATTTACTATTGTTGTAGCATATGCTATGTTTAATTCTATGAAGTTTTATGCCACCACACATGTGTATTTTCTCAGAACTTAATTAGGGCAACATCACACATATTCAGCTTGAATATTTCAAAATCGAACTATCGGTATTAAAACATTTACTTTCGATGACAATAAGTCTAGATATTGTACAGAAGGGTCAAACAAAACAAAACAAAACAGCTCTCATTTTTAACTGAAAAGTTTTGCAATTCCGATGCGTTTTTTAATAATGAAATGTTTTTCAATATAAATTCATCCAATAAACATAATTACTTTTCCGACACGAGATTGCTACCACAACCAAGTTCAAATACTCATCCCTTTGTATCATTGCTGGCGTCTCGAATTTTCGTTTTCCGAATATAAAATATAATGGCATTACGTTTCCAGGTTGCATGACAGCAACTGACATAAAATATTAGGACATCGGTAATTCTAAAGGTACAAAATATTTGCAAACCAAATTGTTTCTGATATATCGTAATTAACAGTTGCTATGCTAACTGACGATAAACATCTTATAAAATGATATTTAAACATTTAATAATACCTTTCATCTCCTTTTTAAAACAATATACCTATAATTGTAAACACAAAACACATTGCCATTCGTCTCTAGTTGGCGCTGGTTTATCACACCCAACAATGAATGTGATATTGAAGATGAATAGTCGGACCTCATTAATCCAAAGTTTAACTTTACAGTTATAAGATAAACACATCATCTTGACATGACACGGCATTCCTTTCTTGATTATTAAAGTAAGAATGAATACCAAGGGAAGGCAACTGTATAAAAACAAAACCCAGTACAGTGGAGCATCAATGTTTAAGGTGTAATGCCATGATCTTTAACTTTTATCTATATAAACGTGACCGAAAACAAAGATTTGATTGCTTGTTTCATCGTTTTACGTCCTATTAACAGCTAAGGTAATTAATTCGTATTTTGTATCTTTTCTTTGTTATTTTTGTGGCGACTTATTTCGCGTTTTAATAATGAAAGACTCTTTCGCAGAGATTTAATTTCGCGATTGATACGGTCGTAATTGCTTTTTACAGTACAGTACAATGCTCTTACAGTGGGCATACCTCTGATTGAAATTATGTTGTGATTACTTTTCGCGGACTTTAATCACTCGCAAATTACGCGAAAAGTATTCAAACGAAAACATTAGTTGATTAACAGTAACAATGACAACAAATATGAAGGAAATAAGAAGACTATACTACTATTACTGGAATAATAAGTATATGAATAAATAAGAACATGAAGTTTTTTCTTACTAACAACGCACGCGATGAATTATTGTGGTTCGACTGTAATGCATAACAAATACCTATATTTTAGCTCAGGGATTAACTTAAGGTAAATCAAGTCTGCTCCTATCAAAATGATAAATAAAACAGAACTTCATAACATATATCCCCTTATTCCTGTACAACAGCTGTTTTTACACATACATTAATCTCACAGTGACGTCGTACTACACCAATCATAAAGCATTTTGATACATTATCATCATTTTGAACCAGTCAATGTTCTAAATGTTGTATTTAATTTTTCTGACAAGGTGTTTACAACGGTATGGTTTTATGTTTGTTGTTAAAGGATATAAGTATGATTGTTTTGTAATTAATATCTTTTCGCGAGAAGCAATTTCCTTGTTGGAAAACACAAGATATTCAATGCAGAAACATGTTGCTTACCATATCTATGTATAAGGATATCAGGACCATTCAAGTACCTGCGTAGCAAATTTAATTGGTCTTGATTTCCATGATTTCAATTGAATATTACAGAAAAATCGGTCGAAATGTTCTGGATTTCTATTGAACATTACATAAAAATTGCATCATTTACAGAAAAAGAAGAATATTGAAATAATCATTCATTTAAAAAATGGAAGCTATGAGTCTTTCCTTGCTGTTATGTCAGCATTTGGCATGTTATTGTTTTTCCCATTCAGGTTTATTATTAATGTATTGATACGAAAAACACCTGATATTGCTTAACAACTAACATCAGGTATTAAATAAATGACAATTCTCTCTAAAGACTAAATTCTATAAAGTCATGAACTTTGCAAATTTAAAATGCAATTCAGTACCTTATTTCAAACCAATGTGCTTACAATGTTGTTGTATCCTTTTCGAAACGAACAAAAAGCAATATAATGTATTTTTCACAAATCTGAGATTAGAAAGTATGCTTTCTGTTTAATACCTTTATGTAATGGTTAATTAATTGTTTGGTTATTCAGTTTAGATAGCAACCGAAATGGAGGATAGCATGAAGATACAATGTATCAATGTTTAAATAAATATAATTCTGTCCTTCATGGTGTACTTAGTTTGCATTCATCCTTTTAATATCTTTTCATTTTATTTGATTAATCTATGTCCATTGCAAATCTATTTAAAGCCGATAACATGATGTCTATTCCGAATACATCGTACATATAATGTGGAAGAGAAAACATGATCCAAATAGATACATACTTGTTTTATATATTGATTTTTTCCCATGACATTGATTGCAATATCTGTTGAGATGTTTTGTTTCTTAAAAATCAGTACCCATTCCATAACATTATGAATTATTGAATCATTTGTAAATTATTTCATTTTTCAAACTAGTGTTATGATCGTTCGCTATAATCCAGATCGTTTGATTATCGCCATAAGAATTGATGACATTTTTCGCAGAATTCGTCAAAGTCACATGTTCCAAAAAATATTTATTTATTACATTGGTAAAAAGATCATTCATTAAATGAATGAAACTGTATGCTAGTGTAAAGATTCTTTCATTCGAGGTCTAAAATGTTATTAAATGGCATTTCCATGAAGAGTTACATTTTCCCATCCTATTATATGAAATGTATTGTGTAAGTTTCTAAAGTCTATCTTTCTTAACGGAAGTTGGACAAGCCATGAGTAGCATATTAACTTGCTAGCGCATGCCCACTTATGTGTGCGTCCCTCCAATAAAGGGAGATAATTTGTGTCAGAGTGCATGTGTGATTAGGTCTGAAGTGTTTAACTGTGGTGTGATATGGATTGTAAATACTATGTTTAAAACGTTGTGTTATTGTAATGTTGGTATTTGATTACAGACATGAACTTTTATTACTGTATGTGATTTTTATTCACAATGTATATTGGTCGATATCGTTGACTATATAGATGGTTTCCTGTTAGGTTTTTGCTAAATTATTATTGGAAAAATAGAAAGAAATCCGATTGTTTTATACTTTCATCAAAGTGATGAGCTCTCCAACCATATAGATGGTTTCCTGTTAGGTTTTTGCTAAATTATTATTGGAAAAGTAGAAAGAAATCCGATGGTTTTATACTCTCATCAAAGTGATGAGCTCTCAAACCACTTGTCTAAATGATAAGTGCAAATGTAACTTTAAAGTTTTAGTTGTAAGCATGCGCAAGCTTATACATTGAACATGTGCACGCAACCTTTCAGACATTTATTCGTTCAAAACAATTCGAGAAATTATCTATTATAGCGTCTCTGACGAAGCGCATGTAAACGTTTCCATTCATATTATTGATAACCTGTCTTATTTTTGAGCTCAGAAATGGGAAAGCAGTGTGCAGCAATAAGGTGTTACAGAGATATGTAAAAAATTTGTTAGCACAATCAACTCTCAAGAAGCTATATAGTTCTTCGGAAAGCGTTGTGCCTATGAAAAACTCCGCTCTCACTACAAATCAACATTATTTACGTCGTAACTTAATAGTAAGTTTATAGTTGTTTTATAAGTAAGTGCTATATACACATGGATCACCCACGTTTATTATGGATATCAAGTGCGTGTGTTAAATCAAAAATGCATCTATATGCATACATATAGCATTGGTGCGCAAACTTTTTAGGGTATATATTAGTGGCTGGATAGAATGTTTGTTATAAAAAAAATATTCAGAGAATACCAAAGCGTCAATAAATCACAATCCGAACTAAAGGCAAAATATGAACAAAAGGGAAAGATTTACACGGGGACTCTCGTAAAAAAAGTACATGAGAATAAGACCGGGTGTTCCGGAAGAGTAAGCGTCTTCTGCTTCATCGACGACACCCGCCATGTAAACATCAAGTTACTATACTTGATACTATACATGGATACAGAACTATTTACAGACAATAAATAGCAATGTACTGATCGTTATATCAATCCACGATGTAAACCAATAAAACGAAGCCTATAACATCAGAGTATGTTCTTCAGATATTCCCAAAAATATAAACTATAAAAATCTAAATTCAATAGGCGTTATTATAGAATATAACTGGCTATTTTACCAGCAACGGATGTGACAGTTTTTTTGTGGTTGGGTATCGGGGTAGGTTCGCTCGGGTCCTGTTGTCTTACGGAGTCCTTTTTCACGAAGTTAACAATGCATTTAACAGAAGGTTCATTGTCACAGGAGTTGTATACACACTCACAATTGATAAACGATATATGTATGTTTCTTTACAATAGTACTCATAGATACGTAGCATAGTTATTATAGGGCGCATTTATGTTTACATCACAATGCAAATTTGATGTTTTCTTTCCAAAGTTGGTGTATTGTCTATTGTAGATGAATAGCTATCACATATTTAACTCAAGTGAGAAGTAAAACCACCAACACTGCATTTTAATAAATTATATGTGTCAATTACTCGTTAATCTGCAGGATATGAATGATTGGGTCCATACGACGAATATTAGATACTGCTATCCAAGATGTTCGTTATACGAATAATTCATGATAAGTTTATATTAACGGTGTATGAGAGTAAATAGATATTAAAGAACAGATGGCCCGTAATGATAGCTAAACCGAAAGTAGAGAGCAGAAAATTAATTCACTTTCTAAACTTCACGTTTCGTCCTAAAATGTCGATATCTTTATATAAATAAGTGTAAAAAACCCACTTTATCTTATTAGTCTTATCGTCTACAACATCGTAAAAGTCTATGATAAATAGATGAGACAACAGGGGACTTTTAAATATCAATAAGGACTCATCCATCGCCCTTTTAGATCGTCAGTATAATGTGAGAGGGCGGGTTGTTTTGCTGGGGGGCCTTCCGTAGTATAATTCGCAAGTTCGCAAGAAGTCGTACACAAACATACCACGGCTTCCCAAATGCAAACGTATTCATTACAGATTGCATGCACCGGAAGGCGGTGCTTAAATGACCCTAGCTGTTAATAGGACGTAATACAAATCAAACCAAGCCCATAAACATATAGGTAAGGCGTTCAAGCACAGACCCAAAGTGTTGGCGAATAGAAAAGGTATGGGTAAATGCATTACATGTGTTACTCATAATAAGACAATGCTTGCCTGTTTTAAAATGCGTTTTCTAATGTAATGCTTAGAGGTGGCATTTAAAGACTGCTGACGCTGCTTCGTGGATTGACATAGCATCCGCAATATAAACGCTAGAGAAAAAATGTGGTATTGAAAGAAAGTTAGTTGATTGTACAAGTCTAGACTTTCAACGTTGTGTAAGGAGTGCATTTCTTTTAAATCAAACAGCCGTAACACTATGAATCAAACTGCTTTCTCTATGGTTTAGATGATTTAGATTTCTCAGTATACGATGAATGTCTTAAGCACATTTCTAAGATATATGTAAAACACGTATTAGATATTTACATTACCAATACATTGCTATATACTCTTACTTCTGTTATTTAAGAACATAATTATATTGATACCTTATGATGCAATAATACACACGTTATTTGTGACAGTTGTGATAAAATGTATGCAAACACTCTTCCGTCTTTCATTAAAATCAGCCATGTCTATCCTGTGTTATGTGTTTACATTATTTCCTAAGGAAGCTGCGGTTGAGGATAAAATGCCAAACGCACGCAAACCTACGTGGAAGATACATGGTCCGTAGCCTGTGGATGAATAAAACAAGTCAGCAAGTAACATCACATACACATATTCCGAATGTAAAGCACTATATGACTTTCACCAAATTTATGAGTTGCTGCATATCTATATCCTTAATGCCCAGGAATTTCGCTCACCTTCGTTCTTTCAACCCTGGAATATGTCATAGCAAAACTGAAAGCTCCGTGTGAGGTACTTTGTTGATGAGGCAAGAGGGCTGGTGAGACCCTTTGATATACATCAAAAGAAAGTCATGGTGATATAACGGTAACGGCTCCTTTTCAATCTTCAAAAGATAGGCATCAGCCAAGCGATTTGTCAGTTATTTTTTCAAATGTCCGTGCCTCTAACCTTGCAATGACTTACTCCAGGGGTGTAGAGAGCGTAGGTGAGGGTTATCCCTGGATATAGAGGATATCAAATGTGGGACGTATATACAAAATTCAGGAAGTACCGTGAAATATATGGCACATGTATATTTCTATAATCTGCTGTCAAAGTGAGGAGTACAGTACAGCGTCAGCTTATCAGTAAACACGAAGTCCTCAAAGTGAGAACCAAGTCATCCTTGTCAATCACAATATAAGTGAGCACACTTATAAGCTTGAGAACCAAGTCATCCTTGTCAATCACAATATAAGTGAGCACACTTATAGGCTTGAGAACCAAGTCATCCTTGTCAATCACAATATAAGTGAACACACTTATAGGCTTGAGAACCAAGTCATCCTTGTCAATCACAATATAAGTGAACACACTTATAGGCTTGAGAACCAAGTCATCCTTGTCAATCACAATATAAGTGAGCACACTTATAAGCTTGAGAACCAAGTCATCCTTGTCAATCACAATATAAGAGAGCACACTTATAAGCTTGAGAACCAAGTCATCCTTGTCAATCACAATATAAGAGAGCACACTTATAGGCTTGAGAACCAAGTCATCCTTGTCAATCACAATATAAGAGAGCACACTTATTGGCTTGAGAACCAAGTCATCCTTGTCAATCACAATATAAGTGAGCACACTTATAGGCTTGAGAACCAAGTCATCCTTGTCAATCACAATATAAGTGAGCACACTTATAAGCTTGAGAACCAAGTCATCCTTGTCAATCACAATATAAGTGAGCACACTTATAGGCTTGAGAACCAAGTCATCCTTGTCAATCACAATATAAGTGAGCACACTTATAGGCTTGAGAACCAAGTCATCCTTGTCAATCACAATATAAGTGAGCACACTTATAAGCTTGAGAACCAAGTCATCCTTGTCAATCACAATATAAGTGAGCACACTTATAGGCTTGAGAACCAAGTCATCCTTGTCAATCACAATATAAGTGAGCACACTTATAGGCTTGAGAACCAAGTCATCCTTGTCAATCACAATAAAAGTGAGCACACTTATAAGCTTGAGAACCAAGTCATCCTTGTCAATCACAATATAAGTGAGCACACTTATAAGCTTGAGAACCAAGTCATCCTTGTCAATCACAATATAAGTGAGCACACTTATAGGCTTGAGAACCAAGTCATCCTTGTCAATCACAATAAAAGTGAGCACACTTATAAGCTTTAGAACCAAGTCATCCTTGTCAATCACAATATAAGTGAACACACTTATAAGCTTGAGAACCAAGTCATCCTTGTCAATCACAATATAAGTGAACACACTTATAAGCTTGAGAACCAAGTCATCCTTGTCAATCACAATATAAGTGAGCACACTTATAGGCTTGAGAACCAAGTCATCCTTGCCAATCACAATATAAGTGAGCACACTTATAGGCTTGAGAACCAAGTCATCCTTGTCAATCACAATATAAGTGAGCACACTTATAAGCTTGAGAACCAAGTCATCCTTGTCAACCACAATATAAGTGAGCACACTTATAAGCTTGAGAACCAAGTCATCCTTGTCAACCACAATATAAGTGAGCACACTTATAAGCTTGAGAACCAAGTCATCCTTGTCAATCACAATGTAAGTGAGCACACTTATAAGCTCAAACAAAGATACAAAATATTTCCCAATGAGACCAATATGGCGACCATAAAACTTGCCCATAGTTCTGATCAACCTGCATATCTCGGTTAAAGTGAGAAGTACGGTACAGCGTCAGGACATGAAGTCAAAACAGGTTTCATTTTTGTGATCTAGAGTCAGTCTAATGTTAAATATACCTTCACAAACAGCATTTAACGTCAAACATAAATGTTCATCTGATTACACCTATGACTAAGCTAAGATTGAAAACGCCATGAATTTCTGAGTGAATTATAACATCCTACTGTGACCAACAGTAACGGTTTATGGCTATGGCTGGCAGTAGGATTACGAAACAAAACTTTGAGTTTGTGGAATGAACATGACCTTTCTTGATAGTAACTTCCCTGCTTTAAAACGTACTGTTTGACATGTTGCAGATACAGGGTTAATATACATCATGGCTTTCGATAACTAGTAAAAATTGTATTTGGTTGTAAAACATGGCACATTTATCACTGATTAATGGAGTTAATTAATCAATAGCATACTACATAAGAGATGACGTAGCACACACATGTGTTGCACCTTTTAAATTTAGTTATAGATACAATTTGCCGAAAAAATGAATTAAACTTTTATTGAATTAAAATTAAACATACATATATGCTAGCATAGCAAGTGTCCTACGAGGATATACGCTAACATAACATGGTCTAAAACATAAATTAGTTTTAAAAGAATATATGACGACATTTTGAATCCAAATTTGTCGGTAAGGGCAATCCCCGATAGTATTTTATTAGCGAATCAAATTACGCAGAATTACATGTTAGGAAGATAACATACTTTCCGTATAAGACTCGTATTTATTGTCGGGCGGTATAAGTCGCGATTAACAGTCAGGATGTTGGATCTGTATCGCGGCATATACCGCAATAAGCACAATAAGGGTTTAATGCATATTTAAGTACAGTTCGATGCAATAATTGGATATGAATGAAATGTTTTTCACAAAATTTTATTTTATAAAAAGTTTATTTTGATCTCCAAAGTCTATCTGTTGTTATGGAAACACTAGTGATAGAGTTTGGATGGAAAACTCGGGTTTAAAAGGCAAACCCGATATACTTCAAAACTCGTTGCATAGCCAAAATCGCGGTATCAAAAGAATTCCAAAAGTACTGATTAAGTTTGTTTCTCTATAAATGAGGTAAAAGTTTAAATGTCTTTTGATCTGACTGGGTTCCAAAGCCTGAGCACCAGATAAAAAAAAATCTGTGCTTCGGAACAATAACATTCAGTTCCGTAATATCAAGTATATCTTCTGTGTTCATTTTGAAAGAAAGTTTGATACTATTGATAGTTGAGACAGAGAAGGAATACGCTTACTTGGATACATTCTTCTTGCATGGCGTATAAGTATAAGTAGGCACAGACCCAGGAATACATTTTAACAAACTTGCCAAGAGACCTTGTTGCGAACCTAATAAATCAGTTCTGTTATTTGTTTGTTTTAAAATCATGAAGTTTTCAGACATCAGTCAGTCTCACCTCTAAGGAGGCAAACGGAACATCCACACATGAACATTTAAATGGTATTATCTTTTAAGACATCAATTAAAACTTGCTTTTATATCAAATCAATTAGCCGACGAACATATCTCGTATCTCACACTGCCAGAATCTTACCATTCTTCCCCCAAGTTTGTTGCTGTAAGCGCCGGTCAATGCAGGGCGAGCGATCTGGCGTTCATAGGGCGGTTCCCCGGAGCAGTAGTTGTCACAATCGAGTAGCATGCCCAGTTACCTGGTACCGCCGGCTTACTTGCCGTTGTTCAAATCGAGCAGCACCATAAAGACAAAGCTATTGATAAATAATTTCACGTATATTTTTTACATTTGCACTGCAACCAACTATGTAAACATTACAAGCAATAACGTCTTTCATAAAAGTATATTTACATTCTGATTGTTTCTTCTCTTTATGGAAATACCACCTGAAAACAACAAACACTAGACCATGAATACAGCATGAATATAGAATGAATACATTCATTCACTAGAATTACTTCTGACGTAATATATTGATCTTACTCAATGCGAGTCTTGCCACTCCGCTTCGGATAACATGGAAAACATCCCAGCGTCAAACGCTCAGATGGTTACGGTTAATTATTGGCGCCAATTTGATTCAAATCAGGTCTGGTCTGCCAACCGAAAAAATGATTTGTATAGCATACGATATCAGAACGTGAGATAAAATATAAACTGTATCGATTTAAAATAAAAACCTGTAAAATATATCGACAAAAAGTGTTAAAGTGACTTCAGAGAAAACTATTTGTTCATCTCGACTTGAAAGATAAACATAACACGTTAGCGCACACTGCAGTTTCTTTAAACGTTTATGAAAAATAATTCTAAACCAATAATGATTTCTACATTATTGATTCAATTCAGGATTGAATGTCTATTTTGTTGCTTGCATCGGCTGATGAAGTCAAGTGCACCTCGCGCAAATGAAGTGAACTGTGACGTTCACTTGACTTCATCAGCCGATGCAAGCAACAAAATAGGCATCCAATCCTTATATTTACGTTTACTATTTTAAATTTCCCGTCCGGCATTTTATTTTGTAATTTAAGCTATGGTGTCACAGGGTGCTTCACTTTTGTTTCATTGTTGCACACTTATCGTCATGTATGTTTCATAAAGAAGTTTATGAAAAATAGTGCTATTAGAACATTTAATTGAATTTGATCCTTTTCATTATTTTAAATTTTTACCTGCAAACCTGTCGTAACTGAATTTTGAATTTCGCTTTGTGACAGTAATATCTCAAAAGCTTTATATATTTAAAGGCCCAATATACGTAACTTTCGGCAAAACTTTAAGATTTAGATAAGATTAAATGATATCAACACTATTCAAGATGAATTCTTACGCGGTTACAGTTGAAACACGCTATTTGTAAACACGCGTCCATTTTGAACTGTCTTCTAACTTCGGTTTGTTGGTGAAGTGGGCCCCACCTGAATTATTTTCAGTTCTTTGGATTTTTTTTTTTTTGTCAAGAGTTTCTTGTTAGTTACCCAGCAGGTTTACTTCGTTTTAAACTTATTTTGCATGGTTATCAACTGGATTTTTTTCGTAATTTTTCAGAATCCCGAAAATTTCCTGAAGTTGCGTATATTGGGCCTTTAAGTACATCCGTTCCATATACCTAACCTTTGACACTATTACACGTATTTCATTTTATTCATTGTTGTTGGATTAACTCATGCAATCTTTATGTCCATTTAATTACCTTTTGAATTAGTTGAATTATATAACTGGTCCTTCCCGCTATGGCACTTAAGTACCGGACAAAGGAAATCTTACCTGTCCGAGTACTGACAGTCATAAAGAGTTATAAACGTCAGCTGTTAATCTATTATGCATGTCTCATTTTTTGTAATAAGTTAGGATCTAGAGCTCGGAGTGCACGGGTCGATTTTCGGAAACTACGGAAATCGCCTGCCGACTTTTAGAAACAGTAATCTAATAAATCTTATATTGGACCATATTTCAACATCTTGGATTTGATACTTTAAAAATTATCATTATTACAAATCCCATTGTGATATATGTACAATTGTAATACGCGAAACAGACAATCGCTTGTTTCATTCATCACTAAGCAACAATAACAACTTTGAAGTCCAGAGACAAGATTTTTATTTTTTCGGTTTTGATATGTGCTTTAAGCATACCCCTCGAACTTTTATTTTAATTACGATTTGATTAAAGTAACTTTCCAGTAAGAAATAAATGACGAGAATGTTTTTAGAGCGATTTGCATTGTATTGCAGTAAACATAACGACGTCGTGATTTGATCACAGCTGAAGCGAGTAAAAAAAGGAAGAGAATACCAAAGCGTCAACAAAACCATAATCCGAACTCAAAATTGATTAAACGAGGGGCAAAATAGGAACAAATGAAAGATTTACATGGACATTCTCGTAAAAGCACAATAGAATAAGACCAGGTGTTCCGGAAGAGTAAGCGTCTTCTGCTTCATCGACGACACCCGCCATATAAATCTTGGTCACATCGAAGTAAGCATCAATCCTCAAAATGAGAACCGAGTCATCATTGTCATCACAACAAGTAAACACACTAACAAGCAAATTCAAAAACGTCCATCTTCATATCACAAAAAGATACAGAATATTTCTCGAAGAGATCAAGATGGAGACCATAAAACTTGCCCATAGTCTTCATCAACCTGCATCTCTCGAATCCCAGTGCCGTTAGTTTGTTTGCAGCAGTTGATATCTATCGCGAAAATTGCGATATTCAGAGCAAGCCCTAGTAGAATAACGAATCAACTGGGACATGTAAACACCATAGGATGGAGATTCAGTGTTGTTACTATCAAGAAAGGGAAAGTTCACGATCGGAAAATCGAAATCGTCACGTTTATCATGTACCTTAGTAGTAAGTTGCCCATGTTGGTCATAGTTTAAATAAAGTAGTCGGAAGTCAGTAATTAGGCCTAAGCATATTGAAAACGTCTCATTAAAGGCCCAATATACGTAACTTTCGGCAAAACTTGAAGTGAAAATCAAGCCTAATGCCTTTTTATTTTTATAGATTTTGTCAAGATTAACTGATATCAGCAATACTCAAGATGAATTCTTACGCGGTTACCGGTACAGAACAGTTGTAACTCGGTATTTGTAAACACGCGTCCATTTTGAACTGTCTTCTAACGTCGGTTTGTTATTTTCAATTCTTTGGATTTTTCTGTCAAGAGTTTCTTGTTAGTTATCGCACAGGTTACTTCGTTTCATGCTTATTTTTGCATGGTTATCAACTGGATTTTTTTTCAGAATTTTTCAGAATTACGAAGAATTTACTGAAGTTACGTATATTGGGCCTTTAACAATGGAATATATTAGGCATAACTTATTGACGAAAGTATGATGAATGAGATAGGTGACATATAATCAACCGAAATTATAGTGATTTGACGATTTTAAATTTGGGCCATAAGAGACAGACCCAACCTAAAACTGCAAGCTTTTAAGGTGGGCACACGGTACGGTTTTGTATGGACAAGATCACAGATGCCTGGGGATGTGTTACATCTAGTTTTGGACAAAAAACTAATGTTTAACAGTATTTTGCTACACCTTTTGAGGTTTACACTAATTTGAGATAAAAATGTCACCCTAACCTAAACTCCTCGGAAGTATACAATTATTCTAGTCTGACAATGGCGTAGCTAGGTGTGTTTTGAAGTGTACGTAGATGTAGTACCGAAGACAGTACCCGAAGCGCTTGGATGAAGTGGGTACGGGGGTGGGGGATACGTCCACATCCCTGGAGGGGGGTCTGTGGGTGTCCTACAAGAAAAAAAAGATTTCCTAAAGGTTTTTGAAGCATTTTAACGTGTTCTTGTTCATGTATAACGCATTAATAAAAAAACAAACACGCTCATTTTCTTGTGCAGTAGTCTCATTTTTTATAACAACCGTATTTTAAATGTTTTTTCTTATAAACATTATGTGTACCCACCTGCGTACCCGCGTATAGGAAGCTACACCCTTGACTAGACACCGTAGTTTAGGTCGAAAAAACAAGCTGTGAATGTAACAAATTCTCGGACTCCTATGGGCAAGCTAATAGGGTCCTACAGCAGTCTAGCTAGCTTATTAGTTTCGTGAACAGGTTACGTTTGTTGAATAGTATAATCTTGCGTACAGTATGTATCTTCTTAAAAGAGAACGGACTTCTGAGACCAATCTCAAACATTTTATTTGAAATAAAATAAAATGAAATAAAATCACGAAATCTGACGCAGAGGCAGATGCTCCAATTTTGCACGATCATCGAGGGAACCTATGCTAAATTGAGGAGCAATGGATCCTGAATTCATGCTTTCGGAAATATCGGTATATTGTCAGATCAAGTATTATTAAAACTTTCTTCGATATAATACTGGCATAACTCACTGACATGTAAAACAGCTGTTTACGTGTATAGTACACCTGAATGTGGGCATTATTATACACAACGTTACCGATACACTGTTGTCAACTAATATATTGCTTCGCCAGGAACGAAAACACCGTCCAGGAAATGAAGTGATCGGCGTTTACTAGTTTCAATGAGGCGTAGCGAAGTGAAAATGTAAATTTTCTTTTTAGAGTAGGGGAGATAACTCGAAATACATATTTTGACGCCAAACATATACATATGCAAAGTCGATTTATATATTATATATTACATATTTACATTTCTGCGTCTATATCTACATGTATGAAACGCGTTTTCTGTTTTTATTACAAATTGCTAGCTGCTAAAGACAATCAGGTAAAATGTACCCCATAGTTAATGATTTCCGGTTAAAATATCTTATCAAATGAAAAATATACTAAATATGAACGATTCATTATTTCCACATGTGTGTACAATTCATATTGGCAACACGAGTATACAATCCTGGCCACAATGCGAAAGAGTTGTCTGGTCCCTGACCTCTGACCCGGAAGTATGTTCTTTCCTTGAACCATTGCATTTGAAACACGAGATCCAGACCAGTCCCGTTTTCACTGCTGGCCACCAGTAAGTGGCGCTGGTCCGTTGTCACGCTCTGTAATGTTATGTGTTTAGTGCCAGCAATTCCACCTGGGGCTCCTACGTAAAGGTACGGCCTTAATTAATCACAGCGGGAAGCGCGTCTCACCGTGGCCCTCCTCACCAGCGATACAAACATATGGCGGAGCCGATTGGGAGCTGCCGGCGGGCTCAGATTACCGGAGTGCAATGTTTGAAACACTGTGTACATAGAAAGATAGAACGCTCAATGACCTTTTTCACAGAAGTTACGATCTCCTGTTGTATAATTAGAAGCGCGTGCAGAGCGCGTGTACCTAAGACAGTGGTGTGTGGTTTTCAAGAGCATTGTGGATCTAGTATAGGAACAAAATGGCGACCACTTCGGACGTACTTCTCCGGTACGGGGAGGATGCATACAATTTAAACGATTTTGACATTGCTGCTAGCTTTTATTCTTCCGCAGCTACTCAAAATGTTGTCTCCGATTATTCAGAGATTCTCAAAAAGCGATCTAAATGCTATTATAAGACCGGAAAATATGCTCGAGCATTCGATGACATTGTGGAAATATTGAAAATATGGCCGTCATGGACAGACGGATATCTTTACGCGGGAAGTTGTCTCAGCTATCTTAAGGACTTTAAGAACGCCATGTTGATGTTCACACGTGGATTAAAACTGGACCCTGGGAATGAAGTTATTCAGAAAGGTTTACTCAATACCAAGGCAAAACTGTCGGAGAATGGCGGGACCACGTATGACCCTTTGACCCTCTGTACGCAGGACGCGTATCCAGGAGACGAGGAACTTGTCAAAATGGAAACGACGAAACTAGATAAAATTGGATCAGTTGAAATTCCGGAATTTTTAAAAGTTCCAGATACTCTTAATTTAAGGGGCCTTATACAGAGTGTTTGTAAACACAAAGAGGACGGCGATTATAAGCTCGCAGAATCGTCCCTGGTCGCGGCCATTCGTGAGGATTCAGATAACTACAGTCTATACTACGTACTGGCGGAGATATTGTACCAAAATAAAAACATCGAAAAGGCTTTCCAGTATTGTGAGATGATTCCAAAACAGTCAAGATCATTTGATACCTGGATATTAGGAAGTAAGTGTTTTTCTCATTCTTCTGTCGGTGGTAGAGCATCAATTGCAACACTTTCACTAAAATCTATTTTATATCTGTTTATTGTATTTTTCACTAAAACACGCAATTAATATGTGAGAGTCAGGTATTTATGTCAAAAGCCACCTGGTTTATTTAGCGATAAATCCCGACTGAAATCATGTGCCACTAAAACGCAAAGTTATTAATAACATGTGTATAGAATTTCATTTTTCGAATTATTTTCAGGTAAAATAAGGCATGCTCTAAATGCACCTGTTTCTGCAGAACTGTGGCTGAGAAATGCCACAAAATACGGAGGAAAACGTGCGGAGGAGGCAGCCATGTTGTTTCAGGATGTGCGAGTGCAGCGATTGTATGGTCCATTGACTTCCGGTACAAACGTAAACATCCGGTTCACGGAATTCGGCAGAACAATGCATTGCATAAAGGAAGTCAACAAAGGAGCATATCTGTTCAGAGAGATGCCGCTAATTATCGCGCAAACTATCGACACTCTTGATATTCAGGCCTGTGGACACTGTGGGAAAAGCCTTATTACCGCGGAACAGTACTTTGGGCAGGGAGTGATTCGACAAAATAATCAGATCAGAGCGGCTGTTGAAAAATACTGGCCAAAATTAGATGTGTTCTCTTGTGAAAAATGTGAAACGGACGTTTACTGTAGCAAGTCGTGTCGAACGGGGGCTTGGGAAGATTATCATCAAATTTTGTGTTCTTCGACAAACAAAAGCATTGACAAACTGCACCAAGTTTGTCAACAGTTCAAGAAACTTCGTGAAGAGAACTGTCGAGTGTGGGACGGTGTTTGGAATGCTGCGTTTAGTCCCGTGACTCTAGCACAGCTCTGGGCAAGAATTATATGCGACGCCAAGAGGATAGCAAAGGCCCGAGGGGGGACAACTCCAGATCGCCAAGATATGGCCAAGGCTAAAGCGAAATACAGAAGGTAGTATAGTAGTTTGTCGTTATTACCCAGACTTGCATGTGTCCCCTTGTTCGAACCCTGATTTACAAAAACATGGAAAAATAACTAATTGTATTCTTGAGGGTGACAAGACAAATGATGATTAATCTATCTTATCAAGAAACTGAATATTTTGATGATTTTTATACATGAATTTCAGCGTATTAATATCTAATTATTTTCAATAACTATTAAATTATTCATCGATTCGCATTACAAGGTTATATTTATTGAAATGTGTCCTTATCGTGTAAAGTAAAGCATAAGATATATGTTTCCGAAAAAAAATGTTTCTTTTGAGTTTGAAAGTTACCAAAAGGTATTCTGAAATCATGCAAGATATATTTATTTATAGAGTTAAGGTAATTTTAACGTATTTATTATTTTTTTTAAAAATGGCAATTTAACATTTGCGGGAACAGATACTAATTGATATTTGAATATACGAAACTATAGTAACATGTACAATTACGAAACGTTAGGAATACGAAACTAAAATCCACATGAAACGTCCTACCGTCGTGATTTTTGAATCTGTAGATATGTGTTGCATGGTTTGATCCACCTGTTGTACATACATGCACTTGTTTGAACTCTGGCCCCTTTTTTTCCAGGCGCTTGGTTCCGTTTTCCCTTCCCCCGTGTGCCTGACCTTTCAGCGTTTTCGACTTCCTGACCTTTGAACCCGAGATTTAGTTCTCCACAGAATTCAACATTGAAGATTAAAACTATTTAATATAAGTGTAAGCCAAGTGTTTAATATAAGTGTAAGCCAAGTGTTTAATGTACCTGGCGGATATTTACGATAGTGTTAAATCCGCATTAACAGTAATTGAAAAATATATTTGTATCATTCATTCAAATAATTTCTGATTGTGTCTTGAACCTATGGCATGGTGAGCTAATGACGTCACAGACGGCTTAACGAAGGAGCTTGTACATGTAACGATGGCAATATGACAGAGAAATCAAAAATGAAACTATCCGTTATAACGCCGGTGTGTTTTTTGTACTTCGATATATTATCATTAATTAGAGTATTGAGAGAGCGTAAAAGCTGTTTATGAGAAGAGAAATTGACATTTTGAAATTTGCTGGCAATAAAAAAAAAATTCTATGGAATCGATTGGCATTTTATAGATTTTTTTTCTGAAAAAAAATAACAAAACTTTACTCGACCTGTTTTATTGAACATGGTTACCGAGAACCTAAAATATATAATACGTGGACTTTCCTCTTTTCAAATCAATCGCAATCGTTACAAGCATGTTTTAACAGAAGCATGTTAACATGTTCCTCTAAGCGCTGTCAAGTTTTCAATTGATGGGCATTTGTTCTATTCCAAATAATCAATAGGATTCATTTAAAAGATGTGACTGTCTCGTGTGAAATGAAATGTAAATATTATTTAAAGAAAGAGTTTGATTTCCTCTTAATCCATATTAGCTTTGCTGATCAACTGATATCAAGATTAAGGGTTTTCCTAAAAGATTTCTCAAAATGTATACTACTTGCCATGACGTGGCTAATTAACTGAAATCAAGACTAAAGGTTTTCCTAAAAGATTTCTTAAAAAAAATAACATTTTTATACTACAATGTAATTGCCATGACTTGAATATCCGTTAATGTTGAACCACGGAATTATATTAGATATCTAAGTCCGTGGTTGAACTACGTCAAAAAAATGAAAAAAATTAATTTGCGCGAAAACATAGCAATATCTTATATAAAACACCATTTATTTTGTCAAACACCATATAATCCGTCACGCATAAATTACATAACAAAAATTAACAGCAAGCAAACACACAGAAAAAGAATCACAAAAAAAGTTATGTTTCCCTAAAATATAAGCCCCTTTCTTCATTAAGTACAAGTATAGTTAGAAATAGAATAATTAGTAAATATTCCAGTGAAACTATTTCTTGTGTGATTTAGCGTTTGTTTTCTTAAAGCGTGGATATGTTGTTAGTTTTCCTTGTGACCGTCTTAAATCGTAACAACTGAATCTCTTCCCTAATGTGAAGATTTCCCAAAAGTTTCTTCCTTGTTTGTAAGTAATGCATGAATGACTTCTTGGTTTAAAACAAATTTAGATAAGAAAAGACAAAAACAGAATTGAAATGAGATACAATTCACTTTTGTAATTTTAACAACTATTTCATAGACACTTGTCTATCTATTCAACATCTGATCTCTTAGTATTGAAAGGACTAAAAAAAGCATAACAAAAAAGTCCGCAGATAAATCGACACACAAAATACAATGAAGAAGTATATTTAAATATAGGTAAAGGTGTTATTAATGATTTTAAAAACAAATTGCCTGCCTTCAGTTTATATCTTGGTTTTTTTTTTACGATTTCAGGTTCATTGCCTATGGATCGGCTAGAAATGCCAGAGTAGTGCCAAAAATGATGTCTATCATGAGGGAGATATTCAGCGACCTTCCCAACGGCGTTACCATGGAGATTACCGATAAAGAGTTCGAGGGCAGGTATTTCCAGATCGCGTGCAACATCCAAGAGTTCGCAGACCCCGAACCTCCATACAAGTCGTTCGTGACAAACGCCAAAACTAAACCACATGTTTGGGCATGCGTTAGTCCCCATATCCGGTCAGAACCCCCTGAGGCGACGTTCACGGGCTTGTTCATGCTTCATGCCTGTATGAATCACTCGTGTGACAATAATGCGGAAGTGCGTGACCGTTTTGTGGACGGTAGACCGGGAATAGCACTGCAGGCAAAGAAAACAATCGCAGCGGGACAGGAAGTGACAATATCTTATATTGACAACCGGATGTGTCGTCAGGACCGTCAAAGCTGGCTGTACCAGTCGTACAACTTTTGGTGTATGTGTACAAAATGTCAATTTGAAGGAGATAACGCGACCTCGTGCACAAACTGTAAAAAACAAGCGTCACGTGATAAACTATTCCCAGCATGCAGTCGGTGTCATCGTGCGTGGTACTGTTCATCGCATTGCCAGAAAGTGGCATGGAAGAAAGGACACAAGTCTATATGTAACAAATAGGTGGAGAAAACATTTGAATGTCGCAAAATTAGACAAAAGACATACATTTTACTGTGAATCATTCGACTTTGACTATGATAACTGGAAAGCCTTCGTCATTTACGATAAATAGGTAGCAACATTATCGCGTAGTTTACCGTACTTGTAGTTCTTTGTGTCCATTTCCATGCAATGGAAAGGCCAAACGCAAAGTATATAATATTCTGAACATATCAGATGTCAAGCCATAGATGATGCTCTTTTTGATAGCAGTTAAACTGAAGCATGAGATGGTCCTATACCAATACGAAACCCCTACAGTACGTAATAAGTTTGACCGTTCATATTTGATCGGAAATATATTTTATATAGGTTTCAAGCCAGCTGTTTAATCCTATTGATATCTTTAATATGCCAATAAGAATTATCGATGAATCGGAATATCACGATGATATCAAAATACCTGAATAACGTTCCATCACGTTAGTTACCGGGCCCTTCTGTAACTGTGTTAGTGTCCCATGTTTTATCGCGTGTGAATTTTATGAAACAAATTTTAGAAAGTTTAAATACAATTAACATGTAATTGGGATGAGTTTGAGATTTGTGTTATATTTAGAACAAAAGCAGCAGAGGGTCCAGTTGTTCAAAGGGTGAATAGCTTAATCATTCTTTAACGACATTTTTCAAACTTATATTATTCTTTTAATATACTACTTACAATCTTAAAGGCCCAATATACGTAACTTTCGGCAAAAATTGAAGCGAAAATCAAGCCTAATAACTTATTAAATTTATAGATTTAGTTCAAATTAGCTGATATTAGCAATATTCAAGATGAATTCTTACGCGGTTACCGGTACAGCAGTAGTTGAAACTCGGTATTTGTAAACAAGCGTGCATTTTGAACCGTCTTCTACCTTCGGTTTGTTGTTGAAGTGGGCCACACCTGAATTATTTTTAGTTCTTTGGATTTTTCTGTCAAGAGTTTCTTGTTAGTTACCGCTTAGGTTTGCTGCGTTTAAGGCTTATTTTTGCATGGTTATCAACTGGATTTTTTGTCAGAATTTTTCAGAATCACGAAACAATTCCTGAAGTTACGTATAGTGTACCTTTAAAACTTTGTATGTATATTAACAATAATGTGATATCTGCAAAGTTGTAATTAAATCTATGTTTTCATTTCAAAGTTACAGGACAATTAAAATTTGCACTTTTCACTGATTAAGCTAATAATCTTTTGAAGAACTGGACCCAGACTTAATTATACCGGTTTTCTACTAGCACCACTGTATGACGTCATTATTTTCCCAACGGCACGACGAAATGTTCATCAGGTGTATACAATATTTCTTTGTAAGCGTTCCGGTTATAAAAATTGTATGATCTGCTGTGACGTCACTACCGATGCGATAAAAGACTAATTTCAAACTAGTTTCATTTTAAATGATGTGTTTGATATCCGTGGTTACTGTGTTGTGTCTGAGTAGGTTAAAAGTGTCAATGAAAGAGACACATGCAGTTCAGGATAAGTGTGGATGTCATTTGCGATACGGTCATGATCACAGGGACCTGGGAATTTGTTACAGCTAGTTTTGGACCTAAAATAGTGTGCTTAGAGTATTTCTACACTTGGGAGGGGGGGATAAGTTAAATTTTCGATTAAAATGTCCACCCTCAATGGTCATAAAAGCTGAGGGGACATTTTTATCGAAAATTGAACTTAACCCCCCCCCCCCCCCCCCCCCCCCCAAAAAAAAAGTGTAAAACCAAAAATACCCTAAACACACTATTTTAGGTCCAAAACTAGCCTTAACAAATTCTCAGGTCCCTGTGGTCATGAGTTTTTAACCATCTTGAAATTTCAGGTATTTGTTTATTTATTTTGTACATCGATAATAACCTGTTAAGTTAAATTGACTGAGTTATCTATTCGTTAAGTCAGTTGTCTCTAATACCTCATAGATATTCATGACATATTAACGTGTCCACCCTAACCATTCCTTGTGTTCAGCGATCATGTAACAACTCAACATTGTCATACGACGTTCAGTAGATTTCGTTTGAAAGGAAGCCGGTTGAATTTTCACAAAAGGCAATTCGTTACAAACATGCGTGTGCAAACATGTATAGTTCTTATCAAGAAATACTACTCCGTTTCAAGCAATAATCATTAATGTAATATACGTTTTATGTACAATATATTTACCTTAAACTTTATTGAAATCATCTCCAGATTTCGTGATAATTTACATTATTTTCTGATAACGAGAAAAAACCTGCATATGTTGACTGTAGGGAAGCCCTTATAATACACCCGTGTTGTAATCCTTGTAAGGACTAAATAAGTACCTATGTAGTTCCTGCATCTGGACTTGTTATGAAATCTTTTTTAGTATAGAAAGCAGCGGTCAGTTTTTTGAGTAAATATGTTGATGTGTGAGGTTTGGACAGCGTAGCGATAGTTAATGCTCCAGTGAACATTCTTCGCAGGTGTGTGAGTTAATAAAGCGTACATGTAGTTTATACTCCAGTGAACGTCCTTTGTTTGTGTGTGAGTTTTGTACAGCGTAGCGATAGTTTATGCTCCAGTGAACATCCTTTGTTGATGTGTGAGGTTTGTATCGCGTAGAGATAGTTTATGCTCCAGTGAACATCCTTTGTTGATGTGTGAGGTTTGTACAGCGTAGCGATAGTTTATGCTCCAGTGAACGTCTTTTGTTGATGTGTGGTTTGGATAGTTCATGCTCCATTAAACGTCCTTTGTTGGTGTGTGAAGTTTGGATAGCGTAGCGATAGTTTATGCTCCAGTGAACGTCCTTTGTTGGTGTGTGAGTTTATATAGCGTAGCGATAGTTTATGCTCCAGTGACCGTCCTTTACGACATTCCCTTCCCGTGATACACCATTACCTTCACCTTTCCTATTCTCATGTGATACACCATATATGCTCCATTACCTAATGCCACGTGATACACCATTACCTACAATCGTACATATGATACCATGTGATACACCATTTTTATTATCACGTGAACCATCGTTTCCTATTTCCACATAATACACCATTTTATCACTTGATAAACCATTTTTGTATTATCACGTGATGCACCATTTCCTAATGTCACGTGATAACCATTTTTATTATCACGTGATCCTTCGTTTCCTATTACCTTGTGTTGCACCGTTTTATATTATCACGTGATAAACCATGTTTTATTATCACGTGATACACCGTTTCCTAATATAACATGACCATTTTATATTGTCTGTTTGATTCCTTTACATTTAGGTGTGTTGTGATTTATCATGAGATACAATAAAAATCCTATTTGTAGTTACTCTGACCGTTTTGGTTCTATTTTATTTCACGGATTTCAACTTCCTGTCTACCCGATATTAGTGATTCGTTGATTCTGTATATGTATGACTATTGGTCCGAAGGGTTCTCACAAATAAAAAATAACCAGCTTCCTGACATCTGTTTGAAAATGGCCGCGCGTCGCGAGATCCCGCAAGAATTTCTTTCTGGACTATCTATTTTTGATCACGTGACGTTGGGCAGTGGCAATTTTCAAACAGATGTCAGGAAGCTGGTATGTTTTTAGATATGGATGGCGACAGTTAGTTAGCGACCTCCTGTGACTTGATTAAAGGCGTAGGTAAGTAGAGAAATATCCGTTCTTTCCATTGATACCTAATTAGCATGTGATCGAAAACTTTGCATATTATAAACCACAGCTAAACAGTGACCCTTGGACGGGTCGGTAAAATTTCCAGTTAATAACTAGGGTGGAATTCTGACTCTCGCTCCCACCAGCCGTCCAAATATATAGTGAATAAGAGCTATATGAAGGTTAGCAATGTCCATAGCGAGATTGTTAAATCACATTCACCTGTAGCTTTTGAATGAAAGTCTTTCCGGAAGTGTACAGATCGTGATAGTCACAATCCCGATATATTACATCAGCGTAACATGTAGTTGCGATAACATAGCTCTTCACGACGAGACGATTTGTTTTATATTGCGTCGTTAGAGCTACGAAGCGGTCCCCTGCCTGGTACATGTAATGGAGCAAAATCAAAAGTGTTCAATCTGTAAGATTTCATTTAATTACCACCTCATGTGAGCATAATGTTGTCAAAATAATGCAGGTTGCTGAAATATCGAGTGTGTATCATGATAAAAAAAAAATTCACAAAATTAGCAGAACCAGAAATATCCTTCTTGACAAACACAAGACACTACCGCCATGACAGTTCACGTGTGACGTTATCTCAAATCTCGTTTTTATATATGGCCTGCATTGCCAAATATGGAATTACTACGGCTTACTATGACTTCCTTATTTGGTCCGCATGCGCGCGCCCATCCACAAATTTAGAGGAACTCTTCAGAAACGAAACCAAGATAATTACTGAAGTCTTCATCATGACTGCCGCTACTCATTTCAGTTTATGCTTCGTTATGTAAACTTGATATTTAACGATATTTTAGATGGATTTAAATTACAAGTTGGGTAGGAGATCGACAGAAATGGTTTATAGTTTAAGTATATTTATCGATGAGAACCAATTGGCCGATAAGTGATGCAAAAATCGTCCCGGTGTGAATCACACCGGGCTTGCTCCATTACGGGGCATGGGACCGATTTAATACACGGCCGGGGCAGAGCCATTGGAGGCCGTGTATTAATATTAGTATTACATGTACGTTATATGGTAACAGGGCGTTTGCAGTGTTCAAATTCAGTTAGCAATTAACCCCAAAGTGCGACTGGTAAGATATCATTTTGTCTTATAGACCTGATTTTTTGTTAAATCTCGTGACAGAAATATACAAGAGAAATAAAACTAAGTATTTGTTATCTCTTTTGCGACACTTCACGCTTCTCTCCTCCCTTCCTTCCCTGCGTACACCCTCAATATCTGAAATTTCACCTTATGTATCTGTCTTATTAGGTCATTTCTCCACGTATGACCGCACTTTTTAATTAAACACAAGACCATTAATTGAAGAGAAGAAACAGAAAACACAGAATTACATTATCCATAGGTTCCCCTGATAACATGTGATGTCTGTGTGTAATAGGTCTGGCAGTATACGATCATTACTGTTATATTGAGGAGGAATAGTGTAAAAGATAGACGTTATCTTAGCGATGATCAGATACCAAAGAATCTCGTTTATCCGGGAGAGTCTATACCGGTTTGGTTGGTGGTTAGGGCCCCTGACGACTGCCCCTCATACACGTACAAATGTAAACCTCGAATCCATGATCATGTGGCCACAGTCTGATTAAAATACAGATCCTCACTATAACTATCGTGTGTAGGATCTGACAGCGACCAGTAGAAGGCCATGTGCAGATGACCTTTATTATTTCCATATCTTGGAAATGAACAGCCATTCAAAATGCACATAGTTACGGAAGCCGGTTAGTGCCACATGAAGTAATTTTTTATGTCGTAATTACGACTAAGTATGTCGTAATTACGACTTAGTTATCTCGTAATTACGACATAGTTATCTCGTAATTACGACTTAGTTATCTCGTAATTACGACTTAGTATGTCGTAATTACGACTTAGTTATCTCGTAATTACGACATAGCTATCTCGTAATTACGACTTAGTATGTCGTAATTACGACTTAGTTATCTCGTAATTACGACTTAGTTATCTCGTAATTACGACTTAGTATGTCGTCATTACGATTAAGTTATACAGTGTACCCTCGACCTATTGCCAACCGAATCTACCCCCACCCTCGCATACCGCCACCTAAAACTCTAGAACGGATTTCTGTCCTATATAATTCCCTCGTTTAGCTCGCCACCCTCGCATACCGCCATCCGCCACACCTTTTAAAATACAAACGTCCCGAATCGCTATATATTTCCCTCGACTATAACGCCATATTGTTCTGTTTTTTAGAGATCGAGGAACTCTTTAGTGTTCTATTTGGAATGGCATGCGGCAAAAACAGATCAATAACTATTTTCAGAAATAAATTTGTGCCAATGTAGATCTAAATGACGATATAATAATAAGCTTGTTTTTTAATAAAAAGTTGGAAATGCAATCTATTATTCAATTTAATTCATGGTTATAATTTTCATAATTCGATACTATCGCCACCCTCGTTATACCGCCATAATTGCTGTGGACGAAATGTGGCGGTATAACGAAGGTTCACTGTATCTCGTAGTTTGGTCTGGTATATAGGAACCCCTTATAATAAGCCTTTAAGGCTTTATATGGACTATCCCAAGGAATTCAAGTCAAAATCTATGATTATAACTACCATCTGTAATATTTTAAATTCAAAAGTTTTTTATGTATTTAATTGTTCCTTTTACCTGAATAAATATTATTATTATTATTGTTTCTGTATAATGCTGTGTTTTCATTGGAACGGGTGTCTTGGAGTATTTGCTGTTGTTAATTAAAGGTAAGTTAGTTTATTATACCCATTCAATTCAGCCAGTCGCTGTCCCAGGCACCTCGGCCAATGAGAGCGTCTACGATATTGAGCATTGCCGCACATACGATATTCCATAAGTCGTAATTACGAGATAACTAAGTCGTAATTACGAGATAACTAAGTCGTAATTACGAGATAACTATGTCGTAATTACGAGATAACTAAGTCGTAATTACGACATACTATGTCGTAATTACGAGATAACTAAGTAAACGGTGTTTGGTAGACGAACAAAAACGGCGGCGGATCGAAGCGAAGAAGAGAAAATCATTCAGGGCGTAAAATAACACTTTGATTAGCATATTTTGTGATAATTTCTTTACCTTCAGTTTTTATTTCTTTTCGGACAAACGAAAAACTGAAAATCAACCTGATAATGTCTAAAAAGAACGTATGCCTTGGCCGCTGAACTAGGCGCCGCCATTTTGTATACGGTCGTTCGGGTCTCTCGATACTTTACTTTGTTTTAACGACAAGTGTAGAAACAAATCGAAATTAGTTTTTTACTTTCAGAATCTGGTAATCAGCGATTTGATTGGTGGACACAAAGGTCATCTACACATGACCTTCTACTGGTCGCTGTCAGATCCTACACGTGATAGTTAAAGTGAGGATCTGTATTTTAATCAGATTGATATGGCCATGGTATAGGGCTAAGAGATAATAGACGGCCAGACACGTTACACGTAACCACTTGGCCACCACGGCCCATATTTCAATAAATAAATTGCATCCGAATATATTAAACAGTATCAACTAGATTTCGGTATCCAATGTAACAGATAACTCAAATTGCCATGGCACGGACAAGACAGATTATTTCGTTAGTTCATGCTGGCTGATTGTTGTACGGTTTCGGACTGTATCCTTTTTATCGTGATACAGAAACAGAAATATCTGTCAATGCGAGTTGGCGTAAAACTGTTATAGAGAGATTTTACTGAAACATGTCATGGCAGGCCTCGATTCGGTTTTCCCTTTCAACTTCATGGCACAATAAATATTGTACACAAATTTCATAATGTACCGTATAAAATCAACTCATAAAAAAAGGTGTATCATTCATTGTTTGTACAAAGTACCGCTATCTTTATACAATGTATTCGTTACGTGTTCAATTGACAAACACTGTGTAAATCAGGGGGGGGGGGTGTGGTGGCTGTAAATCTGTTTACATACCAGTACTGACAGCCCAAGATCTGACACGTGTACAACACGTGTTTCCCTAACCGTTACTGCTGGCCTACACGTGTCTGGTGCTATACCTATCATAAACCAACACAGCTCAGTTGTGTTCATTGGTCTCGTCGCAGTCTGTATAGCATAAAATTATGAGTAAGAGAAATATGTATATCCGATCAGCTGTTTGTGTAGGCAAATCAATTACAGAGTGATTAAAATGATACCAAGCATGCAGTATAGCGGAGTGGTACAGAACGAGTTGTTATACTTCTCAAACACGTGTGCTTCCGATCAAGGCGTTTACTTGTTAGAAGTAATTGCCTCAGAGGACTTTCGGGTGTTTTCGTATTTTTTTCCCCAAAGAATTCTCAATAATATAACATTTAGGTGAAGTGATTTGGACGACCATAACGCCAACATGTAATTTGCGTTTATTTTGTATTATTTTGGTACATGTGTATCTATGTCATTTAAAATTATAATGACTCACAGATTGACTGTAGGGGCCTCGAATTCCCCATGCTTAATATCAATTCTGGTTATAGACAGTTAACTTTACTTTTTATATCCAATCTGCCACATGCTATTAACCACCTTCAAGCGGCCCTCACTATTTCGTCCTCAAACTCGAACCACACCCTCTCAGCACCCCCCCCCCCCCCCCCCATGCCTCCTTCCCCTTGTCGTAGAACAACATGTCCAACACCCCTTCACGCGCCCCACGTGTATGTGTACCTATATCTTACTTCAGAAACACGCGCAACGGTACACCCACTCCTTACGTTTAGCACACGTGCTACCTGCTCCGTGCCCCCTCCCCACGTCAGCCCCCGACAGAGGAGCATGTGATACACCGTGGACATATGTGCAGAGACACCGTCGTGAAGTGAGTAAGTGATACCACAGCTAACTTGTATCCAATTGGTATGCCCATCGCAGCACGTGCCAGCGCGCGGTCGTTTGGCGTTATCTATTTCAGTATCTATTGGGCATGTATGGGTAAAGCCTAGTCAGCTTCAACCTCAATATTCACTGCTTTAAATCTAATCATTTACCCGAAGTATCCTACAACAGAACATTCAAAATTTTAATTATGAATTTTAAACGATTTCGTTTTCTCATTAGAAACATTGATAGGCATAAAACAAACCAAATCCGAAAGGATGTTAAGATAATCTGACAAAGCTTGCGGATTCCTCTGATCGCGTAAGGCTGTGTTACCTGTAGTCTGTCCGTGGTAAGATATGGCGCACACACAGATCCGTACTTTCGTATTTTGAAGAGTTCTGTTGGGGAATACACGTGAACGCTGTACGTGCTGATGTAGTTTTGAAAACATTCGTAAACACCAGGCAAAAAGGAAACCGAGAAAGGTTTATAACCATGGAAACGGTGACAGAACTCACAAGATTAGGAGATGAATGTTTAAAGGAGAAGAACTATGATATGGCGATCAGTGCATATTCGTCAGCTTTAAACAAAGGTGGTCTCAAGAATCACTCGGACGTGCTGAAGAAAAGGTCTAACTGTTATTTCCAGGTATGTAGTTATGAGTGTGCCTATGACGATATCATTGAAGTTCAAAAGACGTTACCGAAATGGATAGCAGGCTACAAGTATGCGGCTAACTGTCTCACAAACTTAGGGGATGTCGAGGGTGTATGTGAACTTTACAAGAAAGGTCTCGAGTCAAACAATGGGAATGTAGATCTCAGAAATTGCTTAGCTGATGCTAAACTCAAAATGGTGGCAGAGTCTTCAGAGGCAGCTAGCAATAACCCACTGAGCACGTACAAATTCGACTATTATCCGGGTGATGATGTTCGTCTTAAAGAAGAAAAGGAAAAACGAGACATGCTTGAGAGTAAGAAAACACTGCCTGAAACAGGTCAATCACCAGACCGCTCTTCTACAGAACTCGTAAAGGATTCATGGAAGCACAGACAAAACGGCGACCTGTTGAAATCTTCAGAAAGTTTATTCTCAGCCGTAATGGAGAAACCGGAAGTAGCATGTTTACGACAGGTGTTGGGCGATATGTACTTCCGCCAAGAGAGGTATGAGGACGCTTTCAGGTGTCTGAACGTTATACCAAGCAATGCGAGATCTTTCGACGCATGGAGAATTGGAGGTTTGTTAAGTGTTAATTACATTATTTTGTTTTTAAATTAAAAGAAAAAAAAAACTAAAAACAGAAAGACAAAATGTATGACTTCCATCTAAGATTCCAACCTTCTATATTTGGTGTTGTATATGTTGTTATTTATTGATAAGTCAGTCGTTTGCTGTTGATAATTTAGACGGTAACGGTTTCTTACAATTTTTTGTAGATTTCATCAGTGTTATTTTATCAAAGCATAACTTTAAAATACAGCTTCAAAAATTAAATAGCATGTTACATTTAATCCGCCCTAAAATTCAGTGGGGACAGGTGACATATTTACTACAATTCTGACGTTTGCTTTTTAAGGCAAAGTTTTACAGGAACTTGGACTTCCGGTTTCGGCAGAGATGTGGCTCCGTCAAGCGGCGAAAGTTGGCGGGAAACGAGCTGAACACGCCTCGATGTTGTTTCAAGACATTAGATCGAGGCGGTTATATAAAAATCTGACGACAGACAAGCAAGTCGAAGTGAGATTCACGGCAAAGGGGCGTGCATTATTCGCCAAGGAAGACATAGCTAAAGACAAGCTAATTTTTGATGATCGACCTATTTTATTAGCTCAAACTAACGATAGTTCCGACATAAAAGCCTGCAGCAACTGTGCGAAAACCTTACAAACCGCAGAGGAATACTTTGGTAAGGAAACGTTGGATGAGAACCCGGCACTATACAAACTCACAGTAAAACATTGGCCAAAATATGACGTAATATCATGTTTACATTGCGACCGTGAGTTTTATTGCAGCGACATCTGTCGCGACTCAGCTTGGGAACAACATCATCAGATCCTGTGCACCTCTGTCAACAAAAACGTGGAAAAGTTGTATGACGTATGTGAGCAGTACAAGAAGTTGATGGAATCGAACCAGCGCGTCTTAGAGGGTGTATGGAACGCCGCGTTCAGTCCCATGCTACTAGCAAGGCTATGGGCTACCATTGTTTGCGAAGCTAAACGACAAGCCAAGACGCGGGGAGCACCAGTTCCGGAAGATCGGGACTGGATCAGGGCTAAACTCCCCTTCAGAAGGTAAATATTTGAACTATCGCTTTCTACAATAATTTGATAAGTAAAGAGATTTTTAAAACACTTCACTGTAAAAATTGTTATGCAAATGTATATTAATTATATTATGTATGCATATTAAATTTATAATCGTTTACGATATTATATGGAATTAAATTGTTATTTTAATTTGTCAGTAAATCGTATGTATCTTTATCTTTTGTTAAACGCATCATATTTGTGTTTGCAATTATGTTAGTAAACATGTGCATTTACCTTACTACAGGGTTCTTGATAAGTTTCAACTCTTTCATTTCGTCACGATTTAATTATCTGTCCCGGAAGTCGAAACTCCCATTAAAACAAACAAAACGGACAGGTGTCCGGTAATCTTAATGGAGTATACATGAATTATTAAAATATTCTAGGTGACTGTTCGCTTTTTCCGGATGCCAAAATTATATAATTCTATATACCCCACCATACCACTGTGTTTTATGACTGTTCATGTTTATCAATTTATTTATATATGTTACTGTAAGTATAAGAAAGAAATAATAGCATAATAACTGAAAATCCATATTATAATCGCGAACGTTTTCAAGCCTTGTGGATCTCTTCAGGTGATTGCATGCATGTCATAGTTTCGTTACAAAGAAACCTTTTTAATGACGTAATGCTATATTGTTCATATTAAGGAGAGGTTACAATTTTAATTGACGTCCCATACCAATGCCTATATGTTAATGTAAATATAAAAACGAAATATTAACATAGACACTGAAATTCCATATTATAATTGTTAACGTTTTCAAGCCTTATGTTAATCTATACATGTTTATTTATATAATGGAGGGAAGGCATATCCCATTAACTATGGTACAAATCGAAAGGAAATCGGGAAAATTTCATATTGCATTGTGAAAATATTATTTGAAATATCTTTAAGAAAAGCAGTAAAGGCTGGTAATGATTAAATATATCTTATATACGGAGTAAGTGGACACCTATCTTTCATAGTTCTATACAGGGTATGATTTCATACATGTAGTTCTATATAGGGTATGATTTCATAGTTCTATACAGGGTATGATTTCATACATGTAGTTCTATATAGGGTATGATTTCATAGTTCTGTACAGGCTATGATTTCAAAGTTCTAACCGGGTATGATTTCATAGTTCTACACAGGCTATGATTTCAAAGTTCTAACCGGGTATGATTTCATAGTTCTACACAGGCTATGATTTCAAAGTTCTAACCGGGTATGATTTCATAGTTCTACACAGGCTATGATTTCAAAGTTCTAACCGGGTATGATTTCATAGTTCTGTACAGGCTATGATTTCAAAGTTCTAACCGGGTATGATTTCATAGTTCTACACGGGCTATGATTTCAAAGTTCTATACAGGGTATGATTTCATACATGTAGTTCTATATAGGGTATGATTTCATAGTTCTGTACAGGCTATGATTTCAAAGTTCTAACCGGGTATGATTTCATAGTTCTACACAGGCTATGATTTCATAGTTCTATACAGGGTATGCTTTCAAAGTTCTATACAGGATATCATTTCAAAGTTCTATACCGGGTATAATTTCATAGTTCTACACAGGGTATGATTACATAGTTCTACACGGGCTATGCTTTCATAGTTTTATACAGGCTATGATTTCAAAGTTCAATACAGGGTATGATTTCATAGTTCTATATAGAGTATGATTTAACCTGGCAGTTTATAACGCATGAACACGTTACATGAATGAGAACTATTATACATTGTTTTTTCTTCCTTTTTATGTTTTAGATTTTAGAAATCATAATTGTCTGTAATATCCCCGTTTATTTGTTGTGTTAGTTTTTCCTTGAAACTTCTTAACTGTACATACAAAATGTAGTTATATTCTTAATTAAAAAGATATTAAAATTGAAATAAATATAGCTATAGTATTTCCCCCGTTCGTTCTTTACACAATTTCCGGCACTCAAGTGGCTTCATTCCTTGAGGAATTTTATCAAAATTGACACAATTTTGAAAAAATATGATATCTTGGACATCTCATTGGTCAACGTCAACGCTTCTGTTTAAGAAAAAACATTGTCAACACCCAAACGCTTTATTTCTTTAGAAGAGTTTGTGAACTTGAAGTAATCGTGTATGAATTTAATCTATATAGATTTTAATTAGATTTCATTTAATGATATCGCCCAATCATGGCATTTATATTAGTTATTCAGAAAGCATACTTTCTCTCCATTAATTAGTTTCTTTATAAGATGGAGATAACATTTTGTGACAAATAATGCCTTCGACTATTATGCATACTATTCTATCTCTTGCAGGATATTTTTACAGAGACAAGGATACAAAAAGATTCATTTATTATTTATTTTTGTTGCATTTTGTTATTTGCAGGTTTTATTTCAGTTTCGTGCTTCGGAGGTTAGTTCCAATACAAAATATGGCGTTGTCGGTAAATGTCGACCTCCTTGTGGTGTAACGCCCCAGTCTGAGCATGCGCCATTACAAGCCGGAGGTGATGTACTTCAGTAACATCGCTTTGGCTTCAATTATCTCCCTTGGTCAATAGAGTTTTGGTTTGAATTATCTCCCCTGGTCAATAGAAATACCTTTGGCCTGAATTATATCCCTTTGTCAATATAATTACCTTTGCATTGAATTATTTCCTTTGGACAACAGAGTAACCTTTGGTAACCTTAACCTTTAAGTTACTCTAATTATTCCCTTTGGTAAATAAAATTATTTTGTTATTGAATTATCGCCCTTGGTCAATATGATTACTCTTAATCATTCTCTTTTATCATACAATAATCGATCTCCTTGTTCCTTGTGATAAGTATACCCGATTCCCCACCAACCTTTGCCATTGCTCAATCCCTGATACAAGTCACAACCACTCCACTATGTAAAGACAAACAAGTCTAGTAAGTGATATTTCGACAAACCCCCTCGAAAGTTAGGGTTTTAAGTATTTTCTTCCTACATTTAGAAAAAATAAAAAATCATACCTTCGTGTTTCAATTCTCCATCTCCCTACACTGTTGCCTCTGTATAATCGTGATTAATTACGCCCTTTTTTCATGTGTATTTTAACCCATCGCCATCGCTTAACATTGCCCTTTGTAACTAGATTACCGGTTTTCATGACTTTCCAAATACATTGATTTGTTGAAATTTCTTGCTGGAATTGCCTTCATGCCTCAGAAAAGCATCACATTATTCATGCGTACCAAAATAACGAAAATGAAATTCTTTTCCTCTTTCAACATACAAAATGTATAATATCCTTCTTGCCAAAATCAGCGCATGCTATTTATTTAGACCAACCTATCATTTGTATTAAGTTTGCTTTTCTTAAGCAAAATCTTTTTCTATAAACATAAAAAAAACTGCTACTTACAGTTCCTTGAATGATTCGCTAATATAATTTTCCCCTATTTGTTTAGATATATCGCATTTGGTCCATGCAGTTATGCGCAGATGGTTCCGGAAATGGTGAAGATCATGCGGGCGATATTCAGCGATGCAGGAACCGGAATCGCTATGGACATCTCCGAAAAGGAGTTTGATGGTCGGTATTTCCAACTTGCTTGCAATGTTCAAGCTTTCTCAGACCCTCATCCACCCTTCATCACGTTTAAAAGAAACGCCAAGGCTGCAGGTTCGAATGTTACACAGTTTATGGACCCCGAGGAGAAGTTCGCTACATTTGGTGGACTCTTTAGTCTTCACTCAAGCATGAACCATTCCTGCGTCAACAACGCAGAGATCCACGACGGTTCTGCCAGTCAAAAACCTGGCGTCCACGTCATAGCCAACAGGCCAATCAAACGTGGCGAAGAAGTAAACATTACTTATATTGATACAGCAATGTCCCGCCAAAATCGACGAGCATGGCTCATTCGTTCTTACAACTTTTGGTGTCTTTGTCCGCGATGCCGGTTCGAGGGAGATGACAGCGGATTCTGTACAAACTGCAACAAGCAAGCGGAAAAGGATAAGCCCTTCCTGGGGTGTGGGAAATGTCGCAGTGCGTGGTACTGTTCTTCACAGTGTCAGAAGTCTGCTTGGAAGCGTGGACACAAAGCTATATGTCGTAAGTATATTGATGTCACACTCTGATTAGACTTCAGGTCCTTATTCTCCCTCCGTTAAATAAGGATCTGACGACATCCCATAAGAGGCCATGCTCTGGTGTCCTTTGTAGCCTCTTTACTTCACACTCCAGTAGAATTTTCTAATTGGTGACAGTTGACGCTCTCGTCTGCAGCAAGTCATTTCGTCACAACATGTACATACGCTTTCTGTGATGAAATGACTAAACGCAAAGATAAGATTATGCAAGCTTTTTTGCCAATAAACTTCGAAATTCTATAAATGGTAATTGTGATTGGCTAATGCAAAGAGTCACTTGAACAGGACCTTGTATGGGATGTTATCAGATCATTATGTTAATCAGATTGATGATGTCGACTCGGCATGTTTAGTTTTACTCACCATCTTCACTAAGACATAAATTGCATTTAACATATCATAATAGAAATATTTCCTTTTATACTCTCGCGACAAAAAATGTGCAGACAATACAAAAATAATAATAAGATTGAAAACAATCCAGTATTTTCAGGTACAGCATGTCCACGGTTCCTTCAATGATGGCGTTTGTCCGGCTTCATATTTTAGTTGCGTTTAAAAACATACAACTACATTTTACCTAGGCATTGAATAACATTTCACATTTTGAAAATGTGATAAAATAGTTGTAAAGGAATACGTCCATAGTCTGTTCGGTACTAGTACTAATACCAATGCCAGGTTCTCCCCAGCCGGCGCAATGTTTAAAAATCGTATCGTCGTTTAGAGCTACATCATCGTAGTATGGCAAACAAAAACTGACCAATCGCTAGGCTGCATGCCGGTCTTCTGAATAATACAAAGGAACTGCATACGACTTTAAAGCCTGTCAATTTCACCGTTATTTGGCCACGAGATTATTTTAATGTACTTGAAGGATCGAACCAGTCTTTTTGCCTCATCAACAAAGTTGGTGCAAACGTAGCCTTCAGTTTTGCCGTGAAATATTCCAGGGGTGTAGAGAGCGTAGGTGAGCGTTAACCCATGGATATCGAGGATGCCCCGGAACAAAATCCGCGCATAAATGAATACAGACCCCACAATGGAGCTACATATTGTAGTTTGTATATTGAATGATTAGATTTGTAAAGAATTGAGGCGTTTTAATAAAAAACGATAAACTCTATTTATTTTACAACATTATGAAACAAGTTATCAAACATATATTAATCACTCTTGCTGGCCCAGATGTTTTTATTGTTGAAAGAAATCGTAGTACCTGGAAAAAACCCGGGAAGGTGACCCCTTGCCTTTTCACGTCCTGTCGCGGAATCGAACCCCGGCAGCCTTGGTGAAAGACAAGTGCGCTATCCATTGCACCACATGACCACCCAATCGTGGCGTGGATATGCGTTTTTCTTGTTTGGATATTTAACATCGGTAGATTCTACAACAATGTTGATTAAAAGTCGCTAAAAATATACAAACTGTGGCCGATAGGCGCATGATGACCTTACAATATACTCCAGACAAAGCGCGTGTGTTTCTACAATTTTAGAAATAGACATGCTCTTTGTATGTCTCTAGTATTTAGTATATGTATGTGTATTTCTGAATTTTCTAACAATTTGAAAGCGTATAATCATTATTTTATTCTATTTTCCGATTAACGGACGACGATGCAGAAGTTGGAGCGATAACTATCGACTCAATCGATGTTCATTTTATCGATAGCAGACCTTGGTCTTTTTGTGGTCTGACGTCTTAATCACACTGTCAAGTCTCGTAATGCTAAGCTACGTGTATATTTCAGCAGCTGTCATAGTATACGGTAGTTCCTGTCTACGCTTTGAATAGTACCGCGTTATGCTTGGTATTAAAATTTCAAATACACAGCTATCGAAGAGATTATCCAGAGACAATGTTAGCAAGCGTAGATACATTATGTATATATATATATCAAGTATGAACCTAAGCTGAGGTCAATATGGTGTTATACCGACCTGATAGAATAAAATATTAACCGAGGGCGTTAGCCACAGGTAAATATTTTATATTCTACCATGTATTGTACGTTTAACCTAATATTGGTCAGAAAGTATCAAATAATAAATGTATGTTTTATTTATTTTTCAGGAAAACGATAATGGACCAAAATTGACTGTGAGATTACCACCAAGAGTTGGTAAATTTTCAAAATACTTTAAAAATATCCAGCTTGTTAAAAATGTTGTAAGCTAGACTGCAAATTAGCACAAAGAAGGATCTAGTGCATTTCTGGAACATGTCATTGCTAGCATATTTTAAGTACTTTATTAAATACTTGTATGCTCTTTACTTATGGATTGAAATGTTTGAAGTACATTATAATTATTTGTATATAATGATCATTAATTTATTAAAGATATAGTCAGTTGACATCAGTTATACATTGAATGTACATTTTGTATGTTTTAAAATTCCACTTGTGCATTGTACATATCAACAATGATTAAAAACAATCATAATTCAAAATGCGTTTTGCGTAGTCAATACAATAGTTGTATTACGAAGTTGCTGTCATATCAATACTTGATAGTTAAATACTTCTATATTAATATAATTATAATTATTTGACCATTGCTATTATAGAACGAAAAATATAAACAATTGGACACGGCGCAATAAAAGTAATGGGCCTACTAATATTGCGAATTTTCTTGTGGCACTTTGTGTCCAAATTCTCGATTTATAAAGATTAACTTTTTTTTTATCACATAACTGACCCGTTCAGTCATGTCATGCGGCCATGTCATAAGAATGGTATTACACACGTGTAATAACACTACTGTGACGTCATAAACAAATGACGTCATATGGTTGTCTCGGTATTGAAAACCGTACTGTCACAGAAGAAATTTGCCTTTCTTATAAAGAATTAATTTGAGAGTTTTGGTGCATTTTTGTAGAATCTTACACTCGTAAAAGGCTCGTGACGTATTAAATTATCTAACTCGTTTAATAAATTCCATATTGCATCGACTCTCGTGTAAGATCCTCTATATGATTGCAAAGGGATGAAAAATACGTGAGAAAAGGTCATTTAACAATTAATATAAGCAAAACGAAGTAAAATTGAAATGTTTTGAATTTTGTCATTAAGTTTAAGCCAAACAATGTACAAGTCTATGTACAGTAACCGAAAACACATACTGCTGACTGACTACAATCAACTTGTTCACTTTCTTGTTATCGATTCATAAGCCCGTAATAACTTTTTCTCGTGTTTAACGGTATATGGTTATCGATACGTATAACACAATCTGTAGTTTGAAGATATAATACGATAAATGCTGCACATGTTTGTAAACCTGTTCTTCGGGTCGGAAGGAATGGATTATGTTCAGATTATTTTGCGCAACCAATACATTTTTTAATTGGTTTTATTGGTTATTTCTATTAAAACATATATTGGTTGTGTAAAATAATCTGTACATAAAAGTAATATGCTGCACGCGCTTTTTAACAAATAAGTTCGAAGGACGTGTGTCTATAGTACAGGTGGGGTCGGACCAGTAAGATCAATCGTCAAATATCTCCAATCTTCGAATTTGTTATTTGCTTTTTTAGTTACAGTACTTTCCAGCGGAATTTCGATATATTAAAGGCACGCTCGTAAAGCAGACATGGAAGAAATACAAACTCTCCAACTTACTGCAGTAGAAAATTTAATATGAAATACAATTGAAGTAGGAAATAGAAACTGATAGTTAAAAGTCTATAAAGGAAGAAATCACACAGGCGATAAGTATCCGTTGTCCTGTATCTCTCCAAGGATCTCTCCTAACTGCCCATCATCTGTGTAAAGAAAACAGACTTATGTTAATAGAGCCATATTCCCACAGAAACTTTCCTTATTAGCAAAACAAATTGTATTACAATGTACTTCCAAAACAAATTGTATTACAATGTACTTCCAAAACCATTCCAATTTCGAAATTTGTCGCAGATGTTTAGATTGAAAACTTTATATTTAAGTTTAATTTGAGCATTTCAAAGAGTGTACATTTTGTATCCCAGCATGTGGAATATCAAGGCTAGTCACACACTCTCTTGTATGCATCATACCAAAATACAAGTATTTTTCAAGCACCTTTTTCTCAATTTTCAAAGTGCATTTTTTTGTCCGAAATTGCAACGAAAAATAGGTATAATCAACGACTTTTAATTCTTTTAATTTTTTTTCGTAAGTTTTTTTTTTGTTTTATAAATCTGACAAAATACGTGTTTACAGCTAGTACATGTTAGTATGGATTCAAGCATTTGTGATTAAATTCCAGCACTGACCTCAATTCACGTACTTTTCATCATGTCCTGAAATATCGAACTTTGAGTACGAGCAGAACCCTTCTCAAGTCCGAGACATCATAGATAGTGACCAATCGATTAATACACAATTTTGATAAGTATCATTACTGATATATACCTTAGATAGACGTATGGCCTAACAGGCTCCTTCTGTGATGTCGGTAGCGACGTAACCACTGTAAGGAAAGGTAAATAACTAGAAATAGAATGTTTAAAATGTTTACATAGAAAAACAGCTGAATCGATCCATGTAATACTAAATTTTGGCCGAAATTATTTATCTAAATCGTATCACGATAGATATTTTTTTTTTTTTTGTATAGTACTAATATATAACTATAATGTTAACCGCACAGTATTTGTAACCACAGTTGCTTGAGTTTCTGTCAGTAAATAATGATATATATGTGTGAAATGAGCCTCCCATTACAGTCTCAAGCGACCTTTTCTTTTTATTCAAGTTTTTTTTATTTCCATCAATCACATTCCATTCCATGCATACGTACATTCACATCTTATATTACATATTTCAACATTAAGTAAATACCTTATATCAAAATCAATAAATAGTAACTCCTTTTTTTCATAATATTGCTTTCACAGTGTAAGTAAATACAATGTAAATAATAAAACTTGATCTCTTTTTGGGAGAGGGGGGGGGAATTCCGGGTTTTTTCCTTTTCTAATCGTTTTGGCGTCAACTTGGCGAACATTTCAACAATCTTCTTCTCAAGACCCAGATAGGCTGGAATAAAATACTATTCACCAATGGAAAGGTCTTTAAAGGCCCAATATACGTAACTTCGGGAAATTGTTCGTGATTCTGAAAAATTCTGAAAAAAAATCAGTTGATAACCATGCAAAAATAAGCCTAAAACGAAGTAAACTTGAGCGGTAACTAAGAAGAAACTCTTGGCAGAAAATTCCAAAGAATTGAAAATAATTCAGGTGGGGCCCACTTCAACAACAAGCTGAAGTTAGAAGACAGTTCAAAATGGACGCGTGTTTACAAATACCGAGTTTCAACTGCTGCTGTACCGGTAACCGCGTAAGAAGTAATCTTGAATATTGCTGATATCAGTAAATCTTAACTAGATTTATAAATACAATAAGTTATTAGGCCTAATTTTCGCTTAAAGTTTTGCGGAAAGTTCCGTATATTGGGCCTTTAAGTGCTTTATCAAAATTGTGAATTTAAGGCCCGTATGATTTCGGGTTTCCCTCTGGGTATGGGGTTAAGTTTACTACAGCTGTATGGTGCAGTTGAATTCATTTTTTCGGCATACTGTATCTAATGCTAAACTTAAAAGGTGCAGCACGTGTGTGTTACGTCATCTTTATATAGGAAAATGACACTTTTGACTATATTTTGTTAATTTTTAGTTGGAGATAATTGAAATTTGCTTTGAATAACAACCAGGAGTTGATATTTTGATATTGTAAAAAAATGGACTCTGGTCCACCCCCGGGGCAGTGGAAAGGGGTTAAAAAGGGTAAATTGGCTAAAATTTCTAGTTATTCTTCTTATATGCAGTTATATTGGTACTACGAGTACATCAAAACTCAGGTGACCGTTAAGGCCCGTGGGCCTCTTGTTATTATCTAGTGACGTCGGAGAAATATTACATGTAAAACAAATGAAAACAAGTTCTCTTTAGAATTCATTCAGAAATGTGATTATTGTAAATTGTATAAAATTGTAATAGGTTTGACAATACATGATGATAATATTGATAACTAGTAGCATTAAACCAAGAATCCAGTCTTTTTGTGACACTGCTTACTCCAGGAGAAGCATTTACGAGATGAACATTTTTTTTAAATCTTCTGATCAATTTTTAGCAACTGCTTCCCAAAAATGTTTCGTCTACCAAACATTTAATGTTCCAACATGTACTCTATCCTACATACAAGACTGAACGTTTAATTTTTTTCTGTCCTTGATTTTAAGAGGCGCCATGCCAGTTTCGCGGTAAAATGCTTCACAATTCTGTCGGCTTCAAAGTGTACTTTCACCAAGGCATGTGACAGGTCATCACCAAACCAATGATGCATATTCAAGAAGGATAAAATATTAACATGTTAATTTTATTTTTTCTTTCTTTTTGATTGCTTTACATTTACTTTGGAGGAGGCGGATTCTACAATTTGATGAAGATGATCATGCCATCTGCAGTTGCTACTGAGAGAAGTCCAAGAAGACAATTATATTCAGTGAACTGGAGAGATTGATAAAGTTTATGTCTATAAGGTCTGATAACAAGCTGTCTAGATGAGAAGAGAACTACCTCTATATCTGCAAAGTTGAAGTACAGCCATTGACGACTCCAGACCTGTACACAAGTTAGTGGTTCTGTTCTAACACACTCAAAACTACAGAAAACCCTCAGAGAGATAAATCATCAGCAAAGGGTCTAGCGAAAGGTTTCATAAGTCGACAACATTAATATACAAAAGAAATAATAGAGTGTGATGATTATGTTTAAGCTGATGAACTATATTATTTTGATTTTGCGACAGCATCAGATGATCACAAACACGTGTTCTTCCTTCCATGACACTTTCGTGGGTGTACAAACTATTATATCACAAAAGGGACCCGGAGGCGGGCAGATATTCCGGAATTGTAAGAAGTGAACCTAAATTACACAACAAGAGGACCGCGAATAGATATGCAAATGTAATTGCCAAACACTGCAATCTAATATGCAAAATTGTTGACTGAAGTCAAATACAAATGTAACAAGATACCAGTGAAATGAATTGCCCGGGATAACGTATTGGCGGTGACGTAAAACAGAAATCCCTTATGCCAAACTTTATCAAAGGCCTTGAAATGTCACAAACAATGCAAGCATAGTCATTTCTATTAATGGCAAAAGCAATGGAAAGTGTCGAATGATCTGAAAAATCTAAATTGATATTTGTAAAAAATGTTTATGTTGCAAAATGAAATACATTAAATGCATTTGAAAATACAAATTCCCATTAAAGATGACGTAACACACATATATACTGCACATAGTAATAGATACAGCATGATGGAAAAAAAAGAATTAAACTGCATCATAAAGCTGTTTCGTCCTTCTTAAACTCGTCAGTGATGCTATAGTGGTCAAAAAGTGGGAATCCAAAACTCCTAAACTAATGTAGAAGCAGAAGGGCCAGGTGCTTAAAACCACTTTAATTTATGAATTTACAAGTAAAGTTACTAGTTCTGTATAATTCGAAATCGTGTACTACGAAAGCATGTATATAATGAACTTGCAACTACTCAAATGAGATCAACTGTGGCTATGCAGGCTCCAGCAAACCACAGGGATTAACCTTTTTTGCATTTTCTTATTCATTAAAATTACATTTTAGCTGAGAATTGTGAAAAGAAGATAGTGTTTCACCTATCGTCCCTGGATTTTCTCTAAAGCTCAATAAATAAAACTAAAAATTGTTAATAGAGATTATAAATTGTAAAAACTAACTGTAAATTCAGACATGAGTTACTTACGCGCACTTGGCTAGACACTCGTTGTCAAAAGTTTGACCATCGGCACAAACGGGTTCGTACTCCAAAGTACATGGACAGGGAGCTCCGTTGGCCGGAACTGGAAACAAAAGATGGATAGTTACATGTGAAGCCAGCAGTTTGCATTAGCCATTTTGTAACCAGCTAGTTCCTTGTTTAATCCGCGAACAGCTCTAGAGAACAATAACACTCATCTTGGATTGAAAGAATATTTAATTGCTGTAACACTCTGGAAACAAATATTTTCATACCAATTTGGTGAATTTACCAACCCCCACCTCGTATGCAAACACGGACACTAGCCTCGTCTGTCAAACACCTATTATATGATATAGAAAAGGTCAGGAACTCCATCGGCCCGGCAACACGACCTTATTATGAGAAACATGTGATTTTGACATAACCATTCAAGATATCTCACTGGGATTGGTCTTGTTCGACAGAGAAAAAATTCCCTTTAATTTGGTATGTATTATGCCGTAAATTGTTTTGTAGACGTCATGAAACAGCGAACACTGTCAAATGTCAGTTGGTCGGACGACAGGCACTAGCCTCGTCTGTGAAACATCTATAATATAAACAAGGTTATGAACTCCATCGGCCCGGCGACACGATATCGACCTAATTTCGGGAAACATGTGATTTTGACATAACCGCCCAAGATATCTTGCCGGTAGTGGTCTAGATCGACAGAGAAATAATTTCCCTTTAATATGGTATTTAATTTACTATGTATCATGCCGTAATTTTTTATTGTAGACGATATGAAACATCAGAAAACTGTCAAATTTCAGTTGGTCGGACACTGCTGTCCACAGAAAACACACTATATTCCTAGTGGGAATCTCCTTACTCACGGAATGTACAAAGTTCAGCCTCAATACAGTAACAATAAAACAAACTTACTTGAGCCATTGATCATGTCGTTATATTACCATGACCGACACTGGAGACAAAATGACAAGCTAATCATACTGGCTGACGGAAAACAGGCTCGTTGCTTCCATTTTGTTGAATATTTGTGATGCTAGTGCTGAATGGCCAGTTTAAAGTAGGCAGCCAATCAGCGTCGAGATCACAAAATTTTAGCAAAATGGAAGCTACTGGCCTGTTTTCCGGTTGCCAGTCTGACCAGCTTGAAAATTTGTCTGCAGTGTCCGACATGATAATATAGGGACATGATCAATCACACAAGTAAGTTTGTTTTTTGTAGTAATTACACTGTTTTGAGGCTGGATTTTGTACATGCCATGAGTTAGAAGATGTGTGTGTTTTCTATGGACTGCACAGTGTCCGACCAACGGAAATTTGACAATTTTCTGATGTTTCATCACGTATACATAAAATTTTACGGCATGAAACAAAGTAAATTATGTACCAAATTAAGGACTAGGTACAGCCATATTGGTTGTTACCTGGATAAAAATGGTAATATTGAAATTTTAATGTTTTCTTCCAATACATGGCATAAGCTTTATCCCATTATGTTAAATATTGATATAAAATGCAGTTTAGCCCCCAAAATTAAAAAAATCTGTACTTAGGAAAAAAATATTCAGTAAATAATATCCAGATGGGAGTGCGCAAATATTTTTCATATAGTTATTTGAAACTTCTCAAAAAAATAATACAAAGCTACTGCAATGTTCATAGAATGATAACCCAGTGTTAAAATTTTGATATTAGTCTGTAAATCAGAGTATCGGGGAGAAATACACAGGTACCCCCTCTCAAAAATGTCGTCCATTGCATGCTGTTTTCAGTTCAGGTAAAAGTAGTTACCTGTATCTCGTGGGGGCAATATAGGGGCATTATTTTATATTAAATGGGTCATTTGTCATGTAAATGTAAGTTTCGTGTCAAATAAATGTATAAAATAAAAATTATAACACCAACATAACGTAATTTACATTTACGATACGGTTACCTAATTACTAATTAAGTTTGAGAAATGTATTTTGATACCAATGTGCCTCAACTGCCACACATGTTTACGATGGCAACAATTTACGCTAGCGATGTTTGACAGGTGCGAAGCCGAGAACGAATCGGTATAATCAGTGAGTTAATACTGTCCGATCCACGCGGAAGTGTATTATATATACGAATTCCATCAGAATTTTTACAACACAAATTAAACTTTGTTGACAATTCTTTCAAAATCATTAAATTACCTAAAAAAACACTGCCGGAAGTGCCGAAGGACATCTTTTCACGTGCTAAACATTCGCCCAAAAATGTAAAACTGGCAATCGCTAAAAACAATTTATCGTGATAGGAATGGGCAGTTTTTGCTTTGTGATGATATACCAAGTAACATTTACCTTTACTGCATGCTTGAATCCAATTTAATTTTTAATTTTGTCGATGTTTCACCATGCCTCTAAGTCAGGCGTATGAATATCTAAAAAAGTAAATAGTGCAAAATGGAGGACAGGGTAGTATATTTCGCTACATGCAACGGGAAGATGTTTGATTTAAGAGATCTGACACAATGTCATAACTCGTCATATCGCAGACGGTAAGATTTTTGTTTTGGCTATGCGGCGTGCCACATAAATTTGTCGATCGGCGATGGAAATTTTAAAAATTTGATCCAGATGTGAGCGGTGTTCAGAATGTACATAAATTGCCATTCATGTGACGAGTACATTCTCTTATTCTTCGGTTTTCAATTGAAAGAGAGATTTATTCAAAAATCGAAGGCTCGTCTATCATTCTGTGTATATTAAAGTAACAAAAAATGATATTCATTGTTTTTATTTTCTTTCGCAGTATTCTGCAAACGTGCACGCGTTTTTTGACATATAACACAAAATATCAGAAAAACCACCTAACGTACCAAAATATGGTTGAAATTATCGATTCTCCATCACAAAATGTACTTTGTAGTCTATTTTGGTCATGTATTTTGCAGTATTTAATAAAATAACAAGTTTTGGTAAAAACACCTGCGCCATATTGAATTGTCCTGTACCTAGTCCTTAAAGGGAAATAATGTCTCTGTCGATCAAGACCACTCCCAGCGAGATATCTTGAACGGTTAAGTCAAAATCACATGTTAACCGGAATAAGGTCGTGTCGCCGGGCCGATGGAGTTCTTGACCTTGTTTATTTTATATGTGTTTGACAGACGAGGTTAGTGCCTGTGCTACAAATGTGCTGCTCAGATCAGCACTGATTGAAGATTTCTCATAGGGGAGATAATACATACAAATAAACGAAAGCAACTCGAACACTCTACTTCATTTGATAAAAGGATTTGATACTTTCATAATAATATCCCATTAAATAACATAGTGAAAATGACAAATGAGTGAACTTCCTTTTGTTAAGGTAACTTATTGAATTTATTTGGGTATATATTTGTTCCGTGTAACAATCCCTTCATTTCCCCCCTCATCTCCAACCCCATTTTAAAACATTTAAGACTGGTATAACATAACAGGTAAGGAACCGTAAGCCCTTGAGTTAGAGACGTTGATAGAACACATCTAATAATTAGATGTGTATTTGAATACTATTATACATTGTAGGTACAATTGAACAAAAATGTCCTTTTAATGGCGTTTGCCCCGGAATGGTAGCGCGCTTCATTGAATTTGCCTTTGACCAGTAGGCATTCATATAGCCTATGAATGCCAACTGAAAGCAGTTCAATGCTTAAATATTGTATACTGAATTTAGAGTGGTAAGGCAGTGAATACAAGAGTCGTGTTACGTTTAACAAATTAATATCAATGTGCGATATAAACAATGTCTAATATCAATAGCAAACTGTGACTCAAATGAAATATGATTTCTGCAAACCCTACGTCCTTGTTTATCTATGATGATACGTGGAGCTAAATGATTCCTTCTGATATTCTGGATGATCTGGTAGGCAGCAGCGAATATTTAAACACGTTTTAGCCACAGTTATCATCTATGTGATTGTAAATATAAGCATTGAACTGTTACCCCAAATTGTATTCATATCGACTGTATACTACCATTCGATAACAGTTCAATGCTCACTTATCTAGATTTTACTTGATGTTAACAGTAGTATAGATGCAGTCAAGACCACCGGACAATAACATGACGTCACTTTGGCGCCATGTTGTCCTACGTTACGTGAACGCTTTGCACGTCACCTTAACTATATAACACCCATCTCATATTGATCATTAGGGTGATTGTGATTTTCAAAAGCGCTATTCCAGTATGTTAACATAAAATAAACTTTATAAATTGGGAAAATGACATAATTATGCATTACCAAGTATATTAATGTCAATATAATAATCGAACGTCTCTCAGATGGTATTTATTGTTGATATGAATACGATTTGGGTGCAAGATAATACGAATGACGTGCTACTTACCCCCATCCATGACGCTGCAGAGTACTGCACACACGAGGATGATCTTGACAAACATGCTGGGTGTCTTGTGACTGTCGGTGTCTGTAGATGACGATCGGTGTCTGTAGATGACGGCTGGTCTGGCGATTTTGTCTAGTGTAAAACGTGCCCAATATTTATACATATTCGTCTGGTAATAAACTGCCAATTGCTGCAGTAAACTATTATCTCAAGTGATTGATCTAAGTTCGTTTATGTTTTAAATTGGAGGCATTAAAATGTTCGTGAAAGCCGGTACCAGAAGCCGATTGTTGTAACGGGAAGATTTTATTGTTATGCAATGTTTAAGTGTGGTAAAACACTTTTGAGTGTATTTATATAAGATTTGGAGTGAAATCATGTTCCACAAACATAGTAAATATAAATGTAGCATTTTAAAGTCATTAGCATTACAGGAATACTTTTATACACAGAAAATAATCTGCTATTTATTGCTCAAGGTCTTTCTTGTTAGGATTCTCTATTTTGAACTCGTCTGCCTTGGTATAATGCCAAAAAAAATGATTTTTCATGATAATGTATATTTTCATGATTACTTTTTCGATCTAAAAGATGTCTGTTTTACACTGTTTATCCATTTTATATTTTTGAAATTTTCATTTTATGGAAATAATTTCTAAAATATTATACAGGAAAAGACAATTGTATATCATATCGATTTAATTATTTTGTTTCAAATATAAAACTGTATGTAATTAAGTCCCAATATACGTAACTTCAGAAAATTTTTCGTGATTCTGAAAAATTCTTAAAAAAATCCAGTTGATAACCATGCAAAAATAACCTAACACGAAGTAAACATGAGCGGTAACTAACAAGAAACTCTTGACAGAAAAAACCAAGGAATTGAAAATAATTCTGGTGAGGGACCACTTCAACAACAAACCGAAGTTAGACGACAGTTCAAAATGGACGCATGTCATCTTAAATATTGCTGATATCAGTTAATCTTAACTAAATCATAAAAATATTATAGTTATTAAGCTTGATTTTCGCTTCAAGTTTTGCCGAAAGTTACGTATATTGGACCTTTAAGGTTATATATATACACTCTTATACTGACACAACACACTTTCCAAGCCTACCGAGTGCTTTCGATGACCACTGGCCATCTTGGTCCCTCTAGTGGTGGACGCTAGGTGGCGTGGCTATACGTCACTTGAAGGAGTGACGTAACTAAATAAACTGTATGTATTTAACAACAATTATGAAACAAGTTATTTCAAATTTTATTTATCATTTATGTTGGCTCGGATTTAAGTGCATATTGGGTTTTGATGTATAACGGTCCTGGAGTACATATTGTATACCCGAAGAAAACCCAAGTGATGACAGATGCACCATTACCTTTTGACGTCTGGTCGGGGAATAAATCGTCGTTTATTTTAAAGCAAGCGTTATTAACTGCGCCACGCTAGACCAGAAATCAGTATTCTCAACCTATTAATGTATATCTATCCGGTCATTTCTTACGTTTTCCTATCTTAATTCAATTTAATTAGTGAAATACAGATTACAACAAATCAAAAAAGATTTGGTTGTTTTGTTTCAGTATTATTTTACAGTCGACTGTGAAATGTATTTAGAGCCAACCAATAATGTAATCTAGAGGATTTGCATCGCCGAATATAACAAACTGAACAAGGTAAAAAAGAGAATTAGTATACATCAAAAGAAAAGAAACTGGTTGTAAAACATATCATATTATATTGTAAAGATACAAGAATGTAGTATGAGTGTAAATAAGTTATACAACCTGTCTTGTAATTGTTTAAAATCAGTAAAACTAACTAATTTGTATTTATGGAGTCTATATCGTTGCTTAAAAAAATCCAAATACCAAAAATAAACAGAAAATGTAAAACGGTGGGTAATTTTCGTGTTTTAGACACATAACGTTACATAGCCCACAATTGCTTGAGTTTCTGTCAGTAAATGATAAATATATATGTGTGAAATGAGCCTCCCATTACAGTAATGTCGGTGGCTCCATATATATAAACATTTTTTATATACTGACAGAAACTCAAGCAACTGTTCATAGCCCGAGTTTCCTCTGGCCCTAACAACAGACACACGTCATCAATGATAGCATATATATACATTGAGTATGTCTATAAAAACCTATGCGAAAGGGCCTTTCGCGTATTTTCTTTGAATGAATCTTTTCTTAAAGGGGCATCCCGCGAAAGTTAGCTTTTTTCATATTTTTGTTTCAAAATATTACATACACATATCGAGTGGGTATTCTTATGGACTACGACGATCGGATTTTGCTGATATGTATTCATAAAATAAATAATTTCAAAATAACTAGTGAAATTTCAAACGGTCTAGCCAGACGCCCGACTTGGGATTTCCACCTACCAACGCATGCGCAGCGAGCGTCGTTTCCATTGTAAACACTCTATCTGGTATTATCGTTACATCGCGATAAGGCCTAACTACTAAGCGAAAAGTTGCCGAACGGTCAAAATATAACGCAAGACTGCGTTACGGAATCATATTGAGAGATGGGAAGTATTCAAAGGAGAAACTACCTGCTCTATTGTGTGTATGTTACATATTTCTTCTGCGTAACGGTAACATGCACAAATAAAGCTTTGATTTGGTTTTGGGGCTACCCAAGGGGAAACTGTCTCGGTCTTCTGTAGCATAAAATGCGTGTGTAATTTTAAACTTAAGAGCGTGTTTTATAATATTCCCTTTATAATACTTCTTGTTCCAGTGAAACAGTATGATTTATTGTTATTGCTGGATAGAAAGACCTTTTCAAATACAATATATACCGTAACAGAAAAAGTCGTTTGATTACGTTGTAAAACGGGACGTGCAACCGAGGTACATACGGCTTCAATTTGGACAAAAAGTATAAAAAATATGTTTTTCACTTGTAAAAAAAGGTGATATTCATACTTAATCTATAAATTAGTGAAGGTACAAATATCATTGGGTTGCGACCCCGGTATTGAATTTGATCCGAAAATATATACATAACGAGAGGAAAAAAAAGTTATACAACATATACATATGATATATGTATATTGCATTCCTGCAGGTTTTTTTTTAAAAAGGTCACCGTCCCTTTACAAGAGGACAAAAAAGATATAAAAAGAAAGCGGAATTATCATAACATATTCATAACGGTTAGTTTTAAGTGTTTTAACAGTTCCAAATCTGATATATGTAGTCATGCTTAGTGTGTGTTGCGTTATATGAGTGTATGGACTTAAATGTTCGCATTCCGTGATACGTGTTAACGTGTGAAGACGCTGAAAGTTGGATAGATTTTAAATGAATATGAATGTAGCTTGTATATATATAGAAAGTTTGAAAAAAATCCTGAAGACATTGAGTTGTAAAAAAAATCGCAAACATTTCATGTCATTTTATTTCGTACTTTTCAATGCATGCTACATACATTTTATAAAATCATCCGAAAAGTTGGGTTCGTGAATATTACCTTTTACATAAATTAAGGTTTGTACCATGGCCGTATTCCGTACCCATGTGAACCGGCCTCGGTCAGGTAAATATAATATAGATAATTCCTGGTGTCGATATATGGTGCCGATATGCCGACAATTATTCTTCATTTGAATATCGGTATGTGTGCAATTGATGTCTATTTTTAATGTGAATGTGATTCAATAAGTTTATACACGGACTTTGTCTCGGGTTCATCAGCCGTATACATTACACGTCCCCTCCCGTGTGGCCCCTTCCGTCAAACCGATCAGGGAACATGCGGCACACTTGTCTGGTTGCGTCATTCCCGCTATTTTTATCTGGGCTTTCCCGAGGAATGCGATTTTGCAAGTGGCCATAATAGACATTTTGAGTCCACTTTGAATATGGGAATAACAGGAAAGTATAATTGGTAGTGCAGACGCTATGTATATTCAAGAACAGACATTAAGGCTTTCGCGGGATGCCCCTTTAATCTAAAACATAAAACGGCACATTTTTACCGAAATTATGTCTAAAAATTAATATTTGAAATAAGTATAATATCATTAAAGCTGAAATAATAATATGCGTTATTGATAATTGAAGAAGTATATGCTATGGCAGTTTTTTGCTTTTTGGGTGGTTTTGGCGGGCGGGGAGGGGGGGGGGGGCTTAGTACGCTGGCCCGCATCAAAATCGGCACATTAAGAGATCAAATAAATCTTACGTATTCATTACATCTGGCGATATCTCAAACTGGTCCCAAAATTTAACGATAGGCAATTGTCCCATCAAGTTTTGTTTTATGAACCTCATAAATGCACTTGAATTCGGTGCTTTTTTCTGATAAATCAAAACAGTTATAGCAAATAGTTTATAAATCGAATTGATCCAATCGTTGTCATTTCTTTTTCTGCAAAACATTTGGTCAAATACCACGTCACTCTGAACAGAAGGACAAGATTTTGAACGTGCTTATTGTAACATAATATTTTGCTGTTTTAAACACCATACTGAACTACAGTTATGCATAACCACTTTGATATTATTCGGTTATAAGGGCCAAATATCAATACTTAAACATGCTTAAAATTACCCCTTCAAAATTCGCCAAAATGTCGTCGACACACAGCGTTTTCACTAGTTTTCTGATATGTTGACTTTGATGACATCGTGTAGTTGTAAATTGATCCAGAAACCAAAAATATTTGGTGGTAGTGCTGAAAAATATTTATTATGTTTTACTGCCAAAAGAAAATGTTCAAATTTCATTTTCAATAACTTTTTCAACCATTTTATGACCGTGTACCAAATGGGGTAACGTGACGTCAGAGACTTATGCGTAACTGTTGGTGGTATTTGATACAGGTACATGTATGTATATAATAAAAATGATAATTCGAGGCTCTTATATACCGTTTTTATCACGACCGTAAAGGCCGTTTTAAAGCGATTCACAAATTATTATCCGTGGTTATAGGGCCTTAGCGACTCGCCATTATTGTTCTCAACTCCCTTGGGAGCATACAACCGGTGCTGCCATTTCGGCGCTTACAGTTGGCATTCTACAATTTCTAGCACGATCCAAACACGCACTCATTTACAGATGAGTAGACTGGGAAGAGCAGAGTAAAGTATCTTGCTCAAGAATACATCACAAGTGCCGCGAAACTGACTCGAACTCGCAACCCTTCGATCACGAGCCCTGCGTCCTTCCACTAGACCACCGTGCCTCACCGGTCCATGTCTAAATCAGTGTTAATATCCCAAAATAAAGCCTTAAAAGAGCGTAGCTTTAGTAAATCTCTGATATTTACTGAGAATCATCCATGTACTGGTTCAGAAAGAGATACAATTTCCATAATTTAAGGACGCAAGTCGAAAGAAAAAAAACAAGCATCTCGAGCAACGACAGAGCGTGAACGGCACCGTATTTGCAACAGAAATCAATCGACTGCGCCGTTTTACATCGCCTATACACGACCAGATTTTACAAAGCCTAAGAAGGGAGAGATGTAAATATAATCATATATTCACCTTACACTTGGTCAATGATATACCCTTGGTATTATATATAAAACCGTTTTCTTTTATTTAAGCCGCTTCATGAAGATGGCCCAAAACAAGGAAACGAAATATAAATATATCTGACTCCTCTTTTTTAAAGTACATCACGACTATCATATGGATTCAGACCTTTCAAAAAGGTGAAATATTTAAACGTAAAAGAATTGTGGCGTTATTTCAATTTATTTTTCTGTAAATAATTGATTGGAACTTTTGCCAGGGTACTAATTCTGTTTCTCGGAATCGATAAAGGCCCAATATACGTAACTTTCGGCAAAACTTGAAGGGAAAATCAAGCCTAATAACTTATCATATTTATATATTTAGTTAAGATTAACTGATATCATAAATATTCAAGATGAATTCTTACGCGGTTACCGGTACAGCAGCAATGGAATCTCAGTATTTGTAAACACGCGTCCATTTTGAACTGTCTTCTACCTTCGGTTTGTTGTTGAAGTGGGCCACACGTAAATTATTTTCAATTCTTTGGATTTTCTGTCAAGAGTTTCTTGTTAGAACTGCTCAGGTTTACTTCGTTTTAGACTTATTTTTGCTAGGTAACATGTACATGTATCGACTGGATTTTTTTTTCATAATTTTTCAGAATCCCGAAAAATTGCCTTAAGTTACGTATATTGGGCCTTTAAAGTTTTATTGTAAATTGCAGCTCACGAAAGAAGTGACTGTTTTTAAAATAAGATAATGATAAAAAACCAATTCTGATAGTTATTTAGCATACTTTATGTAGAATATGCAATGGAGTTAAATACCTAAGTAACAAAAGAAGTTACTGACTGTCGTGTGTCGTTCCAAAGAAAATTTTGGTTATACAAATGTAACAAACAAAATGTCTAACAGTATTCAATTTTACAAAAAAATATTAAGATGTCTTTTCAGTAAACACCATAGCTAACACCATTGCATTATACCTTAGTAAAATTGAAGAACGAAAATAATCTCAAATCAGTAACAGATACAATTTGTATGTACGATATCACTTACCACGTACAATGTATTATCACGAAGTAAAACAAGAACATATTGGAACAGGTGGGAGCGCCCTTCAAAAGAACTCACTAAGGACGCGGATAACGTGCTACATATCAATGACACCCTAACATGACATCAGTGACAGTATATTATCACCATTGGCAACACAAATTGGTTCTGAAACCGTCAAAACACTCCACATTGTCGCAAAAATAACACATTATCGTTTTAACTAAGCATATCTGCTGACATATTCTCAATGATAACCGTCAAAGTCGATTTTTGATGTGTCCATTAGCTACCATAATATGGTCTTATATTTTTTACATATTTGTACACGATTTTTTTGCTCTTTCAAAATATTGCTGCAAACTATTTGAACACCAAAATATCTGCCGAAAACAGCAGTGTTACATTGCATTTAATATAAATGAACAGCGGACAATATGGGCGTATACATTTCGCCGAATGATGACTACGTCAACAATCAGCAAATGACGTCTTTCCGGTAAAAGTTCACCATGTCAGCCAATCAAAATGCGTTTAGAGTTTACTCCACGTGTGGTATAAACAGTAATGTTATTCAACAGTTGTTATGGTTATATGATACACTGAGAGTTGAATAACAACCACCTATGGTAGAAATACAAATTACTTACAGCCGTTTCATTTTAAAAGCATTCATTACATTTAAAACGAAAAGCAAATTACCGGCTGCAAAATTAAATATTCCGTTACACAAACACAAAATGGACTAAAACAAACACATATCAAATAATGCTTGTTTTCACACAACCTCTTACGGTAAATATACAGTAAATTAAGATTGAGAAAACTAGGAATATATAATTTGAATTTTCTGTGCGAACTTGATTGTAATATTTATAAAATGGTGTAACAAAGTGACCCTCAGTCTTAATTATAAACATGTTGATATAGTATTGGAATGAAGACAGCATGGTAAGCTTACATGTACCAGCAGGGAGTATTAGTTAGCCTAGGTGTTGTGTTGATGAGAGATATGCTATCAGTGTAAATTGATTGGGTTTATTATTTTAGGTAAACCATCCACCTCTTAGCAATTGATAACATATGTTCAGATTGGTAACTAGAAATAGCAGAGCAAGCGGGGAACATATTTTGTGAGGGTAAAAATGCCCCCTCAATGGTCATTGATGCTAAAGCTTTAGCTTTTATGACCATTGAGGGGGCATTTTTATCGAAAATTGATCTTAACCCCTCAAATGCGTAAAAGTACTCTAAACACCCTATTTTAGGTCCAAAACTAGCTGTAACAAATTCCCAGGTCCCTGTGAGAGAGACGGCAAAGAGAAGGCCGACAGTATTTGCCTGGAGATGGGTTAGGAGGGCTACAATCCATGGCATGTCAAGATACAGGAGTGTGATGATTGACCAGTTGGAGCGTCCATATCTTAAAAGTAACTTAGCCGGTTGATTTGTGACATTAACTTTAACATATTTTTGAGACACAACGAGTTCGTATATTACTGAACGATGATGAAAAGTTGTTTATACCACAATAACTTGTGATATTCCACTTTCAGACCAATGTATAAATGTGCTGACTGTTGGATAAATATATTGTATATACACTAGCTATAGTGTTATATTGACCTTCCAGACGTTTCATTGGTTGAGATGCTGAACGTTGACTGGAAATCACGTGGTTAAATGCCACGTGCGGATCGTTGACTTCGTCACAACTTGACGGGAATTTATAGTCGATGATGTGTTTTCGCGCGAATAGTCAACAGTTCACTCCAGAAAACAACACTGCTATTGCGACTTAATATCGTTATGGTAGGAACAGGTCAGGTCTTTTGTAACTTAAAAAACAAATTAACATCTAGTGAAATAGATTCCATATCCAACAACCACTCGTGGTGTAACCTCTATATCACCTGCACATGTACTTGTTATGTGACTATGATATAAGATCACGAATAAATTATATTTACAGTCTACACTGATATTCACTCGATAACCATTGCTCAACAGATTATCATTATCACCGCATAACTGTAGTCAAACACGTGACAAGTTTCTATGACGTTGACAACAATACATGTGGTCGGAGCTATGCAAATCCTACAGTTTGAAACACAATTGTGTGACGTGGGCGGAGCTTGCAAATTTCATGCTGGTACATTTATTGAACCATTCTTACGTTTATTAATGAAATCTGTGTCCAAAGATTGGACAATAATGAACAAAATAGTTACGATAATTTCACAGAAAGATACTGTAAATATAAGGATAAACTTTCTATTTTGTTTAAGTTATCGGGGGATAACTACAATGGAAAACGGGTAAATCATACATAACCGGCTTCACCTAACCTAAACAACCTAAACAAAATAGAAACTTAATCCTTAAATGAATGTCACCAACAATTACGTGTCAGTACTGTATACTGTGACACAGGGGGCTATAACTGTTTAAATATCAGGAGGAATAGACCTTACATCAAATATTATAATCCCTAGGCAGGCACATCTCTATCAGGAAATCAACTGTAGCAATTATTGTCGAACGCCAGGACGAATAAAACTGCAAATACATAATGATGATGATGATGACGATGATGATGACGATGACGATGATGATTGTTCTGATGTTAAGTGAAGATGATTAATGTTATGCTTGTTACAGTTATTTGCCTCATTCTTTAGATAAATGACACATGATTCTGGGTGGGTTCTCTCGACGTTTTATTCCATGCAACCATAGAAATGTACAGAAAAACCCCTGCAGCTATGGAGCAGAGGTTCCCAAAACATGGGTCCATATAATAGCATTGCGTAGTTCTCATATATCTATACGTGCTGGCTCTCTGAAGTCTCGGGTAGTAGTGCCAGGTAAATTTGCCAGGTACCCAAGATAAGAATCAGTCAAAGGTCATATCCTACGACTAGTCATTGGTCAGTCTACAGTCACGTGTCATAACATGCATACTAATTATATTTACGTAACACACAACACACAAATACATGAACGGGGACACCCGGATCAGGCAAGTAAATAGTTGCTCGTTATATAATTGAAATAAGCAATGTATACCGTCAAAATACATGCCATAATTATATTTCAAATACAAAATACAAAACATAAACGACGAAGTACCGTACAAGATATAGACATCTTATTAAAAAGACGGCGTTAGGAAATCAAATTATGAGAATATTCGTTGTCAATTTTGGAACAGGTGCGGTCAAAAGAGATTTTATTGCTGAGTGGGTTACAAGACAAGATATACTGCATGTGTGAATCTTTCTTGATCAGAAAATAAACGAAAATAGGTATGTCGGCAAGTTGTATTGTCAATTGCATAATCCACACATGAAGAGGAGAGTCGTCAGCAAATAATCTAGCAAAGGTATTCATTGGAATAGCAAGGTCGTTGATATAAATAGAACCAACAGAGGACCCAGTACAGAGCCCTTGGGAACCTCTGTCGTGACCGGTTTTAAAGAAGAAGTATTGTTGCCATATACAACAAAATCTTGTCTATCACTGAGGTACTTTGACAACCAGGATAATAGTTCTCCTCCAATTCCATATTGATGAAGTTTGAACAAAAGACATTTATGCCATACTTTGCTAAATGACTTTGACAAGTCACAGAAAAAACACAAGCATATGCATTCCTATTAGCAGCAACGACAATGTTATGATAAAGTTTTATTAACCGCAATACAAGACTATAGAATGACCAGGAAGAAATCCAGATTGGTACTCATAAAAAATATCATTGTCTCTAGCAAAGTTTATGATATGCTTAAAAACACATCTTTACATGATTTTAGATAGACAACTTAGCAAAGAAATTGGTCTATAGTTAGAAGGCATATAAGCAACACCTTTTTTAAATAACGGTAAAACATGAAATTATTTTCCATTCAGAATGGAAAACAGCATCCTTAATAGACCGATTAAACTACATAGTAAGAGGATGAGAAATATTTCTGACTGTAGCCTTCAGCATACGGTGACTTATCTTATCAGGTCAAACTGCCTTACCTATATCAAGAATTGATACAATGGCATATACTTCTTTCTCGTCAATTTTAATACTGTGGAGTGAGTATTGGCATTTTCTGAAGAAGTCTGGTAAAGTGACGTTGGGATCATCTATACGTGAAACCGAAGTGAAATAAGAATTTAGTACTTCAGCTTTCTCTTCGTCGCTGTATGCCACCTGAGGAAAACAATCAGTAACATAGTCTAGTATAGGAATAGATTGAACAGGAGAGGTGGGAAAGAATTTGCCCAAGAGCACAAGGACTCTCATGTTTCATTCGAGATTACTGAAAAGGTTAGCCTTAGCTTTCTTTTTTATATTATTTACCCTGGACGCTTGTATGTAGACCAGTCTAAAGGGCGTTTTGAACGTTCTGCTCTTTGTTTAAGTCAATCACGTATACGACAGTTTTTACGTAAAACAAAACTGTGTGGCGTAGGTCCGTGCCTAGTCCATGTGGCTACTGCAATAGTTACACGAGTTGGCTTTGTGAGGTCCAGAATATCAAGGTCGCTTACAATCGAGTCGGGGAAACTGGACTTCCACTGTGGCTCACTCTAGTTGATGTTATTCATTTCACATAGGATTCAAATCATGGGACGAGTTTGAATATTGTTTTTCATACAGTTTTCATAAACAAGATCTGGATAAATTTGGGTTTATATCATAAAGCGGAAGTGTGTCACATTAACGCATCTACAATTCTTGGATCCCCTGAAGAAATATCATTAATCCAGGGACGCATATACGCGTTCCCGATAAATCCAATAACCTAATGTTTGTGTTGATATTTTAAAACCTGCAATGATAAAAAAAATAAAACATCATAAGTATCAGTATCCCCATTTTTACGATCATAATAAAACTTTAAAATTCTGAAAATTCAGAACATCGTATATATGTGATACATGTACAGATTAACCTTATTAACATCGTCAGGTTTTGCAACGGTTACTAGCCTTTTGTTAAATAATGATTAAATATAGCTGAATTCTCTGTGTTCGAAAACGCCTTTAATCCTTTTTTTTTAAAATAGTAATGGACGTGTCAGAATAGGTACATGTATCGGATACGTTGTGCCTCAATGACGTCACACATCACGTGACCTAGAATCCCAGTCAAAATATGCATATTTACCAGGCTGTTATAAATGGGGCGTCGGCTAGCCTGTCAATTTCCCTAACACCGAGGGAGACGGGGTATCGGTCACTACACGTATTGTTGCATCATATGAGATTGAAATATGAAATTATGAAAAATCGTGGCAAACATCCTTTAAACTACGACCAACATGGACTGGTTACTACTAAGCTATACGATAAACGTGATGATTTCAATTTTCTAATCGCGAACTTTCCATTTCTTGATAGTAACATCCCTGCTTCTCCAACCTATGGTGTTTACATGTCGCAGTTGATTCAATATTATATGGCTTGCTCTAATATATAGTGATTTTCGTGATCGATGTCGACTACTGACAAACAAAATAGCAACACCAGGATTTTAGAGATGCAGGTTGGTCAGAACTATGGGCAAGTTTTATGGTCGCCATCTTTGTCTCATTGTGACATATTATGTATCTTTAAGTGATATAAAGATGGACGTTTTTAAGTATGCTCATAAGTGTGTTTAATTGTTGTGATTGACAATGCTACTCGGTTCTCATTTTGAGAACTTGGTGTTAATTTTATGTGAAAAAGATTAACATGGCGGTGCCGTCGATGAAGCAGAATACGCTTACTCGTCCGGAACACCTGGTCTTAACATCTTGTACTTTTACAAGGGTATACATGTAAATCGTTGCTTTGTTCGTATTTTGCCCCTGGTTTAATCGATTTTGAGTTCGGATTATGAATTTGTTAACGCTTCGGTATTCTCTGAATTATTGTCATTATAAATACAGTTGGAATTTCGCCCTTTTATATTGACAATTCAATCTGTGCATAATTCTTTATTCAACAATTCTATCTTGCATGTATGTATGCCGAATATTCAAATACATCGGTATGATCTTAGACTATAGTATTTATTTCAATTTGGGGAACCTTTGTACAATTTTGTCATTAAACATACATTTATATGATAAATTGAGCAAATATCATGAAGGTTTTGAATTACGTCAACGATGTACGCGCGGTTCATGGTGTGTTAATTTCATTTATGAGTTTAAACAAAGAAAACCATGTTACCGACTGCTTGCCATCTGCCTTGCAGACATTAACGTCATTTGATTACTTAATATCACAAGAAAGTCGTAGGTACAAAATTTATACCACGCACAAGTTTAGTAAGCGGATATACTATAAAGTCGTAAACTAGGCCGTGATTGTCACTGTGCTTAACTCTCTCAACATGTTCGTTCCAACTGATACTCCTTACTACGATATCGGCAGATACGAGAACATGTCTCGCATGAAGCAAAAACATGCTGTCAAAAATAAGGATCTTAGAAAAATGATTTTGGTGAAACCAATTCAGGCACGAAGCAAGGATCTTAAAGGTTATATACCAAACGAGCTGTTGAAGTACAAGCTCCTAGATGAAACCTACAATTTTGTCGTGGACTGTTTTGGTATCCACTAAAGCGACACCTGGAAAGTTCTGTTGTTCTCACGCTACTGTTGACCAAGGACACTGTGGGAGACAAGATATTCGCTTACAGTATATCATCTTCTATAGAAGAATGTTTTCTTCAATCAAGCTCTAATAAGAGAAGGGCTGCAAGGTCACACCGATGTAACAACAGTATTAAATACACAGAAATGCAAAGATGTTATGTGAATAACGACGAGTGAATCGTTCCTTCTGTTGGGGCGTCTTCTCGTTTGTTCTGTTGGGGCGTCTTCTCGTTTGTTCTGTTGGGGCGTCTTCTCGTTTGTTCTATTGGAGCGTCTTCTCGTCTGTTCTGTCGGAGCGTCTTCTCGTTTGTTCAGTAACGTGGAGCGACTGCCATCAACTTGTAAAGGCGTTGCCGGGTGCCAATGTACATGGTCATTGATATGGATCTATTGTGAGAGTAAAAAACGGAAACATTTTTACATTAAAAAGCAATCTTTATTTGGGTGTAAACAGTATTACTATAGAGACGAGCGCAAAGGGACGGCAACGTACAACGTGTTCCCAGAATCGTCAATATAGAAAAGCCTCCGACATTGCAGATCACGTGACGGACGAAAAGGAGAATCTAAAATTTCTGAAAAAGTCATGTGATAATTTCATGAAACAAGATACACACCCAAGCAATGTTGGTTGTAATTTTGTGATTGTGTTATGTATGAAATGAACAGCGCCTACTTTCCAGGTTTGACTGATTATTTGATAATTTGATTATGATACTGTTAACATACTTGATTTTGCGGAATTAAATTTTAGCGCATTGTTAGTTTTTTTGGCATATTGGCGCAATATAAATTCCCGCAATCGTAATAATGACTAAATAAGCAACATACAAAACTCCAATTAGCGTAATCGTATTTTAGCGCAATACTTTCAACATGGAAAGCGCTAAAATAAGATTACCACGAAAATATGCAAGTTTATAGTAATTATGATAATAATGGATTAACTTCCACAAATTGAATACGCTATTTAGTAGCCGATTTTGTTGTTTTGTAGCATTTGTTCGTAATTATGGTTGATTAAATAATATAACATCCGTATTGTCGCCTTCGTTCGTGTTCAACATTGTTTAGCATAATGTTAAACACACAGTAATTATAGCTGATTAGCCAATTTGACACAAAATACAGCGAACTGATCTGACATTTGACAGGTGTACACAGTGGAATACACACCAAGTGACTTTGTGTTTGGTCGGTGGTCTGAGTAGTGAGGTGAAACTTAGAGCAGAAGTGGTTTTTGGAACTTTTCAAAACTGGTCTTTATAGTGAAGTGGTCTTAAAAGTGAGGTGGTCTTAATGATGATGTGGTCTTAATAGTGAGGTGGTCTTTATAGTGAAGTGGTCTTAATGATGATGTGGTCTTAATAGTGAGGTGGTCTTAATGATGATGTGGTCTTAATAGTGAGGTGGTCTTTATAGTGAAGTGGTCTTAATGATGATGTGGTCTTAATAGTGAGGTGGTCTTAATGATGATGTGGTCTTAATAGTGAGGTGGTCTTTATAGTGAAGTGGTCTTAATAGTGAGGTGGTCTTAATAGTGAGGTGGTCTTAATAGTGAGGTGGTCTAAATAGTGAGGTGGTCTTAATAGTGAGGTGGTCTTAATAGTGAGGTGGTCTTAATAGTGAGGTGGTCTTAATAGTGAGGTGGTCTAATTAGTGAGGTGGTCTTAATAGTGAGGTGGTCTAAATAGTGAGGTGGTCTTAATAGTGAGGTGGTCTAAATAGTGAGGTGGTCTTAATAGTGAGGTGGTCTTAATGATGATGTGGTCTTAATAATGAGGTGGTCTTAATAGTGAGGTGGTCTTAATGATGAAGGTTAAAATACAAAGATGTATACAAAAATACAAGAAACTTTATGTATAGTTGCATATATAAACAAAAGAAAACATTAGCGCTGTGGAGCTATTTCTGCGACAAACATTTCTGTAAAAGTTCTGAAATTGGTGTAGTAAAATCATCCTCAATAACACGAACTGCTCTCTCTCTTGTAACTTTTCAAACTTTCTAGTGGAATTCAAGTTAGAAAAATGCCAAACCAGGGGACAGGAACTAAAATTGGAAAGAATGACAGATTTGAAAATTAAAAGTTTTCCCTGCTTGCTAAGATCGCGGTCAATTCTTTTCAACACACATAGCTGTTTGGAAGCTTTCTTACAAATGTTGGATACATGAACATCAAATTTCGGATTAAAATCAATATCTTCACCTAACAGAAGTGGGCTTACATTTGCAATAGTGAGTTTATCTTAATTTTGGGGTTGTCTTTAAGTGAGGTTTCAAAGTATATGATAAATTGAGGCAATATCATGAAGGTTTTGAATTACGTCAACGATGTAAGCGCGGTTAATGGTGTGTTAATAACATTTATGATATTTAAACAAAGGAAACATGATACCGATTGCTTGCTATCTGCCTTGCAGACAGTAACGTCACCTGATTACTTAGCACATAAAATGTCACAAGAAAGTCGTAGCCACTGTGCTTAACTCTCTCAACATGTTCGTTCCAACTGATACTCCTTACAACGATATTGGCAGATACGAGAACATGTCTCGTATGAAGCAAAAATATGCTGTCCAAAAGAAGGATCTTAGAAAAATGATTTTGGTCAAACCAATCCAGAAACGAAGTAAGGATCTTAACTTTTATATATCAAACGAGCGGTTGCAGTACAAGCCCCTATGTATGTATATTGTAATCCTATATACAAAACAAAATTGAAATAGTTTTTTCCGGCATTCACAGTTAAACTCAATTTTTCAGTATAAACCTGCAAACAAATTAGCATATGTTGAAGATCTTCAACATCTTCTGAAAATAAAACTGTATTATCAGCGTATACTATAAGAAATAAATTGAATAGTTGTAATTTATAGCTCTGGTAATTATGCTTTCCATAGCATTTACAAACAGCGAAAACAGCATGGGCGATAATTAAAAGCCTCTTCTTGCAAAAGTCTGACATGTATATAGAATATGTACAGAATTTTGCATTTTCATTAACTGACTTAATTACATTCAACAACTTACCTCAATTTCCACTTTTCCATATTTTAAGCAAAAAGCTTGTCATGAGTTTTGTCACTATCGAATGCTTTAGTTTAATCGACGAAGTATTTGAATAAAATATGATATGAAATCATTATGTACAAGTGTTTAAATGTTTTAATATATAAACGCATGTGCTTACATATATGTAATACTGAATGTAAGATACTTAATTTTACTTTAATGGATGTAATATGTAATAATATTAAAAAATACGATTAAATGAATGTAATAGAGTAAAATTATAAAAATATTTCACTCGTGTAATCATGTATTTATTCTTACATTGTATATATCATAAGACTCTTTCATATGCGTGTATGTAGGATAGGGATATTCCACCCGAGGGGTCACAAAATGTGGTGAAACCCGAGGCTTGCCGAGGGTGGAATATCCCTGTCCTACATACACACATAATGAAAGAGTCTTTTTCTCTCATATCAACTACCCGAATAAGCTCAAAAACCATGAAAATATATATGTTTAATCAGCCTACCATTTTGAAATTTCAACTTTTTCCTTGAGCTTTTTTTTTTGACGAAAACGAATTAGACAGCGAGTTTAAGCATACCCTATATTTGCAAACGAAGTTTGCGCAGAAAAATTAATCTCCTCTTCCTGGTGTTTATGGTTAAAATTATGTGAAAGGTTTTAATTTTATCACGCCGTCGTTTTCTCTTTCCGGCATCAGAGTTTACCGTATTCGTGACGTCACGTCATTGTTTTAGCCATTGTGACGTCACGTCGAGTGAAATGCTATGTGAGATAGATTTTTCTTACATAGCTTTCTTACATGGGTAAACTTTTGCCAACATGGCGAGATATGAGAGAAATATATATATACTATAGTCTATAGACACAGGCACCTTGCATACAGGTAACTTTTACACAGGTAAGTTACATAGCTAGTATGGAACAGACTATCATTGGTTTGCCATTGTTCTCCTATATCAACACTTTCCTTTGTTATATAAAAAATGGGGAACGCGGGAACCCTCCGTAAGGCTACAGGTAATTTATATAGCTGTAAAATCAAATTGTGTAAAATGTATCACTGTCGAGACGTCACGGACCAGATTCAAATTGAATGCAGTTTATGCAAAAATTGGAATTAGATCAGTTTTATTTTTCTGACAAGATCATTAATGACGATCGATTATTTTTACCACACAACCTTTATTGGTTGTTGTCATTATTTACACCAAGGAATTAGGTAAGAAGTCCATGCTTACACTTGGAGATAATACATAAATATGTAATTGGCGTGTCAGAATAGATACATGTATCTGATACGTTGTGCCTCAATGACGTCACACATCACGTGACCTAGAATCTCAGTCAAATATGCATATTCACTAGGCTGATATAAATGCGGCGTCACCTAGCCTGTCCATTTCCCAAACACCAATGGAGACGGGGTATCGTTCCCTACACGTATTGTTGCATCAAATGAGATTGAAATATGAAGTTATGAAAAATCGTGGCAAAAATCCATTAACCTACGACCAACATGGACAGGTTACAACTAAGCTATACAATAAACGTGATAATTTCAATTTCCTGGTCGTGAACTTTCCATTTCTTGAAAGTAACATCCCTGCTTCTCCAACCTATTGTGTTTACATGTCGCAGTTGATTCGATATTGTATGGCTTGCTCTAAATATCGTGATTTTCGTGATCGATGTCGACTACTGACAAACAAAATAGCAACACAAGGATTTGAGAGATGCAGATTAATCAGAATTATGGGCAAGTTTTAGGGTCGCCATCTTTGTGTCATTGAGACATATTCTGTATCTTTAAGTGATATGAAGATGGACGTTTTTGAGAATGCTCATTGGTGTGTTTAATTGTTCTGATTGACAATGCTACTCGGTTCTCATTTTGAGAACTTGATGTTAATTTTATGTGAAAAAGATTAACATGGCGGTGCCGTCGATGAAGCAGAATACGATTACTCGTCCGGAACACCTGGTCTAAACATCTTGTACTTTCACAAGGGTATACATGTAAATCGTTGCTTTGTTCATATTTTGTCCCTGGTTTAATCGATTTTGAGTTGGGATTATGATTCTGTTTACGCTTCGGTATTCTCTAATTTATTGTCATTATAAATACAGTTGGGATTTCGCCCTTTTATATTGACAATTCAAGCTGTGCATTATCCGATATTCAACAATTCTACCTTGCATGTATGCCATCGGTATGATCCTAGACTATCAAATTCATTTTAATTTGGGTAACCTTTGTACAACTTTGTCATTAAACATACATTTATATGATATATTGAGGCAATATCATGAAGGTTTTGAATTACGACAACGATGTACGCGCGGTTCATGGTGTGTTAATTACATTTATGAGTTGAAACAAAGAAAACCATGTTACCGACTGCTTGCCATCTGCCTTGCAGTCATTAACGTCATTTGATTACTTAACAAATAAAATATCACAAGAAAGTCGTAGGTACAAAAATGTATACTACGCAGAAGTTGAATTAGCGGATAAACTATAAAGTCTTAAACTAGGCCGTGATTGTCACTGTGCTTAACTCTCTCAACATGTTCGTTCCAACTGATACTCCTTACAACGATATTGGCAGATACGAGAACATGTCTCGTATGAAGCAAAAATATGCTGTCAAAAATAAGGATCTTAGAAAAATGATTTTGGTGAAACCAATTCAGGCACGAAGCAAGGATCTTAACGATTATATAGCAAATGAGCTGTTGCTGAACAAGCTCCTAACTGATCCCTACAACTTTGTCGTGGACTGTTTTGGTATCCACTAAATCAACACATGGATAGTTCTGTAGTAAAGAAGTCTCACACTGCTTGCGACCAAGGACACTGTGGGAGACAACAGATTCATCTACATTATGTAATCTTCTATAGAATAATGTTTTCTTCGATCAAGCTCTAATACAGACCAGGGCTGCGACGTCACATCGATGTAACAACAGAAATGCACAGGTGTTGTGTGAATAACGACAAGTGAATCGTTTGTTCTGTTGGGGCGTCTTCTCGTTTGTTCTGTTGGAGCGTCTCCTCGTTTGTTCTGTTGGAGCGTGTTCTCGTTTGTTCTGTGGGAGCATCTTCTCGTTTGTTCTGTTGGAGCGTTTTCTCGTTTGTTCTGTTGGAGCGTCTTCTCGTTTGTTCTGTTGGAGCGACTTCTCGTTTGTTCTGTTGGAGCGTCTTCTCGTTTGTTTAGTAACGTACAGCGACTGCCATCAACTTGTAAAGGCTTTTCCTGGTGCCAATGTACATAGTCATTGATATGGATCTATTGTGACAGTAAAAAACGGAAACATTTTTACATTACAAAGCAATCTTTATTTGGGTGTAAACAGTATTACTATGGAGACAAGCGCAATAGGACGGCAACGTACAACGTGTTCACAGCATCGTCAATATAGAAAAGCCTCCGACATTGCAGAATCACGTGACGGACGAAGAGAGGAATCTAAAATTTCTGAAAAAGTCATGTGATAATTTCATGAAACAAGATACACACCCAAGCAATGTTGGTTGTAATTTTGTGATTGTGTTATGTATGAAATGAACAGCGCCTACTTTCCAGGTTTGACTGATTATTTGATCGTTTGATTATGATACTGTAAACGTACTTGATTTGGCGGAATTAAATTTTAGCGCATTATTAGTGTTTGGCATATTAGCGCAATGATAAATTTGCGCATTCGTAATAATGACTAAATAAGCAACATACAAAACTCCAATTAGCGTAATCGTATTTTAGCACAATATTTTCAACGCGAAAAGCGCTAAAATAAGATAACCACGAAAATATGTATGTTTACAGTAATTATGATAATAATAGAATAACTACCACAAATTGAATACGCTATGTAGTAGCCGATTTTGTTGTTTTGTAGCATATGTTAATAATTATGGTTGATTAAATAATATTACATCCGTATTGTCGCCTTTGTTCTTGTTCAACATTGTTTAGCATAATGTTAAACACACAGTCATTATAGCTGATTAGCCAATTTGACACAAAATACAGCTTACTGATCTGACACTTGACAAGTGTACACAGTGGAATACACACCAAGTGACTTTGTGTTTGGTCGGTGGTCTGAGTAGTGAGGTGAAACTTAGAGCAGAAGTGGTATTTTTGGACTTTTCAAAACTGGTCTTTATAGTGAAGTGGTCTTAATAGTGAGGTGGTCTTAATGATGATGTGGTCTTAATAGTGAGGTGGTCTTTATAGTGAAGTGGTCTTAATAGTGAGGTGGTCTTTATAGTGAAGTGGTCTTAATAGTGAGGTGGTCCAAATAATGAGGTGGTTTTAATAGTGAGGTGGTCTTAATAATGATATGGTCTTAATAGTGAGTTGGTCTTAATAATGAAAGTTAAAATACAAAGATGTATACAAAAATACAATAAACTTTATTTGTAGTTGCTTATATAAACAAAAGAAAACATTAGTGCTGTGGAGCTATTTCTGCGACAAACATTTCTGTAAAAGTTCTGAAATTGGTGTAGTAAAATCATCCTCAATAAAACGAACTGCTCTCTCTTGTATCTTTTCCATCTTTCTAGTGGAATTCAAGTTACAAAAAATGCCAAACCAGGGGACAGTAATTAAAATTGGAAAGAATGAAAGATTTGAAAATTAAAAGTTTTCCCTGCTTGCTAAGATCGTGGTCAATTCTTTTCAACACACATAGCTGTTTGGAAGCTTTCTCACAAATGTTGGATACATGAACATCAAATTTCAGATCAAAATCAATATCTTCACCTAACAGAAGTGGGCTTACATTTGCAATAGTGAGTTTTGTCTTAATTTTGGGGTTGTTTTTAAGTGAGGTTTCAAAGTATATGATAAATTGAGGCAATATCATGTAGGTTTTGAATTACGTCAACGATGTACGCGCGGTTTATGGTGTTAATTACATTTATGAGATTTAAACAAAGAAAACACGTTACCCATTGCTTGCCATCTGCCTTGCAGATAGTAACGTCACTTGATTACTTAACACATAAAATGTCACAAGAAAGTCGTATCACTGTGCTTAACTCTTTCAACATGTTCGTTCCAACTGATACTCCTTACAACAATATTGGCAGATACGAGAACATGTCTCGTATGAAGCAAGAATATGCTGTCAAAAAGAAGGATCTTAGAAAAATGATTTTGGTGTAACCAATACAGGCAAGAAGCAAGAATCTTAACTGTTATATATCAAACGAGCGGTTGCAGTACAAGCTCCTATGTATGTATATTGTAATTCTATACACAAAACAAAATTGAGCGGCATCTTCAACATCTTCTGAAAATAAAAACTGTATTATCAGCGTATACTATAAGAAATGAATTGAATAGTTGTAATTTATAGCTCTGGTAATTATGCTTTCCATATCATTTACAAACAGAGAGAACAACATGGGCGATAATTAAAAACCTTTTCTTACAAAAGTTGGACATGTATATAGAATATGTACAATCTTTTGCATTTACATTTACTGACTTAATTACATTCAACAACTTACCTCAACTTCCACTTTTCCATATTTTAAGCAAAGAACTTGTCATGAGTTTTGTCACTATCGAATATTTTAGTTTAATCGACGAATACACAATAAGGCTTTTTATTTTGTTCTAAAGTATTTGAATTAAATATGATCTGAAATCATTACGTACAAGTGTTTAAATGTTTTACTTTATAAACGCATGTGCTTACATATATGTAATATTGAATGTGAGATACTTAATTTTACTTTAATGGATGTAATATGTAATAATATTAATGAATAAGATTAAATGAATGGAATAGAGTAAAATTATAATAATATTTCCCTCGTGTAATCATGTATTTATTCTTACATTATACAAATATATATATACTATAGTCTATAGACACAGGCGCCGTGCATACAGGTAACCTTTACACAGGTAAGTTACATAGCTAGTATGGAACAGACTATCATTGGTTTGCCATTGTTCTCCTATATCAAAACTTTCTTTTGTTATATAAAAAGTGGGGAACGCGGGAACCCCCCGTAAGGCTATAGGTAATTTACATAACTATAAAATCAAATTGTGTAAATTGTATCATTGTCGAGATGTCACGGACCAGATTCAAATTGAGTGCAGTTTATGCAAAAATAGGAATTAGATCAGTTTTATTTTTCTGACAAGATCATTAATGACGATTGATAATTTTATCCACACAACCTGTATTGGTTGTTGTCATTATTTACACCAAGGAATAAGGTAAGAAGTCCATGCTTACACTTGCAGAAAATACATAAACATGGAATTGGCGTGTCAGAATAGGTACATGTATCTGATACGTTGTACCTCAATGACGTCACACATCACGTGACATATTCACTAGGCTGATATTAATGCGGCGTCACCTAGCCTGTCCATTTCCCCATTACCGAGGGAGACAGGGTATCGGTCCCTACACGTATTGTTGCATCAAATGAGATTGAAATATGAAGTTATGAAAAATCGTGGCCAAAATCCATTAAACTACGACCAACATGGACAGGTTACTACTAAGCTATACGATAAACGTGATAATTTCAATTTTCTGATCGTGAACTTTCCATTTCTTGATAGTTACATCCCTGCTTCTCCAACCCATGGTGTTTACATGACGCAGTTGATTCGATATTATATGGCTTGCTCTTAATATCTTGATTTTCATGATCGATGTCGACTACTGACAAACAAAATAGCAACACAAGGATTTTAGAGATGCAGGTTGATCAGAACTATGGGCAAGTTTTATGGTCGCCATCTTTGTCTCATTGAGACATATTATGTATCTTTAAGTGATATGAAGATGGACGTTTATGAGTATGCTCATTAGTGTGTTTAATTGTTGTGATTGACAATGCTACTCGGTTCTCATTTTGAGAACTTGATGTTAATTTGATGTGAAAAAGATTTACATGGCGGTGCCGTCGATGAAGCAGAAGAAGTCAACTTTTCCGGAACACCTGGTCTTAACATCTTGTACTTTTACAAGGGTATACATGTAAATCGTTGCTTTGTTCATATTTTATCCCTAATTTAATCGATTTTGAGTTTGGATTATGATTTTGTTAACGCTTCGGTATTTTCTAATGTAATGTCATTATAAATACAGTTGAGATTTCGCCCTCTTATATCGACAATTCAAGCTGTGCATTATCCTATATTCAACAATTCTATCTTGTATGTTTGCAATGTGCCCAATATCAAAACAAATCAGTATTATCTTAGACTATAGTATTTATTTCAATTTGGGGAACCTTTGTACAAGTTTTTCATTAAACATACATTTATATGAGAAATTGAGCAAATATCATGAAGGTTTTGAATTACGTCAACGATGTACGCGCGGTTCATGGTGTGTTAATTACATTTATGAGTTTAAACAAAGAAAACTATGTTACCGACTGCTTGCCATCTGCCTTGCACACATTAACGTCATTTGATTACTTAACGCATAAAATATCACAAGAAAGTCGTAGGTACAAAAAAGTATATCACGCACAACTTTAATTATATCATTTACTTGCATAGACATTAGTGATCTTCAGTACACGTGACTGACACGAACTCTATAAACGTCACACATTTACGTCATTTGATTAGTTAACAAATAAAATGTCAACAGAAAGTCGTAGGTAAAAAAATGTATACCACGCAGAAGTTTAATTAGCGGATATACTATAAAGTCGTAAACTAGGCCGTGATTGTCACTGTGCTTAACTCTCTCAACATGTTCGTTCCAACTGATACTCCTTACAACGATATCGGCAGATACGAGAACATGTCTCGTATGAAGCAAAAATATGCTGTCAAAAATAAGGATCTTAGAAAAATGATTTTGGTGAAACCAATTCAGGCACGAAGCAAGGATCTTAACGGTTATATACCAAACGAGCTGTTGAAGTACAAGCTCCTAGATGAAACCTACAATTTTGTCGTGGACTGTTTTGGTATCCACTAGAGTGACACCTGGATAGTTCTGTAGTAAAGAAGTCTCACGCTACTGGCGACCAAGGACACTGTGGGAGACAAGATATTCGCCTACAGTATACTAGTATCATCTTCTATAGAAGAATGTTTTCTTCGATCAAGCTGTAATACAGACCAGGGCTGCGACGTCACACCGATGTAACAACAGTATTAAATACATAGAAATGCACAGATGTTATGTGAATAACGACAAGTGAATCGTTCCTTCTGTTGGAGCGTCTTCTCGTTTGTTCAGTAACGTGCAGCGACTGCCATCAACCTGTAAAGGCGTTTCCGGGTGCCAATGTACATGGTCATTGATATGGATCTATAGTGACAGTAAAAAACGGAAACATTTTTACATTACAAAGAAATCTTTATTTGGGTGTAAACAGTATTACTATGGAGACGAGCGCAAATAAATAATATTACATCCGCATTGTCGCCTTCGTTCTTGTTCAACATATTGTTTAGCATAATGTAAAACACGCAGTAATTGTAACCGATTAGCCAATTTGACACAAAAATACAGCTTACTGATCTGACATTTGACAGGTGTACACAGTGGAATACACACCAGGTTACTTTGTGTTTGGTCGGTGGTCTGAGTAGTGAAGTGAAACTTAGAACAAAAGCGGTGGTATTTGGGACTTCTCAAAACTGGTCTTAATAGCGAAGTGGTCTTAATAATGAAGTGGTCTTAATAATTATGTTATTTATTTCACTCCTGGACCAGTTAATTTTTTTTGAAAGTCACAAAAAAGCGCGTGTCTTTTGTAACTTTAAAAAAGTAATTAACGAAAGTAAAATAAATAACATATCCAATAACCATGAGTCGTGTGACCTGTTTCTACCACAATCTCAGTTGGAAAAAAACTAACTGGAGAGAACCGCGGGCTATGATATGCGCAAAACGTATTATCTCGTATATAATCCCACCAAGTGGTGCCAACGTCAACAATCGATGACGTCGTTAACAATCAGCAAGTGGCGTCAAAGTTCATCATGTCGACAAATCAAAATGCGTTTATAGAGTTTATTCTACGTGTTATAAACAAACTTATTCAACAGTTGTAATGATTATTTGATACCCTGGGAGTTGAATAACACCCACCTATTGTGGTTGAAAGCAAAGTTAATTCAACACTACCTCACAAGACCAATATGAAGCTCAAAATAATCATCTTTTTATTTTGCTTCCTTGGGACCAGCCTTTCTTTGCCAATCAGAATTAAAATCTTCCGCTTCACTTTGTTGTAACCATTTTATTGTTATAATCTTGTCCAAAATCCAATTGGGTGTGTATTATGGTTATGGTATTAGAAGTGATGAATCTTGGCATTCATGTACATCTAACTACATCATGTTTGTAGGTGAATTAATATCCTGCGAGTTGATTGGTCAATTTCAAATCTTTTTAATTTCTGAGAGATATTGTAAACATCCATGTTTTAGTGACTTTCAATCTGCTCCACTTTGCATTCCGCTAACTTATGCATGCAATAATAAAAGTTTCTGTATATTGATTTCTACATATTTCTAAGCTTCTGTATATTGATTTCTACACCAAGTATTGTGAGAGTGCCAATTCATTTTTGCAGTTATCCATTTATGTTCAGTTGTGCCCAAAAAATGAGTACACCAAAATAAGTATGTTTACATTGCTTTTACTAAGTAGCATCAATTTCTTATAAAAGGCCCAATATATGTAACTTTCGGCAAAACTTGAAAGCGAAAATCAAGCCTAATAACTTTTTATTATTAGAGATTAATTAAGATTAACTGATATCAGCAATATTCAAGATGAATTCTTACGCGGTCATGATCACCGGTACAGCAGCAGTTGAAACTTGGTATTTGTAAACATGCGTCCAGTTTGAACTGTCTTCTAACTTCGGCTTGTTGTTGAAGTGGGCCCCACCTGAATTATTTTCAATTCTTTGTACTTTTTTCTGTCAATATTTTCTTGTTAGTTACCGCTCAGGTTTACTTCGTTTTAGGTTATTTTTGAATGGTTATCAACTGGATTATTTTTCAGAATCCCGAAAGATTTCCTGAAGTTACTTATATTGGGCCTTTAAACTTGTTTGACTGTACGATCGTAAATATTTGAAATTGACCAAAATTCACACATAATGTCATTATGATTCTGAAAGTGATACAGGCCAATTTCACCTGAAGCAAGATCTCTTTATAGGCAAATTAGCCTTGAAATGATAAAATACAATTACATTACTGGTATGTACAATGATTCTATTCATTCAAAGAAAAACAAACTTGAGCAAAAAGGTAAAAAACGTTTTATTGGAAAAAATGAAACAAATATGGATCAAGTTGTAAGGTAAATAAAACATTGGCACGAAATCATCTGATGTAATTTGGAATGATATTATAATGATGTACATGTACATGTAAAATGAACTTTCGAAATATTCCCAAAATTCAATTTCTTTCGTTCTCTTTTGTACTCGATCAGCTGTAAATACTCTTTATTGAACAAACACAACCAATATATATGTAGTAAAGTATCACAAAACCACACCTGAGTACTGTATTCAACCTGGTATGTGCACTGGCTTATACAATATAACACAAAAGGGATACAGTGCATTTGATAAAAGCATGCATATAAAGTGAAAATTAAATTTCCCTTTGAAATTTAAGAAATATTTAAGCATTAAACAGCATTCTGTAACATGTTATGGTCCTACACTGTATAACATGGAACAGGATTGCAGACAAAATGAATAACGTACGTTATAATTATTTGTATGCAATCCTGTTCTGTGTTACAGGACCATAACACAGCACAGAATGCTGCTTAATGCTTATATTTACATTTTCCCATTGGTTCTGATTTCTAATAAGTGGAACAGCCAGTATCGGCCCGCTATCTCCAACGTTATGCTTATGACGTCACAATCGTAAAGATGTCATAATAACCGCACCAGTGTTGTGGTATCATAACACGGAACTGGCCTTGCTAGTATTTTATAGTGGCAATGCAGAGCAAATGTAAATATAGTGTTTTCATTTCTTTAGAACAGTCTTTGTTAAAATGCTAAAGAATGTATTGGCAGATTAGATTTTGCACACTTAAAGAAGTAGGTTCACCCAGCTATTATGTAGAACTTGGTATGTGTAACAGGAGAAAAGAACAGTTACGAACACTACCACGGGTTCCAACGCAGACCCTCAAATCTAGATGGTGCTCTACCAATTGAAATATCTCGGGTCAGACATCCTTGAATATGTTAAAGCTAAATTAAAAGCAAAGTGCTAGCTATCTCGACCAATCAGTAAGCTGTCCTTTGAAAGCTACCGAGAGGCGAACCCGACTGCATTTTACTGCTACATGACTGCGATATTATTCTGATGATCACAGGATCAATTTAGTCTTTTTGTGTCACCTAAAAGTTGTTGCAAACATGAACAGAGCTGTCTAATTGGATATGATATTATATAACTGGGATGCAGCAACGGTGAGACTTAGTGTAACCACTGGATATCGAGGATGGGTCGTAGATTATCAACCAGCCCTGCTATAGGCCAATCACGAAGTGTTATCTCCCTTGTTTGCTATATCCTGACTACACTGGTAATTAAAAACAATTTTGTGCCATGTAATTATGATGTCATAATTGGAATTACGACATCTGATAGCCACATGGTGCCAATCCTACCAGAAAAACTTTCAGGAAGTCCATCTTGTATCAACCATTGTGGCATATCAAGGGGAATAACAACACTTTTGAGAAAGGCCTATACTGTGGAAACAACATACAATCTCCTGAGACAGAAACCAATCTTAGCATTTGGTCTCAAACATAAACAATGACACACAATAAATTAAAGTGATATTTCTAGCAGTTGTAAACTTACATAAAATTATGCTAAATCACAAACAAGGATCAATAAAAGTGATATTTCTAACAGTTGTAAACTTAAATTATGCTAAATCATAAACATTTAATTTTTTTTTTCAATATATCAGATGACAAAGAAAATAACATATGCATATCTTTCAAATGTTGCATTATCATTCAATGTACTACAAAATACATTTCAATTGTCAAACAATCATATTTCACTCGCCTAATACATAATATTTGTTTAGTGTAAAAAGCCAAAACAATAATCAGCAAATATATTTTCTCAAGTACAGATATGTGCTTTTGTTACAACCTGCAATCTCTGCCATCAAACTAATGCTTAATGATCCTGAGAGTAACTTTGTAATAGAACAATGAATAGGTCATGTAAAGCCCTGGACCAAAAAATAGTGAGGTTAAAGGTCACAAAAAAGGTCAAAGTGACCTGTAGCTGCTTTTTATCCTCTGCACCTGACATCCCAGTGTCAAATCTGGCACAAATTTTCTCACACCCTCCCCCAGTCTTCAACAAGTTTTGTGTTATTATTACAGCCTTCAATGTACACAACAGTTAATGCCCTTGTCCTCCTGATACTAAATACAAAACTTGGTTAAAATCCAACAAGCCTTGTAGGAGGAGTAGATTTTTAAAATCTTAATTCTATCAATATATTAATATCAGTTAACCAATTTTAAATTCCAGTTATTAGTGTATATAATTTTGATAATATAATAGTCCAACATTTTGTAGACCATCCATTCAGCATATACATATAGGTCCTAAGTAGGAACAAATGAAGCATATCCAAATTTCGTATATAACTCACAATTATGAAAAGTGTTTCAATGTTATTTACTAAATTTTCCAAAGAAATAGACAGAGGCATATTTAAAAAGTATCGTTAATGTAAATATAAGCAATGAACTGTAACCAGATGTAGTATAAAGTCAATATGAATACAATTTGGGTGACAGATAAATATTCATGGGTGACATTCTATTTATCAGTCCCCCAAATTGCATTCATATTGACTGTATACTACATCTTGTAATAGTTCATTGCTTAAATGTACTGGTACCACTGCTTTAAAGTTTACCTGCATAATAACATTTAAAAGAAGAAATATTTCTTTTATACAATAGAACCTGTTAAACATGGCCCCTGTCTATTCTAACCTTACTGATTGGTCCTAAAATTTCCTATTTATCTCATATCTACAGTATATGTATCCTGCCTCTACAAACTGGACACCCGTGTAAACTGGCCAAAAATGTTGGTTCCATACAGTGACTGAGTTCAGGCAGGTTATACTGTATATATTTCCAATACCATGTGTCCTAAATGATTTCATCGTGTTACCATTAGTCTAATAAGCACCTGTGTCCTGAATTTTTCATATTAAAGACTTTCACAGCGTTCTGACTTCGCAGTAAAGTAGTTTGTGACAGATGGTTCCAATCAACATTTGATTTCCATAAAGGGAGGCTACTGAAGACGAGTGGAGAACACTTCCGTCATTGGCGTAGAGCTCTGTGGTTTTAGATAGAATGCCATCAATTACCTCGAAGTGTAGAACCTAAAACAGTGGAAAAATCAAACTTACATTTGTAAATGTAACAGAGGTGATAGTGTTGTTAGAATCTCTTTAGGAGTCAAACCTTGGCAGCCAAAAACAACACTACATGTTACATGTCCCAACCATTTCATAAGGACTCACTAAATAACATTTTGATCCTTGGAATTCTCCACCCTCGATATCCAGGTGTTAATTACTATCACCTTCGCTCTCTACACCCCTGGAATATGTCATGGCAAAACTAAAGGTAGGCTCGGGTAAACAACCTGACCAATCGCTAGACTGCATAGCTGTCCTTTGAAGATGACTTAAAAACCTGTGAATTTTTACCGTTATGTGAACACCAGATTCTTTTGATGTATATCACAGGGTCAAACCAGTCTTCTTGTCTTATCAACAAGATAGCGCATACAGAGCCCGCAGTTTTGCCATGACATATTCCAGGGGTGTAGAGAGCTTAGGTGATTGTAGCCCTTGGATGTCGAGGATATGAATTCCATGTTTTTAAGGTCTCCAAAGACACAATAGATGGCTGAGGGACACAGTATCACATTGATTATAGTCTCTCAAGTACACTTATTACTAAACCAGGTGAGGTTGTTTAATACATTTATCACCTGATTTAAAATCACCATTATCTAAAGAGTAAGATATTGCCAACAAAAGAGGATCTGAACTGCATGAATATATAAATATTATATAAAAAAGAAATTAAGAGGCTTAAATTTCCACCATTAAATTACAAATTCCTTTACATACTGTAGTGAAATTCAAACTAATTATATTTCTTGAATTTTCCTTTGGATTTTCAGGGAGTTGAGGAAAAACGTTTTCCTTTTCCCTAGTAATGTTTGGTTTAATTTCTATCTCATATTTCCAGTAATTGACATACATGATGTTTTTTTTTCATTTTCCTTTTTGTTTATTATGGGTTTTGTTACAAGTTGAGCGTGTACCACATGCAATAAACACATTTCTGATAAGCACTATTTTTGACACACCCGAGATACACTGGGGAGGGTTATTTTTACACACCTGGGATACACTGGGAGGGAACGCTATTTTTCCTCACCTGAGATACACTGGGGAGGGTTATTTTCACACACCTGAGATACACTGGGGAGGATTATTTTTACTCACCTGAGATACACTGGGGAGGGTTATTTTCACATACCTGAGATACACTGGGGAGGGTTATTTTTACTCACCTGAGATACATTGGGGAGGGTTATTTTTACTCACCTGAGATACACTGGGGAGGGTTGTTTTCACATACCTGAGATACACTGGGGAGGGTTATTTTCACACAACTGAGATACACTGGGGAGGGTTATTTTCACACACCTCAGATACACTGGGGAGGGTTATTTTCACACACCTGAGATACACTGGGGAGGATTATTTTTACTCACCTGAGATACACTGGGGAGGATTTTCACACACCTGAGATAGACTGGGGAGGGTTATTTTTACTCACCTGAGATACATTGGGGAGGGTTATTTTTACTCACCTGAGATACACTGGGGAGGGTTATTTTTACATACCTGAGATACACTGGGGAGGGTTATTTTCACATACCTGAGATACACTGGGGAGGGTTATTTTTACTCACCTGAGATACATTGGGGAGGGTTATTTTTACTCACCTGAGATACATTGGGGAGGGTTGTTTTCACATACCTGAGATACACTGGGGAGGGTTATTTTCACACAACTGAGATACACTGGGGAGGGTTATTTTCACACACCTCAGATACACTGGGGAGGGTTATTTTCACACACCTGAGATACACTGGGGAGGATTATTTTTACTCACCTGAGATACACTGGGGAGGATTTTCACACACCTGAGATAGACTGGGGAGGGTTATTTTTACATACCTGAGATACATTGGGGAGGGTTATTTTTACTCACCTGAGATACACTGGGGAGGGTTATTTTTACATACCTGAGATACACTGGGGAGGGTTATTTTTACTCACCTGAGATACACTGGGGAGGGTTATTTTTACATACCTGAGATACACTGGGGAGGGTTATTTTTACATACCTGAATTACACTGGGGAGGGTTATTTTCACATACCTGAGATACATTGGGGAGGGTTAACGTTATTTTTACACACCTGAGATACACTGGGGAGGGTTATTTTTACACACCTGAGATACACTGGGGAGGGTTATTTTTACTTACCTGAGATACACTGGGGAGGGTTATTTTTACACACCTGAGATACACTGGGGAGGGTTATTTTTACTCACCTGAGAGAGTTGTACAGGGGAGGGTTATTTTTACACACCTGAGATGTACTGGGGAGGGTTATTTTTACATACCTGAGATGCACTTGGTTTTCTTGGGTCCTCCAGTGTTTCCCCAGTGGTATGGATGATTGGCTGGGCCCCGACCAATAAATGTCCAGTGAGGGGATTTATAGTCGGATTATCGGGAGATGTGTACAACTTGACCTCCTGTTCAATCAAAAAATGAAAGTTATTCATTCATCCCTGAAACTTGTTAATGAACTATTCCCACCTCTGAATTAGAAGAATTCAAATGTACTTCAGGGTTGAACGGATTGTAATATGCTGTCCATTGTCCAATTAAATATCAAATACATGTACAGTGAAATCTACTTTATATCACTCCTGTTAATTTCACATTCCTCCTTATATCATGTTTTTCCAAATCATAATTTACCCCTCTATATAATGTATTTCATTTTATTTGGTTAATATCATGGATTTTGAGGTGAATTTCTCTTAATATCATGTTTTTTTTAATCAATCACATAAAATATCCAGAAAATGATGTAATTTCCATCGATTTCAGATACAATTTGTACAAAATATTGCATAGGAAAGAAAAAATAATAAAAACAATGACTTTTTAATGAAATAATGTTATCTATAGATTGAAACATCTTCATATATATGTTGAATAGCTTACTTTTAGTTATGGAGATTGGAAATGCACTAAATTTAGTGTAAAAAACATGTTTCTTTTGATGTCACATTCCTGTTAATATCATGTTTTTGTTTGAAGAAAGCAACATGATATAAAGAGGAATGCACTGTACTAAAAGGAATACTCTGTCAAATCAAACAGACCTTTGCTGTCCTAAAACTAGACCAAATAAAGGATGTATAAAGCCATACATTTCTGGCAAGATCAAGCTTTTATCATCACTGACTGTAATTTTTAAACTGTCATTTGAAAAAGATTTGGGGCACCTTTGATAACTTATTGTCCCATTTGTTAGCTCCCCTGGTCCAATGTCATATCATGGCATCCCTTGTCCGTCTGTCATCTGTTGGTCGTCCGTCTGTCATCTGTTGGTCGTCCGTCTGTCATCTGTTGGTCGTCCGTCTGTCATCTGTTGGTCGTCCGTCTGTCTCTCGTTCACCAATAATACAGTGTACCTCGACCTATTGCCACCAGAATCTACCGCCACCCTCGCATTCGGCCACCTAAACCTCTAGAACGGATTTCTGTTTTTGGAGATCGAGGAACTCTTAAGTGTTCTATCTATTGACATTAAGATATTTCCAGCTTTCACAGTTCGCACATTTAACTAGTACAGGCAGGTAACTTAGCTTTACGTTTGAATGATTTTCTATCACTCGGGTAGATCGATATTAGGATGTTTTACTTATGGCTTGGTTTGTAATAAAAGCATGACTGATTTCTACTCACGTTACGGTCACAGTGTGTATGGTATGAAGGTTTCGCTGTGCCAGTCATGATTGAAACTGAGGTCCAAGATGAAAGCGTGTCCGAATATTTTTGCATGATAAAGTTTGACAGAATTATTAAAGGCCCAATATACGTAACTTTCGGCAAAACTTGAAGCGAAAATAAAGCCTAATTACTTATCGTATTTATAGATTTAGTTAAGATTACTGATATCAGCAATATTCAAGATGAATTCTTTCGCGGTTACTGGTACAGCAGCAGTTGAAACTCGCTATTTGTAAACACGCGTCCATTTCGAACCGTCTTCTTCCTTCGGTTTGTTGTTGAAGTTGGCCCCACCTGAATTATTTTTAATTCTTGGGATTTTTTTGAGAGTTTCTTATTAGTTACTGCTTAGGTTTACTTCGTTTTAGGCTTATTTTTGCATGGTTATCAACTGGATTTTTTTTCAGAATTTTTCAGAATCACGAAAATTTCTCTTAGAAGTGACGTATATTGGGCCTTCAACGGATGGCATTCGGCAAAAGCAGATCAATATCAGATATAAATCTGTGCCAATGTAGATCTATATGACGATATTATCCTAAGCTATGTTGAAAATTTATGCAATCTATTATGCAATTTCATGGTTATTATTTTCATAATGTGATACTATCGCCACCCTCGTTATACCACTATAATTGATGCTGACGAAAGGTGGTGGTATAACAAGGGTACACTGTATTTCAAATGACTTCTTCTCCATACTAACACTGATTGAAAATCAACCTAATTTGGCAGGAAGCAGCCCTTTATAAGGAGCTTGGGATTCAATTGATAAATTTGGTTTATGCGATTTTTTATCTGGAACCAATGAATGGATACCAACCATATTTCACTGGTAGCATCGCTAGGAAGGTGGGATTCAAAATGTTCCAATGGTATGGGTGATGACCCCCCCCTGGGACGCTGAGGTGCAATACCAAATGGGATAAAATTGCTGTGATAAACTTTGTCTCTAGAACTTAAAATGCATTGGATATCAATCTTAATTGGTTGAAAAAAGTCATTGGAGGTAGCCTCATCCCCTAAGGGGACTGAGGAGCGGGGCAAAAAAAGGATTTTACTGATGGTTTGGCTGGACCCCTAATTGGGCTATAAATTGACTAAAACACAACTCAATATAAAAGATAAATATCGGTAATATTAGGTTGAAAGCATATCTAGGTAGTGGGGATTCAATACTATACAAATGGAAGGGCTTAACCAACCTACAGTAGTGGACCTTGAAAGTCTGTACAAATTGTCTCGCACAACAGAATGCATGATCATCCTAAATTTCTAATCAACCTCATATATTTTGTTAAATATTTTGTGGTTGTTGTCTTTGCATTTAATATCTCATTTTCCTTATAATTTACCTGCAATGAGGAATTAATTTGGCTATGATGCAACACTTTCTGATCATGTACTGTATATCTGTATAATTATATATCTTACCTGTAGAAAGGTGAGCTAACCGGTGTCTAGCTGCCTCTTGTATAATTATATATCTTACCTGTAGAAAGGTGAGCTGACGGCGTCTGGCTGCCTCTTGTATAATTATATATCTTACCTGTAGAAAGGTGAGCTGACCGGCGTCTGGCTGCCTCTTGTATAATTATATATCTTACCTGTAGAAAGGTGAGCTGACCGCCATCTGGCTGCCTCTTGAACACTTTGATTGCCCCGTTCACTGATGTGGCCATGTATAGATACCTGTAGTGTGGAGAAATAATTCCTGGTTATGTTATCAGTACTGTTTAACTCTAAATCAATGTGGTTTTTTTCAGTTATTTAGAACATTGTCCCTGGGAGGGAATTTGTGAAAATGTGATCAGCTTTATGAAAAGATTATTTTTCACAACCAACAAATGTTTAAACATTTATAGGTTGTGTAAAATAATCTTTAGCTATACACCTTCCAAACTGAAAAAAAAATTACAAAATTAATAACACTAGCTTTAATTTGACATACAAGGGGTGTTCCATATGAATAATGTCATCTGTGCTTTATTTCGCGGAAATCGTGCAATTTATGCACAAAACCACCTCGTGTCGATTGAGTGATCCCTGGCTCCTGACACAGGTAAATATCTCGTCCACACGTTCACTGGCCTCGGTACAGTGTACATCGTTTCATAGCCTATAAGTTAGACTAGACACAAAATCACAGGAAAACGAGGTGAAAAAGTTCTTGAAATTAGGGCCTATATAAAAGGTAGGTCATTACTCGGCAATAAAGGCTGTAGATATTCACCGCGAGGTATGTGACATTTATGGGGAGGGCCAAATGTCTCGCAGGACTGTTTGTAGGTGGGTAGGTAAATTTAGTGCTTTGCAGCAGCAATTGAAAGATGCTGCTCACCCAGGTCGTCCTGCAACAACTACGACCAAAGGTAACATAGAAAAAATCCGAAATATCCTCCAAACTGATGCTCGATTCACTGTAAGACAATTGGCTTGAATGACAAACTTGTCGTTAGCAAGAGTTCGTGCAATTTTGAAGAAACACCTAAAAGTTAGAAAGATAAATGCAAGATGGATACCCCATTTGTTAACGGATGAGCAAAAGAAGACGCGTGTAACAATGGCAAAAAAACTTCTCAAAATGTACCCAAAATATAGTAAAAAGGCTTTTGATAATATAGTCACTGGTGATGAGACCTGGGTGTATTATTTTGAACCAAAGCAGAAGGTTGCCAACCGAATATGGGCCACTAAAAATGCCAGACGCCCAAGTATTGCCAAACGAATACGAACGGTGAAGAAGGTTTTGTATGCTATTTTTTTCACTAATAAGGGTCCAGCTATTCAAATCCCGGTGCCAAAAGGCAGAACGGTCACAGGCAAGTTCTATTAAAACGTTGTTCTGAGAAAGTTGAAGAACTACTACAAAAGTCGCCGCCCCAAAACAGGACTTAAGTATGTCCGACTTTTGCATGATAATGCACCCGCTCACAAGGCACGTATTGTGACTGACTTTTTGGAGTCAGAGAAGGTTACCGTCCTTCCGCACCCTCCGTATTCGCCAGACTTGGCCCCCTGCGACTATTTTCTCTTTCCAAAACTTAAATATCATTTATCTGGAAGGAGATACAATTCGAGAAATGCCCTTGGATCTGCTGTTTATCAGTGTCTGATGGAACACCCCTCGTAACTTATTAATGTCAACATAATTCTGACATCTTAGTTGTAGCACCGGATACCACTGACAGTCCCTAGACTTGCATGTTTAGATGGCTGCTCATGATCTTATCATCTATCCATAGAACAAATGTAGATCAATAATATTGTAATTGAACTGAATAGTAAAGCATAATATAGCATAATATTAAGGGTGTTTTAATTTTCTGTGTGATAACCAGATCTGAAATGGAAATAATAATTGACAGTTTTAAGCTGGCATTCATGAGCAATATGGTTGTCATCTAGACACAGGCTAGGCAAATCAAACCAGAAGAGCTAAGCCACCAGTGTTTTACCAAGTCTACCTGTTATCACTTGGCAATAGATATTGCCTACTATGTAGAAGCTGTTCAATGCTTAAATGATAGTGTTAGGGGCGAAGTAGAGGGTTAGATAAGGCAGTTGACATTCTGCTGACAATAGTCCTCCGCCAATGTCTCAATTTTGAGGCCAACAATAGGCAGACACTAAGTACTGGCCACAGGTAGGTATTTTTCCTAAGGAGACCTCCGGCTTTCCTCTACAATCCAAACCTTAGTGAATGTCTGTAAATGACCACAGCTGCTAATTATATATAATCAACAGAGCCCAGTTGTTCACAAGATGCTTAACTTAATCAATGATTAGTGCAAATTTTAATTATCCTCTAACTTTAAAATGAAAAAATATAGATTTAATTACAACTTTGCAGATATCAAATACCTAATATTGTCAATTCACATAGAAAATTCTAAGATTGTAACTTATATACTGACAGCATTATTCAAGTTTGAAAATGTCGTTAAAGAGTGATTAAGCTAATCACCCTTCGAACAACTGGGCCCACAATGTTAAACACAGACATACATGAATGATGCTTTAATTATACAAGAGGCGGCCCAAGGGCCTTAACGGTCACCTGAGTTTTGACGTAATAGTACCAATAACTGCATACAATATGTATCTTGGTCTTTAAAGAAGAAGATTGTTGAAATGTTAGCCAATTTGAGCATGTTGAGCCCCTTCCCACTGCCCCTGGTGAGGGCAGGAGTCAAACATTTTTCAATATCAAACTGTCATGTCCTGGTTATTATTCCAACCAAGTTTCAATGATATCGAACTAAAAATGAACAAATATATCCAAAAGTGTCATTTTTCTAAACAAACTACCGGTATAGTAAACTTCAACCCCTCCCCAGGGGGGAGCCTGAAATATGGGGGACATGGTATTCACAATTTAGATAAAACACCTTAAGACCTTTCCATTGGTGAATAGTATTTGGTTCCAACATATCTTGGTCTGGAGAAGAAGATTGTTGAAATTTTAGCCAATTTAACCCTTTTGAGCCCCTCCCCACTGCCCCAGTTGTGGGCCAGAGTCAAAATTTGTCAACATAAAACTGTCATGTCCTGGTAATTATTCAAACTAAGTTTCAATTATCTCCAACTGAAAATGAACAAAATTAGCCAAAAGTGCCATTTTCCTATAAATAAACTATGGTAAACTTCACCCCCTCCCTAGGAGAGACTGTGAAGTCCAGGTGGCATGAAATTCCCAATTTTGATAAAGCTACTTAAGACCTTTCAATTTATTGAGAGTATTTGATTCCAGCATATCTGGGTCTGAAGATGAAGATTTTTGATTATTTTTTACTATTTTGCACCTTTTGGCCCTCCCTCAGGCCACTAGGAGGTTAGGGCCATATAATTCACAATTTTGGCGCATCTTTGACCAGGGAAGGTTCCTGTCAAACTTCATTCAAATTGGTTAAGGGGTTCTTGAGAGGAAGTTGAAAATGTAAATTGTGTACGGACCCAAGACAGACGACGATGGACAAAGACAATTAGAAAAGGTCACTTGAGACTTCGCCTCAGGTGACCTAAAAAAAGCAACTATCATGTAAATTTTGAAGAGTGTTCGTGTTAATTGTGTAAACTTTGTAGAGCGTTTGTGTTAATTATGTAAACTCTTTGGAGCGTTTGTGTTAATTATATAAATTTTGAAGTGTTCATGTTAATTATGTAAATTTTGAAGAGAGTTTGTGTTAATTATGTAAATTTTGAAGAGAATTTGTGTTAATTATGTAAATTTTGAAGAGAGTTTGTGTTAATTATGTAAATTTTGAAGAGTGTTTGTGTTAATTATGTTAATTTCAAAGAGTGTTAGTGTTAATTTTGAACTGACTTACTTTTTATCCAGAGTCAGCGCTAAACCATTGGGCATGAGGTATCCTTCCTCTACTGTTTCATAATACTGTCCGTCAAAGTATGATATACTTCCCAGAGGTAACAGCATATAGATTTCAACTGATCCCCAAAACTGACTTCGAGAATTCAAAAAATTTGTAAAATAGAACGAGTTTTCGCCAGTCACAGCAACGTCATTAATACTGAAACAAGAAAATGGAATTGAAATTATTATTTATCATTCTCAGAACATTATAGTTTTTTTATTATTATTCACTACTGGAAATGTGGTCATGAAATATATGTAAATACACCATGACATTGCAGTCATGAAAAGGTCATAAACAAATTTTGAAAATTACAGTGAAAATACCTTGAAATTAAGCCATAAAAAGTCATTTGAAACAGCGCCATGAAATGTCAGTAATTTTTTATCATATTGGTCATGAAAATTGCTGTTTCATGGTCGTGTTTTAATTCAGGCTATTCATGGCCCTGAAAGGATGCAATGTGCCAAGATTTTCAAGGTCATGCAAAAATGTATACTGTTACATGTACATTTTTGTATGAATATAATTTTTTTAGACAAATGTATCATGACTTACAATAACTTATTTGCTACATTAAAAATCTATCTATGCTAGGTCATTTGTCAAGCTTTGGTAGAAAAACTAAGAGTGATAGTTTGGGTCGAGAGCTCAGTGATAGTTTGGGTTGAGAGCTCAGTGATAGTTTGGGTTGAGAGCTCAGTGATAGTTTGGGTTGAGAGCTCAGTGATAGTTTGGGTTGAGAGCTCAGTGATAGCTTAGGTTGATAGCTCAGTGATAGTTTTGGTTTAGAGCTCAGTGATAGTTTGGGTTGAGACCTCAGTGATAGTTTGGGTTGAAAGCTCAGTGATAGTTTGGGTTGAGAGCTCAGTGATAGTTTTGGTTGAGAGCTCAGTGATAGTTTTGGTTGAGAGCTCAGTGATAGTTTTGGTTGAGAGCTCAGTGTTAGTTTGGGTTGAGAGTTCAGTGATAGTTTGGGTTAAGAGCTCAGTGGTAGTTTGGGTTGAGAACTTAGAGATAGTTTGGGTTTAGAGCTCAGTGATAGTTTGAGTTGAGAGCTCAGTGATAGTATTGGTTGAGAGCTCAGTGATAGCTTGGGTTTAGAGCTCAGTGATAGTTTTGGTTTAGAGCTCAGTGATAGTTTGGGTTGAGAGCTCAGTGATAGTTTTGGTTGAGAGCTCAGTGACAGTTTGGGTTTAGAGCTCAGTGATAGTTTGGGTTGAGAGCTCAGTGATAGTTTGGGTTGAGAGCTCAGTGATAGTTTGGGTTGAGAACTCAGTGATAGTTTGGGTTGAGAACTCAGTGATAGTTTGGGTCGGGTTATGTGCGAAGCTTATGAATGACAGCTTCTTTTGACATTATGTCACAACAATTTCCAGAGATTTCTTTTTAATCAGGATATTTAGTTACTAAGTATTGATTATTCACCGAGATTTTAATTTCATAAATTTTATAAAATGTATTAAATTCACAATGCATCTAGTGTGTACATTTAATAGTTTCTCCGCAAACATAACATGTGCATCATACTCTTTATGCTAGACTCTAAGTTGCATACAAAGTAAGTTTTTTCATAAATCTGGATCAAAACATGGCAGAAGACATTTTTATAATTCAGTATTGGTGAGGCTGATATATTTGCCACATTTTAATTGATCACAAGAGTTTGCTCAGTGGTAGAACATCCAACTAAGAACACTGGAGATGGAGGGTTTGATCAAAGCACAATACAGTGTATTATATTTCTCTTTTCTGGAATATGACACTCGTGTCAAGAACCGTATCATATTACATTTCAGAATTCGTTCAGAAAACTCAATATGACATGGACATTCTTATGTAAGATTCTCTGTTTGTGCATTTTTTGTGTGTTAAAACTAAAAAGCACTAAAGAACTAGTACTCACAAGCAAATTGCCTGGTCTACATAGGAATGTACATGTTTCAGAGATTTTGCTTCAGGAACATATTCAAATTTTTCAACGGCATCCAACTTCCTTCGATGATTCACCACAAAGATGAAAACTTTTCCTGGAAAAATTACCAACATTAAATACATGCAATCTGAAAGGCTGTAATTACCAACATTTAATAATCTGAATGGCTGTAAGAATATATCAAATTGTTCTTGTTTAAACAATATTTATGAAAACAGATATTGGAAAGGTGTTGAAAATTGGTCATATGTGAACTTCAATACCACTCAAAATGCAACTAATAGCTATAAAATGATCTGTGTGCATCAACATAGAAATTGATTCCTATTGAGGATTGAAAAATGTTTCAGGACCTGTTTTCAATAACCAGTCCTTTAAAGGCCCAATATACCTAACTTTCGGCAAAACTTGAAGCGAAAATCAAGCCTAATAACTTTTTTGTATTTATAGATTTAGTTAAGATTAACTGATTTGAGCAATATTCAAGATGAATTCTTTCGCGGTTACCGGTACAGCATCAGTTAAACCTCAGTATTTGTAAACACGCATCCATTTCGAGCTGTCTTTTACCTACTGCTTGTTGATGAAGTGGGCCCTACTTGAGTTATTTTCAGTTCTTTGGATTTTTCTGTCAAAAGTTTCTTGTTAGTTACCTCTCAGGTTTACTTCGTTTTTTGGCTCATTTTTGCATGGTTATTATCAACTGGAATTTGTTTCAGAATTTTTCAGAATCACGAAAAATTTCCTAAAGTTACTTATATTGGGCCTTTAATAGAATCTGTAACAACAAGCAGAATAAAGTATTTTTAGAGCATGTACTCCAATTTAAATGTATAACAAAAATTTAAACAGATAAACAAAATGATGACTTGGCGCACTCATTATAGTTGCTGTAAAAAACAATGAACAGAAACTGTAATAAGCGTCATCATAATTGAGCGGAATGCTTCAACCAAGAAAATTGTTAAAACATATTAACTTAAAATTATGAATGTTTACATTATAATAATAATATTTGGATATTAAATAGTTGTTTGGACTCAGAAATACAATGTACATCTAAATCTTCTTATCCTATTTATGTAGGATTTCGCCAAACTTGCACTGGAATATTTCTCAAAATAAAAAAGAAAATTAAAATGATTTCGAACAAACCTGAGATTTTGTCGTGCCAGTAGTCGATGCCATGCGGGTGGAAATCTGAAGCGTTGAAGTCGCCTTGTATGGTAAGTGGAGCGAGACCTGACCCGGGGGCCTTGAAGTCAAAGAGGAAAATCTGACCTTTGACTCCCATGTCAGCATATACTTTTCGATAGGTCCCTGAAGCAGATGGCATCATAAGGCCCTGAAAAAAAGGTACAACATCATTGAAACTATGGTGGGTTATATACAAAACTATATATACCAGTATAAAAAGTACAGCATTATTGAAACTATGGTGGACTATATGTACAAAACTATATATACCAGTATAAAAAGTACAGCACCATTGAAACTATATGGTGGGCTATATACAAAACTATATATACCAGTATAAAAAGTACAGCATCATTGAAACTATGGTGGGCTATATACCAAACTATATATAACAGACTAGTATAAAAAGTACATTATCATTGAAACTATGGGGGACTATATACAAAACTATATATACCAGTATATGTATAAGATAGCTATTTAAGGAATAACCACAATATTTTTGAGGGTTATACGGTATATACCGAAAAAACTGTGTGCACTTTGCATAAATCCGCAAAGCGGTTTATGCAAAAAAGTGCACACAGTTTTTTTCGGTATATACTGTATAACCCTCAAAAATATTGTGGTTATTACTTATAAATAATTTCATTTGCGAAGATACGTATATAAGACATAAGTCTTATACAATGATTTCGTATTAATTGTAACAAAAATCGAATGGTTTTGCAAAAAACAAAACCATGTGCATAAATTTCACTGCAAAACAACTTCAACCAATCAGAAGTTTGATTACAAAATACCGTGGCGGTATATGACGTCATCACTTTTTGCGTTGTCTGATTTTTGAGGTTATACAATATAACCTGAAAAAGTTTAACATTGCGGGAATAGGCAAAATTAAATTATAGAGCCTTATTCACTTAGTAATTATCTATTTTCTCTTTCAGATTATAATACTTTTTCTGTAATTTTTGTGTCAGGTCTGAATTAAGAAACATTTTTTTCTGTATTTTGAAATCAATGTACCTTTAATAAATAATGGAGTGATAATAATTAGTTAGTTTACATTTTCCATGAAATAGATATAAACAATTAGTATAGAGCTTTGGGGTTGAATGTTTATATATGTCATACAGATCGAGTTTGATGGATAAAAAAAACCTTTATTTTACTAATTATTCTGACTGAAATCATATCTTGATCTTTGCCCCATTCCGTAAACTATTTACTCTCTAGTTAAAAGGTTGGTGGCACAAGAAATTTATCTCTTGTCCCTTTGAAATACAAATGTACCTGTATTTCAAGAATACTTACAAACTCATTCACCTGTGAACTTTTAAAATAAATGTTTAAAACTTTTGAACCAGGAGAGTTCAAATACGTCTTCAGGTTAACAAAAGCATTTTAACATTTTCCCGAATGTTCTCTTACAGATGTGATGAAGGCTTTCCCGTCTGGCAGGGTGGCGATGTCTTCTGAACTGAAAACTGAAACATGTAACAAAATTGATAAGAGAAGGCACAATAAACACATGTTTAAAATACAGCTAACTTACTCATCCCTGAAAACACATCTGAACTCCTCTAACTTTTTTCTACTTATTCTGTCTATAGGTACAGTAAAACCACACTTTCTCCAACTCTTAGGGACGTGATCAATAGTTCGAGGAATACATGTTATTTGAGTATTCCGAGGTTGGTTTCATATGTGTGCACTCGGTTTGGACTAAACAATGTTTGATGAATGAGGGGTATTTGAGTAAACCAGGTTGGAGTGAGGGGAGTTTTACTATATTTTGCCCAATTTTAGCCAAAGAGCGAGTATATCTATTATTTAACTATTTACTGTAATTGATCTTTTACTAAAAATGTGCTAAAAACATCTATACATGCAGTATTCCCAACCCAATACTTCATAGGTGTTAACCTCTAAATCTTTTATGTTCAGGAGACATATCTCCCTCATTCCAATATTATTACAGTGAGAAGAGGAAGAAAGTGTGTGAAATTTAACTGAAACTGCATTACTCAATTTGTCATTCCTTTTTATGTTTCAAAATAACTTCACAAAGTTATCATTTGATCCAGACATGCCTGTTATGGTCATTACATATATCCTGCAGTAACTAGGAGATCACTTGACCACCGGATGTAGATTTTGAGTTAATGTGAGTTTGGACTTCAATGAGGGAGATTTCCATGGATATGGGTAAATTACTTTTGGTCAAAATGAAGGAGTCCCTCCTAATGAGGGAGGGTTACGGATACAGTTACAATACATACCAACTCCGTCCAGGTATTTACAGGGACCAGGTTCATGGTTGTAAATGTGTTTGTGGTATCCAGCGATGTATCTGCAGCATAAACCATATACAAAATATTGTAGTCAGACAAAATAATTATATACAAAATGTTGTAGTCGGACAAAATAATTATATACAAAATGTTGTAGTCGGACAAAATAATTATATACAAAATGTTGTAGTCGGACAAAATAATTATATACAAAATGTTGTAGTCGGACAAATTATTATATACAAAATATTGTAGCTGAACATAATGATATACAAAATGTTGTAGTCAGACAAAATAATTATATACAAAATATTGTAGTCAGACAAAATAATTATATACAAAATGTTGTAGTCGGACAAAATAATTATATACAAAATATTGTAGCTGAACATAATGATATACAAAATGTTGTAGTCGGACATAATAATATACAAAATGTTGTAGTGACGGACATAATTAATGATAGACGAAAGGTTGTAGTCGGACATATGAATATACAAAAAATTGTAGTCGGACTTAATAATTACCATGAATCTTACATCATCACCACATCAGTTTAAATAGAAATTTTTTGATCAGAAGATAATTGCAAGTTCTGTCTAATATACACTGGTGTTTTCCTCAAGAGAGTGTTGGATTTTTTTGTTGCATTCCCCAGTTTTCTAGAATTGTCATATGCAACTATGTAGCTAGGACACCTAAATGTACAATATTGAAAGTGTATCAAATGTAATACAGTGCACTCCTCTTTATATCATGTTGCATTTGTCAGACAAGAACATGATATGATACATAACAGAAATGTGACATTAAGAGAAACATGTTTTTCCACTAAATCTAGTGCATTTCCAATCTCCATAACTAAAAGTAATCTATTTAATGTAATGTATATATGAAGATGTTTCAATATATATGGATAACATTATTTCAAATAAAAATCATTTATGGGGATATTTTGTTATTTTCTATGCAACATTTTGTACAAGTTGTATCTGAAATCATTGGAAATTACATCATTTTCTGGATATTTTATGTGATTGGTTAAAAAAACATGATATTAAGAGGAATTCACCTCGAAATGCATGATATTAACCAAATAAAATTACAAAGATTATATAGAAAGAAAAATGGTGCTTGAGAAAAACATGATATAAAGAGGAATGTGAATGTGATACTAACAGGAGTGATATCAAGTGGAGTCCACTGTAATATAAATCTAATGTTAATCGGGAAGTCTGTTTATTCCATTCAGAAAATATCGGATACCTTGGAGATTTGTGTTTTAAGATTTTAATTTTTATTCCAAAAGACCCTGGGTCAAATTGATATAAAATAATTTTTCATACAAAATTATCAAAATCTACAGTTGAGTGTAAGCGAACCTTTACACCCTAGTGCACTAGGAGTGCACTAGGAGTGCACTACATTTAAACTAGTAGTGCACTACATTTAAACTACAGGTAAACTAGTAGTGCACTACGTCCAGCCAGGTGTGACCACAAAAAAACCCATACAGGTAATGGAAGTATCCATATATACCTACCTGTGTCATTACCTGTACAGATGTAATATGATTTACCTGTACTCTTAAGTTATACTATTTAAGATGTCTTCGAAAGTCATTAGTTTGTTACTCATATAAGTACAAGAATGAAAAATTCTGAGTTGATGTATTCAGTAAAGGACGTTTTTTGGTCAGAACTGTGTTATTTAGATTTCAATCAAATGTGCACTGATACATGCAGACTTGGGTCTCTGAAAAGGACATAGGTAACATCTCTGAAGGCAATTTAAAGTGGCAAATTAAATACATGTAGATCAGAGCAGCTTCAGTTAACTAAACTTGATAAGCATCCATGAGCGGATTTATAAAACACTTACATGACCCTGGCCAGATGTTGTACTATGACCAGCAGTAAACTGGAAATCACTATTTTGAAGTATATTCCCATGGCTACAGTCTTCTCTTTCTTCTACACTCCACTAGCTAAATACAGAAGATAAATGTACAAGATGTATGGTAAATCCTCTATCATTTCTGAGCACACATATACAGGAATAAACATATTATATACTGTCAAGCTCAAGGGACTTACAGTCTGTGACGTTAGCCACTAGTCCTATGCCCATGACTGGTAAATTTTGGTTTCATTTCACATGTTTGGACTAGTGGAATTTCCTTGAATTTCAATATATATTTATTATAATAAACACTGCATTTTGCTTGTCCGGACTAGAGCTTGAAAAAGTTAATGTCACAAACTGGACTTAATTAGAGGCTCACATCCGCGTCAACCTGGCTCTAGACTTTTAAAGATAAGTAAGGAAATCTATTATATAAGTCTATCAGACCAATTTTGTTCATTTCCATCTCATATAATTCTGAGATCCCGTTTAATTTAAAAAATGTTATCAGTCCCAAGCAAACTTCACACTTAACATTCAAACTTGCTTAACTTGAATACTCATGATCAGGTAACTCAAAGCTTTCCCATGGAAAAAACCCTGTCCCATCAACTTCAAGCTAGATACATTGTAATGAGTGTAGAGGTTTGACTGTGTAGATTTACAAAAATACTAGGCTACCAGCAAACAGGATTGTAGGTAGTCCGAAGGGTTCTGATTCTCTGATCCGATAAATATTTTGACGGCTAGCAGGTCTATCAGAGCCGCTAATTGTCCCAATATTAGCAGATCAGAGATTCAGAAACCTTTGGACTAGATTGTAGGGTTCCAAAGTTAACGCTGATAACAAGATTATGTACATCTTCATGAATATGGAAAATGTGGGTCTGTTATTCCAAAAGTCTTTGAAAATTGAAATGACTTGTGATGTGTCATTTGAAACGGAGATCATTCATTATAATAAAATCACACAGAATTAAAACACAAATTACAGTTGTCCATCTATTGAATGATATATTATTATCTTTTTTTGACATTCAACTTGAAATGTGGGTTAGCAAGGGTTGATTTCCAGACATCAGGACCCTAATAATTAGTCTGAAGTGTTCTGACTCTAAGATCCGCTGAAAAATTTGGACGGCCAATATTTCAGCGGATCTTAGAGTCAGCTAACACTTCGGACTAGATCCTAATTAGCTTCCTGGTCACTTCTCGGACATACATGTATATAACAGAAAGATAATCAGCTGACAGTGATTTTTTTACATTTTCATTTAAAGTGCCCATGCCCTTTTTCATTGGGAATTTTGTTGCGCGAAAAGTTCAAATTGGGAATTTTACGACGATGAACCTACCATAATATGCTAAGTTACTAGAGTATACCATCAGACAGTTATTTCATTTGTGTGCTAATATAATACATAAACAAACAAATTCATGATAAAGATTTTTATTGAACAGTATACTGTCTGTCACAGTAACTGCACTCATATTTCAAACGAACCTGTGTCCGTTTATCACTGGCTTCTAGCTATAGGTGCACTTTCATTGACTGTGACTCGACATGACGATATTCGGCAAGTTCGGGTTCCTCAGGCACTGGCTTTATGTAATTGTTGGACGTTTCAAATTTATCTTCAATGTTTTGCAAGTCGTCAAAGTATCACAGGAACCACTCACGCCGATCGCAACAGACTCATGATCATTCTCTAACAAAACATCAGTCTCACTCTCACTAGTAACTGTAACGTTAGGACTAGGTTCACATACCGTGCTGGACAGTTTCTGCCGATTAAAGTGCTGGTCAATTTGCAAAAGGCATTGTAAGTCACTTTTTTTTTATTTTCTCCGTGTAATACTTGGAGTTGTGAGAGATTTTGTCTCGGTGACCTTGACTCGTTGCGGTGATCTTGGTCTTAGAGAAGCTTAGTATTTACGTAGTAGTATTATTTGAAGCATTTTGGTGACCGAGATGTATGAAAGCGTGTATTCGTGTGGAAGCGTGTATTCGTGTGGAAGCGACAGATTATAAACAAACACGCTATGAATAAATCTGAAACATTTTATTGCTTCCGATGATGTTAAAACACGGACATTTAAGGTATTTTTTTTAATCTTTCATTGAACTATTTTACAAGCCAATTGGGAAATAAATGGTCAGGTTGGGAAAAAATCCACGAGGGGAAAGTACCGAAAGTCGGCACTTTAACAGGGGTAAAAAAATCACTGGCTGATAATACTGTGGTATAATTAGGCAGCGTTAGGGCCTCGAGCCTAACGTCCGGACTTTTGGCTCAATGGTTAGAACGTTCCGCCTTCCAAGCAGGAGTTCCGGGTTCAATTCCCAGCCCGGCCACAGCAATGGCGTCACCAGAAAAACGTATTTTCCCGCCCCATCTGGTGATGACTTTCCTTGCCCTATGCATGGATCACCGTCATTTCGATGACGTGTGGTACATGTAGCTATACCGTAAGTCGAACGGGTATGATCTCGAAGAGATAAAAAGGACGTCAAAAATAAGATGAGGAGGAATGTGGTATAATTAGGCAGTGTTAGGCACTCAAGCCTTACGTCCGGACTTTCGGATCGATGGTTTGAACGTTCGCCTTCCAAGCGGGAGTTCCGGGTTCAATTCCGGGACCGGCCACAACAATACATTTTAATTTGTAGTTCATTGCTTGGTGGTCAAATCCTCAACCTACAGGTTTCAAGTTCAATTGGACGCTCTACTACTGAGTTTAAGGTATTGTCAGTAGACAGAGTTTTATCTGGTCCAAACACCAGACTTGGACATTTTGACAGATTTATGTCTGCTGTGACCAGATACATTGTATATGGTGTCGGAGTCTGAGCAAAACCGTTATGTACGTTATCTCCAACTGGTCAGCAAACGGTAGGCCTAAATCATTCAAAGGAAGGGTGTTGATATCAAACTCAAACAACAGTATCTAACGTTACCCTGTAATGTTTGACATTTTTGGTGAAGGTCACAATCGGTTGAAATTAAGTGTCATTCTGACAATCAATGATTATTCCATTATTATGTTTACTTGATCATGATCAACTCACCATGAGACCGCCGCCTCCTTTTTCTGTGAATCTAGATCACATAAACGCTTTTTCTCAGAAAGAATGGCAAGTCTCTACAAGATACAGATGTGTTGATGGAATTTAATACCCTCAATCAAATAGACCATGCACTAGTCAACACATCTGTATCTTGTGGAGACTTACTTTTCTTTCAGAGAGAAATCTAGATTCACAGAAAAAAGAGGCGGCAGTCTCATGGTGAGTTGATCAATTTGCAGGTAAACATAATAATGGAATAATCAGGGGTTGATTTCCAGACATCAGGCCCCGAGATCATGAAACAATCTTAGACTTAAGTTTGTGCTTAGCCAGTCACATATGAGGTAACTTTTTGTAACGTTAATCGTGATTGGCTAAGTCCAAACTTAAGACAAATTTAGACTTAAGATTGTTTCATGATCCTGGGGCCAGGGCCCTAATTAGGCTCGAGGACCTAATGCTGTCTAATTATACCACAGTTATCAGCTGATTATCTTTCTGTATATACATGTAGTACGAGAAACGACCAGGAAGCTAATTAGGATATAGTCCGAAGTGTTCTGACTCTTAAGATCCGCTGAAATATTGGGACAGGTAGCGGGTCAACGAGCCGCAGGCAATGGCAAGCCGTTTGGGTTTTTACCTATTAAAATGAAGATATCTCAATTTGATTAAAGATATCTCTATTTAAAATGAAGATATCTCTATTTAATAAGAGATATCTGTAATTTAAATAAAGATATCTCTATTTAAATAAAGATATGTCTAAGTTAAATACAGATATCTCTATTTCTACTGAAAATAAAGATATCTTCTGTTAAATTACAAATATCTCTATTTCAAATACAGATATCTCTATTTCAAAAACAGATATCTCTATTTCAAAAACAGATATCTCTATTTGAATTACAGATATCTTTAATTGTAATTGAGATATCTTTATTTGAAATAGAGATATCTTTAATTCTTGTCCAATTAAAGATATCCTTATTTTAAATAGAGATATCTTTAATTTTGTTTAATAGAGATATCTTCATTTGAAATACAGATATCTCTATTAAAAATAGAGACATCTTTAATTGAATTAGAGATATCTGCAATTACTTTACAATACAGATATCTCTATTTCAAATACAGATATCTCTATTTGAATTAAAGATATCTGTATTTACACGTGTTTGCTCAGTGCGAAGATTAATATCGAAACACAAAGAAAATAATGATTACTCTTTAATCCTGATCAGTGTTAACGAAACGCTTGTAATTAAATTGGACTATCCGGTGGTAATATTCTTCTGCGAACAAAAGTTTGTCTTGTGGTGTGATATATATATCATCCATCACCTCCTCCCTCACTGTTCTTAAGGACACCATTGCAGTGCTAGCGACATCCAGCAGCACACGGTCTGCATTTCCCGCCATTTTGGGTCAATACTGCTTTACTTCAGTCATGCGCAAAAGGGAGAGTCAAGGGAGCAGTCGTTTTTCCTATTTGATGGTTAAATACAGATATCTCCATTTCATGTCAAATAAAGATATCTTTAATTCAAATGAAGATATCTGTATTTAAAATAAAGAAATCTGTATTTCTACAACAGTTAGAGATATCTCTAATTGAAATAAAGATATCTCCTTAGAGATATCTGTATTTGAATTTGAGATATCTCTATTTCTTGTTTAATTAAAGATATCTGTATTTTAAATAGAGATATCTCTAATTAAAATACAGATATCTCTAATTCAATTAAAGATATCTCTATTTAAATTAAAGATATCTCTATTTGAATTAAAGATATCTTTAATTTTTATATTAATAATGATATCTTTATTTTCAATACAGATATCTGTATTTAATAGGTAAAAACCCAAATGGCTTGCCATAGCAGGCCGTCCAAATTTTTCAGCGGATCTTAGAGTCAGAACACTTCGGACTATTAGGGTCCTGATGTCTGGAAATCAACCCTTGCTAACCCACATTTCAGTTGAATGTAAAAAAAAAAAAGATAATAATATATCATTCAATAGATGGACAACTGTAATTTGTGTTTAAATTCTGTGTGATTCTACTATAATGAATGATCTCCGTTTCAAATGACACATCACAAGTCATTTCAATTTTCAAAGACTTTTGCAATAACAGACCCATATTTTTGATATACATGAAGGTATGCATAATCTTGTTATCAGCATTAACTTTGGAACCCTACAATCTAGTCCGAAGGGTTCTGAATCTCTAATCCGCTAATATAGGGACAGTTAGTGGCTCATAGACCTGCTAGCCGTCAAAATATTTATCGGATCAGAGAGTCAGAACCCTTCGGCAGGGACGTATATGTGATTCTCTCATTTCTAGGTGTGTAATACTGGCCTGTCTAGGGCAATACACATATGATCGCTGTGGTTGTATTGACGTCACAATGACGCAACAATATCGTGACGTTACGAGTTCGGTAAAATCTGATGCCGAAAAAAGAAAAATGGCGACGTGATGAAATTAAAACCTTTCACGATATTTTAACCGTGTACATTAGAAAGCTGAGATTATTTTTTCTGCGCAAACTATGTTTGCAAATATGGGGTATGCTCGATCTCGCTGTATCATTTGTTTTCGTCAAAAAAAATCAAGGAAAAATTTGATATTTTCAAAATGGTGGCCAGTCAAAAGTATTTTCATGGTTTTTAAGCTTATTCAGGTAGTTGAAATGAGAGAAAAATACTCTGTCATGACCAGGGATGTAAGATAATGAAATTCCACCTTCAGGATTTTCAAATTTGGCAAAACCCTCGGCAAAGCCTCGGGTTTTACCAAATTTGAAAACCCCTCGGGTTGAATTTCCTTATCTTACATCCCTGGTCATGACAGAGTCTTATAGTCTCGCATATATACGTCCTTGCCTTCGGACTACCTACAATCCTGTTTGCTGGTAGCCTAGTATTTTTGTAAATCTACACAGTCAAACCTCTAGACTCATTACAATGTGTCTTAAGCATGAAGTTGATGGGGCAGGGTTTTTTCCATGGGAAAGCTTTGAATTATCTGATCATGAGTATTCAAGTTTAGCAAGTTTGAATGTTAAAGGCCCAATATACGTAACTTCAGGGAAATTTTCGTGATTTTGAAAAATTCTGAAAAAAAATCCAGTTGATAACCATGCAAAAATAAGCCTAAAACGAAGTAAACCTGAACGGTAACTAACAAGAAACTCTTGACAAAAAAATCCAAAGAATTGAAAATAATGCAGGTGGGGCCCACTTCAACAACAAACCGAAGGTAGAAGACGGTCCGAAATGGATGCGTGTTTACAAATAGCGTGTTTCAACTGCTGCTGTACCGGTCACTGCGAAAGAATTCATCTTGAATATTGCTGATATCAGTTAATCTGAACTAAATCCATAAATATAATAAGTTATTAGGCTTGATTTTTGCTTCAAGTTTTGCCGAAAGTTACGTATATTGGGCCTTTAAGTGTGAAGTTTGCTGGGGACAGATAACAATTTTTAAATTAAACGGGATCTCAGAATTATATGAGATGGAAATGAATAAAATAAGTCTATATAGATTTCCTGATTTATCTTTAGGAGTCTAGAGCCAGCTAGGTTGACACGTATGTGAGCCTCTAAATTAAGTCCAGTTTGTGACATTAACATTTTCAAGCACTAGTCCGGACAAGCAAAATGCTGTGTTTATTATAATAAATATTGAAATTCAAGGAAATTCCACTCGTCCAAACATGTGAAATGAAACCAAAATTTACCAGTCATGGACATAGGACTAGTGGCTAACTTCGCAGACTGTAAGTCCCTTGAGCTTGACAGTATATAATATGTTTATTACTGTATATTTGTGCTCAAAAATGATAGGGGATTTACCATACATCTTGTACATTTATCTTCTGTATTTAGCTGGTGGAGTGTAGAAGAAAGAGAAGACTGTAGCCATGGGAATATACTTCAAAATAGTGATTTCCAGTTTACTGCTGGTCATAGTACAACATCTGGCCAGGGTCATGTAAGTGTTTTATAAATCCGCTCATGGATGCTTATACAGTTTAGTTAACTGAAGCTGCTCTGATCTACATGTATTTAATTTGCCACTTTAAATTGCCTTTAGAGATGTTACCTATATAATGTTCTTTTCAGAGACCCAAGTCTGCATGTATCAGTGCACATTTGATTGAAATCTTTATAGCACAGTTCTGACCAAAAAATGTCCTTTACTGTATACATAAACTCAGAATTTTTCATTCTTGTACTTAGATGAGTAACAAACTTCAATAGACATCTTCAATAGTATAACATAACGAGTACAGGTAAATCAGATTACATCTCTACAGGTAATGACACAGGTAGGTATATATGGATACTCCCATTACCTGAGTGTATGGTGTTTTTGTGGTCACACCTGGCTGGACGTAGTGCACTACTAGTTTACCTGTAGTTTAAATGTAGTGCACTACTTGTGCACTTGAGTGTAAAGGTTAGCTTACACTCAACTGTAGTTCTGATAATTTTGTATGAAAAATTATTTTATATACATTTGACCCAGGGTCTTTTGGAATTAAAATTAAAATCTTAAAACACAAATCTCCAAGGTATCCGATATTTTGTGAATGGAATAAACAGACTTTCCGATTAACATTAGACTTATATTACAGTGGACTCCACTTGATATCACTCCTGTTAATATCACATTCCTCTTTATATCATGTTTTTCACAAGCACCATTTTTCTCTCTATATAATCTATGTAATTTTATTTGGTTAATATCATGCATTTTGAGGTGAATTCCTCTTAATATCATGTTTTTTTAACCAATCACATAAAATATCCAGAAAATGATGTAATTTCCATTGATTTCAGATACAACTTGTACAAAATGTTGCATAGAAAATAACAAATATCCCCAAAAATGATTTTCAATCAAATAATATTATCTATATATATTGAAACATCTTCATAATTATGAACATTAAATAGCTTACTTTTAGTTATGGAGATTGGAAATGCACTAGATTTAGTGGAAAACGTGATTCTCTTAATGTCACATTCCTGTTTTGTATCATATCATGTTTTTGTCTGACAAATGCAACATGATATAAAAAGGAGTGCACTGTATAACATTTGATACACTTTCAATATTGTACATTTAGGTGTCCTAGCTACATAGTTGCATATGACAATTCTAGAAAACTGGGGAATGCAACAAAAAAATACAACACTCTCTTGAGGAAAACACCAGTGTATATTAGACAGAACTTGTAATTATCGTCTGATCAAGGAAATTTCTATTAAAACCGATGTGGTGATGATGTAAGATTAGTGGGTGTATTATTATGTCCGACTACAACATTTCAATTATCATTAATTATATCCTACTTCAACATTTTGTTTATCATTATGTCCGACTACAACATTTTGTATATCATTATGTCTGACTTCAACCTTTTGTATATCATTATGTCCTACTTCAACATTTGTTTATCATTATGTCCGACTACAACATTTTGTATATCATTATGTCTGACTTCAACATTTTGTATATCATTATGTTCAGCTACAATATTTTGTATATAATTATTTTGTCTGACTACAATATTTTGTATATAATTATTTTGTCTGACTACAACATTTTGTATATCATTATTTTGTCTGACTACAACATTTTGTATATCATTATGTTCAGCTACAATATTTTGTATATAATTATTTTGTCTGACTACAACATTTTGTATATAATTATTTTGTCTGACTACAACATTTTGTATATAATTATTTTGTCTGACTACAATATTTTGTATATAATTATTTTGTCCGACTACAATATTTTATGTATTGTTTATGCTGCAGATACATCGCTGGATACCACAAACACATTTACAACCATGAACCTGGTCCCTGTAAATACCTGGACGGAGTTGGTATGTATTATAATTGTATTCGTAACCCTCCCTCATTAGGAGGGACTCCTTCATTTTGACCAAAAATAATTTACCCATATCCATGGAAATCTCCCTCATTTAAGTCCAAACCCACGTTAACTCAAAATCTACATCCGGTGGTCAAGTGATCTCCTAGTTACTGCAGGATATATGTAATGACCATAACAGGCATGTCTGGAACAAACGATCACTTTGTGAAGTTATTTTGAAACATAAAAAGGAATGACAAATTGAGTAATGCAGTTTCAGTTAAATTTCACACACTTTCTTCCTCTTCTCATTGTAATAATATTGGAGTGAGGGAGATATGTCTCCTGAACATAAGAGATTTAGAGGTTAACACCTATGAAGTATTGGGTTGGGAATACTGCATGTATAGATGTTTTTAGCACATTTTTAGTAAAAGATCAATTACAGTAAATAGTTAATAGATATACTCGCTCTTTGGATAAAATTGTGCAAAATATAGTAAAACTCCAATCTCCAACCTGGTTTACTCCAATACCCCTCATTGATCAAACAGTTTGTTTAGTCCCAACCGAGAGCACACATATGAAACCAACCTCAGAATACTCAAATGCCATGTATTCCTCAAACTATTGATCACGTCTCTAAGAGTTCGAGAAAGTGGGGTTTTACTGTACCTATAGACAGAATAAGTAGAAAAAAGTTAGAGGAGTTCAGATGTGTTTTCAGGGATGAGTAAGTCAACTGTATTTTAAACAAGTGTTTATTGTGCCTTCTCTTATCAATTTTGTTTCATTTTTCAGATTTCGGTTCAGAAGACATCGCCACCCTGCCAGACGGGAAAGCCTTCATCACATCTGTAAGAAAACATTCAGGAAAATGTTAAAATGCTTTTGTTAACCTGAAGACGTATTTAAACTCTCCTGGGTCAAAAGTTTTAAACATTTATTTTAAAAGTTCACAGATGAATGAGTTTGTAATATAAGTATTCTCGAAATACAGGTACATTTTGTATTTCAAAGGGACAAGAGACAAATTTCTTGTGCCACCAACCTTTTAACTAGAGAGTAATTTATTAAGTAATTTACGGAATGGCGCAAAGATCAAGATATGATTTCAGTCAGAATGATCAGTAAAATAAAGGGTTTTTTATCCATCAAACTCGATCTGTATGACATGTATAAATTTTAATTAACATTCAACCCCAAAGCTCTGTACTAATTGTTTATATCTATTTTATGGAAAATGTAAACTAACTAATTATTATCACTCCATTATTTATTAAAGGTACATTGATTTCAAAATACAGATTCTGAAATAATGTTTCTTAATTCAGACCTGACACAAAAATTACAGAAAAAAGTATTATAATCTAAAGGAGAAAATAGATAAGTGAGTGAATAAGGCTCTATAGATATCTGATACGTATACTGGTGTATATATATATAAGGATTGATAGTCATTTTTTTAACTTTCATAGTAACACTATGAAATTTAAAAAAATGACTTTCAATCCATGTAGTTACATGTGTTCTATAGAACAATTGCTAAACTTCATTTAATTTTTTTTGTAATTAATAGTTTATTACCTGCATTTGTAATTGTGTCGTCATTTAAAGGACATTCGCAGAACAGTCCACCTTGAATAAAATTGGTGCCAATGATAATAATTAGTCATTTGAGCGTTTGACGCAAGGGCATTCTCCATGTTATTGGAAGCGGCACGACAAGACTCTCATTGAACAAGCTTGATCTATGATGTCATAATTAAACCATGTGCTACATCTCGAGGACCATTGCTTTCATACTTTTATGAAAGGCATTTTTGCTGGTAATATTCATATAGTGGGTTCAGGGGTCAATCTAGGCCTTTTTTACTACCGTTTATGGGTAGTTTCCCCTCAGAATTTTTTTCCCTTTTTCACCTCAGAATTGTGTTACATTTACTGAAATGTTGCATTTTCCTTCATTTTTCATGTCAATATCTACCCAAATCCTTCAGATTTGTCTTTTTCTGATTACTGGTATCTTTTGCTGTTTTCAGTTGAAAAGTATGCTTTAAAGTTTAAAAAGTGAAACTTTGTGATTATTAAAAATTCCCCTTTGAAGAGCTTTTTTCCCCCCTAAAGTACAAAAAGGTAGTTTCCCCTTAATCCTAGATTAACCCCTGGGGTTGCAGCACAAATGTAAATATAGTTTTGTACATAGCCCACCATAGTTTCAATGATGCTGTACTTTTTATACTGGTATAGTTTTGTATATAGCCCACCATAGTTTCAATGATGCTGTACTTTTTATACTTGTATATATAGTTTTGTATATAGCCCACCATAGTAGTTTCAATGATGCTGTACTTTTTATACTGGTATATAGTTTTGTTTATAGCCCACCATAGTAGTTTCAATGATGCTGTACTTTTTATACTGGTATATATAGTTTTGTTTATAGCCCACCATAGTAGTTTCAATGATGCTGTACTTTTTATACTGGTATATATAGTTTTGTTTATAGCCCACCATAGTTTCAATGATGCTGTACTTTTTATACTGGTATATAGTTTTGTATATAGCCCACCATAGTTTCAATGATGCTGTACTGTTTATACTGGTATATATAGTTTTGTATATAGCCCACCATAGTTTCAATGATGCTGTACTTTTTATACTGGTATATATAGTTTTGTAAATAGCCCACCATAGTTTCAATGATGCTGTACTTTTTATACTGGTATATAGTTTTGTATATAGCCCACCATAGTTTCAATGATGCTGTACTGTTTATACTGGTATATATAGTTTTGTATATAGCCCACTATAGTTTCAATGATGCTGTACTTTTTATACTGGTATATATATAGTTTTGTATATAGCCCACCATAGTAGTTTCAATGATGCTGTACTTTTTATACTGGTATATATAGTTTTGTATATAACCCACCATAGTTTCAATGATGTTGTACCTTTTTTCCAGGGCGTTATGATGCCATATGCTTCAGGGACCTTTCGTAAAGTATATGATGACATGGGGGTCAAAGGTCAGATTTTCCTCTTTGACTTCAAGGCCCCCGGGTCAGGTCTCGCTCCACTTACCATACAAGGCGACTTCAACGCTTCAGATTTCCACCCGCATGGCATCGACTACTGGCACGACAAAATCTCAGGTCTGTTCGAAATCATTTTAATTTTCTTTTTGATTTTGAAAAATATTCCAGTGCACGTTTGCAGAAATCCCACATAAATATGGTAAGAAGATTTAGATGTACACCGTATTTCTTAGTCCAAACAACTATTTAATATCCAAATATTATTATTATGATGGAAACATTCATAATTTTAAGTTATTATGTTTTAACAATTTTCGTGGTGGAAGCATTCCGCTAAATTATGATGACGCTAATTACAGTTTCTCTACATTGTTTTTTACAGTAATTATTATGAGTGCGCCAAGTCATCATTTTGTTTATCTGTTTAAATTTTTGTTATACATTAAAATTGGAGTAAATGCTCTAAAACTACTTTATTCAGTTTGTTGTAACAGATTCTATTAAAGGCCCAATATACGTTACATCAGGAAATTTTTCGTGATTCTGAAAAAAAATCCAGTTGATAATAACCACGCAAAAATAAGCCAAAAATGAAGTTAACCTTAGTGGTAACTAAAAAGAAACTTTTGACAGAAAAATCCAAAGAACTGAAAATAACTCGGGTATAGGGCCCACTTCATCAACAAGCCGAAGGTAAAAGACAGCTCGAAATGGACGCATGTTTACAAATACCGAGGTTTAACTACTGCTGTACCGGTAAACGCGAAAGAATTCATCTTGAATATTGCTGATATCAGTTAATCTTAACTAAATCTATAAATACAAAAAAGTTATTAGGCTTGATTTTCGCTTCAAGTTTTGCCGAAAGTAAGGTACATTTGTATATTGGGCCTTTAAAGGACTATAGTTATTGAAAACAGGTACTGAAACATTTTTCAATCCTCAATAGGAAGCAATTACTATGTTGATGCACACAGATTATTTTATAGCTATTAGTTGTTTGCATTTTGAGTTGTATTGAAATTCATATATGACCAATTTTCAAAACCTTCCCAATATCTGTTTTCATCAATATTGTTTAATCAAGAACAATTTGATATATTCTTACAGCCATTCAGATTATTATATCAATCAATCAATTTATTTTATTAAAGTGTCAAACATCTTACAACACATTCATATAAAATATACAATACAATTTCTTATAAAAGTAAGATAGTCCAGCCATTTATGGCTTATTTAGACACTGTATTATTCTAAGTAAAAGTAAAACGTATTCTAAAACACTGTACATTAAAAGATAATAAGGTAAGGCTATCCCATGCTATTAAAAATGGTAAGTAGCCACGTTATGTTACATACTTAAAAATACTAAGAAAAATTACTTCTCCTCCTCCACATTGCATTAAGCTGGTTAGCTAAAAGGTTTGGTGGAGATTTATCTAAAATATATTTGAACTGATTTAAGCTATCCATGCTATTAAAATCAATATACTTGTTTGCATCGTCTATAAGAGGTGAGCGTAAATCATCATAAAAAACACATTTCAATAAAAAATGAACCTCGTTCTCAATTTCATTTGATGCACAAAGTTTACAAGTTCTTTCACCAATAGGTATAATCGGCCTGGCATGCCGCCCCTTTTCGATTTCCAATGGAAGTGACCCACATCTGAAGTTACATAATAAACCTCTCTTTTCTTTATATTTTACATGTTTCACATATTCACTAGTTGAAGGTTCATACTTGTGTGTTCTGTACATACGTAATTTATTTCCGTTAACATTTCCAGTATCATTCCACACAGAAATTTGCCATCTATCGGCATCAATATTTTGTAACTTTTCTTTTATCCTTTTCATTTTCCACGAAACAGATTTCTGTTCAGAAATTATATTTACTAATCCATATTCCATTATTAATTTTTGTACCCTTGAATCCCATGAATTACGAAGATATTTTGACCAGATATGTATTTTACTGATTGTCCTGTCATTGTCTGTGTTCAGTATCCTTAGATAAAGTCTTAACACTTCTATAGTCTGTTTTGTGTAAGTTGACGTCCATCCCATGTCACCCCTCGTAGCCAGGTTACTAGAATGTTTAGTCGCTCCAAGAAAATATCTACATGCTTTGTTTTGTAATACTGTAATTTCTTTATAGGAGTTAATACCCCAAAGTCCACTAGCGAAATAAATTATAGGTTCAACTAAGGATTCAAACAGTTTGGTGTATACATAGTATGACATCCCTCCCGCGAAGGTGAACTTTGAGTAAAGGGCATAAAGGGCCCTACTCGCGGATTTACACAACTCTCGCACAGCGAAATGAAGATCGAGATGTTCATGGAACCACAGTCCAAGATATTTATATTTAGAGCAGATGTCAATGTTCAAACCGCCACAGGTAAAAACATAGTTCGTTAAAGGTGTAGATGGGATTCGGAAGTGAATGATGTTGGTTTTATCTTTATTTATATACAGTTCCCACTTCTGGCACCACTCTCCTAGCTTGTCGAGCATGACTTGCATTGACTGTTCATCTGGCGCAATGAGCGCGATATCATCGGCGTACAAAAGAATTGATATTATAATATCTTCTACTTGAATACCACAATTAAGTGAGTTTACTTCCTTTGCCAAGTCGTTGATAAAGACCGAAAACAATGTCGGGGAACCTTTACAACCCTGTTTTAATCCTGTTGACACATCGAACTGATCGGTTAACTTGCCATTTACTCGAACTCTACTAGTATGGTTGTTATAAAGTGATTGAATCGCTTGTAAGAATAATCCGCCTATTCCAATGTGCTCCAGCTTTAACCACAATAAATCTCTATTCACACTATCGAAAGCTTTTTTCATGTCTACAAAACATACAAATGTGGACTGTTTCCGTATTTTCCGGTTGTTCAATATTGTATAAAGAGCGTACTGATGATCCAAACAACTGCGATTTTTCCGAAAACCGTTTTGTTCGTCTTCCAATATATCATTAGATTCTAGCCAATTATATAACCTTTGGTTTAGTATGTCCGCATAAACTTTGCATGGTATAGATATAAGTGAAATTCCTCTATAACTTAAAGGGTCCATCGGATCTTTTCCCGCTTTTAATAAAGGGGAGATCATACTTTCACCCCAGATATCTGGAACTATACCAGTCCGGAAAGAATGACATATTATCCTGTGTAGTATGTCAATACACGCCGGGTTTCTTAGTACTGAACTTTGAATATCGTCTACACCAGCGGCTTTATTTAGTTTGGCACGATATACGGAGTCTTCCACTTCCTTTATAGTGATAGGACCGTTAAGACATGTAGTGTCAATATTTAAAGTTGGCCCAAGTGACTGACGTAATTGTTCTCGTGTATAATTTCCGTTGGTGTTTGGCGGTATATTATATAAGTCTCTATACACGTCGTGCCATACTCCGAGAACACGGTCTCCGTCGGTGATAACGTTTCCGTCTGTATCTATGACGTTTTCCGGTATAAGTTTTCGTCTGTTTTTAGAGATACCTAGGCGGCCTATATTTTTCCAAAAATCTTTATGTGAATTTTTGCTGAGCTCTAATAACTCCTGTTGTTTCTTTAATTGGAAACGTCGCTTTTCCCGTCTTAAGGTACGGTCAAATGCTTTCCTGTCACGTATATAATTTGCGCGAAGATATTCACGAATATGTCTCATTTGCGAGCGACTATGTAGCCACTTATATTCACTGTCACACCTGATTTCCCACAACCTTTTTAATTCGTCGTTCCAGTATGGTTTCCTCTTGGAAAATACCGATTTCTCATTTCTCTTCCGATAAGGTTGAGATTTTGGAAGCTTATTATCCATTTCACGATTAATAAGATCCATAAAACTCGCATATGCTTTATTAATGTCTTTTTCATGCTCTAAGGCTTCTTCGATTGTATCGATGGTGGATAAAACTGATAGCATAGCATCATGGTCTACCATAAAGTCATTCGGTATGTTCCGAGTGTCATATCGATATTTCATATTCGCGGTGTCATGCTCATCGTTATTCGGCGCGTGTTGGCTCCGCGTAGTATAAGCCTTGATAGTGAACGTCATTAAAGAATGGTCCGAAGTACCTACTTCGTCTATATTGATGAAGTTACATACTTCAGACATGGAGTAAATGTTAAAATTTGTCACAGAACCTAATTGTTCCTGGGGCACCAATAGGTAGTCGACTACGGATCTCCCTCTCGTAGAAATACAAGTAAAGTTTTGTTGACCTACTCTCCCGTTTGCCATAATGAGGCTAGAATCTGACAAGAAGTCTATAAGATGATACCCATGATCGTTTATTACGGTGTCGATAACCTCTCTCTCCTTAACACTATCCACACCTTCCACAAAATCGGATAAACTGCCACATCTGGCATTGAAATCACCAGCTATATATATATCACCAATATTTTGATATTGATAAACTTGATCCAACAATTTAGAGAAAAACACTGTGGAATCCACCACCCTCGTAGACTCCTTTGGCGGTAAATAGCACACACACACTAAGAACACCTTTTGATGTGATTGGAATTTAATCCACAATATACCCTCCGTGGATATATCTAAAACTTTATGTGAATAAGATAAATCTAACTCATTTTTAATAAAAACACAGACTCCTCCACTTCCTCTCTTGGCTTTCTTGTTTAAGTTAACCCGGTTATGGTGAACACATTTATAACCATCGACACTCGCGTGATCATTCCCTTTCCAGAAGGTTTCTACGCAACATAATAAATCGAAATCATACAATTTTAAAACACTTTCCCTAAAAATCGAATTTGGGTTACTAATGATGCCGGTGGGTCGCGACCACCCTTCCACGTTCCACACACCAAGCCGAATGTTGTCCTATGCGGTATGTACCCGATTGGTGTTTGAGATTGGTTGGCGGTTGTTGACATGAACACCGGTCATAAAACCACGCTCATTACTGCTGTTGAGAGTTTCCTCCGTGCTGAAACTCGTCCTGGTACGATGTCCCTCCCGATGCTTCCTCCTAGTAGCATCGTTCCAGCGGCTGAACGACGAATGTGTCCTCTCCCCGGAATTGGTCCTTCTGTTGTCACGTGACGTAACTGTCGTCCAATTAGGATCATAACTGTGTTGTGAATTAAATGAAGAAATGTGTTCACGTGTAGAACTCACCTGTCCACGACGTGTACCCGTACGTGGACCCGACTGGCGGTTATTGTTCTCTCTACGTCCATATGAACTATGTTCACTGTCCTTGACTATCCGGCCGTTGATGACCTTGTAGGCATTTCCGAGCTGACTTGCTATGACCCTCAAATTTGATTGTTGTTTTCTGTATTCATCATCAGTATCTTGTTCAATGTACACATGTTTGTATGCTTCTGTAAGTCTTAAATGTTTTTTGTTGTAGAGAACTTTATCCTTTTGTTCCTGTGTTTCAAATGTCACTAAAATAACACCTGGTCTCCCTTTGAAACTTTGTTTCCTTCCCACGTTCTCTACTTTTACCTCCTTTAGTTTCAATCCGTCACGTAGCATTGCCGAGACGGCATTTTCGGCCGACTTGTTTGATTCGTCTGTACACGACAGGTTCCGGATTATGACGTTACGTGTCCTGTCCTTGATAGTGGTACTAGATTTTACCACATAAGCGTAAGATTTTTTAATACTCTTTATTTCATTGTTCATGGTATCGATTTTGGACTCGAAATCAGATCTGACGTCAGTTAGTTTTTCATTTATTTTTGCTTCAATATTTCCCTCCATGATTTCAATCACACGGGTGGCAACTTTGTCTGTAATATCAGCTTCTAGGTTGTCAAATCGATCGTTCAAGGTTATTTTCATTGTTTGTATTTGTAAAAGTAGGTTGTGAAACATTGCCTCTACCGATAGTCCAGAAGGGGGCAAGTCCTGTGAGTGTTGGGATGGTGGTATTTCATTGGGAAAACCTTTGGCCTTTTTTAATGGTGTAGACTCGTGGAATTCTTTTCCTGATAACGGACGTTTCCGACCCCCGTTATTGGATATCCCCTGCTTACTGTTTTTGGATTGATCGGAATGGTGTCTCCTACGGTCCTCTATTGGTTCATGGACATTGGCAACAGTTATTATGCGATCTTGTGCCATTACGTTTTCAACATAATCAGTGGCATCCCCCCGGCTCATCGGGCCCGATACCAAAGATGGACCCTCAGAGTATCCTGAAGAATTGGACGATGTTGGCTGTTCAGTCATATTAAATAACCCGTTTAGTATCAAAAGTTCAATAATAAAAGGTGATACTCACAGGTTTATAGAATCACGAAAGTCCGGGTACCGTGTTACCACAGTACATATACTATGAACACAACTCACATGTGTTGAAGTTCTGTAAATGTCTTTAGAACTGGTGAATTGATTCTTTTCTTCGCACTTACATTCGAACTCTATACACTGGATACTTTCCTTCAAATTCAACGAAGTTGAAAGGTATATAACATGTAAAAACTCTTTAGAAAGTCCTTTTCTTGAGAGCGAAGAAAAAAGACACCCTCTGTTCTCAACGCATGCGCACACCTCACATTATATGTTGGTAATTACAGCCATTCAGATTATATGTTGGTAATTACAGCCATTCAGATTATATGTTGGTAATTACAGCCATTCAGATTATATGTTGGTAATTACAGCCATTCAGATTATATGTTGGTAATTACAGCCTTTCAGATTATATGTTGGTAATTACAGCCTTTCAGATTACATGTATTTTATGTTGGTAATTTTTGCAGGAAAAGTTTTCATCTTTGTGGTGAATCATCGAATGAAGTTGGATGCTGTTGAAAAATTTGAATATGTTCCTGCAGCAAAATCTCTGAAACATGTGCATTCCTATGTAGACCAGGCAATTTACTTGTGAGTACTAGTTCTTTTAAATTAGTACTTTTTAGTTTTAACACACAAAAAATGCACAAACAGAGAATCTTACATGAAAGTGTCCATGTCATATTGAATTTTCTTAACAAATTCTGTAATGTAATATATGGTACGGTTCTTGACACGAGTGTCATATTCCAGGAAAGAGAAATATAATACACTGTATTGTGCTTTGATCAAACCCTCCATCTCCAGTGTTCTTAGTTGGATGTTCTACCACTGACCAAACTCTTGTGATCAATTAAAATGTGGCAAATATATCAGCCTCACCAATACTGAATTATAAAAATGTCTTCTGCCATGTTTTTATCCAGATTTATGAAAAAACTTACTTGGTATGCAACTTAGAGTCTAGCATAAAAAGTACGATGCTCATGTTATGTTTGCGGAGAAACTATTTAATGTACACACTAGATGCATTATGAATTTAATACATTTTATAAAATTTGTGAAATTAAAATCTCGGTAATCAATATTTAGTAACTAATTATCCTGATTAAAAAGACATCTCTGGAAATTGTTGTGACATAATGTCAAAAGAAGCTGTCATTCTGAAGCTTCGCACACAACCCGACCCAAACTATCACTGAGTTCTCAACCCAAGCTATCACTGAGCTCTCAACCCAAACTATCACTGATCTCTCAACTCAAACTATCACTGAGCTCTCGACCCAAACTATCACTGAGCTCTCAACCCAAACTATCACTGAGCTCTCAATCCAAACTATCACTGAGCTCTCAACCCAAACTATCACTGAGCTCTCAACCAAAATAATCACTGAGCTCTCAACCAAAACTATCACTGAGCTCTAAACAAAAACAATCACAGAGTTCTCAACCCAAACTATCACTGAGCTCTCAATCCAAACTATCACTGAGCTCTCAACCCAAACTATCACTGATCTCTCAACCCAAACTATCACTGAGCTCTCAACCCAAACTATCACTGAGCTCTCAATCCAAACTATCACTGAGCTCTCAACCCAAATTATCACTGAGCTCTCAACCCAAACTATCACTGAGCTCTCAACCAAAATTATCACTAAGCTCTCAACCCAAGTTATCACTGAGCTCTTAACCCAAACTATCACTGACCTCTCAACCCAAATTATCATTGAGCTCTCAACCAAAACTATCACTGAGCTCTCAACAAAAACTATCACTGAGTTCTCAACCCAAACTATCACTGAGCTCTCAACCCAAACTATCACTGAGCTCTCAACCCAAACTATCACTGAGCTCTCAACCCAAACTATCACTGAGCTCTCAACCAATACTATCACTGAGCTCTCAACCCAAACTATCATTGAGCTCTCAACCAAAACTATCACTTAGCTCTCAACCAATACTTTCACTGAGCTCTCAACCCAAATTATCACTGAGCTCTCAACCAAAACTATCACTGAGCTCTCAACCCAAACTATCGCTCAGCTCTCAACCCAAACTATCACTGAGCTTTCAACCCAAACTATCACTCTTAGTTTTTCAACCAAATCTTAACAAACGCCCTTGCATAGATAAATTTCTAATATAGCAAATAAGTTAATTTATCACATAATTGGCATGTTCAGTCATGTCATACGGACATGTCATAAATATTGTATTACACACGTGTAATAATACTATTTGTGACGTCATAAAAAGATGACATCTTTTTGTCGTCATATGATTGTCTTGGTAGTGTAAACAGACCGTCAAAGAAGATTTGCCTTTCTTATTGAGAATGAATTTGAGAGTTTTGGTGTATTTTCTATCTTTGAGAATCTTACACTCGTGTCAGTGTAATATGGAATTTATTACCCTTGTTAAATAATTTAATATATTATCACTAGCCAAATTAAAGGTTTGTGACATATTGAATTATTGAACCTGTTTTTAATAAATTCCATATAGCAATCAACATTCGTGCAAGATCCTCTATGTAAGTCTTTCATTTGAAAAAAAAATTATATTCATACAAAAATGTACATGTATCAGTATACATTTTTGCATGACCTTGAAAATCTCTGCACATTGTATCCTTTCAGGGCCATGAATAGCCTGAATTAAATTATTATATGACAACTATTATGTTCTGAGAGGGGTAGATAATACAGTCATGTAACTTGAATTTCTTGTTTTCTTGTTTCAGTATTAATGATGTTGCTGTGACTGGCGAAAACTCATTCTATTTTACAAATTATATGAATTCTCGAAGTAAGATTTGGGGAGCAGTTGAAATCTATATGCTGTTACCTCTGGGAAGTATATCATACTTTGACGGACAGTATTATGAAACAGTAGAGGAAGGATACTTCTTGCCCAATGGTCTGGCGCTGACTCTGGATAAAAAGTAAGTCAGGGAAAAATTACATAATTAACACAAACTCTCTTCAAAATTTACATAATTAACACAAACTCTCTTCAAAATTTACATAAATAACACAAACACTCTTCAAAATTTACAAAAATAACACAAACACTTTTTAAAATTTACATAATTAATACAAACACTTTTCAAAATTTACATAAATAATACAAACTCTCTTCAAAATTTACATAAATAACACAAACTCTCTTCAAAATTTACATAATTAACACGAACCCTTTTTAAAATTTACATAATTAATACAAACTCTCTTCAAAATTTACATAAATAACAAACACTCATCATAATTTACATAATTAATACAAACTCTCTTCAAAATTTACATTATTAACACAAACACTCTTCAAAATTTACATAATTAATACAAACTCTCTTCAAAATTTACATAAATAACACAAACACTCTTCAAAATTTACATAATTAACACGAACACTTTTTAAAACTTACATAATTAATACAAACTCTTCAAAATTTACATAATTAACACAAACATTCTTCAAAATTTACATTATATATATTAACACAAACACTCTTCAAAATTTACATAATTAATACAAACTCTCTTCAAAATTTACATAAATAACACAAACACTCTTCAAAATTTACATAATTAACGCGAACACTTTTTAAAACTTACATAATTAATACAAACTCTTCAAAATTTACATAATTAACACAAACATTCTTCAAAATTTACATTATATATATTAACACAAACTCCCTTCAAAATTTACATAATTAACATGAGCACTTCAAAATTTATATAATTAACACAAATGCTCTAAAGAGTTTACATAATTAACACAAACGCTCTACAAAGTTAACACAATTATCATGAACACTCTTCAAAATTTACATGATACCGGCTTTTTTTAGGTGACAACTGAGACAAAGCCTCAAGTGACCTTTTCTAATTGTCTTTTGTCCATCGTCCGTACACAATTTACATTTTCAACTTCCTCTCAGGAACCCCTGAACCAATTTGAATGAAATTTGACAGAAACCTTCCCTATCCAAAGATGCACCAAAACTTGGAATTATATGGCCCTAACCACCTAGAGGCCTGAGAGAGGGCCAAAAGGTGCAAAATAGTAAAAAAATAATCAAAAATCTTCTTCTTCAGACCCAGATATGCTGGGATCAAATACTCTCAATAAATGAAAAGGTCTTAAGGTGCTTTATCAAAATTGTGAATTTCATGTCACCTTGACTTCGATTCACAGTCCCTCCTGGGGAGGGGGTGAAGTTTACTATAGTTTATATATAGGAAAATGACACTTTTGGTTAATTTTGTTCATTTGATTATACATTATGTATATAATTAGCAGCTGTGGTCATTTACAGACATTCGCTAAGGTTTGGATTGTAGAGGAAAGCCGAAGGTCTCCTTAAGAAAAATACCTACCTGTAGCCAGTACTTAGTGTCTGCCTGTTGTTGGCCTCAAAATGGAGACATTGGGGGAGAACAATTGTCAGCAGAATGTCAACTGCCTTATCTAACCCTCTACTTCGCCCCTAACACTATCATTTAAGCATTTAACAGCTTCTACATAATGGGCAATATCTAGGCAATATCTATTGCCAAATGGATAACAGATAGACTTGGTAAAGCAGGCTTAGCTCTTCTGGTTTGATTTGCCTAGCCTGTGTCCAGATGACAACCATATTGCTCATGAATGCCAGCTTAAAACTGTCAATTATTATTTCCATTTTGGAATCTGGTTATCACACAGAAAATTAAAACACCCTGAATATTATGTTTTACTATTCAGTTCAATTACAATATTATTGATCTACATTTGTTCTATGGATAGATGATAAGATCATGATCAGCCATCTAAACATGCAAGTCTAGGGACTGTCAGTTGTATCCAGTGTTACAACTAAGATGTCAGAATTATGTTGACATTAATAAGTTTTGTCAAATTAATGCTAGTGTTATCAATTTTGTAAAAAAAAATTCGGTTTGGAAGGTATATATCTAAAGATTATTTTACACAACCTATAAATGTTTAAACATTTGTTGGTTGTGAAAAATAATCTTTTCATAAAGCTGATGACATTTTCACCAATTCCCTCCCAGGGACAATGTTCTAAATAACTGAAAAAATCAAAGCACTGAAAGTACTTAAACGCTAAAACTTCAAACAATAGTATGTATATTTCGACAGCTATTAAAGTGTTTTTGTTGTACGGGTTACTAAGTTTCGATATCAGAAAGTTTCGGAATAGGGATTAAGTAAGTATTTAGAGTAAACCCAATAACACCCAAGTTGTTTAGTTTGACGAGTTGACTATTTCAAGCTAAAATCTACATGTACAATTTAGTGCAGTGCTTTAACAATTTAACTAAAATAATAAGTTTTATTACAAATGAATATTGATCCATTTACAGGGAAGCGAATGTGTTTATTTTAATATATGCACTTATATAAACGGTATTATAATTGTGTTTGACACAAAATAAAACAAAGCAAAAATATCACACCCGATATCTAGATGGAAATGCAAGATGAAGATTAATTACGGGAGCATTGGCAGAGACATATACTGGTTTGTTTTAATAATAAAATGTATGTTATTGTAAGGTAATAAAATAAAGTTGTATTAACAAATTATATGAACAAATAATGGAATATCATAGGATATGAACAGGGTAGGGGAAGGGGTTGGGGTGAGGGGGTGGGGGTAACTCCCATAGCAATATTGTAATTAGGATATATATGCATATTGTTTTTATATATAAGCTAGTGATCGAGGGTTGATTCCCAGTTGAAGCACACTATTCTCTTTCCTGTTATAAGAGAATTTCCCTTTAGCTGTGTGGTAGAGCATCCAACTAGGAACTTGGAGATCGAGGGTTCGATTCCCGGTGGAAACACACTATTTTCTTTCCTGTTACAAATGATAACGGATGTAATGTAGCAATTTAAACTTTTCGTTTCATTTCATTATATAGTGATTTCAATCTTTCAATGTCAAAGTCCAAAATGGCGATTTTTGCCAGTGTTATTTCTACTAAATAACTTATATTGTGTCAATTGCTATGTACACTATACAGGTTATGGTAAAGTTTCGTTAAAACAAAAATGTGAACCTACAGTCAGGGACGTATATGTCCCTGCTACAGTGTATAGTGATGTGTGAAGCACAGAGAACGTAATTATAAAACCACAAACTTTTGCTCGCCAAAGAAAAGTATAAGTGTTATTTTCAATAAATCAAGTGTTTTGCCCATTCATATATACATTATACAGGTTCTGATAATGTCTCATTAAAAATTGTATTCTCATTACAATATTAAGTAAGAAAATCGATCAAGTTTGTGCATTCAGTATAAATATATCACAACGTTAGTGACAATCATGGGGAAGTAACTCGTAAATAACATTATCATATCCAGGGGGCGGATTTCCACTGTAATTACGAATTAATACATCGACCGACAAATTGGTCAAGTATTTTGGTTTAAGCACATGTATAAGGTAATATAACATTGAAATCAAAATCAGTGTATTTGTCTATGCATGATTATATTATCAAAGTTTAACAGCAAAGTACACCATGCCAGGAATTCCGCGATCCGTATACGAGTGTCAAGCACAGAGAGGTATAGCATGAATGTATGTATACACGAGAGGTCAGCCAACAACAGAGACGTAATATTCAAATGAGCCGTGGGAGTGAAAAACTGATTTCTTTGTTACAAATCGCATGTAAATTATCAAAGTCATCATAATTATTAGCTCACCTGGTCCGAAGGACCGAGGTGAGCTTATGCCATACCGTGGCGTCCGTCGTCCGTCCGTCGTCCGTCCGTCGTCCGTCCGTCCGTCGTCTGTCAACAATTTCTTTAAACGACTTCTCCTCCATAACCACTGATTGGAAATCAACCTTATTTGGTAGGAACCATCCCTAGGTGCTCAGAATTCAAAATTGTACTAATGGTGGGACTGACCCCCTAGGGGGCTGAGGGGTGGGGCCAAAAAGGGTTATTTAGCTATATTGGTTTAATCGACCTCTTCTCCATAACCATGGATTGGAAATCAGCCTTATTTGGCAGAAAGTATCCCAAGGTGCTTAGGATTCAAAATTCTACTCATGGTGGGACTGACTCCCTAGGGTGCTGAGGGGTGGGGCCATAAAAAATATTTACCTTTATTGATATTAGCGACTTCTTCCTCATAACCACTGATTGGAAATCAGCCTTATTTGGCAGGAAGCATCCTTAGGTGCCCAGGATTCAAAATTCTACTACTGGTGGGACTGACCCCCTAGGGGGCTGAGGTGCGGGGCCAAAAAGGGTTATGAAGCTATATTGGTTTAATTGACTTCTTCTCCATAACCATTGATTTGAAATCAGCCTTATTTGACAGGAAGCATCCCTAGCTGCTCAGGATTCAAAATGGTACTAATGGTGGAACTGACCCCCAAGGGGGTTGAGGGGTGGGGCAATAAAAATATTTACCTATATTGATATTAGCGACTTCTTCTTCATAACCACTAATTGGAAATCAGCCTTATTTGGCAGAAAGTATCCCTAGGTGCTCAGGATTCAAAATTGTACGCATGGTGGGACTGACCCCCTAGGGGGCTGAGGGGTGGGGCCATAAAAAAGTATTAAGCTATATTGATATTAGCGACTTTTTCTTCATAACCACTGATTGGTAATCAACCTTATTTGGCAGGAAGCATGCTTAGTTGCCCAGGATTCAAAATTGTACTCATGGTGGGACTGATCCCCTAGGGGGCTGAGGGGCGGGGCCAAAAAGGGTTATTTAGCTATATTGGTTTAAGCGACTTTTTCTCTATAACCACTGATTGGAAATCAACCTTATTTGGTAGGAACCATCCCTAGGTGCTCAGAATTCAAAACTGTACTAATGGTGGGACTGACCCCCCAGGGGGCTGAGGGGCGGGGCCAAAAAGGGTTATTTAGCTATATTGGTTTAAGCGACTTCTTCTCCATAACCACTGATTGGAAACCAGCCTTATTTGGTAGGAACCATCCCTAGCTGCTCAACATTCAAACTTGTACTAATGGTGGGACTGACCCCCTAGGGGGCTTAGGGGCGAGCCAAAAAGAATATATTTTATCATGATTACTTAGATACCAATGTATCCAGGTGAGCGATACAGGCCCTCTGGGCCTCTTGTTAACAATACCACGGAAACATCATTTCCAGTTAGGTTAAGACTTTCAAATAGTTCAGATAACATGAGATTGGTAGCCATTCAAGCTTTACCAGAGCGGGAGGGGAAAAATGACATGGGTCAAAGGTCACAGAATAGTGGCAGCAATAGCGCTAAAAACCACATTGATATAGAGTTAAACAGTACTGAAAACATAACCAGGAATTATTTCTCCACACTACAGGTATCTATACATGGCCACATCAGTGAACGGGGCAATCAAGGTATTCAAGAGGCAGCCAGACGCCGGTCAGCTCACCTTTCTACAGGTAAGATATATAATTATACTACAGGCAGCCAGACGCCGGTCAGCTCACCTTTCTACAGGTAAGATATATAATTATACAAGAGGCAGCCAGATGGTGGTCAGCTCACCTTTCTACAGGTAAGATATATAACTATACAAGAGGCAGCCAGATGGTGGTCAGCTCACCTTTCTACAGGTAAGTTATATAATTATACAAGAGGCAGCCAGATGGCGGTCAGCTCACCTTTCTACAGGTAAGATATATAATTATACAAGAGGCAGCCAGATGGCGGTCAGCTCACCTTTCTACAGGTAAGATATATAATTATACAAGAGGCAGCCAGATGGTGGTCAGCTCACCTTTCTACAGGAAAGATATATAATTATACAAGAGGCAGCCAGATGGCGGTCAGCTCACCTTTCTACAGGTAAGATATATAATTATACAAGAGGCAGCCAGATGGCGGTCAGCTCACCTTTCTACAGGTAAGATATATAATTATACAAGAGGCAGCCAGATGGTGGTCAGCTCACCTTTCTTCAGGTAAGATATATAATTATACAAGAGGCAGCCAGATGGCAGTCAGCTCACCTTTCTTCAGGTAAGATATATAATTATACAAGAGGCAGCCAGATGGCGGTCAGCTCACCTTTCTTCAGGTAAGATATATAATTATACAAGAGGCAGCCAGATGGCGGTCAGCTCACCTTTCTACAGGTAAGATATATAATTATACAAGAGGCAGCCAGATGGCGGTCAGCTCACCTTTCTACAGGTAAGATATATAATTATACAAGAGGCAGCCAGATGGTGGTCAGCTCACCTTTCTACAGGTAAGATATATAATTATACAAGAGGCAGCCAGATGGTGGTCAGCTCACCTTTCTACAGGTAAGATATATAATTATACAAGAGGCAGCCAGATGGTGGTCAGCTCACCTTTCTACAGGTAAGATATATAATTATACAAGAGGCAGCCAGATGGCGGTCAGCTCACCTTTCTACAGGTAAGATATATAATTATACAAGAGGCAGCCAGATGGTGGTCAGCTCACCTTTCTACAGGTAAGATATATAATTATACAAGAGGCAGCCAGATGGTGGTCAGCTCACCTTTCTACAGGTAAGATATATAATTATACAGATAAGCGAAAATCAAGCCTAATAATTTATACTGATTTAGTTAAGATTAACTGATATCAGCAATATTCAAGATTAATGTTTATGCAGTTATCGGTACAGCAGCAGTTGAAACTCTGTATTTGTAAACATGCGTCCATTTTAAACTGTCTTCTAACTTCGTGTTGTTGTTGAAGTGGGCCACACCTGAATTATTTTCATTTATTTGGATTTTTCTGTCAAGAGTTTCTTATTAGTTACCGCACAGGTTTACTTCGTTTTAGGCTTATATTTGCATGGGTATCAACATGATTATTTTTTATAACTTTTTAGAATCCCGAAAAATTTCCTGAAGTTACGTATAGTGGGCCTTTTACAAAATATAGGAAGTTGACTTGAAATGTAGGATGATCATGCATTCTGTTGTGCAAGACAATTTGTACAGACTTTCAAGGTCCACTACTGTAGGTTGGTTAAGCCCTACCATTTGTATAGTATTGAATCCCCACTACCTAGATATGCTTTCAACCTAATATTACCGATATTTCTGTTTGATATTGAGTTGCATTTTAGTCAATTTATAGCCCAATTAGGGGTCCAGCCAAACCATCAGTAAAATCCTTTTTTGCCCCGCTCCTCAGCCACCTTAGGGGAATGAGGCTACCTCCAATGACTATTTCCGACCAATTAAGATTTATATCCAGTGCATTTTAAGTTCTAGAGAACAAGTTTATCACAGCATTTTTATCCCATTTGGTAATGCACCTCAGCGTCCTGGGGGGGTGGGGGTGTCATCCATACCATGAGTTCATTTTGAACCCACCTTAAGCTTCTTAGCGATGCTACCAGTGAAATATGGTTGGTATCCAGTGTTCTCACTAAGTTTTTCAATAATTGGTTGACTTTGAAAGAATAGCTGGTTGAATTTTCACATTCTGTAATGTTGACATATATAAAATTCTGAAAAATAGCCGGTTCAAAGTTGTTGAATAACAGGCTACTTTTGCTGGCAACCGGCTTTTAATGAGAATCCTGGGTATCCAGACAAAAAATTGCATAAACCAAATTTACAATTTGAATGACAAACAGACGAGGGATGCCATGATATGACCAGGGGAGTTAACAAATGGGACAAAAAGTTATCAAAGGTTCCTCAATCTTTTTCAAATGACAGTTTAAAAATTACAGTCAGTGATGATAAAAGCTTGATCTTGCAAGAAATGTATGGCTTTATACATCCTTTATCTAGTCTAGTTTTAGGACAGCAAAGGTCTGTTTGATTTGACAGAGTATTCCTTATAGTACAGCGCATTCCTCTTTATATCATGTTGCTTTTGTCAAACAAAAACATGATATTAACAGGAATGTGACATTAAAAGAAACACGTTTTTTACACTTAATTTAGTGCATTTCCAATCTCGATAACTAAAAGTAAGCTATTCAACGTATATATGAAGATATTTCAATCTATAGATAACATTATTTCATTAAAAAGTCATTATTTTTATTATTTTTTTCTTTCCTATGCAATATTTTGTACAAATTGTATCTGTAATCGATGGAAATGACATAATTTTCTGAATATTTTATGTAATTGGTTAAAAAAACATGATATTGAAAGGAATTCACCTCAAAATCCATGATATTATCCAAATAAAATTAAATACATAATATATAGGGGAAAATTGTGATTTGGAAAAACATGATATAAGGAGGAATCTGAAATTAATAGGGGTGATATAAAGTAGATTTCACTGTTCATGTATTTGATGTTTAATTGGACAATGGACAGCATATTAAAATCCGTTCAACCCTGAAGTCACATTGGAACTCTTCTAATTCAGAGGTCGGAATAGTTCATTAACAAGTTTCAGGGATGAATGAATAACTTTCATTTTTTGATTGAACAGGAGGTCAAGTTGTACACATCTCCAGATAATCCGACTATAAATCCCCTCACTGGACATTTATTGGTCGGGGCCCAGCCAATCATCCATACCACTGGGAAAACGATGGAGGACCCAAGAAAACCAAGTGCATCTCAGGTTTGTATAATTAACCCTCCCCAGTGTATCTCAGGTATGTAAAATTAACCCTCCCCAGTGTATCTCAGGTGAACAAAAATAACCCTCCCCAGTGTATCTCAGGTTAGTAAAAATAACCCTCCCCAGTGTATCTCAGATGAGTAAAAATAACCCTCCCCAGTGTATCTCAGGTGAGTAAAAATAATCCTCCCCAGTGTCTCTCAGGTATGAAAAAATAACCCTCCCCAATGTATTTCAGGTGAGTAAAAATAACCCTCCCCAGTGTATCTCTGGTGTGTAAAAATAACCTTCCCCAGTGTATCTGATTAGGTGTGTAAAAATAACCCTTCCCAGTGTATCTCAGGTATGTAAAAATAACTCTCCCCAGTGTATCTAAGGTGTATAAATATAACCCTCCCCAGTGTATCTCAGGTGTGTAAAAATAACCCTCCCCTAGCAGTGTATCTCAGGTGTGTAAAAATAACTCTCCCTAGTGTATCTCTGGTGTGTAAAAATAACCCTTCCCAGTGCATCTCAGGTATGTAAAAGTAACCCTCCCCAGTGTATCTCAGGTATGTAAATATAACGTAAAACCCTCCCCAGTGTATCTCAGGTGAGTTAAAATAACCCTCCCCAGTGTATCTCAGGTGAGTATAAATAACCCTCACCAGTGTATCTCAGGTATGTAAAAATAACTCTCCCCAGTGTATCTAAGGTGTGTAAAAATAACCCTCCCCAGTGTATCTCAGGTGAGTAAAAATAATCCTCCCCAGTGTCTCTCAGGTATGTAAAAATAACCCTCCCCAATGTATTTCAGGTGAGTAAAAATAACCCTCCCCAGTGTATCTCTGGTGTGTAAAAATAACCTTCCCCAGTGTATCTGATTAGGTGTGTAAAAATAACCCTTCCCAGTGTATCTCAGGTATGTAAAAATAACTCTCCCCAGTGTATCTAAGGTGTATAAATATAACCCTCCCCAGTGTATCTCAGGTGTGTAAAAATAACCCTCCCCTAGCAGTGTATCTCAGGTGTGTAAAAATAACTCTCCCTAGTGTATCTCTGGTGTGTAAAAATAACCCTTCCCAGTGCATCTCAGGTATGTAAAAGTAACCCTCCCCAGTGTATCTCAGGTATGTAAATATAACGTAAAACCCTCCCCAGTGTATCTCAGGTGAGTTAAAATAACCCTCCCCAGTGTATCTCAGGTGAGTATAAATAACCCTCACCAGTGTATCTCAGGTATGTAAAAATAACTCTCCCCAGTGTATCTAAGGTGTGTAAAAATAACCCTCCCCAGTGTATCTCAGGTGAGTAAAAATAATCCTCCCCAGTGTATCTAAGGTGTGTAAAAATAACCCTCCCCAATGTATCTCAGGTATGTAAAAATAACCCTCCCCAGTGTATCTAAGGTGTGTAAATATAACCCTCCCCAATGTATCTCAGGTATGTAAAAATAACTCTCCCCAGTGTATCTAAGGTGTGTAAATATAACCCTCCCCAATGTATCTCAGGTATGTAAAAATAACCTTCCCAGTGTACATTTTTATCTCATGTGTGTAAAAATAACCCTCCCCAGTGTATCTGATTAGGTGTGTAAAAATAACCCTCCCCAGTGTGTCTCAGGTATGTAAAAATAACCCTCCCCAGTGTATCTCAGGTAAGTAAAAATAACCCTCCCCAGTGTATCTCAGGTATGTAAAAATAACTCTTCCCAGTGTATCTCAGGTATGTAAAAATAATTTTTTTAACCCTCCCCAGTGTATCTCAGGTATGTTAAAAATAGTGCTTATCAGATTAATTAATGTGTTAATTACATGTGGTACGTACATGCTCAACTTGTAACAAATCCATGATAAACCAAAAGGAAAATGAAAAAAAAACATCATTTATGTCAATTACTGGAAATATGAGATAGAAATTAAACCAAACATTACTAGGGAAAAGGAAAACATTTTTTCCCAACTCCCTGAAAAATCCAACGGAAAATTCAAGAAATATAATTAGTTTGAATTTCACTACAATATGTAAAGGAATTTTTAATTTAATGGTGAAAATTTAAGCCTCTTATTTTCTTTTTTTTATATAATATTTATATATTCATGCAGTTCAGATCCTCTTTTGTTGGCAATATCTTACTCTTTAGATAATGGTGATTTTAAATCAGGTGATAAATGTATTTTAATTTAATAACCTCACCTGGCTTAGTAATATGAAGTGTACCTGAAAAATTTTAATCAATGTACATGAAGCTGTGTCCCTCAGCCATTTATTGTGTCTTTGAAGACCTTCTTGAAAACAGAGAAGTCACATCCTCGATATCCAAGGGTTACGATCACCTACACCCCTGGAATACGTCATGGCAAAACTGAAGGCTCTGTATGCCTTGACAAGCTTTGAAGTCAGTTGTTGCTTCTTTGTAATCTTCAAAGGAAGAACAGGTATGCATGTAGCCTAGCGATTGGTCAGGTGTTTTTATCCAAGCATGCCTTCAGTTTTGCCATGACATATTCCAGGAGTGTAGAGAGCGAAGGTGATCATAGTAAACACCTGGATATCGAGGGTGGAGAATTCCAAGGATCAAAATGTTATTTAGTGAGTCCTTATGAAATGGTTGGGACATGTAACATGTAGTGTTGTTTTTGGCTGCCAAGGTTTGACTCCTTAAAGAGATTCTAACAACACTATCACCTCTGTTACATGTACAAATGTAAGTTTGAGTTTTCCACTGTTTTAGGTTCTACACTTCGAGGTAATTGATGGCATTCTATCTAAAACCACAGAGCTCTACGCCAATGATGGAAGTGTTCTCCACTCGTCTTCAGTAGCCTCCCTTTATGGAAATCAAATGTTGATTGGAACACTCTGTCACAAACTACTTTACTGTGAAGTCAGAACGCTGTGAAAGTCTTTAATATGAAGATTTCAGGACACAGGTGCTTATTAGATTAATGATAACATGATGAAATCATTTAGAACACATGGTATTGGAAATATATGCAATATAACCTGCCTGAACTCAGTCACGGTATGGAACCAACATTTTTGGCCAGTTTACATGGGTGTCCAGTTTGTAGAGGCAGGATACATATACTGTAGATATTAGGTAAATAGGAAATTTTAGGACCAATCAGTAAGGTTAGAATAGACAGGGGCCGTGTTTAACAGGTTATATTGTATAATACAAATCTTCTTTTTCTTTTAAATGTCATTATGCAGGTAAACTTTAAAGCAGTCACCCAAATTGTATTCATATTGACTGTATACTACATCTGGTTACAGTTCATTACTTATATTTACATTAATAATAATAATAATAATAATATACAACATTCGATGTAGCGCCCTATTTAGCTAACATAAGCCACTCTAAAGCGCTTCACAGTACATAGATATACAATTCTCATACAATTAATACAATTACCTCATACAGTTCTATCATGTACAATTCTGTGGAGTTCACAGGAGCTGCCTTATCAGGCGCTAACTACTTGTCCTATACCACCTGGCTAATATCTCCATATGTGTGTATGTATGTGTGTGTGTGCTGGAGATGAATTGTGTTCTGTTTGTAGTGGGACCGTGTTTCCAACGGCATCTTTTAGAGTGTCACCTCACATGAATGCTACAGTACAGATACTGCAACACCCACCCCAGACCATTTTATACTCCACCTGGGTTGTTGGAGTTGTGTGGGCAGGAGAAAAACACTTTCTCTGAATGTTCCATGCATAAGGATAATTTTTGAATATGCCTGTGTCTATTTCTTTGGAATATAGTCGGTAAACGTTCTCCCTTTTTTGTGCGTTTATTTACTGGAAGAGTCTGATTTAAATCAATGTCATCTAAACTTTTGATCTAAAGCTATTATACATGTTATCTGAGGCGGAGTGCAAAGCGTTCATGGTACATAGTCCAACATGGCGCCAGAAATGACGTCATAATAGCCTGATTTAAATCAGTGTCATCTAAGCAATTTGTTCAAAGCCATTTTACATGTTTTCTGAAGTGGAGTGCAAAGCTTTGATATTACTTGAGTGAGTGTGAGAACATATCAGACTGTTGTCTGGTACGTTTGAAGGTTTAATCAACTGTCAGGTATTAAAGTGTTGATTGGGCTATTTGGCCTTTATATCATCTGTGATAATTTTATAAGATCTTGCTGCGCCATGGCGATTCATAGTAACATAGTCAGCATTTAATTTATGTGTATGTAAGGTCGTCATTTTATTATTCTCTGGCAATCATTTAATTATCCCCTCGCGACGAAAGTCGGGGAGGGGATATAGCGTTCCCTTTGTACGTAAGTACGTACGTAAGAATGTTCACTTTTTGTCAGCGCTCTTGCGACTTCATTTTTGAACGGATTCTGACCAAACTTCCTATATGGGTCCAGCATGGTAATACCTCGAACGAGTTCGTGTTTCAGGGTGCCAAGGCCAAGGTCAAGGTCACCGTTACTATTTATAGAAAATCTTTGTCAGCACTTCATTTCTGAACGGATCCTGACCAAACTTCATATATGGGTCCAGCATATTTTTCAAGCATTGAAACTGAAAAGGACCCCCCTAATTTTCAGGACTCCTATTTAAAACATACAGAAGGACCCCATTTATTTAGGAAAGGACCGGGTACCCCATTTATAAAATACCCAGCACAAACCTTGTAGTAGTATATTTGACATCTATAGTCTTCATGTGACTATATTGCATTCTGTATTTTTCTTGAATGGGACTCCATCCAAGAAAATAATCATGTACTATGCCAATTAAACCTTGTGAACAAAGGAGAATGCTTATATATGCATTTAGATACACACATAATTATAATCACTATCAGGAAATGAAGTTGCTAGTGTGATGCGTAACCAGATACTGTTGAATGCATAACAATATATTTACATTCTGATTGTTTCTTATCTATATGAACATACCAACTGAAAACAACAAACACTAGACTATGAATACATCATGAATACAGTATGAATACATCCATTCACGTGAATTACTTATGACGTAATATATCAGTCTTGTTCAATTGGAGTCTTACGGCTCCGCTTCGGATAACATGGAGAACGCCCCCGCGTCAAACGTTCAAATGACTACGGTAGATTATTGGCGCCAATTTTTCGCAAATTGTGGCTGTTTCGCCTTTTGCGTTTAAAGGACGGCGCAATAACAAACGCAGTTGATTAACCAGTTGTTCAATAAATAAGAAAATAAATTAGACAATTGTTCAGTAGTAAAAATGTAAATATATGAATTGAACGGCGTTGTTTTAATTTTCATGCCGGTATGAATGCAAATCGGTTACATCCATATTGACCATGAAGCCCTAGCGGGCTTCATGCAATATGGATGTAACCGCTTTGCATTCATACCGGCATGAAAATTAGAAAACGCCGTTCAATCCCTATATATACCATATTTATCTGGCAATGAGCCCTTCCATGTCAATTGCAGTTCAGTGCAAATGACAACTGATGTTATTTCAATGTCCTGCAATAACCCCACCCCCCATTTTGCATCAGAGTTCATGTGTTAGCACACGAGGGGATTTGTATCGTTTGCGATGCCTTGTTGAAAGATTGAAATTAAGAAACAATTCTGTTTTGAAGAAAATCTGTAATTTGTCCTGCTTCTGTGTTGTTGTTTTTTTTTTGTAAATGAAATTAAAACCCTTTTCATAATTGTGAGTAATACGAAATTTGGATAATATTATTATGCTTCATTTGTTCCTACTTTGGACCTATATGCTGAATGGATGGTCTAAAAAATGTTGGAAATTAATGTATTAAAAGTTATATACACTAATAACTGGAATTTAAAATTGGTTAACTGATATTAATATATTGGTGGAATTAAGATTTTTAAAATCTACTCCTCCTACAAGGCTTGGTGGATTTTAACCAAGTTTTGTATTTAGTATCAGCAGGACAAGGACATTAACTGTTGTGTACATTGAAGGCTGTAATAATAACACAAAACTTGCTGAAGACTGGGGAAGGGTGTGAGAAAACTTGTGCCAGATTTGACACTGGGATGTCAGGTGCAGAGCATGAAAAGCAGCTACAGGTCACTTTGACCTTTTTGTAAGTTTTAACCTCACTATTTTTTGGTCCAGGGCTTTACATGACCTATTCATTGTTCTATTACAAAGTTTCTCTCAGGATCATTAAACATTAGTTTGATGGCAGAGATTGCAGGTTGTAACAAAAGCACATATATATCTGTACTTGAGAAAATATATTTGCTGATTATTCAGTTTTGGCTTTTTACACTAAACATATATTATGTATTAGGCGGGTGAAATATGATTGTTTGACAAATGTATTTTGTAGTACATTGAATGATAATGCAACATTTGAAAGATATGCATATGTTATTTTCTTTATCATCTGATATATTGAAAAAAAAATTAAATGTTTATGATTTAGCATAATTTAAGTTTACAACTGTTAGAAATATCACTTTTATTGATCCTTGTTTGTGATTTGGCATAATTTTATGTAAGTTTACAACTGCTAGAAATATCACTTTTATTGTGTCATTGTTTATGTTTGAGACCAAATGCTAAGATTGGTTTCTGTCTCAGGAGATTGTATGTTGTTTCCACAGTATAGGCCTCTCTCAAAAGTGTTGTTATTCCCCTTGATATGCCACAATGGTTGATACAAGATGGACTTCCGGAAAGTTTTTTTTTGTAGGTTTCAAAGGACCGCCTACTGATTGGTCGAGATTTTTTACCCAGCACAAATCATAGCTAGCACTATGCTTTTAATTTATCTTTAACATATTCAAGGATGTCTTGACCCGAGATATTTCAATTGGTAGAGCACCATCTAGATTTGAGGGTCTGGGTTGGAACCCCTGGTAGTGTTCGTAACTGTTCTTTTCTCCTGTAACACACATACCAAGTTCTATATAATAGCTGGATGAACCTACTTCTTTAAGTGTGCAAAATCTAATCTGCCAATACATTCTTTAGCGTTTAAACAAAGACTGTTCTAAAGAAACGAAAACACTATATTTACATTTGCTCTGCATTGCCACTATATAACATTACCAAGACCAGTTCCGTGTTATGAGACCACAACACTGGTACGGTTATTATGATGTCATTACGATTGTGACGTCATAATCATAACGTTGGAGATAGCTGGCCTATACTGGCTGTTCCACTTATTAGAAATCAAAACCAATTGGAAAATGTAAATATAAGCATTAAACAGCATTCTGTTTGATGTTATGGTCCTATAAAACGGAACAGGAATGCTAACAAAATAATCATAACGTGCGTTATTCATTTTGTCTGCAATCCGGTGTCGTGTTATAGGACCATAACATGTTACAGAATGCTGTTTAATGCATAATTATTTCTTAAATTTCAAAGGGAAATTTATTTTTCACTTTATATGCATGCTTTTATCAAATGCACTGTATCCCTTTTGTGTTATATTGTGTAAGCCAGTGCACATGCCAGGTTGAATACAGTACTCGGGTGTGGTTTTGGGATACTTTACTACATATATATTGGTTGTGTTTGTTCAATAAAGAGTATTTACAGCTGATCGAGTACAAAAGAGAACGAAAGAAACTGAATTTTGGGAATATTTCGAAAATTCATTTTCCATGTACATGTATATCATTATAATATCATTCCAAATAACATCAGATGTTTTGTGCCATTTTTTAATTTCTCTACTTACAACTTGATCCATATTTATTTCATTTTTTCCAATAAAACGTTTTTTACCTTTTTGCTCAAGTTTGTTATTATTTGAATGAATAAAATCAATGTACATAATGTAATCGTATTTTATCATTTCAATGTTCCTCTAATTTGCCTATAAAGAGATCTAGCTATAGGTGAAATTGGCTTGTATCACTTTCAGAATCATAATGACATTATGTGTGAATTTTGGTCAATTTTAAATTTATGATCTTACAGTTAAATGTACAGTCAAACAAGTTTAAAGGCCCAATATACGTAACTTCAGGTAATGTTTCAGGATAATGAAAAATCCTGAAAAAATCCAGTTGATAACCATGAAAAAATCAGCCTAAAACGAAGTAAACCAGAGCAGTAAATAACAAGAAAATCTTGACAGAAAAATTCGTAAAAATTCATCTTGAATATTGCCGATATCAGTTAATCTTACTTAATCTATAATAACAAAAAGTTATTAGGCTTAATTTTCTCTTTCAAATTTTGCCGAAAGTTACGTATATTGGGCCTTTAATAACAAATTGATGCTACTTAGTAAAAGCAATGTAAACATACATATTTTGGTGTACTCAAATTTTACAGCACAACTGAACATAAATTGATAACTGCAATGATGAATTGGCACTCTCACAATACTTGCTGTAGAAATCAATATACAGAAACTTTTATTATTGCATGCAAAGTGGAGCAAATTGAAAGTCACTAAAACATGGATGTTTACAATATCTCTCAGAAATTAACATGATGTAGTTAGATTGAACATGAATGACAAGATTCATCACTTCTAATACCATAACCATAATAACAAAGTGTAGCGGAAGTATCCAAGTACGATATTAATTCTGATTGGCAAAGAAAGGCTGGTCCCAAGGAAGCAAAATAAAAAGATGATTATATTGAGCTTCATATTGATCTTGTGAGGTAGTGTTGAATTAACTTTGCTTTCTACCACAGTAGGTGGGTGTTATTCAACTCCCAGGGTATCAAATAATCATTACAACTGTTGAAGAAGTTTGTTTATAACACGTGGAATAAACTCTAAAACGCATTTTGATTTGCCGACATGATGAACTTTGACGTCACTTGCTGATTGTTAACGAAGTCATCAATTGTTGACGTTGTCACCACTTGGTGGGATTATATACGAGATAATACGTTTTGCGCATATCATCGACCGCGGTTCTCTCCAGTTAGTTGTTTCCGACTGAGATTGTGGTAGAAACAGGTCACACGACTCATGGTTATTGGATATGTTATTTATTTCACTTTCATTAATTAATTTTTTAAAGTTACAGAAGATACTCGCTTTTTTGTAACTTTCAAAAAATAATTACATTGTAACTGGAGTGAAATAAATACCAAACATATCTAACAACCGCTTGTTGTGTAACCTCTCTATATGTCATGTACTAGGAAGTAAGACTGCATTCGTAAATATCACCAAATGTCTTCATCTGGTAAACAGTGAAATGCCTGGAATCGAGAAATCTTCCAATTCAAAAGTTGGAATGTTTCATTATTACATTTGGGGGTGGAACAATGTTAACTCATTCACCCCTTAAGACACATTTGAACTCTCCCAATTCAAAGGTTGGAATAGTTCATTATCAAATTTTAGGGGGATGAATCTGTTGAATGGTTTTCCTTTCTTCATTACAAAACATTAGCCCGAGTTTCCTCTGGCTCTTACACCAGACATGAGACATTTTGACAGATAGATATCTGGCCCCAAGATCATGAAAACAATCTTAGACTTGAGTTTGTGCTTAGCCAATCAAGTGTAACATTACGTTTTGTAACATTAATTAAGGATTAACTTTCTATTTTGTTTAATAGTCAAATCTTCGGACACAGATTTCATTTCAAAACTAATAAACGTGGGAATGTTTCAATAAATGTAACAGCATGAAATTTGCAAGCTCCGCCTACGTTAATTGTTGGTGACGTCACACAATTGTGTTTCGAACTGTAGGATTTGCATAGCCTCGCCCACATGAATTGTTGTCGACGTCATAGAAATTTGTCACGTGTTTGTCTACAGTTATGCAGTGATAATGATAGTCTGTTGAGTAATGGTTATCGAGCGAATGTCAGTGTAGACTGTAAATATTCGTGATTGGCTAAGTCAAAACTTAAAGACAAATTCTGGCTTAAGATTGTTTCATGATCCTGGGGCCTGGTGTGGGACCAGAGGAAACTCTGGCTATACAAAACATAAACTCAAGTCATCATTTTCATTAATATTTATTTGTATTTCTGGTTTAATGAACAATTCACATTGACAGTGTAAACGATGATGATAACTGAAATGTTTGATGATGATGATGATGATGATGATGATGATGATGATGATGGTGATGATGATGATGATGGTGATGGTGATGATGATGATGATGATGATGATGATGATGATGATGATGGTGGTGCAATGATTTTAATGATGATGACAAAACTTGATGACTTTTTGTACATTGTATTGGCTGGGAGGCACTTTATACCAATTATACAAGGGAATATGGGGGTCTAAAACTATGGGCTGGAAGATATGTTAACAATACAATGAAATGTGGTAAGGTAAAAACAACACTTGCTGATAGCCTTCATGGCCCATTAATACATACAACAAGTACACATACACAGATAAAGATTCTCAAAATAGTATCCCTTGCAGTAATTTTGAAAACTTGTTTTAACTGTTTGCTCCACAAGCACAAATGGAACAGACAAATATCAAGACTTTGGCTCTAAGCTTTCATCAGGAAACCAATTATAAAGAAGTTTAACAGATGGCCAGCTACTTTGCATTGAATACGCATTTGAACTCTTCCAATTCAATGGTTGAATTAGTTCATGATGGGATTTCAGGTATGAATGAGTTGAAGTAACAACCAAGATATATGCCATACAGACAATCTATTTTATCCTTGATTCCATTACCAAGATAAAGATACAAACCCTTGTCCATTCTGAGCACTTGTCACTATTTTGTTATTCAATTAAGCCTGGTACATACACTTCACATTCAATAAATGTCCCTGCATTTGTTTATAATACAGAAATGTAGTGCTGTAAAAAGTAGGTTCGAGTCCTATTTACTATATGTACATGTACCTCATGTTACACATTTATATGTGTCTGGGTGATGGAAAATAAAATCTGAAATCTGGCTAGTTTGACAGCAGAGGTTATTTCAGGATGTGCTAGGAATTTGGTGAAGAAGGAAAGCTATAGTGATCGGAGAAAAAAACAAGCGATCTAGACATGGCATCTACGACACATACGCCCGAACCTTGGACTCTGTATTGGTCAACACTGAATTGAAATAATCGTAGATGGTCAGAAATCTCAACCACATGGCCATCACAGCCTCCTACAATAGTACAATGGTGTTTCAGGACTGGCCTCCAATAACATCAAATTTCAAAAACGTATTCCCCCTACTCCCAACAATGCGAGAGGTTTTACACTTTGAGATACTGTTGACAGGCAGTCTGTAAAATTACAAACCGAAAGAAAAAAGACCGACCTCGTGCTAAAGGAATACCCATCACTCACAATGACTCATTTGAACTCCTCTAATTTAAAGGGTAGAATAGTTCATTTAAGCAAGGTACGTAAATCCGGAAAACACTTTATTCAAAAGTGGAACTGTTTGGTATGATCTAATAACAATGAAACCATTGGCTCTGGTATATGAAAGCCTATCAAACTGGCATATCTCAACTGATTCACCCTTAAAGTTCCAGGATATTGGTAATTAATCATTTGCAATGGATGAGTTCAAATGTGTCTTCCCACATTGGGGAATGGGCTAGACATCCCACAACACCCCCTATATGATTAGCTATTGACACCAATTTTATATTATAAACCTAGAAAGGTTACAGAAAAAATTGTACAGTAAAAGTGTTTGTTTTACAGAGATTTGAAAATGCTTCTCTCCTTCAAAGAAACACAAGGATCATTTAAATAGGAGTAATAATGGAAGAAAAATTGACATAGAAACTGAAGATTTGCATAAAAAATGATTGAAACAGAATCATCTTTAATACAACTTCTAAACAGATTTGATCTCGAAACAAGATTTGAACATGTTTTAAAGGGGATTACTAGTAATTGTGAACACTTCTGGAAGGATATCAAAATATTATTAAAACTTTCTTTGTGACAATTCAAAAACATTCACTTCCATTGACATTCATAAAATGTACAATCTTTAAATTCTTAATTTCAACTTCTGGTAAACTTGGGGTGAGAAAATGGCTTATTTATAGCAGTTTTTTTCTGTTTTATAAACAGTAGAATCAAAAGCACAAACCCCTGCATTCCTTCAACCCCCCTACCTCCAATCCCAAACCAATTTATTTACTGTCTAAATTCCAACACAATTTTATATTAAAATTAAGACTTGCATTGCATCAACCTTCTCTATTTACAACAAAAGAACAAAACTTAAAGCATTACATTGAAAGAGTTACCTGGTATGTTGGTATTTTTACCTACACATTATTTTGTATATAATTTAATCTTTGACACCTAGAAAAGGGATAAAGCTGAATGGAAAAAGTTGCTTTCAATCCAAACAGTTAAAAGACTGAATATTAACTGCTTTATAACAGTAACCTCTTCTAAATATTTATTTCATTATATTATATTTTTTGTAAGGATTTAAATCCCTTATTTTGATTTTCAATCTATTTTCGTAAAATATTTGATCTCGCAAGTAATTTTTCAGTGTGTATACCTAAACAATAACTATCATGACACAGTATTTTTATATCATATCTAATAACAATTTTTTTTTAACAATGAAAACTAATTTCGGCTGTTAATCATCTTCTCATGCCCCGCCCTCCTCGTCCATTCACATTCATTGGTGCCATGTTACCCCCATGACCTTGCTGCATGCCTCGACCTTGACCTTGCATGAAAGGTCGTGGTGGCCTCTGATTTTGATAATTAGGATTACCTGAAATTGAATACAGAAAACCATTAGTAAACTATTTAGTAAACATAATGATCATGTTAACTGGGAATAATACAGTAGACCAGAAAAAACCTCAATGCTCACATTTTTATCAGACTGAAAAAATATTAGCAACAGAAAATGGGAAATTTTCAGGTCAAACTAACATAATAATACTCTAAGATGATTATGACCATTGAGAATTGAATGACATAACTTCTTCAAGAATGGTTATTGATAAAATGTACATCATTTGACATCTCACACTGAGCACATGTACAAAGTTAACGTTTCAATTTAGTTGATACATGACTGTACTGTAACAAACTGTGAATTTAGCACACTGGACTAAATTGCAAATAAGTGCAACTCCTTAATAAACAGCACTCACTAACATGTCTTTTGTATCCCACATACAGGAAATCATTATACAAGAGGAGCTTACCCCGACCAGTTGGTGGAGTCTGGTTGTTGGGTGGCCCACCAGGATTGGGGAGGAGTCCCTTGTCACTGCCTTCAGTTGGAGATTTCCTCTGACCTGCAGATTGTCCCTCCTGTAGTACAAAATACATCATTATCACTGGCAATAACTTTTGTCAGACAACTTGACAGTGTTCATTAAAGGCCCAATATATGTAACTTTAGAAAACTTTTATCAGGATTCTGAAAAATTATTAAAAGAAATCCTGTTGATAACCATGCAAAATTAAGCCTAAAACGAAGTAAACCGGAGCGGTAGCTAACAAGAAACTCTTGACAAAATATCCAAAGAATTGAAAATAATTCTGGCGGGGCCCACTTCAACAACAACCCAATGGTAGAAGATAGTTCAAAATGGATGCGTGTTTACGAATACCATGTTTCAACTGCTGCTGTACCGGCAACCACCCAAGATTTCATCTTGAATATTGCTGATACATATCAGTTAATCTTAACTAAATCTATATAAAATAAGTTATAAGGCTTGATTTTCATTCAAGTTTTGCCGAAAGTTACATGTATATATATTTGGGCCTTCAAGTCAATGTGCTGAGGTCGTTCATTTGAACAACATTGGTTGCCCTTAATCCATACATACTACTGGCCCAATATCAAGATTCTGGGCCTCTTGATTATTGAGAGGTCATTTAAAGGCTTACATTTGACCCCTGCGACCTTGAAAGCATGTCAAATACAAAATGTTTGCCAGTCAGTAACTTTGTTTATGCAAGTCCCAAAATCAATCGTGCACAACAAGGGACCAATGGAAACCTACAGGTATATATGTCAGAGATAGATACACCCAGTACCTTTCATAAATAGCGACTGTCAAAATCTAAAATGGCTGCCTTTCAGTAGTTTTGTTTTTCTGATCAGTACCAAAATGTGACAATGCACAACTACAGACCTAGGGAAACTTTTGTATGAAATGTGAGAACGAACCATTCTTTACTTGTCAACAAATAGTGATAACAAACTATTACTATCAAAATTCAAGGTAAGTTGTTCAATTAGTCCAAAACCTGGACAATGCACAATAACGGACCAAGGGAAACCTATAACATGGAATTGTCGCATAAAGTAAATGCTTACCTTCTGTATAGGCTCTGGAATAGGTTCACTCATATTAGGTGTCTCGCAGAACTGCATACAAAACCTGGAAATAAAAGACAACAACCGTCATTTTGCTGTGTTATATGGACAAACTGTTTAAAACCTGATTCTACAGTCTGTGTCTGTAATACAATGCAATGTAGAATATGTCACATTCTGGTTTAATAACTTTTACACAACAAAACTGCATTGACCAATGCACGAGAATAAAAAGGAAGTCAACCAAGTTGGCAATATTCTGACAAAGCGCTTTCTTAATTTTACGTTATGAGACACGCGTACAACCTGGTATAATAATATTAGGAATTTAAACACCAGTTCAAAAGGTCCAGACCTGTAGGCCTTGTTGTAATATTCTGATTCAATAACCCTCGCCAACCTTCAATAGTTTTACTTTCGTTTTTTCATTTTTCTCATAAAATGAGGTTTCTTACTCCTGTCATGGTGCTTGTGTAGTTTCACAACTAAAATTCCATTTATAATCGCACCCCCTCGTTCCCATTCAAGTGTTACAGTGGTTTTTTTTGTCTGTCCCATTCCTAGTCACATTTGTAGCTTTTGTTGGTATCAATTCCAAATGTAGTCTGAAGGGTTCTGACTCTCCGATCTGCTAAATTATTGGAACAGCTAGTGGTTCGTAGTGCCAGAATTCGAGTCATAATAGATATGCCAAATTTTAGCGACCTGTCCATGAGTTAATTATTAAGCAGTGTTTTATAATATGCAACACTTTCTTTCACATGCAAACTATAGGTATCAATGTAAAGAACAGATATTTTTCAACTAACCTACACATTCAATTAAGTCTTTTTCGATTGACGTTCGATTGATGTTAATGAACAGATTGCTGTATATGATAATTTCATTGTCAGTCAACTGTGACCATGAAACTATATACAAATGTATATATATAAAGAAACGTAATTAGTTTTCCTTGTGATGTTGAATATAAAAAAAGAACAAAAAAAAGACTTACTGCCACAAGGCCTTTCTGCCTTCTCAGGCTTCTTTATGATCAGGAGTCCGCCTGAAGAAGCCTGAGAAGGAAGAAAAGCCTTGCGGCAAGTAAGTCTTTGTTTTTGTTCTTTTTTATATATATATCTATGTAGTAAAGGCTTTTACCCCCCCCAAAAAAAAATACTTACAAGGAATGTTATGATATTATACAGGATATTTAGTATACTACAGATAGCATAGTTGTTAGAAAAGCAACATTAGCCAAATTTAATCAGGAGAGCTCAATAGCTTTTATATCCCGTTCTCGTTCTCAAGGGAGCTGGGTGGACTGGAACGTGTTCCAAATTCTCATCTCATTCTCAAGGAAACTGAAGTATTTTCCTCTCTCATTCTCAGGCAAACTTAAGTGCTGTTGATACAGACATTCTCATCTCATTCTCAAGGGAACTAGGGCTATTAAACACATATTCATCATTTTCACGGGAGCTAGAGTGCTTTCATTACAGTAAATTAAACCCAACTTACTCAAACCCGGTAAAACTTGAATACCCCTCATTTGGCGAACAGTTTGTTTGGACCCGTCCAATGCAAGTTTTTACATATTCAACCAGCCAGAGGCAACCTCAGATTACTTGAATACCATGTATTCCTCTAACTATTGATCAGGTCCCTATGAGCTCAAGTAAGTGCGGTTTTACTTTATTTCAATCCAATTCTCAATCTCGTTTGAGATACATTTTTCATATTCCTTTCTTGATACTGCTGAGAACATGCATACTTACTCTCCAATTTTGATAATTTCTCCATTTTTTCCTGTATACAATGTCAAACAGCCCTTCCAAATATTGGCGTACCTAAAAAACATAAAATACTACAATTCAACAATTCAATTGTGTGCCATATTAAATTGCAAGGGGATCATAACATGTGATTGAGGATCGGTATTTAAAAGGAGAAAAGATGTCACGGATCATGGAAGAAAAGGGAGAATAAGAAATGAAAAGAGAGGAATATACCTCATACCTCCATGGAAACTTCATATTTTTATATGCTTCAGAAGTAACTTAAGAACCAGTGATCACTCTAATTGCGCATCCCGAGTCCTGTACTGGTAGAATTTTGAAAGGACCTATTGAATTTACAGATATGGTTGGATTTAACATTGTGGGGACCCATTGATTTTGGACATACAAATGAAAAGGACCCATGCAAAATAATTGTAGATAGATCACTGACTGAACTATCAAAATCATAGAAATATAGAAAATCCTCTGTTAAGAATAGGGATTGCATCCCTTAGATACTATAAATATGAACCTGTTCAGGGCTTTATCATCCTTCTTTTTAGGTCTGGTAAACGGAACAATTCCCAATGAAAAAAGGTGTGATTTTTCCTAAATATCCTCTTCAAAATTCCCAATTCAGACACTTGAATAAAATATGGTGGTTTTAAATGCTTGAGGAGCTTCTTGTGACCTTAATTTTAATATTTAGAAAAATATAGAAAAGAAATAATGTAAGTAGCTGTTATAATAGTGTTTGTCAAAATTTCCCAAATAGCTGTTATGCAGGGATCACTTTGTGGCGAGATTTGGGGATTTTTACCCATATTTTTCCTGAAAATCTCATTAAAATTTCAAAATATTATTACTTTATAGAAAATCTCATAGAAATTTTACTAATCTCATAAAATCCCTCAAATTCTACCATAGGTTTTAAGAGCCAGAATTATCCCTGGTTATGTCGATCAATTTTTCCCAATTTGATCTCAGGGTCCAATTTCCGAAAGCCTCTGATAAAGCCCTGCTGTTGACCGTACCCTTTGGTGAGGCGACATATATCTCCGGTCTGAAGCAGGTCCCCAGTCTCGTCCCAAATAGAGATGTTGATGCTTCCCGTCTTGTCTGCTACTTTACACGAGCGTACATCATGACCGTCTTTTGTTCTTGTTGGTTTTCCTGTAAAAAAGAGTTACCTCCCATTATGGCAGGATGCTGCAAACACCATTTTAAGTTTGCTATACCTTATATGGAAACAGTATATTTGGTCTATTTCCTGCATATTTACATAACTTTCCTAACAATATTATGAAGTCAAATTGAAATGAAATTATGTACCAATCCGAATGGCAGCACATATTTAAGAAAGAATTAACTTTGTAAAGCTATATACATGTATAATTATCGAGATGCCTTTATAGTTCATACAAATGTCATTTTAATCATGCCATCCTTAAGATTTTCTCCTGAATTTCTGTAATATAGATCTACTTTCCAACAGAGAAACATTTTGTTCTCAATCTTTACACATTGGAAAAAATATTTTTGCAATTTTCAATAAAAATTTATCATTAGTATTATTCCCCCTTCACATTTCTTTTATATATCACTCGGTCGTTTTATAACGGGGTAAAAAATTCAGGTAACACCGCCTGTTATTTTACCTATTTCCAGAACTATAAACATGAGGTTTATATTCTTTATACCAGGACGTAGGTCCTTTATGTGATGATCAGACATCTTTGGAGAATGCACAATGAGTGATAGCACTAGCTCTGCTTCATCCTGTCCAATATCGTTTGTTGTTTTTCACTCAGTGGACCTCGCGGATCGGCTCTTCTTGTTCCTGAATCGTAATGTTTGGAAGGCCAGAATACGTTTTTGTTTCGATTTTTATCGATGTGTGTTCGATTCTACCACTTCAATATTTCCCTAGAGTCATGTATTATTTCATGTTTAAGAATGATGGCCTAGTTAGGTTACGGACAAGACTCGGGGATGCATGTCAAGATCTCCCAATCGCGTGTTTTATTCTGATTCCTTCATCCGGGCATTACGTAAAGGGAAGGAACTCGAACTGACTAAAAATTAAAGACGGGGGTATATTCGAAGGCTAAAAAATCGCATGCATAATGTGTAGGCCTAGATGTACATGGAAAGAGGATCTTAATATCATCTTATATGAGTTTCAATGCAATACAATGCCGGCACATGATCATCCGCACTTAAGGATTCAATATCGCCAGGGACGTACATGTATATGTCCCTGATATCGCCGATAGTAAATAAATCGATATATATATATATGAAAGAATGATAGCGTAAAAACAAAGAAAACATATTTCTTATCCATTAAATTCAACAAAACATTGATATTGTTTGGATATATATCGGTTGTGGGTCAAACATTGAACATACCCCCTGTTTCAGCCGAGTGTAAAAAACATGGCACATGATCTTGCGCAGTATGTTGATGTTGCATGTATAGTCATCCCATGGTGGCCAAGAAGTGCAAATAAACAACCAATTATCAGGGACACGGTGGGAACACATGTAGTAGTTTATAATTATCACAGTCAATGTCAATAAATTTCAACATTTTTAAATTTGAACGAAATGATAACAGCAAACACATTGACAAATGGGAAATGGTGTACGTGGTATTTTAACTTTCTTTGGTGCACATATGGCAAAGAAAGTCGTGATTTTCCTATTTATAAACGTTTGATTGCCGTGCAAAATTTAAAATGCGCCCATTTAGGTCAATCATGCTTATCAATATTTTGACATATGATCAGAAATTACAGTGTAAGTATGCGCAAGATCATGTGCCCCGCAAGAACATGTTCTTTTCCTGTACCACGGACCTAGTTTATCTTATTCCGTGGGAATAAAAATATTATTACAAGAAAACAAGAAAAGTGCAGCAAAGCTGCTGGACACAAACTTTTGGTTATGAAATGAATTATTGACAAAAAAACACGAGAGAACCTACCGGGCACTTGGATATAATTGCAATATTTTTTTTTTAAATCTTTGAATAATTCTGCCTTTCAGAATTATTCCGTTCACTTAAAAGTTGGATTATTGTCACTGAAGTATCATTCACACCAGAGACGTATAAAACCATATCTCTGATTTGACCCTTATGGGTTTTTATCCGATTCTTAAAAAAGTCTCTCAATGCTTACTAATTCAGTTGCACCTGTTACAATTCTGACTGCTTCGATATAGAGGTTTTCAATTTTTTTTCTCTAGCTCACATGGTTTATTTCCCCACACAATACCTCATCAATATCTCCATACTCAAGTAAAGGTCAACTTCGCTCTCTCTCTCTATATATATACCCCTGGAATATGTCATGGCAAATCTGAAGGCTCCGTGTACTCAACCTTGTTGATGAGACGAGAAGACTAGTTCGACCATTTAATGTACATCAACAGAATCTCGTTGTAACATAACGGTAAAAAATGACAGACTCTGTATCGGTTGCGACTCCTTTGTAATCTTCAAAGAACAGATATGCAGCCTAGCGACTGGCCAAGTTTGTCGACACAAACGCACATTGTAAGAGCAGTGTCACATGGGTTTCCGACGATGCCTTTTGATGTACATCAAAATAATCTTGCGACCACATAACGGTAAAAATTGACAGGCTTTGACGTCTGCTGCGGATCCTTTCTAATCTCCAAAAGACAGGTATCAGCTAAGCGATTGGACAGGTTCTTTTTACATGAGACCAATAAATCTGCTATTTTCGTGCCTTCAATTTTGCCATAATATAGGAGGGGGTTCGATCTATTTCTATTACCCTCTCCCAAAGAGAAAAATGATCTAAAAATCCTCAGTTTAAATCCAAAACTAGCTGTAACAGATTCTCAGTATGGTGGGCTCGAGTGGCTCCAATCTTTGTTTTCAATTTTGTGACACAATTTGATCATTTAGGCCTAACTATGGTTAAGTACATGGATACGATTAATTATAATCCATGTTATTTATGATACGATGAAAATTGGCTTATCATACTATGCTTTATACACTCAGGTACATAAGCGCGTTCGAGTATCATATGGCATTTGTAACAATTTTGAAACGTGCAGACGGTCACCCATCCAACTACTGACCACGCTCACCGTTGCTTACCTATCTTGAGCGGACCCCGGGTTATACCGCATGACTGAAAAAGCTAGCTTGCCAGTAAGGCAGTATTTCCCCCTCATATATACCTAGCTGGACATTGCAATTCGATTGATACTTTTATTTATGTCCAAAGTGTGGATTGCCACGGGGATTCCTCAAAGATGGAGAAACTGGGAAAAAGCATTAAACTGTTTGTGGTTGGTTAAGCCATAGCTGACGCTACACACCAGCAAGTGTTGTTTCTCCATTGCACCGAGAAGAGGGACCAAGAGATATTTGATAAACTTGCGGACACCGGAGACGATAAGGATACTGACCAAACTGTGGAAAACTGGAGTGTGTTGTACTGGAAAGAAACGCTCCATTTGAAAGACGCCAGTTTACACAAATTAAACCGAGTAATCGGGAGAAACAGTGGATCAAATTATCACCAGATTGCGAGGCAATCAATTACCTGTGGTTTTGGAAAAAGCAATGATGAACAAATCCGCGATCAAGTAATTTACAAGCTGAAGTCCCAACAATTTATAATGAAGAACACTGAAAATATAGAGGATACCGAAGCATCAACAAAACCATAATCCGATCTCAAAATCGATTAAAGTAAAGCCAACATATAAACAAAAGGGAAAGACCTATGGAAAAGTACATGAGAATAAGACCAGGTTGACCGGAAGAGTAAGCGTCTTCTGTTTCATCGACGGCACTCACAATGTAAATCTTGGTAACATCCAAGTAAAAATCAAGTCCTCAAAATGAGAACCAAGTCATCATTGTCAATCACAGCAAAAAAAACACACTAATGAACATACTCAAAACTTCCATCTTCATATCATACAAATATACAGAATATTTTTCATTAAGACAAGGATGACGACCATAAAACATGCCCATAGTTATGATCAACCTGCATCTGTCAGATGTTTGACTGTTTGTCAGTAGTCGACATCGATCACGAAAATCCCGATATTTAGAGCAAGTCCTAGAATACTGAATCGAATGCTACATATAAACACCATAGGTTGGAGAAGCAGGGATGTTACTATCAAGAAATGGAAAGTTAACGATCGGAAAATTTAAATCATCACGTTTATCGTATAGCTAAGTAGTGAGCTGTCCATGTTTGTCGTAGTTTCAGTAGAGATCGAGGTAAGCAGCTGATGTAGAAGAGTATGTTGTGTCCTTTATTTCAAGTTCAGAAGGGTATATACGATCGACGTGGTCAGTAAACATCTTGTTGTTCGATCATAGTCAACACATCGTCGATATATCTGAAAGTGAAATTAAAAGAATTTGCAAGGTTTTTGTTACCTTTCCTGGTTAGCTTTTTCACAATTTCTCGTATGGAAACAAAAACAAATCAGCTATGAGTGGGATACAGTTTGTTCCCATTGGAATGCCAAATGAATTGAAAAGGTGGAACTCTAACTCTTAACAAAATGGAAGAAATGTCAGAAGCATTTGGAGTGCCGAGAGACGGGGAGCGCTTATTAACAGGGAGTTTGAACAAGTCCAGGCTGTTTCCGAGAAAAGGAAAGGAAATCGACCTCGTGAGAAATATTGTGAAACCAAAGATCTGAATTTTGACAATGAAACACAAAAAAGTATTGTTAAACTTGTACATCCAGGCGCGGGTGCAGGATTTTCGAAAGGAAGGAGTCCAGCTGACGCCTTTTCAATGACATAACGGTAAACATTGTACTTTTTAACTAATGAATACACAAGGACATGGAATTTTTTGGGGAAGGCGAGGGGAGGGGGCTGACCCCAAGGACGCACACACCCTTCCCCCTCTGGATCCGCTAGTGACATGAACAAAAATATGAGTATGTGTTCTGTGTATCAAAAGATCGGGGTAAAGATCAAGTTTGTGGTATGGTTGGAAGAGTTCCAATATCATGTACAGTTAATGCTGGGGCAGGGATCAATATTATAGACTGAAAACATTGAGAGAAACTCAAGAAGTTAGATATTAGGCTTGAAAGTAGGCATACTGTCAAGAAACTGTTTGCTATGGAAGTACACAGTCTTTGCGCTTTTCAGTCTATGCTGATGTCACACTGGTAAACAAAACAGTTCCTTTGGTCTTGGAAGTAACTGACCAACCATTACTAGGGAAGAGCATAACACTCGGTACCTTCTGCATGAAGGTACCGAGAACATTTGTATTGTTGACCCGAACATTAGACATTAGAATTTGTGTTGACATGCGTATGTTAAAGGTGTCCCATACCGACTGTCGATGACTTTTGCAGACCAAAATTGAATATACGTTTTGCCTATCACCAAAACGAGTCCCATGAAATAACAACATTTCAGACGCATCAAGGCGTGTATCGATACAAAGGCCTTATGTTTGGGATTAGTACCTAGACTGTACAAGTTATTCAACAAGTACTGAGAGAATGTCAATGGGTCAACTGCATATTTGATGAAATTGTGATTTACTGAGCAACGTAATGAGAAACACCAGAATTCGGAAAAAATCTTTCAAACACTGAATGAAAGGGAATTGACCTTAAAGCTAGAAAAATGCAAGTTTAAGTTGCCACATATAACATTCATTGTCTTTTCAGGATATGTTATTGACGGGGACGAGGTCAAGGTCAAGGCTGTTATGAATGCGAGACAATCAGCAAGAGCGGCAGAAGTACGGATGTATCTGGGCTTGGTCAACTTAGCTCACAATGTTTACCCGACTTGATAACAGTATCAGTGCCTTAACGACAGTTGACCAAGAAGGAGGCATCATTTACATTGGGCCTATCTCAGGAACACGCGTTTAGCAAACCGAAATTCCTGTTGCCAAATGCATGTGTCTTGGGATGTTTAGGCGCAAAAGCATATTAAGAGAATGTATTCTCAAACTGAGAAGGAGGTTTTAAAAGGTGTTTTGGTGTGCGAGAGATTTCATATGTACTTGTATGGCCAATAATATGAGCTCGTTATATACCAGGTCAACGGCTTTAGTCATACACATATGTATACGTGCACTGTGAAATACTTGAAATGCCATTACACCCGTCTCATTTTAACCTCACCTGACCAATCATCACAGAATGAGACGGAGAACTACACCAAGCAGATTGCAGAGTCCTCTACTCCAGTTGCCATGACAACACGCGTTATAGAACGCACCTCAGCGAATGACCCGCAACTGGAAGCAGTAAGAGCTGTGTTGCAACCTTTATTGTAATAAACTGTATTGTAATTGGGAAATGGCCCGACATGCATTACGAGGCCAATGATTGATAGAAACATAGAAAAACATTGTCAATTATGTTACGGGTGTCGTTTGTTAGATAAACCATTAAACATTGAACCGGTGATAACGCCATACTTTTCCTCTGGTTCTTGGCAGGATTTGGCTGTAAACTTCCTAACTAGGAATAAATAACTAAGAGAATACCGAAAGGTTAACAAAATCATAATCAAAACCCAAAATCGATTAAACCAGGGGCAAAATATGAACAAAGGAAATATTTACATGGAGATCCTTGTAAAAGTACAAGAGAATAAGTCCAGGTGTTCCGGAAGAGTAAGCGTCTTCTGCTTCATCGACGAAATCCGCCATTAAATCTTTATCACATCTAAGTAAACATCAAGTTCTCAAAACGAGAACCGAGTATCATTGTCAATTACAACAAGTTAACACACTAATGAGCATACTCAAAAACGTCCATCTTCATATCACCACTTCCAAGCGGAGAGAGTCTGCTTTTATTAGTCGACTTCTACCCACATGACGAAAGCAGTCAAGATATGTCATATCGAGCTGTACAAAACGTTCTGGATCCAAGTGTATCTGATTGGAATGATCTGAGTGAACCTGGTGATACTGATCACGATCTGTATTGTGCTTAAGATCTCGATGAACAAATTAAGCAAGAGTCCATGGATGTCCAGTAATGCGAATCGACACTGAAATCAGGAATCCTGACAACAGAACGCCTTAGACCAGCACGCGGAAGATGCCAGCAAAATATGGAATATTTAATTTAGTATTGAGCATATGATTGTATATCTTTTCTTATACGAGAAAATAAATAACACATTTGTTATTATTCAGTGACAATACGTTTTTTTAATTTTTTAAATCGGTGAGCACTGAAACATTGAACATTTGTTTTGAAAATTGAACACGTACATTGCATCATTGAACAGTTGCACAAAACGAACAGTAACATGGAATAGGTAGTAAATACAGTAGAATCTAATTATCTATTATGGCCCTGTTGAGAGGGCACTATTGCCTCATAGTATTGTCGAGGGATGGAATAGTGCCCGAGCCGAAGGCGAGGGCACTATCTCATCACGAGACAATACTATGAGGCAATAGTGCTCTCTCAACAGGGCCATAATGGGTTTAGTACATCACTCTTCCATTTCCATACACACGTATACACCAAAACTCGTTTTATTGTGCCAGACCATGCCGAGCTTTTGGTCGTTTCCAGAGTCAGCCATTTTCTCGTAGAACAGTAGAACGACGTATTAGTGACGTAACTTCATAGTGACGTCATAATATATTCACGTTGAACATCGCGCCAAATTTGATAGTGCCCGGGTGACCGGGCACTATCGCTTCATAGTACCCAATGCGTGTAGCCAATGGGAAGGCAGTATTCAGTCACGTGATGTACTAATAATTAACAGACTTCTGAATTTTGTTCATGAAAACAAAATAGTGTGTTCTTAGAAAAAAGAACAATATATGTTATCCACCTAAATGTATTACTATGTATTACAATTAGAATCTTAGACAAGGGACATAACTCATGTCGGTGCTATTGGTTTTGTAACTTTAGCGTGTTTGATGTTAAATAATCAATTAGCCCAGTGATGTAATGGACGACTTGATTTGTTAGATCCGTGCACATTGTACGATCCAGGTTCAATCTCATCAATACACGTGATACACGTTAAAACACTTCAATAGTAAGCTGTGACATGCGTGCATTGTTTGGTCAGTATGTTATTGAACATTGCAAATATAATTGATATAGTTAATGAACACACAGCTCAATGGATAAAGTTCTACATGATACAGACAGTTTCTCCCAATGATATCGTGTTGGCGACCTTAAAACTTGCCCATAGTTTTCAATAATCTGCATCTAACAAACTGTTGTTTTGTTGAAAAGCTTGATCGTCATCAACCGACATCTGTCACGAAATTCGTTATATATTGAGAGCCAGCCCAGAATAAAGAATCAACTGCGACTTGTAAACACCATAGGTTGGAGAAGCAGGGAATCTTATCACGAAGAAAGGAAAAGTTCGCTATCAGAAAATCGAAGAAGTTTATTGTAAGACATGAAGTAGTAAGCTGTCCATGTTAATAATGATAATAATATACAATATTTGATATAGCGCCCTATCAAGCTAACATAAGCCACTCTAAAGCGCTTTACAGTACATAGATATACAATTCTCATACAGTCAATACAATTAACACATACAGTTCTATCATATACAATTCTGAGGAGTTCGCAGGAGATGCCTTATCGGGCGATAACTACTTGTCCTATACCACCTGGCTAATATCTCCATATGTGTGTGTGTATGTATGCGTGTGTGCTGGAGATGAATTGTGTTCTGTTTGTAGTGGGACCGTGTTTCCCACGGCATCTTTTGTAGTGCCACCTCACTTCAATGCTACATCACAGATACTGCAACATCCACCCCAGACCATCTTATACTCCACCTGGGTTGTTGGAGTTGTGTGGGCAGGAGAAACGAACTTTCTCTGAATGTTTCATGCGTATGACGATTACAGGGATCGAACTCCGGTCGCCTGCATGGAAGGCCGGGGTGTTAATAACTCGACCAATCCGCCCATGAATGTTGGCCATCGCAAGTAAAGATTGAGTTAAGCGGTTGATGAAAATAATCTGTATAGTCTTTAATTTTAATTTCAGAAGGGCATGTTATCATGGCTATACTAAACTTGTTTTTTTATAGAAAACGCATCATATTTTTATTTAAAAGTTAAATTAAAAGATTTTGGAATGCTTTCTTCTCTACATGTCCTGAGCACAGCCCTTCAGATGTAGGGCGTAGGAATTGTACCTGCTGCCAATATTGCATGATAGTTAGAGGCGACTTATCCTGGGGTCTTTCCTCTTCTTTCTAAACAATGTTCTCCTTCCTTATGTCTCCCTTGACCCAACCTCACTTTTAGCCTTTAGTTGAGCGTTAGCTCACAGGAACACAGGAAACGTTTTCACCCAAACTAAACAAAGATCTTATCAATCAGGAATTAAATCATTCCTTCTACATCTCCATCTGTATTTTTTTTATGTTTATGTATGTATTTGTTTTTCATAAAGCATATTCCCAAATATTTCACAGTCATATATCTGTATCGTCGTCTACATTTCTTTCTAAAGGAAGCTCGCATAATGAGAGAACGAAACTTTCGTTCTGTATTAGGAATGAGAGTGTACAGGGAAAACAAATCAAAAGTTTTAAAAAAATGAAACAGTTTTGAGAGAAGTGTTCTAGAATGATCAGAAGATCTCTTTTTTCCAAAATTCACGTCACGAAAGTAATTCATTTAAACAAACTGTATATTCTTTAATCTGAGCGCTGTTTTAGGTTATCGAAGAGGATCAAAGTTTAACTGTACACTGCTTGTTATTGCATATTCCAGGAAAAACATTGTTAGATTTTGAAATTAAAATCCACACTAGTTGGATTTCTGAATATTGAATTTATGTCTGTAAAGGTTATATGGATAAAGCATTTTATCAGACAAAGCCATTCCTTTTTATACACAATTGTCCTATTATGTTTAATCACGAACACATAGTCGGCAGTTTCAAGAAAAAGGGATATTTATTGTTATTTGTACACTTTAACAGTCATGCTGCTTATTTTTCATTATATGCCAACGTTATACCATACCCTTTTCTCATTTATCCAAATATGTGCTTGGTTTACTTGTTATACTAATGTTCCGGAATGCAGTTTTTTCAGTTTACTAATCACAACCTGTATATAAATATTTGTTTTCTCAATAAAAGAGTTCGCTTTTACGCGCCATGTTTAAATTCCCGTGGTGTGAGATTGCTTTAAACCTCTACACATAACAAATAACAACAAAATTATAGAGTTTATATACGATTTTACTATGTTGGGTTAATTTTTCATGTACGTCGTATAGGAGGTGCGAGAAACAACATTTTTTGTAAGTGCATTGCATCAACAGTTATTAAAATAGCCTAACATAAAATACGGAATATTTAAGCAAATTCTAATAAAAACAAACGTCTAAATAAAGCACGTACTTACAAGCATTAATCACCTATCGGTAAATCACGCATTCTAACTTAAATGTACAGATGTAAACATGCAAAAAACAACAACGAAACGTTGCTTCTACAAAACTTCAGTATTTCATCGAGTGTTTCCCCAACATATTACATATAGCCCTTGATAACACATTAAATTGGTCACAGCGAACAGAGTTTTTATTTTTACAAACAAAGAGTGAAAATCGACAGTAAATACAATGTTTCGGTGTTTAAATATACTATACAATATATTTCTATAATTCAAATCCTTTAATAACTACATATAATCACATACATGTAACAGTACAATAACTAGATTTGTATCGACTATCGATAAACTGTACCTTGCAAATGTCGACGTTTTGTCAGATTTCTTATCTATAAAAAAATGCATATGAAATACCGACACACTATTTGAATTAAACTTTGTAAAGCGACTGGAATAGAAGGTATCCATACCAAAGCGTTAAAGAATAAAACTGCTGTCTGGTTGCTAACAAGATGTCGTGGTTGTTTAGAACTAAGTAAAGTGACCTTGAGGGCTTTTAAGTCAGGAAAAAACGATTCTGTTGATTATAGAGAGATTATCAGGGTACGCAAATATCAGTTTCTTGTAAATTGCACACAGAAATCTTAAACATTTTATGTGATGAAGAGAACGATTGTCATAACAAATATGATGAACATATTTACAGTCCCTATATTATAATAAATGAAATGAAAACTCGCCAGTCTACTTGTGTCTGCTTTCAGACACAGATAAAGCGTTGGACACGGTCGAAAACGACTGTTTTGAAGCGTGCAGTCATTCTATATGAATGTGTTTCGAAATCAGAAATCAGCAAAAACGTCACTGTTGTTCTACACAGGCCGTGGCGTCATACAACATAGCCAGCCAGACAACTTTTGCTACCATTTCTTCGGATGCAGAACTTACATCGACGATTGACCCCTTCACTTGAATATGCAGTATTTCCAAAAGTCCCCTGGCATCTTGGCATTTCCATATGTCATCTACTGTCACTTCCTTGAGAGAATCGTCAAGGAGGATCATCTTGAGCTGAAGGAGAATATAAAGTTAGACAGAAAGGGTGCCGAAAGTAAATACTCTGTCAGAAATGATACGTCAAATATTTAGTTAAATGTCGTTAATGGAACATGTTTAACAATTTTCTGCTGTAACATAGCCCATGTGCCCTCCGCTAGTGGCTATACACGCGCCTCAATCTTTACAGAATATTTTAACCGGTTAGTTATTATTACCAGTGGGAAGAGATTGACAGTCGATTTTTTCAGAAGTCCAGTGGTTGCTGTATGCACCTCTGCCAGTAGAGCGACAAGGTAGTGACATGCTGTGACGGCTCCATTCGTTTTGAACTTCTCTTTCAGAATAAGTTTTTCCGATGACTCCTTTACAAAAATAAAATAAATGCATTAAATAATTTGCAGTAACATTTAAGATACGCTTCAACATTGCATTCAAAACAATTAATGCTACACGTTCCTGTCAATTTTCTCCAAAGCATATACAATGTAAACTCAAACCGCCTATAAATCAAGTTTCCAAATCTTTCCGTTGTGTTTATACATTATGCCTTTGGATATTTTAGTACATACTGAAGGTATTAATGTTTGTGTATTGAATGACGAACGCTGTCGCTTTTATATGAAACATTTATGTCTACAATTCGACATTTTTTCCCTTTAATATGTATGCCAAGGCAACAACATCATTGGTGATGTGAAAAGAACATGTAATCATTGCGTTGATATTCATTTTATCAGCAAATGGTAATTAGAAGCCGATGGAATATTAGACGATAAAAAATAACTGTTCACGTAATACGGTAGAATATTAAACAGAACCTTGCTGATGTTTCTACTCTTTGTGCCGGTGGCAAACGCAGAAATAATTACACTTTTTAAGTACCAACAAAGAAATAAATGCAATGGACATCAGTGAACGAATTTCATGCTTTTTCATTGTTCTGGAAAGCCAAGTATTACGTGATTGTGACGTCTTCCCGGTTCTCCTTGTGTTTGGAAAAACTGAAGCGTCAACAAAACCATAATCCGAGCTCAAAATCGAATAACTAGGTGCAAAATATGAACAAAAGAAATATTTATACACGGCGACCCTTGTAAAAGTAAAAGAGAATAAGACCAAGTGTTCCGGAAGGGTAAGCGTCTTCTGCTTCTTCGACGACACCCGCCTTGAAAACTTGGTCATATCTCAAAATGAGAACCGAGTCACATTGTCAATCACAATAAGTAAATACGCTAATGAGCATACGAGTACTCGAAAACGCCCATCTTCTTAGCACTTAAAATACATAATATTTCTCAATGAAACAAAGATGGCGACCATAAAGCTAAGGTTACTACCGGACGAAAAAAGCAATGTGATGCAAAGGGAAAAAACTATTTACGCACGTATATACATGTTAACATTCCAGAGCTTCGCCCACACGCCTTTGGTGCACAAGAGCTACCTTCGTAATTAATTGTCAATTTAACACTTGTTTGTTTGTGTTTTGAATTTATTTGGGGTTATAAGCTAAACCTCTGCGAAATGCGCACATTTGTTTTTTGTATAAGGTTACGTAACACACATATGCTGCACCTTTTTTTAATTTAGTAATAGATACAATATTCCGAAAAAATGAATTAAACTGCACCATACATCTGTTCCGTCCTCCTAGGACTCTTCAGTGATGCTAGATGCCAATAGGTGGGAATCCAAAATTTCTAAACTAATGCAGAAGCAGAAGGGTCAGGTGCGTAAACCCCCTTTGATTTATTAATTTAGAAGTAAAATTAAACTTGTTCTGTATAATTTTAAATCGTGTACTACGAAAATGTGTATATTATGTACCGTGCCACTACTCAAGTGAGATTAACTGTGGCTATGGAGGCTCCAGTAAACCTCGGGGACTAAAACATCCACCTGTAGTCTGCCACCCCCTTTTATAAAGATTAACAAATACATGTTCTGCCCCTTTTAAATTGAGTAATAGATACAGTATGCCGAAAAAATGAGTTATAATGTATAACTCATTAAAATGTTGTTTTGTTTTCCGCTTATGTTTCATATAAAGTATGATTTTCTAGTAGATTTTGTTGGAAGACAAATATGTGACATTATGTAATATTATTTCTACCACAATACCACTCTCAGATCATTGTATAAACATACCGACTGTTGGATAAATAGAGGTTACACAACAAGTGGCTGTTAGATATGGAATTTATTTCACTCGAGTTCATTATTTTTTAAAAGTTACAAAAGACACGAGCTTATTTCACTCGAGTTAATTATGTTTAAAAGTTACAAAAGACACGAGCTTATTTCACTCGAGTTAATTATGTTTAAAAGTTACAAAAGACACGAGCTTTAGCGAGTGTCTTTTGTAACTTTTAAAAAATAATTAACGAGAGTGAAATAAATTCCATATCCAATAACCACGAGTCGTGTGACCTGTTTCTACCACAATGGTATTTAGTCGGCAGTTGCAGTGTTGTTTTCTGGGGTGAATCGCACATTTGCGGGAAATCACATCATCTCGAATACATTCCCGCCAAGTTGTGACGACGTCAACAATCGATGGTATATAACATATATTTATCCAACAGTCATCACGTTTATACAATGGTCTGAGAGTGGAATAACACAGGGTATTGTGGTAGAAATATATGTTATATAGCACTAGTGGAATATGACATTCCGGACTTTTGATTGGTTGAGAAGTTGAACTTTGACCGGAAATCACGTGGGTCAAGTGATGATTGTTGACGTCGTCATCGATTGTTGACGTCGTCGAAATTTGGCGGGAATATATATGAGATGATGTGTTTTCGCGCAAATATCATCCGCGGTTCACAGAAAATAACACTGTCACTGCGATTTAATAGTATTGTGGTAGAAACAGGTCACACGACTCGTGGTTATTGGATATGGAATTTATTTCACTCTCGTTAATTATTTTTTAGAAGTTACTTTTGTAACTTTTAAAAAATAATTCACTCGAGTGAAATAAATTCCATATCCAACAACCACTCGTTGTATAACCTCTATATATCAAATTCTTCCTTATCATTATATTTTGACTCCATATTAATTCCCAAAGACATGTAAGCACTTTTACTGATATATATTGTACTAATATTTACACCATTGCGATACATCGCTGATATTTTTGGCTAGGCGATTTGGTTCTAAGCCTTGTCAGGGCACGAGTGAAAAACCGTCTCCCTTCCTTATTTGTTTTTCTGTGTTATTTATCCAAATATAAAACACATTTTTATATACCTTTACTGCTGTTGATCTGAAGAATAAAATGTGGATTTCCCGTCGGAATGATATAGTGTTAAATATATATATACATGTACATGTATATGCATATTATGTCTTAATGAATTAATAAACCTTACAGGTTATACTACTTTGGATAAACCACAAATATGACTCCCTTTTCGAAATATTGGTATCAGATTGAGTTTTTAGAATAAATAGAAACTAATAATTCAATTTCCTGCAATGACAGAGTTTGAAACATAATTATACTCTAAATAACAAGAACTGTAAGCCAATGACTAACTTATACCTCCCGCCCCCATTCAACAAAAACCTGTTGATAGTGACCTGATTACCATTGCAACTAGAGGTCTGCATAAAATGTTTTGCATACATATCTACACATACTCCCTAACATTCATGTGAAACTTCACTACTGACTAGGAGGAGTTTTCAAGTAAAATGTTTCCAATAATAACATGTTTTTATGAAGTGGTTACCATGGCAACTTACATTTCTGTTTAGGAAAGAAACTCTACATGCATATCTAGTTCCATACATTACTGTATATTTCCGTTGAAGTCGGTCCTTAAGTTTACATGGAGTTGTGCTGACAGATTAGCGTTCAACAAGAATTGAAGTATTTCGACCTGGTAACCATGGCAACCTAAATTTCGGCAGAAAAATACACTGCTTGCACATTGATACATGGTCCCTAACATTCCTGTATAATTGTACCTGAATCAGTTGACAGGTCATTGAGTAGTTGTCAGGTCATTGAGTAGTTGTCTGTAAAAATGCCCCCCCCCCCCCCGAAAAAAAGAACTATAGTGACCTGGTTAACATGGCAACAAAACAATTTTAATGTGATATAATTTACGCACATCTACAAAGTATAAGGATTATTGGCACCAAACTTCGTTGAAATTCTCGCAGTAGTTTAGGAGGAGTAGCCAGAACATCGTTGTGGCGACGGACGAACGATAATACCTGATTCCAGTAAACCCCCTAACTTCTTTGCAGGGGTATACGAACACTATAACAAAATACTCACTTGGAATTTCGCAAACAGCAGAATATCTCGGCAGGGCTTGGACATACAGTCATCCAACACGAAGTCCTCAGGCAAGCCTTCCATCTCTCTAAACTGTTTAAAAATAATTATAGTTCTTTAATATTACAAGTTGATTATTTTTTTCCGATATCACTATTGTAAAACATTCGCTGGAGACCTTTTTTAAAGCTGTAATATTTCAATTCTTACTCACGTTGAACTCGATGAAACTACCAAATGTAACCTGTTTCATTTGCCGATGAATTTAACCAAATTAACATTGCCTGTGCGTATGATTTTACAAAGGCACCACTTGAGATATTTCCATTTTTATTGAAGCTAAGCAAGAAATCAAATCTAAACAACCATAGTCAATCAATCAGTAAAATATTAACAGTTCATGGTTGCTAGTGGTATTGACGAGTGCATTTAGGCCTAGCGTACTGTCCTAGAAATTCAGCCTTCAGCTCGGGGCTACCCAATCCGCCTCTTTTGTTATTGACAACGCAGATCAAATTCGTTGGTCTTAAAACAAAATGAACATGAACTGCTTCTTCGCAGTTCATTAAATTTGTTTCAAGTAATCTCAATTCATTAGCCCATGAAATTGAGCAAAGCAAGATTCAATCCTTAATTGATTAATAACAGAACACAATATCTTACATTTTGTATCTATCAAAAAGGCAAGTGCAGGGAACCATGTCCACTACGTTGCTTATGCTAAACGAATGTTACCTTACAAAGAATGCTACAAGCACAATTCCTGATTCAGTAGAATGTATGTCCATCAACAGTTATTAAAAACAACTTGCTTCATCTCTTAAATAGAGCGGAAAGTAATAAAAGTAAAAAGAACGGAAAACCCCCCAATATTTCTGAGTATTGTTCCCGACTATAACTGATAAAGTGATACATTTCACCTTAATTTATGTTATGTAACCAACATACATGTATTCATAGACAAAAATAGTATGGTTAAAGGTAAGGATTTTTAAATTGAAAAAGAAATCCTTAGCATCAATTTTCATAACGTTCCGCAAGTGATATAGAAACAAAACCTGCAACATCATATGCTCGTAAAACAGGAAGTTTTTGAATGTTTTTTTTTTATGAAAAGCAAGACAATAACGACTGTATAATTACGTGTACAATATGGTCATTATTTCTTTTACGTTCTATTGAAATCTTTGCTCATTTAAGGACTTGCGCGGTTTTGATGACGGAGGAAAACCTGAGTTACAATGCCAATGCATGGAGACTGCCTCGTGTAGGCTCCTCCACCCTAACGCGAAGGGCTTGTGGTAAAAAGGTCAGATACCTTTACCGGTCAAACGTCACGGCCAAATCTTTAAATTTTCTCATATGTCAGGTAAAGTGAAAATAAATCAACAAGTAGCTGGTACCTACTTTAGAAATTTCGGTTATATCAAACTTAGAATTATGCGGCTTTTGCTCGATGGAACGTAGCAAAGGACTGTGCAACAGACAGAACGAGAAATAAAACCTTTATAATTGAGTAAAAGATACAGTCGATCAAAATCATTATAACTGCAGCATTCTTCTTGGACTCGTGGGTGTTTTGAATCGTCAAATACACTGTATTGTATAATGTTTAATTCAAGGCCAATATTATTTGAATGTTTAAAATTCACTATTGAAAAGTGTTGACAAAACGACGAACAGTTCGTCTTTTGGGACCTCCTTAATGAGAGCAAATAATGTCACGACGATGAAAAGGGAAGCGCGAAGAATACCGTACACATGCAAATTAATATGTGAAAGGCAAAAATAGCACCAAAAGATACAGAAAAGTTATTTGAACATTAAAGGTGGTAATCTGATCGACATGAATATGTTAAAATTGTACATTATCTGGTTTGTTATGTTAACGGGTCCTGCTGAGCACTTTGGTTAGGGGGTTCGCGATGGCCGAGTGGATAAGGGGTTTCGACATTCTACCACTAGCCCTCTACTTCTGGGTTGCGAGTTCGAACCCCTCGTGGGGCAGTTGCCCGGTACTGACCGTAGGTCGGTGGTTTCCCCGGGTACTCCGGCTTTTCTCCGCCTCCAAAAACCTGGCACGTCCTTAAATGACACTGACTGTTAATAGGACGTAAAGCGAAAGAAACCAAACAAAAATTGTATACCAGTATACCATTGTCAACATTGCACCAAAATATATTGGAATAATTCAAAAAAAATCTTTTTAAAATTGCTTCAACGTCGGTAGGGATTTTATGATGGTTTTACTATACATATATATCATCACGTTGGATGCGATTGGTGGAGTGTATCTAACAAATGGTATTCGGAAATCATAATGATCTTTTGGGGGATTTATCTAAAACAAATCATCAAAATGCTTGTCTTTAACAATTCTTGGCATGCTTGACAGTGTCCGGCCTTCACACTCTCATTAAACTATTCTGGATTTGTATGTGTACCCATTTCCAAACGCATTTAACCCTTAGAAAACTTGGTGTGAAAGATATAGATAAATGACCTTTTGTGACCTACCTTGCTATTTAAGTAATGTATGTCCTCTTCTGAAATGGCGTTGAATGCAGCAACCACCTTTTTGTCGTCAATTACTGGCTTAATCCAATCTTCTATTTCTTTGAAGCTTGATACGAGAGTGGGCTCAGTGCTTCCTTAAATAGTAATATTTGTCAAAAATGCCATAGATATATTATCAGAGATATTTCAATTAAGTCAACCAACGTATTATTAATTCAACTAGAATAAAAAAAATTCAGACCTTAGAATCCGTATTTCATCATTAGATAGTATGTAGCCAATGTCCAGTGTGGTCAATTTAATTTTTGGGAAAGCCGTGTCAAATATATCAACGTTAAATATAGAACGAAAACCGCGCCCTCTGGCACGAACACGGGTAGAGTGTGCATGCATGTCATGTAAACAAAAGTAACATGGTACGTTTAATGACACAAATACTTTTTCTATGGATGTTTAATCTACGAAATACGTTGTAAACGAATATGATAGGCGTTTACAATTATTAGAACTGAAAAACAATATTTTGTGATGTTTCAAATCAGTCAGAAACAGATATTATTGAGAGCTCCAGTGGACAAATATGGTTCGGTCTCAGATGTAGCCTACATGTAGACCGAGTTACATTGTAGCTGTTTCAAATACATACAAAACAATCCAAATCACGAACAAGTGCTCATGTATACCGGTATTATGTTACCAGATAGTTTGAAACCTAATTGAAATGCTTAATATTATCCACAACGTATTTACAGCATTAAAAGACGTCCTAAACAAATTGACGCCACAACACAAACATGTTCACAAAGCAAGTTTATAAAATGGCGCAATTTTTCCTTGGCCGGTTCTAATTTGGTTTTTATATTTTTATAAGTTGGTCCTCTTTCTTTTCTAATAAAACAGTGTCAGACGAATATATTTGATATAAAACATTAAAATGATCACCGCCACATTCATGAATATGTTTATTTACATGCAAATTTCGTAACAAGTCAGTCTTAGTTTGTTGCCTATGTACAGTCATTCGTGTTCGAAGTTCATTACTAGTTTGACTAATATAAAATCACCACACTTACAACAAATAATGGCGTATATCACAGATTTTAATAAACAATTTATAACAGCTTTTACTGTGAACTGTAGGCCATTTTTAAACATGTACAGTATGTATTACATTCAGTGATAACAGGAAAACTACAGCATTAAGGAGGTGTTTTTACATTTGGACATCACGGGGCTTAAACCAAAATGATTAAACCTAGAACATGCTAGCATTTGGTTTTCTGTTGTCGTCTTCTATGCAAAATAGTGTGGCTATTAAAAATCTATTTCATACGGCTGCTCTTCGCTTTAACTCTATACATTTGTTTTTATCAATGCATACATATTGACATTCCATGGTTTAACATTTGAAACAAAAGGAATTAATCCTGTGTTACATTGTTGTCTGCGTACACGGGATGTGAAAGGTCCCGTTTCAACAGCCTTTCTTATACCCTGTTCTATTTCCTCAAATTGATAGTATGGAGCTTTAAGATATTGTTTTAACTGACTTAGTCTTATATTTTGTACTTGTTTCTCACTGACAATGGTTATAATCATTGAGGCAAAATTATAAGGAATATTCGCCTTGATATGTTTACTATGATTTTAATAAAAATTAAGAAAATTACCTGCATCAGTAGCTTTGCAATACAAGTCAGTAGTTATTTTCCCATAATCATCTACCCGAATTAAAAGATCTAGATATGGATAAAATATCAATACACCCCATGGTATAACGAATGGAGTATTCAACATTTGACGAAATTCATCTACATCTACACCCTTACCAAAAGGCCATATAATGAAACAATCATCAAGAAACCTTTAATTTTGTTTTTGACACATTCACTGAAAGTTTCTCTAAACGTTGTTTCATTTTTTGAATAAAGAGGTTCCTCTTAAGGATCTTCTCTTGTGAAAAGTCAAAATTTTCTGACGACTATCTTTTTCCTTATATGCATTTTTGGACAAAGGGAGTTCATTTCATAGCAGAAAATGCAAAGAGAAATTTACGTTAGTGACTCGTCTTTTGTGCTATGCTCGGTCAAAGATACCAAATTGAGAAAAACACGTGATTCATGTGAAAAATGCTGTTTTGGCCACTTGCAAAACAATTTCATTCAATATCTTCCTGATTTTTTATCAGATATGGATATGTTTGCAGAATTGACACAAATAGTATTTTCTTATTAATTGCAGAAGAAAAAAAATTCTTTAAATTATTCTTTTAGTTAAAAATATAAATTTAGCTACCCCTACCCCTTATTTTTTAATGAGAAAAATACTCCATTTTTCCTCATTTTTTGCAGATTTAATGCTTTAAAAAAAAATCTTGTGACTACATTTTTTAGATATTTGGCAGATCAAAAGGAAATGGATTTCACATTCTAAGGCAGTCATAAAAATTTGGGGTAGCGGGCTTGTGTTTTTGTCACATTATCAAATGTGTTATTTTTCACTATTCCTGAGTCAAAAATCAAAATCGCTTCAATTACACAAAATGTTTAAAAAACATACCCAAAATGTAAAAAAAAAAATATCTGCGCTGCATAAAAGTTGCTTTATAATGAACATAAAGAAATTGTACAGCAAAAATGAACTTGCTGTGCTGAAAAATGGCGACACACTGACGATTTTAAATGATCAATCAAGCACAAAAATCAAGAATTTTTGGCCGTTTCTGAAGTGGAAGAAATACGCAGAAAAACTTATTTTTAAAAAGGCGGCCGTAATGGTCATTTTTAAAAATTCTTCTAAAAAAAGTGCTACAAATAACAGACATCTAATTTTTTGCTACATTTTTGAGATGCATATTTGTTATCGAAATTAATAATAAAATGTTAGATATTACAAAATATCTCATGTGAGATCAAAACGAGATTTAAACATGATTGAAACCTCACAAGCGCGTATCCTTAATGTCCTTAAACCAAAATAGCATATCTGAGGGCACCTTAGCACCCATAGCAGTAGATTTGATCTGTTTGAAAAAGATCTTGCCAAAGTCAAAAGCATTACGTTTCAAAACAATTTCAGTATAAAATCATTACTAAAATGGAAATCGTAGCGTAATTGCGACAAATCCATGATAACAATACGATACGGACTGAAACGCTTTTTTGAGAGAAAAAACGGGACAAAGATATCAGGATTTTGCATTTATTACTTGCATGCAGGTTTAGTCTTTAAAATAGAACACTTAAATTGCGGGTATAATAAAACATTTATCTTATGGATAACTTCAGGAAATAGCACATTTATTGTCCTCCCAAAATAGTTAATGTCTCGGGGGGACAATAAAAGTTATATTTCCCTCACATCAATAAAATGACTATATAATATGAATTGTACATGTAAATCAAAATGTGTGATATATAGAGGTTACACAACGAGTGGCTGTTGGATATGGAATTTATTTCACTCTCGTTAATTATTTTTTTAAAGTTACAAAAGACACCAGCTTTAGCGAGTGTCTTTTTTAACTTTAAAAAAATAATTAACGAGAATGAAATAAATTCCGTATCCAATAACCACGAGTCGTGTGACCTGTTTCTACCACAATGATATTTAGTAGGCAGTTGCAGTGTTGTTTTCTGGGGTGAATCGCAGACTTCCGGGAAATCACATCATCTCGAAAACATTCCCGCCAAGTTGTGACGACGTCAACAATCGATGACGTCGTCAACAATCCACCTTTCCGGTCAAAGTTCAACTTCTCAACCAATCAAAAGTCCGGAAGTCATATTCCACTAGTGGTATATAATATATATTTATCCAACAGTCAGAACATTTATACAATGGTCTGAGAGTGGAATAACACAGGGCATTGTGGTAGAAATGTCATTATTTGTTCTAAGTGTGTTGATTTTTATATTGGTCAAACTAGTAATGACTGTACATAGACAACAAACTAAGACTGACTCGTTGCGAAATTTGGATGTAAATAAACATATTCATGATTGTGTCGGTGAACAGTCTTATAAACATATAAGAACCAAATTTAAACAGGCCATAGAAAAAATACGCTATTTTATAAACTTGCTTTGTGAACATATGTGTATTGTGACGTCACTTTGTTTATAAGGTCATGATGTTTTCCGTTTTAAAATAAAATATTCCTGAAGAGCCCCGAAGAGGGTTAAAGCGTTTGTAAGGTGGCTGTCGTGATTTAAATTGTTTATCTTTATACCTACCTGCACAGCGAAACAAACTATTTTTTACCTTAAATATCACTATATATACAACTCTACATATTGTCAAAATGTACATACCACCTGAAAAGAGTGCACGTGATCTGTTGGAATCAGATGTATTTTTAAAGCCAACCGAATCTCGCTTTGCTGTGATTTCTCCTTTTGTTTCCACTTCAAGGGGTAACACCTTGTACAGAACAGGTCCCTGTATACTTGACTTCCTCTCGTTCCTATTCTCCAGGGAAAAGTTGCTGGGCGTTTCTAGTGAAGACTCTGGAATAACAAAAACTGTTCGAATGAAGTTTGAACGAAAGTCTGTGTTATGTTATACGTTTAATATTTACATCAATATTGGTTGTACACTTCGGAGAATAAATTAGAGAATACCGAAGTGTTAACAAAATCATAATCCGAACTCAAAATCGAATAAACCAGGGGCAAAATATGAACAAAGGAAAGAGAAGTACAAGAGAATAAGACCAGGTGTTCCGGAAGAGTAAGCGTATTCTGCTTTATAGACTACACCCGCCATGAAAATCGTTGTCATATCCAAGTTCTCAAAATGAGAACCGAATATCATTGTCAATCACAACAAGTAAATACACTAATGAGCATACTCAAAAACGTCCATCTTCATGTCACTTAAAGATACAGAATATTCTCAATGAGACAATGATAGCGACCATAAATCTTGCCCATAGTTCTGATCAACCTGCATCTCTCGAATTCTTGTGTTGATAGTTTGTTTATCAGCATTCGCCATCGATCACTAAAATCCCGATATTTAGAGTAAGCCCTAGAATATCAGATCAATTGCGACATGTAAACACCACAGGTTGGAGAAGCAGAAGTTACTATCAAGAAATGAAAAGTTTACAATCGGAAAATTGAAATCATCACGTTTATCGTATAGCTTAGTAGTAAGCTGTCCATGTTGGTCGTAGTTTAAGTAAAGATCGAGGTAAGCAGCTGATGTAGAAGAGTGTGTTGTGTCCTTTATTTCAAGTTCAGAAGGGTATATACGATCGACGTGGTCAGCAAACTTCTTGTTGTTTATAGACAACACATCGTTGATATATCTGAAAGTGAAATTAAAAGATTTTGCAAGGTTTTTGTTACCTGTCATGATTAGATCACACAGTTAGAAGTCTTGGTATTCGAGTAATCTGAGGTAGTTTGAATATTTAGAAAAATCAGAGAAAACCAAAACGTCAATATAACCATAATTCATATGTACTGTTACTGGTATTCGAGTAAACCGGGTTCGAGAAAGTGTTTTTATTTTCTATATATGTTTTTTTTCGTTGAAAGCGCAGTATTATACATTGGAGATCAAAGTGGGTAAAAATCGACTAATAGGATAGTTTTCATTTCAACAAATTTTATTGACATAAGATGTTACAAGTCAATGTTGACAAATTACAGGCAAAGCCTATATTAATTCTCTCCACTAGATGGCCAAAGTAAACTTACAAAATTAATTTATAATTGATATGAAAATTAGGGAAAAAATGAAATGAAAAGTTACTACAACATAGGGTAAAGGGAGGTAAACCTTTAAAGAGGAAGGGGGAGATAAGTCATAAAATACACTTTCACACTTCATATACACTTGACACACCATGCACATTATATTATATAATTATATTATAATATTACAAGATTATCAACAGTAATTGACAGAGTGGCCCAAATGGGATAGTTATCTCGATTGAGGGAAGGACGGATTAATCTCCTCCAAGGAAGGAGATTCACGACTGTCTAACCCGAGAGTTTGCCGAGGGTTAGACTGTCGGAAATCTTCCTCCCCGGTAGCGATTTATCTGCTCTACTTTCAAGTTAGGGAATTATCATTTTTCTACCCGATTACTTATTAGCGACTTGTAAGTATATAAAGCATGCCATGTGGTTGGAGCTTTTATACTTCGTACCTGTTATTGTGTGCCAAGAAAGACCATGGTCGTAACTAAAGAAATCTTATTTAGATTTAAATATTTTTTTGTAAATGTATTTATTTAGATATACTGAATGAAATATGAAGATAATAAAATATTGTACCTCATTGATTGTACCTCATCTAGCCCTCAGTTGGCATGTCGGAACTATAGCGCTCCATAGTGGATATTGCCAATTATGAACATACAGTCGTATATGCAGTCAGAATACAATTATTGATAATATTGAATTCTATAATAAGAAACATAATTCCAAGCGGATTCTTATAGACGTTTGCCCGCATTCATTTATTACGGAGGCGCTGTACGCCGTCCATGTAGGGATTGGGTAAAAGCGGATGCAAGGATTTTGAGTCACCTAGCGCTAATCACCATAATCCAAACTCAAAATTAAATAACTAGAAGCAAAGTATGAGCAAAGAAAAGATTTAAATGAAGACCCTCGTAAAAGTACAAGAGATAAGACCAGTTGTTCCGGAATTGTAAGCGTCTTCTGCTTCATCGACGACACCCGCCATGTAAATCTTGGTCACAACCAAGTAAAGATAATGTTTCGAATGCCCCTTGGCTACGGCCGACGCAAAGGGAAAGGCCTGTAAAATAATAAAAACGCATTTTTACCAGATGCGATGGGTGGATCAACACTGCTGCCGACGCTGACAGTTTGCGTTCTTACTGAAGTCGCCATCTTGTCAGGTTCATCCTCTGATACATCGGCAGTCACTATGTGACTGATGATACAGGGAATCCAATTATCGCTTTTCTTCTCTCGTATGTGGTTTGATGCAATGTTGAGTTTCCTTTAATGAGACATATAATATATCATTGGTACATGCCTTTTGTGAACAGTATATAATGCTTGTATGATAATAATATGATGAATATTTAATGCATGCATTTCCATATATTTCGTTGACGCCAGGATAAATGCTTTAAATACACAATAGTCTGGAAGTTTAAATGAATTATTCAATGATTAATATTAGATTCATGATTAGCGTTACATATTACATGGTAAGTATGCGTGAAAGTGAAAACTTAATACGTGATAGATTCCCTAGCTGTAGAGACATATTACTCTATTTCTATTATTGAGTCCGTAAACATTATTTGATATACTGAGTAATGTATGCACGGTAGTTATCAACGGAACAGTAACTGATGGGTTACCAATACGGCATTATGTTTGACATTTTGCTGCAATAATTTTCAACATGATTACAGATCAAAAGTTATCGATATAATTTATTACCATGATTTCAAGTCCTCTTCTAGTTGGCTTATTTTAATCCATTCGAAGGTAAGAACTATTGACGGCACCTTTGATGTAGACTTGTCAGAGACGTGCAGCTTTCCAGGAACACCACTGACGCTACCCCCGATGGCTAATGATTTCTCTAAGACTTGTTGTGACAAAGTCTTCTTATCTCTTATTACTTCAAAGGTCAATTGATGACCATCTCGTTTTTCGAGAAAATCTTTCAGCTAAAAAGAAGAATTGTTTATTATTCTTGATAATTATATCCATTTTGAACTTTGTGCACAAAAACATAGAATACCGAAGCCATACCCGATCTAAAGGCAAAATGTGGACAAAAACGATAACGAAAACAAACCCGGAGAATACCGAATCGTCATCAAACCGTTATTCGACTCAAAATCGATTTGGCAAAATATTGACAAAGGAAAGATTGCATAGAGAAAAGGGTACAAGAGAATATAATTAAGTGTTCCAGATCATCTTGTGCTTCGTCCAAGACACCTGCCATGTAAGTGTAGGTCACATCCAAGTAACCATCAAGTCTTCAAAGATTAACGTGGATTCACTTAACAATATACAAGAGAATGAGACCTGCTGAGATAAATTAGTACAGCATAAATCAACATAAATGAAAAGGGCTTACTGCTGCAGTATCTGTTTCATACTCGTATTGCTCGAATAAATGATATAATTTTTTGAAAAAGTTCCTTTGACGCTTCCAGGCTAAGTTCCCAAGGTTGACAATGTCCAGTAGAGAAACAGTTTTCCATTCCTTATTGCGATACTCATCTTCCTTAAGCAGGAGCTGCCCAAACTGCACCTGGTTCATCTACAACAAAGAGGAATATAATTGTGTCCATATTAGGTAAAACGATGCATTTGCTAAATTTTATTAATCGATATTTAAAAGCAAAGGCCACAATTCGAGAATCATTAATCTTGAAACTTTTTTATGTAATGATCATAAATTCTTCCAATTAAAATATTAATACGGTACGGTTTTGTTTGAATGCTAAACACATATATGCATTTTATTCATTTTTATATTTCATTCGATATATAAGGATTGAAAGTCATTTTAAAACTTGTATAAGGCTATATTTCATTCTAACTTAAGTTGGACTTGATGTAGCTGCGAAATGTAACCTGCCATCCAAATAGGCAAATTATGTTGAATTTTAAAACAACAGAAAACAACGAAGTATGGCACAAATTGAAGTCATATGATATACCATGTTTGTGATCACATGAAGTTTCTTGATATATTCAATAATGAGCTGTATATGACCTTCTTGAATAAAGGGACTTTTGGGCGAAATGAATAATAGAATAATCTCAAGTTACACTATATATTTCATTTCAAATATATTTTATTGATCAAATTAATAAACAATGGGATTGAGCAACAGGCTTTACCTATATAAGCTCTCTCCCTTACCTCCGACATACTTTAAATAATACAATTTGAAAATATATATATGTACATTATTTTCCATTACTTTTCAACTCATCTCTTGATTCTTTGTCTATATTTACATGTACTTCACAGTAACTTTTGAAACAATTGATATACATGCAATATTGTTATATTAGAGTAGGACTGAATATATATTTAATGTAAATAGTTTTAATACCATGATTATAATATTATGTTGAATACAATATACATGAAATTTAAATCATGATCTTATTACAATGGTTTTTGGTGAATGTCATAGTATTATCAGATATTATGGTTTTATAAAAATTGATACTACTGTATATATTCTATATTTTTGATATATATTGTATATATGTTTTGAGATGAGTTGTAAAACAAAGAGAAAAAAAAAACAAAAAACAACATAATTTAAGAGAAAAAAACATTGAAGACAACACAAGAAATTCACATTCGCTCTCACTCATACACCACAACATATATATCTGGCATGGATTTTTATAATTAAATTATTATATTACTTTATTTCATTGTTTGTATCATGTGCTACTCAACATTATAATGTTTAAATATATATAGCGACAAGAAGTTATGATATTTGCTATATCTAGCGTAGTGATATATGTCTTATTCATGTATTACATTATCATTTTGATACATATCATTTAATACATGAGCTCGAATAATATTACCTCTAAATACATTTAGTCGTCATACCTGTAAGTGTCATGACCACATAAGAGTCCCTGGACATATGTTGCCCGGTGGTCAATCTACTCCAGTATAATATTGCAACAATACATATCAATAACTGTATTAATTAATTAATTTATCTTATATAACTAAGTGATTACTCACATACAACATATGGATACCTTTACTTATCTATTGAAACCTTCTTGTAGCATTAATATATTTGTGCACATTTTATATGGAACCAGAACAACAGCAATGTAGTTGTACTCTCAAATGTCTATAACAAACGATAGCGACATTTGTTTGACTGGATATGGCCTTTTCAAAGCGTACACATTGATTCTGTTATGACCTTGAAATGCAAATGGCGGTTGTGAATAACACCATACAAAAATAGAAAATAGGGTGGTATTTTAATCATCAAAAATGCACTTGTGATATATTATTACGAGGACTCTTTTAGGAAAAATAGTTTAACCGCTGAGTTTAAGGTAAAACAAGCAGATTTCATAAATAGGTCTCGATTCCACAGTTTTAATATTTTCCTTGGAAACCGTCTCCTACCTTTGTTCAGAAGTCTTAATAGTATCCAATAAGAGCTTTTGTAATTTTTTAGATATATTCATGTATGCATCTTTATATTCGCCATTGGTAGTTCTGGTCCTCAAAATAAGCCCCAAAAATGTAATCACATGTCATCAGGATTTTCTAATTAACGCCCAACACATCGCTTTTGGTTGACTACGGTTTAGATTTAACTCAAAATTTAATCAAAGTCTAGATAAACCTTTAAAACAGAGTTCGTTTTGCGGGGTGCAACGCGGAACCTGTAAACGATGTGACGTCATCGGGAAATGCAACCAGGTATAACAATTTTTATTGCAATTCAATCAAATTCAATATTACATATGAATGCAAAAGGAGCTGCAGAAGGGGGTGAAGCATTACCCAAAAGCGATAACTGGACACGAATTATATGTAATTTAGATCAGTGTTGGTCTATGGTGCCCCCTCACGATATACCTAGATGCTACCATGAACGTTAGTTGTGAAAGTGTACATGCGATGCTAGTAATAACTGACCTTCTGGATAAGATATTAAAGTTAATTGTGTAACAGATAACATACTCTGCCGAAGTATTAAAGTTAGGAATAATATATAAGTAAATGGGAGTCCAGTTCAGTGATATTGTGAGTGTATTCACCAATTGTGATGACGTCAGTTGCTTTGGGGTACACAATAAGGTAGCATGGTTGATAAGCGTCTACAATTCATTTACATATTTTATAAATATTTAGATATACAAACACATAACGCAGGAACCCATATATAGCGCTTTTAAAGCTATTTCTCAATTTACAATAAACACGATTGACATTGCACACAGACATTTGAGCAATAATCAGCCATATTTTCATCATTCACACACCGTTCACACATCCTACACACGCTTGCACACATCGTGTAACGTTGTGCGATCCCAAAACTGTACAAAACGCATTTAAAGGCCCAATATACGTTACTTCAGGAATTTTTTGGTGATTCTGTAAAATTCTAAAAAAACATCCAGTTGATAAACATGCAATAATAAGCCTTAAACGAAGTAAACCTGAGCGGTAACTTACAAGAAACTCTTAACAGAAAAAAATCTTAAGAATTCAAAATGATTCAGGTCGGCCCCACTTCAACAACAAACCGAAGTTAAAAGACGGTTCAAAATGGACGTGTGTTTACAAATATCGAGTTTCAACTTCTTCTGTACCGGTAACCGCGTAAGAATTCATCTTGATTATTGTTGATATCGGTTAATCTTAGCTAAATCTATAAATATAACATGCTATTAGGCTTGATTTTTGCTTCAAGTTTTACCGAATGTTACGTATATTGGGCCTTTAATAAATCATGTATCCATGACAGAAATCGTATTAAATGTCAGTGATATTTCTACAGACAGATCATGTTTAATATTCATGCCGGAAAGCACGCAATATGGATGTAACCGATTGTCATTCATACCGACATGAACATTAACGGGTATTTATATCGCATATCGTGTGATATTTTTACCAGCCAATCAAAAGGTCAGCACATGTGTGTGTGTAATGTTCATCATTCAGGTCAATTTGACTGAATAAACTTGATCAATTGTTGATAATATCCTGGTTCGCCATGCGCTTCCTATTTACATGAAAACACGACTATACCTGCTTATCAAGAGTAGACTACGGTTACTGCCACACATATACGTACCCTTCCTGTTCGACCTGTGTCACAAGTTAAATGTACTCTCCACGCTTTGTAGGAAACCTAGACGCTCACCGATTCTCCGAACTGGAAATGTAGGTCAATGGGTATAGATTACTCGCTCTACGGTTAATTTTGTAGCGTCAATGTCAATATCACATAATTTATGTATGAGCTTAACGCATGAGCACATATGTTAATATGATAAATCATATTGTCTGTGTATCACAATATAAGATAAAATAAAATATTATTTGTTAAAGTATCACACAATTTAAATACATCGAAGTACATCATTCTATTTGGTAAAATAAATTAAAATGACCAGCCTTAACAGACTTACGAGACACTTTCAACAATTAGTTTCCATTACTAATAAAATATTTGTAAAATATTTTTACTAAACTCATGCCAAACAAAACATAATATTGTATAGTTGGACTAATCTGTCACCACGGATGAAAATAACTATACATACATAAACTGAAACCGAAACTCATCATATTCATAACCAATTCAGGACGGTTATGAACGTGATAATTATACTTTGGAAATATAACAGTATAGCTTACTCCTTGGTTGATGTTGTAGAGTAGATATACATGTATCCCTGTGTTACAGACACTGACTTGTTTTCACAAGATCACCTCGACACCCTCCGATTATTTAAACAATAAACACAGACGTACTTCGAATTAAACTGTTTATCATATATGTGTATTAATTACGTATATTGTCGACGTTAGTCCAGACGAAACAAATATATGTACCTCTCCTCAAGTAAAGTAGTTCTTCCGTCTGAGTCGCGGTTAGCTATTCATATTATTTTTAGAATTCGGCGAAATACTTTTGTAATAGACTTGGTTTTTAAATAGCGTCACCCGACACTGCAAGACCCGTGGGTGTTTAGCCACGCATATGATCTACATGACGCTTAAATAGAAAAACATAATACAGCGATGTGCAGAAGTAGTTTTAATTTTCAACAACAAATATTGGACAAGAATGGTTTGTTTTCTGATGGTTTATCACATTATCCCTTACATAAAACATACAAGCTTGGTGAGCATTTCTTTTCAGAATGTCCATATATTTTTAGGAATATAAAGCGGTCGATTTCAAACGATTATTCGAGTATAAATAGTTACTTTTAAAATATCACCAAGGGGTATGCACATCCTGTATAAAGTACACACAGGAAACGAACCGCAAATAAAAAAAATAAAAACAAGACAAATACGTCATACATGAAGTTAACAAAGGTCATATTTTATATTCCGAGTTAACAATATACATGTATATCAAGCACATAACCTGCATGTAGTAAATTCAGTTTAGCTTCATATAATGTTCATAAATGTTTCTAATAAAACCTGCTGGAAGACCTTTTCTGATATCTACATGTGGTCCAGTGTGACGTCATGTGTGTTTCGACTCAAGCAGACCATAAGTGGTCATTGATTGAGTTTGGTGGTTTCTGTCACCTGGCCGAGAATCCGGCCGATATATTAAACTGGATATACTTTAAATGGAATTCAATGCCATATGTGGAATAAATGTCAATAAATGTCAATAAAACAAATACATTATGTACATTTTATTAACACATTAAATTAGCTATTACATTACTTAAAAAAACAATTACATATATGTAATATTTTAGGCAATTTTACCAAAGCATTAATACAGTATAAACTCACACTGCCTATTAATATCAATTGTGTACTACCTTGCTTATGTCTTGTGTCTTTGAATGGTTTAGTGAAAGTACATGATGTATGTATAACAATTTTGCATATATATCGTCGCTTTCTGTATCGTTCATATGATATATTTTTGTTTACAATTCGACATTTTTCCTTTTTAAAGCCATCAAACTCGTAAATATTAGTGGAAAGCTAAGACGCTTCGACAGTGTGTAGCCGATCATGTCCCGATCAGCATTTCAATTATTTTAATTTATTTTAAGAAGTGATGCAAATGCAAAGAAATTATCAAACGGTAAAACATTTATCCTCCCATTGATTTGTATCGATTTTTGTTTAAATAAACTGATTGAGATTTTGTCTTCGAGAATGACGAGATAGCTGATTTAAATGAGGGTTTCACAAAATAAGCATGTAAGTATATCAAAAATAGCGATCCATTGTCTTGTATGTCTAGATAGTCTACACAATACTTGTACATGACATTATCAGTACATTTGCATCCTTGCTTTTCAACGCCGTCTGTCATTGTTATGGTTAAAGATAAAAAGTGAAAAGAAAAGTTTCTCCCTAGCGCTTTATCTTTTTTATTCATACGTTCTTCAAGTTAGTAAGTTACACCTGATATAAACAAGCTGAAAAATTAATACATTTTATCATACATGAATGTATCTAAAGTCCATATCCTTTTGAATATAACAAGTCAGGGGATTGAATGGGAATTCATATTCCTTCATGGGTAATTTTATTGATACGCTTCCCTCTTGCATGTCAGAATGTACATAATTATAAACGCCAGATCTAAAGATGTTTTTTTATTCAAATTTTGATAATCAAGATGAAAATATTTGTAACGAAAAAAAACCTTATCTGCAAAAAACAAGGGTCAAGTTATAAATCATGGCGTACAAATTCTTCCACTTTGAATATTGTCGTTGCATGACATCCGTGTACACCAAATCTGGATATTCGAAGTTTAATTGAATAAGAGATATGCCCGGACAATTTTTTTTCAAAAGTCACAGTTCGTAGTGACCTCCTTTGTTCACGAATTTCGGATGCAGTCAAATAGCATTTTTCTAGAGTAAAGGTCAGAATTCAAAACTTAGGTTACAGTAAGATCATTGTGACTCTCTCTGCACTTATCCGGCCAAGATGTCCTTTTACAGCACATTTTGTTACTGAACGTTAAGAAGTATAATATAGGTACCGGTCAAACATCCTGAAAAAGTGGTTGAGTGGACGGGACACCTTTATATCACACTTTGAACTAGAATGTCCTGGCCCTGGTTTCATCAACGTTCCTTAACTTAAGGAAATTCCTTAACCTAAAATCTCCATAGGAAAGCATTACAAAATTTAAGGGGAACATCCTTAGCTAAGGAACTTTCCTTAAATTCTGTAATGCTTTCCTATGGAGAACTTTAAGTTAATGAATTTCCTTAAGTGAAGGAACGTTGATGAAACCGAGGTCAGAAACATTTGTTAAGAAACGGCACGTGGTGGGTCATTTTGTTACGTTAGGGGGCGCTACAGTTTTTATAGAGGGTCAGTTTGATCTAGTGGCGGGGCCAGTTTTCACAGTTTCTGAATATCAATGGCTTCTAGAATCGTGAGGTTATTTTCGGTTTAGTTGTACTGTTACGCACGATAATGATAAACTGAAAAATCAAACCTTCTACAAAACATATCTTTAGTCCCTGTGATAGTTGTATATAGCCAGGTAAGGGATTTCGTGGGACTTCGTCGCCATTCAATGACGCCCGTGTTCACCGAATTTGGATACTCCGGAAAAAAGAAGAGACGATTACCCGGTCAATCTTTTCAAAAGATACAGGTCACAGTGACCTCTTTGCAATCCTATTTCCGCCGTCCATAGATGTCTTGGTAAACAAATTCTGGCAACATTGCGTCAAATAGTAAAAAAGATTTGCCCCGGACAGTTATTTGCTAACGTTAAGGTCAAAAGTCAAAGCTTAGGTTACAGTGACTAAAATGTTTTCTTTTTAAAAGTAAAATCAAACAAATGTTCATTTTTCTTGCAACAACCGTATGGTTTTAAAGACCTATTATACAATTATTATGTTATTTTAGTGTGAATAAATTGTAAATGTTCTTCCGGAGAATCAAATGACGATTTTCTTCACAGAACGCAGTTTGTTTGCTCAATGTATAAATCCATAGTTCTGCTGAAATACTACTTTTCTTCACGGCCACCATACAACATAGCAATCCACACAACCTGCGCCAGCTGTTTAGGAGTTGGAATATCAAACATCTCCAGAATGACATTAGCCGCATTACATTTCGAGATGGTGTCAACAACAATTGTCTTGTCATATGCATCAATGAGGATGCTTTTGATCTGTAAAAAACGAATAAAAGCTTATTTAGTTTCGCAAATGGTTGTAATTATTCTATCTGTTCCAAAATGAACTTAGAAATATACGTATGTGGATAGAGAATACACATTAAGATCTGTTATAAATACATTGAATTCAACGATTATTCGGTTTCATAAAATGAAGGCAAAAGTAAGCATTCTTTGTCATTATCAAAGACCCAATTTCTGTCGTGAAGAAAGATGCATGTGATAAATAATGTTATTTCATTTTACCCTCCATACCTCTAACACATATCATAGAAAAAACATATTTCCAAACACAATTTTCAAATCAAATTCCCTCACCCTTTCAGTGTTTTACAATACAATTAGAGAATACCGGAGCGTCAACAAAACCATAACCCGAATTCAAAATCGATTAAGGTAGGGGCATAATATGAACAAAGGGGAAATATTTACATAGAGACCCTTGCAAAAGTACAAGAGAATAAGGCCTGGTCTTCAAGAAGAGTAAACGTTTTCTGTTCATCGATGACACCCGCCATATAAAGCCTTGTCACATCAGTTGTAAACATATTCAGTAGAGCCGCTAAACAAGCATGACTCCATGGATTGCTAGGTTGATCAATATACGGGAAAGTTTTTTTTTTTATATTTGTTTTATTTTTCATGAATTTTACATAGATATACAATTACATTTGACATAACACACACAGACTACCACACCTACACATTCTCATCAACATCATGACAACTATGGATAACCATTGTCTGCATAACATCGTTATTTCTAATTATATACTATATCATCATCATCATCATCATCATCATCATCATCATCTCATCATAATAGCATCAATACATCAAATACAATACATAGATATCATCATCATCATCATCATCATCATCATTCTTATCATCATATTCATTATCAATGCATCACACTTATCATCCTCCTCCTCCTCATCATTATCATCATCCTCATTCTTATCATAATCATTATCAATGCATCACACTCATCATCATCCTCATCCTCATCATTTTCCCATTATCGCGTACATCCTTACTAAGTACATCAATACATCAAATACAATAAATAAGGATCATTATCAACATTACCATCATCAATGTATCTTTCTCATCACCATCATCATAATCATCATCCTCATTACTCATAATATACGGGAAAGTTATCACAGTATACAACAAATCAAAGACATATCAATATGGAGACTCCTGTAGAAGTGCCTTATCTGTTCACCCTCCTTAGTCCCCAGATCTAAGAACGTAAAATAAACTAGACTAACAGCAACCTGTCAAAATACGGTATGCGCAACTTCATCAATGGTACACACACACTTATAACACATATACGATATATCCTGCACAAACTAAAGCATTTTTCAAACGAAATGTTGTGTGTTCGTACGCAATCAACTGGTTTTTTATTTGTCTTTTTGTGAAGGGTGAGGGGGGAAGATTCTGTGTCACAAAAGATGTTCTTATCAAGATAATATACTTTTTTGGCATTTTTGGAATCAAATAAGTCGGAAGACATTTTGCGGACTTCACTGACTGTCTAAGAGTCGGCAGCTCTAGCTCTATTTATCACATTTTTACCAGCAAAATATCGACAATTTTTAATTCTAAAAAAGTGATATTTTCGACTAGTGTAATACATCAGTTTTACTGATTTGACAAATCAAAACACAGCTTACAAACTATCATGGAAAACAACTTCAAGCTGTCCTTATGTTCAAATGCTGGTTAGTTTAACAACAAGAAGACAGCATTGTACTGCACAGAATTATCACATCTGTCTTCTCATTCGGGAATTTTTCTGTGTGAAAAGACCTTAATTACCTTGCATTTTAAGGACACTGTTATACTATGTAAGTCAGGAGCGTAGCTGGGGGTATTTGATGTACACTGCCATACCACATGCCAAACTGAAAGCACGTCTTCGGTCTCTCATTATGAGAGCTTTCTTTTCCTAGAAAGGTGAACGACGATACAAATACATGGTTGTGAGCTATCTTGGAGCATACTGTTGGCATTCCAATGGGCACTAACTGTGCACCACTTTTGGCTGACTTGTTTTGTTTTCATACGAGGCTGAATTTGTCGAGGGGCTTATCAGGACGGGTAACAAAAACCTTGCCTAATCTTTCAATTTCACCTTCAGGTATATCGACAATGTTGTCTATGAACAACACGAAGTTTCCTGACCTGGTCGATCGTATATATCCTACTGAACTTGCGATTAAAGACACAACAGACTCTCCTACATCAGCTTCTTACCTCGATCTTTACTTAAGCTATGACCAACACAGGCAACTTACTACTAAGCTGTATGATAAACGTGACGATTTCGATTTTGATAGTAACATCCGTGCTTCTCCATCCTATGGTGTTTACATGTCGCAGTTGATTCGTTATTCTAGGGCTTGCTCTGAGTGTCGAGATTTTCGTGATAGATGTCAACTGCTGACGAACAAACTTGCGGCACAGGGATTCGAGAGATGCAGGTTGATGAAGACTATGGGCAAGTTTTATGGTCGCAATCTTGATATCATCGAGAAATATTCTGTATCTTTGTGTGATATGAAGATGGATGTTTTTGAGTTTGCCTGTTAGTGTGTTTACTTGTGATGACAATGATGACTCGGTTCTCATTTTGAGGATTGATGCTTACTTGGATGTGCCCAAGATTTACATGGCGGTTGTCGTCGATGAAGCAGAGGACGCTTGCTCTTCCGAACACATGGTCTTATTCTCTTTTGCTTTTACGAGAGTCTCCATGTAAATATTTCCTTTGTTCCTAGTTTGCCCCTATTTAATCGATTTTGAGTTCGGATTATGGTTTGTTGACGCTTTGGTATTCTCTGATTTTTTTTTATGTGCAAGCCCCGCGAAATATATTTCGAATTTCTGAAGACACTGTTAGATAACCTCTATATCTTTGGAGTAATATTTAACCGAGCCCTGCTAGTTGTGATATATATCACCGTCCCTTGTTAATAGATTTTATAAAATGCACTCCGCTAGCGGAGAGACATACGTAGCCATTTTTTCTTCGTCTCAACCTTCGATAGTTACCAGAGGAAACAAGCTGACAGTGGTTTCCGCAAACAGTTGACGGATTGACGTCGGGAATTCGGCCAGCACAGCGGCTAGGTAGTAACAGCCTGTGAATGATTCGTTATCATGGAACTCCTCTTTTAGGACAAGTGTTTTTGGTTCCTTTAAAATAAAAAAATATGATAGTAAAAGGTGTACTTCATTTTCATTTGAAATTAGCAATCACGCTCTTTTTTTACTAAAAAAAATGATCTGATTTTATAAATAAATAAAAATGGAAATAGGTATAATTATTCACATTGCATTGGTGTGTCATTAAGAAAACTAGTTGCTTTGCAATATTTTTATAGCAAACTCGATAGGAGTTCGTCAAACATTTTGGTGTTTTAATTTTTGAAACATATGAATTCTATACATAATTTTCATACACTTAGATTCATTGTCAGTAACAGTAAATATCGAGTGCTATCTTCCTATAAGTGTAATTTCTATAGGTTTTGTTTAATTCTATTCGAAAAAATGTAATCATTACAGGAAATCAATATACAATATCCACTGCATTACATTATGATGTCAACGTACCTGGGGTTGAAATTTCGCATAAAGTAAAATCTCTCGGCATATCGGGGACATTGTATCCGGCTCTTCTATGTCCTTTCGGCAATCTTGCACCTTTTCAAACTATTTAAGAACAAAAAAGAATATAATACATTAATTTGTACCTGTCAATTACTAATGGTATCAGAAAAAAAGCAAAACGTCATTTCTAAAGGAATTTTAAAAAAACACTAGTAATAACTGTGAGAAATAAATGGCCGGCCCCATATGAAAGCAGTTCTGCAAAATTTCATGTAACTTGGATTTCGACCAATCAGAGGCTATGAAATGTCACCTATTTTATTTTTCACAAAATGAATTCTGGCATTGCTTTCGTATTACCAGATAACATACACATACCAAAATGCATTTAAATGGGACAATATTTTAAATTTTGACAAATCAAAAGCCTTTATTTGGCGGCCATCTTAAAGCATAATTCCAAATGATCTTCTTTATAATGAGTGCTGTCACGTTACCATCCCTCCCACCATGTCATCATAATCCGTAAAGTAGACAAAAAACATTTATAACAGGATATGTTTTTAGCCAATCAGATGCCGTGGCGCCATCTAGAATGCTGGATCCGGAAAAAAGAAGAAAGGTGCACAACAGGACATCAGACGAATTATATATGCAAAGACGCGACTCGACGGGACGGGACGGAACGGACATGGGTAACAATATACCCCCCCCCCCCTATAAATTTTTTTTAGTCAATTAGCTTTCCATCTTAACCCGTTATAACCATGTTTGACTACAGGAATTGCCTATCTTTCTTGTTACACAAAGTTTTGCTTTCTTATCACCATTGATATATAGTGAGAAAAGAGTGGGGTTGGGGGTTGGTTTTGGGGGATGATTTCCACTCATTTTTGTTTGTCCATTATGTATAAAGGTGCTAGCTTACCAGGCGACATAAATACTGGAGGTCCTCGTTGGAGAGAGATCTAAATGCTTCAGCCACAGTTTTGTCATCAACTATAGGTTGAAGGACGCGTTCTATTTCCGTGAAGCTCGATTTGATTGTGGGGTTTGCTACAATAAAATGATTTGCTTCATAATAGAGTAGAGTTACCTACATTTTTCAAAATCATTCGCAGTTCAGTAAATTTGTCTCAAGACCAACTCCATACACTCCTTAAATATTTCATTATGTGAGAAATAAAACATACAAAATTGTACTACCACAAATACAGCATGCCATTGGACAATAAGCTTCGAGAAGAATGACGTAACACACACATGTGCTGCACCTTTTAAATTTAGTAATAGATACAGATCCGAAAAATTGAATTAAACTGCATCATAGAAGGACTGTTTATCACCAAACTTTTATTATTACCTTGTCATATTTCAGTTAAAATTAAAATATTAAATATGGTAAAATATACTTACTGCTGGCGGAGAAGTTGTGACACGAGTCGGACACAATCTTGTCCTGAAGGAACCCTTTCGAGTCCTCTCTTGCTTCTATATTACCGTCCGGGTCTATCTCAAGCGGCAAAACCTTGTAGAGAACAGGTCCCTTTATAAATCCTTCAGTCGTTTCACATGTCTCACCAACATATCCAATTTTTGGAATATTGGTTCCCTGAAAATAGCATCGTTGTTTCAAAGAAGGTTTAAACATGGAATAATCCATCCCAACTCCCTTATACAACAATGGAATAACTTATACCTGAAGTTACAAATTAGCGGCGGAATGTAATGGTGATCATAGCGTTAATTGAGATTGTCATGCTGTTAATCCAGCAGACTTATTTCAATTCTTAAATTCAAGCATATGTCAGCATCATCAGCATCGCTTCAAAGCTACACAGCAAAGCGGGAAGGGGGATAATAGAGATACTTTTGGATTTTGAGCATCATCAGCATCGCTTTAAAGTTACACAACAAAGCGGTAAGGTGGAGGATGGAAATCGTTTGGGTTTCAGCATCATCAGCATCGCTTCAAAAATACACAGCAAAGCGGGATCGAGATACATTTGGGTTTCAGCATCATCAGCATCTTTTCAAAAATACACAGCAAAGCGGGAAGTGGGAGAGTGGAGATACATATGAGTTTCAGCATCATCAAGATCCGTTCTGGATAAGGAGGAGTTGATGGACGCATATACCCCTTTGGTCGAAACCACATGGGTTCTATAATCCCATGAACCCCTTCTCAACTAGAAATAACCAATTATGTGTCATACCAATACGTTTCCTTCAGTCCGTCGCTTTTTTACTGCAGTAGGCATTATGTCAGCTTCAGTCTCAGCGATGGCGGCTTCGACAATTCCGCTTATGATACAGGGGATGCCCTTGTTTCTTTTAATCCCGGCAATATAAGGTGACTTCATGTCAAGTTTACTGTGAAAAAATAAATGAATAATCAAACAAGGACTATTTGAAAGAAGAATTCATTCTGTGGTCATTTAGTATCACTCAGGATTTTTGTGTGAAATTATCATGTATTTTAATTGTCGTTCGAATATCAAGTTAAATAATTTAAAATGCAATGCGTATACGACATATTGTCTGTTATGATAGTTCATGAGAACAAAATCTTATCTAAGATACCGACCAAACGAGTAGGGGAGAAATGCCTAAATCAAGCAGAAGATGTTTACTCTTCAGGAACACCTGGTCTTATTGTCTTGTACTTTTACAAGGGTCCCCATGTAAATCTTTCCTTTGATAATATATTGCCCCTACTTCAATCGATTTTGAGTTCGGATTATGGTTTTGTTTACGCTTTCCTACATTTTTTATCATTGTCATAAAAATACTAATTACCGTGACTGTAAAGCTTTGTCTAGGTCACTCCTATTAATCTTGGTGATTTTCAAATCCAAAGCTGGTATCTTTATCTTTTCCTCATTGCTGTGTTGAACGTCCCCTCGCATCAAAGCTGAAATGACACCTCCACAAGTCCATGTCTGTTTGCTCTCCCTAGTTTTAGTGTTTAATGAGTTTTCAAAGGAATCTTCTTTAAAGGTGAACGGAGGACCATCTTGGTTTGTAAGAAATTCTCCCAACTGAAAAAAAAACACTTTCGGGTCGATGTAAGATTATATGATAAGTAGTATATGAATACATGTACCTGATAATTTAAATCATAGTAAGTAATCGTCTTTCAAACAAATTGCTCACCATTTCAGTAACGGGCTGATAAGAATATTTCTCAAATATTGGCAGCATCCTTATCAAGATATGTCGCTGTCGTTTCCATGCAAAACGTCCAAGTTGCACACCTTCCAATGGTATATTACTTTCCCATCCATCTTTCCAGTACCCTTCTTCCTCAAGAATCCTTTCTCCTACTTGAACGCGGCTGACCATCTGCAATATATGTATATCTTCTTACAATTTACGTAAAACTTACCAAACAAGAATCTTGTTTGGCAACTTAAGAATCTTATCCCTCAGGTTGAGATCCCCTTGTCTCATCCCCAAAGGGTGAAAAATAATTCTATTCTCCCACACTTCACAGGTCTATTCCCATTTTTACTAGGGAAAAGATAAACCTGTCTTTTACGGGGTAGGGAAAAGACAGCTCACGCGTGCTTATTTTGACGTTATGATCATTGTGACGTCATCACTTGATGCAGTGTTACCAGAGTAACGTCACCAATTTCGGGACGCATTGCATCCACCATTGATGATGGCGCGGTGCACTGAGTTCACTCTTATGCTTATTTAACGAAGGCAAGTTTAGGAGAAAAACAATCAATCACCTCTGTTTGATGTAAACAGAGAAATCTCAACCCTCGGGATAACATTTATGAATTTTACCCTCGGGTTGAGATTTCTCAGTCTACATCACACAGGGCTGATATATTCTATTAGTCTCTTCCAAGCGTTGATACAAGTTACACGTGCTCTCTCAACAATAGTATGACGTCACATCAACAATAAAATGACGTCATGTCGAAATTGCATCAACGCCAACATGAAGCTAGATTTAGTCTGTAACATCAGCATCAATTTGTTAATATGATACACAATTGGTGATCAGGATGAAAAGGATGATTCACCACCATTCTGGATAAGATTATAAACACTCGACAAAGCCTCATTTTGTCAACTTAATAATCTTTCTTTTCCTCATGTTGTCTCACCCATAAGGGAGTAAAAAAATGCATTAGTCATCTATATGTCGACACCGCTCTAAATATGTGTTATTTATATATAGCAACAGAAATGTTTTGTTATCATCTGGTGTGTAAGAGGCCTGTGAACTATTGCATTAGAGTATTACTACGTCAATGGATTTGTGTACCACGTCAATGGTTTTGTGTTGCACGTCAATGGTTTTGTAAACCAGGTCAATGGTTTGTGTTCCACGTCAATGGTTTTGTGTACCACGTCAATGGTTTTATGTTGGATTGTGTATTGATACATTTATATTTTGATCATCAGTCTGTCATTTTGGTCAATTGGTCACGGGAATGCAAAACCAGATAAGTATATAATCAATATTGTAACAAAGGAATGAAAACAAAATTAACCAGTACTTATTGTAATGGGGGACCATTACAGAAGTCCCCCAAACCCCGCAGTTCTGTTCGCAGTGCTGACATTCATGTAAAAACCAAATTTCATGAAATTCGGATGATATTTCAATTTCGACCAATCATAGGCCAGGAAATGGCGCATATTGTTTTGAATTGCGAAATCGAAGTTACGTAGTTGTTTGTAGAGTCATAACACACCTACATTCCAAATTTAAACGAAATCGGACATCTAATTTTTGACCATTCAGAAGCAAGGAAATGGCAGCCATAAAAATGGATTGCACCTTTGTGTTTCTGATATCAGACAACATCTATATACCAATTTTCATGGACCAATCATAAGCGTCCTAGAATTTCTTCACGAGACATTTCATTTTTTCACCGGAAGTCTCTCACCAATATATATGTGAAGTTTCATTGAAATCCGTCTGATAGTTCCTGAGATCGTTTACGGAAACCAAACGGCGGAAGAAACGGTGGGAGACGTGTGTTTATGTGGAAGACGTGTGTTTGTGTTGGAGACGTGTGTTTATGTTGGAGACGTGTGTTTGTGAGGGAGATGTGTTGGAGACGTATGTCTATGAGGGAGATATGTGGGAGACGTGTGTTTGTGTGGGAGACGTGTGTTTGTGAGGGAGACGTGTGTTTGCGTGGGAGACGTGTGTTTGCGTGGGAGACGTGTGTTTTTGTGTGGAGGAAGTGTGTCTGTGAGGGAGACGTGTGTCTGTGAGGGAGACGTGTTTGTGTGCGAGACGTGTGTTTGTGTGCGAGACGTGTGTTTGTGTGCGAGACGTGTGTTTGTGTGGAAGACGTGTGTTTGTGAGGGAGAGTTGTTTTGTTTGAGAGACGTGTTTTTTGTGAGGGAGACGTGTGTTTGTAAGGGGGACGTGTGTTTGTGAGGGAGACGTGTGTTTGTGTGCAAGACGTGTGTTTTTGAGGAAGACGTGCGTTTGTGTGGGAGACGTGTGTTTGTTAGGGAGACGTGTGTTTGTGAGAGGAATATGTGTTAGACAGCGGGACGGGTGTGTGTATGTTCATGCATGTATATAACTAAGCAGACATGTCTATTGAAATACATAATAGTCTTAATAGACCAGACCATTGAGGTATATAAGATCCGCCATTTCCTCACTCAATTAAGTATCTTTCATTTAAGTACATGCTTTTATAGTAAACTATTTCAATACTTGTACATAATGATTACTACATTTAATTCAATATTTCAAACATTTCAAGTTTACATGTTACATTGTATATTATCAATAAAAAGCTGTACTGTGTTTTTGTCAATTATACCAAAGCATTCAATACTGTTACATTGTACTCATGACAAACTTTGGCTTAAAGTATGGAGCAGTGGAAGTAGGGGTAAGTTGTTGAATTTTATTAAGTCAGTTGATGAAAATGCAAAATCTTGCACAAAATTAAGCAAAATAATGTATGCTATGTTCCATACACATGTCGGACTTTAACAAGGAGGGGCTTTTGATTATCGGCAATGCTGTTTTCATTCTTTGTAAATAATATTGAAAGCGTACTTACAGATGTACTAATTCTATTTGCCAGAGTTATCAATAATAACTATGAAATTTATTTGTTATCGCTGACGATAAGTTTGTTTTTCAGAAGATGTTGAAGATCTTCAAAATATGCTAGATTGTTTGCAAGTTTATACTGAAACTTAAACTATAAATACGAAAAAAAACTATTTTATTAATTCCTTATGCAATAGCATATAGTATTAAAATACACATACATATTAAATCATATAAAATACATAGTAAATCATATTTTTTTATTATATCATTTTGCAAGATGATGCAGACCACAGCCAACATAATATAAATACTATTTATAATACAGCACAATATGCCAATGACTTTATCGTTAGAAAATCCATATACAAGTCAAGAACAAACAAACATCAAAACATAATGATCAGTTTGAAAACTACCTTCATACACAATGTACATACGTTAAGTATCCATGTCGATATTTAGAATATTACATGTTATTTTCAGTAAGGGCGAATATTACCGAATGAACATTGGCAATTTCATGAAAGGAACATTGAGGTCATAGCTCAGTTTGGTTATTCAGGATTAGTATTTAAATATAATAAAAGGTTTACATTGGATCAGGGTACGTAAGCATCTAAAGGAAGGAAAGCTTATAACACATTGTATCTTTTGAAAATTCGAATTGCGGATTACATGCTTAATATTGAAACAAAAATATGACTTTTTGACACGTATGTAACACGTATACTTAATAATGGTGGTGAGGTGTGGGGTTATCATCTACCATCAAAAATCGAAACTGTAAATATTCTTGCTCTGACAGAACTAATAAATGTGAAGAAAAATGTTGATAGTTCTAAGGTGTATTTTGAAACGTGTAGATAGTATTTACATGGAATTATGTAAAGTATAAATGTATCATAAATAGATAATCTTACACTCGTGTCAATGTAATATGAAATTTATTAAACGAGTTCAATAATTTAATATGTCACGAGCCTTTAGGCGAGTGACCTATCAACTTATTTAACGAGTTTAATAAATTCTACATTGACACGAGTGTAAGATTCTCTTTTTATCACATAACTTATATTTATAAGAAAATACACCAAAACTCTCAAAATCATTCTCTATCAGAAATACAGATTTCTTCTTTGATGGTAAGATTATCATTACCGAGACAATCATGTGACGTCATAAAACGTCATTTGCTTATGTCGTCACAATAGTGTAATTTCACGTGTGTAATACCATATTAATGACATGGCCGTATGACATGACTGAATGAGTCAGTTATGTGATAAAAAAAATTGATACAATTCATCTGATCATATCAGCACATTTAAGATATATTTATATTAGACCACGGACTTAGATAGCAATTCCGTGATTAGATAATGAGGTTCACCCCTGATTAAACGCAGGTAGAAACACGGGTAATAACACAGGTAAATACAGATAAAACCAAAATTAATCAGAAACAGACTATAATCCGTCTAGCAACATTTTTGTTTTTAAAATGTGGGGAACGTGGAATACAGCCCTTGATAATTATGACCCATCAAAACAGAATAGAAAGTGGGGGTCCCGGCGTGATGGTATGGTATTTATCATAGTTTACACTACAACAAAAATCAAATTAAATAATATCATTCAGATGTAGGTCGGTGTATGTGATTTGGTACGGGGTCTTCGCTTTTTCACATAATAAAAAAGAGTGGAATAGGTTGGATAAGAAAGATCCTTTTGTAACGTTTTGTTGAAAATTTTGCTGCATTTCTCTGACAAGTTTTATTTGAAAACATACTTTTTGTGCACACGCGAAATTTAGAATATCATAAATAATAAGTACGCCTGAAATAAATTGAAAAAATATGTTTTAAATTTAAAGAAAGATGACATGTGTAGACATACAATATATCACAGCATAAAGATAACAAGGCTGATAACACAGACCAAGCCTAAGCCAGAAGTCAGAACTGATTTTGATCAGTGTAACAGGAAGTGATTTGACCTTTAGACAGCCTAGTCAGCTTTGCTGTTTATTCGTGATATATTCAGAGAATAACAACCGGTTTGCACAAGAAGTATGTGTTAAAATGTTTTTTGTTCAGACAAAACATATAAATATTTCTGCTTCCATACTCCGAGCCTAGAACTTTACATACTCAAAATAAGTAGTTAAATACATCAATGTTTCCCCCAAATACGTACCCTTCCTGCTCATCCAATGTCGCCACCAATTATGATCGGTCTGTCTGCTCTCTTTACACTGTTTACGGAAACCTAGCTGTGGACCGATTCTGCGAATTAGAAATACTTATGTAGGTCAATACCAAATTATGGTTCATCCCATTGAAACGGTTGGCTATCGATACTATTTTTAGAATTTGTTGACGCTCAAATAAAAGATATGGTTTTAGATATGCGTCACCCTACATAGTAAGCCCCATATTGTGTTTCATCGCGGATCTAATCATCTAGAAACTAAACACACTCCAACAAAGGCTGACACACACAATTTCCCCACCCGTAATTATTACATATTTAACAAAACACATTTTAAGTATAAGTATGGTTAGCTTTTCAAATTGTTTATCACGTAATCCATTTGAACGGTTAAACAGAATTTTCACAGTAAGGTCTACCGTCTTTACAAGCTTGGTTAGTTTTCCCATATTGATAAGACTATATTAACGCCTGTATACATCCTTGATATTCAGGGGTAACGCTTACCTAAGCTCTCTACATCCCTAATATATATATATGATGGCAAAACTGAAGGCATACTCAGGTAATAAAAACTTACCAATCGCTAGGCTGATGCATCATCATAAGCATCATTCGTTAATTCCTCTATTTAGTAAAACAGAAATTAAAAACAAAATACACAAAGAAAAGTGCTATATAATAAACACAGGCTTTGACAGTAAATATTCAACGCGTACGCGAAGGCGTCGGTTTTACACCATGTCGTCAGCTGATAGGTATGTATGCGACCCAGCTCTCATGAGCTGAGGTGCTATCATCAGAAACGGTTTCTCTTTCTCTATTTATCAACCCTTCATCTGGCAATTTTTCAATAGATATGAATGCTTCTATATCCCAAATATCCAACACTTCCGTCGTGAACGTGTCTCGTGTGGAGAGTGTGACATCATATTAGGTTACGTCATTGCGAACAAGGTCAGTCCTAGTTTATAACAGTTTTGTTGTGCGTTTTGCGGTGCGTATGTTGCAGTGTTCAAACTCTATAGTTTGACATTTATTAATATCATTATATCTGTTTGAAGTACTTGCGCTGTGTATCATGTTTTGTCTCTACATGTCCCTGTGTCAAATGTCTGTTGTACCCGTGTATATAGTTGTTTTGTGACGTTTAAGAGGTGAGCACAAGGACTGGTTGAGTCTGTCACTTTGACTCTGCATGACCCTATACCCGTGCACGTGGAAAGCCTCGCCTGGGCCCGGCCCAGGTGAGTATGGCCCACAACACGTTTAGACCCCGCACGGTATAGACCCAGTATGTCCGGAATCAGCCTGTGCGCTTTACCGCCACAGTGCAATTTCAAGGTAAGCTAGTTTAATTATAATAAAAGTATTTAACTAATGTATTTAATCTATTTAAACTATTTATTCGAGATTCTTTATACATTTTTGTACATAGTTAATTTAATATAATTACATTTAAACACCTTGCCTATACTGTTATACTGTTAAATATCTAACAGCGGACATACACGTGGTCATGTCAAAGTTAGGGTAAAAGTAATATAAATTGTCATAATGTAAATTGTAATAAGTGTTACCTTAAAATAAAATAGAATTTGATATGTGAATTGTACCTGTATAAATATTTAATATTTCGTGGTTTTAAACATTTTGATTAATGGCATCGTTTAGACCTGTCCGTCCATATATTGTCAGGTAGTGTTCTTTTTATTTCAGGTTGCTGTCTTCTCTGTGTTTATATGTATTTCCAATAAATAATCATTTATATACGACATGTTGGAGTATTTACTAAGAAGAAAAACCCACATAATATAATCGTGTGACACGTAAGTTATCAATTTTGACCCAAATCGAACACATGCAAAGTCTGCTGTGGTACTAGGAGGAGTCCATCTTATATACGGATGTAATTGAGTATCTACCCGTCTGAATCTGATAAAGTTTCATTTTGTCACGACACAGTCTTGTTTCCACACTCCTGATAGCTGATTCAGGTAACTTTAATGTAAGTCTTATTGGAGAGGAAGTCGGTTCAGGATGATCAGAACTATGAGCAAGTTTTATGGTCGCCATTTTTGTTTCTTTGAGAGATGTTTTGTATCTTTGTGTGATATGAAGAAGCCTAACTTATACTGTAAATCACTTATATTTCATGTGGGATTTATTTTCGGGTTAATCCAAATCCCTCCCGAATATTTGTATATATTTTAAATACATGTAGCTTACTGTAAATCGATTATATTTCGCGAATACTTTATTTCACGAATTAACCTCTTCAGGCATATTTGCGAAAGTCACTTAATCACTTATAATTGGTATACAGTAATCTTCCCAGCGGTAACATCATTTTCCTACTGTTTATTGTGTTGTTATAAATATTTGTTGTTGTAAATCCGCCTTGTGATTATAGCACGCATGCACAACCCTAACCTCCGATCTGTTGATTTACACATGAATGTATAGAAATATAAAATGTCAAGTTACAAGAAACAAGATTCAAGCAGATTAATTTACTGTCGTATATGTTAAACAAGGAACAATTGCTCTGAAGAGCTATTTTACGACAAACACAAGTAAAAATACAAATAGATTAAACGAACCAAGCGATATCACAGCATGCAAGTTAATTTCAATAAACATATATGATTATAAGATAGTAATTAAAAGTTATGACATACATATTTGTTGCATAAATAATAAACTACACAAGTAGCACTAAAAACAAATCATGCAAGTTGGTTTCGATAAACATATATGATAATAGAAAAGTAAGCAAAAATTATGACATAATACATTGTCGCATAAATAAATAAAAAAAAACACAAGTAGCACTAAAAAGCAAATCAGCAACAGGAGGAAAACACCAAAAGACAACACTCTGGTATTAACACATAAGGAGCAGGTGCAGATAGGACTGCCCCAGGTGTGCAACAGCCTGGGAAACTCTGGATAAGATTCACAATCCTTGAAATGGTTTGGCAGACTGTTGCACACCCGTATAGACTTGTATATGAAAGCCTTCAAGCCATACCGTGTAGTATTAACCTTTGGCGCCTCGAGAGTGTTCTCGTTCTTGAAATCATAAAAAGAAGTCTTTGGTCTGATTAGGTTACAGATGCATTAAGCAACCATTATATGTACAATTTTAAAAAGCCACATTTCTAATCCTTCCGGTGTGTAGAAAACATAAATTATTTCTGCTTAGAAGATCAGTGAAAGAAGATGTAAAATCATTTTCAAAAAAACGTATGGCTCTTTCCAGAAGTATCTCCATTATTTGGTAGATCGTGAAGAACAAAAATGCCATGCAAGGGGACAGTAGTTAAAATTTGACAGAATAAAAGATTTTTAAAAAAGTTTTCTTTTCAGTAATGGGTACGTGTTCATCAATAACTCTACGTAGCAAGTGTTCACAAGCCCAGTATATACCGTCAATATCATCAAAAACATAAGATATATGAAAAGTAACATGTGATAGCTCAGTATTAGAAACATTCTGGTCAAAACTTTTTAAAACTGCGAATTTAACCTTCTGTTGAGTCTGAGTTTAAAGGAAATATATTGGAAAGATTTGTTTGTCATTATATGATATGGTATATATAATCAACGGAAATGTCTAAAAACAAGTTGTGATAACGAGGAAACAAACATGAAGGTCATTCAGAGTCTTAAGTTCCTACAAATATTCGCAAGGGATTTGGATTAACCTGAAAATAAATCCCACATGAAATATAAATGATTTACAGTATATGTTAAGCTGTAATTACAGGAAAAGAGGATTGCCATATTTTTACAAAAAGGGAAGAGTGTTGTGGATATAGATATAATGCCGGAATCTATGGTCCGGGTGCCGGATCCTTGACATAGTCACTTTTATGTCATTTCCGCCCTAGTAAGTCAAAGGCAAACCATTGGTCTGTGTGTTCGTTTTCCCCGATGCCGACAGTCTGCCGAAGGTTTCAGTCCTGATATAAAAGAGTCAAGTATGGGATACAGACCAAGCAAGGAAACCTTTCCAATATACGAACCCACAACAATACTTTAGCAGTATCTCAAAGGCATCGGGTATAAAAAAAAAGGCAGCAAAGCTGCTGGACACAAACTCTTGGTTATGAAAATGACTTGCAGACAATTAAAAAACACAAGATAACGTAGCGGGCACTTTGATTAAATTGCAATTATTTTTAAAGTCAATTAATAATTCTGCAGTTTAAATTATCCTTTTCACTTAAAAGTTGGATTATTGTCACTGAAGTATCATTTACACACACATATATAGATATTGTCAAAATTACAACGATTTTCACGAATATTTGTTTTGACTATGACTTTTGGATAAATATCAACCGTTCTCTGGCTTAAAGTATCAATCGTAGACCTCATTTATGTAACATTTATTATCTTTGGCTATTGTGCCTAAACGGCGTTGCTGTTTTTGTGTTTTACATGTGTGAAACCACAGACTTAGATAGCACTAATCCAACCGTGGTGAATCATACACTAGAGTATCATAGGACGAAGAATAGCGTGAAGATTTTGCCGTTGCCTGAGCTCGAACCCGCAAAACTTGCTCTTGGACAGCTCTATGCTTTACCACCGAGTTAGAAGGAAAATGAACACCCTTGATCTTAAGTTAATGTACAACTGTTTGCTCTTCGGTTTTTAAATGTGTTGGTACTCGAACACTACAAGACAGGATTTTATTGTCTGTAACGAGGGCCATGAACAAATTTTGTTATGTAGTGTGCTTCCACAGGGGATCGCACCCCCGATCCATAGGTTTCTCGTCATGCGGTAGAAATTCCCTCTAGCTCGAAACTTGAAATGCATCTTAATTAATCATGTGTACAATTTAAATCTGACACATTTGTATCGTATTTATGATGAAAACCATGGCACGTCACGCCAAGTAAAATGCATCGCCATGCCTTCATCAGAAAAGCGCGGGTTTTTTTTGTGACGCAATAGTTTGTATATCTTCAATGCATTTAAGATTTTTTCATCAAACGGAGAATTCATGATATTTCACTAGTATAATGTACTAAATATGAAAACCGTGGATGCAGCTATTAAAGTTTTCTAGACCGTAAGCGGCCTTAATTTCCCAGAAGGCTTTCACGCATGGGGAAGCACTGGAAGAGCACAAACTGTTTAGATATTTTAACCCCGCGGCGCTTCACGCTAGAAATACATGTTGGTAAGAGTTTCGTTCGGAAATTTAATAGCCTTGGAAGGAACTGTAGTTTCTGTCGATATATTTCAGCGGTTATACGAAATAGACCAATCAATCATACTCCCCGCTTTGTATGTTTGATCACATTTTGGAAAGTCTTAGATCTTACCTGATGTGAGATGTTGATACTGAGAAAAAGTCAACTTGCCTAACCGTTGAACTTGTTTGAACAAGATCAAAGTTATTATTTTTTCAATGTCAGATCAGGTGGTATCGCTATTCCGGGGTGTTTGTGATGTCCTTGAGACTTCAACTTTGTGACACCAAGTCTGAAGTGGAAACTATTGACATCAAACCGACAACAAAATACGATTGTAAATGATTTTGAAGTGTTGAAGGCAAATTTCCATCGAGTCGAATGATTGGGGAAAATATCGAGGAGTTGGTGAAAAGAGAACGTGATGACAAGGCTAATAGGGTTATATCATCAGCCAGGGTAGGATTCCCGCAGTGTAAAACATATAGCGGGGCGCCAAAATTTGATCCAGAGAGGGCATTCAGAAGGGCGTCAATGAATACGAGGAAATCCAATGTCGGTAATATTCCTCCGTCTCGCGCCGCATATCAACCCAACGTGAGCGAGTCCCTTGCAAAAGATCGAGCTTTTGAGTCCAGTGTATGTATTCTGAATAATGGTAAGTATATCTCATTTAATTTCATTTATTTGAATTCCGTATGTGTGAGTCCTATAAGCCACACTGCATCGACGACTTTCTGTACGTCTAGAAAGGCGGCGTGTACGTTGCTTTGTCTGCGATGTTCGCATTTAATGTTTCCTGTAGTATAAAAAATGCTTATAGGCATATAACGAAACCATGAAAACCTTGTTGGGAACGATGGAGTGTTTTGTTCGAGCGATAATTCAAGTCGTTTGCGGAGAATACTTTTATGAAATATGTACATAGACGGTAGACGAGAAAGATGTCGATATTTTTCGGGTTTTATATAGGTTTATTGTTTTAAGATATCATAACATTATTGTAAACAAATTCTGTAAAAAAAAAGAAAATCCTATCTCAAGGCTGATGCCTGTTACTTTGAAGAATATATAATTGTTGCCAGTAATTTACATACGATACTTGTTAGGCTGACAGGTCTATAGTTATCGGCATAACGCTTATCTCCTTACTTAAAATTAACAGTTATTTTCCCTGCTTTTCAAGCCGATTGCACAGAGCCCGTGCGCATTGATTGGTTGAAACAGTTTTTGGAGTGGCTTAGTTATTACAGGTTTGAGTTCTTTTCGCAATTTCGGATGAATGTTGTCTGGGCCTTGAGATTTGTTTGAATTCAGATTTTTTATTTATATAGCAATTTCCAACCAAAATTATTTTGAATAGGTATCAAAGGTAGAATGGGTATGTCTCCTTCTGCCTCTCTTGTAAAAACACTACTGAAAAGATCTGCTAATAAGTTTGCCTTTTCACTTTCGCTTTTCGCAATATGAGTTATTTCATCATTTCCCTTCACGTGTAGTTCAGGTATTCCGGTCCTAGTTTTTGCTTTAAAATTTTCTTTCGATTGGATTTTACCTCCTTTGCAATGGTTTGTTCCTGCTGTTTTTTAGCTTTCCGTACCAAGTTCTTCACTTTGTTTCTAGCCTTTACATACTCTGCATATTTGTCGTGATCCTTTGTTTCCAGAAATCTTCTCCAAAATCTATGTTTTTTCTTGACTGACTCCACTGTTTCGAGATTTAATGGAAGTTGACGTTTCTTCTTTCATACATTTAATTTTGAAATGTGGTTGTCTATCGCAGTTGATAATGTACTCGTGAATATGCTGTGGTTATCCTATTCAGTGTTAGACATGCTTCCCAATATATACTCTTCCCGCATCTGTGTATAGTTTCCACTGTTGGAGTTGAGTTTTACGTCCATGGTCACTTTTGGCCAGGGCGCTTTGTGCGTCTAGACTGTCAATTATATTTTCCTAGTTTTTTCGTTACAGTTGTGCAGCTGGCCCACTTTAAATTCTTATAATTGAAATCTCCCATTATAGGCTTGCGTGAGTTTTTGAATTCCCAACTTCAAGTAAAAGTTCATTTAAGCTATCGTCATTTTCTTCAATACTGCTTGGACTTCGATATATACAACCAACCAAAAGTTTAGTTCCTTCGGCCAAGTCGACGCTTACAAAAATATGCTCTTTAAAAGTCGTTGAAATGGATACTTCGGTTGCTTGAAGATTTGAATTGATGTAGAGTGCTATGCCTTGAATTCCGTTTTCTCTACTAAGATGATTTATAAATAAGTTCCACCCTGTACACTACCATACCTCTTACAAAATTGAAGGAACGTCTTCGATCTCTTGTTATGAGAGCTTTCTTTTCCAAGAAAGACAGACGACGATACAAAATATATGGTAGTGAGCTATCTTGGAGCATACTTTGTGAAAAACACGACAAAAACTAAGAGGAAATATACTGAAGAAAATATATTAAGGATGATTGAATTCCTGGTCGACAATATTTTTGTTGAGTTCGGAGGAATCATTTTCCAGCAGACTGTTGGCATTCCCATGGGAACAAACTGTGCCCCACTTTTATCTGACTTGTTTTTGTTTTCATACAAGGCTGAATTTGTGGAATAGATAATCAGGACTGGTAACAAAAACTTTGCCAAATCTTTTAATTTCACTTTCAGATAAATCGACGATGTGTTGTCTCCGAACTCAACAAAAATATTGTCGACCTGGAATGCAATCATCCTTACTATATATTCTTCAGTATATCTCATCTTAGCTTTTTGTCGTGTTTTTCACAAAGTATGTAACTGTTCCAAGATAGTTCACTACCTTATATTTGTATCGTCGTCCGCCTTTTTTTAGAAAAGAAAGCTCTCATAACAAGAGATCGAAGACGAACCCTTCAATTTAGTATGAAGTATGGTAGTGTACACGGTGGAAAAATTAAATGTTTTGATCGACAATTAATTCAAAATCCACATACAATTTATTCTATCTATCGAGTATACAGTGTCACAATAAGACAGAACCCCAGATTTTATGGTACTAAGAATGGAAGTAAGAAGTTTTGATATTGGCTCGGTCGAGCAATTAACAGAGCCGAAGCGTCAACAAATTCATAATCCAAACTCAAAATCGATTAATGTAAAAGTACAAGAGAATAATACCAGGTGTTCCGGTAGAGTAAGCGTCTTCTGCTGCATCGACGATACCCGCCATGTAAATCTTTGTCACATCCAAGTAAACATCAAGTTCTCAAAACGAGAACTGAGTATCATTGTCAATCACAACAAGTAAACACACTAATGAGTATATTTCTCGATGAGACAAAGATGGCGACCATAAAACGCGCCCATAGTTCTGATCAACCTGCATATCTCGAATCTTTGTGTTGTCACAATGTAGTTTGTTTGTCAGCAGTCGACATCAATCCCGAAAATCAAGATAGTTAGAGCAAGCCCTAGAATATCGAATCAACTGCGACATGTAAACACCATAGGTTTGAGAAGCAGGCATGAAAATACAGACATAATACATGTAATAAGATACAAGAGATGTCACGTCTTGGATCCAGTTTGCTTATTTTGTAGAAAATTTGGGGACAGTTATGACTGGCATACGTGTTGTCGTGTTTTTAGATTTGAATGCTGTATGGCTTATCGGGGTCCGTTTATAATCGACAGAACTGCCTGTACTACAAAGTACGATTTGATTAATTCGTGTTAGTTGTGCCCCGTCAATGTGTTTTTTATCATCTAGGACTAGGATTCAAGACTTGGATAGATGAGGCGATGCAGGCTGTACGACTGCCAACTAAAAAGTTAGAGCGAACGGTCTTCAACAAGGATGTGCCGTCTTTCCATTATTGTTCACAATGAAATCAACGGTCATTTTGTGTCGGTAAAAAAGATAACCTTTCACTACCTATATATATGTTTTTCGTTATTTGTTTTCAAGCATTTTTCAAGAACACGTATTTTTTGGTCAACGCATATTTTTAACGTACTAACTAGTTTACCAGAAGGGAGATAACTCCTATAGCCTTGAACACTTCATACTGTAAACCACGGACTCCAAAATACATAGTCACTCAACACATCTAGTGTATTGCAATACGTATTAGGACACGTAATAGATTTCATACATTTCTACATTTTCAAGGATTTTTCATAAATTAAATTTCAATGGAATTCATTTAAACTTCACATACAAGTACATGTACATGTAGCTAATGATCTTTTGCTCATTCCCCCATTTGCATAATTTTTAGTAGCCGATTTTAACGTGATACATTGCATGTTTGTTTTGAAATTTTGCAGTAGGATAACAGTATTTAGTAAAAATAAAGAACGAAATGTTGTCGCACTTTTGGTCAGTATTCTTCTATTTAAGGGAAAAAAAGCACTGGGAAAAACTTCAAAATATCAGATGGAAAGAGCTAACAATTGGTTACTAGTGTATGGAATTTCAAGAATATTCATTGAAAAACGAGTTGAAAATTTGTAACAAAAAAAAAAAAAAACATCAAACATATATAGTATATATATTAGGTGTCACGCGTACTTCCCGCTGTCTTTCCGCAACTTCGTGAATTTCCCGTCGAGTTTGCGCAGTATTCAAACATGGTTTACGCACATGGCACGTACATGGCACAAACATTGATGTGTACCATGTCATTGGGAGAATTTCGAATTTCAGAATTTTCTCTACGACCTGACAGGCACCCCCGCACCCTTCACCCACTCTTCATGCTTGTTCCCTGGTACTTTAATCATAGACACGCCAAAATGCGTACCGTTGCGGGGACGAAAATCGTGCAAGTGTCAGGGTGGCTTTAAAAGAAAGCTTTATTTTACAATACTGTATACATTTGTATAGTATCCATTTGTGGCACGCTGATTCTTTAATACACATGTATATATACATAAATCCTACATTCACAGACGCTTTGGTTTACACAAAATCTTTCATTCTGGCACACTAATCGGATAATTGAAAAAATAAGATTGTTTTAACCCAATTCAGTTTAAACGATTCGCTTTTCATTTCTATAGATTAGTATGTATCCGTCTATATGCTTAAGTTTTAATTGTTCTTCTATGCACGGACAAGTTAATGAAGTAATTGACACATTTTCGTATTTGATTGTTTATGTATCATATCGTTAAATAATTAGTTGTATGGTGATTAAAATTTGTTGAAAATTAAATAGCTACTGAAGTGATGAGTATAGATTATAGAAGTGATGATCTCTATGATAATGAGATTAATAACAGGTCGTACCTAGTAAGTCTTCAGTAAACACGCGGGTAGTTTAACGTGTAGGTGTTTATAATGGATCAGTACTTGTCGGCTTGTAAAACGGAATGAGATTAAATATTTAACACTTCCCTATATCAAGTCTGTCGACCTACACTACTTATCCTCTGTTTAACCTGTGTGTACCATGACACGATGATTGCATTAAAGCTCCATGTCTCTCTTTATCAGACTTGTAAATTGAATTCGTCTTCGTTTATCTATTTTAATACCATTTCTTACTTCCGGCGTAAGTCAATGACGTTCTGAAGCAGATAAATGTTTAGTTATTTAACTGATTAAAGTCACTATAACTGAAATTTTGACCGTTTCCGACAAAAATGTCGCACTCAATATTCATATAGCTGCGACAGAATTCGACTGAATTTAAACATGTTCAGGATAAAGAATCTGTATAAAAACACAGGGCATGATTGTAACCAGTTTTTAAGTCATCTGACCCGAAGGTATTTCAACTCATGTTAGCGTGGGGGTATTATTTTGGAGGAAACTAAGTACCAGGATTTATTCCAAGTGGTCCGTAGATGACTTCATATCTTAACACGTCCGATAAGGAATCGAACCCTGATCGCCTCGGTGAAAGGCTAGTGACCTAACATAGGATCACGGTAACGCTGTGTAAAAACTACCGTGGATAGTTATGTTTGTATCGGATTAATAATTACTAAGTTATAAATCTTGTGTATAATGTCTACAATATCCTGTAGTTCTATAAATCATACGTTTTAGTATTTGAATAACTATTGTGAATATCATGTATATTTTACAATTTTTAGTCTATCGGGTAAAAAAATAAAGCTTGTTTACAATGAACACGTTGCTTTAAAAAAATGTCTGCGACAAAATGTGAACAGCCATATTGACACAAATAACACATACTTAATGCGAGTTCATCAATATTTTAAAATATGGCTCCTAGCTACCTACACTCTATGTGTATACTGTATGTATGCCGTTAGTACATTATAAGTTAGTGAACAACTAGCTGACACAGCGAAGCTTAAGCCGATTTAACGATTGGTGGATTTATCGGTGTAAACCATTGGATAAAGCAAAAGAAATTACCATTGTTTACAATACATTTTAATCTTCCGTTGTTAATGTGTTGTATGTGATTCTGAAGAATTATTTTCCAATCAGTGTTTCACATCGTAATACTGGTTTTCAAAGAGATTTTTTAATTCAATTTCCATTAGCTATACCAGGAATGGAGGTAGGCTTCTGACATTTTTGTGTAAAATGTGTAAATCGGTACAAGAAATTTTGTGATACATGCGTGCTAAATTTATTGGCATTATTTAGTTTCCTGTGAAAAGACAGCAGATATTAACATCCACGATTAATCTGTGTATACTTCAGGTGAAATGGGACCACGTCGTGACGTAAACAGCTGGTTCCCAAAGTGACACCCTATTGGTGAGATCCTAGAAAGTGGTGATAAGCACCCCGACCAACACAAGGTAAGAATTTCTAGTCGGTACAACTTACAAACAATCTTGATATGAAATTTTAAAAATGAACTTAGCAAAAAGTGTATGAATTTCAGTTGCATATTTACTATAACTCTTATTTATATTAATATTTCATATCTAAACTGTTTCAATATACTTCAGCTACCACGCCGTTTATAGAAGATTGAACTAAACCCCCAAAAGTGTCAAATTACTCTAAACACCTTAGTTTAGGTCCAAAACTTAATGTAACAAATATTCAGATCCCTGTGATCAGCAGGCGTCAGATAAGGATTGGGATATACATACTACACACGTCCTTGTCAGTGCTAGACCGATAGTCTTGAATAATTTTGTAGCGTATTACCACGCCTCTGTGATGATTTATAGACCGTGTCGTTACCATTGTGGTTCATGGTTCAGATACGCTCACTGAACACGGAATAGGTTATCAGTCTGATATTCCCCACTAGCAACGATCAGTGGCAGCTTCAGGATACAGCACTCAGATGACTGGTCCCTTACCAATATAAAAGGTACATATTGTAACAGCGTGTTCAGTGGCGTAGCTAGGACTGTTTTGAAGAGTACGCAGATATATGGTGCCGAAGACAGTACCCGAAGTGCTGGGAGGGAGGGGGTACGGGAGGGGTTACGTCCACCTCCCGGAAGGGAGGTCTGGGGGTGTCTCCCCGCCCCTCCCCCCAAAAAAATTATTTCTCAAAGGTCGTTGGAGCATGTTAACGTGCTCTAGTGCAAATGTTCATGTAAAAACACACCCATTTTCTTGTACAATAGTCTCATTTTCATTACAAATGCATTTTAAATGTTTTTTTAAAGGAAAAGTATGTGTACGCACCTGCGTACCCGCGTAAAAGAAGCTACGACCCTGGTGTTGTTGCCGATATTGATGACATGATTGCGTAGATTTCAAGAAAATTCTTTTACGAATGTATAGGTCCATGTAGTAATAACAAATCTGCTATTAAGAAACTCTTTTATTTTGTTTGTTATTAATATCTTACTTAAACATATTTTTTATTTCCATCCATCATTAAAAAGGGTTTATTTAGATGGGTACTCGTAGTTATTGCACATTCATTTCCCCAGGAAATCGTGTTTTGTCGAGAAACCACGGAATGGAAATATTTTATTTTGCAGAATATAAATCAAAAGGCAGGGAGTAAAAATCGAATGAAATAACAACCCCGCGTTGTAATAAAAACGCCAAGTTTGTGGTGTTTTTAACAACCGGAATCGGAATAATTGATTAATTAGAGATTGGTGTTTGCTGTAAAGTGGCGAATTACAGGAAAGACCGTAATCGTCTACATGTAGTTCCACTGAATACATTATAAACGTACGGGGTTTGTTACATGATATAATCAGCCCAGGTCGACACTTTGATCAGCCAGGCTTAACTTAATCAATAACCGCCATAAGCTTTAAGGCATTAACAGAACATGTAGCTTTTTGCCCTTTTCACAATGAGAAATATATAACGGTTTTGTCGGTGGAATATCGAATACTGTCAACTTATAACCAATAGATGTGTTGTAATTGTAGAATTACCACCCATTCATGCTAGCGCCACTTTCCTGTTGAGTGTGACGTCATAATATGGCGTTAAGAATCCTACTTGTCGCTCCTTTTCTTTCGCATACGTAACAGAATGTGAATAAGGACCTGCATTTTAATCAGAATAAAGATTATGCTTAACAACTTATTATTGGTGCAGTAACATTTTTATTATTTTAATTGTTTTTGAAATGTTATCAACAGAAAACTCAAGGATGTCTTTTGTTTAATGCCTTATGTATTTCGTTCTCACGTATTCCAAATTACGCCGCTATATATTATACTACACTGTTTGCGACACCCACACAGAGCAATTAATTTCGGTGGTTCTGCTGAAGAGTATTAATGAGAATATTTCTTGCCGCAAATGTGGCAATTGCTATTCGTACCATTGTGTCAACTTTGCTAATTGAATCAGAGAGCATGTTGTACTTCTACCGTTTTCTTCCATATCATGGCGAGGGTTCTTGTTAATTCAACATTTGTTTCTACATTTCCAGTGACATATTTCTTAATTTGTTTCACATTATTCCGGTGTACCAATACGTAACAGTTCCTGAAGTTGGTTTGATACAGGTATATACTTAAGAGTTTCCGGTCTATGTCGGTTTTAAGATTGCCCGGTTCTTACGATGAAAATGTCCCCGCAGCAATTAATATTATGTTTTGACAACATGTGTTGCTTGTATCATAGTTTCAGATATGCTATTTACATGATTTTCGAATTCATCACCCAAATGTTGAAATCTTCGAAAACCCACATAACACTGTACTTACGTTTGCGAAACAAACCTTATTACAATGTCATTTGGGTTTCCGACGATAACACCTTGATATTGTTCTTAACACCCGTCAGATCTTCAAGATTTCAAAATTGTCCGATGGTACACTGTATGTGTTGTGGAGAGAGGGAGTGTAACAGAATGACAGATAATAAATTTGTCCATCTATGCGCGTCTGCTTGATCTATAGATACCAACATTATCTTCAACTTTGACCCGGAATTGTCCTCGTCACAACACCTTCATTTCGATCACTTAGAATCTGGCAACGCGAATTGATGGCGAAGTGTATTTTCAGTGGCCTAGCAATCATATATGCTTTTATGCTCAAGCATACATTTTGTGTACACTTTAATTCCACCAACATATTGTTCTCCGTCTTTTACTGGTTTTGATTTTACCTTGTGTAACCTTAACCACTAATAATATGTAGTACTATATATATCTGAAGGCATGTTAAAACTGACGGACAATCGTTGTCACTTTTTATTAATTTCAAAGCCAGCGAAACAAGGTGGAATCACTCTCGCATGTTAGTTGGTGAAGTTTATTAACACACGAAAGCTCATGTTCGATCACTTAAAACCTGTGATACTTTGAGGGGTGAGGTTTCTCACACAAGGTTGGTTCGCCCCTGTAGCCCCTTCCTCATCAATAGCGTACACTTTCAAAAAATTTGCTACGCCACTGATTTTATTTCGTAGACACCACTATAAGCAACAATTCTTTAAAAAAATCGCTTTATTGCTTTTAACGAGACAGTAAATATCATTCTATATTACTATCAATACGCTAGATTCAGTTGGCTTTCAAACCAGGAATGAATTCATTGACCAACCAATGGCGTAGCTAGGGGTGATTTGAAGTGTACGTAGATGTGGTGCCGAAGACAGCTTCCGAAGCGCTAGGAGGGGATGGGTATGGGAGGAGGATACGTCCACCTCTCGGAAAGGGGGTCTAGGGGTGTCTCCAAAGGAAAAATTGATTTCCTTAAGGTCTTTGGAACATGTTTTACGTGTTCTAGTACCAAAATTTTAGGTATAATGAATTAAAGATTAAACACGCTCATGTTCTTGTACAATAGTCTCATTTATTTTATTACAAATGTATTTTAAATGTTTTTTTTATGAAAAATATGTGAACGCACCTGCGTACCCGCGTATAGGAAGCTACGTCCCTGCCAACATGGTAACGTATACTCCTATCCCGCGACCTAGTGAGGAGGGAAAGTGATCCAAGAATTTAAAGACCCGGTTATTCAAAACGCTATTAGCCTAATCAGCGATTAGAGCTAATTTCATTATTGTTGTAACCTTAAAACGCGTGACACAGTCAATGTAACGTTTCAAGGATTAAGGTGCATTCTGTACTCTCGTGACGTAACCCATTGACCAAATATGTCTTCAAATAGGTCTTATCACGTGACCTATCTGTAATACAGATAACCTTCCGAGTGTTCACTCTGTCACGAAGCTCGTAATAAAAAAAAATCTTTATCATTATAATTATTCTAAAAGGTATAATTGGTGCGCCAATTGTGTAATAAAATACCGTAGAACACGCCACTTATAATTATCGTGTACTATATTGCCTAGGTAGGAATGCTGATTTAATTATATAGGGTTATCTCACTTAGGTAAGGTCTGCCTTACATTCAACGAGTTTAAAAAATATTCAATTATGAACCTTAATGAGGAATTTACAATGGTGTATAATACTTGTACTGTGCATGTGTACCAATAACCTAAACGCTTATAATTATATACAGAAATTCTGCCATGAATGCTTAAGATTCCAGAATATGCATTTCGTGAAGTTCAACTGATAAATTAGTTAAATACCTCTTAGATATTTAAAGTTTTTCACTTATATAGAAATAATCTAAAAGTAGTATAATAAAGAGATTTATTTACTTATCAAATTAATAATTAACTCACTCTTTTCCAATTTTCCAATGTTTGACAGTGCACAACCGTGTTAAGTTGATTATATAGAGATTACACTTCGAATTGTTGTTGGAAACGTGTTTCTACCACAATACCCTGTATTATTCCACTTTCAAACCATTGTATAAACGTTCTGAGTGTGCGATAGATGTATGTTATATACCACTGATGGTATATGACCTTCCGGATTTTGTTTGGTTGAGATGTTGAACTTTGACCGAAAATCACGTGGTTCAATGCCACGTGCGGATTGGCAACGTCGTCATCGATCGTTGACGTCGTCACAACGGTGTGTTCTCCGAACGCCAACACTTTTTTTTAACAATAGGTAGGTGTTGTTTTTGAGAACAATGGGAAGTCAATTATATACTGTTTCATATAAACTGCCCTTTTCATTTTACCTGTGCACTCACCTTGCATGAGAATTAACTGTGGACAGTCAGTGCTACAAATGCATTAAATTTTACATTTTTTTTTCCAAAATACAAGGATACAGATATAAAGATGAAAAAAAGAAAATTATCAAATGAGTAATCAGCACATAATTGTATATAAAATACAATTCAGTGATAACCATATATTGAAGAAATAAATAGAAATATAGAAAATTATTCAATAAAGTAATTAGTCTTAAATTGTTCGAAATCTGTTTTAGATATCTAGGAATTCTGTTGATATATAAAAGAAAATTCTTGACAACACAAGAGAAAATAGCTGAACAAGTTTGAAACGCTTTATTTGGAATTATGAATGTTTTTAAAAGTAAATATTTCAATTTCGAAACCCAACTTAGTTTTTTTTACACTTTTGTAAGCAGCATTTTAAATTATAGATCTGAAGTGCGGTGGTTTCATTAAGCGCATATTATTGAAAAAAAACTGCATCTGAATTTTTGTAAGATAATTTAGGGGTTAAGAAAAGTACGCAAAATATCATGATCAATCATGAATTAGGAAGATTTCATTTATTATTATTCGAAAGTTTATAAGTTTCAAATATTTGCTTAAAGTTAAAAACTCCGACAATTGCATGTTACAATGAAATGGTTGAAAAGGGCACTGAGTGGACAGATAGTATAAGAAACAATCTGTTAAGAATAGGTTTGGGATATGTGTAGCAAATAAAAAATACACAGAATGAAGGTAAAGCATTAATCACTATTTAATATAGAATGACAGATATTTTTCAACAACAATGTATTGACTATATAAATGTGTCATCAAAATGCATGTCCACTTCGAAAATTCATTATTGGTAATTTTGTCTTTAAACCGTATTTAACAAAACCTATTTGTTTAAAGAAATAGCAAAAATCAGATTGTCGTCTCATAAACTGAACATTGAAATGGGACAATTTAATGTAATAGGCCTAGATCAAATTAATAGGATTTGTACGTATTTTGAAAGTGGATTGTACCGTTTTGTAATAAAACGCAGTCATTATGAAAACCGTTTCATCAAACTGTATTACCATAGAGAACCTAATACGGAAAAAAATGTACAAATTTTTAAAACCAGAATCTTTTCGAATTCAGGTAAATTTATTGTCCTCTGTAACAAAAGACAATTGAACACATTTTAATTTAGTGAAATACCTCTCTACACTATCGCTATGGTTGTGTCTTGTGGTCTGTGCATGTGTGTCCGAACTATATTTGGTTGTACATGTATCTATTTGTATTTTGCATTGTATATATGCACTTGTATGTATATATCTTGTACTGATAACCGTAAGGTTTAAGGTGATACATGAATTGCATGGTTAATGAGCTTACTTAATGAAAACAATACCTTTGATTAAATAAACCTCACTTTCTATGGGTATTGAATTATTGAGTAAGTTGGAACTTAATAAATCATACATATCCAAGCAAAAATGTACAAATTGAAATTAAGTAATTAAATTTTGATATTAATTGGCATCAAGACCTTATAAAAATCAATCATCAAAACCTATTAAATCATTCACCTATTATATACAAAAATATTTTACAACAGTATCTTTTAAAAGTAGGAATTAGTCATAAAATAATTCAATGGTGAAATAGAAAGTTTTATTTTTTTTCTAAAAAGTTATTAAGCTTTGAATTTTAATTAATAATCACAAATCTTATAATAGTTACATTATTTATTACTTACACAGTTTAATATTCCTGATTAAAAAAAGTATCATGAAGATGATTTCATGATATTTTTTTTTTGTAATACATGTGCCTGAGTACCAAGAGGTACCTTTTACAGGTAAATTTACCTGTTGGAACTGAGACTACTTTAAGGAAAAAGACTATAACCCCTATCACAACAAACTACCCTAAAGGCAAATTAAAAATGTTGGCGTTCAGAGATACACCCGTCACAACTTGGCGGGAATATATAGAGGATGATATTTTCGCGCAAATAGTCCCCGGTTCAATGTAGAAAAACAACGCTGCCACTGAGACTTACATGTACTATTATTGTGGTAGAAACAGGTCACACGACTCGTGGTTATTGGATATGGAATTTATTTCACTTGAGTTAATTATTTTCTAAAAGTTAAAAAACACTCGCTTTACCTGTATTTCTACCACGGTATAATTATTTTCGTATATTGTCTATTAAATTAGTTAGGTTTACGTATTCAACTCGCTGATGGACCGTCGAAACAGCTGGACACCCCATATACATTGTAAACGCACTGTGTTATATACTTATTTAGATTGTGTTAATGAGCCGTCTGGTTATTTGTTAAATGTTAGCATTTACAAACCATATACGACGCATGTTGAGAAATATAGAGATTGCCTTAAGCAGTAAATGTCTCAATTATCACTTTGAGGGCGTGACATTTAATTGATATGATATAAAGCAGAAGACGCTTACTCTTTCGGAACACCTGTTCTTATTATCATATACTTTTTTCAGTTGTCTCCGTGTACATATTTCCTTTGTCCATATTTTGCCATAATTTAATCGATTTTGAGTTTATGGTGTTATTAACGCTTCGGTAGATTCTTATTATTTTTTCTGTACAGGCCAGGAGTACATACCGTTTGCGTCTGAGATGTAGCAGCGAACGTGAACGGGTCTGTAATAAAAAGAAACAGTAATATACACTTACATGATTTGAGTAACTATACGCCCAGAAAATATTTCTGCAAAAGAAGTTAAATTAAAACGCTCCGGCGATGACCGAGTGGTAATGGCCTGCGCCACAGGGTCGCGAGTTCGAGGCCTGCGTGGGGGCAGTTGTCAAATAATCAGGGCTCTTCGGGTTTTCTTCTACCAACATACAACCAAAACATACTTGATATGTATAAAATGATCTTCTTTCGACCAACATAAGTCAGGTTATTTGAAATGGACACTTGGATATTTTGTTACCGTACAGCCATTACATTTTTCAGTCAACAAGCGGAGTCGCTCAACAAATGTAATCTATTTTGCTCAAAAGCTCGGCCACGTGCCGTCGTATGTGGTATCCTAACCCCCGACCTCGTAGTCAATAAGACGGCGCGCTACCCACTACGCCTAGGTGTGTGCTCGGGCTTTATCAATCAATGACAACACAAGTAGTCCATGTATGTTTCTGAAATCATTTCAAACACGCCAACATTTATCATTAAGATTGCCTATCAAAGATTGTGCAGATATACGAAATATTTCTGTTTCGTATACCTGTACTGTGTACTTTTAAATTAATATATACTTTGTATACTAACATGTGGCATGTAATAGTTAATGTATGTGGTTACGTAATGCCATATTGAGTCTACGTACCCTTTTTATTGAATGCATATATCTCTATAGAATTGGACTTAATGTAAAATAACTTAAATGAATATTAGTATCACAATTCATTAAGATTTATCACAAGAAGATGCTTATTTCTTAACAAATATGCCAAGAAATAAATCTGTCGACAAAAATTACAGAACAAATATTGACAAATGATTTGGTTTTTACCTCGAAGAAAGGATTTAATTTCAAAGCACATTTACATATTCGATTCCCTGGGTTCTTTACAAAGCCTCCTAATACATTGATATCACCGGATTTCGTTGTATACTCCACATGTATACAGACGTTTTAAGTTATTAAGTGGACTGTTGATCTGGGGGATTTTTAATAAAGTTTATATTTATTTAGTCATTGAGTTGACAAAATGAGCACTTTCGCCACCTACTTCAAGTAATCCGAAGTCTGGGTTTTCAATTGCTCTGCGGTTTTACTCCACAAAAGAGACTTGTGTGGTCGGGTGTTATGGCTATCTGTCTGTCAATTTAAACACTTACATGTCATAAAACTGCATTGTGTCCACTTCAGCATTTTAGTCTTTGCTATTGAAATCAATTTTAAACAGTGAAATCTATTTCATCAACATGACAGATTTTATATTTTTTTATTCTCACACAACTTTTCCCCCGCCACGACTTATGAGAGAGTTGATTAATATTTTCATCACTCAGACGTAATTTCATTGGTCGTGTTTTCTTTACTTTTGACGTCACCTAACAATGCTTTACGGCGTCATCCTGTATTATGACGTCATGATTCCCGAAAAGTTTTCTAGACCAAAAATGAATGTTATTAGACAAAAAGAAAATAAACTCTTCAAAACTCGTGATGGTAGGTTTACACCAATTTCCAAAATCGAGATTGGGGGGGGGGGGGGGGGGGGGGGGCTTATGGTCACATATAAAGCGTAGCGGAAATTGATCTGTCCAATAATCTGTCATCTTAGCTTTCATTTATATGAGTCTATAGTTTCACCCCTGAAATCTTTTACTGAACTATTCCAAACTTTAAAGTGAATGAGCTAAAATGTGTCCAGGGTTGAATGTATTAAAGTACAGTTGATTAAACGTTTCAAGTTGATTGTTTTTCTCGGATATTTTACTTAAAGGTGACGGAGTACATAACTTACTTAAACGGGCATCCCGGGGAAGTCTACAATGAAGTTCTTGAATGTACATGCCGTCTACACTACCAGATACATTTTCCTGTTATTTCAATATTCAAAGCGCACTCAAAATGTGTTTATTAGCCACTTGCAAAATTGCATTCCTCGGGAAAGCCCGATAAAAATAGCGCTGATCACGCGTCAATCACGTGACTATTTTGTCGCAAGTCGACGAGGGGCCCATAGGGAGGGGATACGTAACGTACAGGTCCGATGATGAACCAGACACAAAGTCCGTGTATAAATTTATTGAATCACATTCACATTAATAATCAGACGTTAATTACACACGATATGCATATGAATAAATTTATGTCGACATCTCTGCATCATTTATCGACATCAGTACCTGACTGAAACCGATGCAAATCACAGGGACCTGAGAATTTGTTACAGCTAGTTTTGGACCTAAAATAGGATGTTTAGAGTAATTTTACACATTTGGGGGGTTAAGATCAATTTTCGATAAAAATGCCCCCTCAATGGTCATAAAAGCTACACTGCACTCTTACATTGTACGTTTAACAGTGTCATGTGGGTTTCCGACGATGACAACCATAGGGCAAACCTTAATTTCTGTAAAAAGTTATCTTCACGAATCCTCATTTAGAACCATTTCACAAAAGGTGTGCATGCATTGAAAAGTAAAAAAATAAAATGAAATGATTCCGATTTTTTTTTATACAACTCGATGTCTTGAAGATTTTTTTTCAGACTATCTATATAACCATCTAAAATCTATCCAAATTTCAGCGTCAACATACTTTAACACTTACAATTATATATGTATCACGGAAGTCCCTGCACTCATATGACGCACCACGCACTAAACATGTAGAATACATGTATAATATATATCTCAAATTTGGAACTTGTCGAGAAGATAATTGTCCAATACTTAATCCATTTATAAATGTTATGATTCTTTACTTTTTTATGTAAATTTAAAGGTTCGTTAACATTTTCAACACAACTGCAGACATGGGACATTTATATATATATGATTTTTTTTATGAATTAATGACTTCACTTATATAATGCATATATTTTGGTTCATATCAAATTTAATACCGGGGTCCAAACCCGATAATATTTGTACAATCCGTATTTTATAGATTGGGTATGACAAGATTTTTTTTATCCGCACATGATGACATAAATTTATTCATTTTGTCCAAATTGAATCTGTATACAATAAACTCAATCACCCGGGATACCGGCGTATTACAACGTAACCCCACCCCATACGGTTTTCCTTGTATGTGAAAAGGTCTTTCTCTTCAGCAATATAATTCAATAATGCCGTTTTACTGGAATATTATAAAGGGAATATTACAATACACGCTTTCAAGTTTTACACACGCATTTCATGTAACAGAGAAATGAAAGAGTTATCCCTTGGGAGGCCCCAAAACCAAATAAAAACTGTGTCACCGGCTATCCAGAAGAAAACTGTAACAATGCAAACAATTGGGCTGTTAGTCTCTCCCTTGAATACTTCACATCCCTCATTATGCTTCCGTAATATAATCCTTACGTTAAAATTTGACCATTCGGCCACTTTTCGCTTGGTAGTTACATGTAGGTCACGCGGATCGCCATTTTTTGTTTACCGATGTAGCTTGTTATGCGCATGCGTTATCATATGTGATGCAAAAAAATTTACATGTCCAAATCGTTGATCAACGAATAGTGATTCCCTTTTTTAATTATTAATTAACATTTTTGAGAACATATTTCAGAGTAAATCACCCATTGATTTTCCACAAGAGTATACATTTAATTCATATATAAAATAATTCTAAATAAGCATAAAAAAATATATAGTTTTACCGTGATGCCTCTTTAAGTACTTAAGTACCCAGAACACATCTGATATCCATTTTACATGCTGCGGTATATTAACATGTATGCTTTTCACATGTATCTTTGAACTTTAAATTAAACAAATCATCCATTCCCCGTAATGTATTCGTGATTGCCCCTATCGGTATAAAATGATATCGCGATAGTTTAATTCTTAAAGATTGCCAGTGAATGTGAGAAGTGGTATATATAAACGAACATATTTCATTAAACACATTTAATGTACAATCATATTGAATACCACGCTTTTATACCCATCAATTCACCGGGCACTTTAACTGAACAACACACACTCTAACTGTACAGGTGGCCAGCGTTACGACAGTGCATGTGTCGTTTCCTTAGTAGATAATGTCGATTTTATTTTATAACTGTTATATTTGTTTATAATTTCAGGTAGACGCTATCGTAAACATCCCCGAACAATCACCGTTTGTTTAAAGTGTGAAAAGGCGAGATTTCACGCGGAGGGAGACGGGGAGCCTAACAACGGCCTTTGAGATATGCATTTACTGCAGTGATTGACATGCAATCTAGAAATCTCGAAGTTCGTCCCTGTTTACCTTCACCGTAAGAGGAGATCCAATTTTAATCTTATCAAGAATTTTTATATACTGAGATTTAGAAGTCAGAAACTTGTGTTATAGACATTGTGTAATTTACTGTAAGGTTACACAGCTATTCACAGCATTGTCAGCTTCACCGCTACAAAAACTAAATTTTAGAAATTTGATTTTTTTTTCAAATTGAAAGGTTATATTAAAACCGAATGAAACTCAAAACCGTAATTTTAAACCAAGAATTTCAGTAAGTATGATATTAGAATGTTACCTATGTCGTACATTAGTGGATAGTTATCTGTAATGCTTTCTCGTGTATAGGTACACAATGCTATCAATGAGTTGTACACTTTTATAATATTTAATAATAACGTATGTATAGAAAGGTTATACCCACACGCACATACATGTAGATATATTATACCTACCCACATTTCACAGTCCGACAGATTTATGATTGGAAATCCGGACCTGTGGCCAAATGCCAACTAAACAAATTGTAAATAAATCGCCGTGTTTAGAAAAATGGATCAAGCTTTAATCAATTATAAGAAAGCTAGTCATTGTAAACTGTCGAATCCCCGAGCTGACGGACCGACGCATGCGCGGTCTGTCGATTTTGCACTCAGTAGAGTTAAAGGACATCGGACGAAACGTACATGTATTAGAGGGGCCCTGGATAGTTTGGTAGAATGTCCCATCTGTAACACCCATATCCTCATGACAGAGTCGGCCACAAACATGGACCTGGACAGGACTAACAGGAATTACAAGTCAATTAAAGGCGATACAGTGTATGTGCCCAAACTTCTCCTATCGGCGGAAAATGGACTCCGAAATTTATGCGACACTTGCAGTAATGATGAACAGGAAGTCACGTGCGTCGAATGTGATCAAAATCTCTGTTTCGATTGCACGAGAGTTCATTTGAAATCAAATGCAACGAGAAGACATCATGTGACAGGTCTGTCCGAATCGACAGTTTCACCTAGGCGTGAAAATGGAGAAACGTCATCCTTCACGAAAGATTTGCTTACGTCATTGAATGGTCTGACGTCATCAACGTCGGCCCTTACTTCGGTGCTTGCATCAGAGAGACCAAAGACAGCAAACCCAGTGACGTCACAATTGCGTTATAGTGATCTGTATCAAAGAGGAAACTCGCCCAGACCGACAGAGAAAAGGAAGCGATTTGAGTTTAGACAGCTCAATCCAAAGGGATGGGGGACTGATTTCAGTCTTGTTACGACGTTTGATGTCGGAAGTTATGTACTGAGCATGTGCGCGGCGTCACGCGACCAAGTATGGATATCGGAGGCTATGTCTTCTGCAATACATCTATATAATATCGAGGGCCAGAGATTGAGGAGTATCAATGTACACAGTGAGGTCAGGGATTTGGCAGTAAACAAAGCTTCGGAAGAAATTTACGTCACTTGTTTCGCTAATAAAACCATCAAAGTCATAAGCCCCGACAAGAAGATTTCAAATTTTCTCACTCTTCCTCTTCACCCGGCAGGAATTGCCATAAACAGTTATGGGGATGTCGTAATATGTGGCGTGGAGGACTTCCGGCGGCGCTACCGACCAGAGCAAAGAAATCGTTTATTAATTTACTCGAGGGAAGGGAAACGGAAACGGGAAATCGAACACAGTCAAATGGGCGAACGTCTGTTCAAATATCCGGAATATATTGATATCAATATCAACGGAGACATGTGTGTCTCTGACATTGAAAGCGAGAGTCTCGTGATTTTACGAGAGGACGGGAGACTGAAAAATGTCTACAAGGGGCCTCCGAAAGGGACGCTGGACAATTCTTTTGACCCTCGTGACGTGAAGTGCGACAAAGAAGGAAATATTGTGGTGTGTGACATCAACAATAACGCGCTCCACCTACTGGACATCAGTGGCGAGTTCACCAGGATCCTGCTGTACGAAGAGGACGGAATTTACTGGCCAGACATTATCGCCATTGACCACCGCAACCATATATGGGTACGGGAGCTATGGCAACAGTCAATTAAAGTCTTCCAGGCTCTTGGAACGTACTGATTTATGTATATGTGCAATCATATCTAAGGGAGTTAACTCACATGTGAAATGTTTAAGGTAATGTATAGCATTAAGTCATTTGTTAGTTCGCGAGATTCACAGGGGAACGGTGTTGCTATGTCATTTTATTATTCCATTGAAAAAACGGGTCATACATTTAAGGATCTGCTCCTGTGAGTTTTCAATGACGTTCAAGTCTCGTTTTGATCTCGGATAATTGAGTTTTGAACTATATAACAAAGTATCAAGAATATAATAAAAAGCAAATAAATATTTTTGTAAATTTTGCAGATATTTATATATAACTAATGAAAAATTCGGAAGGTATTGAATGGAATGGTCGTGCAATTGGCAAAAACATCAAAACTCACTTAAAATCACGTATTATGCCAATGTGGTATCTTTGATAGATCATAGCACAATAATAAGCACACCGACATATATTTACCTTTGCATTTTCTGCTATAGCATCTACTCCTTAAACATAAAAAAAATCCTGAGATAATACTTTAGTCATGAGACAACTTTAACTTCACAAGATAAGATCCTTAACATGAATACCTGTTATAATTAGACATCAGTTACGTCTTATGGCAATAATCTCAAGTCATGCTACTCACCTATTCGAATGCTATGGTTTAACCAGAGATCCACTGCTCTATTCATGATTTTTCGTTGGGTTTATAAACTATCACCTACATGTTCCTTGTCATTTGGTCTCCTGCTTGTGCACGAGTCAGTTTTTAATGTTATTGAGCCATTTGAAGTATTTTTGTTTTAACACGTTCATGTCGCATCGGGCAATTGATTTAAAATGTTGTATTTATTTCCAATTTAACAAAATATGTGGGGGAAATGTCACTGTCGGTTTATCGTACCATCTACCTGATATCTTTTAATTTTGTACTCTATTTTGTAAGTGCCTTATTAGGACCGTGTGATCGACTGCGCGTTATTTGAGGTGTCACAACTCGTCCTGAATGTAAAGGAATATATCGCAATACAGAAAGAAACGTTTTGACTAAGAATCCCGATGTCTTGTCCTGGGGAAAAGTGCTTAAATTGACAGAGCGCAATCAAACTGAATGAGATATACTATAATATACAATAACAGATTCAAGAATTTCGTAAAGTGATTTCCACCGCAAGTATTGGCCGTCATATGGTTATTGGCATATCTGTTAGAATATACTTATAAAAAATACGTAATAAAGTTGAAAAAAATTGTGATCAGTTAATAATTCACCTCTATATCTTCAATATTTCAAAATTATGGAGGAATCAAACAATGACCGTCAGCGAATAGTTTTTGTTCCGAAGCGTGAACGACGCCATATTTAAACAAATATTAATCCACCGAGCCTTTTTTCACTGCATATACGCTAATTTCTTCGCAGTCAGAGTTTACTAAGCTTAAGAAGTGAGAGGGGTAAATATAAAAGTATACCTATGCATAACGATACGTAGGCCTACTGATTATTGCAATACACCAGTTTCCAATAAACTAACATCCTACTCAAGTATTAGAACAAATCTACATTCTTCAATTCTTAGTGAAATGTTCACTGAATTCCGTCTGTCCTGTTACATCTGGTAACAGAACTATGTTGACCCGCTTACGTAATTTCAGATATGATTAAAGAAACTGCGTTGTCAGATGTAATTTGAGCTAATTTTTTTCTAATTTCATTTTAAGTCACTGATAAGATTGGATGTTATCTCCTTGGTTTAACCGTACATGTATCGTGCTAGCTGTATATAGCCAATCGCCCTCCCAGGTGTTGATTTTCACTTAAAAGTTCTACACATTAAAGGCCCAATAGAAGTAACATTCGGCAAAATTTGAAGCGAAAATCAAGCCTAACAACTTATTATATTTATAGATTTAGTTAAGGTTAACTGATATCAGCAATATTCAAGGTGAATTCTTACGCGGTTATCGGTACAGAAGCAGTTGAAACACGGTATTTGTAAACACGCGTCCATTTTGAAATGTCTTCTACCTTCGGCTTGTTGTTGAAGTGGGCCCCACCTGTATTATTTTCAGGTCTTTGGATTTTTCTGTCAAGAGTTTCTTGTTAGTTACCGCTCAGGTTTACTTCGTTTTAGGCTTATTATTGCATGTTTATCAACTGGATTTTTTTTCATAATTTTTCAGAATCCCGAAAAAAATCCTAAAGTTACGTATATTGGGCCTTTAACCCAACGACCCCTATGTAACTGTAGTAGACTCTTTCATGCATAGATTTGGTTGAATCTATTGTACTACATAGTGATGAAAGGGATAAACTGATTAGGCGTATTTAACGCTAATAATTACTAGGTCTGTCCCAGTATACTAGAAAGTCGGCATATCGCAATACACGAGAATAAAATATTGTACAGCAAAACAGAAAAGCGATATCGCGATTTTTTCCCATAGTTACAATTTTGTCTCTGCAGAGTGTTTTAAATTAGGAAATCACAACAAATCCTAACTGATATGCCAATAACTTTAAATGGTGTTATTACTAGTGGTGGGAATTGATTGAAATTTCCCAATCAATGATTGTTACTGTCAGAAAAATTATAAATATGTGTAATCTATATGATGCAAGATACGGCCTGGTAAAATTCGGCTAACAAATTCACTTAAATTGAACCTCATTGCGACAATATATCGTTATATGTATCTCAATGTATTATTTCTGTATCGTAATATTTCGCAATACGTTCTAGGTGTTTCGTGGCGTCCCAACTAAAAACATATTCAGATCTGAATATGCAATTGTATATGCGATTTAATTTGACAAATATCATCATTGAACGGTGAATTATTTTGGAATTACTTTTTCTGCAAAATTATTTCATTTCATCAATGTAAATTTATATTTTGTCACAAGAAAGCACTGAGACATTTATTGAATCCTCCGTGACAAGATTTTTATGTACTGTATTTCAATTAGTAGTTAGTATCAGTGAATCAACTTTACAAAGAAATCCGTGATTGGGGCTTTCTGTTTTGCTGCCAAATATAGGTAATTTCTCGGTTCTCCTGACTTTTCAGTGAATATTTGTAAGAATATTAAAAAATGATAATAGATTGATGACTCGGTTATCATTTTGAGGATTGATGTTTACTTGGATGTGACTAAGATTTACATGGCGGGTGTCGTCTCTTATTATTTGTTTTATTGTAAAATTTGGCTGTACAAGTAAAGCCCGTTACAGTTTCTTGGGTCCACTGCACTATTGTGTTTTCCTGTAAATTGAAACCCCCTCAAGGTGTTGCTTGGGTACAACTGCTGCAAAGTCTATCGCAGGTTCTCTATCTGGTCAGGTAGGCTAGCTCCGTAAGGTAGAGACATGGTCCGGGGTTCGAATCCCTATAACGCCTGACTAATTACTGTAGCTGTCAGAGGACTGGCGTTTATTTATTTATTTATTTATTCATTTAGTTGTATCTTTGTCACTTTTCATACGAGTCCTACAAGCTGTGATTTTGTTCCATTAAAGGATCTCTATATAAACCAGACATCTTATTGTTCGAATAAGACTGTGCTTAATAAGTTACTGAATCATGAACGTATATTATAAACTGTCATGTCTGCAATGATGGATTACAACGTGTTTTAAAATTAGTTCACTTGTGTGTAGTGTATAAGAAATCTGAAGCATGAGTATGCGTCATTCTGGTATTTTTTTATTTTTTTTTTCGTTATCTCTTTAGAACGCATGTCTTCACCCATTGTCGCCAAGGTAATATGATATTGCTGGCAATTCCATGTGCACTTTCATGATTACACAATAGTTGGAATCGTGCCCGCTCAGGTAATACAGTGCGGTACGTTAGCACGCTGTACTGACGTGGTATGGCTACCGTGCGTTGGTCGAGCCATTAAACACTTCATTAACAACTGCCTCAGAGGCTTCAAAGGTCACTACCTGAGCTAGATATACTTATGATAAGTTTCAGCAGGCATTTAAGAAAATATCTGTTTTTTATTTACGTTCTTGGCCAATCTGATAAAAAAATGTACAAATTAAAGTTTTTTATTCAATTATTATTTATAAAATGTCAAATGCGGTAAACACTTTCGATGTTTTTTTTTAAAGTTTTGTTAAAGAAGTGTTCAGAAAACAGATATATTATGAAATAATGCTTCGGAATGGCTAACAGGGGAAGTCGAAGGTTAAACAATTGTTGTCATATTGGCTTAATGTTCCAGAAATCGATTATTATCAAGCTCTTAATTATCGAAATATGATTACCGTACGTTTCTTGTTTTGTCTTACCTTTTTTTTATTTTTCGTTTATTCTTCATTGAATTCCTTTTTTAATCAAAATCACTTTTAAGAAACCTTTTGTCTGGTGGATTTTCAGTAATGTTATACATGTACAAAGAAATAAATATTGACCTCAGTAATTGCCTCGGTCAGTATTGTTTTATATGGTTAATATCCAAACAAATTCACGAAGTAAGTCCAAAACTGTTAAATATTGAGTGATTGTCTCAATTCGTGTTGTGTGTAACCATTACACAATAGTCTCTGTCATAGATGGCTTAAATGCGTCCACATTGCCTGACACCTGCTGTTTATGTTAATATCAGTGTTATTTTGTGATTGCTACATTTGTTATGCCTTAATTTATTTGATCAATTAATTACCTGGGCCCAGTTGTTCAAAAGGTGATTAGCTTAATCACTATTTAACGACATTTTTTCAAACTAAAATAATTCTGTCAATATTCAAGATACAGTCCCCACAGTTGGCATGTAGATTGACATTACTAGAAAGATGATATCTGCAAAATTGTAACTCAATCTATGGTTTCATTTTAAAGTTATAGGAGAATTAAAATTTGCGCTAATCACTGAATAAGCTAATCATCTTTTGAACAACTCGACCCAGAGTGATGTTTGTTACTTATTAAAAATAAGGCCATCCTGATATCTAATGTGTTATACCAATATTAGTTTGTTTGTTGTTTTATGTGGGAGAGCTGATTAAAATGTTTGTACAATGTATGTTAATCTTTGTTTTTTTGTTGAATTCATGTCTGAATTGTCGACATCTGATCTAAAAGTAAGTACATGAACACGTACGTTTTATTAAACTAACGATGTTTAATTCAAATATTTCTAACAAGTATAGTTTGCCTAGCTTTCTCTTAATTGACTATGCAAAATAAATCGACTTTCTATGTTTCCGAGTGTTCTTCGAAAATTTGAAATTGATTAATGCGAAGACTTGTGTAAAAATAAATAAGAGAATACCGAAGCGTTAACAAAATCATAATCCAAACTCAAAATCGATTAAACCAGGGGCATAATATGAACAAAGGAAAGATTCACATGGAGACTCTTGCAAAAGTACAAGAGAATAAGACCAGGTGTTCCGGAAGAGTAAGCGTCTTCTGCTTTATCGACGACACCCGCCATGTAAATCTTTGTCGCATTAAAGTAAACATCAAGTTCTGAAAATGAGAACCGAGTATCATTGTCAATCACAACAAGTAAACACACTAATGAGCATACTCAAAAACGTCCTCAAAAAAATCCCTGTGCCGTAAGTTTGTTCGTCAGCTGTCGACATCTATCACGAAAATCGCGAAATTCAGAGCAAGCCCTAGAATAACGAATCAATTGCGACATGTAAACACCATAGGATGGAGAAGCAGGGATGTTACTTTCAAGAAAGGGAAAGTTCACCATCGGAAAATCGAAATCGTCACGTTAATCATACAGCTTAGTAGTAAGTTGCCCGTGTTGGTCACAGTTTAAGTAAAGATCGAGGTAAGAAGCTGAAGTAGGAGAGTCTGTTGTGTCTTCAATCTCAAGTTCAGCAGGGTATATACGATCGACTAGGTCAGCAAACTTCTTGTTGTTTATAGACAACACGTCGTCGATATACCTGAAAGTGAAATTGAAAGATTTGGCAAGGTTTTGGTTTTTTGAAATTCACATGCCAATTGATGGATGGAGTCTCTCGATACTTAGGACATTTCCTATACTCATATACTGTATAAACCAAAAATATCATCATGGTTTGCCCTTCCGGTTTGATTTGACTGTATCGGGGATCGGTAAATGAAAAATATCCATTTGCCAAAGTATTTGTACTGGTACACATGTGTTTAGTCTATATGATGCTCACTTATAGGAACTAAAAACTCAAAAATATCATTATTTAATATACATTAAGCTATATATAACTATTGCTTGTATATTTGTAGCATATATTTCATATCATATGTAATCAAAAAGATTTTTGAATGTTGATACATTGTACCATCTTACACAATTTTATGAATTACATGATTGATATTATCCTTAGTATCAATGTGAATACATTTATGTCTATATATTCATATTTCTACGAAAGTCATACATAAGGACAGAAGGAAAATGTGTTGAATAACCTCATTGATCTTTAGTTCCTATAAGTGAGTATCATATGTACTAAACACACGTGTACCAATACAAATACTTTGGCTAAAGGATATTTTTCACTTACGGATCCGCGATACATGAACAGTAATGAAAGTGAGAGTGCTGTATACATGTAAACACTAACAAAGGTTTTTAACACTACGTTATATTTACCATTTAAACTTAGAAATGGCGAGAACTTTTATGTCGTATAAGACTGGTTAGTTTACAGGTAAAATCGAGGAAACATTTCCCACGCAGTTTGTATACAGGGTCAAGATCCGAGAGGCAATGACAGGATATCAATAGAAATGGACACCAAAGTAAACGGAACACCCCATGAACATCAATCCATGAAACCGTTCTCATTCTCCGGCATGGTTTTGATGCCGAGCGTAGAATCTGATTTTGAGCGGGAGAATAGTTTCATGAATCAGGCTCAGGTGCATGTACATATGTACCTAAGATGGTACCAGAGTCTCAAACAACTCGAGCAATGCAATTTATTGCTCCCTGCTTGACGCTCAGCAATATATGAGGAAGAGATAACTGGTTCACCCGTTGTCATTATAAAGCCAGCTCATTTTGTGAGCTGGGCGGGTGTTCTGCTGGGTGGGAGGCTTCAGCAGAATACTTCAGTGTGGTAGCACTTTAAATCGGCAATGGATCCAGATTATCACAATGAGTCTTAAAAGAACATACTGCAGCCTCTCAAATATATACACACACAACACATGCCATTCACATCGCATACATTAGAAGGCCGTTCTTAAATGTCCTTAGCTGTTCACAGGACGTAGATTCAATAAAAAAACGTTTCACAGCAAAACCCGTCAAATGGTACAAAGAAGTTTAATATCCAAACCTTAAATTCTCTTGTTTGGCTCTGGAACTCTACCACATATCAAGTGGAACGACACCTTCTGTATATACAAAATACAGAAATCGCCAAAAGATACTACTTTGGATAAAATCCCCCTAATAGTGCGAAAGAGAAAGATTTAAAAGTCTCAAAGCTCAAATCCGCTCTGCACTAAGAGAGGTTATAGCCTCCTTTTTTATAATAATAAAAAAAAAACAATGATCCTCTTTGCACTTGGATGTTCCTTACCAATATGATGAACTAGCCAATAACACAGAATAAGATGGATTTACATGAGTTAATCCTCAAACCTGTATTTGACCATGTAACTCTGTAATGAGAAGGGTGATACCTTCCGTTCATAAAAAAACTAGTCCCTTTTGACCAATGAGGTTCCAGGCCGATACAGGAAGGGACAATGTCATCCATCCTTGTGCACCGAAAGGGACCAAGCAAACCGTTTTACACAAAAGGATACTTGTATGAGAGACTTTTGTGTTTTATCTCTAAATACTCTCCCGGCTGACCACGTGAAAATAAAAAAAAAAAGCATCAAGAGTACAAATCAGCGTCACAAAATGTGTGTAGTCATTAACAGTTTTCAGATGTCGTTATTTGTGCCGATTGTTCGGGAAATTGCGAAGTTAAGAAGAACAATATCCTTCAATAAATCTTTGTCGCAACACATATTTACAATATTTTAATGCTGTACAAGTATACATTTTTCGAACAAATCGCAATCATTCAGGTTCGCGCGACTGACACCACAGTCGTGATGAGTTAAATCCCGTCCCAGTCTTTTCAGGGCGTATTCTTTAACACGGTTCTTGTCTGCCTTACCGTTACTAAGTCTTGGAAACGCATCGAACCTCAGAAAGTAGGAAGGTGTACTGCCCAACACATTATCTCCGAGAACGGCCCGACATTTTTGGTCAAGTTCACCTTCTGATATATTCATATCATCCTCCAGTATGTAACAGGCGCACACTTCCTCCACAAGCCGGATGTCCGGTACTGATACCACTAAGACATCCCTGATATCTGAGAATTTGGACATCGCTGATTCTACTTCGTTTTTCAAAACTTTCAATTCTCCTCTCTGTATGACGTCACTGACTCTCCCTTTCACAAACAGTTTGTCTTCGGTGGTTATACGCCCGATGTCTCCGGTTCGAAACCGGCCTCCGTCAGCAAACGAGGCTTCATTCAGCGCAGAAGCGTTCCGGTAGCACTTAAATATCCACGGAGATCTCACAAGGATTTCCCCCAATTGTCCACGTGTCTGTGTTTCATCATCGTTCCCGACAACTTTGACCTCACATCCCGGAAACAACGATCCTACGTATCCTTCCTCCATTTCTGTTGTAAGTTCAATAGAACTTATTCCTCCAACTTCAGTCGATCCGTACTCCATGAAAAACCGCTCTGTACATTTACCACATATTTCTGTGAGGTGACTGCCGATGTGCTGGCCACCTGTAGCAACAGCGTAGAGAAGATAGCCGTATTTTGAGACGTTGTCAAGATTTGCAATGAGATCGAGCAATGCATAAGGGAGGAAGAAGGCGTGTGTGCATTCCTCGGCCATGATGATATCCCATATAACCATGATGTCTTGTTTCCTGCTTATCGCGGTATCAATAAACACTCGTTTATTGCCATGCATGATACTGAATATTGGAGTACCTCCTGACCAGGAAAACGGTCGGTCGTTGTAGCATGTACCGTACGGCATATCTCCTCCTGTTCCGGCAAAAGAGGTATAAGACGCCTTCAATATTGACAAATGAGTCATCTCGACCATCTTTGGAACACCAGTTGATCCAGAAGTCGTAAAAATGAAGGCGGTACTCTCTGGTTGTAGTCTTGGCAGCGAAACGGCCTCCTCTTCTTCTGTCAGTATAACGTCACTCATCGAAGGGAAGGAAGACAAGACTGAATTTTGTAGCAACAAAAATATCGTTGTATCTTTCGGCATTTTATCACTGGTGAAATACGCTTCCATATCTGACATGTATTTTTCGTCCAATCCAGGATCCAGCAACGCAGCCTTGCTTTGTGTTGCGTTCAGTAACTTAACCGTCTCGGCGAACGATTCTGATGTCTTGTAGACCATGAGAGCAACAGCTCCTGTTAGTAATATAGCGAACTTCCCTATTATCCACTCGATCGAGTTGGGACCAATGATAGCCACACAGTCCCCGGGTACTATACCTCTGGCGGTAAGATATTTAGCGATGTATGTAGCCTTGTTCAGCAGTTCAAAATACGTCAGTGATCTCCTACCGCCCCCCAAAAATCTCTGAACGCATATTTCCTTATCTGGTGTCTCGTTTGTCTTTTCTTGCAACATGTCTGGTATTGACATGTACCGGATGTGGGCGGTGTTTGGACAGGAAAGGTAGCTTAGGTCCGCCATTGTAAAGCGACGTCTTCGTTCGCTTCTCACTGGAATAAAAAATGTCACTGAGTAACTGAAAAGTTCTTTTTATTAGACCGTTCGATGCATGGATAGGTTTTATACTAAAGTATAACCTTGGTGATAAATCTGAGTTCGAGAAACACGGGATAAGCAAGCAATCTCAGTCGGAATAATCCGAGGTTTATACATAAAGATGTGTAAGAACCTGGTGCATTGTCATCAACCTATACGGAAAACACTGGATACTGGAGTATCATTGACTATTATCACAATTTAAACAGACAACTTAATTGTAAATGCATCCTGTTCACATACGAAAACCAATGGTTTTGTGATGCTGTTAAACATCGCCTTTTGTTTTTTTCATGAATGAGTTTAACTTAATTAAATGATCATTAATTTACCTTTAGGTCTATGGTTTTTCAACAGCCTTCCCTTGAACTACTTCTATTCAAATCTACTAAGATAAAATAGTATAGTTTAAACTAAGTATATTGTCTACCTACCTATTGGCGGCCACGTCTACATCAGCCGCTACAGAGTAAGGATTCATCCCAATCGTGCAGCCGACAGAATAGTTATGTTCATTATGTACTTTTTTATAACTGTTCACACATTTCAAAGATCAAAGGGGATTGCACTTTGGGTAAGTTAAGTCAAACTGAGGTATCTACATATAAATATCGTTGGTATTCTTGTGCTTGATTACGATAGTAAAATACTATGCTTGTCAATAATTGACAGAATAAGCATCCACTATCAACCGAATCATGCGCTTTAAAGGCCCAATTTACGTAACCTCCGGAAATTTTTCGGGATTCTGAAAAATTAAGAAAAAAACCCAGTTGATAACCATGCAAAAATAAGTCTAAAAAGTAGTAAACCTGAGCGGTAACTAATAAGAAGCACTTGACAGAAAAATCCAAAGAATTGAAAATAATTCAGGTGTGGCCCACAAGCCAAAGTTAGAGGACAGTTCAAAATGGACCAGTGTTTGCAAATACCGAGTTTCAACTACTGTTGTACCGGTAACCGCGGAAGAATTCATATTGAATATTGCTGGTATCAGTTAATTTTAACTAAATCTATATATTTATATATAAGTTATAAGGCTTGATTTTCGCTTCAATTTTTGCCGACAGTTACATATATTGGGCCTTTAAGTCAGGAAAACACGTCATGTAAAGACAGTTTTAATATCAGTATAGTGTGGAAAATAGTTATCGTAACATTATAGCCAACTCTTAATGCCAACAAACAAGTGTTGACAAAAGCTATCGTAACATTATAACTAATTCTGAATGCCGACAAACAAGTGTTGAAAATAGTTATCGTAACATTATAACTAACTCTGAACGCTAAAAAAACAAGCGTGGAAAATAGTTATCGTAACATTATACTAACTCTGAATGCCAACAAACAAGTGTGGAAAATAGTTATCGTAACATTATACTAACTCTGAATGCAAACAAACAAGTTTTGAAAATAGTTATCGTAATGTTATAGCTAATTCTGAATGCCGACAAACAAGTCTTGAAAATAGTTATCGTAACATTATGACTAATTCTGAATGCCAACAAATAAGTGTGAAAAATAGTAATAAAAATGTTATAACAAACTCTGAATGCCAACAAACAAGTGTTGAAAATAGTAATCGTAACATTATAACTAATTCTGAACGCCAAAAAACAAGTGTGGAAAATAGTTATCGTAACATTATAACTAACTCTGAACGCCAACAAACAAGTGTGGAAAATAGTTATTGTAACATTATAACAAACTCTGAACGCCAAAAACACAGCTATCGTAAAAATAACGGCTAACGCCAAGCTACTCACAACAAACTCACTTACTGGCATGTCTCCCTCTGCTAATCAAGTCAACACCTTGAAGCTTTCTTGCTCAATAACGTCCTTAAATTTCCGTTTCACTTGGGTACCGTCACATATATGTACTTATTAATGTATCAACTTACATCAATAACTGTATGAACCTTAAAACTGTTAACCGCTACAACAAATCAGCGATTCAGTGGCTACCTATAAAAGAAACAAACCGTTGTACATACAAAAGTCTGGATATAAAACAAAGTAATTACATAATAAACTGATAGCACTGCAAACCAAGAAAGCCATCTAAATAAAAAATATAGTAAAACCTTATCATGTATCAGCAGTGGATCAACATGAATCAGCTGGCATAAATGACAGAGCTCCAATGTCCAAGCTGAAATTAAATTAAGCTCCGGAGAGCCTTAATATCATTACAAAAGTAAAATTAATGGATTCAGGAAAAATCAGAAATTAAATCCTGGGCATGTATGATATCATGGTGTCCTCCAACCAACGCCATCACATCTCGCGAAGAGTGTATTGTTACTTTACCTTTAATACAAGGTTTCACTAAATAGAGTTACAACCATAACATTTCATATCCACATGAATATTACATAACATTTAAAACTGACAACTAGAGTAAGATATTCTGAATACATATTTACACAAAGATCTCATCCCTGGGTCCCTCTCTAGCCATCTGTGACATTACCCAGTCTCCATATCTATCTGAGGGTTTACAGATTCTTTCCGAACAGATGTTCTGACCCAAATTCTCAGACATCTCTCCGATTCCAGGCTCGGAGCTAGAATCCTCCCTATGGGTTAATGGAGACACAATTCTAGGTATATCAACAACTCGGGATACTGACCCTCAGCTCCTGGTACTTTCCCTTGTACAAGAGGGGAAATGAGATATGGGAGATAATACCTGTCTTAGTCTCTGTGGAATCACGTATCGCCCAGTGCCCTCTGAGCTACTCGAATCTGAATCCGAGTCAGTAGTTGTACCTGGCTCAGACATTTTTTTCAGACCAAGTTACTGGAGCAGTGGGAGCTTTGCAACTCACCTTATCCACTTCATCAGTAGGGAGTGCAGTGAATGGCAACAACATGTTCCGGTGAAAAGTACGGAGTGGGCCAGTTCCCTTCTCACAACGCACCCTATTGACAGGAATCTGATCACCCTATATGTAACATGCTCCCATCTGTCTGCTAATTTATGTTTCCATTGGAAACCTACTATTCTAACAGAACACATACCTCTACTGTACACTCTCTAACCTTGGTATCATACCTAGCCTTGTTTTTGTCAGCCTTTCTACTGGCTTCCTTAGCTGCGTACCTCAGACGACTCATTCTTAGACACTTCTCCCCCGGAAAAAGGTCGCTACTATACAATGTACTCAGTCTAGCTTGAGCAGGATCTTTCCTCTACTCCAATGCCCAATTAATCCTACCTACCTACCTCTGTGCCTGAACCTTCATCCTCTCCGGCTGAAGGAGGGGCAGTTTCATCTGACCCAGAGGCAACTAATAGTACTGAAGCTGACAAATTTCCTTTACTTCACCCGAGAACAACTGTGGTTGACGAGAAAGACTCGTCCCGCCCTATATGATATTGTAAAATCATACACTGCCAGTGCAGCTACCCAACGATGGCTCGTGGTATCCAATTTCGCCGTAGTAAGGACGTAAGTTAGAGGGTTATTAACAATGATAACCTCGAATGACGTACCATAGAGATAGTCATGAAGCTTATCAGTGGCCGCCCATTTGAGAGCCAAGAATTCCAACTTGTGAGCAGGATAATTCTTCTCGCTAGGTCTAAGCCCACGGCTAGCGTACGCTATGACAACTTTTTGACCCACTAGCATCTGTATGCACTACGAATGGTTGGAATAATTAGCATCGCCTAGCACTTGTGGACTAACCATTTTCTCTTTAATGGTGTCAAATGTATTTTGCTGTTCCTCTTCCCAGGTCCATTTTGCTGGAATTGTGACCTTTTTGTGAAGGTTTTCCTTGGCCTTCCTTGTAGTGCCATGACCTTTCAACAAAGAGTTGAGAGGTTGAGCTATCTTAGAGTAGTCTAATATCCAACGAACCCCAGGAGGAACTGTCGAATTTCCTTGATATTTTTTAGTTCTGGCCAATTCTGGACTACATTAGTTTTGTTTGGATCTGTGCTGATACCCTGATCTGACACTATGTGTCCGAAGTAAGCTACTGAGGTCTTGAACAACTCACACTAATACGGTTTTAACTTAAGGTTATGCTCCTCTTGTTTAACAAACACCGACTGCGACCTTCTCAGGTGTTCATTAAAGGTCTCAGAAAAGATGAGTATGTCATCGATAAATACGAGACATTCACGGAGATTTAAATCACCCATACTTTTTCTCCATTAACCTCTGAAACGAAGCAGGAGCATTAGTGAGCCCGAATCCCATTCTATTACATTCATAGAACCCAAGATTACCCACGGAGAGGCTCCCTTATGCTTGTCTTCCTCCTCCATCTCTACCTGTCATTATCCTGACCTCAGGTCTAACTTGTATCAACTACATCATCGAACCTAGGAAGCATGTAAGCATACTTGTTGGTTCGAGAATTCAACATCCGGTAGTCGATGCAAAACCTGAGAGAACCATCTTTTTTCTTCACCAACACCATGTTTGAAGAGAAAGGACTTTTTGATTCCCGAATGAAACCAACATCTAGCATGTCCTTAACATGTTGACGTACTTCTTCAAACAAAGCGGGTTGAACTCTCCTGTATGGTTGCGTAAAAGGTTTGTCATTTAGTAACTCGATCCTGTGTCTGGTCAAGTTTGTACTACAATAGTCACTTGGGTTCTCAGAGAACACGTGACTCCAGTTACTGAGTGTTTGACTTATCTCAGCTTATTGATCTGTACTTAAATTATCCTTGTCAATGATAACACCTAACTCCTCAGGTTGTGATTGAGGAACCATACTATGTATATCTGATGCTAGGCTATCCTAGCATCAGCCGTCACGATCACTAAGGTCGGAGACAGAATCCTTGTTGTGTGTCCCAAAATCGCGTACTGTGACCTATGGAAACATGATTCATGAACCATACTATGTACATCTGATGCTAGGTTATCCACAATCTGTACTCCCTGAACTTGATATAACTCTGATTTAGGTCTTAGTAATATAGCCTTGGCAGTAATGTTACAGATCTTTACATGAAGTCTCACAACACTAGAGTTCTGATTTACTTTTATCACCCTCGGACAAACAGTATAGTTACTATCGTCCCTAGTCAAGTTCTCTGTAAAAACCTGGTGTCGGTTAAATTAAACCTCCATTATCTTTTAATTGAGCTTTTAATGTAGATTAAATCTTAATCCACAATTAGTTAATCGTGGATTTAAATTGTGTTGTTCAAAAGGTTCATTAAAGGTCAATAAGTTAATGGAGCTTTAATGAAGGTTTAATCGGGAATCCTCAATTAAACCTCATTCAAATAAGTGGATTCCCAGGAATTCCCAATTTAGATGGCGTCAAAACGTCCGAGGGCAGAAACTCGGCAGCGATGAATTTGAGCTCTTCACATTTCTGAGCAGCACACGGACATCATAATTAAAAGATAATTAGGCTTACTTCAAATGCGACAAATGAGGACAGGAAGAGAGTCTGGAATATGATAGCTACAGAAATTAATGCAAAAAAGTCAAACAGAAGTAGTTTAGAAGTTATGTAAGGTATGAAATACTACTGCCGAATACATTCAAAATATTTTTTTACACACAGAACAATATTAGTGGGCCGCCGTCCTGATTAAAGAACTGAATAAACCATCGTAGCAGTGGAAGGGACATAACCCCTGCTGAAACGTTTTCATGATAAAGTAAATGGCGCTCCACAACACGGTCGGTAGATTGGTTTTTTTAAATGATTGTATGCTATACTACCGTATTAATTATTAAATGAATATAATAGAAAGAATAATTCAACAAGGCCAAGAACAGAACAATATTAAGACATTCATAAACGCCACAAAAGCTGCATTCGTCCTCTATATTGGGTCGTTATGTTATTTAGTAACACCTTGGGGTATTACGCTCTACGTCATCAGAGTTGCGTTTTACAAAATTATGGGATGTAGGTGCAATGGTCAATAAACAGACAATAAATTATCTTAAACATACGCGAGTTGTAAGTAGATTTTTTTTCCATTGTCGAATGTAGGCGGGAAGGGTATTCGATATAAACATAGCACATGCGTTATGTTCATATCGAACCCCCCTCCCCCGCCACCCCGTACTTTTGTAACGTGTCCCTGTGGTCGAAGTGAACTCGCAGTTAATGGTTCCCTTCAAATCCAAGAATATCAAAAAACAGGTTCATCCCCATCATGAAGTAAAACTTTGCAGTTTTGACTATTTTATCTAGGTTTAATGGAGCCCTTAACCTTCATTAAAAATCGGGGAGCTTATCAAGCTTTAATCCTTCTTTAACATTAATGAACGTTTGTGCAACGTAACATTTTCTGGAAATGATGTCATAAAGTTAATGTTGGTTTAATGGAGCTTTAATCCTCCATTAACTTTTAATCAATCTTTGAACAATCGGCCCAGGTCCATTTTGGAATCGAATCCCCTGACTAAGCCATCTACAACAATAGACTCAAAAGGCTGCACCTTAATGGTCTTCCTAATCATCGATTTAACCAAAAAGTGATTACAGTAAATACTGTACATGGCTATCCGCCATTCTGCAGGAATAGTGTCAAAACAAACTTCTTCACTGCCTTATAATATTGGTTCCCGCTATAACAGGACAGCTTCCATTGTGTGTAGTATTTGGAACCACCAATAGCGAAATAGGCATATCTAGATTACTACAGAAAGGTAGAGATTAACAACATTATATATATATAACCAAGATAGTTCAATTTTGATCCATTTGCAACGGAAACTTCCAACCCCATCGACAATAGTAGTAACCATAGATCCACTATCTATGAGTGCCCACATTTTTGCTTGTTTAGATAGATTGGATTAGATAGACTCTCATTAGAGCCACCCATTAATCTATCAATCAGATTATCATGGCCTTCTGTATTAGCATCACAGGTCACAACCCGGCCAGCCATCAGCAGGGACCTCTACTCTTTTGGGTTGTTCTTACCCTGATTCTTACCTTGGCCTTTCTTTTGACTCTGACCTTGACCTTGGTTTTGATTTTGACTTTGATTTTAACCTTGACCTTTGGACTTGTTACCGTAGTAACCTTTGTTCTTGTTACCCTGTCCCTTCTGACTGTAACCACTAGAATTCTTTCCTAAAGCTTCAAGCTTTTCGAGCACCAATTCGATTTTGGTGTTCATATCCCTCTCAAGTTCACAAAATCTGTCCTCTAGGGATCTACCACCTACTTCTGGCAATGACTAAGTCTGTATTGAATGTTGTCGGGCCTTTACCCCCTTAGAGTTAGCACTAGATGTAGATGTACTGTCCTTTGAAACAAAAGTATTTGGTAAATTAATCTCCTTATCTACCCTTCTAATTTCTCTAAAGAGTTGGTCAAAATCCCTTATAGTGTCATATTAGTGCCTCGTTTTACTCTTTAATCTATCAGATGACAGAGAGGTCCAAAATTTATGACGCAATAGTTCACTTTTTGAAAATGGTGCAATATAACCATGTTCAACTGCTGCTTGTAACATGGACTCAAGCCGACAGCCAAAATCTGTAACTGTAAGAGAAAAGTTGGGAAAGAGAGTAGAAGGGATAAAGTATGTAGGAGGAGGCAAGGGGAATGGGTTAAGAGGGTGGATATAGGAGTCGTCTGGCCTACCAACCTACATAGGGGCGCTATAATTTTGACCCCTTTGCGTAAAGTTGTCATACCTAAAAATTGATAGGGGAAGTTTGCCGGTCATATCAAGATGACTTAGCGCGAATGGAAGATGACCGAGAGTGAGACGAGTCTGTTCCAAGAAAAGAAAACCCCGAAAAAAACTGTCGATCTGCGCCGACATGGCCGCCCAGGGTTTCCGATCGAATTTGGTATTATCTATGATTTTGGATGTCTGCCAAAATAGCTAATTAAGGTCTATTTCTATGAATTCAAAAATTAGAAATGTATAGTCTCATCCGACGGACTGTATGTTAGTGCAAGAAGGCATGCAGGTGAGGATTTGTTATTGTAGTGCGTTCTATTTTCCGTTCTTCTTCATTCGTCACAATATATACCTTTATCACTTAACAATTGTCCCCTTTCAGGCTTCTTTTGATTTTTTTTTTTTTTTTTGTATAGCGTGACTGTTAGTAGGGTAAAAAGGAGGGAAAGGATGGAGGTGCATAGGGTAGTATATATTGTTCATTTGTTACGAGGGGAGGGGGTGAAATAGTGAAGGGTACCAAAAGATGGTTTGGGTTGCGTTGGACCGGGGAGGGACGGGTGATGGGTGAGGTTTGTAGGCCTATTTTACCCTATATATATGTGTTCTGACCAGAAGAGCCCTACCGGTCCTCTGGGATCCGGCGCCCTAGGTATGAGTCTCAACTAGCCTAAACAGCTTATGAATCGGTATTAATAAACAATATCCATGCTTACCACTCCTAGCATAAAATCAGCACTAACCCTATATATGTGAAGAGGTGAACTAGCCCCAAGGGTGTGAACACTGTCCATAGGTACGCAGTATTGCGGTCCCAAAAATTGCACTCTTGCGGTCTAGCCCGTATTACCTATATTAGTGGTAAGCATTGAAACTGGATATGTAGTGTTTAAATACTGTTTGTAGGTTTCTGTGGAATAGGGGTTTGATATTTCGCCCGTCTCGGAGGCAGAAAGTTATTATATTTGTAGGTTGTATCATGGTAAGGCTAGGCCGATATGAGTATTGGCCAGTTGTATAAGTTGTCAAAACCTGGGCATAGGGCCGCAGGAGTTAAATAGGGATACATAGTCATGTCCTTCATCTAGTTATTGTCAGTCATTTGGTTTGTAAATACCGTTATCCTGAGTTTATTTCTCTGTCCATTTTATTAAGTTTAGGTGTATTTTTCTACTGGCTTTACACCTCAATTAACTAGTCTCCTTTGTTAAATTTATACATTTGTTATTGCTTAAAGATCAAGTACTCAGTCATTCATAAAAAAACTTGGAACTTTATTCTAGTGTTGTTGTGGGTCTTTCCTAACACTTCGACTGATCAAAGGGAAAAGAACCGGAAGGTGGTTTTAGAAGGTGACTGTTGGCCACTGGTTTTATGTCACAGTCCGGTACATTTTGTACCACATTTAAAATTACACAACGCGAAGTCAATTGTGGTGGCAAACTCTCATCTTCTGACCCCTCCCACTACAAATTCAAGGACGTGAATAAAAACTGAAGATCCTGCAAAACAAAGATCCAAATATACATCAAATCGGACACTAGTGCTTCAGAGAGGTGGTCGACTCATTCAAATAGTGTTATATTTTTTAAACTACATTATCATACGTAATTTTATTTCATGTTTGTCTTGGATTTCGAAAGCAGTGTGTTTCATAAGTCTTTTTGTCAATGTGTCCAGTATTGACGAGACATTATTATTCTGCGAGCAACGACGTAAATCATTTAAGTAAAATCAACAATAAACAAGGAGACACACATTTTGAGATAAGCATTTTTTGTGTGAAAGAAAATGAAACGAATTAAACATTGTTTGCTTCTTATCCCTATTCCATTTCTTTGAACATAATCCGACGCATGGATGGATGGATGTGTCCGAAAGTGTAACAAACTGCCCTGAAAGGCGAACGACGCCTTAAGTAACTTTACAAAGTGTTACTATAGTTACATGTTTGACTGAAACAGAAAAATACCTTATAATAAGCTATGTTGATGGGCGTCTGTAAACGATTATCTTCTAAAATGTTTTGTCATTTTCAGTGATCAATTTCCTAAAGTATAAGCATTTAATTTGAAAGGTTTGTAATGAAATTAAAGACACACATAAGGCAAAGAGGGAATTTGTAATATAATAAATATTGGTTTCTGTAATATCTTGGCCTGATGCTCGGCCTGGCTGCAAAAACCACCAAACTCCATCAATGGCTGCTCACGTTCTGTTTTATTCGGAACACACATGACGTCACAGTTGACCACAAATACATAAAACAAAAGGTGTTCCGGGAGATACTATTACTATTAGAAACGCTTACACACGTTGTATGAAATTTAAACTAATTCTAGATACTACAGTTTCAATATAACCAACGATATCTAAAATAAAAAACTTGAGTGTATGCGTGAATAGGTGTATAGGTCTGGTGCAAACAAATCCAAGCAAATGGTCAAGAAATATTGCTTGTATGCTCCAATCTTTCAATGGCTTGTATTTTAACACGGTTTTTATCCGTCTTACCATTTGCTAGTTTTGGGAAAGCGTCGAACCTGAGGAAGTAGGAAGGTGTACTGCCCAATATATTATCTCCGAGAGTTGCCCGACATTTCCGGTAAAGGTCACCTTCTGATGTACTCATATCATCCTCCAGTATATAACAGGCGCACACTTCCTCTAAAAGCCGGGTGTCCGGTACCGGGATCAACACCACCTCCCTTACATCAGTGAACTTGGACATCGCTGCTTCAACTACGCTTGTCAAAATCTTCAATCCCCCGCGCTTGATAACGTCGCTTGATTTCCCTTTCACAAACAGCTTGCCCTCCTGGGTAATTTTCCCAATATCTCCGGTTCGAAACCAGCCCCCTTCCGCAAACGAGGCTTCAGTAAGCTCAGGAGCGTTCCGGTAGCAATTCAACATCCATGAACATCTTACAAGGATTTCACCCATCTCTCCACGACTCGCTGTTTTACCATTGTCTTCGACAACCTTGACCTCATATCCAGGAAACAGCGATCCTACGTGTCCTTCCTCCATTTCTGTTGTCAGTTCAATGGAACTAATAGCTCCAACCTCCGTTGATCCGTACCCCATGATCAACCTCCCTGAACATTTGCCACAGATCTCAGTGAGATGACTGCCAATATGCTGTCCGCCTGTGACGATGGCATTCAGTTGGTAACCGTGTTTAAGAATGTCGTCGAAATTTGCAAGTATATCAAGCAAAGTATATGGGAGAAAATTTGCGCCTGTGCACTTCTCAGCCATGATGATATCCCATATTACCATGATGTTTTCTTTCTCCATGCCTATCGCCGTGTCAGTAAATACTCGCTTATTGCCATTCATTATACTAAAAATCGGACTGCCACCTACCCAGGTAAATGGCCGATCGTTGTAGCAAGTTCCGTATGGCATATCGCCTCCTGTTCCCCAAAAGGAGTTATAAGGAGAATTCACCAGGGATAAATGAGTCATCTCGACCATCTTTGGAACTCCGGTTGAACCAGAAGTAGTAAAAAGCAAAGCACTACTCTCTGGTTGTAGTTTTGGCAATAAAACGGCCTCTTCTTGAGCTGTCAGAGTAACGTCGGCGATCGAGGGGAGAGAAGACAGTGCTGATTTCTGAAGTAGCAGTACCATCGGCTTACTTTTTTGCGATTCCTCGCTGTTGAAAAACATTTCCATATCTGATATGTACTTTTCGTCTGATCCAGGATCTAGCAAAACAGCCTTGCTTTGTGTAGACTTCAGTACCTTCAATGTTTCTGCGAAAGTTTCTGATGTTTTGTAAACTTGGACAGCAACTGCCCCTGTTAGTAAGATAGCAAATTCGCCTATTATCCATTCGATTGAGTTCGGACCAATTATGGCCACACAGTCTCCTGGCATAATTCCTCTGGCAGCAAGATATTTTGCGATGCATGTGGCCCTGTCCAAAAGTTCAGCATACGTCAGTGACCTCCTATCGCCATTCCGAAACCTCTGAACGCATATTTCCTTATCTGGGACCTCGTTTGTCCTTTCTTGCAACACATCTGGTATTGACATATACCGGATGTGGACTGTGTTTGGACAGGAAATGTAGCTCAGGTCCGCCATTGTAAACCGTCGGACGTCTCTGTATGCTGCTCACTGTAAATGAAAGTGTACGGATTAAGAAAAAAGAAAACTGTACAGATGTTTGAATGTGTACGTCGGACTCCATTTTAAATCATGTGCTTTGTAGTGTATTTAATTTTATGATTAACCACTATTATTATAATTAAGGTAATATATAATCTACTACACACAACTTTAAGCTTATCGAGAGCTTTCGATGACCACTGTCCATCTTGGTCACTCTAGTGGTATTATACAAAAACAGTAAAAAATAACCCTTTTTCTGGTTTTATTTTCTAATCGAAAGCACGTGCTTTAATTCAGAGATTAAAATACGGTGTATGGTGATTCCAGCTGTTACCCATGCCCAATCGATGATGAAACCCTGAAAACCCTTCGTGATTAATAGTGGCTATACAACAAGTGGTTGTTGGATATGAACAACCACTATCGTTAATTATTTTTGTGAAGCTTTTAAAAAATTAGCTCGAGTGAAATAAATTCCATATCCAATAACCACGAGTCGTGTGGCCTGTTTCTACCACAATCTTAGTCGGAAACAACTGGAGAGAACCACGGACTACGATATGCGCAAAACGTATCATCTCGTATATATTCCCATGGTGATGACGTTAACAATCGATGACGTCGTAAACAATCAGTAAGTGTCGTTGTTCCGGTCAAAGTTCATCATGACAGTCAATCAAAATGTGTTTAGAGTTTATTTCACGTGTGGTATAAACAAAATGTTATTCAACAGTTGATTATTTGATACCATGAGAGTTGAATAACACCCACCTATTGTGGTAGAAAAATGTTTTTACATCTCCATAACGCTGCCTGTTATTTCTCCCTTCACTAACATAGGTTCCAGTTTATATTTGGGTCAAATGATTATGTTTATTCACAATCAGTGGCAATCGTAGACAAATCAACAGTTAACGCAGAGGAATTGCGTTGGCAATTATTTTCAGAATAATAGTAAAAGTGTCGTCTTTGGATATTACATGTTGATATTTACACTTAAATTGATAGTGTAATGTTTCACAGTCTTGTAAGTGGTTGTTTAAGGATTTACTCTTGTGAGGTTTCAATCACATTCAAATCTCGTTTTGATCTCACGTGAAATATTTTTGTAATATTATCAATTTTAATGCAAATATGCATCTAAAAATCGATTTAACTAGAGGCAAACTAGAAACAAAAGAAAGATTTATATGGAGACTCTCGTAAAAGCACAAGAGAATAAGACCAGACTAAAAAATGAAGCAAAAAATTAGATGTCTGTTGTTTGTAGAACATTTTTATAGAATTGTAAAAAATGACCATTATGGCGGCCATTTTGACACAAGAATTACTGTGTATTTCTTCCACTTCACGGCTAAATTTTCATGATTTTTGTGCTTGATTGATTATTTAAAATCGTCAGTGTGTCGCCATTTTGCATTACAGCAAGTTCAATTTTGCTATACAGTTTCTTTATGTTCATTTTAAAGCAATTATTATGCAACAAAGATGTTTGTTGTACATTAAATGACTCAAGAATAGTGAAAAATAACACATTTGATAAAGGGGCAAAACACAAGCCCGCGATTCCCCAGTTTTTATGACTTCTTTAGAATGAGAAACCTATTTCCTTTAGATCTCCCAAATATCTAACAAAAGTTGAAAAATGGAGTATTTTCCCATTAAAAAATTAAGGGGTAGGGGTAACTAAATTTTATCTATTGAGGTAAAATAAAAATTGGAAAACGTTTTCCTTCCATAATTACTAAGAAAATACTATTTTGATCAATTCTGCAAACATTCATACATATCTGACCACAAGTCTGGAAGATATTGAAGGAAATTGTTCTGCAATTAGCCAAAATAGCATTTTCACATGAATTACGTTTTCGCTCATTTTGGTACATTTGACCGAGCATAGCATAAAAACGAGTTCACTGCGATATTTTTCCTTTTGCATTTTCTGCTATGCAATGAACTCCCTTTTCCAAAAATGCATATCAGAAAAAAAAATTCGACTTTTCACAAGAGAGCCATTTTTCTGATGTGGAACTCTTTAAAGTTGATACTGTATCCGGATCATGGCGTCACCTGCCACGTTCGGGGTTTTTAATTTCCCATGGACTTCATCAGTCGTCAAATATTATCAAAATACATTATAATTATTCAAAAGCAAAGCGAACAGAATGCTAGGTGTTATCGAGTCAACAATCCCTTTTTTTAACATTTCTGCCTTTCTTTTCTTTGTAGATCGATAAAAAGGGAAATTGGTGAAGAAATTGAAATCAAATTTATAATTATTTAATAACATTACAGTCGATAGTTTACTAACAACACAAAGATTCGCGAGAAGCAGGTTGATGAGAACTATGGGCACGTTTTATGGTTGCCAGCTTTGTCACATTGAAAAATATTCTGTATGTTTGTGTGATATGAAATGGACGTTTTTGAGTGTGTTCCTTAGTATGCTCACTTGTTGTGATTGACAAGGACTCGGTTCTTATTTCGAGGATGTTTACTTGGATGTGACAAAGATTTACATGGCGGTTGTCGTCGATGAAGAAAAAGACGCTTACTCTTCGGAACAACTGGTCTTATTCTCTTGCACTTTTACAAGGGTTTCCACGTAAATCTTTCCCATGTTCCTATTTTGCCTCTAGTTTAATCGATTTTGACTTCGGATTATGGTTTTGTTGACGCTTTGGTATTCTCTATATTTTTTATAATCATGTATGTACCCTTTTCATCAGCTAGCTGTTCCTTTTTTATTCAAATATATATATGAAAACGTTTATTACGTTATTTATTGGGGATAAAAAAAACTGTTTAGCAAAGCTAATCTTCTACAGGGTCCTATTGATAGTAAAACGATAAGTTAAAACAATAATCACAGTATTACTAATTAGTTAAGCTTGTTAAACTATCATAACTATACCAAATTCATCAATTAAAGGATCATTTACGCATTTTCATAAAAGGTACACAAAAATAAAGCTACGGTATTCCACTTTAAACAACATGGTATTTGTTATTATCATCTAAATGTAATACACAGTTAAGTATATTGTCTACCTACCTCAGCCACTAGAGAGGAATGATCCTAACAGTGTAGCTTACCAGATAAAGATGTTCATTCTGTACTATTTTATAGCTGTACACACATTTCAGAGATTACACGTGATAATGCATAGATCCTATGGAAATATAATTAAAACAGCTACCTACATTTAAATAGTATGTGCGTGATTGTGCATGGATACCAACATAAAAACAATATTATCAGCCGTAAATTTTACCGAATTATCACTCCAAATCACTCCAAATTTTTACATTCAGTTACGAAATAAAGAATATAGACCACCATGTTAAACTCGAACTATCATCCATAGGATAACTACTACCCCTTCGCAGATGCTGGAAGCTTATACAGATGTACATAATTTATTGATCTTGACCTTGGGGTCAACGTACAATATTTGGATTTCGTTAGTGAGATATTGTTATCCCAACTTTCACCTCTAGGGTATTAACTATGTGAAAACAGGCCATGAGGCAATGACGATGCAGAACTATATTATATACTGATAATACGAGTGAAATTCCATCAAAATCTACCCATTAGTTAAGATGGCGATCTCTTAAAAGGTTATTTTAACATAAAGTGCTCAATCTGATTAAAATACAGATTCTCACTATTACTATCATGTGTAGGCACGATAGTAATAGTGAGGATATGTATTTTAATCAGATTGATAAAGTGCTGTGACTCTCTTACTGAAATGTTGATGCACATCAACATGATAAACTAATCATTGAAGTGAAGTTTCATAAAATATGACCATGAGATAAGATACAGATCCCCGGACTTGTTTTTGTGTAGTAATGGTCATCATTTCCTAAAAACAAAAACTGGTTGAAATCTGAAATTAAAATGAAGATGCACAACTACATAATATATTGACCATACAAGTAAAGTTTCATTGAAATCTGTTAAGGTAGAAATATTTGGATCAGTTATTTTATATAAAAGGTCTCTGATGATTTCAATTTTCCGATCGTAAACTTTTCATTTCTAGATAGTAACATCCCTGCTTCTCCAACCTATGGTGTTTACATGTCGCAGTTGATTCAATATTCTACAGCTTACTCTAGGTATCCTGATTTTCCTGAAAAACACAAGGATTCGAGAGATGCAGGTTGATCAGCACTTTTGGCAAATTTTATGGTCGCCATCTTTGTCTCATTGAGAAATATTCTGTATCTTTAAGTTATATGAAGATATACGTTTTGGGGAATACTCATTAGTGTGTTTATGATTGACAATGATATTCAGTTTTGTTTTGAGAACTTGATCTTAACTTGAATGTGAAAAAGGTTTACATGGCGGGTGTCGTCGATGAAGTAAAAGACGCTTACTCGTCCGGAACACCGGAACATCGGGCTCACGTCGGACAATCGAACTCGACACGTTTATCGTACAGCTTAGACGTAAGCTGCTCATTTTGGTCAAATTAATAGTCATAGTCAAGATCAAGGTACGAAGCTGCTATAAAATAATCTATTCTGTCCTTGATTTCAAGTTCAGAAGGGTATATGAAGAAATAAAAAATTCTCACAGAGACACTTGAAAATAGTACCAGGAGTCACAAAGACCCTTAAAAGCGCATAGGAATAATACCAGGTGTTCTGGTAAGTTAAGCATGTGCATCTATGTCATTTCCAAATACATGTCACGTTCTCAAAGAGAGCGATGAGGTATTTTCAACATTAAAACACAGTACATTGAGAATATTCGAACAAATCTTCCATCCGCATATCACATTAGGTTACAGAATATTGTCAAGTAAACTCACGATGGCGACAATAAATCTTCTAGTCATCATCAACCGACATTATTACTTATACAACAGGAATTTATTTCTTAACGCCTTTTCTATTATATCAAATACCAATTTTTAGCTCCCTGCTACTTTTCTTGGTTTTATTGTCCAATTTAGGCCTTCTTTTTCCAGTAACTTTGATGCCATTGTACTGTACCTATTTCATGGATATGTACAGTCGTATTACTGAAATATTTATACTTGTGTTTGACGCAAAAATAACGCTTCAATGCTAATTAATGTTATTGTGTTACATAACGCCTTCTCCTGGGTCGGGACCCGTCAAGATCTTTGTGAGTTGGAATTTTAGTGCGATAGAGACCAGGTACAAGAAATTAAGTTTCCATATTTATTAACCGTAAATTAATTTATTGTACTTAAAGTTCAACATCAATATCCATACATTCGTGTACAACATCTTCACTCCCCTTCCGTAATCCGGACGTTTTCTATATAGTCCTTTCACACCACTTCACTCTCTGTTTTCATTCTAACTAATTTACAAATAACCCTAAAACTCTATACTACCATGTTACAATTACAGATATTGTTACACGAACAAAACAAAACTCTAGTCTGTGTTTTAGTGTTAAATCTTTTGTCTTTAAGTACGTTCTTTGTGTTATATATTACCCTGGAAAGCATAGGTACTAAATTAGTTTACACGACCATTTGTCAACAGCATGGTAAGTGATGATTTCGCATGAACTCTACTGATAAATTACAAGGCATGGACATCTTGCCAGTGCTTAAATAAGTTATCCGTGTCAGTATCTAAGCACTACGCATTCTACGGGTCATTACACATACAGTGCCGGGCCAAAATTATTCGGTCACGTCATATTTTCACTGTATATTTCATGCATTGTGAAAAATATTCGATGATCTTTATGACTCTATTTTTTTCAAATTTATTGAAATGTCACATGCTTGAAGGGAACTATTTGCTTGTTCCTCTGATAAAATTTTATAATTTTCCGTAGCCGTATTCAAGAGATGTTACAGTTTAAACAATTTAGCAACTCTATTATTTAGTAAGGATAAAGAACAAAACTGAAAAACAAAACCCTTCGAATCAGCTGAAGATTAATCTAAATACATAATATTAATATATAGTACATTTGATTCCCCCCACACTGCACATTACCATACTACATACAAAGCTGAACAAGCGTCGTAGATCTCTCGTTATGAGAGCTTTTTTTTCCAACAAAGGCGGACGACGATACAAATATATGAAAGTTATCTATCTTGGAACATATTTTGTGAACAACACAACAAAAGCCAAGTGAAATATACTGAAGAAGATGTAGAACGAATAATTGAATTTCTGGTTGACAATATCTTTGATGAGTTTGGAGGAAAGATTTTCCAGCAGACTGTTGGCATTCCCGTGCCCTATTTTTAGCTGACTTGTTTTTGCTTTCATACGAGGCTGAATTTGTCGTAGGGCTTATCAGGACGGGTAACAAAAACCTTGCCAAATCTTTCAATTTCATATTCCGATATATCGACAATGTGTTGTTTATGAACAGCAAGAAGTTTGCTGACCTAGTCGATCGTATATATCCTACTGAACTTGAGATCAAGGACACAGCATTCTTGTACATCAGCTTCTTACCTGGCTCTCTTTACTTATACCAACACGGGCAGCTTACTGCTCATCCTCGATATCCAGGGGGTTACTATCACCTTGCGAAAGAGATTGTAACCCCTAGATATCAAGGATGCTTACTACTAAGCCTTGTGATAAACTTGACGAATTCGATTTTCCGATCGTGAACTTTCCCGTCTTCTCGATAGTAACATCTCTGCTTCTCCATCCTATGGTGTTTATAATTATGTCGCAGATGATTCGTTATTCTAGGGCTTGCTATGAATATCGAGATTTTCTTGAAAGATGCCAAATGCTGACGAACAAACTTACGGCACAGGGATTCGAGAGATGCAGGTTGATGATCACTATGGGCAAGTTATGTGATCGATATATTGGTCTCATTGAAGAATATTCTTGATCTTTGTGTGATATGTGTGATATGAAGAGTTCGTTTTTGAGTATGCTCATAAGTGTGTTTATTTGTTGTGATTGACCATGATGACTCTGTACTTGATGATGTTTATTTGGATATGACCAAGATTTACATGGCGGGTGTCGTCGATTAAGCGGAGGACGCTTACTCTTCCGGAACACCTGTTCTTATTATCTTTCCTTTGTTCATATTTTGCCTGTAGTTTAATCGATTTTGAGTTCGGATTATGGTTTTCTTGACGCTTTGGAATTCTCTGTTGTTTTTGTTATACCGACGTGAGTCACTCATGTATCATCGAAAATTTGAGTACCACAATAAGTTTATTTGTGTAGCATGTAAAGAGGGTGTCCAGGTATTCAGATTACATGGTATTTTATGGTCAGATAGCCAGAATTAGAAGGATTCTTTTCAAGTATTTACAAATAATTTGTACTACAACAGAATTCAATTTCAAAGAAGTCATTTTGCTGTGATGCAAATCCATACATCTATGATTATTTCCCTATATTGAGTATATCATTAAATGTTTGCATATGTCATGCACATAATAACTCAATACTATATAAAAGTTGTTTTAGCAAACTTTTTTAAACACATGTTGTACGATCCTGATCAAGTCTATTGTAGTATTATTAGTGCTGTGATATACATGTAGATGGGTTCATTAGTTGTATTCCGCGGGTTGTATTTTCATCAGTGTGCATCATATGGAGTAGATTCCTGTCCATGAGGATGACGTCACGAATCACGGCCATCCTCATCTACGTTTGTATTTGTAATTTGTGTAAAAGTCGATTAACAATATGTTCAACAGGCTTAAATCTAGGATTTTGACAGTTATAGTTTGGTGTCCTGCATTTCAGCAAGTGCTAGAATGATCATTCTCCAACCTCATACGAAGGTTCTCCGGTGTCCATTGTGGCATTTTGGGATAGATCCAGAAAAACATTATAGAAAACAGGTCATCTTTGATTTTGACAATTACTGGACGGTTCATTCACTTTCAATAACCAGTTCTTGATTGTGCACATTCGAATTTTCAAATTGATCTGAAAAACTGCACGGCCAACAGGCTTCTATCTTGGATTTAGAACCAGTTTATTACTAGACATTTTATGAGGAATATACGATGGATGTTTCCCTAATTTCAAATGAATGTTCCCCCTTGTCCCAAAATTTGGTATTTTGATTTTGTAACTGACCAGAAAAGTAAAATGACTTACTGAAAGCATTATGTGACTGACTACAAATGGTTTTTATTAGTTTCCTGTGAAATAAAGGATGATTCTTTCTGACATTACATGCGTAGGATCAACTTGGTCCTAAGCTGTGCACGTTTAATTTTGGGACTGATCAGGAAAAAAAAATTACTGGCAGGCAGGGAACTATATTTGATCCGACTGTGAACACAAATATGTCTATGTTTCAAACGGAATCCTCAAATTCCATAATACTTAAGATGAAATTCATACAAGTGGGAAGAAGAGATCCAATTTTTAGGAACACATGAAGATTCTCAATGGTTTGCGCCATTATCCCCCTAGAATCTCTTGTTATAAGTGACTTGTGTATCGGCTTGCAACGAAGCATGAAGAAATATTAGCTTCAACGGCGTATGTATCTTCTCCAACTCTTATTGGCACTCTAATGCTCTGAAACCAAAACCGAAGAACAAATAGAATCGCTACACTCAACACAGGTGTTAACCGCGTTATCACCTTTGTACATCGGTAGGAATGATTATCCAAACACCCATCCCTTTTGAACCTATACAACAGACTGGTGTCATGGTTGTATGGAGAGACAAAAATATGAGAATACCAAAGCGTCAAGAAAACCATACTCCAAACTCCAAATTGATTAAACTTGGGGCAAAATATGAACAAATATAAGATCCACGTGGAGACTTTTGTAAAAGTATAAAGTTAAAGTACCAATAAAACAAGGTGTTCCGGAAGAGTAAGCATCTTTTGCTTCATCGACGACAACCACCATGTAAATCTAGGTCAGATCCAAGTAAATAGCATGGCCTCAAAAAGAGAACTGAGGCATAAATCTCAATCACAACAGGCAGATTAGAGAGGTTCACTATGGAACAAAGAACAACAAAGACTGGCACAGTATTATTGGACATATGTGTATTTGTGACCGCAAAGTTCTATACTTAAATATTACACATGTAACATAATGTGAATATAATCACAAACAGTATAAAACAGCTCTGGTGATCTCAAGGTCTTAACCTCAAGGTCATTTGACAATATATTCACTATTCTGTTAAATCTCTGCATTCCTTACCCATTCAGAGGACATTGGGTCAAAGGTAAAAGATCAAATATGCTTGATCACAAGTTTATCATTAACTACATACAGAGCTAGTAAAAGTAATACTACCTCAGACGATAAATATAGGTCATGACCTGTGACATAAAAGCCAATGACATTCTTACATACTGTTTTATGACCTTCCAAACGGTTCATATATAATATACAAGTTCATGAGCTTTGATCAAGACGAAAGGTCATTACCATTATCACTGAAAGTCATGTCATTTGAACTTTGGCATGTTTAAGGTCATGATATGTGATTCATTTACATGAGAGTCAGTATTAGACCCTGAAGAAATAATACTGAAAACCATATGTAATTAATATCCTGGTTTTCGTCTTACTTAATTTTATTAATTGCACAATATCATGAAAATGACTCATATACAATGTTAAGACATTGATTAGTTGAAAGGCATGCATCCTTAATATCAACGTAAAATAGAAGAAACTGTTTGAAAGGCATGCATCCTTAATTCATTCACCCCTGAAATTTCATAATGAATTATTCCAACACTGTATTGGGAGTGTTCAAAATGTGTCTTCAAGGGTGAATGAGTTCTGATTTTTTTCATTTTTATATAAAAGAGGGGAAGCTTCTTTAAAGGCAATGACTATAAAATTGATACTTCATGGAGGCATTTTAATTGAACAGCAACATGATTTGATCAAAAACACGATGATTTAAAGGAATTATTGGAAATTCTATTATAGCAAATGGAAAAGCAATCTACATTTGAAGAATATAAAAGGCTTTTAAAGTTCGATTTCAAAATTATAAAAGATTGATCTTATGTTTGTAAAAAATTTTGATTTGTATCTGCTCTGCTACAGATGTTGCCTCAGATGGTCAACAGAAGACTTCTTTTAAAAAATAAAACCACTATGAAACTGCTCTGTGAAACATGAATAGTAAGAATAGTTAGGGGGGGGGGTTAAAATTCTGTAGTCAAACTGTTTTAAATGTAATGTGATGAACAAAAGCCCAGTTCACAGTACAGAATATTCTTACTTATTCAAAAAGGGATATGAAGTAAAAATACAGGTAATATTCATATCAACCTTTGCTAAAAATGATCTTGTTAATCTCAAATTTTCGATTTCTTATAAGGAAAATACACCAATATTAAATATTTTGTTAATTCTAAAGGAAAATGGTGTTGTCCTTAGTATAATAAATTCATAAAAAAAAAAATGGAAATGAAAAAAAAATTCTAAATCTTCAGACATTTTGCCATACAATTTCAGAGATCAGGAATACCATCTTAATGTCTGTTAAAACAAACATCACCCTCAGCGTATTAAAAGACAAACACTGGCAGCATTATATAAAAATTATCAGATAATTAAAAGATATAATTTGCATATATATATATTTAAAATTCAAGTCTAATACATAATCTGTGTATCTATTTACAGCTCGTAGTTTTCTATATACAGGTTCCCATTTTCAACAATGAACACATTTAAAATATGTCTGTACATAAAAAATGCTATTAAAAAATAAAACGACATTGGAAGGGAGACAATCTAGTCAGAGAACATGGTGAGAATTTCAATTTTTGTTTAGACTACGCCCAGTATTATTTACACGACAGTATAAGGTATCTATCCATTATTTAAACTTTAATAATTTTTTATTACTGTTTAATCCTGTAATGAAAAGTGCAGTTGTTTAACAGCTGAAATATTTACTGAAGGTCAGATAGGTATAAAAATAAATATTTGTACTATATTTCAAAACAATTAATTCATTTTGACAAAATTGTTGATAGCAAATAGGTTTTTTCGATCTCTCATTCTTATCTTGGTGCTTGACAAGGTTGTCTCCCTTCCATCATTTTTCATTTCTAGCTGGGTCTTTAGAAATGCTTTCGATTCTAGAACTGTGGACAGACTACTTATAAAACACATGATACACACCACATGTACACTGTACATCCTCATACACAATAGATTCACACAACATTCATCTCTATAGACTTTCTACACTGGTCACAACTTACTCACTGCATGCACTTTCAGTGATTCACTCTACTTCTATAAACATCCCCTGTTACACCATCTTACTCTTAAATCTGGAAGTAAATTTTCATAAATTAGAATTTTGGCTTTTTTCTTATAGCATTATTGACGACATAATTTCTGTTGATAGATTTTAATTCTTGTTTAGTAGGTTCCTCTCTAAAACATATCTTAATATGAAAAACTTTTGAAATGTTTTCATTACAGCTACATGATGTCTTACTGTGACAATACCTAGTTCTTCAAAGAGCTACACGTTTCTAAATGCATATATCTGTCATAGATGCATAACATTCATGAAATCAATATTTGGTGGTCTCTGCAAACCAAAGACATGTTTAAAAGACAAATAAGTAGGCTAAAATATTTGCTATTTTCTTCTAATTATAAACTGATGACATCACACATCTAATTTTAGGATCATCATCTCTAGCAGGTCTCCCATATAAGTGGTCACCTATATGTTTACCCTTGAAGGACTAGTGTACTGAACCTGTGATAGGAGTCCCTTGTGCATTATGGGACTTTTTTTTTCTGGGCTGTCATTTCAAATATGTTTGATGCAACAGAATTGTTGGTCCACCTTTTTTAAGAGTTGTGTTTGATTTAAGATTATTCAAAGGGGGGTAACTCTAGAACAGACAAGTCAGCTGGTGCATGGCCTTAACAAATCTACTATGTAACATTGTAACAGACACATCCATACATCCTGACATTTCTTTATATTTGATCAGCTTATATTATTTATTCACAGAAAGCTACACATTCAAACCTTGATATCTCAAACTTGTATCAATCAAAGACAACGATTCATTCCAAGTATTTCGCCTGTCAATGCCAAACTTCCTCCAAACTTTCAAACTTCGTTAACTCGAATATCCCAATAACCCTAAGTTTTCCTGCAGTCGACAGGCTTTTACATAATAGGGTCAACTGCACTTTGAACACACACTACATTTATCAGCAAAATACAAAGAATGAATTCTTGCCCACACGGAACTCCTGCCTACAATAAGCTTACACACAGAACACTGATTTCAAGGTAAAGCTGAAACTTTCACTTGTTATTTAATTTCCTTCAAGCTTAGAAAAGTTAATAAATTTCAATTTACAGTATTTACCTCTAATCAAGATGTTCTAATTAACTTTAGAAAAAAGATATTCAACAGTAAATTTGTTAAACTGTAATTTTTATTTATTAAATTTTTTTTATCTCAAATGTGAGAAGAACTGTATTAACATAACAAGTGCATGTATATCATAAACTTGAATGTACAGGGCACTAGTTCAATGAGGACTATTTCACTTGGTCATTTACCCCTGTTGCTTCATAATGAACTATTCCAACCTTTTATTTGGAAGAGTTCAAATGTGTCTTCAGGAATGAATGAGTGATTTTCCACATGAACCATTGATCACATTCATGCCTTTATAAGCAAAGTAAAAACTAAATTAAATCACCTAATAACTAGTAACAATATAGTCAACATGTTCCTTTCGTTTAACAATGAAAATAATCTTCAACTGTAAGTAGTATTTTAATATAATGTAATACGACATGCAACTTGAACAACTTTTCAATAAAGCTTGGCTTTTAGCACAGAGACAGGGTAAAGTGATGTTAACATTGATATAAACTGATACCTGGATTCTGGTAAGTGCATAGATTTCAGTATAAGGTGAAAGGTCAGCTGTTCTCTATACATATACATTGTAAGTAAATGCCTGATGTTATATTCATATATATGAATAAATCACATGATGCAGTGTTTTTTGTCAATTTTTTTTTAATTTTCAGTGAGATAAACCAATGCGTTTATCACTTTTGTTTCATTGTTTTTGACATTGTTTTAGGAATAGTAAAGGTGATTCTGTGCGTTGCATCCTGAAATATGAAATCATTCAAGGTATCATCATTTTCCAGGAATGCAATTCAATATCCACGCTTTTCTTTTGGTCTATTTATTTTATCATTTAATAAAATTCTGAGACATTTGTGAGAAGACAAAATCAATATCCATTACCTCATTCACCCCTGAAGACACAATTGATCTCTTCAAACTCAAAGGTTGGACTAGTTCATTATGAAACTTCAGGGGTGAATGAGATGAGAACAAGTGACTATAGCTGATTCTGTTTATTTAGTATACACATGTCGAATTCATGCTTCAATATTCAAACAATTAGTCCTTGTACAAGTATTGGTCAAAATATTCCAGAAAGACTGTTAGAACCACTAGTCCAGCTGAGAGTTTAATTTGTCTCAGACTTTTAGATTCACTAGCCCAGCTAGAGGTTTAACTAGTATCAGTTCAATATAGAACCACTAGTCCAGCTGGAGTTTTATTTAGCTTCATACTATTAGAACCACTAGCCCAGCTGGAGGTTTAACTTGTCTCGGACCATTAGAACCACTAGCCCAGCTGGAGGTTTAACTTGTCTCGGACCATTAGAACCACTAGCCCAGCTGGAGGTTTAACTTGTCTCGGACCATTAGAACCACTAGCCCAGCTGGAGGTTTAACTTGTCTAGGACCATTAGAACCACTAGCCCAGCTGGAGGTTTAATTTGTCTCGGACCATTAGAACCACTAGCCCAGCTGGAGGTTTAACTTGTCTCGGACCATTAGAACCACTAGCCCAGCTGGAGGTTTAACTTGTCTCGGACCATTAGAACCACTAGCCCAGCTGGAGGTTTAACTTGTCTCGGACCATTAGAACCACTAGCCCAGCTGGAGGTTTAACTTGTCTCGGACTATCTGTCCGGCTCTGAACTTAACCGCTATGCTGATGTTCTAGCTTTATGACGAGCAGAATGGTGTGAGTAACCTACTTATTTATATATAAAAGTGTAAAAATGACACTGACCATTTACAGCTGTTATGAAACATGTGTTTGGTTTATAGATTAATAAAAAAAATCTCATTTGACTCATGAAAACAGCAGTGTGAGCATCTCCTCCCCGAAAACCATTGGTTGATGTATGAGGCTGGTAAAATAGGAAGACATACTGGTAAAATGAACAAGCACAAAATTTAAAATCTACAATTAAAGATTCAAGAAAAAGAAAAATAATTTTGAAATAATAAGACTAATGTCTGGATTTGACAGCATCTAACTGGTTCCTGAACACAATTTTACATCATACTCTTTACCTTAACGTTAACATTCGAACAAAACCAATTTACATTAAATAGATCTAGACTGATACATTGTACAACATATATATTTACTGACCTTTAAACATTTCATGTTTTTGTTTTTTTATTTTAAAGTGTTGAAATGTTAAAAAAAAAGGAAATTACCATTACCTAGTGTATGCATATGAAATTGTCAATATTAAGAAAAAAATATCAATAACAACAACTATTTTATACTATCTAGGATGAAATTAATTTTGTAATGAATTTCCTTTTCACAAATCATGAAATGAAGCACCTATTTTTGCAATAATTACAGAGGTTAGTAGTACAAAGAGTTATCTCCCTTTAACCATATTCCAGATACTATAAAACATGATTTAGCCGAGAACTAACCCCAATTAGCTAGCTCAGTTGGTTAGATTTGCCATATTTTTATAAAAAAAAAAAAATCAGTTTAAAAGTTGTTGTTGATTTTTAATGTATTCATCCTTTAAGATTCATTTGAACTATTCCGTTTTAAAGAATGGAATAGTTCATAATGTCATTTCAGGGGTGAATGAGTTAATTCAATTTTTTTGGTTATTTTTTCACATAATTTCTCCACTAAAGCTTCATTTTCAGATGTTATGTTTCATAGACAGTATTAGCAGTGGTACATGGGTCCATACATTTTTGTATCTAACAAGATTACCTCCCCTTTTGTCCAATTACAACACAATGACTTTCTCATGCTGCATCGCATAATTTAATGCAGCACTTCTCCTTCTTAGTAATCAGATTTAATGGCAGTGTGTCCATGTTGGCATCGTGACATTTTATCATCAAATGAAGTGTTTACCCAGTACATTACCTATTTTAATGCCCATGTGTAATAATTCTACACTGTTATAGTGGTTTGAACATGCTTCTACTTATAACAATATGGGTCAAAGTTAGAAACTGTAGTCACCATGACCTATTTCTCTGTACTATACTACACCAACTATTGGACAGGCTTGTGTTAACTGGATTTCAATACTAAAATGTTCAAAGGACTGTTAATTAAAGTGAGACTTGACCATGCATTTTAGCAACACAAAATTGAAATTAAATACCGACAACCGTGTCTCATCCTGCTCAAAACTTTCTGCTCAAATTCACAGGCCAAATCGTGACATTTAACCAAAGTTTCGCAGTAACATAAAATGTTTAACCAGATGTGTGCTTTACCTGAAACGTTTGATGAAATATGTCCACTCTATGTAGTTATACTAAAATCTACCATCTTTTCTAAGGACAAGGCAGTGTCCTATTCAGTTAGCTTGCGGTACGTAATAAGAACGTCAGAAACATACATTACCTATATCACATGATTAGTTATAGCACTATGTCATTAACACACATGCATTCATCACTTCGTGAACTTCGTACATATTGCCATGAACAACACACAAACACACAACAACTTAAGCTGAAAGGCATGTCATGGGGAAAATTGATCAACATGAACTATACATTAATAGTTTGGTGTCATAGTTCTTAATTAATCAAGTTGGGGGTTTTACTTACAAAAACATACAATATTTCATGTGGTCATCGTACATTAAATTTTTTAACGTACATGTTTGTTTGTAAATTTCTAACGGTATAATAATATGTATATATATATATTGTGTATGTATATAATCATGTATATATATAATTAATAATATCACAACAGTGGTATCAAATCAGGTCTCTGTTGAAGGTGATATGTACATATGTATATGTACATCTTCCAACAGTCAACAGATATATATATATATACAAACCTATATCCATGACGACTGACTTTCTCGTTATCACATGATCAGTCACATGACTTGACACGCATACTCACATGTTCATGAATATTTTGCTATCACATTTGATACAGCTATGTCAACACACTGGATGTGTATGATGTCACTTCGTTAGCTTACTACAGGTGCTAGATCAGTCTCGGGTAGAACATGTTTCTTAACAGACGCAAAATCAAATGTACAGAGCTATCATCATCTTAATACCATGATTACATACTTGCCAACTTTTTGAAATTTCCATGGGGGAGATTATGCGCGTTCAGAATTGAAAACATAAATAATATGTATACATGTACATTCAGAGGGAAAATACCACTTTAAAATGGCTTCTTTTGAGCTCTTCTTTCAGATAAAATCATCAGAACTTAGGAACAGTTAAGCAGATTCCAAAGTTGAAAATGCAACATTTTAGTGTCCAAAATCGGGAGTCTCCCTCCTAAATAGGGAGGGTTGGCAAGTATGTGATTATATAAAATATACTTAACTTTACATTGATTGAATTTAAATTAAATTTTAAACTTTCAATTTTTTTCACTGGTGTGACAATTTTAGACATTTGTAGGTACTGCAGATTACTTATAAGAAATATCTATATTTGGTATTCAGTTAATTAAGAGATGATAGCTAATTTAAGTTTCCCGATAAAACTTGTTTATACGGGAAGCTTTGTAAGATATTAATGTTGAGGAGAAATGTGAAAAGAAATCCCTGTAATTACATCAAGTACAGAGTGATCCATATTTACTGGAAAATTAACTTTTCTGGTAGGATTAACTTTGTACACTGAACAATATTAATCTAAAACATCATTTACTGTAGGTATCAACAGAATCTCAAAGTATTAAATACAAGTTGTACAAATGATGAAAGTTCTGTTACTGACCTTTTAATAATCAATTACATTTTATTTTAACCAATAACCAATTTTAGGAAATACAGAGGCAAAAAAAAAAAATTGAAAAAATTATTAACTAAGTTAATAAACTGTTATTGTAAAAGATGTGCATTGATTAGGTTGCCTTACAAGCGTGAGCTGTAGAGAAATTTCCTTTAGCTCAGTCGGTACAGCATCGGTAGAGCATCGCGCTGGAGAACCAAGGGTCGCAGGTTCGAGCCCCAGCGACGGCATTATCCACTTTTCCTACTACTATAATGCAACTGCAGTATATTACAATGTAATTGAAAAATATATTGTACATTTGATTTTTACCTGTGGTATCCATAAGTAAATCAGGAGTGACTACCACCAACCATTAACACCTGTGAGAGCTGACCCACCTGTAAGTGACCAGTTTATCACTAGTCTACTGGTCATCGCAATATAATACTCATAGGAATAATTTAATACTGCAAACTTTACATCTACATGACCCAAATATATAGCTCTATAAAACACCTTACCTATACTTATTTCAGATGGAATTCAGGATCAACTGTAACATGACTTACAGAAATTACTTTGCACTTTTGTTTTTTTTAGAAATGTGAATTTCTGGAGTGATTTAAGGTAAATTCTATATATCTAAAACACTTGTACTGAAATTCACTTTCAATAATATTCACTTTCAAACTCTGGCAGACTGCTCAGACAGACAAATCTCTCCGATTGGTTCCAGATAATACCCTGTAAACAATGTTAAGGAAATCAGACTTATTCCTTATCAAACTGAATTCAGGAATTCCCTTATTTAAAGGCCCAATATACGTAACTTTCGGCAAAACTTGAAGCGAAAATCAAGCCTAATAACTTTTTAAGTTTATAGACTTAGTTAAGATTAACTGATATCAACAATATTCAAGATGAATTCTAATGCAGTTATAATTACCGGTACAGCAGCAGCTGAAACTCAGTATTTGTAAACACACTTCCATTTTGAACTGTCTTCTACCTTCGACTTGTTGTTGAAGTGGGCCACACATGAATTATTTTCAATTCTTTGTAATTTTTTGTTATTTACCGTTCAGGTTTGCTTCGTTTTATGCTGGTTTTTTTTGTTGCATGGTTATATCATCTAGATTTTTTTTCTTAATTTTTCAGAATCACGAAAAATTTCCTAAAGTTACGTATATTGAGCCTTTAAAGCTTCTATACATCTGGGTCATGTGATTCAGAAGTTTAACAAAGCATACTGAAAATTTCCTTCAAATACTGGGACAACAATTTGTTCAAATACACCTGGTATAAAACTTCCGGGGAATCGGATACCTTGTATGTGGTATTTATAGACCAACAAGAGTCGTCTACCCTTTAAACCCTAATGTCTTTCTGAGACAAGGTCATGTGAGGGTCAAACCAAGCTTTTTTGGTCAAAGCTCACTATTCCTTTCTTGCCTGATATGCCTGTATAGTTCCAGTCCTCAGTCACAATCTAAACATATCCATTTCACTCTGCTCATTACCAAGATGAAATCCTGTCTGTGATCCTTGCACTTGGACATCAATATCATCATCCTCCATCTTACATTCTTGTCACAAACTTCAGTTTCACACTACATTATCCGAGGTGATCAGTTTCACAAAAGAATGCGGTACTGAATCCCACTTCCACTTGCACATTCACGTGAATCATCTTCAGTCTTGAAGACCGGAAATGTTGAAAACACTTTGGAGATGTTAATCCTTCTTGCACTGGTGGATCATCAGCAAGTCACTGGAAATGATGCACATTTTTTTCTTGAATGAAATGAAAGACATCACAGGGCTTGTCATTCATTTCTAAAGAGTGGCTGACAGTCCTTACATTCAAGGATGTCAAGACTCCTGACGAAGAAAGTGAACTTTCCTATCGAAGTAGTCAACGATCAAACACAGCCCAGCTGATATAAGAGATGTGGTCAAGCGGATGATATTAAGGCATGTACCGGTTTTTCTGGAGGGAGTTACCTGCCCCTGATAGACAGTACTGAATTGTTTCTAGAGCATGACTATCAGCCAGCAGTGAAGCGATGCCGTAACAAGTCTTCCGAACTTGGTCTTTCAAGTGGATTTCGTCTAAAAGTCAAACGTAAAAATTCGCGACTAAATTCTGATGATCTTTGAGGAAGTTCAAACTCTGGTCGCTCTGCAGTGGCGATTTTATAAATAGCAGCCATGGATTCTAACTCTGACCATGGGGGTTTTCCCGAAATCATTTCCACTACTGTGCAGCCAAGACTCCTGGAAAACAAGAACATGTAAGAATAGTTAGGAACAAGAAACACAGTATCTTAAAGGCCCAATATACGTAACTTCAGGAAAATTTTCGTGATTATGAAAAATTCTGAAAAAAAAATCCAGTTGATAACCATGCAAAAATAAGCCTAACACGAAGTAAACCTGACCGATAACTAACAAGAAACTCTTGACAAAAAAATCCAAAGAATTGAAAATAATTCAGGTGGGGCCCACTTCAACAACAAACCGGAGATAGAAGACGGTTCGAAATGGACGCGTGTTTACAAATAGCGTGTTTCAACTTCGGCTGTACCGGTAACCGCGAACGAATTCATCTTGAATATCGCTGATATCAGTTAATCTTAACTAAATCTATAAATATAATAAGTTATTCGGCTTGATTTTCGCTTCAAGTTTTGCCGAAAGTTACGTATATTGGGCCTTTAAGTATCTTAACGTATTACAGCCTATGGAGTAATCTCACCACGTTTGATGCACTACAAAACCCCGTTCCATTTGGGTTGTATTGACCTTTTATAGGCTATGTCTCTGTGTTGATAAGTGCTGTCACGATATACCGGTATATTGCAATGTGTCAATAGAAATGTGTTGCACCGCGGTACGAAATTGAAATACCTGTTTTTTGGTACAGGTTAATTTTGAGTACTTACATTCAATCTTTTGAGATCAACTAACTTTATTGCAACACTTAGTGAGAAACTGTTGAATATACTGTTGAATCATCAAGCTCACTACTTCGATATGAGATATGATGTACATTACATACCACACATCAGCCTTACGACCGTAGCCCTCGCCGTTGATCACCTCCGGTGCCATATAGTGGGGCGTCCCCACGAAAGATTTATAACCGGTAGCACTACAAATGGTGTGGAGTCTCTTACTGGCCCCAAAGTCCGCTAGTTTGATATTTCCTTGTAAATCTCGCAATACATTGGCAGCTGTAAAATAACAAACAGTTTCGAACATTAATAATTCTATCCAAGTTGATAAAGCCTTTGTTTCAATAATTGTAATAACAAAGGCTACTAAAGGTTTGCATGGATTCATTTTATTCTTCAGACCTACGATAAACTTCTTCTTTTTTAAACACAAAGAAAAAGACAGAAATATCTGGTGTTGTGGTTTAACACTGCTGGTGCAATCTGTATAGTGTTTTATTAATAAACGGTCTTTTCATGTATAGGTTATTGCATAGTTTTCGAGTAACAAGGGATTTATAACACCTGAACGACAGCGTGGGCGTAATAAGTCCAGAGTAACAATGTAATTTGCATTATATTCTGATATCACAATTATATCAACAATAAATCAAGAATTTAAAATACATTAATATAAATACAATTAAATCAATAGGTTTCAAAGGCTTCAAGCACCGAAATAAATCTTCTTTTTTTTGGCATAGAAGACAATGTAACTTTGATCCCTGCAATAATTCCCTGAAGTTTGATCCCTACAAAATATTCCTCCTAACCACGGATCCCTAAATCAATACTCTGTTGACCTTTGATCCCTGTAATAATTCCATACTGACCTTTGATATCTCTATGTACAATGACGTTTTTATGAAGAAAGGCTAGTCCCTCAAGCATCTGACGTGTATACTTCCGTGTCACACTTTCCGTTAACGGGCCATACTTCGCAAGCTCATCTTTGATTGAACCCTGAAAAGAAATCATTTCATTTATGCCATGCATACTTTCAAATTACTTTTTATAATATATGCGGTAAAATTTTGTAATATTTATGAATTATTAAGGATAATTAAGTAAACTTGAATTGCAATAGGACATGCATCTAACATCAAGACCAATTTTTAATTTGAAACTGTCCCCTCTCTATCTAGGGCAGATAGTAAAACAGCAGTGAAGGTTTCCAAGGATACAGTTATTTTCATACCATAATCATAAATATTTATGCACCGGAATTTCCACTTTTACAGTAAGGGCTATTCCATAATTGATCATGTGGGGAGGTGGGAGGCACCTGTGTAAATATATCATGGATGGTGGGGTTAAAACTGGATCTGCCTACCGCTCTTTATATTGAATCCCTTTTAATTATTTGATGGGTGGTGTGATCTCTGAAAAGTGTCTCCCGCCCCTCCCATATGGTTAATTCAGGAACAGCCCTATGTACATTGTATGTGGGGTCTAGAACAAATTTTAAATCTATACTCTGTTAATCTGGACTTACTCCTGGCATATATTCCATGAAGATAGAAAGCACGCTATGATCTTGATGACAGCCAAAGTAGGTCACGATTCGTTCATGTTGGAAATTGCGTAATAACTGGATCTCGTTTTCCAATGCTCGCACCTCCTACAAAACATAATAATGATTATAATAGTTGTCTTTATTTAACATTGATGACATATTGAGTCAACGACCTGTCTTGCATATGGTTAAGTCTGATAAAATGTACACACAATTTACAAAGTACATTCCAATGTTACAAAACATACACAGTGAATGCTTTAAGATGACTAAAAGACTTACTACCGGTATATAGATGTTTTTTTATTAATATTTGAAATACGGAAGTGATTTCTGCTGGAAATTAAAATACAGACAAAGATTTATCACTAGCACATTGCAGTTTATTTGTCAACAATCATGATATTAATTTTTGAGATAATGGCTTTAGTAAAATAGTAAAATGACAATAAAGCTATACAGACATTAATGAATACTTTCTGGAATACCAACTTACTTTGAAGGTTTTGGGGCCAATGAGGGATACCTACCAGTACTTATGTTGGAGGTCCGGCGGCTGACTAGGGATAGCGACTTACTTTGGAGGTCTTGAGGCTGACTAGGGATACCGACTTTGGAGGTCTCGAAGCCGACTTGGGATACCAACTTACTTTGGAGGTCTCATGGCCGACTTGGGATACCAACTTACTTTGGAGGTCTCGAAGCCGACTTGGGATACCAACTTACTTTGGAGGTCTCATGGCCGACTTGGGATACCAACTTACTTTGGAGGTCTCGAAGCCAACTTGGGATACCAACTTACTTTGGAGGTCTCATGGCCGACTTGGGATACCAACTTACTTTGGAAGTCTCATGGCCGACTTGGGATACCAACTTACTTTGGAGGTCTCGAGGCTGACTAGGGGATATCGACTTACTTCGGAGGTCTCGAGGCTGACTAGGGTACCAACTTACTTTGGAGGTCTCAAGGCTGACTAGGGATACCGATTAACTTTGGAGGTCTCGAAACTGACTAGGGGTACCGACTAGCTTTGGAGGTCTCGCGACCCACTAGGGAAAGTGACTTATTTTGGAGGTCTCATGGCCGACTAGGGGTACCAACTTACACTTGAGTTCTGGTGGCTGACTAGATATTCTGACTTACTTTTGAGGTCTCAGCATTCATCTGGTTTAAGCTGACTTGTTTGACGGCCAGCTCCCGACCAGAATCTTTGTCATAACACACAAATACTTCTCCAAACGACCCTGACCCTAACCGGTGACCTTTCTTCCAGTTACTTGGTGCTCGAGGAGCTGCAAAATATAAAACAACGGTACAGTGAGTATTAATGTAGTATCAACCACACAAAATGTCAAAATAGTATCAACCACACAAAGTATCGAAGTAGTATCAACCACACAAAGTATCAAAATAGTATCAACCACACAAAGTATCAAAATAGTATCAACCACACAAAGTATCAAAATAGTATCAACCATACAAAGTATCAAAATAGTATCAACCACACAAAGTATCAAAATAGTATCAACCACACAAAGTATCAAAATAGTATCAACCACACAAAGTATCAAAATAGTATCAACCACACAAAGTATCAAAATAGTATCAACCATACAAAGTATCAAAATAGTATCAACCACACAAAGTATCAAAATAGTATCAACCACACAAAGTATCAAAATAGTATCAACCACACAAAGTATCAAAATAGTATCAACCACACAAAGTATCAAAATAGTATCAACCACACAAAGTATCAAAATAGTATCAACCATACAAAGTATCAAAATAGTATCAACCACACAAAGTATCAAAATAGTATCAACCACACAAAGTATCAAAATAGTATCAACCACACAAAGTATCAAAATAGTTACAACCACACAAAGTATCAAAATAGTATCAACCAAACAAAGTATCAAAATAGTTACAACCACACAAAGTATCAAAACAGTATCAACCACAAAAAGTATCAAAATAGTTACAACCACACAAAGTATCAAAATAGTATCAACCACACAAAGTATCAAAATAGTATCAACCACACAAACTATCAAAATAGTATCAACCACACAAACTATCAAAATAGTATCAACCACACAAAGTATCAAAATAGTTACAACCACACAAAGTATCAAAATAGTATCAACCACACAAAGTATCAAAATAGTTACAACCACACAAAGTATCAAAATAGTATCAACCACACAAAGTATCAAAATAGTATTAACCACACAAAGCATCAAAATATAATCAACAATACAAGTATCAAATAGTATATGGATAAGAGATTCTTGCTCTAAACTAAATCTAGAAGCTTACTATTATTGCATCAATGAATCTTATTGTATCTTGCATATCAATGCATTGTGGTATTTGCCAATAGTATGGTCATACTTTAGATAGTTGTAGACGAACAGCTGTTTGTGTGTGGTTATTTACCAGTCTTGTATTGCTAACATTTACCATCAATATTTTAGACAATACCAAGTAGTACAATATTGCATATTAATTCAAGAATACATTATTTAAATGTATTTATTTTTATCCAGATCATTCAGAGATTACAATTTTGATGGTTGAAACAATTACAGTAAATCATAACTTTATTCAATTGCGTTTATCATGTCCTAGTGAAAATATCAAGATGATTTTGTTCATACACTTTTTAGCGGTATATAATTAAAATACAAAATTGCAAAAGTTAATATGAGTACAACTTACACTTTGAAAATGATAAATCTGAATAATTATATATGGGACTATCCAAGTCGTTCCCCCGTTTGAGTCTCCCCTCAGGTGAGTCCATGTCTGGATCAGGGGGGAGGCCACTACTACTGCTACTTGTGCTTAGTGTTCCTTCACTCCCCCGGGAAATTGTGGACCGACTTTGAAAATTGCTGGAACCTATGTCAGGCCGTCGACCGGACATATTCCCTGACCTTGGGAAGGTCATCCTGCCATCAAGGTCAGGTGCATGCGAAACATCAAATCCTCGCGGAAATGTCCCAGACTTAACAGGTTTGTAGTCAGGTCCTGAAATAATCGAAAAATAATTTTGATGAAAAGAATATACATCTACAGTTCATTTTCTAATCCCTGTCCAACAGTTACCTCCCCTGTTCAACCATTTCTTTTTACAGTTACCTCCCCTGTCTCAACATTTCCTTTAAACAGTTACCTTCCCTGTCTCACCATTTCCTTTATACATTTACCTCCCCTGTTTCACCATTTTCTTTATACAGTTACCTCCCCTGTCACACCATTTCCTTGATGAAGTTACCTCCCCTGTATCACCATTTCCTTGATAAAGTTACCTCCCCTGTATCACCATTTCCTTGATAAAGTTACCTCCCCTGTATCACCATTTCCTTGATAAAGTTACCTACCCTGTCCTACCATTTCCTTGACAAAGTTACCTCCCCTGTCTTACCATTTTCTTTATACAGTTACATCCCTTGTCTTCCCATGTCCTTAATACATTAACTTTCTTTCAAATATGTTTCTCTAGTCCATTCAGCTGAATCCCTTTCAGAGATTATATTTAAACAAGAAATCAAGGTTTTGCATCCCTGGCCTTTTAAATATTTGACATTCAGAACTTGTTTGTTAATTATATTTCATATCCAATATGTTTCCAAAATTCATTCAATTTTTTACTTACCACGGTCATCTTTAAATGAATCGGATGAAATACTTCGTCTGGAATGTGATCGCATCCTCAACGGATACGTATCGCCACTGGAAACAGGAAAGAAAGAAACATTAACGAAAGCACCTATACAGGACACCTATGTAAATTGGCAAACATTTGGCCTAGAGACTTCCGGTTAAGACAGGTTACATTGTACTTTGTATTTCAACTAATAGTAACATGGTGCTGCACACAGTAATTTCTTCGTAATCTGTCATTTGCAGTTATCATTATCCTTACTGCAATAACAAGTAATGTGTAACTATTGGAGTAATTGACGGAACAAGTATGATACTTATTAGGAATAAGATTCATCAGTTTGGTATGAATGATATATACTGAGTTTGTTTTGTACACAAACAGGAATTGAAAAATTTGCGAGCTTTCGAAAACGTCTGTTTCCTTTGTCAAGCAAAGAGTGTAATAGCCGAGTGTCGGTGTTCTAACCCCTGAAATCAACTCACTACCCAAGATAGGGCGAGTTAGAGAAGGTAGACAGAGGGACGGGTAAGATGTTTACCCATTCCGCCCTCTACTTGTAGTATTTGAATGAAATGTTGTGCTACGTTTTTGAGGGTGAGGGAACCTACAGGTGTGATACTTACTGATTACTCAGGTAACTACTGTCCAGTGATGTGTGACTATCTAAGTGAGGGAACCTACAGGTGTGATACTTACTGATTACTCAGGTAACTACTGTCCAGTGATGTGTGACTATGTAAGTGAGGGAACCTACAGGTGTGATACTTACTGATTACTCAGGTAACTACTGTCCAGTGATGTGTGACTATCTGAGTGAGTGAACCTACAGGTGTGATACTTACTGATTACTCAGGTAACTACTGTCCAGTGATATGTGACTATCTGAGTGAGTGAACCTACAGGTGTGATACTTACTGATTACTCAGGTAACTACTGTCCAGTGATGTGTGACTATCTGAGTGAGTGAACCTACAGGTGTGATACTTACTGATTACTCAGGTAACTACTGTCCAGTGATATGTGACTATCTGAGTGAGTGAACCTACAGGTGTGATACTTACTGATTACTCAGGTAACTACTGTCCAGTGATGTGTGACTATCTTAGTGAGGGAACCTACAGGTGTGATACTTACTGATTACTCAGGTAACTACTGTCCAGTGATATGTGACTATCTGAGTGAGTGAACCTACAGGTGTCGTCATACTTACTGATTACTCAGGTAACTACTGTCCAGTGATGTGTGACTATCTGAGTGAGGGAACCTACAGGTGTGATACATACTGATTACTCAGGTAACTACTGTCCAGTGATGTGTGACTATCTGAGTGAGGGAACCTACAGGTGTCATACTTACTGATTACTCAGGTAACTACTGTCCAGTGATGTGTGACTATCTTGGTGAGTGAGGGAACCTACAGGTGATACTTACTGATTACTCAGGTAACTACTGTCCAGTGATGTGTGACTATCTGAGTGAGGGAACCTACAGGTGATACTTACTGATTACTCATGTAACTACTGTCCAGTGACGTGTGACTATCTGAGTGAGTGAGGGAACCTTCAGGGCTGTTATACACACCCATACACTAAAAAATAAAAAAAAATCATTTTTTTTTATAAATCATGTTAAAAATATTGATCTACATTGATCTGGAAACTTCTTATCTAGGAAAACAATCAATGAATGTTTCAATCAATCAATGCAACAGAAATGGCCAATAGGTTTCCAAAATTAAAACCTAGCAACTATGTCAACTGGTTTACTGGTAACTCTGGATCCACCTAATACAACTATTTTCTTCTAAAAAAATCATTAACATATTTCTCAGTGTATTGTATTGATGAAATTTAAAGAAAAATAAATATACAGAAAGAGAAGTATCCTATAGCAGTGCTATGCATATAACAAATCAAAGTAAGTTACATTTAAACTGTTTTCCTTTTTAGATTTCTCACAGGACATGCACAATTTAACATGTGGGTACATAAAATTTACATTTGCAGTTTAAAAGTGTGACTGTTTATCGAACAATTTAGTGAAGTTAAATACTGTAAATACTTTGCAAATTATAAACCTAAGCTGTAAATTATGTATCCATACTTCCTGAAAAATAATGAGAAAATAAAACTATCAATATCTTTTAAAGGTCCAATATACGTAACTTCGGGAAATTTTTCGTGACTCCAAAAAATCCAGTTGATAACCATGCAAAAATGAGCCTAAACTGAGCGGTAACTAACAAGAAACTCTTGACAAAAAATTTCAAGGAATTGAAAATAATTCAGGTGGGGCCCACTTCAACAACAAACCGAAGGTAGAAGACGGTTCGAAATGGACGCGTGTTTACAAATACTGAGTTTCAACTGTTGCTGTACCGGTAACAACGCAAGAAGGCATCTTGAATATTGCTGATATCAGTTAATCTTAACAAAATCTATGAATTTAAAAAGTTATTGTGCTTGATTTTAACTTCAAGTTTTGCCGAAAGTTACATATAGCGGGCCTTTAAGGTATATAGCAGGTTAGGGAAAATGCCGAAAGACCAAACGTCCAATAAGTGAAAGTATGTATTGGTCAGTGAACAATCTACCTCAGAGTCCCAGCCCCTTTGCACTGCACCAACCAACCACCCAATGAAATTATGATGGGACTCATAGAAATTCTTGAAATACTTAACATTGTGCCACTTATTGTTTTTAGCAATATGTGCAAAAAGGACCCATAAAAATAAACTGTAGATTGATCACTGAGTGGTTCATGTTTCCAAATATGTACATTGTAAGAAGGATATGAAAGTCTAAATTTGTTTACTTCATTTAAATATGAATGATACCAGGTACTTTACACCTGGGTACACCTGAATACTTTTCTTTATACCTGGGTACACCTGAATACTTTTAAATGGTAAACATGAACCTTTCACGACTGTATCATGAGCAGTGTGTGTGAAGTAGGTCACTTAAAGAGATTGAGAGCTGCTTTTTATATACAGATATACCTATACATAGATACAGATTTATATCTACACATTATTCTCACAGCATTGCCACAAAATAAATCTCCAAAACAACATAGACTTGAAGAATATAATTGTTCAACCGCTGACATCATAATCAAGATTCAATTTTATTACATTTTTAACAATGAAACATTGCAAACTATTCATTCTTATCTATAGCAGCGATATTTTCCGCTTTTGAGAAATGTTTTTTTTCACTTGTGAAAAGCTGCCCGGGTAGGTTTTCCTATAAAACTGTACCCTGTTAACAGTTTATCTAACAGCAGAGCTAGTATGTTTACACAATGGTCTGAAAGTGGAATAACTTTTGTCATATCTAATTCGTAAACATTGTCAGCATCTTCAGCAATACCAAATATATTTCACTTGGGTGGCTAATATTTTGATATATTTGGTTCATTTAATTCTTTAACCCCTGACATGTCATAATGAACTGTTCCTTCCTTTGAATTGGAAGAGTTCAAATATGTCTTCAGGGGTGAATTGAGAGACTAAAGCCAGGAATGTCTTTATGCTCGTTTATGAGCATATTTAGCCTGCTACAAGTCCAATACAGCGTTTGTTTGAAATTGCCGTAACATGAATATTTACATTCCCATACTACTTATCAAATTAAATCTAAGACACGCTTGATGGGGATGAAAAATCATGTATAACTGATTAGTTCCGCACCAACAGACCATAATAGTTCTTGTTATTAACCAATATGTTATCTATTTCTTTATCAAATTTGTTTTCAATAATACACAAAAGTTGTATAGATATTCACCTTTTTCTTGGTATTTTTCATTAATTTTTTCGTGCCAATTTAATCATCGTACAAAAATGTCGTTTAATTTCACATTTGGATAAACATCACCTTCCGAAAGTGATAGACTCCAGTATAATTTCATCTAACCCAGAATCATAGCTACTTCTGACTGTCATGCAAGGCTGAATTTTACACACTTTCAAGTACTCTCATTTTCACACATGACCAATTACAAAAGCACTTTTATACCCAAATGTTTTTTTTCATATATAAATTTAACCAATTTTTTTCAAAAGATCTAAATTCAGCCACAGTTCTGTTGATGATAATCCAATTTTAGATGATATTGTATATAAGGATGTTATTATATTTTCTATACTTCCTCACTGTAGGGTAGATAAGTGAATTACAGTACAAACTACAGGAAAGCATCACATATTCAAACCTAGTATATATCTATAAAAGTATAAAGAAATTTAATCAGCCAAGATAAAATATTGTGGCTCAAGGACACAGGAAACTAAACAATAAAGAATATCTCATCATCATTTCTTAAGAATTAAGCCTTAAAATTGGTTAAAACTGACAGATATTGTAAGTTTACACTTCAACACATCAACATTTCTTACGAATTAAGCTTTAAAATTGGTTAAAACTGACAGATATTGTAAGTTTACACTTCAACACATCAACATTTCTTACGAATTAAGCTTTAAAATTGGTATAAGTATTGCTCAGACAGATAAGTCGTATTTTCAGGACATTGTTATTTTTTTAATTGCAATTCAACACTTAACACAGATTGAAAGTTGTCAAAGATGGATATTGTAGCTTACAGTGATTGAAAGCTTACATTGACAATTATTGTATTCAAGTTTACATTGACAGATATTGTAAGTCTACATTGACACATATTGTACGTTTACATTGATAGAGATTGTAAGTTTACATTGACAGAAATTACTGCAACTGTTTATGGTGTGTATATATATAACTTTTAACTAACGCATGTATTTTTCTAACAAGAAGACCATGTGAAATATTAGCCTTTTGCTAAACGTGCATTTGATTCTCAGAAAATAAAGTTTATTATTATTATTTGTTGAGATTCAGTTATTTGCTAAAATACGAGCACTCCACTATAAGTATTTTAACATATGTTATTCAGCTGTCAATCAGCAGCAAATAAAAGATGAGGATTAATTATTGCAAAAGTACAAGCAGAAATTACACACCTACAGGTATTAAAAGTTTTAAAGGCCCAATATACATAACTTTCGGCAAAATGTATTCTTACGTGCTAACCAGTACGACAGCAGTTGAAACTCAGTATTTGTAAACATGTGTCAATTTTGAACAGTCTTCTAACTTCGGCTTTTTGTGGGCCACACCTGAATTATTTTCAATTCTTTTGATTTTTCGCCAGAAGTTTCTTGTTGGTTGCCGCTCAGGTTTTCTTCGTTTTAGGCTTATTTTTGCATGGTTGTCAACTGGATTTTTTCAGTATTTTTCAGAATCACGAAAAATTTCCTGAAGCTACATATATTGGGCCTTTAAGAAATCTTTAGAGATGATTTTTAAGAAGATACAGTGAAGAGATTGTCAGATGTCAGAATCAGAGTGTTAACATAAAGCTGAAAAAAGATTTTGAGAAGGGAGAAGAGAACAAACACAGAAGCAGGCATTGATAAGATAACAAAGGTACTGACCACTTCATCCTCGGGGATAAACTCGCCTTCCCCGCTGTGTATGGAACCACACGAGACACTGTGGTTATAATTATGAGGTAACGACCCCGGCGGTGGACTAGGAGACTCTCGGTACGTCTGAAACAGTCGGAAAAAAATTATCGAAACTGATAGCAAAAACATCAGTAGAAATCAAAATTGAAAGAAAACATATCAGAAAGGAGTGCATACTCTACATTACCCACCTTCACGAGTCTTAAGTAGGTGTAATACTTCTATTTCCAGATGACCAGAAATGGAAATAAGTTTTATACCTATGTACCCAAATCAGAAGCAAACTAATGTTGGGAGATATTCACTGAAAGATTTTCTCCACAGAAGCAAAATTCAAACTTTACAACAAAAGAAGTTTTTTGATAAGAAATTAAACAGAAGCTAATTATCACAATTAAGGGAAAAAGGGAACAGAAGATTAGAAATCTTTGAGGTACCTGTGAACCGTAGGCACTGTCAGCGACGGAGGGAGGTCCGTGTCTGGACGACACAGTGTCACGGCCATCAGATGAAGGAGGCATGGTAAGGAAAATACGAAGACTGGTGATCTTGTTGTTCTGATCCACTAGGCTAATTGCAGTCTCGAGATCTGTCTGTTTCTGGATTGGTACTCTCATCTACAAATCAATCAATATTGAACTTAAATTACAGTAACATCTTTTTTTTTTGGTTTAGGTAAATCCAAGATCCAAGATGTTTATTTCTATTTGTCATTTTCAATTGGCATTCATATTGACTATGAATGCATGCTGAAGGCTACATGTAGTTATTTTTATTTGGAACCTTATAAAAACTTTGAGTCACATTGTTATTTCATAGTGAAAGCATTATCGATCAGTATCAAAGAAAGCTGTTCAAAAGTAAACTTATAAATTTCCATGTGCTACAGTGCGATTTTCCTTCGTCTCGGCATCTTACAGTCAGACTTACCTCCCCATTGGCTTGTGTGAAGAACATGTTCATGTCCATGTTATGCATCTCCCGCACCTTACATCTCAGGTTGTCATACGTCACCGGACGGGTCATGTAAATACTCCTGAAAGACAAAGAAACAATACTTTCATGTGAGTGAATTGATGAAAAGAGAACAGAAAGACCTACAACAGGGAAAAATCTGACTCAAACTAGAAATGTCGGTGAGACATAAATGCCCCCTTCCCCCATATGAAACTAGTTCTTCATGCTTACTATGTATGTGACGTTTGATGACAATGGGATCATTAGTTATTTAAATAAGCTGGTTACATTACCATTGGACGGAACAGGACGGGACAAGACGGGACGGACATGGGTAACATTAAATGCCCCCCCCCCTTCCCCATTTGATAGAAAAATTATCAGACATACATGCTAGAGTTATCAACAATTTACTATATAAACATTAACTCCACCACATAATAATTACTATAATATTGTATGTATGTTTTTTGTGTTAGAGTTATCTCCCTTAACATTTTTGAAATGAGCATTGTTATCATTGATTGATTACTTTTTCCTGTACTACTTAGAAGTACACATGTACCTTGTATGAACCTGTTCAACTAGCCAATAATTACTGAACTAAACCCCATTTTTTTCCAATTTATATTTATTTTTTTTTATTTTTTTTGGAACTCTTCTGTGTTAAAAGCTCAGTGAAACATGTAACTTTAAGATGAAAAAATATTCATACCATTTCTTTTTTAATAAGCAAAACATTTCTCTTTTTTTTTGTATATACAAGAATTGATAGAAACCCTATTTTTATTATGAAATGTTTTTAACACAGATATATACCTGAAACACATCTCTGTGATTAACTCATTCACCCCTGAAGACACATTTGAACTCTTCTAAGCAAAAGGTTTGAATAGTTTATAATGAATTTCAGGTGTGAATGAGTTCAGGAAAAGTTAAAAGTACAGGACTGAACAGAACCTCGTAAAAACCAAACTGGACAGCAATTAACATATGGGACCCAGTGTTTTGAAGCAGAGCAACTTAACTTGAGTAGTGAGATGGAAAGCAATTTTTATCATGCTTTACTGATCAAGAAACTTGCATATGTCATTCTTACTTTGTTAAGATATTTATAGATTCATTCAAAACTTAAAATAGTTGGCAAAGTACATCAGATAGAACTGATATACCTATATATTCTCTGCAGTAATTGAGGCACTTTTTTGAGAATAAGCAACAAATTAACAGTGAAAAGGAAATCTCTCTTCTGCACCACTAACTAAACACATGTTATTAGACATAGAGATGTATGTTCCCTATAGCAGAACATCTTTGTCACTTTAAACAACACTTGACACAGCATTTTCCTTGATAATGTCAACACAATGATCAAAATTATTTGACTTATAAACATACTTCCATGATATTATACATTCAAGTCATACAACATATCTAGTCAAGAAAGCAACCAAAACAAAAGAATTCTAATTATAGTTTACTAGATATATCTGCAAAATGCAAGTGCTACATTGCAATGTATTTTGCTATTTTTTACTAACTTAGCCAACTACTTTACAACATCAAATATGTATCCTATTTCATCTATTTTTTTTTCATATTTTCAAAATCATCAGAATACAAAATTGCACTGCAACATTACATTCAACAGTGTTTATTAGCAATGAGAGTGTTCTTGTCAAAAGCTGATTGCTGGCAAGTAAGTCATTGCTAACTTGGAACAGGCTTATTTTTTTCTAGAATATATATATAAGTCGACATCATAGCATGTAAAAATTCAATCTCTTCAAATTCTTTTAAAGTCAGCCATCAATTTCAAAGCATAGTTTAAACACTGCATGAAGGTTTTTCTCCATAAAAGGTTGATGAACCACTGAACCAACCTTATGCTTAGTCAATAACTGTATTAACTCAGAGCTAAGGTCCTGCTTCAAGACCAGGCCAATAAATCATGGTACTGGTATATCAAAGCTTAACTCATTAAGCCCTTAAATACACATTTAAACTCTTCCAAATCAATGCTTGGCATAGTCCATTATGAAGTTTCAGGGTGAATGAGTCAGAGGTGTACATCAATGAATTTCAATAAGTTCCACTATAATCAAGTTTCTCCCCTTGCATTTTATTGGAATCTTATCGGGTGGTGCAGTGGATAGAGGACTTGTCCTTCACCAATGCAAGGCGGCCAGGGTTCGATTCCCCAACCGAACGTGAAAAGGTACAGGGTCACCTGCCCGACCACATGGTTTTCTCCGGTTATTCCGGTTTCCTCCAAAAAAAGGGACCCCTCGCACGCTAACATCCAGGCTAACAAGAGTGATTAATATAAGTTGGATAACTTGTTTCATAATAGTTTTAAAACAAAACAAGTTTATATTTTTAAAAAACCCCACTTACATAAGCACCTAACATGACATCTACTTACCCTGGCCATAGTAAAATTGTAGTCATGAAATTACATATTTATATGATAGAGCTCCTGCTATGGGACAAATACAGTACTTTTTATACTTAAATAATACCGTTTTAGCCTTCAGATCTGAGGGGGTTCTTTTTTTTTAGATAAAAGGAACTTGCTCCAACTTTTATGTTTCTTTTTGACAGGGTGTAAAGTAGTTCCGGGAATTTGTGAAGGGCCTTGGTAACCATGTTATTCCCCGACATACTCTGTCAACAGCGGGTCACTAACACCCTCCCACGCACTGACAACTGATGTGCACTCGCTCCGACTGTCACCACTCCACGTCCAGCACACATATCTGTATTATACCAGTCTAACGTCTTACTGTACTGCAGCAATGTGCATATCTTATCACTGCTCCACATCTATATGGTTTTATACATTTGGGTGGTCGGGTGGTACAGTGGATAGAGGATTTGTCCTTCACTAAGGGGACTATACTTTCACTATTCCCGAAAATCAAGTGTGAAAAGGTATAGGGACACCTGCCTGACATTGAATTTTCTGGGATGGTCGGGTGGTGCAGTGGATAGCACACTTGCCCCCTCGCGCACTAACATCCGGGCCAACAAGATTTATATAAGTTGGATAATTTGCTTCATTATTGTTGTAAAATAAATGAAGTTTATATTTATTGAGTTTTGTTCAGGTCTACAGTTTATACGGTCAAGAAGCCTATACAAACTTTCATCAGAAATGATGAACATAAGTTGAAATAACTTCTTGGTTTTTTCGTATTTCTAGAAGTAATTTACAGCTGTCATAATGTATGAATATGTAGGCATGACGACCATCAATTAAGACCTTTACAATATGTCCATTTGTACACATGTACTGAAGATATTCATAGCTAATCACCTTTTTTTCTTCTTTTTTTTTCTGAGGTATTAGGCAGACATTCTAAAAGTAAGTTTAACATTTTTAACTGTCCTCTACTTTCTGCAACCTAAATTTGTCAACTCATACAAATTCTTTTCATAAATGATTTCAGGATATTAATTCATCAAATCAACACTCGATATCACTTTTATAATTTGTGCAAGAGTGACCTTGTTGTTGACCCTGTAACTGACTAATAGCAAGATTGACCTTGGTGTTGACCCTGTAACTGACTAATGACAAGAGTGACTTTGGTGTTGACCCTGTAACTGACTAATGACAAGAGTGACCTTGGTGTTGACCCTGTAACAGACTAATGACAAGAGTGACCTTGGTGCTGACCCTGTAACTGACTAATGACAAGAGTGACTTTGGTGTTGACCCTGTAACTGACTAATGACAAGAGTGACTTTGGTGTTGACCCTGTAACTGACTAATGACAAGAGTGACTTTGGTGTTGACCCTGTAACTGACTAATGACAAGAGTGACCTTGGTGTTGACCCTGTAACTGACTAATGACAAGAGTGACCTTGGTGTTGACCCTGTAACTGACTAATGACAAGAGTGACTTTGGTGCTGACCCTGTAGCTGACTAATGACAAGAGTGACCTTGGTGTTGACCCTGTAACTGACTAATAGCAAGATTGACCTTGGTGTTGACCCTGTAACTGACTAATGACAAGAGTGACCTTGGTGTTGACTTGTAACTGACTAATGACAAGAGTGACCTTGGTGTTGACCCTGTAACTGACTTATGACAAGAGTGACCTTGGTGTTGACCCTGTAACTGACTAATGACAAGAGTGACCTTGGTGTTGACCCTGTAACTGACTAATGACAATAATGACCTTGGTGTTGACCCTGTAACTGACTAATGACAAGAGTGACCTTGGTGTTGACCCTGTAACTTACTAATAACAAAATTTACCTTGGTGTTGACCCTGTAACTTACTAATAACAAAATTGACCTTGGTGTTGACCTGTAACTGACTAATGACAAGAGTGACCTTGGTGTTGACCCTGTAGTTGACTAATGACAAGGGTGACCTTGGTGTTGACCCTGTAGCAGACTAATAACAAGAAATTCTGTGACCTTGGTGTTAACCCTGGGACCCTGAAATACTAACACATTTGTGGTATTTCCATACATCATTTTTGCATAATCTTTAGAAAAGACACCATGAATACTCATTTTCCCCTCTTAATATGACAGGGGCCTAAAAATGAATAAACTTCAACAAGCAGTGAGGTGATTGGCATTAAATGAATTCCAATCTTTATAGACACCACTTTATTTTTTTACCCAATGTTGACAGAGCACCAACAAGGTCAAACTAAATGTGTTCTAGATTTTTTCTCCGTAAGATTAGAATAAAGTATCAGTTACATTCTACCAGAGATCAAACTGGTTGAAGAACCCCTGATTATCAAATCGTATGCAGGGTAAGTCTTATAAAATCATTAAAATGCACGTTTTTGTTATTCACAGGTAAGTTTGACAGAGTTTTAACTCCACTTTACAGCCACCGTCGGCTGACGCCCTGTACATCTTTGTAGACATGTGGGGGAGGTCCTCAAGGGTAAACAATCAAACTTCTAAAGACCATTGAGGAAAAGTACTTCAAATACATTTTTTAGCTGTTTAATTGTACTTGAGATATTACTAACACTTTTGTAGTTCGTCTAAGAGCATATTCTCATCATAAACTGTTCCCACTTGAAACCCGAGGAAGCTTGCGCGGGACTACAAATATAGAAACAGGGACAAACACTCGCAAAAGCTCTGTCAGCTGTTGAATCCATCCTTATTGTCTCTAACTTGTGGTAACCAAAACTATTCAGTAACAAACTGAAACAACGAATTTGGTATTAATAACAAAAGATATTTCTTTTAAACTATTTTAGTTAATTTCACGCCAAATTGGCAGACAGAGGAGACTAAAGGTGACACAGGAGTTATTTCCTTTTCCAAGTTCCGTCCAAGTCCATTTTGCACCGCCCATTTCTATTTATAGATTATTACTCCTACTACATACTTCAATATTTTAAGATGTTCAAGAATTTTCCAAATTTGTGTGGTGACCTTCAGACTTGAAACAAGTTTAAGCCCCAATTATAGATACCCTCAGCAGTTCTGATGACATCAAGTTTGAAGTGTACCATACTAATCGTTGGAAACCCTGTTTTTATTAGTAAGCTTTGGCTTGTTTAATTTTTTGTGTTATGTCCTAATAACAGCCAGTGTCATTTTAGGACATGCCAGGTTTGGGAGGTGGAGGAAAGCTGGAGTACCTGGAGAAAAACCACCAACCTACGGTCAGTACCTGGCAACGGTCTGGCAACTACCCCACGTGGGATTGGAACTCGCAGCCCAGAGGTGGATGGCTAGTGGTAGAATGTCAGGACACCTAACTACTCTGCGGCCCAAAGCAAATCTATCCCCTTTCATCCCCCTCCCCAAACCTTAAATTGTGCTATATTTGCTATATTTTGCTCCTCGTTACCAGCTCAGATTGCAACCAACCTCTTCTAACTGTCATCCCTCCTTTCAGAGAAGAAATCAAAATTGAATGTTGTACACCAAGTTGATATCCGATATATCTCTAAACAAAATCCACATTTCACGTGTAAAATTTCTGGAACATAACACTTGGACTTCCACTTATCCTGAATTTAATCTCAAGTGAACAATGGTGCTGATCAACTTACATTGGGATGATGTTTTTCAAAAGCATCTCTTAAATTGGAGATAAGTTTAAAGTAATAACAGGTGACTTTAATGTAAAATGCATTTCAAATAATGCTGAATATTCTTTTTTTGAAGCATCTCCTGAATTAATTCATTATGAATTTCTGTGCGTGACGACAGGAAAGCAAACTGAAATGTCCTCTGTGCGACACATGTAAAAGGCCATAGTTTATTTGGGTAACTAATCTTTATGTTTAAGCCACAACAGTTCATCATGCGAAAAAGTCAGTTACAGTATCATTTTTTAAAAGAACTTTATTCTTTTACAATGAAAATCTCTAAATGTAACCGAACAGTGACATCAAGTCATATGATATTTAGTGAAATGTATTATTTGTATACAGAGCTGTACACCAGAAAGGTCACTGCCATTAAAACATTCACCCTTTCCTATCAGGGTAAAGATATCATAACCACAAATATTAATACAAGTGTAGTAACTCAGTGGTTTCTCAAGAAGAAGAGATTGCATACCCCCCCCCCCCCCAAAAGCAACAACATTTATAGTCTGTCTATATCACCCTATCAGTGCCCTTTATTTTTTTCTAACCTAAAAAAAACCCATTGTCTTATAAATCAACATTTTCAATCAACTTTACTTATTTTACAACAATTATGAAACTAGTTATCCTCCCTTCAGATTAATCACTCTTATTGAGGCATTGTGAGCCATCATGAGAAAGATATATTTGGTTTGGTTTATTTTGCTTTACGTCCTATTTACAGCCAGGGTCATTAAAGGACGTACCAGGTTTTGAGGTGGAGGAAAGCTGGCCATCGAGTACCCGTAGAATAACCACCGACTTACGGTCAGTACCTTGCAACTGTCCAATGTGGGATTCGAACTCACAACCCAGAGGTGAAGTGCTAGTGGTAGAATGACGGAACACCTTAACAACTCGGCCACCGCGGCCGCCAAAACTTTCCTACACTCTTTCTTTTACTCTGGACAACTCTTCTTACAAACACGGAAATGAATGAAAAAGCTTTCTAATATGAAAGATTATATATAAAATATGCTGACCTTTTCTCTCCATTGTATTCCAATTTGATCCTCAGAGTCTGGTCTCGTCTCTGCAAAGAAAACAAGTATAAATAATCACTAAAATTACCATAAAATACCTATTTTTCAAGTCTTACAAAAAGATATTCCCATTTATCAGCCAAGAACCTAATAGCTACACGGAATGACTTCACAGTTTCATGGTTAACCAAATCAACAAGGAAACAACCATTGACAAGGAAGTAAATAAGGCAACATCAAATGAAGGACATTTAATATCTTTCCCAACTTGATCACTAATCAAGGTAATAAGACTTTCCAACAAGGAAAGGTTCAATATTTAGTCCGATAGTTTCTGTAAGGTCACAAATGTTTTCTGTGATTTCCAATTTTCAAATGTGAGAAATCCAAATGAGAGGCAATTTCACAAATTACAAAAAAAGTCCTACACCAAATGTGCCTGCTTTTTTTTTTGGACCATCATATTTCTTTGATGTAGGTTAGAAGTCAAAATGTAGATCAGAGTAACCTAATTTGATACAAAATATACCGTCTCACCAAGGTAAATCCTTACTCATAATATGCAAGTATAGCAATAAGTACTGGGTAAGAGAAACAGCCTGTACAAGATAGCGGAGAAACATGTTTTTCCACTAAATCTAAGTGCACTAAGTGCATTTCCAATCTCCATAACTAAAAGTAAGCTATTCCATGTACATATGAAGATGTTTCAATATAAATAGATAACATTATTTCAATCAAAAAACGTTTTTCAGTTTATTTTTTATTTTCTATGCAACATTTTGTACAAGTTGTACCTGAAGTCAATGGAAATGACATCATTTTCTGGATATTTTATGTGAATGGTTAAAAAAACATGATATTAAGAGGAATTCACCTCAAAATACATGATATTAAGAGGAATTCACCTCAAAATACATGATATTAAGAGGAATTCACCTCAAAATACATGATATTAACCAAATATAATTACATAGATGATATAGAGAGAAAAATGGTACTTGAGAAAAACATGATATAAAGAGTAATGTGATATTAGCAGGAGTGATATTAAGTGGAATCCACTGTACAATGTTGCACCTTAAAACTTGAAAGAAGGGGTCATCAAGGGAGGATACCTATTTCGGCATTGGCCGTAAACCTTTTTCTGAATGAACGGCTCTCCCATTGATGAATATGTACCTTGAGATTGGCTATATATAGAATCTTTCTGAATGGTGGGATTTCACATGATAGTCCATCCAGGGATTAGATACAGCAGCTGCTTTATAATAAATGGAGGGGTTCTACATGGGGGATAGACTGGCTACCAGCCCCTAAGTTTCTATAAAGAATTTTTCTTCTTTATTTTACTCCTAGCTGATCTCTCTCTTGTTTCAAACTTTGGATCAGACATCCAATTAATGATCAAAGTTATTTGACTATTTTTTTTTTTTCAATATCTGTATAATATTCTAGACAGGGGAACCAGTCTACAGGGGTACCAGTCTACAGGAGCCAGTCTACAGGGGAACCAGTCTACAGGGGAACCAGTCTACAGGGGAACCAGTCTACAGGGGAACCAGTCTACAGGGGAACCAGTCTACAGGGGAACCAGTCTACAGGGGTACCAGTCTACAGGGGAACCAGTCTACAGGGGTACCAGTCTACAGGAGCCAGTCTACAGGGGAACCAGTCTACAGGGGTACCAGTCTACAGGAGCCAGTCTACAGGGGTACCAGTCTACAGGAGCCAGTCTACAGGGAACCAGTCTACAGGGGTACCAGTCTACAGGGGTACCAGTCTACAGGAGCCAGTCTACAGGGGAACCAGTCTACAGGGGAACCAGTCTACAGGGGTACCAGTCTACAGGGGTACCAGTCTACAGGGGTACCAGTCTACAGGGGTACCAGTCTACAGGGGTACCAGTCTACATGGGTACCAGTCTACAGGAGCCAGTCTACAGGGGAACCAGTCTACAGGGGTACCAGTCTACAGGGGTACCAGTCTACACGGGAGCCAGTCTACAGGGGAACCAGTCTACAGGGGTACCAGTCTACAGGGGTACCAGTCTACAGGAGCCAGTCTACAGGGGAACCAGTCTACAGGGGTACCAGTCTACACAGGAGCCAGTCTACAGGGGTACCAGTCTACAGGAGCCAGTCTACAGGGGTACCAGTCTACAGGGGTACCAGTCTACAGGGGTACCAGTCTACAGGGGAACCAGTCTACAGGGGTACCAGTCTACAGGGGAACCAGTCTACAGGGGAACCAGTCTACAGGGGTACCAGTCTACAGGGGAACCAGTCTACAGGGGAACCAGTCTACAGGGGTACCAGTCTACAGGGGTACCAGTCTACAGGGGTACCAGTCTACAGGGGTACCAGTCTACAGGGGAACCAGTCTACAGGGGTACCAGTCTACAGGGGAACCAGTCTACAGGGGAGTACATATACTTACCTTGAGGTTGGCTATAGCAGCTTTCTGAGCGTTGGGATTCCCCATTCGGAGCCCCCTCTCCAGCTGGGACTGGATGTTTCCCATGACATCCTTGAGTGCCTGGGGATTCCCATCTACAATGATATCAAAATAAACGTTTAATTCACATTTCATCAATAATCATTCAAAAAAGGGCTGTTTAACATTGAAAGACATTGGTATTCTCAAAACTGAAAAGTAATGCTAAAAAGGAATTTTGAAACATCTCTTTCATCAATGTCACGTATTCTTTCATCAAAATACCAAAATATCCATTGGAGTATCATTACAAGGACTGCAAGTTATTTTAAAGTGTTGCCTTAGATGATCAGGGTCCACTGAAAAGTAAATCAACTTATTTTCGCGTTTCATTACTGTAATTACTATTTTGCGCCAATTTAATATCAGAATAAATACGGTCATACATTCTATGTACAGTACAGTACTCCTACAGTTAGCATACCTCTGACTGAAACTATTTCGCGCCAATCAATTTTTTGCAAATTTTAATCATGAAATACGCGAAGATTAATAACACCCTAAAATTATTTGGTTTAGCAAAACCAGACTGTGCTGATCGTTGGCAACCAATAATCTCCACCGTCTGAAGTTCAGAGGTCAAAGGTTTGAACCTTCTTTCTCTCTTTTGTAATAGAGATGTCTATGACCAATCCTGGTTTAAGTTCTGTGTTTAGACTTGGCAAGAGAATACACAAACCAATTGGTTGTGTTCAGTGTTTCCTGAGGGTGAAGAAAAAGTAGGGAGGAATTAGCGGAACTGGGAATGTCAATCACCAACGACCTGGGCTCATATTCATGAAACCATTCTCATTTCATTTCAAAAAATTTCATCGCATCAGATGACAAAAAATTAAAGATATATGTTTATGTCCTTCCTGCATGGTTTCAGGAAACCATTCTCATGCTCACAGGATATGTTTTTAACTTCAGTAGGAGCTTTTATTTAAAATTTGAAAATTCATGCAGCGTAACAAACCTGGTCAGGATTAGCATTTCTGTCTCATTTTAAACACTGAAGTGTCTTGATATGGTCTTTATAGTCGATATAAATGACAGAGCTTTGCAGGCAAACATCATATTGCAGACTAGTTTATATTATAGTGGCTTTACCATGCAAATGTAAATATCTACACTTAGTTTGGTTTTCTATTTTTTTTTATATCCCATTTACAGCTAAGTCGGACAATTAAGGGCACCCTCCGCATTTATGTAATGTGAGTGTATGACTTGTAAGGACTGCGTGTGAATTTTGGGAGTCTGTGTTGTGTTGGTGTAAGCCTAATGCAATGGTCAGAACTTTTGCCCATTTCAAGTGCTACCACAATGAAATACTCCCATTACATAACAAACTTTTTTTATGGGACTAAACTGTACTTAGACAATTAATTATCACTATATTTTAGCTACCAATTTTCTACCGGGCTAGATATATTTTTCCACAATTATGAAATGCTCATAATTACGGGGCCAGCTGGACTACTGATGATTAGAACTATAATATTACAAGGTTATATATAGTTCTAAATCTAGACCTAAGCTGTAGTAGACTTCCATACACATACGATAGCAACAGAGATATTTATAGATACTCTAAGATACAAACAAATCTTGTATTGTGTATTGTTTACGAAACTCAAAACTTTGTGTGTCTCCTCCTCAATCAATGATAGACTCAGGATTGATTCCCTTATAAAAGTTCTAATTTAACTTTGTATAATGTTTTTTTTTGCCTTTGTGAGCTGGGAGTACCATAATAAATAATATACTACAGTTCTTCGACATTTGAAGTTCTATAGATTGCACATTTATAACCAAATGTCTAGTTAGTTTTTATTCATAAGTTGGTCATGTGTTTGTTGGTATTAGCCAAAATACAGTTGAGAACTACATTTTTGTATACAATGTGTCACAGTTGGGTTATTTTCTGAATTTCTTTACATATGCTTTCCTGTGACCTTCAAATTTGTTTTGACTCAGAGTCATTTAGTAAAAACCTGATAATAAGAATTAAGAACCACTATATTTTTTATTTTATCTTATTTTTGCCTATCTACAAATTAAATACTGGTGTTTTTAGAGGTCTAGAGGGGCAGACAATTAAGCTAATATTTTCATATCTTTTCCAACTTCTTTTTCCAAAATGATATCCTAATATTATTTTTCATATTTTAATTCCAAAATATTTCCCAGTAAATCTGACTCCTGGCAATGTAAGGTGTTACCTACCCAACTTCGCTACTTTAACTATTACCCCTTCATTTTTATACTGGACTTGCCCACTCATTGATGTAGGCAGGTTCAAATTAGACTTAAGGGATAAATGCATCAAGATTAATAAATAGCAACACACACATGAAGCTAACCATACTTAAGGAAAATCTATACGTGGCCAATTTCCGCCTTCGTGTAAAAAACATTTCCCTCTTATACACAAAGGAACCAGTAGGGCATACACGAATGTGGAAGTCTTGTGTTAACGACATATACAGGTATATTATTACCGCCTTACCTGTGCGTACTACCTACCTATACACCCAGGTAAATCTACCTACAAAGGTAAATCGTCCAACATTATCAATACTAGATCTCCCCACAAAAATATGTTAAGGTCTCAATTGTGAATTCCTTTCACCGGAAAGAAAATATATAAAAAGTCGAAAACAATGGCTCCTTGTTACAGAATGTAAACAGAGCCGCTGCAGACAATCTCGGTATCAAGAAAACATACCCGAATATACGCATTGTATTATTTACTCCGGGTTAAATGTAGGGCGCAATAATGGCATGACAGGTCGACTTCACTGCGATCACTATGACCGTATGGATAGTAATATTTTGTCATTTTTTAAATGGGAAATAGGATCTCAATATTTCTATTTCATAAAATCTTTTCATATTTTTTTATTTATGAAACTAAGATCACTTGGTTTTCATGATCATTTCAGACAAAATTTATCATACAAAGAAACTTCATTGTTGCTGAAGATTTTCATATTTGAGATCGTCACTGAAACAGTGGAACCCACTTTTTATTGTATGGTCGTAATGGTTATTATGATATACCAGTTAAATTATAATATTTTCCTCATGAACTTATTTTTTTCCTTCTTTAATTTAGCAATTCAAAATTGTCTATAACAGTATTTTGTCAGGTAAGACCCTGCTTATCATATTTTTTTCTATATTCTAACAGAAACTTCACAAGAAAATGTACACCTTTTGAAAATCCATTGATTTAATATTTATGATATAAATTACCTATACAAAGATTAAATATCAGGCGCTAAAATGTGTGTGTGCCAAAGTACGTATGTTTACATTATATTTTTTTTGTGCGTGTTTAAAAACATAAGATTGTAAGTAAGGAGTGATATTGACATGTTAATGTAATTAGTCCCGTGTTACATGTAAACAACGATTATAAAACATCCTTCAGACCGACACGGATGTCTACCTATAAATCAGTAGCCCTGATAATCACTTACGTAGATACACCGTTTACTGTCCCTGTTAGACATTGCCCGCAAAAACAAACTTTTTTTTCGTAATTTGATAAAATCCATGTTTACTGTTTTATGTGTTGGCAACAAAACAGGACGTTTATGTTTAAAAGCATGGTTAGGTATGTAACCCAGAAACATTACTTCTTTTACAGGTTTTTTCATTTTTCGGCAAATAAGGCCCTTCGTGAGCTTACATTTTTTTCTCTCTATCGGCTCAGGCACTATTCCATCCCTTGACCATACTATGAGGCAATAGTGCCCTCTCAACAGGGCCATAATAGATAAATAGAAGAAATTTCCATAAATTCCTTATTGCTTTCCTATGAAGATTTTTTAAGTAAAGAAATTTCTCATCCTTAAGGATTGTTGATGAACCAAGGGCCTGGACACCTATATATCTGGTAATGCAGTGAGAGTTAATATCACATCCATATGACAAATCTAGTCTACTGAAGTGATTGTGGCAATTGGGGTGATTACGGTCCAGTCAATATGAAGGCTTTATCACATAATCAGGGATCACTTTTGGGCAAGATTTGGGGATTTTTACAAATATTTTTTCCTGAAAATCTCGTTGAAAATTCAAAATGGTATTACTTTAAAATGAAAAATCTCATAGAAAATTTGCTAATCCCATAAAACCCCTCAAAATCTCCCATAAGTTTTAAGAGCCAAAATTATCCCTGCATAATATACTAATTATAAATATTTAATAACATTATAAATAAAGAATTCCCAGAAAGGTGTTAAAAAACACTTGCTTACTTTCATAAGAATATAAATGTGATGTACAAAAATATTAACGAAACTTATTAGAGATTTTAGGATAATGGGCTGTGTTATTAATTTTTTGGCAAGGTAAATATGAAACTCTAAATTAAACCATCCAATTTAACAAACTAACTCATTGTCTTCTGGTACAAATCTTAATGGAATATATATTATTATGCCAGCCAGATTAGCTGTTATCAAAGAATATATAAAAACGGGTGATGAACCTAAAGTTAAGACATCTGACTAATACACTGTACTTACTCTAATAAGCATCCCTGCATGCTCTTATATGGGGCAGTTACAGAAATCAGCAGTGAACCATTCCTATCATTACAACCCTTAATTGAGGGCCTCTCTAAGTTATAAGATACATGTAGTAGCAAACGCTGTCTCACGCAATTGATACACGACTGCTGTTCTGGTGTTAAAGAAGAAACAGTGAAATACCTAAACAATATTTTACTTGGACAAAACTCAGGTTTTAATTATTATCTTCATGAGTGCCCTTGCTTCGATTCTTCAAACATTTTTTCAAACCACCAGGCTGCTTGTTATAGCAAAAAGAGTATTTTGTTTTAAAGAAAATTCAGAAAAAAAGGAACCTTTATCTGAAAGACTTATTAAATACCTGTATGTTGTGCTATTTTTCCCCCCTTAAATTTCAAAGATAATATACTTCAAATAATATTGATATACAAATATAACTTGCCAAATTGACTTCAGATGAAATCAGGATTCAATTGAAGACAGAAAGACCGTTTTAAGCTGACATGGTCTGTTACTCTATACTCCAACTATACAGTCAGTTTTTATTACCTCACGCTCTCCAGAGATGTGGGAAAACCAGGATCTGATATCACACCTGTTTATACACAATAGAACCACCCACTTGTGATATGGACTAGTCCATTGAGGAGAACAGGTGGTGCCAGGAGAGAGGAGAGAGCACCAGTATGACCTAATGGGCATGTATCCAGGCACTGCAGATCTATCTATTTATCCTCTACACAACACAGCAGGAAAAAGCACGATCTTATTTACACTTCCACTCTGTGGAAATTTTACAATCATTTAGTGAAACCCTGCAAACTTTATGTGCACTCTGCACTGTGCACAGTGGTTAAATCACACTATCTACCTAAAAAAACATATTACATATCAGTTAATGATGGAATAGTCTACCAAAAACAATTACCTTTTTAACATAATATCTGATTTACTAGCACTGAAATCCCACCATTAACCTATATATTTGTGCCATTCAGATTAATAGTATTCTACAAGTACATCAGACATCCAAGCCTATCTTCATTATACCATTGTATCAGGAGCAAACTAAAACATACCATTTTTTTTCAGATCGTTATACATGTCACTCATTCTTCCCAACATCATCAATTCCCGATCTTCTTACCCCTCTCCTCTATCCTTCCACATACCCCTCTCCTCTATCATCACACATACCCCTCTCCTCTATCATCACACATACCCCTCTCCTCTATCATCACACATACCCCTCTCCTCTATCATCACACATACCCCTCTCCTCTATCCTCACACATACCCCTCTCCTCTATCCTCACCCATACCCCTCTCCTCTATCCTCACACATACCCCTCTCCTCTATCCTCACACATCCCTCTCTCCTCTATCCTCACCCATACCCCTCTCCTCTATCATCACACATACCCCTCTCCTCTATCCTCACACATACCCCTCTCCTCTATCATCACACATACCCCTCTCCTCTATCATCACACATACCCCTCTCCTCTATCCTCACACATACCCCTCTCCTCTATCATCACACATACCCCTCTTCTCTATCCTCTCACATACCCCTCTCCTCTATCCCCACACATACCCCTCTCCTCTATCATCACACATACCCCTCTCCTCTATCATCACACATACCCCTCTCCTCTATCCCCACACATACCCCTCTCCTCTATCATCACACAAACCTCTCTCCTCTATCCCCACACATACCCCTCTCCTCTATCCTCACACATACCCCTCTCCTCTATCATCACACATACCCCTCTCCTCTATCCTCACACATATCCCTCTCCCCTATCCTCACACATACCCCTCTCCTCTATCCTCACACATACCCCTCTCCTCTATCCTCACACATACCCCTCTCCTCTATCCTCACACATACCCATCTCCTTTATCCTCACACATACCCCTCTCCTCTATCCTCACACATACCCCTCTCCTCTATCCTCACACATACACCTCTCCTCTATCCTCCAACACACCCCTCTCCTCTATCCTCACACACACCCCTCTCCTCTATCCTCACACATACCCCTCTCCTCTATCATTACACATACCCCTCTCCTCTATCCTCTCACACAACCCTCTCCTCTATCCTCACACATACCCCTCTCCTCTATCATCACACATACCCCTCTCCTCTATCATCACACACACCCCTCTCCTCTATCATCACACATACCCCTCTCCTCTATCCTCACACATACCCCTCTCCTCTATCATCACACATACCCCTCTCCTCTATCATCACACATACCCCTCTCCTCTATCCTCACACATACCCCTCTCCTCTGTCCTCACACATACCCCTCTCCTCTATCCTCACACATACCCCTCTCTTCTATCATCACACATACCCCTCTCCTCTATCCTCACACATACCCCTCTCCTCTATCCTCAAACATACCCCTCTCCTCTATCCTCACACATACCCCTTTCCTCTATCCTCACACATACCTCTCTCCTCTATCCTCTCACATACTCCTCACCTTTATCATCAAACATACCTCTCTCCTCTATCATCCCACATACCCCTCTCCTCTATCATCACATATACCCCTCTCCTCTATCCTCACACATACCCCTCTCCTCTATCATCACACATACCCCTCTCCTCTATCCTCACACATACCCCTCTCCTCTATCCTCACCCATACCCCTCTCCTCTATCCTCACACATACCCCTCACCTCTATCCTCACACATACCCCTCTCCTCTATCATCACACATACCCCTCTCCTCTATCATCACACATACCTCTCTCCTCTATCCTCACCCATACCCCTCTCCTCTATCCTCACACATACCTCTCTCCTCTATCCTCACACATACCTCTCTCCTCTATCCTCACACATACCCCTCTCCTCTATCCTCACACATCCCTCTCCTCTATCCTCACACATACCCCTCTCCTCTCACATACCCCTCTCCTCTATCATCACATATACCCCTCTCCTCTCACATACCCCTCTCCTCTATCATCACATATACCCCTCTCCTCTATCCTCACACATACCCCTCTCCTCTATCCTAACACATACCCCTCTCCTCTATCATCAAACATACCCCTCTCCTCTATCATCACACATACCCCCTCCTCTATCCTCACACATACCCCTCTCCTTTATTTTCACACTAATAAGGAGATGACTAGAAACCTATGTAGCCACCATTTCTTTCCCCTCTGTGAGCTAGCAGACTCAACCACACGATTAACAGATTACAATGGTGTGTGTTGCCACAGAAATTCGGTCAGGGCCCTGAGTGTTGAAGCACCCTGTAACAGTGTGTGCAGCTATACCAGGAAAAGTGCTCCAAACTCTAACCTTGTATCAAGTTTTTAAGTAGGAAGAAAAAAAAGTTGGTTGTTTTCAACCCCCATCTACATCAGCTGATACAGGATGTTGGCTCAAGTCCTTCATCCAACACTGTTTTAAAGTTCCTTTCGATCATACCTTCAGCCGTTAGTTGAGATAATCACCGAATATTTCTCTTGTCTAATGTTTTGTATATTTTTTTCATTATTAATGCTGAATATACATGTTCATTATGATATATAGAACGCAGAAAAAACTTTCATCCCCCCCCCCCCCCCATGAAATCAATTTTTGCCACATGTAAATTTTTGCATATATATAACTTTTAATTACCATTAAGACTTTTTGTATAATGTATACGTGTACCCAATTATAATATAAGACTATTTGGTATATGTACATATATGTATCTAGTGATAATGTAAGACAGGATGGGTAAAATGGCCTCACAATTTTTAGCTATAATGTCTTATCATTGATTTAACTTGGGTATATGTACCCCATTATAATATGATTAGACTAGCTGTATTGGTAATATAAATATATATATAAACTTCATTATAATCATTTATTTTTTATTTCGAGTTGGAGGAAAATGTACCGACTCAGGTCGACCCAATCTGAAACGAATTTCAAAAACAACCTAATAGATACACTCAGCGATTTGTAACAACATTTTTGACTGAATTTTATATTTACTAAACATCACCTTAGGATGTTTCTATGCTGATTAAGTAGGACCTTCCTGTCCGATCAGCAGAAGGGATTATATGCAACATTGTGCATTTAAGTCTAAAGTTGTTTCATGTTTTATGTATATCCTGTATATGTAATATAACGTGTATTTTATGTGTGTCTTGATAAAGGGGCGGATAGTTTTGAAAAATTGACAATTTAGTTGTCCGTACTGTCGCTATTATACTTCCATGATCATATATATTTAGTTATAATATATAAGACAAGCTTACGGGTAAAATGTCAACTTAACAGATTTCATTTGTTGAACGATGTATCACCTTGGGACGTAATACTTCACACCTATCATATTCTTTCAGCGCTTTATCAGGGGATTTTGGGAATCCGACCCCGAGATCAAATTGGGAAAACTTGGTCGACATAACACTTATTTTGACAAACACCATTATAACAACTAAATACATTATTTCTTTTCTAAAATATTTAAAGCACTGCCATGATCAGTACTTATGACATTTACAGCCATCTTTCTTTTTCCTTATTAAAACTGATGTCAAAAGAAGCTCATCAAGCAATGTTAAACAACCAAATTTTTTTCAAGTGTCTAAATTGGGAATTTTTTAGAAGAAATTCGGGAAAAATTACACCTTTTAGAGGGGTGATAATATGTTTTCCCTCCTTTATCTCTAGCTCCTTCTAGGTTTTTTTAGTTCTACTGACACAATAATAATTGTCCTAACTAGGTCATGTAGAACAAGTATAGGGCAGGACACAGATATTACATACCTACTTACACCACATGAACTGCCCAAGGTACTGATAAAACAGGACTTACACCTACCCAAATCATTCAACCAATCAGCTTCCGTGATGTTATTGATTGGCCAATCAGATAGTTCTGAACAGGAAACCTAATAAGTCTATATCAGGTATGTAATTTATCTGATTTGTGTGCCCTGGGTAAAAATCAGTCATATCAAATTAATATGTGGAGTATTTTTACAATCAAAATGTCAATTATCAACATAATAATTGCTGACATTTTCTTAAATGATAGTGCTTTTGTTTGTAATCACCTCCCAGTTATATATTTATTTCTTGCATCTGTTAAAAACATAATGTTACATATCCTTATTATTATATATGAAAAGATAGTTTTGCATATTTGACTGGCATTGTCCTACATCTTTGACCTAATTATGTGACATTTTCGAACATATATGACCTAATTTCTCAACAATGTCCTACACCTTTGAGCTAATTTCTCAACATTGTCTTACATTTTTCCAACATCTTTGACATACAATGTAATTATAATATATTTTCTTACATCTTTAACTAATAGTATGTGACATTTTTTACCTAATTTCTCAACATTGTCCTACATCTTTGACCTAATTATGTGACAGTCCTATATCTTTGACCTTATCTTTTATCTAAGTTTTCAACATTATCCTACATATTTAACCAAATTTCTCAACATCGTCCTTCAATTTTGACCTAATTAAGTGATGCTATCTTACATCTTTGACCTATAATTTCTCAACATTGTTCTACATCTTTGACCAAATTTCTCAACATTGTTCTACATCTGTGACCAAATTTCTCAACATCGTCTTACAATTTTAAGTGACCTTATTAAGTGATGCTTTCCTACATCTTTGACCTAATTCCTCAACATTGTTCTACATCTTTGACCTAACTATGCGACATTGCTATGTCTCTGACCTAAGTAATATTTTTGAAATTTTCTCTACATCTTTGACCTAATTTCTCAACATTGTTTTACATCTTTGACCTAATTTCTCAACATTGTTCTTCAATTTTGACCTAATTAAGTGACGCTATCCTACATCTTTGACCTAACTATGCGACAGTGCTATGTCTCTGACCTAATTATTTGAAATTTGCTCTACATCTTTGACCAAATTTCTCAACGTTGTCCTGCAGCTTTGACCTTATTTCTTTATATTTTCCTATATCTTTAAGTGACCTAATTTCTTGACATTGTACTATATCTTTGACCTAATTTTTCGACATTGGCTTGCATCTTTGATGTTCTTATGGGACAAAGTCCTACATCTCAACTGACATAATTCTCACATTGTCCTACATCTTTGACCTAGTAATTCAACAATTTACTACATATCTTTGACCCAATTGATATAGTTTTGACCTAATTATTTCATACTTTCTCCATATCTTAAACCTATTAATTGTTGAGCATGTTAGATGTGTGGTTCAGGCATGTTTTGAGACCAGTTTGTCAAAGAATATGTCAACATAGCTTACCATATTGCATGTATATATATATAAGCTAAGGAAATGCATGTATCATTTGTCAGTGCTATACAGTCAGAACAAATCTAAACATATTTTCCTATTGCCAGTGGCACTCTACACAGGGCTTTCCAAAGTACAGCTACACAAAGGATTATGTAAGAAAAATGAAAAAGTCCCTTGCAATTATTTTGCTTCTATTGATATGATAATATAATTCAGCCATTGTCTATATGTATGACATACTCCAGTCTGTGAATATCCGCTATAGCTGTATAGGAAATTAGTACATTTTGAACACTCAGCTGTGAAATCCATTGCACCTAAATGTCCCTAGCAACAATTACAGTGGACTTAAAACATTCTAATTATCCAATCAAAATACCAGATATATCATCAATCTCCAAGGACTGATAATATCAAACGCCAGTGACACTGACGAAGTCCTTTCTTAGGAGAGATAGATTAACATGTATTGTACGCTCTTACGTCAACGTTACCAGGCGTCGGATGGTAACGACAAAGAAAGACAATATTACAAAGAAGATCTCACCCCCACACAACTGGGTACTTCCAATCCCCAGTACCACGTATACAGGCATTGACACAGTTTATCAGTTACCTCCCCCTATTTTGCTATAATTAGAAAAATTAATTCTTGAGAGACAGAAGCCTGCATACTGTAGCTTTTCAAACAGTTTCAAAAACATTTTTAAAATTTGACGGAATCGCCAATTCAATACAAACAGCTCCAAAAGCCATTATATTTTAAGTCTTGATGACTGATCACTAGATATTTATAGATATAAGTAGCTCCACTGACAAGCTATTTCTAAGCCTCATTCATAAATGTTAAGCAATTAGGACATATTGCCATGTCAAACTGTTTGAGTAGTCTGTACAAACTCACCTCCAGCTGTCTAACAGTATACCAGGCAGCGACGTTATAGATTGCAGAAAATCGAACACAAATTGATGTATAATTTCCTATATTTGCAGTATCAATTACATTGAATAGCACCCAAACAATCTTTTGAGGCATAAAAGATCGATGTCAATATGATTCGGGTAGCTTAGCTGGCTGGTTAAGTATCAGTCATTTCCTCCTATTAAATTACATTATTTCAGTTTAAATATCTCTTTTCCTGATACGTTGATTTTTTTTTTAAGTATTTGAACAATTTTAATAACAAGTTTATCATTATCAGATATTTTCAATTCACACAATTTGTTTTAAGCCGACCATATTTATAAACAAGCTGCCAGAGAATGCCATGGGAAGGATGAATAACTTCATTGAGAGCCGTAGCAGAAATGACTACCATTATATCGCCGACACAAAACACTGAGGTTAGGTCTGACAGGTACAGCACTCAAACGTGAAAGTTTTACAGTTCAATGTAACCCACTGCTTCAACTTTTCTATAGAAAACCTGTATTTACAGAAATCTTAAGAACTGTGAGAAAGTCGGGAGGAGTACATGACAGTTTGTATACATGTGAAGTAATTGCATGCAGAACGAGGATAAGTTAATCCTGTTAAGTTTACAGGTTTCCCAGGTGAAATTTACAAGTTTAAATTTAGAGTTAATCCTATTTAGTGAATGTAAGAGTTACGTAAATTCCAGCACTTTGGGAAAATGTGTCAATGCAGAGAAATTTAATTAACATTAATCCTTTAATATGAAAAAGTAAATTCCTGACTAATCTTCTACCTGAAAATTATGTTAAAAGTAACTGTGAATATATTTTATCCTTCATATTTTTTCTTACATTTTTTTTTTAGTTTTGAAAAATTAAAGAGAATAAATACATTGATATCTCTCAATCCCGTGACCTTGTGTTTGACCCTAGCCTATAAATAAAGCAAATTGACCTTGGCATTGACATTTGGACCCTGAAGTTGGCATTGTCATGAAATGAACCACATGACTGGATGGACATGGGGTGGTGTTACTGTTTGTCGGTTCTGCAGCAAAAAGAGCTGCTTGAACCCTTTCTACTGATGTTGTTGAAGTTTTTGCTTCATCCATATTTTGGTAGAAAATGCCTCTTCCAATTCAAAGGCTTGAATAGTTAATATGGAACTTCAGGGGTGAATACGTAAAAGTTACAACTATTGTATGCTGTTTTTCTTGCATCTTTCAGGAATGTGAAATACTTACCCATTATGATGGAGAATTTAGAACTTTCTATAAATTAAACGGAATAATAATTCTTCCCTAGGGGTTGTCATGGATACTGGTGGTGTTGACTCTCTCTCTAACCCATAGTGCTGGTTGTTATGGTAACATCTGTAAAACACAAATAATATGAACATTTAATTCTGGGAAAACAATGTTTGTGACAATAAAGTTTCAACATGACCCTTCAGTCCTTTCAATTAGAAATAACAGTAGCTACAAGCATATTGAGTATTGCTGAAGCAATACATGTCCCTAACGGCCCCAGAGAGATAATGCACTGAAACTGAATTGTCAGAATTTTTTTTAGTTCAAGGGCCGTAACTCTGTAAAAAAAACATTCCACCTTAACCAAATCAGTTCTTGATCTAGATATCTCCATGATTTATCAGTATACCAAATTTCAGTTCAATATGTGCACACATTGCAGAGAAAATGCACAGAAACCCCAAAAAGGTGACAGACGGACAGACGGACTGACAGACGGCACGTAAACTAATAGTAGACCCCCTCCTGTTTTGCAGGTAGGGGACTAATATTTCACTTGCATGTCAAACACTTATCAATATATTAGATACATTAAATCACAAATATGATTCAATTTTGAGGAAGAACAATAACTTGCTATGATAATGAGACTTCAACTTTCTAAAAAAATTCAAAAACATTTTTGGGAAATATTAATGACTTGATTAGTGGGCTAAGAATCTGACAAAAAGCTTAAGTCATTGGTTATTTTCTGAGACAAAGTATCATGAAAACAAATTATTATGAACATAGAAATTTAAAAAAACTGAATCAAGGCTTCACACATTGAATTTTTTTTCTTGATTTCTGAATTTTCATAAAATGGAAATGAAAATGTGCTCTTGATAGGATTGCTCCTTTGGAATGAATAAAAAATCTAAAATTCCTTTGTACATTTATTCTTATTTAAATCTCTCAAGCTATTTGCAACAAACAAATATCACATCAAACTAGCAGTTGATGAGCTGAATTTGGTGACGCATAAATGAATGGCAAGCAAAGGTCAAACTTGTAAAACTGAAAAATGTATATTTAATGAACCATTACACATTTGCCATATAAAAATTGTTCACAGCATGCCTTTACACATACCATCAGTGTGTTATCCACTTTGATCTTGGAATTTTTATCTCCATCACGAAATTTATAATATTGAGAAAAGCCAGCAGCGGAATTTGTAATCTATTACATGCAGTTACTGAAAGAAATTAATTCCTTTTTTATTACTTCATGAACTTCCCAAAGATTTTTGATAAACAAAATAAATTGAATGCTATGCCAATAGCACCAACTTGAAAATATTCTTGTTTCAATTAAGCAGTTAGATTGGTTTCGAAATGTTATCTGAGTGTATAAATAATTCTATTTCTATATAACTGCAGACTGCCCTGAAGGACCTGCCAGGACTTTTGCAGTCACCACCTAATATATTTTCATAAATAGTATTGATATATATATAAAGCTAAGACCCTAGTTAACTATGCTTTGTATAATGAAGTTCCAGGAATTTCAGTAACAAGAGACCCAACAGGCCTTTAAAGGTGATCTGACTATATACAATTTTAGTTGGTTATGATATTAACATATGTGACCCCTGTGACCTTGAGAGTAGGTCAAGGTCATTAATTTTAACAAACTTGGAAGCGCTTCATTTAAGCACAGGCCAAATATCAGCTCACTGGGCATTTTGGCTATTAAGAGGTATTTTGAGGATTTTAAAAACATTTGACTCCTGTGACCTTGAAAGTGGTTCAAGGTCATTCATTTGAACAAGTTTGGTAGCCCTTCATCCAAGCATGATACTGGCTAAATAACATTGTCCTGTGCCCTAAAGTTACTGAGAAGAAGTTGTTAATAACATTTTACCCCTGTGACTTCGAAAGTGGGCCAAGGTCATTTATTTGAGCAAACTTGGCAGCCCTTCATCCCAGCATGCTACAGGCCAAATATCAGTTCCCTGGGCCTTTTGGTTATGGAGAAAAAGTTGCATGGAGATTTTAAGACATGTGACCCCTGTGACCTTGAAAGGGTTAAGGTTATTCCAATTAACAAACTTAGTAGCCCTTCATCCCAGCATGCTCTTCGTGCATAATATAAGCACATTAGGCATTTAAGTTACTCAGAGAATTTTTTTGAAAGATGTGTAACACATTCCACCCCGGTAACCTTAAAAGTTGGTCAAGGTCATTCATTTGAACAAAACTTGTAACCTTTCATCACAGCAGGCTATAGGCCCAATATCAGTACCCTGAGCTTTGTGGTTATTGAGAAGTAGTTGCTGAAAGATTTTAACATATTTGCGACATTGAAAGTACGTCAAGGTCATTATTTTTAACAAACTTGGTAGCCCTTCATCTGAGCATGCTTCATGTTAATATCAGCAACCTGGGCCTTATGGTTATTGAGAAGAAGTCGCTTGTATGGAAAGTTAACGCACGGCGGACAATGACAGACGGTTGCTATAGGTCATCCTGACCCTTTGTGTCAGATGACCTAAAAATATAAATGTTGTTCACTATTATTGTCTATAATGTTTTGATTGAACACCTCATCAAATATAAATAGACAAAATTTATGTAATTTCTAAATTGGACAGTTTAAATTGATTTATTACTTCAACAATGTTTATAGCACTTTAGCATTTCTTTCACTATACACTAATCAGTGCTAAATATACATAAATGTTTCAATGTTCTGTATAACATTATATTTTAATTGCTTTTGAAGGTGAATAATTCTATTATACTGCATTGGAGTAAGAGAACTAGATTATAGACAGTTTTTAGCCAAATTTGTTTACAACAGCCAACTGTTAAATTGTATTTCCTATTTGGTTGCTTTTTTTATTTGATTCTTGATTAACGAAAGACAATCACTAAAAATATTATATAACCCAGTTAAAGAAAGACATCAAATTGTTACAGACATGAAGATATTTTTTTTTCTTTAGTAAAATGTACCTTACGATATTTAATACTGCTATAAAAACACAACAGCATAGACCAACGCTACAATATTCAATTCTAGACAAAGTATTTCTTTGTTTCATGATACATGATCTACACCAATTCATGAATCAAGAGATGAAAACAGTTTGTTTCTGTCCCATGGCAACCGATATAAGTTCACACATTAGAAACTGAGGTCAAACATTCAAGCTTCCCCCAGACCCAGACTTCAAAGCTTCTCACTGACATGACAGATGAGAAAAAAAAATTCTGTCAGGGCTCTTGAACTGAGCTCAGATGAAAGAGAAGAAAATGTGTGGGGAGGGGAGTGACAACCAATCCATTTTCTCCCTTCTCTATTGGCCTAGGGTCATAACCTCAGGGGTAAAGGTCACTGCTAATGTGACCTTGAGTCTGTATGTGGCATTGTTATTACAAGACCTGGAGGCAGGGGACTGCACTGTGTACGATTTGTGGGTGACCTTTTACTTGTATGAGCTGGTGGACATATAACATGTGTCCATACATCTTCATGTGTTTACAAACAAGAAAATCTGTGTAAGCTGTAAAACAGAGAGTAAGGTAGAAGTCAGTCATACTAGCATATTAAAGTATATGTCTACAGCTGCATGTGGCAATTTCATAGCTGTCAAATTTCTCAAGCTCCATGTATATATATATAAATTTGATATTTCTTTTTTAACTAACAAAATGTTAACACTTATAAGAAATTTTATTTTCATATTTTCATAATTACATCATACATAATTCTTTTGTTTATTTTTTTTTTCTAATTTTAAGCCAGGTGCCTGGAACCAAAATGTCTGCTCCACAAAAACAGACACAGCTATAATAAATATGTGGATAAAGATAGAAAGGCTTATATCTTATGTCTATGCATTATCCAGTGTTTTGTATTTTTCTAGATTAATTCTCTCTATACATTTAATACACCTGTAAATTTGGGTAGGTACATACACCTGTATCCATATCTTGTTTGACACTATTTAAATGATCTATTTGAATCTCCTTACACCTGTACACCAGCGGGCCACCAGTGTTACAATATAGATCTACCAGTACACTGCTAATCCCTCTGATCTAATACAGATCGTGCCAGTACAGCAGAAACATCTTAGAGAGTTAAATCCCACCAAGGCCAGGCTTTGGAGTTGTTGTTGTGTATCTGGGTCAGTAATGAGGTGACCTAGGTTAACATGAGATCACCAGTAAGTTTGTATACACCAGATATAAATAGAATGTCTCACTAATATATTAGTGTACACACAGTGAAACTCTCCAAACTTTCCCATGCTGTTTCTTTACTTACCTTCAAATGTTGTCATTCTGAGACTATTCCTGTCTGAACCAACCCGACCTAGCATCTCTGCCATTGTATTACGTATACTTCTAGTGTTTTTACTCTATTAATGACTTCACTGTTTTAATATTGATCTATAAACTCTCCAAACTTTCCCATGCTGTTTCTTTACTTACCTTCAAATGTTGTCATTCTGAGACTATTCCTGTCTGAACCAAGCCGACCTTAGCTTCTCTGCCATTGTATTATGTATACTTCTAGTGTTTTTACTCTAGTAACTTCACTGTTTTAATATTGTTCTATATACTCTCCAAACTTTCCCATTCTGATTCTTTAAGGATGTTGTCATTCTGAGACTATATTCCTGTCTGAACCAACCCGACCTACAAATGTAGCTTCTCTGCCCTTGTATTACCTATACTTCTAGTGTTTTTACTCTGGTGACTTCACTGTTTTAATATTGATCTTTAAACTTTCCCATGTTGTTTGTTCAAAAGAAGACTTCAACTTTTTTTAAATGTAGTCATTCTGGGACTTTATTCCTGTTTGAATCAACCAGACCTTCTAGGCCATTTTATTGCTATTACCTAATTCTGTTGCTTTCTAGATTTACCCTCGCTGGTTTTCCTTGTTATTGCGCTCTAGATTTTACCTTGAGATTGACACTGTTTGGACATTTTATTATTATTGCTCTCTAGATTTTACCCTGACATTGACACTATTTAAAAGTTTCATTATTATTGCTCTCTAGATGTTACCCTGACATTGACACTGTTTGGATGTTTTATTATTATTGCTCTCTAGATTTTACCCTGACATTGATTCATTAAGAAGTTTCATTATTATTGCTCTCTAGATGTTACCCTGACATTGACACTGTTTGGATGTTTTATTATTATTGCTCTCTAGATTTTACCCTGACATTGACACTATTTAAAAGTTTCATTATTATTGCTCTCTAGATTTTACCCTGACATTGACACTATTTAAAAGTTTCATTATTATTGCTCTCTAGACTATACCCTAACATTAATACTGTAAAGACTTTCACTTGTTATTGGCATATTACTGCCTAGATCTTCCCATGACCTTACTCTGCTTTTTCGCCCATTTTGTTGATCTTCTAACTTTCCCAGGTTAATTAACTACTGTTCTCTAGACCATGCAACTAATATTGCTCTTAACTAAGTTTCCCCATCACATATTTCGTTCCTCCACCTCAACAACTCTATTTTTCTACTCTGTTAATTCTTCTTAGTTTACTTTTTCTCTCAGATTCATCCTTTAAACGTTGCTGCCCAGATTTTCCCATGTCGCTACTCCTCGGATTGCCACTTTACCGTTTTTCCCATGTCGCTACTCCTCGGATTGCCACTTTACCGTTTCTCCCATGTAAACAAAATCTACAATCAGTAGACATTCTCAAGTACACATTAAACTATTACAAACATTTCATGTCGATTATTAAAATGTACGTCATGTAAGTTGAATTGATTATTGATAGGACTCCCTCACCTTGATACTGACTGACATCAATCAGACGTCTATATCTTAATTTGTGTACACATGTAAGATTACATGTTCACAACACAAAAAATATTCACTTTCACACTTCAAAGAAAAACGTGTATTTAATATATTTTCAATGGGGGTGGGGATGTGGGGATGTGGGGGGGGGGGGGGCATTTATAAAAGGATTGCTATTTGATTAACAAGAAATTCATACTGTCTTACGGGTTCCCATACTGGACTACCAACAAGAGGCCCAAGAGGCCCGAATCAAGTAGATTGTACTGAACTTGAACGGTAGCCAAGTGGAATGTAATGAATGAATGATAGATGACGAGAATTGTAATAAACTTAAATAGTAATTTATGGTGGATTGTACTAAACTTAGATTCGTATAGCTAAGTGGATGGTATGGGTCAAGGTTTCAGGGATAAATATTACTGCAATTATATAATTAGTGCATATAAAATAAGCTTTATTTAAATAAGCTAAATGGATTTTTTTTAGATTGTTTGATAAATAGCTGTAACGAATGCATAAAAATGAATATGTATAGCTTTGTAAAATGCAGCATAAACATGCCTATAGCATAACCAGGAATTGAACCCAAGACCATTTAACCTTGAGATGGGATTGAACCCAAGACCATTTAACCTTGAGATGGGATTGAACCCAAGACCACTTAACCTTGAGATGGGATTGAACCCAAGACCATTGAACCTTGAGATGGGATTGAACCCAAGACCATTTAACCTTGAGATGGTATTGAACCCAAGACCATTTGGCCTTGAGATGGGATTGAACCCAAGACCATTTAACCTTGAGATGGGATTAAAGTTCATTGAACCCAAGACCATTTGATCTTGAGATGGGATTGAACCCAAGACCATTTAACCTTGAGATGGGATTGAACCCAAGACCATTTAACCTTGAGATGGGATTAAATCTTGCTTTTCGATCATTATTGTCCCTAGTTTAATCGATTTGAGTTTGCATCATGATTTTGTTGATACGTTGGTAACCTTGAGATGGGATTGAACCAAAAACCATTTAAACTTTGGATGGGATTGAACCCAAGACCATTTAACCTTGAGATGGGATTGAACCCGAGACCATTTAACCTTGAGATGGGATTGAACCCAAGGACATTTAACCTTGAGATGGGATTGAACCCAAGACCATTTGACCTTGAGATGGGATTGAACCCAAGATCATTTAACCTTGAGATGGGATTGAACCCAAGACCATTTAACCTTGAGATGGGATTGAACCCAAGACCATTTGACCTTAAGATGGGATTAAACCCAAGACCATTTGACCTTAAGATGGGATTGGACCCAAGACCATTTAACCTTGAGATGGGATTGGACCCAAGACCATTTAACCTTGAGATGGACACTCTACCAATTGAGCCATCTGATCGCTCAGAGTCGACCTACCCAGTCCAGTGTCAATACTGCTGCACAGGGTGCATCTGTTGAATGAGCTGAACTGAATAAACTTTACTTATAATTAGACAAACAGGTGATATCAGCGTGGATTGTGCAAGGACTACATCTTAGAGAGCTCAGCTTTCAATGGACAAACTTAGCTACATATACATTGAAATGAAAGTGCCACGTCATGGTGATAAAAATTATCTTAATATCAAACACCTGTCCTGTTACCTGGCTTTATACCTGTGTGTACCTGTAATTAAATCCATGTATCTGCCTTACTCTGTACTCTACACAACAAACCAAACAACAGTGTCAGCAACATCAACAGGTATAACATCACAGCAAACGCCATACTTTCTGCACCGTCATATTGTTCAGAAATCCTGAGACAAATCTGGTGTTTTAGTGATACAGGTATACCAGGGTAGGTTATGACATTCTAAAAATATGTCATATCAACCTCAAAAAATTCGACAATCTACAGCAAAGCAATATATTTTTAACAAATATGATATTTACTTGAGCTGTAATAGTTAACATACTATAAAGTGTAACTGGATGGCTGATCTTATTCAGGTATATACCATGGCCATATCTACCTATTGGAAAGATAAATATAGCCTTCCACACACAATTACATGTATGTTATACATATACATGTATAATAAACAGAAAAGTAATGATTGACATGTTGATTTTCAGTTTGAGGGAGTATTTTTAACATGCCATATGAATTTACAATAGATCAAACAGAGAGAGATCAATATCTGGATAAACGAAGACCATTGAAAAACTCCATCAACTTTATAAACACCTGCCCTGAATATGTTGTGGTCATTGAGCCCAATCCACTGTAATTACATTGAACATCGTTAATAATCATTTATTGGTTGGACACAATTTCCATTTTCCACCATGTCAAACTTTTCACCTTTCTCCATGCAGGTCTAAAATCCAAGTTTGCCCAGTGCTAATTTGGTCTTTCCTTTATTTTAATTATTGAATTTGTCTCCTTATATTCGGTACCTTAAATGAAAATTTCCTATCTTATTGTCCATCCTAATTGCAATCCATTTATAGGTATATTGACTATTGTAATAGAAGAAATTCAGAATAGGTCAAATTTATCATTCTTGATCAAAATGCTGCTGTTGATTTCTATGTTTTGATCAAAATGCTGCTGTTGATTTCTATGTTTTGATCAAAATGCTGCTGTTGATTTCTATGTTTTTTTCACCATTTTTTAGACTCACTGCAAATTACAGTTTTCTTCTCAGAAATGATGATTAAAGAATTGGAATGTAATTCAGGTGGTTCATTTAATACCACATACCTGTATCTTAATTTGTATCACTTTCAAGCAAAATCCAATGATTTTGACAAAATATCAATGCTAATGAAAAGCCTAATAAAAATTTCTCATGCAAAAATTAATGGACAAAAGTAATGTGATTAACTTGTCAGTTAGGGGTGAGTGTGTCCTGATAGTGTGGACACGTATAACAAGGCGATGTGGTAGTTCATGGATCTGTAAATACTTCTGCTAATATATGGATGTATGCACGTCTGCAGTTATATAGACTGTAGACAGACTACTGGCATACATTACAACTTAATGCATAATGCATGTAAGACCTACATAGTCAGTTCTTGATATATAGACCATACAATGTATACAACAGTATTCACTGTTCATTAATATTGTTGGTTTTTCAAGACATGTAATAGATTCACAACACAAATTTGTAATTTACCGGTATTCAGTAAGTGTACTTGTAAAACATTCCATCAAAAATTATAATTGAAAAAATGAATATGATTAGATAATTTGCAATCACATTCTTTTCAAATGTATCTTTCTTATAACAGTTATGTAATAAATTTATAATTTCAACTTATATCTATCATTCTTTTAGTCTGTTTAAATATAAGTATACAGGGATTTAAAATTTGGCAGGAAACTGTAATACCTGAAGAAGGACCCACATGGTTAGGCAGCTGGTGACCCAAACCTTGTTTAATTCTAATTGCAGAATTGAACCCAGGAGTTGACTTGATACAAGTGTTAAAGTAATATTTTGAAACTGTGCTGTGTATTGACTACGAACAATACAATAATAGTATGTAATATATTGTAAACATATTTAATCCATGTAATATCTTGTGAAAAGAGAAATAAAATTAATTTGAATTTGACTGCCCTGGTAAAGCCAAGTGTGTTCGTTCACTTTACCACCCGACCACCCTATGCAATCATCCCTAACAGCCCAGCTATATTTTCCAGTAAGTATTTCTATCCCAGTTAAGTTCATGATCAGTTGCTATTGATTATACAACACATCTACAGTATGTTCACTTTGTCTAAACTGTACTTATTTGACTTATATATAGACTCAATTTATATAAGATAGATCTTATGGAAAGGATTCCTTACTTTTGATTTAGAAATACTTTATCAACTGCTTGAGTGATAAAATAAGAAGACTGTAGTTATGATAAGAAAGTAACATCCTTGTGAATACTTAATGCTCAGCTTTGTGCGGATGAAATAGCCAGTGATAATAATTGTCTTAATTACTGTAAATTTATAAAACAAGAATCTATGTTAAAGTTATTATCTAGAAAACTGGAAAAGTATTTGAATCGTATATATTTTCAACTAAAAAAATAACATACTGACCACAAAACTTTGCATTTAACCCCCCCCCACCACCACCACCACCACATTACCCATCTATAACCCCCAACCGCCGCCCCCAAAAGATAAGGACATTAATTTTTTATATGTTCTTGATGATATGAAATAGTGGTCACTACAGAAATAATTCAAACAACAACTTTGAATACATAAAATTAATGAATATCAACTTACTGCAGATAGAACACTACAGCTAGGTTATACATAATAATTCTTATTACTACCCTTTGAATAAACATCTCACCTGATATAATCTGGAAATTCACATGTTCACCAATTTACATTCCATTCAGGTATATAGAAAATAACTTTTAAATCTTCACACAAATTCTACAGAATCTGACATTGCTCCAATTAATCACAGGTACATACAACTGCAGTACACGTACATCCAAAGAATTCTAATCCGCTGGTAAATACACATGTGCGGCTTCAAATTTCTCAAACGTGCGCTACTGCTTCATTAAATGGACTAGAATTTGTCTTCCCTTGCTCTGGGTTACCGCTGTAAATCATTAGCAGGTCTTCCTTCAGCTCTAATTCTGTGTCACTGTACAACATAATGCACTTTAATTCAATAGAAGCAAGTTTTGTCTATCCATGTTGATATAGCTATACACACTGTGAGATACGCAACACTTGACTTCACATGGAGTTTAGCAACCGTGTGTAAATGCCTGCAGTTTAACGTACAAGTCAATATACACTGTCAAGACAGAAACGATAGGCTTTCGTTTTCTTAAAAGTCAAACATTATTATATACTTTGTTTCATAACTTAGGTCTCTGTGATGTGATCTCTAATACAGAGTGGACCATCATCAAGATTTTGATTCCTACTCCTGGAAAGTCATGGACACCTTGAACCTACATGTATAGGTTATTAAGTTTTGAGCTGTTAGTTTGGTATACCTTGATCATGAGAATACTTTCTGTTCCGAAAGTCACTGAGGATCCTTTGAATCCTGGGTATATACCCTGGTTTCAAAAGTTACTGCATGCATGAGACCATGAACCTATCACTTTGAACCCTTGGTATATACCCTGAGAACACTTCCAGATTCAAAAGTCATTGAGACCATGAACCTATCGCTTTGAACCCTTGGTATATACCCTGAGAACACTTCCAGATTAAAAAGTCATTGAGACCATGAACCTATCGCTTTGAACCCTTGGTATATACCCTGAGAACACTTCCAAATTCAAAAGTCATTGAGACCATGAACCGATCGGTTTGAGTCCTTGGTATACCCTGAGAAAACTCCCAGTTTCAAAAGTCATTGAGACCATGAACCTATCGGTTTGAACCTTTGGTATATACCCTGAGATCACTTCCAGATTCAAAAGTCATTGAGACCATGAACCTAACGGTTTGAACCTTTGGTATATACCCTGAGAAAACTCCCAGTTTCAAAAGTCATTGAGACCAATGGACCTAAAGATTTTCGGTTCTATTTATAATTCAATCCAGCACAGTTTAGCAGTCACTCAGAAGAAATTTTTTAACAGGATGGAGACAATTCAGAAAATGATACAGATGAGCAGTAATAATTCAACAAACTTTGCCACAAGAATTACCGACGATCTTAAGACAACAAATAAACTCTGAAACAGTCTGCGACGTTGGCCACTAGTCCTATGTCCATGACTTGTAAATTTTGGTTTGGACTAGTGAAAATTCCTTGAATTTCAATATATTTGTTATAATAAACACTGCATTTTGCTTGTGCGGACTAGTGCTTGAAAATGTTAATGTCACAGACTGCTGAAACCCAACGACTTTCTCCAGTCAACAACAGTCATGCAAACACCACATTTCTTTCTCCATTCATTGAAAACCACAGAAAATTAATCCAAGTCCAATTCGCTGTTGCATAAATAATGATATAAGGAATGTATTGTAGTGATCACACTATATATCTACAGATAACTCAATATCCCACACCGAAGTCTGAACACGGACACCAACAACCCATAGAGGACTAATGAACATGCAGACCCACAACCCATAGTGGACTGGTCCAGATCAAAGGTGGAAGAGTCTAACAGATGATTTGTCAGGGGAGTCACATCAAGGTCAACACAGGACATTCTATTTTCAGGACAAGGTCAACAAAAACATATGTATGTGATGCTTATGGTCAATTATGATGACTTATATATATATGTTTGTTCTGAGCATGGATCTTATAAACATCCGGAAACACAACACTACAAGTTTTTAACAAGACAATGGCAAATATGTCACTTTTTTTTTTTTTTTTAAATCTGTTTCAGAACAAGATTCTCTTTGTTGGCATGCTTACCATAAGCTTGCGTTTCTAAATTGTAGGGTCATGTATAAATTGTGAATTAGATTTAACGCTACAGTGTGTAGGATATACTTTATATCTATATGGATAACAGGAGAGATTAAATCTAACCAATTAATCTTTTCTATCTGAAAAATGAACGACAATGAGTATTTGACAGTCAAATACTTAATCCATCAATTTGAAAATTAAAGGACATAAATGACTCAGGATTTATAAAAAAAGGAACTATGATAGACAACACCCCAATTACTGACGGATTGCATGGGATGGATTTCCGATTATCAAATTTCTTGACATATAACATCATCTCACTTTTGTCAACACATGTAGTTCTTCAATATTTCACCCTTTTTTCCTGTATTTTTGACATTGTATTAGTTAGAACAGAAATTTAGTTTCTTTCAGTTGAAAATATACAAATGGAATAACAATCTTTATCATTGCCAAGAAAAATCTTAAGACTGTCTGGTAATATTACTTATACCGCATATCAGGTTTTTTTAGCGTATGCTAAATTTTGCGTTTTCTGTACAAAATCACAGGTCTTATATTTAGCATATTTGATTTTTAGCTGTGAGTGATCCAGCTAGTTATTAATTTTAGTGTATGTATCATATAGAACACAAAATATGAGTTATGAACAATTATATCTACTGAAATTCCTCAGGTACTGCATCAAATGTTATTGTGAAGGATACAGTAGCACAGCAATTAATGCCGTTCATAGCGATCATACAGTTTTACCAACCATTTTGCACCTGTTGATGGAGTGTTGTCGCAAACATAGCAAAAACACTTGCTAAAATAACCTGATATACGACATATATGTAACCAGTAAATGCATGGTGACAAGACAAAGAAAGGGTCATCTGAAAACGGACTCAAAAGCCCTTATACCATTGCTATATATGCTATGATTCTAAGAAACAAATTTTTTTTGAATGCCCGATGCACTACATCTTCTTTTCAAGTACAGGAATAACAGCTATCTTGAATCTCCCGAATAGATTTAAATCACCACAGGAATTTGTAGATAATTTCCCCATGTGTATATGGTATAGTGTGTCTACACTATCTATGACCCTCATGCATATCCTTCTTAAATACCTCTTGCACCCCTCCTCCCCCACCCCCTCGCTATACCCCCCCCCCCCACCCCCACCCCCCCCTCCAAAATTATTAACACACAGGTCAAAGTTGTCCCAACACTTAAGGTTTTATAAGTTGATTTTCAGTACAAACCAGCAGTATATAATTTATACAGTATAAAGAGTTATTCATCATCAAAGCTTTACATACTAAACCAATTTAATCTTTCTTTTTTTAATTTTCATAAATTGTTTTTCTAAACTTTGAAACAAATTTACAGATTCTGTCTAGATTATTATGCAACTTGCTCCCCAAAGGTCACAAAACTGAAAACAAAATTAGTTTTTTTTCAAATTGAGGAAAACATCTATTAAGAAATGTAACAACAAAATTTAAGGTTAACAAGACTTAAAGAGTTTTACGATCATGTTTAGTGATATGGTCTAAGGGATAAACGATATCGAAGTTTGGGGATCTGAGACCTGTAAATAAAGATATCCTAGGGAGATCTCTCCCCTGGAAATATACCGTTTATCAGCGAGACTCATATCCTCCATTTTTATGGGATGAAATAGATCAACACTCTCTCTATAGATCACTTAAAAGTACAAGAACGAATAATTGAGCTATTGAATTTTTTGCTTAAAAGCCCAATATACGAACTTCAGGAAATTTTTTGTGATTCTGAAAAATTCTGAAAAAAAAACATTTGATAACCATGCAAAAATAAGCCTAAAACGAAGTTAACCTGAGCGGTAACTTATAAGAAACTCACTACTTTTGGATCCTACTTACCTTCAGGACCGACGTTGGCTCTACCCCCCCCTTTTTTATAAGAAACTCGTGACAGAAAAATCCAAAGAATTGAAAATAATACAGGTGGGCCCACTTCAACAACAAACCGAAGTTCGAAGACAGTTAAAAATGGACACGTGTTTACAAATACTGAGTTTCAACTGCTACTGTACCGGTAACCGCGTAAGAATTAATTTTGAATATTGCTGATATCAGTTATTCTTAACTAAATCTATAAATATAAAAAGTTATTAGGCTTGATTTTCGCTTCAAGTTTTGCTGAAAGTTAAGTATATTGGGCCTTTAAATGAATAGCAACATGTCACTTTAAGTTCAGAATTTATAACCTCAGTTTCGACTTTAAATGAGAATAATAAAGCAGTAATAATAACTTGGAATTTCATTCTCATCCCTCCAAAACAATGTAGGTCAGTCATGCTCGGTTTAATTTGTTTTACGTTCTATTAACCGCCAGACTCAATTCAGGACGTTTAAGTAAAGCCCCAATACCCAGAGAAAAGCCACCGTCCTACGGTCAGTACCTGGGAACAACTACCCAGCGTCGGTTTCGAGCTCGCAGCCCAGAGGTGGAGGGCTAGTGATAGAATGTCAGACATTAGCGATACACATTATACATTTACTGAGGAAAATTCAAAATGTTTACAAAACAAACTTGGGTTATTTCTCATTTGTAACAAAGAGAGGATTGAACAACTTTTTATGACTTGTGTCTCAATATGTTTTTGGCCCTTTCCGGCAGAAACTTAAAACGCAAAAACCAATCTGTTAAAACATTAAACTTGCTTGAGGAATATGAATGTTGTCTGCTTAAGTACAATTTGGCCCAGAATTTCAGTCTAATATCATGTATTCATGTATTCCACGATAAAAACGAATAATGGCTTCATGCATCCTCCTGCCTTTACAACTGCAAAATTTACATTTTTCATACACATTTATATACACATTTCTACTTCATATCATAATCCATGTCTAATATTATTCAAATTTATAGAAACTTACAAGTTTATATGTAAAATACAACAATGCAGAGTTTTCATATTATTTAAGAGAATTCTGAAAGAATTGTATCACAGGAATGGACAATATACACTTATATTAGAGGATACTGTTGTACATTGATGGTGACATTATCATGACAAGCTGCGGACAGCAGATTGTCACATTATTTTTCCCCACTGATGTTCAATGTTGTTAACAATAGTTTGGTTTTTACAGCCAGGATCATTTAATGAGAATGCAGTGATCAATTTACAATTTATTTCCATGGGTCCTTTTTGTAAATATTGCTGAAAACTACGGGTCCCATAATGTTAAATTGAAGAAAATTTCCAGAATTTTTATAAGTCCTTTCATAATTTTATGAGTACTGGACTCGGAACTCGCATGTAGATTGATCACTGAGAATGTGACAGGTTTTTGGAGGTGAAGGAAAGCTCTGGAGAAAAAACACCAACCCATGGTCAGTACCTGGCAACTGCCCCACTAGGTTTTCAAACTCGCAACCCAGAGATAGAATGTCGGGACACCTTAACCACTCGCCCACCGCAGCCTCATTGTTTGCAATAGAAAACTGAAGTAAACAATCTCATTAAGTTTAACTAAAATGTTAGAATGTTTGTGTAAATATAAATTAAACATGTTGGGTGAACAATATATCAGGTGAATTTCTGGATTTTACATCCCTATGGGCATAATATTACATATATTCATACATATATATCATTCAATTTCGTTAAAAGATAAGATCTCAACATTAAAGAGTTAATTCGCAATTCAACGTTATTTTCTTATTGCTTATAAAATTACTTTGATCAATTAAAAACTGTGCATATAAATAAACATATTTGACATTGTTTTATTTCTTAAATAAATAACTCTTCATTTTTTGTTCCCAGGACACAAATTTTTGTATCACATATGTTTTAAAAATGGAAAGTCATTCAGATCTTTGTTGTTTTTGTTTTGTTTCACTTGGCCTGAAAGACTGTAAATAACTTGTTGAAAACTTGGTTTTGTGGTTAAATCATCGCCACGGTGACGTCCATAGTAAAGGTGATCAGGTAAGGTCATCATACGTATAGACTTCAGTAGTCCAGCAGCACCTGTCCAATACACCTGTAGATTTACCTGTACAGGTAAACAAGGGCCCTAGACTACTGTCTCCCAACATAGGGAGAGCATGGTTACCTTCATTGTATATTATCTATAATGTTTAGAAAAACACTATTTGTTTCATTGGCGTAAATATGATAACTTAAAGTTTTCAAGTAAAATAGTAAATATAAAATAATATACAGCAGTAACTCTATATACTACAGCTGTCACCAAACCAAGTCCCAGAATATCACCTACCTTTGTATCATGTGTACATATAATACTTACAAATGGTTGTTTTTTTTCCAATTAAAAAAGTTGAATTTCCATTAATTATACTTAAATGTGATATACAAATACTATTGGCTATCAGGATGGTCATGCAGAGAATCAGTGATCAATCTACGTGGGAGTCCCAAGTTCAGTAATTATAAAATTATGAAAGGACTATAAAGAAATTCTGGAAATACATCAATTTAACATTGTGGGACCCATAGTTTTACTGCAATATTTACAAAAAGGACCCATGAAAATAAATTGTAAATTGATCGCTGAGAATGCATCCCATTTCACTTTTTCTAAAATCCTGTTTTATAAAAAATCAATTTAGATAAATCCATCCTTAATTTCCTGGTTGGATTACAATAACTTAATGCTATTATTTTTAAGAGTCTGACGGGGTTTCAGTATGGTCAAATACTTATCAAGAATTTGATTGTGTTTCAATACGGGCTAATAATATACTTTTCTAGAATCTGAAGGGATTTCTGAATATATATGGTCCAATTCTTTCCAACCGACACTATAGTAAGATACTCTGACAGCCGTATCGCTAAGATATGCATGAATGTATGAAATTAAGTCCTCTAATTGCTAAATGTTTCCTTTAGAAGTGGCTTCTTTATCTGGATGCCATAACATTATTTATGGTTTTATTTTTTTTATATCAAAAGTAATTTGATAGAATCTAATTGAAATACAGATCTTCACTATATAAACTGCGCTATTAGAGCGTAGTGTATAGTTAAGATCTGTATTTTAATCAGATTGAATTTGATGTAGCAATCAATGAAATTTCATATCATTGCACAGAAAAAAAACAAAATCATTGTAAAATTATCTTAGCATATATGTTAACATTGTCATCAATATATTTTTTTTCCAGTTCATACACATTGGCGCTTTGCTTTAAATTAATGATGTGGATTTTTTTCTTCATTTAATGTGACCAAGAAATCATTTATAATCCAAGGAAATATACAAGTAACCAAATATAATACAAACATTCAACTTGAACTTATCGAGAGTTACCTAAAATCCCCTAGTAATATCATCTATAGCGGAACACCAATTAAAGCTGACAAGTGAACCAGAAACAGAAGTGGCAGACACATAAAAAGGTAAGAGCCTGTCGGGGACAGTGAGCTACGACAACACATGTACACAATACTTTACGGTGCGTAGGCGGAGTTGTGCGCTGTCAGATACAACTTAACCGAGATTTTCACTAAACGGCGACATTTAGCTTTGACCACTAAGTAAACAATATGATACAAATGATAGCCCTGTGTACCGGCCAATCAAAGGAGTTCACTGTGTCCTTTTGGGGATTTTTTTTTATTTAATTTCATTTTATTCTATTAAACTGAGTAATTTTAAAGGGCGATGGAAATGATCTCTTGTTTTTTGAATCTCTAAACACTTTTCTTTCACATGAGAAATTTCTGAAGGTATTAGGAAATTTATTGACAGAGTATTTTAAATCGTTTCAAATTCCCTTTTGTATAATGCTTTTCATGACACTGACTGAGAGTTTATACACTGAATAACAGTCTTCACAGAGAGAATTATTTTTGCCTCATAAGTCCTCGTCACTACACTTGATTAGTTCTACTGAACTGAAATGTTTATAAACAGTCGTTCTCAATTCTCACCTTGTTATGCTCATTTGTAATATACTGTAGTACCATCAGGATATTTAAGGGTCATATTAACCCCATTTTATATCAAAATAAGCATAAGAGAATTTCATTTCAAAGATACCAACAGGGTTCACATTGAAGCCATCCCTAAAAGAACATAAATATTTTTCAGGATTCCCATTTAAACTATGCTGAAGGACCCTTATTTATTAAGGAAAGGACCCCATCTATGAAATACCCAGTGCTAACCCTGATAGCAAGTTATTTTCTGTTAAATATACTGAATAACAATTAAGACACTTTGATAATTTTCCTTTACCTTGAAGCTGTAAATTTTGACACTCTCGAAAACCACTAGTTTGATAGTTTGAGTAGAAATAGCCAGCAGACTATTTTAAACTTAATTAAAATTATGCAAGATACTGTTATTATTTGCATTATGGTTTGGTGCTGAAAAAAAGTTTCAAGAATGTATGAATTTCAAAGTCTGATTACATGCAAATATATCCTTATGTATAAAATATGTATAGGGGCTGTCACGGGTGTCCAAGTGGTTAAGATGTTCCGACATTCTACCACTAACCCATCACCTCTGGGTTGCCAGTTCAAAACCCACATGGGTCAGTTGCCAGGTTACCGTCCGTAAGTCATTTGTTTTTCTCCGGGTACTACAACTTTCCTCCACCTCCAAAACCTGACACGTCCACAAATGACCCTGGCTGTTAAAGGCCCAATATACGTAACTTTCTTCAAAACTTAAAGTGAAAATCAAGCCTAATAACTTATTATATTTATAGATTTAGTTAAGATTAAATGATATAAGCAATATTCAAGATGAATTCTTACGCGGTTACTGGTACAGCAGCAGTTGAAACTTGAACACGCGTCCATTTTGAACTGTCTTCTAACTTCGGTTTGTTGTTGAAGTGGGCCCCACCTGAATTATTTTCAATTCTTTGGATTTTTCTGTCAAGAAATTCTTGTTAGTTACTACTGCTCAGGTTTACTTCGTTTTAGGCTTATTTTTGCATGGTTATCAACTAGATTTTTTTTCAGAACTTTTCAGAATCACAAAAAATTTCCTTAAAGTAAGTTATGTATACAGGGCCTTTAATAGGACGTAAAGCAAAATAAACCATAACATATCTTGGAATACAATCAAGTTTTAATCGTATAACATCAGGGTATGTAATACATACATTTGATAAAATGATATTCATTTTACACCAGTAAAGGAGATCATTACCTGATGTAAAGTGAGTCAGTCTGTAGACATACAATAATTATCTGAAGGCATTTATGTTAAAGTGTTTCCATCAAATATCAGCATATTTTAACAATTATTGCTACATTCTTTGTGATATCAACATTCCGGACATCCTTAAATGATTACAACATTTACGGTAACAGCGGCCCAGATTGCCTTTTTGTTTATAAATGGCAACATTTACAGTAACAGTGGCCGACACAGCCTTTTTGTTTATAATTATAACAATTACGGTACAGCGGCCAAGACAGCCTTTTTGTTTTTAAATAAAAACAATTATGGTAATAGCGGCTGAGACACTGCCTTTTTGTTTATAAATGACAACAATTACGGTAACAGCGGCCCAGGCAGCCTTTTTGTTTATAAATGACAACATTTATGGTAACAGCGGCCCGACAGTCTTTTTGTTTATAAATGACAACAATTACGGTAACAGCGCTTTAAAAACAGCCTATAATTTGCCATCAACACAATACAAATGATGCAATACAATTATGGGCTATTAAATGGCAACAGAAATTAGACTATATTATTGAACGCCCTTCATTAGATGGCTATTATGAAACTGAAATTGCACTATTAATTCTCCACTTTTGACCAAAATAACTGGTCCAGCTATTATATGACCATCTTTATAAATAGATTAGCCGACAATAATGTGAAACCCAGACTGTGTCATTACACACTGTGGTCTAAACTTGACACCATTTATTGATGCAATTTGTTAAAAGTTCCTGCTTTCAACAAATTTGTTGAATATCATTATTGACATTTTCAGTACATACACATTTAAAATATTGACTAATTTTTTATGAACACAAGCATGAGCAAACAAATCACCTATGTTTTTTCTTGTTTTCAACATTGGTTTCATATTAATATACAAATGTACATGCATGTACACATCCTAATTAAGATAGGGGGTATATATAGTCTAGATTGTTTTAACACAGGGCTTCTTCTGAGGGCATTTCGGAGTCATTAATGGGCCCCATTCCCAATTGAAATTATTTGTTATTTAAGCCAAATTCCCAAAATTTGCAGTTTACTCCTAGAAATCTTTCCCAATTCACGTATTTTCTTCCCAAAATATATAAGACCAAAAGGCAGTGGGGGAAAAGTCCTGTTACTGGTTTTGTTACTCAAGACTTATTTCAATCCTCTATCATCCCCCTTTCTATTATCCACAAAATTAATTAAATCATAAAAATAAAGGTATAAATATTTATACCCAGGTATGGTTTTTTTTGATGAATTGTTACCTTTTAGTTTAAAAATATTACAGAATACACCCAAGGATAAATAAAGGATTTTTAAATTTTTTCTCTGGTATGTAGGATTTTCTTATGACTTTCACCATTAAATGAAAGATGAAATTGAATTCTGTTGAACAGAAATATATTGATTTTTTTGTTGTTAAGCACTTAAACAAATTAATTAATGTTTTAGCTGACTAGACCTTTTTTTTTTTTAAAAACTTTATGTCAAGCATCCTGCATATTTGCTGTACATGTAAACAGCATGCCTTGTGCAAATTTACAAATGTATAATTTATTTGCACAAGTCTGTATTATGAAGATCAGTTGCACTCATCAGTGTGTGAACACCGAAACAAACATAAGCTGATAGCCAGCCAACATGCACATTATCCATAGTGATACTACTGCTCAGTGGCCGTGTAAATCCACACTTTATCTAGGAGCTTTAACTGTCCCTATCAAACACCAGTTAACTAGTGTAGCACAGTGATAAAAAGTCTACAGAGGGCCAAATAACTATACCCTGGGAACATACCACGGGATCTAGGTATAGGGCCGAATGGTACATCGTCAGCTTAGATATGGACCAAACATACTACTAAGTCACCTCCAGGCCCTAGATATGGACCATACTAGTCACCTCCTGGCCCTAGATATGGACCATACTAGTCACCTCCTCAGGCCCTAGATATGGACCATACTAGTCACCTCCAGGCCCTAGATATGGACCATACTAGTCACCTCCTGCCCCTAGATATGGACCATGCTAGTCACCTCTTGGCCCTAGATATGGACCATACTAGTCACCTCCTGGCCCTAGATATGGACCAAACATACTACCAAGTCACCTCCAGGCCCTAGATATGGACCATACTAGTCACCTCCTCAGGCCCTAGATATGGACCATACTAGTCACTGCCTGGCCCTAGATATGGACCATACTAGTCACCTCCTGGCCCTAGATATGGACCATACTAGTCACCTCCAGGCCCTAGATATGGACCATACTAGTCACCTCCTGGCCCTAGATATGGACCATACTAGTCACCTCCTCAGGCCCTAGATTTGGACCATACTACCCAAGTCACCTCCTGGCCCTAGATATGGACCATATTAGTCACCTCCTGGCCCTAGATATGGACCATACTAGTCACCTCCTGGCCCTAGATATGGACCATATACAACACTAGCCACAGGCTAGACCAAGACGCACCATATTTACTACCCAAGTCAACCCAGCAGTCTCTAGATAATGGAACATACCAGTCCCAGGCTAGACCTAGATATGGACCATACTACATAACCCAGTCACGGGCTAGACCATGATGGACCATACTACATAACCCAGTCACGGGCTACACCATGATGGACCATACTACATAACCCAGTCACGGGCTACACCATGATGGACCATACTACATAACCCAGTCACGGGCTAGACCATGATGGACCATACTACATAACCCAGTCATGGGCTAGACCATGATGGACCATACTTACCCATATTCATAATACCAAGTCCCTGGCTGGACCATGATATGGACTATAATATCCCAGTCAGGGGCAAGACACAGATATGAACCATACTTTCCAGACCCAGATATGGACAATTACTACCCCAGTCATAGACTAGACCTAGATATGGATTACTACCCCAGTAAAAAGAGTTAGGCTCTCAGAGTATTGTAGTGAATAGATGTGGAACATCACCATTCCTGATCTTGCACTATAGCCTTAAAGTATTTCAAGTCTTAATGCAGATTTCTCGATGCAAAAGGTACTGTTTGATATGAGTCAATTTATGATTCCCTCATCTGCTGCTAAAATCTCGAAGCTTCAATATGGATTATTAGTTTTGAAGTAACTGAGGCTAGACTCTCTATGCTATTTTGGCTAGACCCTCTATAACATTTTAGCTTATAGTCGAGTCGAACAGATTCCTCTAGTATCTGAGGCAAAAACCTCAAACAATTATCATCTTAGATAATACCATATACCCACCCCCTCCCAATCAGAAAATTGTCAGCTTTCAAAATGAACTATTGAGACTAGGGCTAAGTATTGTCAGCTTACAAATTGAGACTAGGGCATCAAAATATTGTCAGCTTACAAATTGAGGCTAGGACATCAAAATATTGTCAGCTTACAAATTGATGCTAGGGCATCAAAATATTGTCAGCTTACAAATTGAGACTAGGGCATTAAACTATTGCCAGCATATAAATGGACTATTGAGACTAGACCAGTAGGGCATCAAAGTATTGTCACCATACAAATGGACTATTGAGACTAGACCAGTAGGGCATCAAAGTATTGTCAGCATACAAATGGACTATTGAGACTAGACCAATAGGGCATTAAAGTATTGTCAAGCTTACAAATGGACTATTGAGACTAGGCCAGTAGGGCATCAAAGTATTGTCAGCATACAAATGGACTATTGAGACTAGACCAATAGGGCATCAAAGTATTGTCAGCTTACAAATGGACTATTGAGACTAGGCCAGTAGGGCATCAAAGTATTGTCAGCTTAAGACTAGTCCTGTAAACCAACTTAATTCCATCCCATTTACAGTACATTAAAGCACTCCTACAATTGCCATACTTCTGATTGAAACTATTTTGCAGCAAATCAGCAGCAAATCATTTTCGTGAATTTTAATTACCCCAAAATAAGTTAATTTACAGTATTGAGATTAGGGCACCAATGTATTGTTAGCTTACAAATGGACTATTGAGACTAGTCTTTGGCTAGGGCACCAATGTATTGTTAGCTTACAAATGGACAATGGAGACTAGTCTTTGGCTAGGGCACCAATGTATTGTTAGCTTACAAATAGATTATTGAGACTAGTCTTTGGCTAGGGCACCAATGTATTGTTAGCTTACAAATGGACTATTAAGACTAGTCTTTGGCTAGGGCACCAATGCATTGTTAGCTTACAAATGGACTATTGAGACTAGTCTTTGGCTAGGGCACCAATGTATTGTTAGCTTACAAATGGACTATTGAGACTAGTCTTTGGCTAGGGCACCAATGTATTGTTAGCTTACAAATGGACTATTGAGACTAGTCTTTGGCTAGGGCACCAATGTATTGTTAGCTTACAAATGGACTATTGAGACTAGTCTTTGGCTAGGGCACCAATGTATTGTAACACATTAACCCCGGTACATCATTCAAATTTGTTGTATTTAATTTTTGTGATTCAATATAGTAACCATGAATATTTATACATAATGAACATTTCAAGTTATACAGAAGGCTGTTTAATTATTTTCATGAATTTTTCATATCTTTAAAATAACAATGATGTATAATTCCACCAAGTCTTACAAAGGTGTTTTATCAAGCTACTGGTATGAGGGAAATATATAGTGGCTAAATACAACCTTCCTATCAACATGGCCAATGTTCAAACTACTTCACAGATAATAACACTGAGATTTATCTATAAAACAGTTCTGAGAAGACATGTAGTACTATATATATATAAGGAATGTGTGCCACAGCTGATAACAACAGGAGATTGATAGCAAACAACAGAAAGTCCATTGTTTCATTATATCTATCGACAATATTCTAATCCGACACGGTATATTCATTTGGCATTTTTTTCAGCACAACAACTGGCTTTTAAAAAATAGAAGTCCTGTAAATTCTATTCCACACTTAGAAATGTACTTTCAGATCATTTAAACGCTAGACACAATTGATGTGTCAGATGGTGACCTTGACCAATGACCTTGACCTCTATAGGTGACACTTCCCATTTAAGTAGTGACATAAAACCGTAAGTTTAGCTGTAAAAGGTAAATTATTATTTACATTTAAACACTGCCTCATCTGTATTCATCACCACTGCAGTGGTCTGAGCATATGTATAGGAGCACATACATACAGGAGCACATACGTATAGGAGCAGACACATACAGGAACACACTTACAGGAGCACACATGTATCAAACTTCAAAATGTTTAACAAGAATTAGGAAGATATAGTCTGTATTCAGGGAAACTGTGAGGGAGGGGGTGGGGGCTTGTCTTTTATCCATACTCTTTACACTGTACATATGTAGAGGAGTGCACTATAGTCTGTATCCAGGTAAAACTCTGAAGAGAAAAAGGGGGCTATCCTGTATCCAGATATATACTGTAGGGGGGCTAGTTTGTAGATATCCATATATAGGGGGGGGGGGCTTGTATATATCCATACTCTTTACACTGTACATGTGTAGGGGGGGGGGGCTTGTATATATCCATACTTTTTACACTGTACATGTATGGGGGGGGGGGCTTGTATATATATCCATACTCTTTACACTGTACATGTGTAGGGGGGGGGGGGGCTAGTCTGTAGATATTTAGGTAAAACAATGAAAAGGGGAGGGGGCTTTCCTGTATCCAGATATATACACTGTAGGGGGCTAGTTTGTAGAAACAGTTATATGTACCCAGAGGGGGGACTAGTCTGTAACCAGGTAAAACAATGAAGAGGGGGAGGGGGCTAGTTTGTATCCAGGTATATGTTGTAGGGGGGCTAAGTCTTTACAGGTATACCGGTATATAGTATATACTGTAGGGGGGCTAGTCTCAAAAGGTATACTTGACAGTGGGGGGGGGGGCTATTTTGTATCCAGGTATATAGTATATACTGTAGGGGGGCTAGTCTTAAAAGGTATACTTGACAGTGGGGGGGGGGCTATTTTGTATCCAGGTATACTGTACACAATGATGATTCACCTCCTAGTCATTCACCAGTACCTGGTAAAGAGGTCCCATCAAGTTATACACATAATGTGTATGATGGCCTTGATCATGACCCAACACACACATATACTGCCAATCATACACCACCAGTATTCCAATAACAAACATTATCAACACAGTGATAATGTGTGTCAGACATCTGTAATGAACAGCTGCTTTCCGTGTCAGTCATTCAGAATATTTTAATAATAAACCGTAACATCAATTCCAATTAGTTTATTAACCAATTTTCCTGCATTAAAGGTCGAAGTAAGGGAAAACAATCGCCAACTATTCAACATTTTATTTCAATATTCCTATGTAAATCATTTGCTATGACCCTAGTGTGATCACTAAACCCATGTCTACTCTACCTAGCCATACTTCAACATCCCCTTTTCATTCTATTCAATATGCCTTAAATCCTACAGAGCAAAACAAAATAGGTATATTTCCTGCTATATTGATGATATGATGTGGTTGGTTGGTTAGTAGAATAATAAATCAGTGTTTTTTTTTGCTACCTTGATTTTACAGCAACCTGTGCCATATTGAATTGGGTGAATTTTGTAGGATTTTCAGATAAATTGGGAAAACATTCTTGAATTTTGCTTCATTTTGGGGAAAAAAACACAAATTTTGACTAGGGGAAACAGCCTTACATTGGCTGTAAAAATGGGCAAACAAAATCACTGTAAATATCTTATCTGAATATTTTTACTCAAAATGATGAGAACTGGACTGGGTGCGAATTCCTTTCGCATTTTTTGGTTTACCAGATAGTGTATAAATTTGTATACACATCCTCTATGTACACCAAAGGAAAACTCCGTTATAATTCATCTAAGGATGCATGCATCAACAACGTTACTGATAACAGTTCAGTAAAACCTGTAAAACAAGACATAACCTCCATTACAGTAAAACCTGTAAAACAAGACACATCCTCCATTACAGTAAAACCTGTAAAACAAGACACATCCTCCATTACAGTAAAACCTGTAAAACAAGACACATCCTCCATTACAGTAAAACCTGTAAAACAAGACATAACCTCCATTACAGTAAAACCTGTAAAACAAGACATAACCTCCATTACAGTTTACTCATTCACCCACTGAAGACACATTGAACTCTTCCAACTCAATGGTTGGAATAGTTCATTAAAAATCTTTAGGATGAACAAGTTCACTTTCATTTTGAGTTCAGGTTCCATTACTTACGAGGTGTGACTTCAGGTATTAGAGAACTACTGTATAGTCAGTTGATAATGTGTTGTAATATCATAACACGAAATAGTGTTAATCAATACCATCAAGAGTATTATCAACAGTAGAACTGTCTGAGGGCTAGTGATGTACCGATTGTCGCGTTTAATCGGTTGATTTATGCTTGCACTTAAACCGATTCCAACCGATAATCGATTACAACTTTCAACCGATTATGCATCACTACTGAGGGCATATGTACCAAACTCACTTCACACTTGCCAATGAATTTGAACTGCATACAGTATGGCCATAGTTTTTACGAAGTTTTTTGTATACTTTGATATTCATGACATTGCTTACAAACCAGACTCAGTAATGATACAAACAGTCAATTGCAGGGATACCTCTGGCTCTAAAAACCTATGGGAGAATTGGAGGGATTTTATGGGATTGTGAGATTTTTCTGTATAAGAAATACAATTTTGAATTGTTTAATGAGATTTTCAGGAAAAATATGGGTAAATATCCCCAAATCTTGCCCCAATGTGATCCCTGTAACTGAAACTATGGCTAATCACTGGGAAAACTGGCTTAGAGGAAAAGTGGTGCCAGATAAGGATGTAAGGAAAAATGCACAACCAGACCGGGGTTCGAACACAGGACCTTCTGAACTCTAGACGGACGCTCAACCAATTGAGCCATCTGGTCGCCGACGATTGACCCGATCTAGATCTGCTACATTCCTCCCTCCTTTAACAAAGTCTTTGACCCCCGAAGACACAAACGAGACCCTATACCACACTCTGTGGGTTTATTTTAGTCGGGCACCAAATTAAATGTAACAGGAGAGTAAAAATGCACGGCCAGACTGGGGTTCGAACCCAGGACCTTACAAACTCTAGACGGAAGCTCAACCAATTGAGCCATCTGGTCGTCGACGATCGACCTGATCTAGATTCGCTACAAGGATTTGAACTCAAACTCAAGACTGATGATCTTACTATACATAGTGACTACCTATAGCTAGACTCCATATTCTTTTTGCGTGCCTTCATGTCCACTTCTGGCCTTGAAATAATTCTTTTACCTACCCAAGTTGGATTCAGACAGTTGTACTTGATTTTGTGACAATGTGAATGTAAACATAGGATATATTTCAGTGTAACAAACAGGATCTTTGGCAACCAGATAACTCAATTGGTTAAGAATAGGTCCTGTCTTTAGTTTGATCCCAGTCTGGCTTCGTGTTTCTCTTAATTATCCTGTTTTCCTTGTTTCAAGCATTATGGAGTGTACAGGACTCTTGACAAGGGATTCAGTGATCTATTTATAATTTATTTTCATGGGTCCTTTTTGTACAAATTGATGAAAACCATGGGTCCCACAATGGTAAATTGAAGTATTTCCATAATTTCTATGAGTCCTTTCATAATTTTATGAGTACTGGACTCGGGACTCGCATGTAGATTGATCACTGGGATTACCTCAATCATTGGTTGTAAATAGCAGCCTGTCATATTTTGAAAAAGGAAAGTAGGAACAAATGTAGAAGAACTGGACTTTTTCTATAATCGGAGACCAGATAACACAAGTTTTCATCAAGAGGTCAGAGGGCCCAGAAGAGGCCATACATATTCTTTTTCTTTCACATACATGTATTACCATATTGTCGTAACTAGCACCCAGGGATAACAAAACCAAGATCTAGACGAAAAGTGTTGTTTTTATAAAGTCAATAAGTGCAATGTATTGTGACCAGAATACGGTAAACCTTCGGTTAGTTCGAATCGGCGTATAGTTCGAACACAGCCTTTCAGTAATAAAAAAAATAATTTTTTGACTCCTAAAAGTTCGAACCTTGCTTACACAGGTTTCGGATAGTTCGAACACACAGAATTTGATTAAGCCTGTGTACTGAACTTACGTAATGGATTGCTCTCGGCGATGCAATTTACAGCCTCTCAAAACTTGCGTAAACTGATCTATTTTCACACCATCGATGTTAAACAACAGTATAACGTGTAGTACTCAGGATGTGCGATATTGTTGTCAGCTTTTCCGGACATTTTTTGCATAAACAAGCCACATTTTCCCGATGTTTCTTTCTTGTAAACATAAACATGTGCACGCGCTAATAATCAAACATCTTTATGACCCCGATTAGCATCGAAGCGCGGAATAAAGTGTCACACATATGCATGCTGACAGGAACGTGTGTATTATCATGGCATTACTGTGTTAAATTTTGATTATATAATCGCGGCCTGGTCACCGATACCTGATTTATATCTTAATTGATATTTTACCTATACAACTGCCGAGACCAAATAATCTATCAGGTATTCGATCGAAGTATTTATCCGTGCAGTTTAATTTCAATCCAACATTCGCATTTACATAAACTTTCGACGATGGTTACGGCATAAAATATTTTCTCTTTTTTTTTTTTGCGAATTAACTTGATAATAAGGCCTAATATGAAAGTGAACATTTAAGTCCTACTTATATAAATCATTGTTCATCTTCAGATTTACAAATAAATCGTAATAGGCCATCATTTTTGAGGAACAACGATTTGACTGTTTGCCGTGATTTTTTTTTGCCGATGTCAAGTTCTCGGATGTCAACCTGGATAGTTCGAACTCCTCTTTATTCCAGCGGCTATAATTTCGTATAATTCGATCAGGATTGACAATATTTATTTAATTTTGGTCGAACTGACCGAAGGTTTACCGTAGGTAGTATTCATGATGTGCGATATCATTGTCATCAATTTTGGACAATTTGCAGACATTAACAGAAACTATAATATCTTATCAATATTTCACTGTCAACCAATAGTCAAGTTGATGATAGGATGCAGGAAATTAAATATGGAAATATAGTATAGTACTAATAACATAATAATCCACATCGATATAGTAGCAATAAAAAATTAAAATGTCTTGCCAGGCCGAGATTCCAACCCTTGACTCTTCTAACTCTAAACAAAAGCACTATTAACATTGCTACATGCATGTCATTGATGATTGACCCAGTCTAGATTCCGTTACATAATGTCTTGGGCTATATAAAAAAAAGGTGCTAACTTGATAACTTGAAGTGAATGCCTATAAGCCTGCCCCCCCCAAACAAGTGAACAGACTTGCTAGGTTTATCGTTGGTTTTGACTGGGGTTTCGTACCTGAGGTTTTTGTCACTATGACATGATTAAAAGTTATAACTGGCACCAGACAGTCGTTCATGAAAAAGATGCCAAAGTTCCATTGCATGTGTAAAACGTTACAATATAGATTAAAAAGTCTGTCCCTCACAGAAAAATCACACTTTATTTAATATAGATAGTTTGAGATATTTCAGCCATACTACTAGACCCATAAAACTTTCTGGGAAATCCCATGAAGGTGGGAGGGTGTATTGCAGTGCAGTCTAACAGTCTATGTAACTTTTATAAACAATACATGTCATCACCTCCATCAGCAACACCTCTGGGAACCAAATACTTTTATCTGGGCATCACGTATTAATTGGCAGACTATAAATGACATAAGCATATAACATCATAGAAACGCACGCTGTGGTTGTGTATTCCAGCATGGCTATAATCATAGGGACAAATCTAGGTCAGAGGAACCAAGTTATGTCGACCGTTTATCCATTCATTTTAGACAGACACATGTTGTTGCAAGCGGTTATACATATACGTTTCACGTCCACAAAGCAGAGAAACGCTTAATTATATAATCCTGTTTCGTGTAGCCCATCAACATGTTGACACTTCTAAACCGATCCAAGTAAACTTCTGACACTAGAAACACTCCTCCATTTTGGAAGCACTTACTGAACTCTGCAGAGGAAAGACGAATCTGACAATAAACTGATAACAACTTTTACCTTATAAAATTGTCATGTTGAGTTGTTATAACGTGGTAAAGTACTCCAAAACGAGACACGGCAAACTTTTCTACCGAACCTTCATCGTCTTGTATCCTGTAGCCGCCATGACAGTGACGTCACTTAAGCAAGTGCGCTCCGTCTGGATTCGTTTACATGTTTTACGCTAGAGGTCGCCAGTTGTCTAATTTGACACTTTTTCCCTTCTCATTCACTATTTCACGCGCCAAGTTATAATATACTCCCGCGGTCATGCACTTTTTAATCTTCCACTTTGCGATCAGGCGTTTTTATTTTACTAAACATACATCTTTTTAATCACACGTAACACGTATGTACATTCCTGAATTAAGTGAACTCATTTCCGGTGAAAGGGCCTAAATATGTTTTTTTTTTTAATTTTAGCTAACGTTCCCCATTTTTACATGCAAAAGAACAGCCAGAATAATTCAGCTGATTTAATTCTGGCAAAAAGTTTCTTAGCGAGAAAATTACTTGGGGATTTATCAACCTTAGTCTGCCATTATATCTTATAGCACTTAGTCTACATACATATTTTAAAGGGAATCAATGATTAGATTTCATTGCCATATAAAGTGCTATACCATGGGTATCATAAAAGTTATGCAAAAGAAAAATGCCAAAAAGAAAATACAAAATTAAATTCTGCAGCGGAAGTTTGAACATGTCAAAATCGGGGAGAGAAATGTGCTATTCGGGGAGAGAAATGTGCTATTCGGGGAGGAATTTATATTTATAAGCTTTCAGCTTGTTTTCAAATCCCCGATATACTTTATTATTTTAAACAACTGTATGAATTTTTTGAAAATAAAATACTGTTTATACTTATGTGCTGTTATATTGCGTGCACCTAAGTCATTCTGCAACTTCATATAAATCTTTTAACAAATATCAGAGATTATCATACAATAGAGCCCTAGAATCACGTACTTATATAGCTAATCTAATTCCGTGCTAGAATACAGAATACAAAGTTTGGCCATTATTAGAGGTTTATTATGACAGACACTTGAGAACGCATTTGACTTTTTCATAATTTGTTAAAACCTAAAATCTATAACAAATGGCGATTTTTTTTAGAGAGACACCCTCTTCCCTTTTCTCTTTCGGGACTCGCACAACTAAATCAGCCTATCACAAAGTTGATAATTGTTTATATGATAATGTAATTGTTGACATATTCTGCGTTGAATAAAATCTATAGATATTTAACTTTACAAAAATGTATACTTTTGGTAGATTTTGATAATTGATGGTGGATTGATATGGGGTCAAAAGTCACAGTGTGTTACTGTCCCATTTTACTGGTTTGACATGTAAATTTCCGGTTGTCCGTAGTGAGCTAAAATGCCACTCCTGATACAATGCCATTTGAAGTCTTTGCCATGTATGTATCTGTGAATCCAGGCAGTTGTCACTAGTGTTGAACTTCAAATATTAAAGTTATTAGCTCTAAAGCTTAGTAATAACATATAGTGAATTATTTAGTCGTGTGAGTCCTTCATTGTTCTAAAGCCAATCTTAAAACATACAGGGTTAAAACTAATTGGATTTTCTCTTATTTGATCCATATTATAAATAACATTGTACATACATTAATATGAACCACGTATTAGATGCTATCTAAATCCGTGGTTTGAACAAAATAGTAATAACTTGTGGAATGAACTTGATAATTCTAAAAAAAGTTTCAATCTTTACATGTGTTTAATATGAAAGTGTCACCAGTGCTACATGTTTTACCAACATATCTGGCTGTTGGAAATTGATATCTTTCAGTCCTATTAGCACGAATAAGACACAATTACAGTGGTCTGAAAAACGATTTGTTTCGTGTAGGCATTTGCGTCTCACCTATTTGCCATTGTAATGATGGTAATGAAGATGCATACCATTATTTTTGTTATCATGATCAATTCGAAAACAGCGTTAAGATTATTTAATGCTCTTTGGGTATTCAACAAGTCCCTCATCTTGATACTCCGCTATGGGGTGACGAGGATCTGCCATTCTACTCAAATGTTGATATCATAAATTCAGTTTTAACGTTCATTAAACCAACAAAGAGGTTTGAAAACAATGAGTGGATAATCTAAGTTGTAAGAACTTGTGCCTCATCCCTTTGTCATGATCATTAAAGTGTGTTTGAATACAACAAAAAATGATACATTCTGAGTAGGTATGGATGAACCACGGACTTAGATGAACTAACGTGTAGACAGCATTGGTTTATTTATTATTTATCTATTTATTTATTTTGAGAGTTTTACGTCCTCACATGGCCTTGCGACCTTCGGTGGACGAGAAAAGATAGGAAAGAGAGTAGAAGGGATAAAGTATGTAGGAGGAAAGGCAAGGGGAATGGGTTGACAGCATTGGACAAATGAGATATTTTTATATCAACACTGGAAAAAAACTGTTTCAGAAGATTGAGGATTTATTTTAGTTCTGAGCTTTGCCGATGATATTCAACAACAATGATGGACAATATGCATTTAATGTATAGCATCATATATCTCAATTAATTAGCACGTGTAGGTGAGAACACGTGCTGACACCATATCATGTGATCTGCTGGTTTTTGACAAGCTCAACATAACGATTTCATATAAAACGGAATTAGATTAGCCAATAAATAAGTCTTTGGTGTAAATATTATAACATTATTACATTTTTACCAGTGAAATATCGAAAATTATTCATTCAATAAAAGTGATATTTTTCACTGCGCACTCGTGAAAAAAAAATTCAAAACATTAGTCCCACTCGTGAAATATATTTGGTATTACTGAAGACACTGTTAGATATCCTCTATTTATTATTTATGATCAAGCGCATCGTATCGGCACAGAACAATCCTATTCGAGTTAAAGGACCTGTTCCTGCAACAATTACATGTTGTTTTTCACAATTCAATTTTTATTGCATTTTACACCCAAATAATATTGCATGGATCGAGCTGCAAATGATATAACCAAACATTCAACAAACATAAGAAGACATAAAATTATGCATATATAATGTATATACAGGGACTATACCTATACGTCCCTGGTATATGGTATTGAACAAACTTAAGCCCATTTAATTAAGCTTGCAAGCCTACATTTCTCAATTCAAAGTACTTTTTGATGAAGAGGCAAATATCGCGCAGAAGTTGAGGTTCATTAGTTGATAATAGCACAGACTTAAATAGCATCTAATCTCATTTCGTGATAATAGCATATGAAGATTTTGTATGTCGGAACAACTAGTATCTATTTGACATATTTTTCTTAGGTTAGCGTTGTACAAATTTAATGTAAGTACAGTGAAAAATGAAATGAATCTCGTCTTCGAGTATGTTGCAACTTTTACAGAGACGAAGTTGCCGGTTGAATGTTGTCGAAATATTTTAATAAATAATATGTATATGCAATTGCTAAATTTTTTTCTAACAATTCACAGTTGTCTGAGATGCCAGATAGACGGTTTCTGTTTTTAATTTATTGTTTCATGAAGACTATATTTTGTGATGAAATCCATATGTCAGATATTGTATACCTTGTATATGGGGTGACGCTTCACTAACGAGCAGGTCGTTAAGATAACAGACGAAATAACCAATTATGTGAAGGGGGAGGGGGGCGCGAGAGAGGAACGGTTCTTTATATATCAGGCAACGGTTGATAAAAGACGATTATATAACAGTGTCGTGTCTCGCTGTACATGTTATTTACCTGTATTTACATGTACTTACTTACCTGTGTATATTACCTGTGGGACCTGAATAAATTTAGGTCCCAAATATTACATACAGCGAGGTCGTGACGGACATCTGATAATTCTTACATGTGACACCTGTGGGTGATTACCTGTAATGAACCTACAGTCTTATCTATTAAACGCAGTTATTTGCACCTGGAAATCACAAGGGAAGTAAAAAGTAAGCGATAATCATGTTATCTGAAAAATAGAGATATGCATTTTGATTTGCGTGAGAGCAATCGTATTATTACGTCACAGCAATTAAGGAATCGGAGATGAAAAGGAATATAATTAGGTTAGTATACAAAGGTGAATAAAAGCATAGTTAGCGATTAAGTAGAAAAGATAAATCTACATTATTAAACCATAAAGCAACCGCAGTTTTAATATTAATGTAATTGTCAGCTCTACATGTTTAAATTCTTACAATAAATTATAATTTCCTTTAAGATTTATTTATACGAAACCAATATTGTCTTTCAAATCTGAGTATTTAATTGATTAATTGATGTTTATTGTACGTAGACAGTTATAACCATTCTAAATCATTCTTGTATTGTTACGGCTCATAGATATTACAACATACAGAATAACGCGGTGTACATTGTACCTGTACAATAAAGATATCAAAACATATACCAAAAAATGCCAAGAAAGATACTTATGAAAAATGAAAAATGACCTTTATTTTTATTGACAAGATGAAATTAATAGTTTGGCGGACAGTATGACATTGAAAAATATTCATTACATGAATAATTTAAGTATTATTCATAATTTATAAGATTGAAAAATGTCAGGCACAAAACAATATGTGAAGGAAGAAATGTGTCGGACAATGTCATTTACTGGAGGTAGCAGGAACACAAATACATGTAAACAGGGACGTGTATGTATATGTCTCACATATACGTCCTTGATGTAAATCATTGTTGAGAAATACAAATTATGTTGAATGCAATAGTAAACTTAATTGTAAATATTTCCCCAAGTGACGAAGTTCTTTCCTATTGCGAACTGCTAGCAACTGTATAAGTTTATAAGACGGTGGACGGTTCCAATAATATTTTTTTTCACAAACTGTTTACGTAAAAATGTGTATAGAGGACAGATTAAAATAAAATGAAACTCGTCTTCTACTTGATTTAGGTTACAATGAAGACAAATTCTATGTTCTTTTATTAAACCGACGCTGTAGGGAAGGGGACTGGGGCTCCCGGAGGGCTAAAATAATAAATTAAAAAAAAAAAACATGTATTCTATTAATCTGTTCCAGAATATGTTTTTATAAAATTAAAATAGACAGTCTAAAAAAATAATACTGGACTCATTAAAATCGCAAGAGGCCCAACTGGTTCTAACACCAATATGGAATAAATAGATTAAGGGTCAAAGACTGCAATGGTTTTTTTTCGTGAAGCAGATTCTTGCTTGGAAAGTGAATTGTAAAGGCCAGGGTGGCTATGTTGGAATAGGATTGGAATTAAGCGGAGACGTAAATATCACATACGCAATATACGTCTCTGATTAAAGTAAGAATACTGACTTGATTATATTATAGTACAAAAAATATTTACAATTTCGATGAAGCACCTTTGAAGACCTAGCTTATATAAAATTATCTGCATCAGAATGAGAAGATCTTAGCATTCTTTTTCCATTTGACCCCTTTTGGCCCCGCCCTTCAGACATCTTAAAGATACGTCAGAGTCTTGATTTTTATGCTATGGAGCTGGAATCACATCATGATGATAATTCGAATCAAGTTTGAATTAAATCCTTCTGAAAACAATCAAATTATGCCCAAAACTGTTTAATTTTTATATTAATTTAATATAGTGAACTTAAACCCCCACCCCAGGAAAAATATGTGATCAGGTGTTCCGTGGATTTGGCAATTGTGACAAAGCACTCCAAGACCTCTTCATTTCTGGACCTGGAGAAGACTTCTGTTGATTCTTTTATCGATTTGATCCCTGTTGGCCGTGCCCCTCGGGCCCCTGGTAGAAGATACATATAATTCAAATTTTTGCTTTTCCTCTGACTATAGAAATACCTGCATAACTCTACTGGAATTGGACCAGTGGTTTTGGAGAAGACGCCTCACTTGATTACACATGAATATTCATGTGAGTTGATTTATTAGTTTTTGACACATATAATACGAAATAATAATTATATGATTGCTGTTTTTATAACTTAAAAGAAGGCAAAACGTAAAAGTTTTATCATCTGAGACTCTCGTTCAATCACTGGAATTCTATATTACTTATTATTGATGAGCTTATGTAACTTCAGTTATCTATCCTAGAAGCTGGGTATTAACAACAACCATATAGGCTTAAGTAGGTTGTCATAATTCCACATCGAAAATTTTTTTAACCCATACACCTACAAGCATTGACCTTCGCATTTAAAATCAGACTTAGTAAGAAGTTAAGAGACGATATAAAGGTTGAAGATTTGTCATGATAAATCAATAGGTTTCCCCCGTCTAACGTTAAACAAAATTGTACTATGTGGTACATGAGGGAAGGATGCATGTTAGTCATACAATTTAATTTACTTTCTGTAATACTAGGCTTGACAGATATATATGTTGGATAATCATGCAGGTTCCGGTTTCATGAATGTCTCTTAACTTAAGTACAATTCCACCTATAGGAATCATGTCCCTCTTTTACCACTGTTACATAGTGAAAATGGCAAGTTTGATACTCGCATAATCAATATACAATGCAATTACTTTATTATTTTGCTTATTTACTCGAAACTACAGTACTTTCCCAAAATGAAGATGTTGTCATGAATGGTGTGCCATAACCCTATGATGGCGTATCCATGACAACCGTTTCCATGGTTACGCCTTTAAATATTTTATGTTAATTTCATACAACTTTAGACAATGTTTTCTCAAAACAGCAAATACTTGTGATTTTCACATTTATATCCGAGGATTGTACAAATAATGAACTATAATATTCAATAAAAACAAGTTTGGGAAATTTTGTTTTAAGCTTGCAAAGTTGATGATAAATTGTTAAGTTTTTCGTTTAAAAAAAAAATCTACAAAAGAAAGCAATACAGAAGTTCGGAAATTTCAGCTCATACTTATATTATGGGTACTTTTAGGTTAAGAGCTTTCATTATAGTTTAAGGCCCAATATACGTAACTTTCAGCAAAACTTGAAGCGATAATCAAGCCTAATAATTTATCATATTTATATATTTAGTTAAGATTAACTGATATCAGCAATATTCAATATGAATTATTACGCGGTTACCGGTACAGCAGCAGTTGAAACATGGTATTTGTAAGCACACGTCCATTTAATTTTGAACCGTCTTCTACCTTCAGCTTGTTGTTGAAGTGGGCCCACCTAAATTATTTTCAATTCTTTGGATTTTTTTGTCAAGAGTTTCTTTTTAGTTACCGTTCAAGTTTACTTCGTTTTAGGCTTATTTTTTTATGGTTATCTACTGGATTTTTTTCATATTTTTTTTTAGAATACTGTAAAATTTCCCGAGGTTACGTACATTGTATACTTGGCCTTTAATGGAACTGGAACCAGTGTATTATTGTTATCTGTTGTACGATAATTCAGGCTACGGGTTAACGGAGAACACAAAAAACGAGAACCATAGCTGTTCTACCTATTCGACGCGTGTTACTACTCTTGACATTTGAAATGAATTCTGCGTGAAATGGTGTTTTCTTTTTCCAAACGAAAGACAGACGGATAAAAATCAAGTGGAATTCCACATTGTCGCCACGCGATAACCTGCCATGAAAGAGATAATATTTTTTTATCCAAAATAATAAGACAAACTCGCTTGATTAGATACGGACGTTTAAAATAAATACGAAATTCAATAGCCATACATATACTGACCTACAATGCTATAGATGACGTCATAGGAGTCCTTGGGGTGCTTAATTGAAGCTATATGAACAGGTTACGGGCGTGCATGCACTCTTAACGTCCTTAAAGAATGTAGTAAAATTACACACGGAACATTGTCTGCATGCAGCATGCACAGGAAATAATTCAATATCGAGCTGTCCATGTGTCATTTTCATTTCGTTTTTTTTCTTTTGAAAGTCACACGTTGCTATTAGATTTTTTTTCTTCAATTTTTAAATGGTAACATATCGGATTCATTTTAATAACTTTTAGTTAATTTCAAATAATGAAAGTATGTTTTTATAAGAAAACTTTTTGCACTTCATATAAGGATTGTACCTCATTTTGACTGCGTATACGGTAGTATGCCCGCGGTTGGCAACGAACATATTCTATGGTGCGCGTTATAGTGAATATGTCCGTTGCCAACTGCGGGCATACTACCGTATACGCAGTCAAAATGAGGTACAATTCTTATATTTACACCAGTATTCATTTTCAAATGCTATACGTAGAAAAAAAACATTCGAAGCGAGTTGCTAAGATGGTAACTACGATGGCCGTGGTTGCTAAGATAATATAGTCCCATTGGATTTCATCAATATATTGGAAAATTTATAAAATAAACAGTGAACAACACTATTTTCCTTCATAACATCATATGTAAATTTTGTATTAAATACTATTTCTAGCATGTGGAATTGATTTCTTTATTTATAACTGTCGTTATGTACACGCATTGACACAGTGATCTGGTTGTGACGCGGTCCGACGTCAGACGTCACAACTGCAGGGCGCCGCCATGTTTGCGTTACCGTCAAATAGTTTCGAATGCGCATCATTACGAATCAAAAGTTTGCTAGAAACTATTTATTGTTTTTAATCACAGGAAATTGATTCCATATATGTTCCATGTTTCAAAATCTTGTAGGAACCAAACAATGGCCGACAGCGAATACTTATTTTTCTGAAGCGTTAACGACGCCATATTTGAACAAAATCAATCCGCCCAGCCTTTTTTTTCACTGCGTATACGCTAATATATTCGCAGTCAGAGTTTACTAAGCACAAGAAGGGAAAGGTGTAAATATATAAATTAGTTTCTACTTATTAAATGAATCAAGCATTAATGAATATATCGGACTCAATTTTTCTCTTCTTGTTATTCTTATAAGATACACATTTCTCCCTTTTCGATGTCTGTATTAGATATGTTCAGTGGAATTAGTTGAATAACATTTTTATTTCAGATACACAATGTACTACCTGTAACAAACAATTGTATGACGTCATGGCAACAGCACTTTTACGTCACGACAAAAATACCATAACGCCATGTCGACAATTCAATCACTTCACATTCCTCCCCCCCCCCCCCAAATACCCTCGATATTGGGATATAATAAAAGATACAATGAGATACCGATACAAGATATCGTTTTTCCTTTTAGGTGTATCGTCACTAACTGGTGAAAACAAATGAGAAAATAAAAGCGTCAACAAAACCATAATCCGAACTCAAAATCGATTAAACTAGATGTAAAATAGGAACAAAGGAAAGACTTACATGGAGTCCCTAGTAAAAGTACAATAATAAAACCATTTGTTCCGGAAGAGTAAGCGTCTTCTTCATCGGCGACACCCCCATATTAATCTGAGGTTCATTTTTTGTCAGTTTCGAGTTACAGAGTGCAAGTTGATACACCTGTCCAGGGTAAAGGATATCTCACACCAGTAAGTGTTGATACACCTGTCGAGAGTAAAGGATATCTCACACCAGTCAGTGTTAATACACCTGTCTAGGGTAAAGGATATCTAACAAAAGTAAGTGTTGATACACCTGTCCAGGGTAAAGGATATCTCACACCAGTAAGTGTTGATACACCTGTCTAGAGTAAAGGATATCTCACACCAGTAAGTGTTGATACACCTGTCTAGGGTAAAGGATATCTAACAAAAGTAAGTGTTGATACACCTGTCCAGGGTAAAGGATATCTCACACCAGTAAGTGTTGATACACCTGTCTAGTGTAAAGGATATCTCACACCAGTAAGTGTTGATACACCTGTCTAGGGTAACGGATATCTCACAAAAGTAAGTGTTGATAGGCTGTCCAGGGTAAAGGATATCTCACACCAGTAAGTGTTGATACACATGTCTAGGGTAAAGGATATCTCGTACCAGTAAGTGTTGATACACCTGTCTAGGGTAACGGATATCTCACAAAAGTAAGTGTTGATACGGCTGTCCAGGGTAAAGGATATCTCACACCAGTAAGTGTTGATACACCTGTCTAGGGTAAAGGATATCTCATACCAGTAAGTGTTGATACAACTGTCCAGGGTAAAGGATATCTCACACCAGTAAGTTTTGATACACCTGTCTAGAGTAAAAGATATCTCACATCAGTAAGTGTTGATACACCTGTATAAGATAAAGGATATCTCACATCAGTAAGTGTTGATACACCTGTCCAGGGTAAAGGATATCTCACACCAGTAAGTGTTGATACACCTGTCTATGGTAAAGGATAACTCACACCATTCAATGTTGATACACCTGTCTAGGGTAAAGGATATCTCACACCAGTAAGTGTTGATACACCAGTAGGATAAAGGATATCTCACACCAGTAAGTGTTGAAACACCTGTCTAGGGTAAAGGATATCTCACACCAGTAAGTGTTGATACACCTGTCTAGGGTAAAGGATATCTCATACCAGTAAGTGTTGATACACCTGTCTAGGGTAAATGATATCTCACACCAGTAAGTGTTGATACAGCTGTCTAGAGTAAAGGATATCTAACAAAAGTAAGTGTTGATACACCTGTCCAGGGTAAAGGATATCTCACACCAGTAAGTGTTGATACACCTGTCTATGGTAAAGGATATCTCACAACAATTAGTTATGATACACCTGTCTAGGGTAAAGGATATCTCATACCAGTAAGTGTTGATGTACCGTTCAAGGGTAAAGTATATCTCACACCAGTAAGTGTTGATACACCTGTCTAGAGTAAAGGATATCTCACACCAGTTAGTGTTGATACACCTGTCTATGGTAAAGGATATCTCTCACCAGTAAGTGTTGATACACCTGTCCAGGGTAAAGGAAAAGGATATCTCACACCAGTTAGTGTTGATACACCTGTCTACGGTAAAGAATATCTCACACCAGTAAGCGTTGATATACCTGTCTAGGGTAAAGGATATCTCACGCCAGTTAGTGTTGATACACCTGTCCAGGGTAAAGGATATCTCACACCAGTAAGTGTTGATACACCTGTCCAGGTCAAATGATATCTCACACCAGTAAGTGTTGATACACCTGTCTAGGGTAAAGGATATCTCACACCAGTAAGTGTTGATACACCTGTCTAGGGTAAAGGATATCTCACACCAGTAAGTGTTGATGTACCTGTCAAGGGTAAAGGATATCTCACGCCAGTTAGTGTTGATACACCTGTCTATGGTAAAGGATAACTCACACCAGTAAGTGTTGATACACCTGTCCAGGGTAAAGGATATCTTATACCAGTAAGTGTTGATACACCTGACTAGAGTAAAGGATATATCACACCAGTAAGTGTTGATACACCTATCTAGGGTAAAGGATATCTCACACCAGTAAGTGTTGATACACCTATCTAGGGTAAAGGATATCTCACACCAGTAAGTGTTGATACACCTGTCTAGGGTAAAGGATATCTCACACCAGTAAGTGTTGATACACCTGTCTAGGGTAAAGGATATCTCATACCAGTAAGTGTTGATACACCTGTCTAGGGTAAAGGATATCTCACACCAGTAAGTGTTGATACACCTGTCTAGGGTAAAGGATATCTCATACCAGTAATTGTTGATACACCTGTCTAGGGTAAAGGATATCTCATACCAGTAAGTGTTGATACACCTGTCTAGGGTAAAGGATATCTCACACCAGTAAGTGTTGATACACCTGTCTAGGGTAAAGGATATCTCACACCAGTAAGTGTTGATACACCTGTCTAGGGTAAAGGATATCTCACACCAGTAAGTGTTGATACACCTGTCTAGGGTAAAGGATATCTCATACCAGTAAGTGTTGATACACCTGTCCAGGGTAAAGGATATCTAACACCAGTAAGTGTTGATACACCTGTCTAGGGTAAAGGATATCTCATACCAGTAAGTGTTGATACACCTGTCTAGGGTAAAGGATATCTCACACCAGTAAGTGTTGATACACCTGTCTAGGGTAAAGGATATCTCATACCAGTTAGTGTTGATACACCTGTCTAGGGTAAAGGATATCTCACACCAGTAAGTGTTGATACACCTGTCTAGGGTAAAGGATATCTCACACCAGTAAGTGTTGATACACCTGTCTAGGGTAAAGGATATCTCACACCAGTAAGTGTTGATACACCTGTCTAGGGTAAAGGATATCTCACACCAGTAAGTGTTGATACACCTGTCTAGGGTAAAGGATATCTCATACCAGTAAGTGTTGATACACCTGTCTAGGGTAAAGGATATCTCACACCAGTAAGTGTTGATACACCTGTCTAGGGTAAAGGATATCTCACACCAGTAAGTGTTGATACACCTGTCTAGGGTAAAGAATATCTCATACCAGTTGTTAGTGTTGATACACCTGTCTAGGGTAAAGGATATCTCACACCAGTAAGTGTTGATACACCTGTCTAGGGTAAAGGATATCTCACACCAGTAAGTGTCGATACACCTGTCTAGGGTAAAGGATATCTCACACCAGTAAGTGTTGATACACCTGTCTAGGGTAAAGGATATCTCACACCAGTTAGTGTTGATACACCTGTCTAGGGTAAAGGATATCTCACACCAGTCAGTGTTAATACACCTGTCCAGGGTAAAGGATATTTCACACCACTCCCCACCATTCCCTCCCCCTAAGAAACATTTGAACTTCTCCAGGTGAAAGGCTGGAATCGTTTCCTCGGAATTTATTTTCAGTGCGGAATGGGTTGTTTTCTTTTGTATAGCCAACATACTAGTTCACTTGTTAGTAAAATATTACAAATATTCATGAACTTCAGAAGATTCATTCAGAAAGATAACCTTTGACCTGTGATTATCTAGACATCTACAACACTACATGAACATTCATTATATGAAAGTTATTTTAACTTTGGCCCAGCTCAGCTGTCACCTTGTCCTTGAGGATACAGACAGGTGAATGACAGGAGAAATCCTTGAATGACTAGGGTGACAACATACATTCTGATATCTGTCATTTGAAGGTAACACTGGAGCAACACCTGATTTCAGAGCCAATCAGTTTAACATTTACTACGCGGAAGGATATATCATCCACAATGCGGCCCATAAGTTACTGATTTGTAATGAAATATTCCACAGGTGCAGAAGATAGATAGGAGAATGCAATGTCTAGTCAAAATAAATACTACATTTTAGTTGTTCATTGTTCAAAAGATCAGCTCAGTTATAGAGGACACCACTATATCAACCAGAACCACTCTCACTGGGGTAAATGTGAAGGTATAATGAAATTAAACCAGATATTATCAGTACACGTACATTTATTCTTACAGAACGTACACTGCAAGGACACAAAAAGTTTACTTCAGATTTTTTTTTCGCACTCAGAGCAAAGAGCAAAGAATTTGTTTTTTTAGCAGACCAGCAAATTATAGAATTACAAATTGAGGCATTTTCATATATTGTTGCAAATAAATGGTCAATCTCATAAGTATACAGACAGATCACTGTGATACAGGCAGATCTCTGTGATACAGGCAGATCCCTGAGATACAGGCAGACTCCTGTGATACAGGCAGATCCATGTGATGCAGGCAGATCTCTGTGATACAGGCAGATCCTTGTGATACAGACAGATCTTTATGATATAGGTAGACCCCTGGGATACAGGCAGATCCCTGTGATACAGGCAGATTCTTGTGATACAGGCAGATCTCTGTGAAACAGGCAGGTCCCTGTGATATAGGCAGATCCATGTGATACAGGCAGATATCTGTGATACAGGCAGATCTCTGTGATATAGGCAGATCCCTGTGATACAGGCAGATCTCTGTGATACAGGCAGATCACTGTGATACAGGCAGATCTCTGTGATACAGGCGGATCACTGTGATACAGGCAGATTCCTGTGATACAGGCAGATCCCTGTGATACAGGCAGATCTCTGTGATACAGGCAGATCACTGTGATACAGGCAGATCCTTGTGATACAGGCAGATCACTGTGATACAGGCAGATCACTCTGATACAGGCAGATCCCTGTGCAACAATATACAGACATTATCTGTAAAAATCGTTTTACACTGCAATACAATTTCAACAAATTGGAGAACATGAACATGCAAATGAAAAGAAATTGGATTCAAATTTAAAATGTACTAGTATATATAAACTTGTATATTTTGTATGATATAATTTAGTATTAATCAATGTGAAATGTCAGGTTTTTAAAGTGAAAATTAGGTTAATACTTTTCAACTGTGACATTTGAACTATATATTTCTCCTATGGAAGCCTGTGTCATTACAGACTATGAAAAATGCAATTCAACTCATTCCCCCATGATATTTCATAATGAACTATTCCAACCTTTGAATGGGAAGAGTTCAAATTGTGTCTTCCGGAGAAATGAGATATAAATTTCAAACAAAATGGTGATAAAAATTGTTTGTATTTCTTGTAAAACTTCAAACTTAACCCACTTTATAATCATAAGATTACATTAAATTAAAAAACACAAGTATTTTTAATTTTTAGCACTTATTTCATGTTTTCTGGGTATAAATAATATGGTAATACAAGTACACTTTTAATGCACGAAAGTTCTGTAAAATCTTGGCTCTGTTGTATGTATTTACATATTTGTATCCTTCATTTATTTGTGTTCCTCATAAATAATATTTTCAATCCCCTTGGAAAATCTTTACTTCAGTAAAATTACAATATGCGATTTAACAGCAAGCATTCAAAATTATAAAATATTTACCTGCATTGGGGTAAAAGTATAAAATATTTACCTGTATTAGGGTAGCAGTACAAAATATTTACCTGTATTCAGGTAACCGTATAGAATATTTACCTGTATTAGGGCAACAGTATAGAATATTTACCTGTATTAGGGTAACAGTACAAAATATTTACCTGTATTAGGGCAACAGTATAGAATATTTACCTGTATTAGGGTAACAGTATAGAATATTTACCTGTATTCAGGTAACCGTATAGAATATTTACCTGTATTAGGGTAACAGTACAAAATATTTACCTGTATTAGGGTAACAGTATAGAATATTTCGCTGTATTACGGTAACAGTATATAATATTTCGCTGTATTAGGGTAACAGTATAGAAAATTTACCTGTATTAGTGTAACAGTATAGAATATTTACCAGTATTACGGTAACAGTATATAATATTTCGCTGTATTAGGGTAACAGTATAGAAAATTTACCTGTATTAGTGTAACAGTATAGAATATTTACCAGTATTAGGGTAACAGTACAAAATACTTACCTGTATTCAGGTAACCGTATAGAATATTTACCTGTATTACGGTAACAGTATATAATATTTACCTGTATTCAGGTAACCGTATAGAATATTTACCAGTATTAGGGTAACAGTATATAATATTTACCTGTATTCGGGTAACAGTATAGAATATTTACCTGTATTCAGGTAACCGTATAGAATATTTACCAGTATTAGGGTAACAGTATATAATATTTCGCTGTATTAGGGTAAAAGTATAGAATATTTACCTGTATTAGGGTATATGGGCAAGTTCTCCTTTTATTTTTTTAATACATTCGGCACGTAAAAATCTTGGCAAATAATTTCAAAAACATAATAACATAATATGAAGCAGTAGTATTTTCCAGAACCTTTTTATTACATATATTAAGCATGGACGTAAAACATGGCATAAAAATGCAAGGCATATACATTATATACATATGTGGACATTTTAAAATCTGTGACAGAACAACTTTTGTAAAAATAAATATTCAATATTTATCAAATAAAATATCAATTTATTATCTGAACCAGCCATCAATATAAACCAGGTAAAATGTTGAAAATATTGATTTGAAAATTCAAAATCTTTATTTTCCAACTTTCAAAAAAAAAAACAAAAAAAACTGTCACATATTTGAACTCGACGTTTTTTGTTAAAACCAATATCATGACAAAGAGTTGTCATAATAATCTGTCAAGACTTCATTATACTTCAGATTTAAATCAATACTTATGCTTCTAGAAGTTCTCAGCTGTAACTGTGGTACAATATACACTGAATATCTATCTTCCTTAACACTACATTACTGACCAACAAGGGGTAAGTTATAACAATTTTATCATAAATAGGTGTTAGAATCATTCCTCTTGTATGAAATGTGTTGATATATAAAAGTACTTGCAATATTCCTTGCAATGTTAAGAGATTTCCAAAGTAAAAACAGCAGAATTGATGAAAGGGAGGCAACCCCAGTAATTTAAAATGTAAATGGTACACATGAGTTTCCTCAGAACCATGCTATTTTTTTTTTTATAAAATTTTGTTATCTTTTTCTGATTAATTATTATTGATGAATAATAAGTCATAGGTTTTTTTCTAGAAATGATTTATTAAAACCATTAAGTTAATATTCGTCATGTTGTTAAAAAAAAATTCTAATATAAAGTATAATTAGAATAATGACACTGGCACAAGGATTCTGCTTAATGCCTTAATTTGAAAAATGATGAAAAATATTCAAAAAACACAATAAAACAAAAAATGAAAGCTGTCTTGTTCTGCAAGATATATTTTCATAAACAAAATTACAGTTTTAGATTATTGGACTGTTTTGAGAAGCCAATTTAAAGTTAAATCCAATAGATAAAAGATCTGTGACCTGTATCCGTTCATTAATGTTTCTTCTTTACTATACTTGAAACTTTATTAGAATGAAAAAAAATCTTCCTGATTGTTTAAGATTTTCAATACATTCATGTTAAGTAGTGAAGGCATATGCAAGTCATGTGTGTGCGTTTATCAGCTAATCACAGTCCTTGTTACAGATCACATATACATAATTATAAGCCAATCACAGACCTCCTTACAAACAAGTTTGGAATTAAATCACCTTTAACTGGCAACAGTCTTTACCATAGTCAAAGTTACGATACACACTGAATTTCTCTGTAAGGGAGAATACTCTTACACAAATTACAGTTAATAATTATTACACATAATAAGGTTACGCTTACAACATTATAAGATTATGTAACACAGGGGCTTGTGTTTTTTTATATTAATGGATAACAGGAAAGAGAATAATGTGCTTCCACATAGGATCAAACCCTCAATCTCTAGGTTCCTAGTCGGACGCTCTACCACTGAGCTAAAGGGAAATTCCCTCAAAGCTCGAAGGCAACCTAAATCCTATGTACAAAAATCTGCCCCAAATGTCTAACATTGACAACATTGCTTACTATACATTAGACTGGAAACATTAATCAACATCACAGCATGAAAACAGTACCATCAGTAACTCATAGTGATTGTAGGTATTAGCCTTATTTTGATTTGTTATTTCCTATCTAAAACTGATTGAGAAACAATGTCTTCATAAAACTAGAAATTTCCTATATAAGTACGAACAACACTTACTGAGCATTTCCTACACTGAAAATAAGTTATTTCAATATCTGTAGGCAGATCTTTTAGTTTAAAGGCCCAATATACGGAACTTCAGGAACATTTTCGGGATTCTGAAAAATTATGAAAAAAAATCAAAGTTGATAGCCATGCAAAATGAGCCTAACACGAAATAAATCTGAGTGGTAACGTACAAGAAACTCTTGACAGAAAAATCCAAAGAATTGAAAATAATTCAGGTGGGGCCCACTTCAACAACAAAACGAAGATAGAAGACAGTTCAAGTTCAAGTGTTTACAAATACTGAGTTTCAACTGCTGCTGTGCCAGTAACGTGTAAGAATTCATCTTTAATATTGCTGATATCAGTTAATCTTACCTAAATCTATAAATATAATAAGTTATTAGGCTTGATTTTCGCTTCAAGTTCTTCCAAAAATTATGTCTATTGGGCTTTAACCCTTTCACCAATGAATACAATAATGGTTTCATGCAGTCACATATCAATGCATGGAAGAGTCAGGTTATACAGGGGTGGAATGGTTGATGTTTTGTCAATTAGTTCCACCCAAGTCTTTCACTTATGTTATACAGGGTTGAAATGGTTATTGGTATTGTCAATTAGTTCTTCCCAAGTCTTTCACTTATGTTATACAGGGTTGAAATGATTATTGGTATTGTCAATTAGTTCCGCCCAAGTCGTTCACTCATGTTATATAGGGTTGAAATGGTTGATGGTATTGTCAATTAGTTCCACCAAAGTCTGTCACTCATGTTATATAGGGTTGAAATGGTTATTGGTATTGTCAATTAATTCCACCCAAGTCTGTCACTCATGTTATATAGGGTTGAAATGGTTATTGGTATTGTCAATTAGTTCCGCCCAAGTCGTTCACTCATGTTATATAGGGTTGAAATGGTTGATGGTATTGTCAATTAGTTCCACCAAAGTCTGTCACTCATGTTATATAGGGTTGAAATGGTTATTGGTATTGTCAATTAATTCCACCCAAGTCTGTCACTCATGTTATATAGGGTTGAAATGGTTGATGGTATTGTCAATTAGTTCTACCCAAGTCTGTCACTCATGTTATATAGGGTTGAAATGGTTGATGGTATTGTCAACCAAGTTCCACCCAAGTCTTTCACTCATGTTATATAGGGTTGAAATGGTTATTGGTATTGTCAATTAGTTCCGCCCAAGTCTTTCACTCATGTTATATAGGGTTGAAATGGTTGATGGTATTGTCAACCAAGTTCCATCCAAGTCGTTCACTCATGTTATATAGGGTTGAAATGGTTGATGGTATTGTCAATTAGTTCCATCCTAGTCTTTCACTCATGTTATACAGGGTTGAAATGGTTAATGGTATTGTCAATTAGTTCTACCTAAGTTTTTCAACATAAAAAATTCAAGTGTATTAGCGGTCTACTGTTTTTTAACGTATTTAAACCAAAAGTACCAGAATAATAGAATCTATTCCCCCCTTGGGGGTGAGATAGGGGGATCTCAACCGGAGGGGAAAGGTTCTTAAGGCGCAAACATGAAGCATTGCCAGGTGTTCAGCAACTTCAGAATCTTACCCCGAGGGTTGAGATTCCTTTTTCGTACACTCTCCGGGATAATTATTTTTCTTGTTTCTCTTCACGCAATGTATATCATATGTTTAATGAAATGTAAACATTGCAGGCAGGGAAATTTCTTGGTTGACATGACATTGATGGATTGTTGATGTTAGGTCATTTTAAACACGACGTTACATCAATGTGACAAATCAGGAATCCCCCAAAGGGGTGAGGAAGGATTGGGGCGTGGCCAATATGCCCATAAAATTCACAATGGCCCATATACAATCTTACATAGACAAAGAATAAATGTTCCATAAGTATTTCTAAAACAGTGGTGAATGGCCCTATACAGCTCATCCCTGCCCCCCCCCCCCCCCCCCCCCCCACACACACACAATTAAGAAATGGTAAAAGTGTGGATACCTCTCTCTAGAGAACAGATGAATCTGAGACAACATTAGAATATTATGTCAAATACTACATATACATGTACTACATAGATAGATTAGAACAAATATATTAAATAAATGCTACAAAGATACAATCTGTTAAGCAATAAATAAGGCAAAAATAAGTATTTAAATCATTTGTTAAAAACATTTCATTTTAAATACAGCATTGCGATGTCTACTATTGAATCATGATTATCACAGAAGCTTGTATATAAAATAAATAAATTGATGATCAGAAACATAAACCTTTCCTCAGATACCTTAAATACAGATGTACATGTACTTTAGTATAGAGGAAACATATTCCATTCCAAAGTTTCTATACGAGACTATAAGGTCTTGTCCACAAAGCACAGGTATCAACCTCAGAATCTTGATTAAGGGGGAGATTTTCCTCACCCACATTTTAATTGAGGGAGAATTTTACTCACCCACATTTCAATTGAGGGAGAATTTTGAGATTGAAATTTAATTGAAACTGCTTTGCTCAATTTGTTTTTTCCATATACGGTATGTAATAAAAAAGTAAAAGTCACTCCGACACACCTTTTAAATATGCCAAATACACTGTATCAACCCTGGAACAGTCATACATTACTTTTATATTGTACTGACACAAAACAGCCATAAATGATATACAATGTATTCTCTGTATTAAACCAAGATCAGTCATACACATATTTTTGTATGTGTACAGTATCAATGCCATAACAATAATAGTATGTTATAGAGTTGTGAATGTTGAATACAGTGTATATATCAATTATGGAACGGTTATACATAACATTCAATATACAAATATATATTAACCACTGAATTCAGTGGATCTCCTTAAAATTAGATCTCAAAAACACCTTATATTCATTAATGATTAGGTAAATCATTACATAAGTCATTAATAATACATTGCACATATTTATTAAGGCATTTACAACACTTAAATTATATCTTTAATTTCAATTGTCAAATCTATGCGTCACCCAAATATCTGTATAACTATTAAGTGTAACTCTTATAACATTTTAGGTTTTAGGCAGATGATCATTTCCTGGTCGAAATTTATATTCCCGTATACATATATATGTGTGAGATTTTAAACAGTCAGTTTAGTATTATAGACTATAATCATTGTAACAGTATGTTCCCTTATACTTGTTATAAAATGTATGCATTCAGGGAATCAGCCCAATAATACTACACTGACTGTTTAAAATCACACACATTTACAGTTACATGCCAAAAGCCTTTCAATTTCTTTTATTTTGCTATATATTCTTTGTATTTCCAACTTGTTTCAACGAATTTACCTGACTTCGTTTATAGATGGATTTTGACAATTTTTTGTCATTTGGTAAAAAATATTCTAGGTTTCCTCTCATAATATTTATTTAATTTGCCTTTGCATATTTATGGAGCTACACAGAATTGACTATACTGCTAATTTCCGTATGACGCCATTTCTCTATATAACACTACCAAAATGACGTCAAAATAGCTTCATGAAAATTGGATTTTGTAAATAAATTATGATTTCTCTGGTCATACATAACGGAAAACAGTGAAAATATTATTTTATGAAACAGGAAAAAATTCTTTGTAAGTACATAAATTTCGTTAAAATTTATCCATAAACAAAGTCGGGAAAATTCACTGAAAAAAAGTTGGAAATACAAAGAATATATAGCAAAATAAAAAAAGTTGAAATGCACGTCACTGTATATGTTATTGTTATCCTTTATTCTCTGTATACTTGCTCTCTTTGGATTGTCACATCCTTTAATCCAAAACCTGAATCCCTTTTGCATAAAGATACACAAGACTTGGCATCTTAACTCCTATTTCCATTATATGTAAGATGTGGAATTAAAAGAAAGATATCTATTTTCCCCTGGGTCTTATCCCTCTGCTCTCCAGGGACTACATGACTTGTATAACCTTTATTTACATGAAGTATAGACCCCTTGGCCCAAGGATTCTCCGGACCAATTTCTATTTAAATTTCTGTTCCTTCTTTCAAAAGTACAACTTTATTATTAACATATACATTGTATTTGCCGTTATTGGTTTTCACCCCTCTGCCCCAGGTCCATCATACCTTTAATATACACAGTGAAGTGCCCTGAGCCTTAACTCCCTAGGATATGGCCCGATCAATTAATTAAGATTGCTTAACTAAACCATACTTTAAAAGTAGTAAGATTTCAATTCTTCAAATATATATTTCCCCTACAGAAACTGCCCTCCCCACTGAATCAGATAACAGGTTAAAATCCCTTATCTTACACTCAAGGAGAGAAATGTTAAAAAAAATACCCCCCCCCCCCCCCCCAAAAAAACAAAACTTATTTAGTTCTAACAATCTACCCAGACAGAGGACACATCCTTCATTTATGTGGAAGTGTTTCCCCCCAGCCTAGCCCTGCTCTATACACAATTTGGTCATGCAGCCATTCATGATAAAGGTTTTGTTATAATAAAAACTTACAGCCAGACAACACATACTGAACCCTGGACAAAACACAGAATAAGCTCACTCAATTGATCTTTTGGCAGGGGAACTAGAGAAATATTGTTGGACTTGCTACTTCTTTGTTCAGATTTTTTTTATAAATAAAATTTGTTTTCCTTGCAAACAAAAATTGTGACAATATCTAAACTTCATGGAATGCTTAATGGTTGCCATTTGGATATTACATAAATTAAATAAAGAAGGAGGTTTTTAATGAAGATTTTTTTCTCTTAGCTTTTTTTTTTTTTTAAATCTGTTGTCAACCATGGCAAAAAAAGATCCTGGAGACTGACACAAAAAATTCGAAGGTGAAAACGATTCTTGGATAAATAGATGTACATGTAATGTGAGCCTGAGTTTTCTCTTGTCCTTACCGATGCAACATTTAGACATTTTGACAGATAGATGTCTGGTGTGGGGCCAGAACACACTGCTATATAAAATGTGAAATCATCATGATCAGACACTGTTTGGTGTCGGAGAGTTTTGAGATGCTGACAATAAAGTTAACTAAAGATGAAAACACATACCTCACATATATTGATAAATGGATTATTCATAGATCCAAACCTTCTCTTATTACCACAAAAAGCTCCTAAATTCTGTAAGTAGAGTCCTAAATTGAAAAGATTTCTGGGCCACATTTTTTTGTTTATGTATATAGTCACACCCCGATACCAATGTTGGATAGAAATCCAGTTTTGATATGTAACGTGCAGGGGGGGGGGGGGGGTCACCCATCCAACTACTGACCACGCTCACCGTTGCTTGACTAGTGTGAACGGGTCCCCATGTCATACCGCATGACTGAAAAAGCTAGCTTGCCAGTTAGGCAGTAATTCTCCCTCATATACCTAGCTGAACATTACATTATTCCCCCCTCCCAGAAGTCTCGTCCTGAGACTTGGCCTGGGAATCCATATGTTCTTCTCTGTGTATCAATGCACCTTCCCAAACCACCGGGAACTGGCCTTACACAGAGACACTACGCTGTCACCAAATGTAACGTGCAGGCACGGTCACCCATCCAACTACTGACCACGCTCACCGTTGCTTAACTAGCGTGAACAGGTCCCCGAGTCATACCGCATGACTGGAAAAGCTAGCCCCCTCATATACCTAGCTGGACATTACACATATAACATTGCAGTCTAGCTCCACACAAGACATATTGTTAGGTCCAGAGGAAACTACTCCGGGGTGATATAATGATTAATAAATAAAGAGGATGGAGCATCAACATCTAGATTCTGTAGTATACTTACTTACCTTGGTCTAGTGAATACTGTTTGGTATCCATCAAAGTTTCCTACTATGTACCACTACCGCATACCTGTTAACCCTCCCTCATTACGAGGGAGACTCCCTCATTTTGACCATAATTAACCAATCTCCCTCGAAATCTCCCTCATTTAAGTCCATCTCACACAAAGTCAAAATCTCCATCCTGTGGTCAAATGATGTCCTAGTTAATGTAGGGTGTGTATAATGACCATAACAGGTGTGTCTGGATCAAATGAATACTTTTGGAAGTTGTTTTGAAACATAAAAAGGGGAAACAAATTGAGTAATGCAGTTTTAGACGTATTTCACGCACTTTCTCCCTGATTGAAAATGTGAAATGAGGGAGATCTCCCTCATTGCAGGTTTCAGAGGTTAACACCTATGCTACCGCCTTACCACAACCAGGATGTTGGTTCTCTCGTCCTATACCAGGGTACTTTACTCATATAATGATTGAAATAAAACACTACTAACATTCAGAAAATAAATGGTTTGAGCATGAAAATAACATCAAGGTTTTAAAAGCAAAAAATAGCTCATATTTGAGGAACAAATAAAAACGATTGTAAGTGGAGTTCTTATTTGATTCAAACACTCAATACAATTGTACTCATCACACACAGAAACACAGTGAATTAATGTTTTAATAAAACCCTGAGAATAATGTGCACACCCTGATGGGACTCGAGAGATCAACTTCACAAAAATCTCCCCCTAAGTGTCTCATACTACCACACTTAATCGGCATACTCTCTATATTTTTCACCTCCATTAAATTCTTCCACTCCAGATCACAGATATCGAGGAGGTCAAATGTAGTCTGGACATTTTTAACACCCTCAGCAGCGGCAATGGTTATATGAGCACTCCTTCCCCGCTCGGGGATATTTGTGATTGTTTCAGGTCCAAGGGAATTAACTCTATTTGTGGAGGACGAACGTGTCAATAACTTGTCCCGCTCCTCCTCCTCCGGTTTATCAAAAAGTTTACACTGTGCTGTTGTGAGTACTACTCTTGCCCCTACTGTACGTGGCGAGACTGTAATTCCTGTAATTGTTAGCTCAAAGACTTTACCCCCGGCCGCTTTCACATCTTCCCGTTGTAGATATTCGGCCCGTCGTGGAACAGGATTTTTAGGATTTCCGATGAATTTTGCAGTACAGTGTAACAGACGAGGTGTCTCTGTCCCGTCTAAGCTGAAGTACTGGTAAACCATCTCCTCGGTCAAGTCTGAAAGGCAGATAACTCGCTATGAAAATATGTAAATATATTAAATCAATAACAAAGATGTGCATATATACTGAACTCATCATTAGCATCATTTTCATATACATGTATATAAAAAACAGTACTAGTACATACCGGTATCTATGATGCTCAATAGATTTTTAAAATATTCATTTTCAATGTTCCTTAGTTGTTCATATTAATACTCATTATTTAATAAAACAAAAACTTGAGCTAACAGTTTTCAATGTAAACACTTGATATTAAATTTATTCTTTACACATTTATAATTCAGTTGGGAGGTACGGCTGTGGACTGACACGATTTATGCCGGGTATCTACAAGGCAATGTAATGCAAGTGATTCAGTTTCCACTTCCGAATAAACTTTTGTAAAAAAACTGAGCAGAAGATTATAACTGTTTAAAATGGAGCACAAGATCTGCAGACTTCAGTATCATGAATTGAAGCAATCCAACAACCGCAAGATTTTTCTCTGTGACTCATCACTGTCATAAACAAGAAACAAGAGTACATTTAAGACTACCTGTAGATATTACTTTTTCAACTCTGATAGAAGTAAAATGACCTGGGCTCGTTTTCATGAAAGGGTTCTCATGCTCAAACATGAATTTTATGCTTAAGTCAAATTTCTTTTTTTTTGGCAATAAATTGATAATAAATTCTTCTTCTGTTCTTGATTTGGAAAATCACTGAAGAGGTTAAAAACAGAAAACAGTTTAAAGTGCTTTTATTGGACTTTTCCGTCATTTTGGATGTTTAAAGGCCCAATCTACGTAACTAAAAGAAATTGTTTAGGATTCTGAAAAATCATGAAAAAAAATCCAGTTGATAACCATGCAAAAATAAGCTTAAAACGAAGTAAACCTGAGAAGTAACTAGTTAACGAGAAACTCTTGACAAAAAAATCCTAAGAATTGATAATAATTCAGGTGGGGCCCACTTCAACAACAAGCCGAAGGTAGGAGACAGTTCGAAATGGCCGCATATTTACAAATACTGTGTTTCAACTGTTTTGCCGAAAGTTATATATGTAAGGCCTTTAAGCGAATTACAAGAAAGCCGATGTGAGCACAGAATCAATACTTGAGCATGAGAAAGCCTTCATGATGCAACGGCCCATGTACAGTCATCACAAACCCTTGTATTAGGCTAATGACTTACCTGACAATGACTCTATCTTGGGGAACATTTTGTCTCTTACATCTGGGAAATTTTTCACACATTCGATCATACAGTCCTTCGCTATATCTCTCAAGTGGATGGAGTCACTAACTGTTAAAAACCATCCGAAATAGTACGGTGCACATTCTTGGAATGCATTTATTTTCTTCCTTATATCGTCCGCTTTAACACCATGACTGTTGCGTTTGGCTAACTCTTCGGCATCGGAACGCCACTTTGTCCTTGGCTCTAAAATTATCACCACATACTGATGTGTCTTTGCCGTATCTATATAGGGTTTCATTTCCCATCGTTTTATGTTAGTGTTGTCAATGACAACAACTTTGTTGCCATGGCTACACGCAGCCTTAGCCTTATCCTGACAGTCTTTGTGGGCATAGGGAAGGTGACTTGCGTCAAACTTGTACTGGCCATCTCTGCCAACGAAGTAATCATCAGCTGAACACACAACTGCTGACTTGTAAATAGATTCTATTTTACGCACCAATGTTGACTTGCCGCTTCCGGGGGCTCCTCTCAAAATAAACATTGTCTGTGATTTCTGGATGTGATTGATAGTTTTTTGGTCGCGAAAAAAAGGAAAATCTGTTGTGTCATCTGGATCAGGAACACGTTCTGTTTTGAGTAAGGCAGGCGGCTCCAGATGTACGGTGTCCTGTTAAACGAGAAAGAATGAAACTACAGCAGATCGTTTAATGGAACAGACATTATTTAAATAAACATACCATCCTATTTCAGTACTCTCATCTTATTAACTTATGACCTATGTGGCCAGGGTTCGAGCCCCGGTCTGGTCGCTTCATTTTCTCTTTCTCCTGTTACAAAATTGGCACCTTGCCAACCCTTGTCTAAAGCATTGGGAGTATGCTTAGCAAGGAATATCCTAACTTAGGTCTTCGGGGGTGAAGACATAGAAAAAATGAAGGGAGAAATGTAACGGAACTGGACTGTATTGAACATCGGCAACCAGATAGCTCAGTGGTAGAGTGTTCATCTAGAGCTCGGAAGGTCCTGGGTTCAGACCCCAGTCTGGCCTCTATATTTTCTCTTTCTCCTGTTACACTTATATATTGGAAAAGATAAAGTTTCCAACGTATTGTCCACTGAAAGGTCATAAGGCCATGTGAGCTAGCTAGGATGCAAGACTCAAAAATCAAGTTTCCAACATGGGGCAAACTCTGATTTTATTTGCCCTTAAGTTACATTAACTTGATAATTTAACATCATTTGAGGCAGGGGTATTGGCATCATGTTCATGATTATAATGATGATGATGGTATGAGAATGATGTTGATGATATCGATGAAGATGATGATGATGACAGCCATGGTGATAAGAATGTTTTATTTGTAGTATCACCAAGCGCCCCAATTTTTTAACAGGAGAAAGAGAAAATGTAGCGGCCAGACGGGGATTCGAACCTTGGAACTCGGGACGATCACTCTACCACTGAGCTACACCTGGTCACCGATGATCGACCCAGTCCAGTATCGCTAGTAATATTAATGTCTGTCATCCTCTGCCCAGCCAGTACTAATAGAACCAGAGGCATTAAGGCACACTTTGCGGAGCATGACAGAGATGGTTTTCTTCAGGAAGACTGCAGTGAAGCCATATTCAATACAGTTAATAAACACATGCTATACTAATACTAATAACAGACCCTACAGTTTTTTGCATGGTAGGGCGCAAGGAAAACAACTTTGATGAATTTCACCAAATCAATTAAGAAAATAATGTTAATCTACAAAATGTAAATGTATTAGACAGAGTTTCATCATGTCCTTACACCAGACTTAGACATTTTGACATATGTAGCAGGAATGCATTTAATAGTTCCTGCTAGTAGTTATACTGTGTGTCTTTTCCTTCGGGGCGGCCATCTTAGCGTTGTTTTGATGTATATATATATATAGTGCCACCTAGCGGTAGCTTGGCTAGGGGTATTCCCCGGTTGCTATTTTTAGCACGGGCACGGGCACACGGGTGTTGGCCCTGGTCAAACCGGTATGAAACCGGTATGTCCAGGGTTAACTAGGTGTGTCCGGGGTTGGAAGGCGGGGCTAGGCCCAGTATTTAAGGGAGTGCACGGGAGTTTCGTCAGTTCTGGCGGAAGTTTGGATCGGGAACTGGTCAGAGCTGACGGACCCATTGCCTTGGCGCAACACCTTCTAGTAAAAAGTAAGTGAAATTATTCTTTCGGCCTGGGTCACCAAATTATTATCTTTCGGCTTTATCTTTATTTCAGCGGTCTCTGTTGACTCCCGGGTGTAAGTTTAGCCTGGGAACTGGCTGAGAGTCAACAGATACCGGCTCTAAATTATCTATTCAAAATTGTCCGTCGTCAGTATTGTTAGCGGTCGTCTCGTCGGTATGTCTCGTCTAGTTTGTATGTGTGTGTGTAAATATAGCTAGCTTCGTTTATGTGTAATGTCGGGGGGTCGTCTCAGAATGTATTTATGTTGTATTAAATAAACTTGTATATAGAATTGTATTTCCTCTCGTTGTTCCTCTTTGAAACGTAGCAAGTCTTATCGGAGTAGCTCTACGGAACCCAGAAGTCAAAGAATCTACAAAGAGCTCAAGTCCACTATACGAAAACTATTACACATATATACATCATGTACAATTGTAGATATCTGGTGTGGCCCCAATATGGTTTGGGAAATAAACAAACACAATAATGGTTATCGGAAATATCATGTGCATTGTATCCCTTAGCATCTAATACCACACTTCCAATCACTTAACACTGTATAACAAACAGCGTTATGTTTCTGACGATGTTACCTCGCTGACAAGTTCTTCCTCAATGACGAACTCTAATCTCTGTTGTGTGCTAACAGATTCCAATTGTTCCATGTTTTCGAGATCAGCGACTTCATTTTCGTCCGTTTTAACGTGTTTGTAGTCCTTCCTTTTTCCGCAACAGTTCCCCATGATTACCGTTTATTGTGCAAGTCTCAAAACGGACAAAATACCGTTTATATTGACAGTTTGTTTCGCAATGTTGACACACAGAAACGAAAGCGGAAATGAGTTCCTTAAACTAAAGTTAAAGCCAACAACTGCAAACGATGATGTAGGATCCGGATTACTCATATTATACTTTCTATGTTTTGTTGTTTTGATGCTTACGAACGAAAATGAATTCAATGTTTAAATGTTGTGTTGTAAAATAAAAACAAAATCGCTTGATCAATTTCAAGTTTATTTTTTAAAACTGGTCAGATCTATGTAAGATTTCTGTATAACAGATAAAACACCACAAGACAAAACGCCCAGCTTTGTTAGTCATCGATTTGCACCCATTCGTGTCGTCTCAGGTACACTTATTTACTGAAGACGGTCTATATATAAAGATGGTAGATTTATTGAAAGTTCAGAACACCATTGTTGACCTGATTTCTGAGAACTGATGTAACTTGATTTACAATCACGAGTAGATAACATCACTAATATAGGAATAACGAGGATTTCCGGACCCCGGAAGTAAACGTGTCCTATAGTTCATGTGTGAATGAAGCGCATCACGATCGACATGGGACAGCAGAAAACACACAACTTAATCCAACACCGACAAAAGGTAAATACGTTTCTTTGTTATTTTCATTTCGACTTTGTTTTATTAGGCCTTCCTCGGCCATTCTTGCTAGCACGTTATTCTTTGGGTTAGCTCCCCTGAACCGGCTTATATATATATATATATATAGGCCCTGACACGCCGTATCGGGTCTTGTACAATCCTTTATTTAGCACTGTTTACAATATTGAAACTTATAAGCTAGTATTGTTTATATTACTGTTTTTGTTGTCCGGATTATCATCAGACCTCTAGATAGCCTATAGAAACGCCACTTTCACTCCAAAAAGATGACGTATACGTAACACACACACAAGTGTATGCATAAGCTGCACCTTTAAATTTAGTAATAGATACAGTATACTGAAAAAAAGAACTTTATCATACAGATGTTCTTCTAGGACTCGTCAGTCCTCTTCAAAACATACCAATCTACAGCTTGTCTCAACACATAGCTTAGCAAAATCACAGGGACCTGATAATCTGTTACAGCTAGTTTTGGGACCTCAAATAGGGGTTTTAGAGTAATTTTACACTGGGGGGGGGGGGGGGGGGGGGTTGGGGGGGGGGTTAAGATCAATTATCGATAAAAATGGTCATAAAGGCTAATAGCCAAATGTCGTTTCACTTAAAACTTGCTCTCATCAGCTACATGATGAGAGCCATGTGACAACCCCTGGCTAGTGAAGATGCCATTTCCCCTGCCACTTGTGAACTCTACAGAAACCAATTAACAACAACATTGCAATGGTGATAGTCGAGAAAGGATTTGTTATATTGATATTATAGAAAATAACATGTCAAGACCTTGATGTCTTTTTGATATAAAAACTTCAGCACCAGAATACATAATACATGTACTCAAACACCACTCTCTCAAATCAATTTGTAATTTATAAAAAAAAACCCTAGTTATTAACTCGGTAGATACAAAGTTTATTCCTCCGACGTGGTTCTACAACTGAAACAAGGTATGTGTGATCGATATACTATAGACATCGGGATGACACTGTAACAGTAAGCCAGTATTGATTAGTTCGTGTCGGGGATACACAGGTAGAAACCAAACAACGTGCAACAAAGACGATTTTTCTGAAGAAATGGATTTTCTGATGGTTCTTAAAGCTGTAAAAGATTAATATTCCCCTTCTTGCTTGAAGTTATTTAATTAAAACGCGATTAAGTTCATCGATTGACCAAAAAACCTACCTGTAAACAAATACATGTATTCTATCACTATACATGTATGGCTTTTGGTCGAGTCACACCTGGTTGGCGGTGACACATCCTCGGTTCATGTAATGTGTTTCCAATTAAATAAATTATAATCCGTATTTTTCCGTAAAGTGATATTGGGTTTTCCGGTTTTGAAGGAAAGACAAGCGAATTGCCAATTTATCTGTTTAAGCAATAGTTATCAGTGTTGCGAAATGAAAGCTGATGTGTCATTTAAGTGACATATCGAAGAATTTTCCCCGTGACGTTCATGTATTGTAGTAACTTGATAGAGCTTATAAGGAAGTAAACCGACATACATAATATAAATCTTAAACGTGCGTGGTTCATTATAGGGAGATAACACCTAGACAGCTGACATCCGTCCGACCGAGCGCTGGGCCAGGTGAGGAAGGAACTAGACTATATAACAGTTACACACTACCATGAGAGCCGGGCTATGGGCTTGGTCCATGTTCTGGATATCCTGTTTTCCGGCGGGAGTATCGGGACTCTGGATTAGCGCCTTTAATGTAAAGGTATTCGGACAGAGCAAGTCCAGTAAACCGGAGGTCATGGACATTCTGACAAAGGTAAGCTTTAATACGTACTTGTGCAGGTACAGGGAAGGGTCTATACTGAAATTCTTACATTTTATGTATTATCGTACATCTTCAATATTCAGGGGTTACGCTCTCCTACGCTTTCTACGCTCGAGAGCGTCAGTGAGCGTAATTCCTGGATATCGAGAATGATATCCCAGTATTGATAGAAAGCATAAATAGGTAATTGTTGTAAAATGTTCACTTTTAGACAGAGATTTACAATACTTGGAGTAGGTTATCAGGGATTTGAATTGGACTATCGGGAAATTCTCACACTGGAAGAAGAATGTTCAATGGTTTAATATTCAGTCGGATAGTTTTTTATGCCGTTGTATGTTATTTTATTTCCGCATGACCTATTTACCTTACATTAATAAAATGCCGGTAATAAATATAATCCTTAGATATATCACATTGATAATATGCCGGTATTATGTTCCTTAGATATCTCACATTGATAACTTGACGGTAATAAATATGTTCCTTAGATATCTCACATTGATAACTTGACGGTAATAAATATGTTCTTTAGATATCTCACATTGATAACTTGACGGTAATAAATATAATCCTTAGATATACCACATTGATAATATGCCGGTAATATGTTCCTTAGATATCTCACATTGATAACACGCCGGTAATAAATATGTTCTTTAGATATCTCACATTGATAACTTGACGGTAATAAATATGTTCTTTAGATATCTCACATTGATAACTTGACGGTAATAAATATAATCCTTAGATATACCACATTGATAATATGCCGGTAATATGTTCCTTAGATATCTCACATTGATAACACGCCGGTAATAAATATGTTCCTTAGATATCTCACATTGATAACACGCCGGTAATAAATATGTTCCTTAGATATCTCACATTGATAACTTGACGGTAATAAATATGTTCCTTAGATATCTCACATTGATAACACGCCGGTAATAAATATGTTCTTTAGATATCTCACATTTATAACTTGACGGTAATAAATATGTTCCTTAGATATCTCACATTGATAACTTGACGGTAATAAATATGTTCTTTAGATATCTCACATTGATAACTTGACGGTAATAAATATGTTCTTTAGATATCTCACATTGATAATATGCCGGTAATATGTTCCTTAGATATCTCACATTGATAACTTGACGGTAATAAATATGTTCTTTAGATATCTCACATTGATAACACGCCGGTAATAAATATGTTCTTTAGATATCTCACATTTATAACTTGACGGTAATAAATATGTTCCTTAGATATCTCACATTGATAACTTGCCGGTAATAAATATGTTCTTTAGATATCTCACATTTATAACTTGACGGTAATAAATATGTTCCTTAGATATCTCACATTGATAACTTGCCGGTAATAAATATGTTCTTTAGATATCTCACATTAATAACTTGTCGGTGATAAATATGTTCTTTAGATATCTCACATTTATAACTTGTCGGTGATTAATATGTTCTTTAGATATCTCACATTTATAACACGCCGGTAATAAATATGTTCTTTAGATATCTCACATTAATAACTTGTCGGTGATAAATATGTTCTTTAGATATCTCACATTTATAACACGCCGGTAATAAATATGTTCTTTAGATATCTCACATTGATAATATGCCGGTAATATGTTCCTTAGATATCTCACATTGATAACTTGACGGTAATAAATATGTTCTTTAGATATCTCACATTGATAATATGCCGGTAATATGTTCCTTAGATATCTCACATTGATAACTTGACGGTAATAAATATGTTCTTTAGATATCTCACATTGATAACACGCCGGTAATAAATATGTTCTTTAGATATCTCACATTTATAACTTGACGGTAATAAATATGTTCCTTAGATATCTCACATTGATAACTTGCCGGTAATAAATATGTTCTTTAGATATCTCACATTTATAACTTGACGGTAATAAATATGTTCCTTAGATATCTCACATTGATACCTTGTCGGTGATAAATATGTTCTTTAGATATCTCACATTGATAACTTGTCGGTGATAAATATGTTCCTTAGATATCTCACTTTGATAACTTGTCGGTAATACATATGTTCTTTAGATATCTCACATTGATAACTTGACGGTAATAAATATGTTCTTTAGATATCTCACATTGATAACTTGACGGTAATAAATATGTTCCTTAGATATCTCACTTTGATAACTTGTCGGTAATACATATGTTCTTTAGATATCTCACATTGATAACTTGACGGTAATAAATATGTTCTTTAGATATCTCACATTGATAACTTGACGGTAATAAATATGTTCTTTAGATATCTCACATTGATAACTTGACGGTAATAAATATGTTCTTTAGATATCTCACATTTATAACTTGACGGTAATAAATATGTTCCTTAGATATCTCACTTTGATAACTTGTCGGTAATACATATGTTCTTTAGATATCTCACATTGATAACTTGACGGTAATACATATGTTCCTTAGATATCTCACATTGATAACTTGTCGGTAATACATATGTTCTTTAGATATCTCACATTGATAACTTGACGGTAATAAATATGTTCCTTAGATATCTCACATTGATAACTTGACGGTAATAAATATGTTCCTTAGATATCTCACATTGATAACTTGACGGTAATAAATATAATCCTTAGATATACCACATTGATAATATGCCGGTAATATGTTCCTTAGATATACCACATTGATAATATGCCGGTAATATGTTCCTTAGATATCTCACATTGATAACTTGACGGTAATAAATATGTTCTTTAGATATCTCACATTGATAACTTGCCGGTAATAAATATGTTCTTTAGATATCTCACATTGATAACTTGCCGGTAATAAATATGCTCCTTAGATATCTCACATTGATAACTTGACGGTAATAAATATGTTCTTTAGATATCTCACATTGATAACTTGACGGTAATAAATATGTTCTTTAGATATCTCACATTGATAACTTGACGGTAATAAATATGTTCTTTAGATATCTCACATTGATAACTTGCCGGTAATAAATATGTTCTTTAGATATCTCACATTGATAACTTGCCGGTAATAAATATGCTCCTTAGATATCTCACATTGATAACTTGCCGGTAATAAATATGTTCTTTAGATATCTCACATTGATAACACGCCGGTAATAAATATGTTCCTTAGATATCTCACATTGATAACTTGTCGGTAATAAATATAATCCTTAGATATACCACATTGATAATATGCCGGTAATATGTTCCTTAGATATCTCACATTGATAACACGCCGGTAATAAATATGTTCTTTAGATATCTCACATTGATAACTTGACGGTAATAAATATGTTCCTTAGATATCTCACATTGATACCTTGTCGGTGATAAATATGTTCTTTAGATATCTCACATTGATAACTTGTCGGTGATAAATATGTTCTTTAGATATCTCACATTGATAACTTGTCGGTGATACATATGTTCTTTAGATATCTTACATTGATAACTTGACGGTAATACATATGTTCCTTAGATATCTCACTTTGATAACTTGTCGGTGATACATATGTTCTTTAGATATCTCACATTGATAACTTGACGGTAATAAATATGTTCCTTAGATATCTCACATTGATAACTTGTCGGTGATACATATGTTCTTTAGATATCTCACATTGATAACTTGACGGTAATACATATGTTCCTTAGATATCTCACTTTGATAACTTGTCGGTAATACATATGTTCTTTAGATATCTCACATTGATAACTTGACGGTAATAAATATGTTCTTTAGATATCTCACATTGATAACTTGACGGTAATAAATATGTTCCTTAGATATCTCACATTGATAACTTGACGGTAATAAATATGTTCTTTAGATATCTCACATTGATAACTTGCCGGTAATAAATATGTTCCTTAGATATCTCACATTGATAACATGACGGTAATAAATATGTTCTTTAGATATCTCACATTGATAACTTGCCGGTAATAAATATGTTCCTTAGATATCTCACATTGATAACATGACGGTAATAAATATGTTCTTTAGATATCTCACATTGATAACACGCCGGTAATAAATATGTTCTTTAGATATCTCACATTGATAACACGCCGGTAATAAATATGTTCTTTAGATATCTCACATTGATAACTTGACGGTAATAAATATGTTCTTTAGATATCTCACATTGATAACTTGCCGGTAATAAATATGTTCCTTAGATATCTCACATTGATAACATGACGGTAATAAATATGTTCTTTAGATATCTCACATTGATAACTTGCCGGTAATAAATATGTTCCTTAGATATCTCACATTGATAACATGACGGTAATAAATATGTTCTTTAGATATCTCACATTGATAACACGCCGGTAATAAATATGTTCTTTAGATATCTCACATTGATAACACGCCGGTAATAAATATGTTCCTTAGATATCTCACATTGATAACTTGACGGTAATAAATATGTTCCTTAGATATCTCACATTGATAACTTGACGGTAATAAATATAATCCTTAGATATACCACATTGATAATATGCCGGTAATATGTTCCTTAGATATACCACATTGATAATATGCCGGTAATATGTTCCTTAGATATCTCACATTGATAACTTGACGGTAATAAATATGTTCTTTAGATATCTCACATTGATAACTTGCCGGTAATAAATATGTTCTTTAGATATCTCACATTGATAACTTGCCGGTAATAAATATGCTCCTTAGATATCTCACATTGATAACTTGACGGTAATAAATATGTTCTTTAGATATCTCACATTGATAACTTGACGGTAATAAATATGTTCTTTAGATATCTCACATTGATAACTTGACGGTAATAAATATGTTCTTTAGATATCTCACATTGATAACTTGCCGGTAATAAATATGTTCTTTAGATATCTCACATTGATAACTTGCCGGTAATAAATATGCTCCTTAGATATCTCACATTGATAACTTGCCGGTAATAAATATGTTCTTTAGATATCTCACATTGATAACACGCCGGTAATAAATATGTTCCTTAGATATCTCACATTGATAACTTGTCGGTAATAAATATAATCCTTAGATATACCACATTGATAATATGCCGGTAATATGTTCCTTAGATATCTCACATTGATAACACGCCGGTAATAAATATGTTCTTTAGATATCTCACATTGATAACTTGACGGTAATAAATATGTTCCTTAGATATCTCACATTGATACCTTGTCGGTGATAAATATGTTCTTTAGATATCTCACATTGATAACTTGTCGGTGATAAATATGTTCTTTAGATATCTCACATTGATAACTTGTCGGTGATACATATGTTCTTTAGATATCTCACATTGATAACTTGACGGTAATACATATGTTCCTTAGATATCTCACTTTGATAACTTGTCGGTGATACATATGTTCTTTAGATATCTCACATTGATAACTTGACGGTAATAAATATGTTCTTTAGATATCTCACATTTATAACTTGACGGTAATAAATATGTTCCTTAGATATCTCACTTTGATAACTTGTCGGTAATACATATGTTCTTTAGATATCTCACATTGATAACTTGACGGTAATACATATGTTCCTTAGATATCTCACATTGATAACTTGTCGGTAATACATATGTTCTTTAGATATCTCACATTGATAACTTGACGGTAATAAATATGTTCCTTAGATATCTCACATTGATAACTTGACGGTAATAAATATGTTCCTTAGATATCTCACATTGATAACTTGACGGTAATAAATATAATCCTTAGATATACCACATTGATAATATGCCGGTAATATGTTCCTTAGATATACCACATTGATAATATGCCGGTAATATGTTCCTTAGATATCTCACATTGATAACTTGACGGTAATAAATATGTTCTTTAGATATCTCACATTGATAACTTGCCGGTAATAAATATGTTCTTTAGATATCTCACATTGATAACTTGCCGGTAATAAATATGCTCCTTAGATATCTCACATTGATAACTTGACGGTAATAAATATGTTCTTTAGATATCTCACATTGATAACTTGACGGTAATAAATATGTTCTTTAGATATCTCACATTGATAACTTGACGGTAATAAATATGTTCTTTAGATATCTCACATTGATAACTTGCCGGTAATAAATATGTTCCTTAGATATCTCACATTGATAACTTGTCGGTGATACATATGTTCTTTAGATATCTCACATTGATAACTTGACGGTAATACATATGTTCCTTAGATATCTCACTTTGATAACTTGTCGGTAATACATATGTTCTTTAGATATCTCACATTGATAACTTGACGGTAATAAATATGTTCTTTAGATATCTCACATTGATAACTTGACGGTAATAAATATGTTCCTTAGATATCTCACATTGATAACTTGACGGTAATAAATATGTTCTTTAGATATCTCACATTGATAACTTGCCGGTAATAAATATGTTCCTTAGATATCTCACATTGATAACATGACGGTAATAAATATGTTCTTTAGATATCTCACATTGATAACTTGCCGGTAATAAATATGTTCCTTAGATATCTCACATTGATAACATGACGGTAATAAATATGTTCTTTAGATATCTCACATTGATAACACGCCGGTAATAAATATGTTCTTTAGATATCTCACATTGATAACACGCCGGTAATAAATATGTTCTTTAGATATCTCACATTGATAACTTGACGGTAATAAATATGTTCTTTAGATATCTCACATTGATAACTTGCCGGTAATAAATATGTTCCTTAGATATCTCACATTGATAACATGACGGTAATAAATATGTTCTTTAGATATCTCACATTGATAACTTGCCGGTAATAAATATGTTCCTTAGATATCTCACATTGATAACATGACGGTAATAAATATGTTCTTTAGATATCTCACATTGATAACACGCCGGTAATAAATATGTTCTTTAGATATCTCACATTGATAACACGCCGGTAATAAATATGTTCCTTAGATATCTCACATTGATAACTTGACGGTAATAAATATGTTCCTTAGATATCTCACATTGATAACTTGACGGTAATAAATATAATCCTTAGATATACCACATTGATAATATGCCGGTAATATGTTCCTTAGATATACCACATTGATAATATGCCGGTAATATGTTCCTTAGATATCTCACATTGATAACTTGACGGTAATAAATATGTTCTTTAGATATCTCACATTGATAACTTGCCGGTAATAAATATGTTCTTTAGATATCTCACATTGATAACTTGCCGGTAATAAATATGCTCCTTAGATATCTCACATTGATAACTTGACGGTAATAAATATGTTCTTTAGATATCTCACATTGATAACTTGACGGTAATAAATATGTTCTTTAGATATCTCACATTGATAACTTGACGGTAATAAATATGTTCTTTAGATATCTCACATTGATAACTTGCCGGTAATAAATATGTTCTTTAGATATCTCACATTGATAACTTGCCGGTAATAAATATGCTCCTTAGATATCTCACATTGATAACTTGCCGGTAATAAATATGTTCTTTAGATATCTCACATTGATAACACGCCGGTAATAAATATGTTCCTTAGATATCTCACATTGATAACTTGTCGGTAATAAATATAATCCTTAGATATACCACATTGATAATATGCCGGTAATATGTTCCTTAGATATCTCACATTGATAACACGCCGGTAATAAATATGTTCTTTAGATATCTCACATTGATAACTTGACGGTAATAAATATGTTCCTTAGATATCTCACATTGATACCTTGTCGGTGATAAATATGTTCTTTAGATATCTCACATTGATAACTTGTCGGTGATAAATATGTTCTTTAGATATCTCACATTGATAACTTGTCGGTGATACATATGTTCTTTAGATATCTCACATTGATAACTTGACGGTAATACATATGTTCCTTAGATATCTCACTTTGATAACTTGTCGGTGATACATATGTTCTTTAGATATCTCACATTGATAACTTGACGGTAATAAATATGTTCTTTAGATATCTCACATTTATAACTTGACGGTAATAAATATGTTCCTTAGATATCTCACTTTGATAACTTGTCGGTAATACATATGTTCTTTAGATATCTCACATTGATAACTTGACGGTAATACATATGTTCCTTAGATATCTCACATTGATAACTTGTCGGTAATACATATGTTCTTTAGATATCTCACATTGATAACTTGACGGTAATAAATATGTTCCTTAGATATCTCACATTGATAACTTGACGGTAATAAATATGTTCCTTAGATATCTCACATTGATAACTTGACGGTAATAAATATAATCCTTAGATATACCACATTGATAATATGCCGGTAATATGTTCCTTAGATATACCACATTGATAATATGCCGGTAATATGTTCCTTAGATATCTCACATTGATAACTTGACGGTAATAAATATGTTCTTTAGATATCTCACATTGATAACTTGCCGGTAATAAATATGTTCTTTAGATATCTCACATTGATAACTTGCCGGTAATAAATATGCTCCTTAGATATCTCACATTGATAACTTGACGGTAATAAATATGTTCTTTAGATATCTCACATTGATAACTTGACGGTAATAAATATGTTCTTTAGATATCTCACATTGATAACTTGACGGTAATAAATATGTTCTTTAGATATCTCACATTGATAACTTGCCGGTAATACATATGTTCTTTAGATATCTCACATTGATAACTTGACGGTAATAAATATGTTCTTTAGATATCTCACATTGATAACTTGACGGTAATAAATATGTTCCTTAGATATCTCACTTTGATAACTTGTCGGTAATACATATGTTCTTTAGATATCTCACATTGATAACTTGACGGTAATAAATATGTTCTTTAGATATCTCACATTGATAACTTGACGGTAATAAATATGTTCTTTAGATATCTCACATTGATAACTTGACGGTAATAAATATGTTCTTTAGATATCTCACATTTATAACTTGACGGTAATAAATATGTTCCTTAGATATCTCACTTTGATAACTTGTCGGTAATACATATGTTCTTTAGATATCTCACATTGATAACTTGACGGTAATACATATGTTCCTTAGATATCTCACATTGATAACTTGTCGGTAATACATATGTTCTTTAGATATCTCACATTGATAACTTGACGGTAATAAATATGTTCCTTAGATATCTCACATTGATAACTTGACGGTAATAAATATGTTCCTTAGATATCTCACATTGATAACTTGACGGTAATAAATATAATCCTTAGATATACCACATTGATAATATGCCGGTAATATGTTCCTTAGATATACCACATTGATAATATGCCGGTAATATGTTCCTTAGATATCTCACATTGATAACTTGACGGTAATAAATATGTTCTTTAGATATCTCACATTGATAACTTGCCGGTAATAAATATGTTCTTTAGATATCTCACATTGATAACTTGCCGGTAATAAATATGCTCCTTAGATATCTCACATTGATAACTTGACGGTAATAAATATGTTCTTTAGATATCTCACATTGATAACTTGACGGTAATAAATATGTTCTTTAGATATCTCACATTGATAACTTGACGGTAATAAATATGTTCTTTAGATATCTCACATTGATAACTTGCCGGTAATAAATATGTTCTTTAGATATCTCACATTGATAACTTGCCGGTAATAAATATGCTCCTTAGATATCTCACATTGATAACTTGCCGGTAATAAATATGTTCTTTAGATATCTCACATTGATAACACGCCGGTAATAAATATGTTCCTTAGATATCTCACATTGATAACTTGTCGGTAATAAATATAATCCTTAGATATACCACATTGATAATATGCCGGTAATATGTTCCTTAGATATCTCACATTGATAACACGCCGGTAATAAATATGTTCTTTAGATATCTCACATTGATAACTTGACGGTAATAAATATGTTCCTTAGATATCTCACATTGATACCTTGTCGGTGATAAATATGTTCTTTAGATATCTCACATTGATAACTTGTCGGTGATAAATATGTTCTTTAGATATCTCACATTGATAACTTGTCGGTGATACATATGTTCTTTAGATATCTCACATTGATAACTTGACGGTAATACATATGTTCCTTAGATATCTCACTTTGATAACTTGTCGGTGATACATATGTTCTTTAGATATCTCACATTGATAACTTGACGGTAATAAATATGTTCCTTAGATATCTCACATTGATAACTTGTCGGTGATACATATGTTCTTTAGATATCTCACATTGATAACTTGACGGTAATACATATGTTCCTTAGATATCTCACTTTGATAACTTGTCGGTAATACATATGTTCTTTAGATATCTCACATTGATAACTTGACGGTAATAAATATGTTCTTTAGATATCTCACATTGATAACTTGACGGTAATAAATATGTTCCTTAGATATCTCACATTGATAACTTGACGGTAATAAATATGTTCTTTAGATATCTCACATTGATAACTTGCCGGTAATAAATATGTTCCTTAGATATCTCACATTGATAACATGACGGTAATAAATATGTTCTTTAGATATCTCACATTGATAACTTGCCGGTAATAAATATGTTCCTTAGATATCTCACATTGATAACATGACGGTAATAAATATGTTCTTTAGATATCTCACATTGATAACACGCCGGTAATAAATATGTTCTTTAGATATCTCACATTGATAACACGCCGGTAATAAATATGTTCTTTAGATATCTCACATTGATAACACGCCGGTAATAAATATGTTCTTTAGATATCTCACATTGATAACACGCCGGTAATAAATATGTTCTTTAGATATCTCACATTGATAACACGCCGGTAATAAATATGTTCCTTAGATATCTCACATTGATAACTTGACGGTAATAAATATGTTCCTTAGATATCTCACATTGATAACTTGACGGTAATAAATATGTTCTTTAGATATCTCACATTGATAACACGCCGGTGATAAATATGTTCTTTAGATATCTCACATTGATAACACGCCGGTGATACATATGTTCCTTAGATATCTCACTTTGATAACTTGACGGTAATACATATGTTCCTTAGATATCTCACATTGATAACTTGTCGGTAATAAATATGTTCTTTAGATATCTCACATTGATAACTTGACGGTAATAAATATGTTCTTTAGATATCTCACATTGATAACTTGTCGGTGATACATATGTTCCTTAGATATCTCACATTGATAACTTGCCGGTAATAAATATGCTCCTTAGATATCTCACATTGATAACTTGCCGGTAATAAATATGTTCCTTAGATATCTCACATTGATAACACGCCGATAATAAATATGTTCCTTAGATATCTCACATTGATAACTTGACGGTAATAAATATGTTCCTTAGATATATAACATCGATAACTTGCTAATAATGAATATGTTCTTTAGATATCTCACACCGATAACTTGCCGGTAATAAATATGTTCCTTAAAGGGGCATCCCGGGGAAGTCTACAATGAATTTATTGAATGAACATGCTGTCTGCACTACCAGATGCATTTTCCTGTTATTTCAATATTCAAAGTCCTCTCAAAATGTGTTTATTAGCCACTTGCAAAATTGCATTTTTCGGGAAAGCCCGATAAAAATAGCGATGATCACGCGTCAATCACGTGACTATTTTGTCGCATGTCGACGAAGGGGCCCAACGGGAGGGGACGCGTAATGTATAGGCCCGATGATGAACCAGACACAAAGTCCGTGTATTAATTTATTGAATCACATTCACATTAATAATCAGACGTTAATTACACACGATATTCATATGAAGAAATTTATGTCGGCATCTCTGCATCATTTATCGACATCAGTACCTGACTGAGACCGTTAGCCATGCATTGTTAGAAACCAATACGACACTGCACTATCTTACATTGTACGTTTAACAGTGTCATGTGGGTTTCCGACGATGACAACCATAGGGCAAACCTTAATTTCTGTAAAAAGTTATCTTCACGAATCCTCATTTAGAACCATTTCACAAAAGGTGTGCATGCATTGAAAAGTGCAAAAATAAAATGAAATGTTTCCGATTTTTTTTTTATACAACTCGATGTCTTTTGTGTTTTTTTTTTCAGACTTTCTATATATTCATCTAAAATCTATCCAACTTTCAGCGTCAACATACTTTAACACTTACAATTATATATGTATCACGGAAGTCCGTGCACTCATATGACGCACCACGCACTAAACATGTAGAATACATGTATAATATATATATCAAATTTGGAACTTGTCGAGAAGTTGATTGTCCAATATTTAATCAATTTATATATGTTATGATTCATTTTACTTTTTTTTATGTAAATTTAAAGGTTCGTTTACATTTTCAACACAACTGCAGACATGGGACATACATGTATATGGGTTTTTTTATGAATTAATGACTTCACTTATAATTATAATGCATATATTTTGATTCATATCAAATTTAATACCGGGGTCCAAACCCGATAATATTTGTACAATCCGTATTTTATAGATTAGGTATGACAAGAATTTTTTATCCGCACATGATGACATAAATTTATTCATTTTGTCCAAATTGAATCTGTATACATTAACTCAATCGCCCGGGATACCGGCGTTTTATAACGTAACCCCCCCCCCCCCCCCCCATACGGTTTTTCTTGTATGTGAAAAGGTCTTTCTCTTCAGCAATATAATTCAATAATGCTGTTTTACTGGAATATTATGAAGGGAATATTACAATACACGCTTTCAAGTTTTACACACGCATTTCATGTAACAGAGGAATGAAAGAGTTATCCCTTGGGAAGCCCCAAAACCAAATCAAAACTGTGTCACCGGCTATCCAGAAGAAAACTGTAACAATGCAAACAATTGGGCTGTTAGTCTCTCCCTTGAATACTTCCCATCCCTCATTATGCTTCGGTAATATAATCTTTACGTTAAAATTTGACCATTCGGCCACTTTTCGCTTGGTAGTTACATGTAGGTCACGCGGATCGCCATTTTTTGTTTACCGATTTAGCTTGTTATGCGCATGCGTTATTATATGTGATGCAAACAAATTTGCATGTCCAAATCGTTGATCAACGAATAGTGATTCCCGTTTTTAATTATTAATTAAAATTTTTGAGAACATATTTCAGCGTAAATCGCCCATTAATTTTCCACAAGAGTATACATTTAATTCATATATACAATAATTCTAAATAAGCATAAAAAAATATAGTTTTAACGTGATGCCTCTTTAAATATTCCACATTGATAACACGCCGATAATAAATATGTTCTTTAGATCGTCCATAGATACGATATCATTCTGATACAAGAAATACGGGACAAAGCTGGTACGGCGATCCTTAAACTACAGCAGCAAGTAAACAGGTAAGTATATTAGCTACAACACCCGGGTATACTAGTAACGTAAGTATATTAACTACAACACCCAGGTATACTAGTAACTTAAGTATATTAACTACAACACCCAGGTATACTAGTAACTTAAGTATATTAACTACAACACCCGGTTATACTAGTAACTTAAGTATATTAACTACAACACCAAGGTATACTAGTAACTTAAGTATATTAACTACAACACCCGGTTATACTAGTAACTTAAGTATATTAACTACAACACCCAGTTATACTAGTAACTTAAGTATATTAACTACAACACCCAGTTATACTAGTAACTTAAGTATATTAACTACAACACCCGGTTATACTAGTAACTTAAGTATATTAACTACAACACCCAGTTATACTAGTAACTTAAGTATATTAACTACAACACCCGGTTATACTAGTAACTTAAGTATATTAACTACAACACCCGGTTATACTAGTAACTTAAGTATATTAACTACAACACCCAGGTATACTAGTAACTTAAGTATATTAACTACAACACCCAGTTATACTAGTAACTTAAGTATATTAACTACAACACCCGGTTATACTAGTAACTTAAGTATATTAACTACAACACCCAGGTATACTAGTAACTTAAGTATATTAACTACAACACCCAGTTATACTAGTAACTTAAGTATATTAACTACAACACCCGGTTATACTAGTAACTTAAGTATATTAACTACAACACCCGGTTATACTAGTAACTTAAGTATATTAACTACAACACCCGGTTATACTAGTAACTTAAGTATATTAACTACAACACCCGGTTATACTAGTAACTTAAGTATATTAACTACAACACCCAGGTATACTAGTAACTTAAGTATATTAACTACAACACCCAGGTATACTAGTAACTTCAGTATATTAACTACAACACCCGGTTATACTAGTAACTTAAGTATATTAACTACAACACCCGGTTATACTAGTAACTTAAGTATATTAACTACAACACCTAGGTATACTAGTAACTTAAGTATATTAACTACAACACCCGGTTATACTAGTAACTTAAGTATATTAACTACAACACCTAGGTATACTAGTAACTTAAGTATATTAACTACAACACCCAGGTATACTAGTAACTTAAGTATATTAACTACAACACCCAGTTATACTAGTAACTTAAGTATATTAACTACAACACCCGGTTATACTAGTAACTTAAGTATATTAACTACAACACCCGGTTATACTAGTAACTTAAGTATATTAACTACAACACCCGGTTATACTAGTAACTTAAGTATATTAACTACAACACCCGGTTATACTAGTAACTTAAGTATATTAACTACAACACCCGGTTATACTAGTAACTTAAGTATATTAACTACAACACCCGGTTATACTAGTAACTTAAGTATATTAACTACAACACCCGGTTATACTAGTAACTTAAGTATATTAACTACAACACCCAGGTATACTAGTAACTTAAGTATATTAACTACAACACCCAGGTATACTAGTAACTTCAGTATATTAACTACAACACCCGGTTATACTAGTAACTTAAGTATATTAACTACAACACCCGGTTATACTAGTAACTTAAGTATATTAACTACAACACCTAGGTATACTAGTAACTTAAGTATATTAACTACAACACCCAGGTATACTAGTAACTTAAGTATATTAACTACAACACCCAGTTATACTAGTAACTTAAGTATATTAACTACAACACCCGGTTATACTAGTAACTTAAGTATATTAACTACAACACCCGGTTATACTAGTAAATTAAGTATATTAACTACAACACCCGGTTATACTAGTAACTTAAGTATATTAACTACAACACCCAGGTATACTAGTAATTAAAGTATATTAACTACAACACCCAGGTATACTAGTAATTAAAGTATATTAACTACAACACCCGGTTATACTAGTAACTTAAGTATATTAACTACAACACCCGGTTATACTAGTAACTTAAGTATATTAACTACAACACCCGGTTATACTAGTAACTTAAGTATATTAACTACAACACCCGGTTATACTAGTAACTTAAGTATATTAACTACAACACCCAGGTATACTAGTAACTTAAGTATATTAACTACAACACCCGGTTATACTAGTAACTTAAGTATATTAACTACAACACCCAGTTATACCAGTAACTTAAGTATATTAACTACAACACCCGGTTATACTAGTAATTAAAGTAGCTTCACTCTTCAGAAAATTAACTTAGTCTTTTTAGGTTACATGTTACAAAAGAATTCAGCTCGGGAGTTCAGTAGGAATTTCGTGGTCGGGTGTTCGACCCCCGATGGAATCACAATATTCTCTATCCTGCAATACTAAAGTATAAATTAGTTATCATATTGTAACATATCCTGTATCTCCCCTGAGAAAATGACTTTTGATCAAGCGAAAGCAGAACGGCCCTCGATCTATTACCAAAATCGCTTAATTACTGCTGAATACCATACTGGATTTTATTTATGTTTATTGATCAGTATAATGTGTTGTATATTTTTCCCATTGCAGTGTTTCAGACGTTTACTACAATATAAGTATAAGCGAACGCCTCGGTACATCCGTCTCTAAGGAACAATACTGTTTTCTGTACAGGTAGGACTTTGAATTATGACGATAAAAATATTAAAAATAAAACATGTTAATTTGGCTGTTCGATTTGATCATTTACACTTTAATATTTCTAAACTTGAATTATGTCTAAAAAAAATACCATGTGAAATAAAAAAAAAAAAAAATTAATGTATATTAAACGACATGATGCTATTGGAATATGTTTCATTCATAATACAGTATAGATGGAAGTGATTTGTGCCCAGAGAAACATTCAGGTTTGATGATAAAAGTAACGAGAACATGCTGGAGGACGATCCAGTATATCATTCTACATATATGGTGTAGAGAAAGCTGGGAAGAATTATGGATTAAGAACTTTGTTTCTCTCATATCTCGCCATGTTGGATAGAGTTTGTCCATGTAAGAAAGCTATGTAAGAAAAATCTATCTATCTTACATAGCATTTCACGCGACGTGATGTCACAATGACTCCACAATGACGTGACGTCACGAATACGGTAAACTCTGATGCCGGAAAGAGAAAACGTCGGCGTGATAAAATTAAAACCTTTCGCAAAATTTTAACAATAAACACCAGGAAGAGGAGATTAATTTTTCTGCGCAAACTATGTTTGCAAATATAGGGTATGCTTAAACTCGCTGTCTAAGTCGTTTTCGTCGGAAAAGCTCAAGGAAAAAGTTGAAATTTCAAAATGGTAGCCTGTTTAAACATATTTTCATGGTTTTTGAGCTTATTCGGGTAGTTGATATGAGAGAAAAAGACTCTTTCATTATGTGTGTATGTAGGATAGGGATATTCCACCCTCGGGATCACAAAATGTGGTAAAACCCTCGGCAAGCCTCGGGTTTCACCACATTTTGTGACCCCTCGGGTGGAATATCCCTATCCTACATACACACATAATGAAAGAGTCTTATATTATATGAAAAACGATTTTATTTTTTTTGTCACAGGACAGATCGAGTAACAGTTCTTCGCGAGGAAATCTATGACGAGGGCGGAAATGACACCAAGTTTGAGCGGGAACCTTTCCTGGTGGAATTCCAGGCTAACGTTCAAGGTGTGTAGTGACTAAACAGAAAAAAAGTATACATATTATATTTTCTGCTATAACGTGATAATGTATCAATGATAAATTGGTTTCCCAAAACTTCCGAGAACGGAAGTGACGTAATGACTCTGTATCTGATAAAACGGCGCTAAACCTTTGGCAATCAATGGATAACCAGACACAATATAAAAATATGTCAAGCCACTCAGCGGTATATTCTTGACACACATAGATTCTGATATCTTTTTACTATTTCTCTCCCCCCCCCCCCTCTCTCTCTATATGAAGCCACAGGGGCTAGACACGGACCTATGTCACTATGAAATGATTGTCAGATATTTTTTTTTAACTTTCCCGAATATAGCCCCCTCCCAGTACTATATATCTGTGTCCGTGTCTAGCCCCTGTGTAAGAAGCTACATGTATACAGAAGTTAAGCATTAACATATATGACGGTGATCTTTTCCGATGCCGACGGCATGAGAGAAACGGATATTCGAGAATGAATCAGAAAGACCAGGAGAAAGTAAACCAAGGCACGGGACGTGATGAACATTAGTTAAAGAAGAGCGTTAAGAACAGTGATTAGTACCAACTTCTGCCGTCGGTGTCAGAAATGATTACCCATATTATGTAAAATTAAATCAAAGAAAATAAATTGTATGTATATTGTCAAATGTCATCTTGTAAATATATGTTTATTGTTAAATTTTATTGGGAAAGGGCTTCATATAAGTTAGCAAACTTGTGCCCAATTTTACACGAAGATAATGGACTACATCACTATAACATATACCAACAGTTAACAAATAGTTGTTGTTTTTGTCAGGTTTGAACAAATTCGTGTTAGGTGCACTCCACATCAAACCGGAACACGCCGTTGAAGAACTTATAGAACTGAGGAATGTGTTCGACCAGGCGAAAACAGTCTTCCAAACCAATGACGTCATGATTATTGGGGACCTGAATGCCGATTGTACTTACGTCCCCCAAAAAGACTGGCCGTCTATCACTCTGAAGACAGATCCAGAATTCCATTGGCTGATTGGTGATGACGCTGATACAACTGTGAAAGCCTCCACTGACTGTGCTTATGACAGGTAGGTTAGTCCGAAGGTAGTCCGAAGGGTTCCGACTCTCTGATCCGCGAAATATTGAGAGCTGGCAGCTCTGAGAATCAGAATCCCTTTCTATAATCTCGCGAGAGCTTCATTGTAAACTAAATATTTTTTGATCAGTAACGTTATGCGGCGGCCATTTTCATACAACAATCGGGAACCTTCGGCGCTATCTCATTTACGGAGAGTGCCGACGGTTCCCATTTGTCTGAAACCTTGTTATGTTTTACAAAATAGGTAGCGACAGTTAGTTAAGGTGCGTCCATACTTTTGAAAAAACCCATGTCATTTTTGTCTAAGTAGGCTTATTTTCTTGCATTTTTGACGTAGATTCCATATGTGAAAAGAAAAAAAGGGGTTCTCGACCTACTTTTTGAGATATTTGAGCTTGAATGTAGCACATTCTGCTAAAATTGCCCCCAAAATATGAAAATAACGTGCAAGTATATTTTCTACAATATTTACAAAACTTAAGTTTCCAGAAAGATGATTATCTTCAAAAAGTAACTTGATGCACTATCAAAAGCAAAATTAAAATAAAAAAAATTATATTTGTAATAGTTGTGCATTTTTTGTTGATATCTGTTACCTGCATAATGCCATTTTTAACTAGTTTACATCGAACTAATGAATTAAAAACAAGCATAAATGCTATCAAAACCCATGTCAATTTTATAAAACTTTGACAGTTGATAGCCAAGTATATATGCTTTTCGGTAAGCATAAAAAATTGGGGGGGGTTCTCGATGACAATTTTGCAATTTTGCTCACTTGAAGTAAGAAATTCGTCCCCCTACCCCAATTTGCCCAAACATATCGTAATCGGTAAAAGGCAAAATAATGTCGTGTTATTATCCAAACCGCCAAAATAAATATCTTATCGGGCCCCACATACTTGTATTTGATATCCGTTCAGATAAAGAGGCAATTATGTTTGAGAAATAAATAAAAATCATGATTTCGAAGTTCCGATCCCGAAATTTTCTCATTTTGTAACAAGGAAGAATTCTGGCCTTTTTATCACATGCCTCTTTTTTTATATTTTTAAGTTAAAGATCCAAATGGTCAGTGGAAGCAAAATTACATGTATAATCAGATCAATTCAACATGACCACGTCATCTATGCAATGTGATGGACCGGAAGTCCAATATATATATATATACATTGGACATGGGTAACAGGAAATGAAAGAGCATACCGTGCTTCTGTATAACAGGGATTGAACCTTCGACCTCCGGGTTCCTAGTCGGACGCTCTACAGCTGAGTTAAAGGGAAATTTCCTTTACCTCGAAGCTAGCGACCTAAATCCTATGCACAATTAAAATCGGTCACCTCACTTCCCCCTTTTCAACGTGTTTGCCCCCGAGGTTCTAACTCTACTGTCACAACGGGGATGGTCACGGACAACTTTTAAATATAACAGGAAGGAGAATAGTTTGCTTCCATCAGGGATCAAATCCGCGCGGGATCTCCATGTTTCTAATTGGACGCTCTACCACTGAGCTAAAGGGAAATTCCCTCTAGCTCGTAGCAAGAAGGCGACCTTAACCCTATGTTAAAATAAGTCGGACGCTGTACCACTGAGATAAGTGCACAATAAGTCGGACGCTGTACCACTGAGCTAAGTGCACAATAAGTCGGACGCTGTACCACTGAGCTAAGTGCACAATAAGTCGGACGCTGTACCACTGAGCTAAGTGCACAATAAGTCGGACGCTGTACCACTGAGATAAGTGCACAATAAGTCGGACGCTGTACCACTGAGATAAGTGCACAATAAGTCGGACACTGTACCACTGAGATAAGTGCACAATAAGAAGGACGCTGTGCCACTGAGCTAAAGGGACATTCCCTCTAGCTAGAAGGGGATATAAATCTTATGTATAGTGAAAAACTGCCACACATGTATATACATTATGTACAGCATCATACGAGAATTACAAATGTACTTGATTGATCCGTAATCGGCAGAGAACTAATATCTTTCAGTTTCACAAATTTTAGATGAATTAAGAAATTATTTGATATATTTCAATTTTGTATCTTTGTCGATCCAGGTTCATCCTGACCGGAAGTGATTTTTTATCAGCTGTGACACCCGGAACTGCCGGAGTTTTCCTGTATGATAACGAGTATGGTCTCAATGTTTCCATGGTAAGCTTTACGACATTACCATGTTATGAAACACTGACCCTGATTTGAAATCGAGATTTGTTTTAAATGTGTTTCATCAGCTTTCATTAAGTGGAGAATAAATTCATATAATTAAAAAGATGAGATCAAAACAACAATGGTGATAGTATGCATATACATTAGCCATTCATACAAATTGTGACAAACCCGGTTGCCAAGGTGTTCGATATTGAATGTCTCCTAAGTCGACCCACAAAATTTGCGACATATTGTATGGTTTCTGTTTTTCTACGGTTATACTAGATATATTATCAATTTTAGTTTATACAGCAAAGGAAGTCTTTTTCTCGATCTAACGATTCTTAAACTAATATGCAGTTTTCATATCGTTGGGAGAAAATTTGATATTGTTTGAACTTCGAAAGTCATGGTTACCGTCGTACTTGAAAAAAAAATGAATCTTAAAAGCAACGGGTTGATATTTGTTGATACGAGTATGTTACCAATATAGAAGATACATATCGCCATGTGTAGTATGGAGTATAGAATTGATCAAGAGAACATTTTAGATCGTGTGCGAAAGATCGAATAACGAAATTATTGATGGAATAACATGGAAAACAGGCAAAACCCGAAGTGCAAGAAATCGACTTCCAAATTGGAATCTGATTCAGAAGCAATTAAAGAGGAACAGTAAAGCTGCAGGATATGTTAGAGGGAAGCAAACAAGTCAATGAAATGTGATGATACCATCACCTTGTTTGCATCAGATGCCCGGATGTCGATTTTATGAAATATGAAATCCAATCCGGTCAGATCAATCTGATTAAAATCATATCTTGATCTCCGCGCCGTTCCGTAAACTTTTCTCTGCTGCGTTAAGATCTGAGATAATCCCATAGAGGGTCATGTCCCGATGACCTTTCGCATAAGCCAATCAAATTACTACTGGCAGAATCTTGACAGTGAAATTTTGAGGCGACAAAGCTTGCATAAACACATTTTTCCGTTTAGTCATTTCGTCACCAAAAAGTTCATGCGGGATAATGTGACGAAATGGCTTGCTGCAAGATGACAGGTCGTTGGAAAGTTATTTTAGTGTTAAGTAAAGAGGCGACAAATGTCATCTGGACGTGACCTCTTATGGGATTGTAAAACGGAGTGAGAACAAGGATCTGTATTTTAATCAGATTGCGTTCAGATATGATGTGGTTGAGGGTGACAGTTTGCTTCCTGCAGCTATACGGTTCCTTCATCACTGCGTCTTTGAGTGACTTTCTGAGTTGGATTCCAACCAGGAAGCCGATTCTGGCGACACCTTGCATCTCCGGGTTTGCTTTTTTCATTTTTTCCCCTGTTATTCCATCAATTATTTCCATTCGGTTATTCGCACTAAAACGATATTAATTTTCTCTTTATCAGATCCATACGACATGTGTAGATAATTATATCCTTGTAACATATCAAATACCCTGGTATTACCCCCTTTGCTCTAAGGGCATCCTCAAGTACGACTATAACGATGTTCAAACGAGATCGAAGTTCCTGTGAACGATACAAAAACTGCATGAGGTGCAGTAGTACTTTAAAAGTCGTTAGAAAGAGAGAAAAGAAGACTTCCAAGAAAAAAATAAACGACACTAACATGCTTTTGTAAGTCATCTGGTACATCACCCATTTGTAACCACGTCACATAAAACCCTAACTTCTGTGTAAATTTTACACCAGACTGATTATAACTTCCAGCTGATATCGAAGATTCATTTGAAAAAAAAACCTTTTGATACGCTGTTGTTTTGATTGCAATGGGATTAAAATACAGATCTTTATTCTGGACTATAATTTCCAGTTGATATCGAAGTTTCATTTGAATATTTTTTTTCCTTTTGATACGCTGTTGTTTTGCTTGCAATTGGATTAAAATTCAAATCCTTATTCTCACTCCTTTACATAATGATCTGGCATCAGGTCATGTCCTGTTGACCTTTGCAACCTCAAGGCGATAACTTTCATCCCGTCACACAGTCCATATAAATGGCTTAACCTACAAAATACGATTCACGTTCACGTTCTAGATCCTGTACGCGGTGATTTGATTGGCTAATGCCAAAGTTCATAAGAACAGGACCCCTTTTGGGAAGTAAACAGAGCTACGATTATGATAGTTTTTCAAATTTTGATTTTAATTGTTAGATATTTTAGATAAAAAGAAAAAATGAAAAAAAACCCCGAAACTGTCTGTTCAATTATCGTGAATGAACTTTGTCAGCAGTTTAATGTCAAATACTTCAGACATCAACTTTAAATGAAACATAATTTGTATTTGTCTGTGCGCATCTTAGAATAGCCTTATGTTAGGTATCGTTATAACCAGTGACGTCATGCTGTTTTTCAGGCTGAGTCTGTCAGTGACCATTACCCTATTGAAGTCCAGCTCAAGGACAGTGCTAAAAACTTAACAAATAACAACGGTCAGAGCATGTCAAGAGTTGACCACGAATTGTTGATGATGTCACTGTGGTCAACTTTTCTGAGCCTCTATGGAACCACAGACGTATTTTGACCACTTGACCAATCACCAACTGAAAAAGGGACCATTTACAGGAATGCCGATTCACTTCCATCGCCAACGACGCAAACCAAGCACAATCCAACATTCACGGGCATTGTCTAAAAAATACCTACATACAATGTAGCGGTTTGGAACCAGCTGGGCGCAATCGTACACTTTCGGGCCTTTCCGGCAAGATCGCGGACCGGACAAAAACACTCTTCTGTATAATTCCCGAGGAGTTCCGATTGTAGTTGGACGATGACAAAGGTAATCAAGGCCGATTTCATCTAACGTGATTCAAACGTTTACAGGATTGTGGGCTAATGCATTAATGTCGGATCTAGATATCGGATGGCGCTTTCAGGCTAGCCTGTCACTTACAAACTTACAAAGCTTTGCAAGGCCTGCCTGTTCAAGGAAACCCAAGTCTGCTGCATGTAAAGACCAGGGCCCGTATTCATGAAACCGTTCTCAAGCTCAAGCATGGATTTCGTGCTCAAGCCATATTTCTTGTTCTGGCTATAAATTATTTAAAAGATCTAACTTTGTCAAAGTTTTGGAAAAAAGTTTAAGAGACAAGAAGCCAAAAGCTGTTTTCAACATTTACATTGACTTTTTGACTCTTCGACATGATTGAAAGAGAGTTTCAAGAAAGCTGGCCTGAGCACAAAATCCATGCTTGAGCTCGAGATCGGTTTCATGAATACGGGCCCTGGTCTAAATACTCAAGTTTACAATGCCATATGTTGCCAGGAAGTGATCAAAATAGAATGAAGGACTATGTTTGTGCAACATTTAGAGCAAATGCTTACCTTATAGGAGAGGTGGGGGACTCTACAATGGAATGTTGTAACGTGGGGCTCTCTATAATGAAATGTTGTTGCATGGGTGCTCTCTACATTGGAATGTTTGTTTACATGGGGGGGGGGGGTCTACTACAATGAAATGTTACATAAGAGCTCTCTATAAATAAATGTTGTTACATGGGGCTCTTTACAATCGAATGCTGTTACTTGGGCGATTTTTTCAATGGATTGTTGTAACTTTGAGAGGGGGGTCTCTACATTAGAATGTGTTACACGAGGAGCTCTACAAATGGAATATTGGTACATTGTGAGGGTTCTCCTAATTGGAATTATATTAGCTGGGGGGGGGGGGGGCATTAGAGGGCATCAAGAAAGGAATACAATGTTGTCATGCTTCTATGCAGAAAACCACCTTCGACCTTCGATGAAAGCCGGTTTACATTGTGACCCCGGTTTACATTGTGACCCGGTAAAGTTGTTGCCCGGTATCTCAGGAAACTTGTTTATACGGCGTTTTGTTGTTATGCTGTTTACGGTATAGAACGAGACAGAGTTATCTCGTATTGTCAACATTCCATATCATAGATTTACAGTGATAGGAACCAAGTCCCCTGATGTCGTATTTATCGAATGTTTTATATCTTCGTGTTCTTACTTAAATAACACAGGCTGTTGTTTCACTCAAGAAAAGCGGGAGACTGATGTCTATTTTTGTAATAACTCAAAGAGTTCAAAGGACTTAGTTCCGCTGTTACTTCAGGAACACTCTTACTAATTAATATACTAGTGATATATATGTACTATACAATGTACTTACATATGTACATTATGTTAATCAAAATTAATGTTGATATTTTATTGAGTACTTTATGAAGTGTCTGGAGGTCAGTTGGCGAAGCTTTGTTGCACTCACCATTAACCGAGGCCTGGGTCCCACAAGGACGTGAAATAGTATAGGGTCACCTGCCCGACCACGTGGGTTTTCTCCAGGTACTCTGGTTGCCTCCCACAATAAGACCCCCTCGCGCTTATACAACTTGTTGTTTAATAAAGCAATATATCTTTTTTACTGTTTCTTAATTGCTGTTAAATAACGCGGTATATTTTTGATTATTTCTTAGTTGTTGTTAAGTAACGCAGTATATTATGTAATTGTTTCATATTTTTTGTAAAATAACATTTTGTTTTTAATTGTTTTATATTTGTTGTAAATTAAACAGTATGTTTTAATCGTTTGTTCCTAATCTAGGGATTAAACGACTAATTCTTATCATGGCAGTGCATTTAGATGACTTTTTGTAGCAGGGGATTAATTTGAATCTGTGTGTATTTGGGGTGTTACTAATATACACTGAAGTATATTGTCGAAAGCCTCCGGATGGGTCCGGGGTTATATGACCTATGGTGAATTAGGTCTATATCCCCTACTGATAGCTGTTAACATTAGAAAGATGACTTTTAGTAATTCTCTGTTAATGAATACCTCCAAACTTCATCCGGAGGTGAACTCTATGGTAAATTTAAGAAGAAACTCTGACTTTAACCCTATTTCATATGTCTTTCCGGAAAAATCAGGTTTATATCATACAAGGTCAGATGTTCTATATGGAATTTCCTATTGAAACGGTGAGATTGAACAATATTCAAAATCAATACCTAAAGGTAATTTATGTTACAATGATATAGGTGATTAATTTCATTATTTATTCAAATGTTCGAACGCATAAGATGTCAGCTTAGAGAAAAATTCATTCCTCAAACTATAGATCAAATCCTTCTCAAATTGAAATATGTGGTCTTTTGTCACCGTGTATTAAGTTAGTATTGAACATTGTTCTTTTTGGTTTGGAAAAATCAACAAACTTATTGTAACTATCAAGTTTAAACTATATTGCTATGCTATATCATGCAATTTTTGTTTGTATACTTGATATACACTTATGTACCTGCCTCTTATTATGTCATTACAATATTGTATTATTTTAATATGACACCTCATGATAAATGCATTCCTTTATACTATAGAAATAATCAGTTTCAATTTAAAACGATTTTTGGTCGTTTTGTAACATATCAGTATTAACAAAATGTTCAAGTACAGTATCATCTATTGATAGCACGCTATGCCTAATGTTAAGTGTACTTAATTGTCATCCATGTATGTACTTGCCAACTATCATTCCATATCTGTATTATTCTTATTTAATTAAAGCCGAAGTTAGAAGACAGCTCAAAATGGACGCGTGTTTACAAATACTGAGTTTCAACTGCTGCTTTACCGGTAACCGCGTAAGAATCCATCTTGCATATTGCTGATACATGTATCAGTTAATTTTAACTAAATCTATAAATATTATAAGACTCTTTCATATGCGTGTATGTAGGATAGGGATATTCCACCCAAGGGGTCACAAAATGTGGTGAAACCCGAGGCTTGCCGAGAGTTTTACCACATTTTGTGATCCCGTGGGTGGAATATCCCTATCCTACATACACACATAATGAAAGAGTCTTATATTCTCTCATATCTCGCCATGATATCCTACATACACACATAATGAAAGAGTCTTTTTCTCTCACATCAACTACCCGAATAAGCTCAAAACCGATGAAAATATGTTTAAACAGGCTACCATTTTGAAATTTCAACTTTTTCCTTGAGCTTTTTTGACGAAAACTAATTAGACAGCGAGTTTAAGCATACCCTATATTTGCAAACAACGTTTGCGCAGAAAAATTAATCTCCTCTTCCTGGTGTTTATGGTTAAAATTGTGTGAAAGGTTTTAATTTTATCACGCCGTCGTTTTCTCTTTCCGGCATCAGAGTTTACCGTATTCGTGACGCCACGTCATTGTTGAGCCATTGTGACGTCACGTCGCGTGAAATGCTATGTAAGATAGATTTTTCTTACATAGCTTTCTTACATGGGCAAACTCTATCCAACATCGCGAGATATGAGAGAAAATAAGTTATTAGGCTTGATTTTCGCTTCAAGTTTTGCCGAAAGTTACGTATACTGGGCCTTTAATACCCCATAACAAAAATGTTCATATCATTTAGTTTTGCCTATTCACCCAATGTTAAACTTTTTTTATGTTAAATCAGACAACGTGATGACGTCATATACCGCCATGTTTGGCGCGGTATTTTGTAATTAAACTTCTGAGTGGTTTAAGTTGTTTCGAGATGAAATAATGCACATGATTGTGTTTTTTTGCAAAACCATTCAGTTGTTTGTCATAATTAATTCCAAATTATTGTTTTAGACCAATGTTTAATATTGTATCTTTAGGAATGAAATTATAAGGATTGAGCACGATTTTTTGACGGTTATACGGTATATACCGAAAAAACTGTGTGTATTTTTTGGCCTAAACCGCTTAATTATGCAAAGTGCACATATGTTTTTCGTATATATCGTATAACCCTAAAAAATTGCAATCATTCCTTATTTATAAAAGGAATTCGTCACCAATCAATACGATCAGTCCTTGGTGATTTTGTAACAAGACGGTATCAACAAAATTTGTAATTAAATAATACAAGTATCAGGCATTGGTAATATATTATACACACTGATATTGTCTTTATTTTGCTAGACATTTTAAATGGAATTTGTCCTTAAAAATTAACATATGTTGTAATATGTAGTGAATGTATCTATAAAACATACTGTTTATATACTTGTCATTCACACAGGTACTTGCCGTCCATTTTGTCATTACAATCTGTATCATTGTAATTTGATACATGTTGTATATTTTAATATATCTGTGGAAAAACAATAAACTGTCTGAAACTCATTGCTCCTCTCCCGTCATGATGAGCGTCAAGCAGGAAGTAGTTAACTCTCATGTTTTGAGATTCTGGTATGTTTCTACAAGGGGACAGAACCCAAGGCCTTCTTCACATGCGCTAACGCTCAACCTAAGGCCAAGTGTTTAGTAGACGAGAGACAAAAGACAAAGTGATGCAGGCTCCTTGACCTCTGCCGATATGTAGGTCAAAGGTCAATTGTTAAGAATGTCCTCTACTTCTGTGATCAGATTACAAAGACGATACTGATTTAATAACGTAACAGTTAGGCTCGTCCACGAACATTCTATATACATTTGAGCTACAGAGTCATTATATAAACCAAGCAACTTCCGTTTCGGTTCATAGGACTATAACCCGAAACGAGTATGAATATGAACGCGAGATGAAGGTTAAAAACAATGCATATCACGCCGAACTCTCGTTTGGATAAGAAATAATTATAGGAAACTTCTTGGCTGAATTTTGTCCATTTAAATCGTTTAATAGATAAAATCAATTACACTTATTTTAACATTGAAATAGAATGCGTCGTCAACACAAATATAAGCTTATTATCAACCATTCTCCGTGAAGAGGGCCCTTCTCCCTGATTCTCGGAATGTGCAGAAGGCCTATCGTCCGAAAAAATTGTCAGCATTATTGCCAATCTAACACCACACACATTTTGTAGAAAGACAATTCGTTTCCCTACCATCAGTGTGAAGTCGACCAAATATAGCATGCATGTTTTCGGGTTCTTATGCACCGTATTATCGTCAATGAGCCGCATCACATGTAACAGACAACACGACGCTAACAACTTTTTCCTTGGCGGACCACGTCACATTGCTCATTTTTCAAATTCAGCGGACATGCCTCCGCAGTTTGTCGTCATAAATACGCGATGTCATTTATAATAACAATTATTTCAAGTGTTATTTTAAAGCACCCTTAGACACAAAAAGTGCAAAAAGAAAGAAAAAGTTTCAGCATTTTCATAATAAAATCCTTGTACGGTAGCTGTTTTCCAGGGACTATATTTCCAAGTCCTCGTTTCAGGAGAAAGCACGTGAAATGTTTCCGTCTCTCGAAAACGAGCACGCGCTACGGGCTGTTGTTGCTTATTCAACATACAAGTGTTATAAGCGGTATGAACGCCCACTGCATTACAGGAAAATAAAACACGAACCGCGAATGTAGTTTAATGCTCAATAGCACCCAGTGCCCAAGTCTATAACAACAGTTGATATTGTGACGTCACCAATCTCTGTTGAGAAGTCATCAATTTCATTGTTGCCTGCACTTGATTTGTGGTACAAAATCGGTTCGACGTAACTAAATAAAGTATAATAATTCTATCAAAATGTAAATATAAGTCGTGGACATTTTAGCAAATATTGTTATAGTCCTATAACACACATTGTTATTGCTGACAAACTTACATAAATCCCTACCGGGGTTTATTAAGTTTGGCATCAATTATAGCAATGTGTGTTATAGAACTGTAACAACATTTGCTAAAACGTTCATTGCTTATATAACATACTTTGGACACAGCAGCTTCATCTTGTCTCTATGCAGTGAAAATGTAGAAATATTGTACGTTATTTCCAAGCATCTGAGTGGCAGTTTTATCGGAAAATTACTCCAAGAACTTCAGTTTAGGTCCTAAACGGTTACGTAATCTCTGACACATACAACACTGACCAGACAATTTAATTTTCTAAAATATCTACAACAGTAGAATAATTCACAGGAACCCGTTTACTTTTGTTTCGTGTTTAATCTTTCTGACACTAATCTTTTAATTCATCATTTAAATAGGGGCAATTATCGAAGTTTAAAACTTTGTTTATGAAAGTTTATTTGAAATATTGTATGCACTTACAGTGAGCAATCTACAACTATTTTCATGGGTCCTTTTAATTTGTATTGCCAAAACAATGGGTCACACAATGTTAAATTTAACAATTTCCGGAAATTCAATGGATCCTTTCAAAATTGTATTAATATAGGATTCGGGATGCGCATAGACTTATTACTCGCTTGTAACATGTATACATTACTTAACAAGATAAATCTGTAGCCAGATACGTGTACTGGTTGATAATCGTGCTACGAGTGTTTTTTCAGGCCAAGAATATATAATCCTAACAACGTATATACCAGACATATCATCTACCTACTTGTATAGTATACGTATGAAAGTATACCGTGTCTGGACATATATATTTACGCTACTGTTTACCTAGCGGCTCGTGACAAGGCGATAGCGTCACGTCAGGTGTAAGTTAGTCACCTGGAGACGAGGATGATCATAACGCTGATAGGTGTACCAGCTAGTTTACGGTATATTTAAGGATGTTTAAGTTGTGTATATTGTATATCAATCTTATCAAGCTTGCAATTGTTTATTGAAATCATGCATAGACGTCTGTGTTGTAATTCACTCTGTTTGCATTTTAAATTAGAGGGAATTTATTGACAGGGCCAAACGTTAGATTTATATATGGTATTTATACACATGTATATATCACAAATTCACATACTATAATGAATAAGATTTTGATCTAAATGGCCCTTGACAATAACATGCCTAATGTTTGTCTGGGGACGTTAGTGCCCGAGCTGTCAGGCTATCAAGCGATGTACTAAATACTTATAAATATATTCCATTGGGTCGGCATTGCAAAAAGAAAATGCATACATTGTGTACATTTTACCTTTCCGCATGATAAAATTTGTGATCTTGTCATGTGCAGGCGCTGCCTTGCTGAGATGTGTCATTGCCTACTTTTATACATTGCACTCACTTTGACCTGAATTCTAACTAGAACCCTTCATACTAGTAGGTATGATCAAGCATTAAATTTAACCGTCTTCACTGTATGATGAAGCACACTGAAAAAACATTCGAATTAGCATATTGTTCATGGGTCTATATATATATTGTCGTTAACTACTCGTCTGTAGCGGTGCTAGATTTCTCCACAATAGACACATCGGTGGGGCCGTGTAAAGGGAAGCACGCAGTACATAGCATCGTACGTAGGTGGTGTTAGCCTACTTGTCCTGATTTTGTGAATAGAGGCTATGGATGAGACGAATTTCCTGGGAGGATGGGGCATCACTGCGGCCCTGGGGTGCGGCGCTCTGACCCTCATCTACATGTGAGTATCCTATGTACCTATCAGGCCAAATTCGCTGCCGAAGAAGAAAGCACTCTTCGATAGGGACTTACTAAAAACCGGACTTGACCAAGATGTTGCGGAATTGACATGAAAGCTATTGTATTGCGCGGAGAGTAATTCCAAAATTTCACCTATAATTCACCTGTAAATCCAAAACAAAATAATTTTAAACAAATGTGGATTTTTCTGATTAACGATGAAAGATAATATAAATACGTTCTTAACCACACTGTCCGAATTTCACAACGAAAATGTCAACAAACCAGCATTTACCATCATAAGTGGAATTGAACACAGAAACAGGCATTTAAAAATAAAAATATCACTTGAACACAGAAATACATGAATTATGGGCCAACATGTGGCGTTATGGGGAAAAAGCTCAAACAAACCAACGGCCAATAAGGCATTCTATATAGCGGTTGGTGAGCATATTGGAAATTATAGATATACATGTATAATGAATTTAATGGAACGATCGGAGATAAACAAATCTAAATTTTCAAAATTTACAGGTAATAATAGTATCTGATTGTGTTGAAATCTTGAACAAAGAATTTTTTTCTGTAACCTCAGCTACAACAGCTGGTGGGTTCGTCGAGTGAGAAAGGAAGGAGTCCCGGGACCCCGGGGATTACCTATCCTCGGATGTACTCCACACATACTTCAGAACGTGAGTATTGCATGTTAATCATTTGACTATATAATGCCATCCTAAAAGTGCATACCTGTGTGTGTAAAACCGGAACAAGGATGTACAGCTTAATATTATTCATACTATGTCACGTGGGAATAAGCGGACTAAATTTTGACACCATCCTCGAGCTTGTTGCTCACGATCAGTCACGTGACTAAAACCACAGGAACCTGACTTTTTAGGTTAATTAACGTTAAGTGTTCAGAATAATTGTACACGTTTTATTGGTTTGAATCCATACCTTGATGTTATAGAAGCTTAACGAGTGATCTCTAAAAAGTGAATAATTACTTTTAACACCTAAGCTTGCTAGGTCAAAATGTAGCAAACTAATTCGCAGGTTCCTGTGTCAAATCCCTACTCTAGACTTCGTCATTAGTACTCATTGTCACGACATAATATCAACTTTTATATTTGTACCGTTGATGATGAAATTTCAGTGCTTATGGAGTCAGTATTGTTATACCCCCCCGCAACGAAGTTAGGGGGGGTATACTGGAATCAGCTTGTCTGTCTGTCCGTCTGTCTGTCCGTCTGTCCGTCTGTCCGTAGAAAAATGTTGTCCGGACAACTCCTCCTAAACTACTCGATCGATTTCAATAAAACTTGGCAGTATTGTTAGGGACCATGTGAAGATGTGCATGCAGGGTTTCGTTTGTCAAAATTTTGGTTGCCATGGTAACCAGGTCACTATACACAGGTTTCCATAATAAAATGTTGTCCGGACAACTCCTCCTAAACTACTCGATCGATTTCAATAAAACTTGGCAGTATTGTTGGGGACCATGTGTAGATGTGCATGCAGGGTTTTGTTTGTCAAAATTTTGGTTGCCATGGTAACCAGGTCACTATACACAGGTTTCCATAATAAAATGTTGTCCGGACAACTCCTCCTAAACTACTGGATCGATTTCAATAAAACTTGGCAGTATTGTTGGGGACCATGTGTAGATGTGCATGCAGAGTTTCGTTTGTCAAAATTTTGGTTGCCATGGTAACCAGGTGACTATACACAGGTTTCCGTAATAATGTGTTGTCCGGACAACTTCTTCTAAACCACTGGATCGAGTTTAATGAAACTTGGCAGTATTGTTGGGGACCATGTGTAGATGTGCATGCAGAGTTTTGTTTGTCAAAATTTTGGTTGCCATGGTAACCAGGTCATTATACACAGGTTTCCATTATAATGTGTTGTCCGGACAACTCCTCCTAAACTACTGGATCAATTTCAGTGAAACTTGGCAGTATTGTTGGGGACCATGTATAGATTTGCATACAGGGTTTTGTTTGTCAAAATTTTGGTTGCCATGGTAACCAGGTCACTATACACAGGTTTCCATAATAAAATGTTGTCCGGACAACTCCTCCTAAACTACTGGATCGATTTCAATAAAACTTGGCAGTATTGTTGGGGACCATGTGTAGATGTGCATGCAGATTTTCGTTTGTCAAAATTTTGGTTGCCATGGTAACCAGGTGACTATACACAGGTTTCCGTAATAACGTGTTGTCCGGACAACTTCCTATAAACCACTGGATCGAGTTTAATGAAACTTGTCAGTATTGTTGGGGACCATGTATAGATTTGCATACAGGGTTTCGTTTGTCAAAATTTTGGTTGCCATGGTAACCAGGTCACTATACACAGGTTTCCGTAATAACATGATGTCTGGACAACTTCTTCTAAACTACTGGGTCATTTTCAATGAAACTTCGCAGTAAGTAATGTTGAGGATTACTATACACAGGTTAAAATTTGTCCGTTCGGCTTTTAAAATTCTGCTGACTGTTGACATTATATAATGCATGTTATATACAACTTGTACTACATCATGTTTTTTTTCAAAAACATGTCAGACACCTCTAATAAGAGGTAGCGGGGGGGTATTAGTCAGCCATCGGCTTACAGTTCTAGTTTATTTTATTTCGTAACATCTATCCTTGTTAATAATAATAATAATAATATACAACATTTATATAGCGCTCTATATAATTTGTAAAATTACTCTAAAGCGCTTCACAACATGTAGATAATAATTTGATACTTACACTGCATAAATAAAGAAGTTATTACAATCTAAGCTAATGTGATAATATAAGAAATTGCATATAAATACGAACTACATCTACCGTAGATAAACAAATGTCAGTATATACATGACGTCTAAGTTGTCCCTAATATGCAGACGTGAAAAGGTACGTCTTCAGAAGTTTCTTGAATTTGGCCAGAGTATTTGTTTTTCGGATAGCGGATGGTAATCTATTCCACAGGGACTCAATGGATAAAAACCACTGTTCAAAAATCTTATCAAACGCAACATTCCTGAAAATGGAAAATATGAAAACTACACGTATGCGTTTCTATGTGTAATTTATGCTTGTTTGTCTGTAATTTCACTATACCATGTCTGCAGTACACTTATATTACCCCCCCCCCCCCTCCTCCGAATCAACGAAGTTAAGGGGGATAATTGGTTGTCGTCCGCAGTCACTTGTCTGGAGATCTCCATCGGACTTATTAAGAGAGATTTTTATGAAACTTCACTTGAATGATCAGTATATTATGTAGTTGTGCATTATCATTTTATTTTCGGATCTCAGCCCTTTTTATTGGAGAAACAGTCCTTTATGTGAAATAACTTGTCCGAAAAAAAACCCACTTTAAGTTACAGACAGATTTTATTAGAGCGTGAAATGATCACATAATGATCAGTATATAATGTAGTTGTGGTTTATTTTCATATCTCAGCCCCTTTTAAGAAAGCAGGGACCCTTTATACGAAATGATAGGTCCTAAATATCTCTAACGAGTTCCGATTGCTGTATGTTGGTCACATGATCAAGCTCACTAATTGCGGGGACATTAGTTATCCTAAGGATGGCAGCTCTAGTTGATAACGCATCAGCCTTTTTACTGTTGCGCGGATCTGACGCCGACTTAAAGAGTGCTACCTCACCGAAATAAATTCCAACGACAGTCCGCGTAGTATTCCAACCGGTCGCATAAGCGGCATTATACTATGTTGAAATTCTGAGGGGCAACGAATAAAAACTTGTTGATATGACCAAATAACTGACATGGTTTTTTACTGTCCCGGCAAGGGAAACGTAGTCAAAGGCCAAAATTAATTAAGGTATTGCCTAGGTAGCACTAGGGAAGTAGAAAGGGAACATATAGATATTACACAATGAGTTGTTATATATATGGAATTTATTTCACTCAAGTTAAATATTTTTTTAAAAGACACCAGCTTTAGCGAGGTATAATTAAATTTACAAAATTAAGTATTCAAAATGTTTTACAGTAATTTCGAGTATGAATAAATAGTTATATTTCTCGATATTTGTCGATAAATCAACTTCATTTCTGTGCTTGTTATGTTAAGGGTCTAATGGAGTCCGAGGAGGAATGGTTGAAGCAGTACGGAGACGTATTGGGGTAAGTAATCTCAAGTATCTACTTCATTTTTCACATGTTGTACTTGTCACTGATGAAGGATACTTGAAGTTGCACATTTTTATTGTCTAAAAATCTCTATATTTAAATTAAGACGCTTCTTTTGTATGTAATTTTTCTCAATACATATACATGATACATATAATAAAACAATTGAAACATTTCGAAGATTGCCGGAAACCTCTCCGAGGTTTAACAATTTATAATTAAGGGGAGATAATTGAACTGTCTTGATTTGATAGCTGGACGAGCGGCCAACAATTTAACTTTGTGACCAAGGACCCTGCTATCCTAAAGGAGATTTTGGTGAAGGATTTCTCCCATTTCACTGACAGAGCAGTAAGTGTTTTTGTCGTTAACATGCATCTTAAGCTCGTAAAGAACTCTTTGCAGATTATATACGATTTTCCACATGTCTTTGAAATCGTTCTATAGCATCCTCGATAACCAGGGGCTACGATCACCTACTCTCTGTCTCCTGCGTAGAGAGCGTAGTTATCGTGACCCCTGAACATCGAGGATGCTTCTATAGAAGTTCACAAATAAATATATAAAAATGAGAATATCGAAGCGTCAACAAAACCATAATCCAAACTCAAAATAAACTAAAAAGGGGCAAAATAGGAACAAAGGAAAGATTAACATGGAGACCCTCGTAAAAGTACTAGAGAATAAGACCAGGTGTTCCGGAAGAATAATCGTCTTCTGCTTCATCGACGACATCCGTCATGTGAAGACACATCCAAGTAGTTGTCACGTCCTCAAAGTCAGAACCGAGTCATCATTGTCAATCACAACAAGTAAGCACACTAATGAACATACTCAAAAACGTCCATCTTCATGTCACACAAAGATACAGAATATTTCTCAATTTGTTTGTCAGCATGCGCAGTCGACATCGATCACGAAAATAACGACATTTAGAATAAGCCCTAGAATAACGAATCGGCTGCGACATTTAAACACAATAGGTTAGAGAAGCAGGGATGTTACTTTCAGGAAATGCAAATTTCGCGATCGGAAAATTGAAATCGTCACGTTTATCGTATAGCTTAGTAGTAAGATGTCCATTTTGTTTGTAGTTTAAGTAAAGATCGAGGTAAGCAGCTGATGTAGAAGAGTCTGTTGTGCCCTTTATTTCAGAAGGGTATACGATCGACGTGGGCAGCAAACTTAGATATCTAAAAGTTTAATTAAAAGATTAGGCATGATTTTTTTACCCGTCCTGTTTAGCTCTTCCACAAAATCAACCTCTTATAAAAACAAAACCAATTAAGCTAAGAATAAGTCACAATGTGTTCCCATGGGAATGGCAACAGTCTTCTGAAAAATCTTTCCTCCAAACAAAAATATTGTCAACCAGGAATTCAATCATTCGTACTATATCATATTCAGTACATATCATCATGGCTTTTGTTGTGTTTTTCACAAAGTATGCTTCTATAAAAGCTCACTACCATATATTTGTATCGTCGCCCGCCTTATTTGGAAAAGCAAAGACGTTCTTTCAGTGTTTTATGGAGTATTGTAGTGTAGAGTGTTGAGAAATCAATTTTTTAATCGAAAAAATAACAGCATTTTCAGGAGGGATGCTCAAGATTAATCAGAAGATCGTTCGAGTTTTTCAAAATCTTCATCCCATTAATTCCTCTCCTGGAGTAAAGAGTATCGCAATAAGTCTGAGGCCCTGATTTAACGGTACTAAGAATGGTAGTAAGAAGTTTTGATAATGGCTTGGTCGAGCAATTAGTAGAGCCAGCGATAAAATGTGGCTTATAAGGATCCTTGTGTAGTTTGGGTACATGTATCCAATAAAGAGGAGGTAGGTCTTTATTAGATACCTGAAACAAACTCGTCTACAGAAAGTGCCGATAGCTCCAGATTGATCTGTTAGTCTAGTTCCAATTAATAATTACTTTTTAACCTTTCAATTTATTTTTTTTGCTACTTTTGTTAATTTTTAGGCAAACATTCGCGGACACCCTGTGATGTCGAAGAGCGTATTTTCTGCCGAAGGGAAAACGTGGAAACGCATCCGGGCAATTTTAAGCCCCACATTTAGCACAAGCAGACTAAAGTTGGTGGGTATTTCATTCAACATGAATACATTCTTACTAGATTCTTATAATATAAAAAGTCCATGTTGTCTATCCGAATTTACTTTTGTCATGGTCACCATCGATACGCAATCTAAATATAACATATTCGGGTGGTGCAGTGGATAGTACACTTGCCTTTCACCAAGACGGCCAGGGTTCAATTCCTCGACCGGACGTGAAAAGGTATGTGGGTCACCGGCCCGACCACGTGGGTTTTCTTCGGGTACTCCGGTTTCCTCCCACAATTAGACTCCTCACGCGCTAACTTCCGGGCCAACATGAGTGATCAAAATAAGTTGGATATCTTATTTCATAATTGTTGTAAAATAAATATAGTTTATATTCAAATATAACATACCTGATAATAAGAAACCGAATAGTACGTTGTTGTTTGTCTGTTTGACCCAGATGAATGAAGATATCAACCGCTGTGCCAAAACACTAGCGGTTAACCTACAGGAGGCAGCACGTTCAGGGAGAGTCATCCACCCGAAAGAGTGTGTATAGATCATTACTTCCGGTCAGGGTCAGGGTAGTTGTTATTGTAATTTAATTGATCAAATTACAGGCACTAGCCTCGTCTGTCAAACACCTTAAGTCCCAATATACGTAATTTTCGGCAAAACTTCAAACGAAAATCAAGCCTTATAACTTTTTATATTTATAGATTTAGTTAAGATTAACTGATACCAGCAATATTAGAGATGAATTCTTACACTGTTACCGGTGCAGCAGCAGTTGAAACTCGGTATTTGGAAACACCTGTCAATTTTCAACTGTCTTCTACCTTCGCTTGTTGTTGAAGTGGGCCCCACCAGAATTATTTTCAATTCTTTTGATTTTTCTGTCCATGAGTTACTTGTGAGTTACCACTCAGGTTTACTTCGTTTTAGGCTTATTTTTGAATGGTAATCAACTGGATTTTTTTCAGACTTTTTCAGAATCACGAAACATTTCCTGAAGTTACGTATATTGGGCCTTTAAATATACCATAGGTGTTTGACAGACAACGCTTGTGCCTGTGATCAAACCTTAAAGTAATTGTGATTTAATTTATTATATTACTATGCAAGTGTGCCTATCCCTGCTTCCGGTTGAGTTTGGACACTAATTGAAAGCACTCCTGGCATTTTATTTAATTTCAATCATCGGACCACAGTTGCTTGAGTTTCTGTCAGTAAATAATAAATGTATATGTGTGAAATGAGCCTCCCATTCCAGTATTCTGTAATGGGCCGCGGCTCCATATATTTAAACATTTTTTTTATATACTGACAGAAACTCAAGCAACTCTGGTCGGACCCATAAACCTTAAAATTTACCAATGTCGTTTATTTGAACTTTGGGTTTGTCTGGATTAGGGTTTCTTTCCCCTGTAAAATGACCTGTTGGATTATTAAATACACAAAAGGACGATTAAAATAAAATGACGATGGATCCGGATGCATCACTTTGAAGATTTTTGTAGCATTTTTAGTTAACTCCACATACTGGTGGACATTTCAAAGTTCAAACTGCAATACTAAAACATTTATCAGCCAAACCGCCACAAATACCAATGTCATTTTTTGGGGATTGTTGAGCAATATAAATGCCGTTCTGTCACGTGGACCGGAGAAATTGTTACAGTTTAGAGTAAGTTGGTATGTTTTACGGGTCTAGTCCAGAAATACCATGGACATCTCATTTTCGGTATAAGTGATGCTTCTACATAAGTTTAGAAATTTTGTATTCCTACTTTTTGGCCCCTAGCATCACTGAAGAGTCCTAGGAGGACGAAACAGCTGTATGATGCAGTTTAATTCATTTTTTTCGGCATACTGTACATTGTATCTATTACAAAATTTAAGAGGTGCAGCATATGTGTGTGTTACGTGATCTTTGTAACAAATTCGTAGTTACCTGTTACTTTTTTAAGATGTTTTATCTGATCCGCATGTTTTTTAAAAATTACTTTAAAGTCTTGAAATGTTGACCATATAGACATTTCGGAGCCTATACCATGGATGTGATAGCGGCCACTGCCTTTGGTCTGGACGTAGACTCCCAGAGTAACCCGGATGATCCATTCGTGACCAATGCTAAAGGACTGTTTGTTCCTAGAAAGAGTTTCGTCTATATGCTGACCATTGGTAGTAAGTTAAATTATAATTACATAAATACTGTTACCATCAGGGATAGAATTCAACTTTTTTAAGCAACTCGCAATTTTTGGCGAGTGGGTTAAATTTTAACTGGCATAAGTACCTTGCTATGTTACCGACATATCTCAATAACATTTCGGAATTGCGTATGTATAGAGGGTTGGTAGGGTATCAATCTGATTAAAACGCATATCCTTGCTCTAACTCTGTACATAAAGATCTGACAACATTGTGTATTAAAGAGGTCGTGTTCTGAAGAGGTCATGCATGTTCATGTTTCTTTGAATGTCAACGTTTTTCATTTGAAAGACGAATACTATTTCAAAATTTGAATATCTTAGATATAATTGTTACTATTGATCTTCTATTGCTTGGTAGCTCTGAATTATCGATAGACCATAATTTATACATTTTTAGACATGTACATTATTTCATCAAAACCAGCAAGAGATTTTGGTAGTACTTTCTATTTTGTAAAATTTCTACCTGTGTTCATGTCATATAAATACCATTGATGTATTATGTTTATGCCTATCATCATTATTAATTTTGTCGTGTAATTATAAATGTGTGATGGGAGAAGACTGTGATAAGTTGAGATAACTTGTGCCTAATCCCTTGTTCAATGTTTATTGGCAATACATATGTTTAAAGTCAAAGTCAATGTTCCGGTGAATTTGTTCGCCATTTTACTTCAAACTAGTAGAATTTGCCAAAGTATAGGAACGGCGCTGATATGATATGATTTTAGGCCTTTTTTAACTTATAAAGACTTCGACTTAGGAGGGGGTGGGGTGGTGTTAAGTTACTGTAATAAGGAAGGTATGTTGAAATTGTCTGCACTTTTTTGTATCTAGTCCAATCAAATTAACGCTTGCAGAATCTTGAATGTGAAGGTGTCCGAGAAAGCGTACATAATGCTCCCTGTGCGTTAAGTCGTTTCGTCACAACAAGTTTATGTGCAATTTTGTGACGAAATGACTTGCTGCAGATAACAGTGTCAACTGTTATCAACAAGACAACTTTACTGACGTGTGAAGTAATTGGGCAACGAAGGTAGCAAACAACATGGCCTCTTTGTTATGGAATGTTGTCAGATCCTTGTATAACGAACTGAGAATGAAGTTCGGCATTCCTATAGGTATTTATTATAAGGCATTTTGCCATCGGTATCCTGTCGCTCTCTACACCCCTGGAATATGGCATGGCAAAACTGAATGACAATGACAATGATTTATTCTCATAAACGTACATCGTGTAGAGAATTACATACAGGACATACAGTGTATACATGTACAAACATTTGAATACATTGGTACTAATTAACAGAGTTAAGACGTTCATATATGATCTTAATAAATTTAACAAGTGCTACTAATTCTGTGTTGACTACATAATTAAATAAAGTATGGAATTTAAAGGTACTTGGTCTTTCAAAATAATATCTGGATATTAATTTCTGTCTGTTTACTAATATTTGATGGTCATTACAATTAAATAAATAATGGAACTCATCTCCAATTTCGTTTTGATTACAGAGGTTACAAATTCTATTTTCTCTTGGGATATTATTGCATCTACCATATTCAATTGGTATTTTAACATTACACGTTCGAAATTTACAATAAATATTAGCAAGTCGAGGAGGGAGATCGAGCAAGTAGTTTTCTAAAAACAATTCCTGTTTATAAATTCTGTAATTCTGAAGGCATGATCAGGTAAAAAAAAAAACTATACCAATCGCTATGCTGCATGCCTGCCATTTGAAGATTACAAAGGTACCGCAACCTACATCAAAGAAAGTCAATTTTTACCGTTATATGACCACGAGATTCTTTCGATGTACATCAAAAGGTCGAACCAATCCTCCTGTCTCATCATCAAGGTGGCGCACACTGAGCCTTTTGTCGTCGAGTTTTGCAACGACGTATTCCAGGGGTGTAGCGTAGGTGATCGTAATACCTGGATAGAGACAAAGATAATAGATAATTACGCGTATATCTTTCTTTGAGTTTTGGCCGCAGGATATTGTCATTTTTTTATAAGGATATAACAAAAGGAAAATGAAAAATGTCGACTTTTACTGACTTTTGCCTTGTTAGCGTGTTGCCAGGAGGTAGAACCAAAAGGAAGGAAGCAGCAAAAACAAACACACAAAGATATAGATAAATAGAGAAAAAGAGAAAAACAAGACATCAGGGTGTCTAAGGACGACACATAACAAATAAAGTGATAAACTAAGAGACCGACAAACAGAAAGGTCAAAACAAATAATGTTTCAGTCTTGATTTATAATATTGAAAACAGTCCCATGTTGTATTCTGTTTGTTAGGTATTTTCCCGCTGTTTGCACGCCTGTTTGGTTGGCTACAACTTGGGTTTTTTTCCGGGAAGGTGATTGACTTCTTCGTCCGGACAGTTAATTTGATGGTCCAAGATCGGAGACAGAATCCGAATGTAAGTATTTAAATATTTCAAGGTTAAACCGAATCGGAATGTGCGTCTGTAAACAATCAGGGGATAAACGGAGACAGAATCTCAATCTGATTAAAATACAGATCCTCACTATTACTATCTGTGTAGGATCTGACAGTGACCGATAGAAGGTCATGTGCAGATGACCTTTATTATTTCCACATCTAGAAAATGAACAGCCAATTAAAATGCACGTTTGTTAACAGTGTTTGGTGTACGAACAAAAATGGCGATTGATCGAAGCGAAGAAGAGAAAATTATTCATGGGGTTATATAACAATTTGATTAGTATATTTTGTGATAATTTCTTTACCTTCAGTTGTTATTTCTTTTTTGACAAACGAAAACCTACAAATCAAACAGATAGTGTCTAAAAAGAACACACGCCTTGGCGTAGAGATCGCTGAACTGGGCACGCCACTTTTGTATACGGTTGTTCGGGTTTCTCGCTACTTTACTCTGGTTTAACGACAAGTGTAGAAACAAATCGAAATTAGCTTTTCACTTTCAGAATCTGGTAAGCAGCGATTTGATTGGTGAATACAAAGGTCACCTGCACATGACCTTCTACTGGTCGCTGTCAGATCTTACATACGACAGTAATAGTGAGAATCTGTATTTTAATCGGATTGACAGAATCCGAATGCAAGTCTATACGTAATACGGGGATAAATGGAGACAGAACCCGAATGTAAGTCTGTAGGAATTTCGGGGATAAAAGAAGACAAAATCAGAATGTAGAAGTGTGAAGGTAACCCGTTTATAAACGGATACAGAATCCGAAAGTATGAAGACAGATTCCGAATGTAAGTCTGTAAGTATTCCGGGGATAAACCGAGACAGAACCCGAATGTATGGAGACTGAACCCCAATTTGATTAAATACATACGTGATCCTTGTTCCCACTCCGTTTTACAAGGATCTGACAACATCCCATAAGAGGTCACGTTCAGATGACCTTTGTCGCCTCTTTACTTAACACTAAAATAATTTTCTAATGACCTGTCACCTTGCAGCAAGCCATTTCGTCACATTATTCCACATGAACGTTTTGGTGACGAAATGACTAAGCGGACAAATGCCATCATGGAAGCTTTGTCGCCTCAAAATTTCACTGTCAAGATTCTAAAAGTAGTAATTTTATTGGCTGATGCAAAAGGTCATCAGAACGTGACCACATATGGGATTTTCTCAGATCTTAACGCAGCAGAGAGAAGTTTATAGAACGGCTTGGAGATAAATATATGATTTTAATCAGATTGGCTGAACCCGAATGCAAATCTGTAGGTATTTCGGGGATAAACGAAGACAAGATCCGAATGTAGAAGTGTGAAGGTAACCCGTTGATAAACTGAGACAGAATCCGAATGTAATTCTGCAAAATTTTCCGGAGACAGAACCTGATGTTGTCAGATCCTTGTGTGATGGAGTGAGAATAAAGATCTAGATTGTAATCAGTTTGATTTCTGATATTTGTTTTTCTTTATTGTTCCCGCATCAAGACGAGAGCAGATTTCCTGCAGCTTATGATGAATGCCGAGCTGGAAAACACAACAGAGAACAGCGATCTCCTATCCATGAATAAAAGTAGGAATATGTTTTACATTTATCCATGTGTTAATTGCCCCCATAAACCAAGTCATCCTATTGAAGTATGCATGTTCAAGTATGTAGAAAGTTATTTTTGAAAAGTTAATTGGGTCGATCGCCGGCGACCAGGTATACAAATTGAAAGAAGTGCGGAGGGTCTCTGGTTCGAACCCCGGTCATGCATTTCTCCTTTCCCTGTTAAAAAAATAACACCTGCTCATTTTCCTGTTATACAAATGACATTTGACAAACATGGTTAGACGTTGTAAACGCCATTGGAATATTTACTTTATATAGTCATGGTAAGACTATTGGCTATCATGGTGGTGGTGATGATGATTAAAAGACTATTGGCTAGCTTTAATATACATGTGATGATGTCCGTTTAGCATAATGGTTTCTATTAGGCCGTTGTTTATTGTAGAAACAGAACAATTAGACTCGGGTAGAGTATAGCTAGTGTAGGATTTTACACCCCAAACGTTTGAAAAAGTTGTGTAACGGATAACGATTTCAATATTATTGGTCAATTTGAATAATTAAAGGCCCAATATACGTAACTTTCGGCAAAACTTGAAGCGAAAATCAAGCCTAATAACGTATTATATTTATAGATTTAGTTAAGATTAGCTGATATCAGCAATAATCAATATGAATTCTTACGCAGTTACCGGTACAGCGGCAGTTGAAACACGCTATTTGTAAACACGCGTCCATTTTGAACCGTCTTCTACCTTCGGTTTGTTGTTGAAGTGGGTCACACCTGAATTATTTTCAGTTCTTTGGATTTTTCTGCCAAGAGTTTCTTGTTAGTTACCGCTCAGGTTTACTTCGTTTTAGGCTTACTTTTGCATGGTTATTAACTGGATTTTTTGTCAGAATTTTTCAGAATCACGAAAAAATTCCTGAAGTTACGTATATTTGGCCTTTAACGTATGAATTATTATATCAACGTCAATTTTTTCCGCTATTGGAATATAGGCGATAGTATACGAAAATATCTCTTACACTTCCGCTTCTGTTGTAGAATTATCAACGGATGAGATCATTGCGTCATCAGTTCTATTTTTTGTCGCTGGGTACGAAACTACGGCATCCTTGTTACAGTTCGCCGCCTATGAACTGGCACTGGATCCGGAAATACAAGAGCGCATGCTACAGGAAGTAGTCGACAGTCTTGGCGAAGTAAGTGCTTCATTATCATGATCCATTTGTCGTATAGACATGTATGAGGCTCCAAATCTGTTTACTTTTCCTTACATTGATCGATGAATAATATAACAGAGATCTATTTATAATTGAAAAGTTACTTCTGGTGTCAATAATTCGTTTTAAATAAATTATATTACTGAATAGCATAATCTATGTATTTTGTTTTAGCATAAAACTAGATTACAATTATTTTCGTCCAAAAGAATACTATTTTCGTCGATTTTCAGAATTTCTTTTACCTCGGTTATGTCGAGTTATTATAGATTGTTTGTGAGTATAATTATAGCTATAGCCGACCCCAGTCAAATTAACGGACAACTCGACATCTCTAAAGTAGATTGCTTTATCTCAATGTCGTGTGTTTCCGTCAGACCGAGCCAGTGTACGAGAACATCCGACAGCTGACATACATGGACCAAGTGTTTTATGAAGTCCTCCGGAAGTACCCACCAGTTAACAGGTCACGTGATACATATATAACATGTAATTTTGAGAAACATATACAATTGGCTCTTGCAAAAAAGTAAATATTATCCAAATGAGTTGTAAGGGAATCGAACCCATTGCAGTCAGAATATATATTTTACAAGCAACATGTACACACGCAAACCGTTACGGCGACTCATTCAAACGTTGCGGGACAGGCGATTTCTTGATTTTTGTAACTGGTGATTGATAAATGGCATTTCCCTAAAACATGCATTTCTCTGTTACAGATTAGCGCGTGCACCTTCAGAAGATCGGGTCATTAATGGAGTGACCGTGAGAAAATGGTTCCGAGTTATCATTCCAATTTACAGCATACATCACGACCCTCGGTTCTACCCGGAACCGGAAGTGTTCAACCCAGAAAGGTATACGATAAGTGCTTGTCAAAGAGTCCGAAAGATTTAAAAATTTGCAACTGTTATAGAGTGTGTGGGTAGTTTGGAATGTGTGGAGTGTAACAGAGCTAACACTATCCGTGGAGTTCACAATATATAAACCTTGCTAGGGGACATACGTATGGATAAAGAAGGGTGTATTGTAGAGACTAACGAAGTTGGTGTCAGTGCCCTGTGTCTGGGGTAAAGGCGGGTATATTGTAGAGCGTAACGACAGTCGTGTCAGTGTACTGTATTGTCAAGGTTATTCTAGATCTGTTATGCAAATTGACAAGAACCGTCGATGGGCAACTGCATTTCCGGGAATATGAGAAGAGAACGGTTGCGGTTCCGGGATATATTGATTCACCTCCTATGTTTTTGTGTGATGGTGTCGTTTCGTTTTGGTGTTGCTATTTACTCTGTCGCATCACCTAAAGTAATAATTTTGACTTTTGGTCTAAATATTGTGATACTGACCCTCCAATAGCTACAATGAGGATTCAGGAACAGCTACGATGTAAATACAAACCACAAACCGGAATTTCGAAATATTTTTCCATTTTTAATTTTTTTTGTCAGGTTTGCCGACAGAACTGCACAGAACAACGTCCTGTTCCTCTCTTTCGGATTTGGTCCTCGCGTGTGTCTAGGACTGAGGCTAGCTATGATGGAGGCCAAGATCGCCATGGTTCATATGTTGAGAAGCGTCAAATTCGTCACATGCGCCGATACTCAGGTAAATGTCATGACATGACCTCCGTTTTACAATTTTACTCAAAACGTTAGTTGCGCGTTTTGAAAATAACTGTTGATAAACGTTGTAGTACAAATTTTATTTAGTGATATGCGTATTTTTATTTGATGAAATAACATATCCTTTACATTGTACATGGTTTATTTGATGGCAAGGTCGGATTTGTTGAGTTACAGCAATCATTTGTCAAATATTCCTAGAGAACCTCTCATCACGTAAAAGCTACGTAATTTCAGGTAGCATGAATGAACGACAGGGTAGCTCAGTCGGGATTTTATTTTATTTTATTTAAGAAATCACAAAAATCGCCAAGACTGATGCATAATGGATAGAACAAATCTATTCTCAATACAGATACATCTATTACACATCAACCTTTTAATCCAATGGCTGTGTTTTTGTCCTGTAGGTTCCCATACAACTCAACAACAGACCGGGACTTACTCAGCCCAAGAAACCCATCTGTCTGAAGGTCGAGTCTCGGAAAGTTGACTGATCATCGACATGAATCACCAGGATGTATTAGTGCATATGTACTTAGAACCCAAATACACCTTAACAGCAGGTTATTTAAAGGCCCAACATACGTAACTTTCAGCAAAACTTGAATCGAAAATCAAGCCCATTATTATATGTATAGGTTTACTTAAGATTAACTGATAACAGCAATATTCAAGATTAATTTTTATGCGGTTATCCGTGCAGCAGCAGTTGAAACTCGGTATTTGTAAACAGGCGTCCAATTTGAACTATCTTCTAACTTCGGCTTGTTGTTGAAGTGGGCCACACCTGAATTATTTTCAATTCTTTGGATTTTTTTTGTCAAGAGTTTCTTGTTAGTTATCGCTCAGGTTAAGTTCGTTTTAGACTTATTTTGCATGGTTTTCAACTGGATTATTTTCCATGGTTTTTCAGAATCCCGAAAATGTTGCTGTAGTTATGTATATTTGGCCTTTAAGCAATAACTATGAAAATAGTGATTTGCAACGAACTGGTTACCTCAAATTAACTTCGCCTGTTGAATGATTGTTTTAAAAGTGTGACGGATAAACTGCACAATTTGGATTTAAAAATTGAGAGAAATTAATAAGTGTTTTTACGTAATATATAGAAGACATGTTACCACCATGCATAAATAGAATATACTCAGAGTAACAAAAACTTCTTAATTTTCTTATATATTTATATATTATATTACTTGTATATACCATATGAATAAAACTGTACATATTTACATATTGATGCAAACTGATTTTAATTTTTTTTTTTTTTTAAATAAGAGTAAAATTTTCATGAGATTACTTCTTAAACAACTCGGAACATTGATTCTCGATTTACAAGAGAGACTCAAAACCCAATATTTCTATTTCTGTTACTATCAAAGAAGGATACTTGTCAAAAAAGTTTGTTCCATGCCAACAAATTAAAGCGTGTTGTTATGTACTCTCCTATGTTAATTGATGTGCTTCGTGTTGTTGTATTGTTCTATTGTGTGATTATTTGTATATATTTGTATCCAATGAGTCGAATGACTTAAGGAATAAAGAACTTGAACTTGTCAAAAATAACTGATAGTGCTATGATGAAAACTTGAACTTACATGTACGTATAGCTTGGCCATTCAGTATGTGTGGTGAAATTCATAATTAAATTGCTGGTCAGTGACGTTTTACTGTTGGACACCAGAGTAAGCTGGTCAGTGACGTTTTACTGTTGGACACCAGAGTAAGCTGGTCAGTGACATGTTACTGTTGGACCCCGGAGTAAGCTGGTCAGTGACGTTTTACTGTTGGACCCCAGAGTAAGCTGGTCAGTGACGTTTTACCGTGGACCTCAGAGTAAGCTGGTCAGTGACGTTTTACTGTTGGACCCCAGAGTAAGCTGGACAGTGACGTTTTACTGTTGGACCTCAGAGTAAGCTGGTCAGTGACATTTTACTGTTGGACCCCAGAGTAAACTGGTCAGTGACATTTTACTGTTGGACCCCAGAGTAAGCTGGTCAGTGACAGTTTACTGTTGGACCCCAGAGTAAGCTGGTCAGTGACATTTTACTGTTTGACCCCAGAGTAAGCTGGTCAGTGACGTTTTACTGTTGGACCCCAGAGTAAGCTGGTCAGTGACATTTTACTGTTTGACCCCAGAGTAAGCTGGTCAGTGACGTTCTACTGTTTGACCCCCAGAGTAAGCTGGTCAGTGACATACTGTTCGACCCCAGAGTAAGCTGGTCAGTGACGTTTTACTGTTTGACCCCAGAGTAAGCTGGTCAGTGACGTTTAACTGTTGGACACCAGAGTAAGCTGGTAAGTGACGTTTTACTGTTGGACCCCGGAGTAAGCTGGTCAGTGACATTTTACTGTTGGACCCCAGAGTAAGCTGGTCAGTGACGTTTTACTGTTTGACCCCAGAGTAAGCTGGTCAGTGACGTTTAACTGTTGGACCCCAGAGTAAGCTGGTCAGTGACGTTTTACTGTTGGACCCCAGAGTAAGCTGGTCAGTGACATTTTACTGTTGGACCCCAGAGTAAGCTGGTAAGTGACGTTTTACTGATGGACCCCAGAGTAGACAAGCTTCACAGCGTGTTGATTACAGCCAATGATGCCATATTTTGTCAGTTCATATTAAATGATTTCAGAACTTTTATGAATTCGTCCGTTTGTTGTATTTTTATTTAGAGGTCATACGTTCTAACTTAAATATTTTGTATGCACCTTACTGAAAACTTATATCTAATCTGGAATTGTCGGCACTTTCCGTAAACGAGACATTTTCCGGAATGTGTCGACGGTTCTGATTGAAGTTCATGAAGATACGGTAATATGAAATTCCACTCAGTGATATATTTCAATTATAGCATTAACTCTGATGTACCCGAAAAAACGTTGACGAAAGAAAATAATGTGTAATAGAGAAAAGAAATTAATGTTACATATCGGTCGTCATATTTGATTTGGAAAGCAATGTACAGAACAAAATCACAGGGATCTGGACTTTTTTCAGAATAATTTTACATGATTTTGGGATTTAGAACAACTTTTAGTAACCACTCCCCAGTGATGGTACATACAACTACAATATATATATAAACCATCATACCATAAGGAGAGACATCTTCATCGAAACATGGCCCCGTGCCTACTTTTCTTTCAACTTAAGAAAATTCTTTAGCTTCAAATTTTCCGTAAGAAAGGATTACTTAAGTAAAGATTGAAATCTTTTAAGTTCAGGAACTTTCCTTAAATTCTATAATGCATTCCTATGGAGATTCGTAAGTTACGGAACATTGAAGCATTGCTGGACAGGCTTCACCTAATACAAAAACCACATTTCTATTTTTGGAATAAAAACATTCTTTTGTGACGTCATAGCGTTTATCGCAGGGATGGGATTATGACGTCATCAGTTTGCTGCATGGTTACAGATGCATAGTTGATTACTCATTAGAAGCACGCAAAGGTAAGTTTGGTTTTTAAAATGATACAAGAATTCATTAAGTGTCGTATAAAACTATGGCTTTATAAAACTATGGAAAGACATGGCAAAACGGCACAGCAGCCGAGGAACTCAAAAATGTTACTTCCGCAACAACCGAGGACAACACTGAGACGCAAACCTTCGCCATTAGAACTGTACAAATATGTAACAGTCTACCGGAAGATGTTGTAACTGCTCAGAATATAAACACTATCAAAAATAGATCAGATGGAATATGGAAATGTCGGGACATTTTACATAATTATAAGGCACTATTACTAGAAATGAACTTTAAACACAAATTGTAAAATACTAGGTGAGTCCAGTGTAGAGGAAGATATTCTGCTCATGTACTGGAAAATAACTATAACTATTAACTAAAGGATGGAAAGCTTTTGAGGTCGAAAATCGACCCCACCTACATATCTTGCATCAAAAATCATATTTCTAGAGGAGATACATTAAACTAATCTTTGGTTTTTAGGGTGGAAAATTTAAATGTTTTGTTATTCCACGGGCTCTGGCTTACAAAAAATAATCTCTGTGACATCAAACACAATATTGATATAGTTACTATGACGTGATATATTGATTGTGTAAGTGCAGTGATTGTGACGTCATAGTTGGTCATTGTGGATGACAACCAATGCCTAACAACGTCTGAAGAAGTGAACGTCTACATTAACGTAAGTTACCAGATCAAATAGATGTTTAGCATAAATGCAACGGCAAGACTAGGGGTTGGAACTCGGGAACCACAGAACTTGAGACTGTCTGGTCACCGACGATCGACCCATTCCAGTTCCACTTCATTGTCCCTCTATCTGCGTGTTGCTTTTAATATAAAACTCGGGTTCAGGTATCCCACGGGTTAGCAATCACTCACTGCTTAAAAATATACGTGTATAAAAATCTTAACAAAAGTAATGCAGTTACTGAAAGCGAACATTTTTTGTGAAGATCGCATAATTTTCGAAGATTTCAGCTAAAACAGATTTTCGTCTAAAGTTAACTTAACCTAAGAGGTATTATTTTGTTAAACATTAGAACCCGGAATCCTCAAAACTCTAGACCGATGTTACACCAATGAGCTACTTTGCTGTCGACAGTCTAGTCCATCCAGTTCCGTTTGGAAGGGTTGAAACTTTTCAGCTAATTATGTAAATTGATGTACATTTTGCAATGAACATGCGCTTTATTAGCTTTGGGTGTTAGGTGTTGCGACATTCTACCACTAGCCTCCAACTCTGGGTTGCGAGTTCGAATTCCACGTGGGGCAGTTGCCAGTTACTTACCGTAGGTCGGTAGTTTTTCTCCGGGTACTCCGGCTTTCCTCCACCTCCAAAACCTGACACGTTCTTAAATGACCCTGGCTGTTAAAAGGATGTAAAACAGAAATAAACCAAACTAGACCAAATTATTAGCTTTGACACTAATCATAACATATGCGGCTACTGTTTAGACTTAATGTGTGTGCTTGGATTTGTTGTCCTTACCGAAGTTGTTGCAGTATAATCCGGCCGTCACTCGGTCAAGTTCCTGGTGATGTTTTTCACATATTTCTCGTTGTTTATCTACCAGATGGCCACTTCCCCGGTAGCCAGCGAGTCCTCGTCTTCACCAGATACCAAGGAGCTAGAGGTCTTACTCCCGGCCTTTCTCCGACAAGCTGTGAGTTACCTGTAGTAACAGTGCAAATCTTTAAACAAATTTATTTCAGCAATATTATTGTTCTTATCTATCGAGTTATCATGAGTAAAGGTTTACATTTTGTACTGTACCTCGGCTGATAATAAATACGAATTTGAAAAACATATGTAAAAGCTATGAAATCAAGAAGTTTTTGAATATGTGAATATTAATTTTGCACACAAAACATACAACCTGGATATGATGAAATTCTAGCGTATAGTAACAGCAATATGCCGTTTTACAACAGGAATTTATTTTATACAAATACAAGAGGCCCAAGGGCCTTAACGGTCACCTGAATTTTGATGTACTGGTACCAATAACTGCAAATCTGGGTCTCTGGAGAAGAAGATTGTTGAAATTTTAGCCAAATTGACCGTTTTGACCCCTCGCCACTGCCCCGGGGGATGGGCCAGTGTCAAAATTCTTTCAACATCAACCCGTCATGTCCTAGTTATTATGTATAATGTACAGATTTGTAAACATGTATGCTAATATTGTTAAAAATGTTTATTCTAAGTTGCTATTTGAAAACCGATGAGTCAATAGACTCCATGTCCCAAGATCATGAAACAATCTTAAGTCTAAATTTGTCTTAAGTTTGGACTTAGCCAATCACAAATAACGTTACAAAGAGTAACGTCATACCTGATTGGCTAAGCACAAACTTAAGTCGAAGATTGTTTCATGATCTTGGGGCCAGGTTAATAAAGAACTTCAACTATTCCAATCAAGTTTCAATTATTTTCAGCTGAAAATGAACAAAACATACCCGAAAGTTTCATTTTCCTATATAAACTATACAGTAGTAAACTTCACCTCCTCCCTGGGGAACCTGAAATCTGGGGGACTGAAATTCACAATTTTGATAACTTTCTATTTATAAAAAATATTTGATTCATGTATATCTGGGTGTGGAGAAGAAGGTTTTTGAAATTTTAACTATTTTGACACTTTTTGGCCCTCCCTTAGGTCCCTTGGGGGTTAGGACCATATAATTCAAATCTTGGTGCATCTTTGTTTAGGAAGCATCCTGCAATGTTTAATTAGAATTGGTTCAGGGTTTTTTGAGAAGAAGTTTTAAATGTTAATTGTTTACGGACGCACGACGGATGACGCACGACGACGAACAAAGGACCATTAGAAAAGGTCACTTGAGACTTCGTCTCCGGTGACCTTAAACGTTTTGCTCAAGGCTACTTCATTATTCAAAGACATTCATTTCTTAAACTTATTTTTGTACAGACGGCTTTCCAACAGATGGGCAAAGAACTTGACAACTATATGAAGGGGTCTCGGAGCATGAAGGTGGTTGTGGATGGCATAAACAAAACAGTTATCTCCCTTTGTGACAAGTCGCTGCCTCGTTTTGACGAGTTCGTTACTCTGTTAGAGGTGAGAAATCATATAGGCCTCAGGTAATGCAACAAGAAAAATATTGTTTCAAGTTTAAGAATATTCGCGAACCGCGTCTGTATATTTTGAAATTCAAATAACTTTTTTTCCCTGTGTTTGAACTAGTCCATATGGTTCGTAATTGTTTAATTTGTCGGAGTTAAAATTTCGTCATGTTGTGTCCTGATGTTATTCGCGAGGCTTTTTCGCAAATAACATTTTTTGCCTTTTTTTGGGGGGGGGGGGGCACATTGCAAAGACTTTCGAGTGTTTGTGACTATATATAGCACCGTGCCGTATTCCACAGGGACATGTGAAGCATGAGTTTTATGCTAACAATCTCAAAATTATTTGCGAGGGTTATCATTTCGCGAATTACAACTCATTTGCGAAATTCGCGAAATTAAAACACTCGCGAATACGAGCAACTATGCAATAGCTTATTGATGAAATGCTTCGAGTTATGATACCTACTTTATATTGACTTCCTAGGACCAGGCCGAACTCTGGACAATACTGGAAACGGATATCCAGAAGATGGGCAAAGGCTTCAAACATTTTGGAGAACAGTTCTATATGGTACTGGTAAGTCATATGGATTTTGTTTATCTATCCATTTTTGGTGACAACTAATGTTTCTATGATTTAGTCAATCCATAACTCTAAGTGCAGTATATGGAATGTTACGTGAAGATAATGTTTATTAAAAATGTGATCAAAAACACACGTATCAAAACTTTATCTCTCTACCTTACCTACCACAGGGACCTGATAATTTGTTACAGCTTGCTTTGGACCTAAACTAAGGAGTTTAGAGTTATTTTACACTTTTTGGGAGTTTAATCTAATTTTCGATAAAAGGTCCCCTCAATGGCCATAAGGGCTAAACTAGAACTAGCTGTAACAATCCTAAGGTCCCTGTGTTACAATGTACGAACTGGTTTAGATATCTTGCCATGTACTACTCTTTATCTTTCCTACTTGTATAAATGTCTTCAAACTATGTTTGATGCTTACCACACTTTTTTTTTTACAGAAAGCAGCCGACCTGCGTAAGAACACCAGGAAGGAGTACGCTGAACTCAGGACCAATTATAAGGTGATCCATTTAGTTCTATTTCTCAGATATTGATGTATGAAATCTATTTTAGGTCATACCAAAAATCTCAACTCTAGAGAAAAAAATCAGCACTCTTATCATTCAGCTTAAATGGCTATTTCAACTATATTGATGGAATAGCGCTTTACCAACCTTGGTCACTTAAGCGGTTGCTTCAAAACTATCCGTCGCGTTATTGGACCGAATTGACAAGCGTTTCTTGGACATATTTAAAATATTAGAGCTGATGCAGTGCAATTGCAAGTAAAGGACGAAAAACGCCGAGAGTAAAAAAACTCAAGTTGATCCAGAAACGTATAAATAAAAAGTAATTCTATATTTGTTTTTGCAGAAAATAAATGAAACTTTTATGGCGAAGAAGTCAGAAAAGATCAAGGTACGTGAAAAAGATTCTAAACTTTGTGTGTGTGTGTGTTTTTTTTATATAGGCCTATAAAATAGATTTTGGTAAAAAAAGTTGATGTCAGAGCTTAATTAGGTATAAATTTATTTCCAAACGCTGACGTTTATTGTGTAATCATACACGTTTTTACTAATTTTAACTTGTCTATCTTTCACTTCTTCGTTTTGTAACAATGTTCAGCTGGATTAGAACATGAGTGTAGGTTATAAGTTAATTAAAGGCCCAATATACGTAACTTCAGGAATTTTTTCGTGATTCTGAAAAATTCTGAAAAAAATCAAGTGGATAGCCATGTAAAAACAAGCCTAAAACGAAGTAAACCTGAGCGGTAACTAACAAGAAACCAGTGACAGAAAAATCCAAAGAATTGAAAATAATCCAGGTGGGGCCCACTTTAATAACAAACCGAAGTTAGAAGACGGTTCAAAGTGGACGCGTGTTTACAAATACTGAGTTTCAACTGCTGTTGTACCGGTAACCGCGTAAGAATTCATCTTGAATATTGCTGATATCAGTTAATCTTAATTAAATCTATAAATATAATAAGTTATAAGGTTTGATTTTCACTTCAAGTTTTGCCGAAAGTTACGTATATTGGGCCTTTAAGGTATAAGAGTGCGACGTTGTCTAGTTGTGATCTTCAACCAGATTTGTGAAAATGACACAATGAATAAATAAATCAAAACAATAATATACCATATACGTCGCAATCTAAAGGTTTTATCACAGTACACAAAAAAATGATGTAGTTCGTATTGAGATAAAGTTAACATTGCTAACCTATCAACCACAGGGGCTAGGCACGGACCTATGTCACTATGAAATGATTGTCAGATATTTGTTTTTACCTTTCCCGAATATAGCCCCTCCCACTACTATATATCTGTCACAGATATATAGTAGTGGGAGGGGCTATATTCGAGAAAGGTAAAAAAAATATCTAACAATCATTTCATAGTGACATAGGTCCGTGCCTAGCCCCTGTGCTATCAACCTACCAATCTGGTACTGCTGACCTAGCATTAGTAAGGTCGGACCTACCAATCTGGTACCGATGACCTATCATTAGTAAGGTCAGGCCTACCAACCTGGTACTGCTGACCTAGCACTAACTCGGACCTACCAATATTGTACCGCTGACCTACTGTAATAAACGATGACAACTGTTTGACTAGTGTTGATCATTTATTCAGACTCACAGTCGGCATGGCAGTCCGCCCAAGATGCCGGAACCACATGGTGAACAAGGGACGTAACTCTATATCAATAGTACACAAAGGCGTACTTGATTTACATAGACCAACTTATCACAATCCTCACCCTTAGTTTTGTTCTACTAGGTGCACTTGATTTACATTATAGATTGTATATAAAAAACATAACATTTCACATTATTTTTATCCATGTCCATTTTGCCTAATTATAATTTTGCACCATCTCAGTAGAGTTAAAGTTGACTAGAATATAAGTAGTGATCAATGATTGTCCACAGGAAAAATAACACATTTTTTCTAACTACCAATTTTAACACTGTTAAACAAGTTAACCAACTAATACACACAAAACTATCTAATAGAAATCAAGGTAGACTGCCTTGAAATCTTAAGATTGTTAGGGATTATTCTGCCCTTTATCACAACCATCTTTCTACTATCTAACTCTAATACAGTCTATTTACACACAAAGTCTTTAAACCTGCCTGGAAGCTTGCTCTCACGGATTGGGCGATTTGGTATCAGAGTCTTGCTCGCTTCTGGCCTCGGACTCTTCTTACTGCCGGATACTTTTCCTGGTGTCGTTGGAGTCAATCCCGGATTAGCAGAAGTCATTGGAGCTGTACTCGGTTTAACCGGAGTCGCGACATCCATGGAAGGTTCATCAGAACTCAGCGATGGTGGTTCGAACCCATGATCCATATCTGGAACTTCAGCTGGGCTCTCCTGTGACCACTCTCCGTAGTCTGTTCTTTTCCGAACATGATCAATGTGACGCTTGATGGTGGGACCTCCATTAAGAGTCACTGTGAAAGATACTGGGCCTGTTCTCGTCTCTAACTTCCCTGGTAACCACTTTAGACCCTTTGCAAAGTTTTTAACATATACCTTATCCCCTGAATGGAAAGTAGATGTTCGATCCTTGGACGACTTGTCATGATACATCTTTTGTTTGCCCTGCCTTTCGGTAACCTTTAACCCAAGATCTGGCCGCACAAAATCTTATTTTGTCCGAATCCGTCGTCCCATCAGCAGCTCACAGGGAGCCACTCCAGTGGTCGTTTGTGGTGTTACTCTATAGGTCAACAGAAATCGAGCTAATTTCTGTTCTACTGTCCCCTCGGACTGTTTGCGAATTCCATCTTTAATGGTCTGTACTGCCCGCTCGGCGAGTCCATTCGATGCTGGGTGGTAGGGAGCACTCCGGACGTGCTGGATTCCGTTTTGATCCATGAATTGTTTAAATTCATCACTTGTAAAACAGGTTCCATTATCGGACACCACCATCTCGGGTAATCCGTGGGTACTGAAGGTCAGTCTGAGTTTTTCTATTGTCGCAGTAGACGTAGAACTGTTCATAACATGAGCTTCGATCCATTTAGAATGTGCGTCAATGATCACCAAGATCATTTTGTTCATGAATGGTCCAGCATAATCTATATGTAGTCTAGACCATGGACGACTTGGCCATTCCCACGGGTGAAGTGGCGCCTCTGGTGGGGGTTTCCTGTGTAACTGACATACAGAACAACTCCCAACCGTCTCCTCCAGGTCTGTATCTAGCACTGGCCACCACACATATCCTCTGGCGAGACTTTTAATTCTGTTCTCCCCAGGATGACCCTCATGCAGATTCTGAAGCAGGGTAGCTTGACCTTTGAGAGGTATGACTACCCGACATCCCCTCAGTAAACATCCATCCTGGATGCTCAGCTCTGACCGCACCTTGAAATAGGGTGTGAGTAAATCATCTGGACTTTTAGCTGGCCAACCTGATTTGACCAAGTTTAGGACTCTGGCCATAACAGGGTCCTGTTCTGTCCATAACTTTATCTTTGACGCGTCTACTGGCGAGTCCTGAATCTGTTCCATTACATTGATTACCTCCCCTGGAACAGGGGGTTCCTTAGAATGTTCAACCATGGGTAAGCGGCTAAGTCCATCCGCGTAATTCCTATGTCCTTCACGATAGACTAAGGTATATTCATAGGCTGCCAGTGTCAAGGCCCAACGTTGAATTCGTGCTGCGGAGAGCTCTGGTACTCTCCTATCCTCCTTGAGTAGACCCAACAGTGGTTTGTGGTCTGTATAAAGCTTGAAAGGGTTTCCATATAGGTATTGATGAAATTTTTTCACCCCGAACACGATCGCGAGACCTTCCTTTTCCAAATGCGAGTAATTCTTCTCGGCTGTTGAAAGAGTACGCGATGCATACCCGACTGGGCGTTCAGTACCGTCCTCCATTTTCAAAGCCAACACTGCTCCAACTCCATAGGGAGATGCGTCACAGCAAAGTATGATAGGTCTTGCCGGATCATAGTGAACTAATACCTGTGCCGACACCAAAAGTTCCTTCGCACGTTCGAAAGCTTTTTGTTGTGGCTTCCCCCACGTCCACGTAGTACTCTGGTTCAAGAGTTCATGAAGGGGAGACAACACAGTAGACAGATTTGGCAGAAATCTGTTATAGAAGTTGAGCATACCCAAAAATGACTGAAGTTCCTTTACATTCTTCGGCGAAGGCATGCCATGAATGGCCTTCACCTTGTCAGGTATGGGATGTATACCTTCTTCTGTCACTCTATGCCCCAGGTAGACAACTTCCTTCGCGAGGAAGATACATTTCTTCTGTTTCAGGCGAATCCCTTTGGCTGCTAATCTTTTAAGCACCTTTTGTAAATTTGACAAGTGCTCTGATTTTGTTTCACCGGTCACAAGTATGTCATCAATGCGTACAATGACCCTTGGAATACCCTGCAGAATGTTTTCCATAGTCCTCTGAAAAATCCCTGGTGCTGAGGCCACCCCATACGGTAAGCGGTTATATTGGTATAAGCCCTTATGTGTGTTGATTGTAACATAGGGTTTGGACTCTTCTTCCAGCTCCAACTGCTGGTAAGCATGACTCAGGTCGAGTTTAGTGAATTCCTTTCCACCACTCAGTGTTGCGTAGAGGTCATCGATTTTTGGAATCGGATAATTGTCTAACTTTGATACCTCATTAACAGTAACCTTGTAGTCTCCGCAAATCCTCACAGACTTGTCTTCTTTGACAATAGGCACTATTGGAGCTGCCCACTCAGAAAACTCCACAGGCTTGATAGTACCTTCCTTGACTAATCGGTCAAGCTCTGTCTCTATTTTGTCACGTAGTGCATAGGGTACAGGTCTGGGTTTAAAATAACGCGGTCTCACATTTGGCTCCACGTAGATTTTGGCTTTTACTCCTTTTACTGTGCCAAGTTCCTCATTGAATACCTCTCTGTATTCTTGGACAATATCGTCCAGGCTGTCTGGAACCTCTGTTTGAATGGCATGTACGATCTCGGTCCAATCTAATCGTATCTTGCTTAACCAGTCTCTCCCCAATAAGCTGGGATTGCTTCCTTCCACGACAACAAGTGGTAAACGTTCGTCTTGACCTTTGTATGAAACATTCACCTTACCTACTCCTTAGATTGGAATTTCCTCACCGGTATACGTCTTAAGTCGTTTCTCAGACCTCTTGAAAGCCACGCGAATTCCCTGCTCTCGGACTGTAGCTCTGCTTACGATTGTTGCCGAAGCCCCTGTATCGACTTCCATGGACAAGGTGTGACCTTCAATGTCTAGGTCCACCATGTAAGGTTTTTTCCTACCCTCCGACACACGGAACATCGAGTACACCTCCTGTTCATCATCACTATCCTCTACATAGTGAGTTGGACGTTTCTTGTCCCCAAAACTTTAACCTTTGGTACTAGGCTTGTGTTTTTGTTTTGTGAAATGAGACTTCTGTTTTGCGGACCGACATTTTTTCAGGATATGTCCCTTCTTGCCGCAACCAAAACATTCGGAATCTTTGAACTTGCAGTCTGATCTGGCATGTTTACCTCCGCATCCAAAACACTCATTCCTCTCTTCATTGTTCTGGTGGGTTTTAGATTTAGCACTGTGTTCATAATTACCCTTGGGCTTGCCGTGAATCCGATTTATCTGTGTGGTAGAGGATTTGGATTGCTGAAGATCTGCCACGTTTTTACTAGCCATTTCCATCGCCGTAGCTGTGTCTAACGCTAATCTAAAAGTTAATTGACCCATGGATAACAGTCGTCGCTGGATCCTGTCGTCGTTCACTCCACAGACCAAACGATCTCTAAGCATACTATCTAATATCACTCCAAAATTACAGTCTTCGGTTAGCCGACGTAATTCTGCCACATAGTTTGCTACCGATTCCCCACTTTGTCGAAATCGGTTGTGAAACTTGTACCTTTGTACAATCTCTGAGGGTTTTGGGTGTTGGTGATTTTGCACCAGTTCGTTCAATTCAACGAAAGTCTTATCGCCAGGTTTGTCTGGTGCTACTAAGCTACTGATCAATTTGTAAGTCTTCCCACCACACACCGATAACAATACGGACCTTTGTTTTCCCGCGTCGTTGATATCGTTGGCCACGAAGTAATGTTCCAACCTTTCGATGTATTGGCTCCAAATCTCTGAATCAGCCTTGAATTCGTCGATTTTCCCGAACGTAGCCATCTTCGGACTGTCCTCGTGAGTTCTATGTTCCTCGTCGCCAATTGTAATAAACGATGACAACTGTTTGACTAGTGTTGATCATTTATTCAGACTCACAGTCGGCATGGCAGTCCGCCCAAGATGCCGGAACCACATGGTGAACAAGGGACGTAACTCTATATCAATAGTACACAAAGGCGTACTTGATTTACATAGACCAACTTATCACACCTACCATTAGTAAGGTCGGACCTACCAATCTGGTACCACTGACCTACCAATCTTGTACCGCTGACCTAGCATTAGTAAGGTCAGACCTACCTATCTGGTACTGCTGACCTAGCATTAGTAAGGTCGGACCTACCTATCTTGTACCGCTCACCTAGCACTAACTCGGACCTACCAACCTTGTACCGCTGACCTACCATTAATAAGGTCGGATCTACCAATCTGGTACCGCTGACCAAACATAAGTAAGGTCGGACCTACCAATCTGGTGCCATTGACCTACCAATCTTGTACCGCTGACCTACCATTAGTAAGATCATAGCTAGTGCTGCTTTCGGACGAGCCTTGACAAAGTCTAGTGCTCAATGTTGAAAGTGTTACGTTTACAGACACAATGTTTGTCCTCTCATGTACAGTGTCTCTATGTGTGTCTCTTGTGTGAAGATAAAACCAAACGTTGACAGAATTTACGGACATCCCATACGCCTTTGTTCTGTTTTAGGCACAGAAGGCGATGGAGACGAAGCTTTTGGACTGCCTGGACATTGACCGCTGTTTGGTGATTCGGATAAAGGAGCTCCAGTCTGGGTTCGTGTTCATAAGACTACAATCGGAAATCATCGGCACTCTTCGTGTGTACAAGACGAAATGATAGGTTATGTTTCATTTTCATCAATAGCAAAATCTCGAGGAAATTTCCGGCGTTCTACGGGATAGTTTTGCCGAAGATTGCCGGAAAATTGTCCGGGATGTTACGATTCTTATTCTGCTGACAGAAAGTGTCGATGATTTCCGATTATCCACTTTTACTATATTGTAGTGTATACTGTAATTTATTGTAAGGGAAAGAGATCCTCTTGTTGAGTAAAACACACAATATTAGGATATAGGGCTATGTATAACAAAGTCTGGTCATTTTAAAATCTGCCAATAAAAAAAAATTCAAATCATCAACTGTTTCAATTCTTATCACACTAGTAGTTATTTTTATGAAGTGCGTTGATGAGTGAGTCATGATTTTAGCTTATAACACCACGGTGACAAAACGTATAAAACGGATCCAGCGTCAACCAAAATAATTGCGCACACTAGTTGATTTTTCTTTCTTTTCCAGACAACGTCGGTTCGTGGCAGAACAGTACAGTCAGTTTATGGCCGCTCAGGCCGGCTTCTGTAAGGACACCCTGCAAGTAAGTTCATCAAGACCTGGCCTGCTTTTATGTGACAGTTCATATTGTCATGAACTGCCATACTGCAGTTATAAATACTAACTGAATTATAAATTGCTTCTTGGAAAACAATACATGTATAGTTGTGACGTTTGGCTAGGACCGACGAAATACCTCAAGTTAAACGGTATCTCGAGTTATACGAGTTCGTTGAATGATGTGAAGTTTTATTGGGATAGACGATCGAAATGCCCCAGTGTCTTCGAGTTTGACGAAAATTTATTGTTAAGTTTGGACGGGATATACGAAATACCTCAAATTAAACGATATATTCTAGTTTTACGAGTTCGTCGAATATTAAGTGTTAAGTTTCGCCGGGATGAACGAATTACCTTAAATTTAACGGTATGTTCGATTTATACGAGTTCGAGATAACGAGTATATGCACTGCTAATAAAACATTTATTTCCTTACACAGGTACTGAATATGGTGCCCGATATATTGTCTGGATTTATACCAAAGAAACCTGCCCAAAGGAGTCAGAAACCCGAGAAAAAGAAGCTGGACCTGCCGGTCCCGAAACCTCCAAAGAAGAAAGGCTATGTGAGACGATCATAGACTCCAGACGTTGTTCCTTTTGTAAATGTCCAATGTATGTGATACAGTGTTAAATAAAACCAACGAAAGCTATACATTGTTTGCTGTACTGGTAGTTTGTGTTTTACATAAGGATTGAAAGTCATTTTTTAAACTTTCGTAGTGCTATGAAAGGTTAGCCGTTACATCAATATAGAATGAAGACCGCCAGGGCTTCATGCTTAATATGGATGTAAATATTTTTCCAATATAATAGTTAAGCCCAGTTTGAATAAAATGATAATAATTAGTCATTTGTGCGTTTGACACTGGATATCAAGGATGTAGAGAGTGTAGGATAGTGTAACTCCTGGATATCGAGGATGTAGAGAGCGTAGGTGATCGTAACCCCTGGTTATAGAGGATGTAGAGAGTGTAGGTGAGCGTAACCTCTGGATATCGAGGATGTAGAGAGCGTAGGTGATCGTAACCCCTGGATATCGAGGATGTAGAGAGCGTAGGTGATCGTAACCCCTGGATATCGAGGATGTAGAGAGCGTAGGTGATCGTAACCCCTGGATATCGAGGATGTACAAAGCGTAGGTGACCGTAACACCTGGATATCAAATATGTAGATTTTTCACCGCTCTAGAGGCTGCATTTCTTAACCGATTGGTATGACACTGAGGCGTTCTCCGTGTTATTCAAAGTGGAGCGAAAAGAATCTCATTGAACAAGCTTGATATATGACGTCATAATTAAACCACGTGATACGTCTCGAGACCATTGCTTTCATTTCAGCAGTGAATGTTTTGGCAAATGTTGTTACAGTCCTATAACACGCATTGTTATTCATGACACACCAAATAAAGCCCCTGGAATATCATGGCAAAAATGAAGGCACGCTCAGGTAAAAAAAATCCTGGCCAATCGCTGGGCTGCCTGCATGTCCTTTGAAGATTACAAAGGAGCCGCAACTGACTTCAAAGCCTGTCAATTTTCACCGTTTTGTGGTCACGAGATTCTTTTACGGTACATCAAAGGTCGAACCAGTCTTCTTGTCTTATCAACAAAGGTAGTGCACACGGAGCTTTCACTTTTGCAATGACTTATTCCTGGTGTGTGGAGAGCGTAGATGATCGTAACCCCTGGATATCGAGGATGTAGAGAGCGTAGGTGATCGTAACCCCTGGATATCGAGGATGTAGAGAGCGTAGGTGATCGTAACCCCTGGATATCGAGGATGTAGAGAGCGTAGGTGATCGTAACCCCTGGATATCGAGGATGTAGTGAGCGTAGGTGATCGTAACCCCTGGATAAAGAGGATGTAGAGAGCGTAGGTGATCGTAACCCCTGGATATCGAGGATGTAGAGAGCGTAGGTGATCGTAACCCCTGGATATCGGGGATGTAGAGAGCGAAGGTGATCGTAACCCCATGATATCGAGGATGTAGAGAACGTAGATGATCGTAACCCCTGGATATCGAGGATGATTACAGGGGTGTAGAAAGCGTAGGTGATTGTAATCCATGGATATCGAGGATGTAGAAAGCGTAGGTTATCGTAACTCCTGGATATCGAATATGTAGATTTTTCACCACTCTACAGGCTGCATTTCTCAACAGATTGGCATGAAACTTCATACAAGTGTTTGCTTGTACGAGTTTGCGTTTCAACTTGCTGTGGTCAAAAACAATGTCACCTTTACTATAAATAGAAACTTGGACGTAACCATTATACAGGCTGCATTTTTCAAATGATTGGCATGAAATTGCACACAAGTGTTCACAAACATCATCGCTTGTACGAGTTCACATTTCAATTTTTTCATGGTAAAAAAACTTGGTCACTTTTACTATAAATAGAATGTCTACACTTTCCGTGGACGCATACCGGCTCATAAAAACATGTCTTATCTAATCACTCAACCTTTCCCTTTGTATTTTTAATGTTGAAGCGCGAGGGTAGTATATTGTCTGCGATGCCTTGTTAACTTTCGATTCCCTCCCTTATCATCTAGAGCACTCCCTTCAAGTATAAGGTACAGTATTAGCCCTATGTCACCACTAAAGACTGTTATATATTAAACAAGAGGCCCAGAGGGCCTGTATCGCTCACCTGGATACATTGGTATCTAGGTAATCATGATAAATATTTTCGTTTTGGCTCGCCCCTCAGCCCCCTAGGGGGTCAGTCCCACCATGAGTACAATTTGGAATCCTGAGCACCTAGGGATAGTTCCTACCAAATAAGGTTGATTTCCATCCAGTGGTTATGGAGAAGAAGTCGCTTAAACCAATATAGCTAAATAACCCTTTTTGGCCCCACCCCTCAGCCCCCTAGGGGGTCAGTCCCACCATGAGTTCAATTTTGAATCCTGAGCACCTAGGGAAGCTTCCTGCCAAATAAGGCTCATTTCCAATCAGTGGTTATTGAGAAGAAGTCGACTAAACCAGTATAGCTAAATAACCCTTTGTGGCCCCAACCCTCAGCCCCCTAGGGGATCAGTCCCACCATGAGTACAATTTTGAATCCTGAGCACCTAGGGATGGTTCCTACCAAATAAGGTTGATTTCCAATCAGTGGTTATGGAGAAGAAGTCGCTTAAACCAATATAGCTAAATAACGGTTTTTGGCCCCACCCCTCAGCCCCCTAGGGGGTCAGTCCCACCATGAGTTCAATTTTGAATCCTGAGCACCTAGGGAAGCTTCCTGCCAAATAAGGCTCATTTCCAATCAGTGGTTATGGAGAAGAAGTCGACTAAACCAATATAGCTAAATAACCCTTTGTGGCCCCAACCCTCAGCCCCCTAGGGGATCAGTCCCACCATGAGTACAATTTTGAATCCTGAGCACCTAGGGATGGTTCCTACCAAATAAGGTTGATTTCCAATCAGTGGTTATGGAGAAGAAGTCGCTTAAACCAATATAGCTAAATAACGGTTTTGGCCCTACCCCTCAGCCCCCTAGGGGGTCAGTCCCACCATGAGTACAATTTGGAATCCTGAGCACCTAGGGATAGTTCCTACCAAATAAGGTTGATTTCCATTCAGTGGTTATGGAGAAGAAGTAGCTTAAACCAATATAGAAAAATAACGGTTTTTGGCCCCACCCCTCAGCCCCCTAGGGGGTCAGTCCCACCATGAGTACAATTTTGAATCCTGAGCACCTAGGGAAGCTTCCTGCCAATTAAGGCTCATTTCCAATCAGTGGTTATTGAGAAGAAGTCGACTAAACCAATATAGCTAAATAACCCTTTTTGGCCCCACCCCTCAGCCCCCTAGGGGATCAGTCCCACCATTAGTACAATTTGGAATCCTGGGCACCTAAGGATGCTTCCTGCCAAATAAGGTTGATTACCAATCAGTGGTTATGAAGAAGAAGTCGCTAATATCAATATAGCTAAATAATTTTTTAAGGCCCCCACCCCTCAGCCCCCTAGGGGGTCAGTCCCACCATGAGTACAATTTTGAATCCTGAGCACCCAGGGATACTTTCTGCCAAATAAGGCTGATTTCCAATCAGTGGTTATGGAGAAGAAGTCGCTTAAACCAATATAGCTAAATAACCCCTTTTGGCCCCAACCCTCAGCCCCCTAGGGGGTCAGTCCCACCATTAGTACAATTTTGAATCCTGGGCACCCAAGGATGCTTCCTGCCAAATTAGGTTGATTTCCTATCAGTGGTTATGGAGAAGAAGTCGTTTAAAGAAATTGTTGATGGACGACGGACGGACGCCACGGTATGGCATAAGCTCACCTCGGTCCTTCGGACCAGGTGAGCTAACAAGAGATCACAGCGAGAAATAAACTTTCATGTCAAAATCCAAGATGGCCAACTTTTAGCCATTTTGTTTTTCCGACCAGTCCCAAAATCAAAAGAGCACTCTACATATGCAATTTGAGAAAGATCCATTAGGAACTTCTCAAGAAATAGAGATAACAAGAGTTGTTTGAGGACATTCAGACGACGGACCACGAACGCAGGGCGATTTATTCTGAATAGCCCACCATCTAAAACAGCAGAGATTACCAAAGCCTCCAAAAAACCCTTATCAGAACTCAAAACTGATTTGACCAGGGTCAAAATATGAACAAAGAAGATTTTCATGGTGACCCTCTGAAACAGTAATTTGTTTTTAAGCTTGTCATGCTCCGTAAAAGAATGCTACAAACTAACCAACCAGATCCTTGGTCTTTTGGTTCCCAAGAAATATGTATAAGTTATTTACCCCTCAGCCTGTAACGTTAAACCCTGAAAGAAATATCTCTATCTGCAAACTGTGTCATCTGTTTTCCTACAAAGATAACAGCCCAATTTTATGACATGTCTTTAGATGATTGAACTAATGGCAGATATACCACGGTACAAGAAAACCTGTCGACCTTTTGGGTAGGTTTTTAGGTTTTTTATTAAAGGCCCAATATACGTAACTTCAGTGAAATTTGCGTGATTCTGAAAAATTCTGAAAAAAAATCCAGTTGGTAACCATGCAAATATAAGCCTAAAACGAAGTAAACCTGAGCGGTAACTAACGAGAAACTCTGGACAAAAAATCCAAAGAATTGAAAATAATTCAGGTGGGGCCCACTTCAACAACAAACCGAAGGTAGAAGACGGTTCGAAATGGACGTGTGTTTACAAATAGCGTGTTTCAACTGCTGTTGTACCGGTAACCGCGAAAGAATTCATCTTGTATATTGCTGATATCACTTAATTTTAACTTAATCTATAAATATAATAAGTTATTAAGCTTGATTTTTCGCTTCAAGTTTTGCCGAAAGTTACGTATATTGGGCCTTTAACCTGTTGCAACAACAAAAATAATTCTAAATGAATAGAGACAAAACACGTTTATATCTATTTTTTGTTTTATTTTGTTACTTGTCATAATGTACACAGTTTATACACATCATCACAGTAATAACATATAAAATATTACAGCCATTTACTCCCCACATACACCACTCTATTAAAACACAACCGGGCAAGCCATTCATCTTGTACCACCTCCCCATTCTGTTTCCCTCATCACACAACTGCACTCAACATACATTGAACTGACCTCGTTTGCCAGTCACCTGACTATACATATGATATTTCCAGTCAGTCACATGACCCTGTCACCTGACATGTCATCAACCACATGACTTTGTTGGTGACATTGTCATGTGATAATCGTTGGTAACACATGTAACATGCAGATAGTTCAAGTCTGTTGCTGCAATGATACTTAAATTAGAAGTAGCAGTAGGAGTCTAGGTGGAGTTTTTCATAAAGGTCATTACTTTCATCGCTATTTTATGACAACTTTCTACCTCTATTAACTTGGCCAATATAAAAAGAAAAAAACATGAAGTTCAGAGTTTAATTTTACTTAAACTTTCCTTCTGGAAATATTTTTTTACTCAATTAAAGCCTGTTTTAAAGACCCATGAATAGAGTCATGGATTCCTTGGTCAGCAGAAACTACTGGAAGGATCTACAATGTATTTTAATGATTAGTGTATAATAGCCCTTGTGATCTCGTGTTACGTGAAATAGGATGTAAAATAGAAATTGTCTACACCCCTTTCTTATTTTACTGTATTTTATACACACGGAAATGAGAAATATATATATACTGGGATATGTTTGCCATAAGCTACTGTTTATCTTCTTCACTGTATGGGAGGGTGGATATACATATGTAACATGACAAAGAATGTTAGTACTCCACATACTGTATATATATGAAAGGTGAAATTTACACTAGATCAGAATTTATTGATGTACAGTGACATTCTGATCAAACAAACCTTTATCAGTACATAGTACCAGGTATATATGCCAGCCACAACATACACTTCAGCTGACACCAATCACTGTAAGACCATCCATTATGGTAAGTTCTCGAACAACCAAGCTTCCAATTAAACATTTTTCATACAGATTTGTGGTTATTGAAGAATTTTATGAGACAGGATCAATGAACCAGGAAAATGATTTTACAAAAAAACACATCAAGATTTTAATATCATCACTTTAACATTTTGAAATCTTGAACACATCAGAATTTGATAGTAAATATAATAAATAGAATATCTTCGGAAATTAGCTTTGTTTTTGCAGTACAAATTAAGCACATTAAACCTAGGTATCTACACAGTAGAGATCTGTACAGCTAGATGAACACACAGTAGAGATTTGTCCAGCTAGATGACCACACAATCAAAATGCACCTTGTAAACGGTGTTTGGTAGACGAACCAAAAATGGCGGCGGCTCAAAGCGAAGAAGAGAAAAATCCTTCAGGACGTTATATAACAATTCAATTAGTATATTTTGTGATCATTCTTTACCTTCAGTTGTTATTTCTTTTCCGACAAACGAAAATCTACAAATCAAACAGATAATGTCTAAAAAGAACACACGCCTTGGCGTAGAGTCCGCTGAACCGGGTGCTGCCATTTTTGTATACGGTCGTTTGGGTTTCTCGCTACTTTACTCTTGTTAAATGACTAGTGTAGAAACAAATCGAAATTAGCTTTTCACTTTCAGAATCTGGTAAGCAGTGACTTGATTGGTGAATAAAAAGGTCATGTGCACATGACCTTCTACTAGTCGCTGTCAGATCCTACACTTGATAGTAATAGTGAGGATCTGTATTTTAATCAGATTGGAAGAACAGAGATTCCCTTGGAAACCTGTGATAGCATACCAGTAATATTTAGCTACATGACATTATTAACTGATGGTAAAAATCTTACACATTTTCAAAATTATGAGCAACTCTACAAAACAAAAGTACAGAGAGTATGATTAAAATTATTAATAGTCATATTTTATTCTAGGATTTCTCAAAATTTTGAATGTTATTTTTTGTCTTATTGAGCAAACAAATAAAAAATGGGGAAAACAAATAAAGAAAGGATCAACAATACATTATGTACTACATGTAATAAAGGAATCTGAAGTTTTTTCAATCACTTAACAATATAGATACTCTACGATTCCCATGGATGATAGGCTACGCAAAGTTTGCTGACCACAAAAGAGAAATGAAATGAAATAGGTTATATAATTATATAGGTTTAAATACAGGAATGAAGGAAGTGAAGATCAGCATCTTAGAATTTTCAGAATAAATATGCAATGTATGAGTTTCAGTATGAAACAAACAAACTCCTGCAAAAATGCCCGTAAAACATTTCCGGGCTTTTATTTTCAACGAGTGATTTTTGATGGATATCCAATAATGCCATCATTTCTATAAATAAAAACATACATGCTCATCAAAACATTTTCAAATTTCACCTGTTCTAAATTCATCCCAAATAAAGCATACCATTGAAATTGAGACTTAGGTCATAAAACACTTTCACAACAGCATTTGCCAACTCTGAAATGAAATTGGAACCTGATTTATTCACTACCATGAACAGGCCTACCCCGTCATTCATCACAACGTTTTCATCAACACATGTGTACACATCTAATACAACACTGGTTACATGTACAGAATTTAATGTCTTCTCGCCTCTTTGTACAAAATAAATACCAAAACAGTTTTTTAGTGCTACATTTGACATAACCATCAGAACAAGTGATTACCTAATTAAAATATCAGAAACCGATACCTTTTCATGTTATGATAATCACCTTGACATGTTGAAAAGATAACTTTCTGAATGCTGCTGTCCACATACTAAATTTAAATGGAATAAGAATCAAAATCGCAGTTTCATGCATTACATCTGATGCATTCTTAAGATATTATGCACAGCATCTAATGAATATTAATAGAACTTTATGCAAAGCATCTTATGAATATTAAGACATTATAAAAACATTGCATCTTATTCATATTCATCAGACAGTATGCATTGCATCTAATTAATATTTCTCAGAAATTCTATAAGTTAACTGTAAAACATATTTGCATTCATTACAGCACCTTATGTCATAATGCAGTCACAAGTAAACGATTTTAATTAATATTTATTGTATCATGCATGAATGAAACATTTTTAATTTTTTACCGTTTCATAAATAAATAATGAACAATCTTTTGATACAACATTTATAGTAAGCAAACAATGTTTTCAACTCACAAAAACATGTACTGTATCAAGTTAAGTGTATTTATGATATTTCTCAGTTATGTTAGAGTTACCTCCCCTATTCATGCTTGTACTCATTCCTAAAACAGAATTTATTTTATATCTACTACAGACCTTAATTTGGAAACAGCTGGCATAATAAATACCATTCTCAAATAAACATCATTGCTTTTACCTGTAAACCAATGTTTAGGTACAGGAAATTGTACACTGAAAATATTGTTTCTTTTGTAAACCAATAATGTCACAAATTAAATGACCGGTATATATACCAAAGTGGAAGGCAACTCTTGTTAACTAAAAAAACAATAGGTAAACAATAGGTAAAATTATCTAATATCTATGTTAGATGCATCAATTATTGTGATGCCACTGTTTTACTTTGTCGAGCTAAAAACCATTTTGACCTTTAATTGTTTAATATTATGTAAACACTTTCTCCATCATTCTTACACGAGTTTTTTTAAAACTGTCCATCTATGCATTTGTCCAAAATATTATATAACTCCTACATTGATTTCCTATCCCTGATAGGAGATCCTAATAATAGACATTAAAACCAAGGTGGGCAAGGTAAACATTAGACCATGTTTGTACAATGTTACAGTGACAATGGACAGACAATTCTGTCCTCCACATATCAAAACCTTATCAACATTTAAATTCGTTCAGTGATGCTATATGTTGATGATCAATGACAATGTAATCAATGTTAATGTTTGATGCAGCTTTTCAAAAGTTCAGAAAAGCCATTTTCTGCTAATTTGTAGAAGAAAAATGGCACTGAAATTTTTATAAACACAGATTATCAATACAAATTCCAGAGTTTTCCAACTTTATACAGCACTCGGATCTACCAGTTATCTATCATGAAAAATAATAATCACTATTTATGTACAGTCAAACCCCACTTACCCAAACTCACTGGGACCTGAATGCATGGTATTCAAGTAATCTGAGGTTGGTTGAACATGTATGAATATGTATGAACTTGGTCGAGACCAAACAATAAGTTTGACAAATGCAGGTTTTGGAGTAAACCGGATTTGAGTAAGTGGGGTTTTACTGTACATTATTACATGGATGCATCTGAGGCTAGGAAGAATTGAATCCACAGCCATACACTCATCATCAAGTTCTGTCTCATACTCGTATGACAAACAGTATTACATGCACATGTTGGCAACACCCGATGAATATATACAATGCATGTCATTACGATAAAATGATACCAAATCATTATTGGTAGAACTTGTTCGTGAATACAAAATTCACACTTTGAACAAGTTTTAATACTTGTTTGTCACTAATACAGATTAAATCTGATGTTAGATTTATGTCACCAGTTTATATATCCAAAGATTATGAACATGCCCTCAAGAAATTTTTGAAAATTTGATAAAAATCAATGCTTCCCTCTGAAATTGTAACAACAACTTCAAAATAGAAACTGTGTCAAATATCTTGAATGAATTTCTTTTTACAAAGTTTAAAACCATTTCCTAGTTGACTATATTCTGATGAGACTTTTTCCAGACATAAATTTTGTATCTCCAGAATTAAAATAAATGAATAATTTATTACACGTGTAATCTTTGTGTGTGCTTAGATGTCCTGGAAGACAACAGACCTGGGGTCTACTAAGCAAGTCACCGAAGTATTCTCTCCTGGGATGGAGTTGAATACAGGACTTCATGTTTTTAATTTAAATTCAAACATATTACCACAATGCTTAAAAGGAAATTAATTCTAGAACCAAGTCATACTTCTAGGTGTGTCTTCTCTCCGCAGGAATCCTTAGAATTTTTCTGATCGGCCTTGTCTTCCAGAGTTTCAATGTCAACATGCTCTTAAATCCATGTCAAAGCATACAATCACAGGTGATTGAGAAAATGATTTCACTGACAAGAGACAACAGCTCATCTTAACCAAACTGAAATGTAAAACCACCAGGAACATTGCCCTGGGATCCACCAAAACTAAAACCAGGACCTCCTCCACCAGTGAAAAATGTCTGAAATATCTGGTTAGGGTCCACACCGAAATCTGTAAAAAAAAAAAAATATCATATATAAAATTATATTAACAAATTCTTTCCAGCTCACTGTAGATTTAGTTAAGATAGAGCAATAGGAACTAGAACCTATGCAAAGTTTTTCATAAAGAATTTTTTTTCCCTTTTGTTTATTTTTTCCCCCTTTTGTTGTAACATAAAGTTACATTAATTGTGGTTTGAGAAAATTTAATATCAATTTTTATTTCATAGACTTGGATGTTAATAAACTAAACTCAAATATAATTTCTAGATGGCAACATTAGTTAAATTTAAGTCTGTAAGTGAAGAGTTCGACCAATGCAGTTTTTTCAATTTCTTTTTTCAACATTCAATTTCAAATTTGAAATAATTCTGTAAAACGCATTGCAACATTTGTTTTCTGTCACAATGGTGACAGAAAATCACTTAAGCCTAAACTTATTGGTACCTTTTTCAGAAAGGGTGAAGCAAGATTTTCTATTGCAACTACCCTCATACTAAATAATTGCATTAACTATCTGTAATGAGTTTCTTTCTTTTAAATATTCAGAGTTACTTTATAAAGCTTTAATCTGTATCCACTCCAACCTTGATTTCGAGGAATTACTTTCACCAACGATTCCAACGCTCTTGGAATATGTCATAGCAAAATTGAAGGATCTGTGTGTGCCACCTTGTTAATGAGGCAAGAAGACTAGTTTGATCCTTTGGTGTACAACAAAAGAATCTCGCATTTACTAACTATTCAAACTGACAGGCTTTGAAGTAGGAAGTTGTTGCTTAGTGATTGGGATTTATTTTTAATGCAAGCTCAATCAAACTGCTACCTTCATGCCTCTAGTTTTATTATGACATACTCCAGGGATGTAGAGACCGTAGGTGACATAACCCCTGGATATGGAGGTGTATCCACACATGATATATACACAGGTGCTTACCAAATCCTGCTCCTCCTTCCAGCTCATCCAAATCAGCCCCAGAATCATATCTGCTCTTCTTGCGTTCGTCAGACAACACTGCATATGCTTCACCAACTTCTTTGAATTTTTTCTCTTCTTCTTTCTGTACGTCTGGTGTATCATGACTGTGACGATCTGTAAGAATAAATCGAAATTAAATATGATCCTCTGGGCTTACAAATAATTCCAGCAGCTACATGAAATATTTCTACAAATGACAGGTTTCTCCAATCATATACAGGGAAAAATATATACTTAGTGTAATCATGAAATAATTACATAGATACAGAACCCCTGTTTAACACATACAACAGATACATACAAGAAAGTACACAATAAGTAGTCTGCATTGGGTTACTTCAAGGAACCAATCACTGAATAATGCTTTATTTATGTGGGCTAAAATTTTCACTATTCTGACCAAAATGTAAAAATTTAATTTACAAAAATTATAATCTCTTGATTTACCAATATGACATACAGTTGAACCTTGATATCTTGAAGTCGATGGGACCATGTGAAAACTTAAAAAAGAATGTATAAAACATCAAGAATACAACTAGAGTTATCCAAGTATTCAAGGTACGTGTAAAGCTTGGCTGGGACTAACAAAGTACTTCAAATTAAACACTAAACAGGGTCTTCGAATTATATGTTAAAGTTCAAGATAACGAGGTTCTACTGTACTATAATTTATTGTGCTTTTTTAGAACATAGAAAGTGATTATCAACTACTAGAAATGAATAGGGTTCTTCTATTCTATGTTTTATTTCCCCAATAAGAGAAAATATCAGGAAGGGGTCTAGCCTAATCCCTGTACCAGGTACTTAGTAGCAATGCTCATCATTCTCGATCTCTCCATCTCATTTCTCTCTTAATCATTCTCTCTATTTTTCTACTCACTGAATTTTCTATTCAATATATAAAATATGATTTCTGACTTGCTGTTCAAAAATAAAAAGTCCATTCATTCCTATAGGAGAAGGATATTAAAGAACTTGTTCAATTCCCCCTTTTGGGCTCTGCTTCTCGTGCCCCATGGGACAAAGACCCAACAATTTGTAATAAAAATTTAATTATCTTCTCCAAAGGATGCTTCAGACAAAATAAAAATCTCTGTTGATTATGACTAGAAGCGACTTAAAAGAAAGAAGTTGACAGAAGGACACCACACCATGGAAGAAAATCATCGGTCCTTTGGACCTGTACTGTACAGTAGAGCTATAAACTTACCAGGGTGATGCACTAAGGCTCGCTTCCTGTACGCTTTCTTGATCTCATCCACTGTTGCTGTTTTTGTTACCCCTAATATTTTGTAATAGTCTTTTCTTTTACTTTTCTTTAATTCTAATTTGGCATCTTGTAATAATCGTTTATTTTCTGCAAAGAACAAAAAAAGAATTTGTTTAAAAATATGTTTTTTTTCTGGCAGGACCTGCGTAATTGATTAAAAAGAATATATTTTCCACATTTTATTACTGAAAAATAACACTGAAGAACAAAAAATAATAAATGTTCCATACATTTCATATACATTTTATTCAGCTTTAAGCTTTCTTCATTTTTCTACAATTATGAAACAAGTCTTTCTTTATACTTATATATTTTTTTTTGCTTAGATGGAAGCAAAAAAAGGTTTTAAAATTTAAATATGGTTGGAAATTTACTGTAAGTACACTGATAATGTATGTTTAATCAGATAGCAAATTTAATTAAATTTCATAAAAAGTCCCAAATTTTATATCCAGTGTTGCCTACCTTGTGATTTATCCAATTTGAGAATTTTTTCATAATCTCTGACTGCATCTTCATATTGTTCTGTATCCATATAACTGTGAATTATAAGTTGTACAATGATCATGTTTAACATAATTAACATATTGTTTTGGTGCTTTCGAATATTGTGAATTAAGTTTTGCTGAAACCGCACTTGGTTTAAACCGCAGAGAATATATTTGCCGAATAACAACCAAGAAACAATGAAGATATATACCACAAAAAATTATCAAGTTACATGGGAAATTCTGGATCCCTCCAGTACTTTCTGGGAAATAAATATTATATTCTTCAACTGTGACAATCCAGGATGGGCACTAAGCACTCCATCTACCTTGTCCATGTAACATATCCAAAGTCTAAACATTTGAAAGATCTTCAGGGATTTCCTAGTACATCTTTAAACAGATATAATGTTCTTGTTTGTGGCAATAGACACCACAGCATCAGTGACAATCGCAAGTTAGTTCTCTTTTTCACTCCACATATTTTGTTTTCGCGATTTTTTTTCGCAATTCTGTTTTCAAATATTCTAAGAAAATAAAACTCTTAAATTGCAATGGCAACATATGAGTTTTACAGAATAATAATTTGATAAAGACAAACAAACATTTAAAGCAGTGATGATAGTAACAATATGGCTTAACTTGGATATGGTTTAACTAGATATTAAAGGATGAAGTAAATTTGAATTGCATGTCATCTGATGATGGTTCGTTAAAAACATCTTTTGTGTGCAACATGAAGTAGTTTAGCACTGTTTCCTTAATTTATTATACATATACAGATGAGAAGGCATAGAAGGCAAATAATCTAATTGAACTATTTGCAGTGAACGCTAATGTTCAATATGCCAGCACCAGAAAGAAACACCTAAGTCTCGGTCTCCTAACTACCTAAGTCTCGGTCCCCTAACTACCAAAGTCTCGGTCCCCTAACTACCAAAGTCTCGCTCCCCTAACTACCTAAGTCTTGCTCCCCTGACTACCCAAGTCTCACTCCCTTGACTACCTAAGTCTCGCTCCCCTAACTACCTAAGTCTCGCTCCCCTAACTACCTAAGTCTCGCTCCCTTAACTACCTAAGTCTCGCTCCCCTAACTACCCAAGTCTCGCTCCCCTAACTACCTAAGTCTCGCTTCCCTGACTACCTAAGTCTCGCTCCCGTAACTACCTAAGTCTCGCTCCCTTAACTACCTAAGTCTCGCTCCCCTAACTACCTAAGTCTCGCTCCCCGAACTACCTAAGTCTCGCTCCCCGAACTACCTAAGTCTTGCTCCCCTAACTACATTGCAAGCAAGACAACAATGTTATTGTTTAAGTGTTTTTTTTGACTCCATAAAGGAGTAAATTATTCTGAAAATTTGACAACATTTGTAAACAGTGTAACAATTATATCCTTGTCCCATATATACATGCATACATATACCATCAAAATACGTTATCAAAGATAGTTAAAACTAATGAAGTCTTTCTTCAATTAAAATATCATAGTCCCTATCCTTCTGTATTTTATTTCAACAGCTATATATATGCCAATGCACAGCATCCTTACCATTTTGCACGCCGAAGATAAGCTTTGATATAGGTGTCATCAAGGTCCACTGCTCTCGTACAGTCAGCAATTGCTTCTTCCATTCTATTCAGCTGAAAGTAAACAACAAACAATGAAGCTCGGACAGCATGGAATCCAATTAATGCATGTCAAGTCATGTATTTAAAAGTAATGAAATAATGCTTTCTCTAAATCATAGAATATTCAACATCTTGATATTTAAGGGTTTTTTCTATCAAGAAATACAGGTACAGCTGTATCTTGGTTTAATATTCATTTTAATTATACATAATATTTCAATTAACAGCACCAGGTTTTAGCCTGGCATGTTTTGAGTCTGGTAAATGGATCAATAAAAAATAGCAAGAATCTTCCAATCTGACCTGGGTTTTTTTAAGGTGTGATGTATATTAAGCTCAACTACACAGATGGATGCTAGCATGGAAGGACGGACACAGACAAAGTGATTACTATATAAACCCTTCCTTACATAAAGTTTTATTTTTCTCCAATTGAATGAAAATAATGATACTACAGTGATATTGTTTGCCCAGTTTTACAGCCAATATAAGGCTGTTTCCCCCAGTCCAAATTTGTGTTATTTTCCCAAAATGAAGCAAATTTCAAGAATATTTTCCAAATTTCTCTGAAAATCTTACTATATTTTCCCAATTCAATAAGGCACAGGTTGCTGTAAAATCAAAGTAGCAAAAACACTGTGCTATATTCCCTTGTTTACGACCGAGCCCTATTCCCAAAATCCCTGGCAAAATCATACATCATAGACTGAGATAATCCTTCGCTTCAGGACAAAACTCACCTTTGAGCCAACTGTTGCTCTGTTGAAGTAGAGTTTAGAATTTGTGAATTTATTGTTAGGGTCGATGTATAACGCCTCTGTGTATAGGTTGTATGCTGCCTGTAGGTTCCCAGACCGAAACTCTTTGTTGCCTTCTTCCTTTTTAGCTATTAAGGCTTTGGCTTTCTGCAAACAAATACACAAGTAAAACATTGAATTCAAATAAACTGAGAAAACTACATTCAAAATATGTGTCTTTAATGGCTAAATTGGCAGTGAAAGAAGTTTGAAGGTTTTTAGGAAGTAATTCAGACTAGTTTCCCCTTTAGGTCACATCTTACTTTTTTCCCTATGAAATATATTATATAATAAAGCTGCCTTTCCTACACTGGTATCGCTTGCCTTTCTTGCTTTGTCATGAATATGGCAAGGAAATATTTCAACTGAGCTAAAGTTATTTTCTTAAAGGCCCAATATACTTAATTTTCGGCAAAACTTGAAGCGAAAAATTAAGTCTAATAACGTATCATATTTATAGATTAAGTTAAGATTAACTGATTTCAGCAATATTCAAGATGAATCCTTTCGCGGTTACTGGTACAGCAGCAGTTGAAACTCAGTATTTGTAAACACGCATCCATTTTGAACTGTCTTCTAACTTCGGCTTGTTGTTGAAGTGGGCCACACTTGAATTATTTTCAATTCTTTGTTATATTTTTCTGTCAAGAGTTTCTTGTTAGTTACCGTTTAGGTTAACTTCGTTTTAGACCTATTTTTGCATGGTTATCAACTGGATTTTTTTTTCATATTTTTTCAGAATCACGAAAAATTTCCTGAAGTTACGTATATTGGGCCTTTAAATTATAGCAGACCAAAGCCTTTGTGGCACAAAACATACCCTGTATATGTCCCTAGCTTGTTGGTGGTCTGGCGCTAATCTCAGAACTTGCTGGAAATGTTGGAAAGCTTTGTCGATGTTGTCTTGGTAATATAAACACATCCCACGTACATGTATAGCATCAGCATTCATGCCATCTTTGCGTAATATATCACTGAAGGCAAAACATGAATTCATTATCACTCGAGGGAGATTTATAACTGACACAAAACATGAATTGATTATCACGGGAGGGGGATTTATAACCAAAGATATTATAAGACTCTTTCATGACCAGAGATGTAAGATAGGGAAATTCCATCCGAGGGGTTTCAAATTTGGTAAAACCTGTGGAATTTCCCTATCTTACACCTTTGGTCTATAGTGTCTTTTGCTCTTATATCAACTACCTGAATAATCTCAAAAACCATGAAAATACGTTTTGAGAGGCAACCCATTTTGAAAATTTCAACTTTTTCCTCATTTTAGACCTCCTGGTGGCTGCCATCGATAAGTTTAATTTTTTGTATACGATCACCTTCGGGTTAGGTGTTCAAGACATGACATTATGACATTAAGGTCAAGTCACAGTACATAACCAGTTATGGGGAGTCAAAGTAGGGGTCAAATTCATGAAATTGCCTCCCCCCCCCCCCCCCCACCCCTCCCCCTTAAATCATTTAACAGCAAATGAACTTATGAAAGCTTTACTTACTTGACAAATTCCTGTGATTCTTGGTATCGACCGAGTAGAGCTAAAACTTCAGCTTTTCTGATCCTGAACTTGATACAGGCTGGGCACTGCTCTATACATCTCTCCATACAGTACAACACCTAAAATACAACATTTACTTTTTACAGTATAACACCTAATTACAACACCTCTCCAAAAGTTTAACATTGTGACAAAGGTTATGAGCTGAAATTTAAACCTTTTATGATACATTTATTATACATAATTTATGAAATTGTCTGCGTAAACAATGTATGAAAATATTCGGTATGCTTAATGCTGCTGAATGATTTGTGTTTGTCTTAAAAAAAGCTATTCTTTCTAAATGGTAGCCAGTCCAAACACATTTTCATGGTTTCTGGACTTATTCAGGTAGTTGGAATGCGAGAAAAATACTCTTTAAGATAAAGAAATTCCACCCTTGGGATTTCTAAATTTGTCAAAATCCTTGGTTTGGTTTGATTAAATTCACGTCCTATTAACAGCTAGGGTTATTTAAGGACGGTTTCCCAGTGCATGCGATGCCAGTATGTGTTTTTTTTTTTTTGGAGGCTGTCAAAGTGTGGAATTCAAAAAGTCATTGTAAATGATGAAAACAGCTTTTGACTTCGGGTCTCTTCAATATTTTACCAAAACTTTGACAAAATTAGATTGTTAAAATAATTCATAGCCAGAACAAGAAATAAGGCTTGAGCACAAAATCCATTCTTGAGCATGAGAACGGTTCCATGAATACAGGCTCGGATCTTTTGCTCATTTAAAGCGCTACCACACTAAACTAAAGTCTACTGCTGAAACTCCCACCCCCAAGAACACCTAACCCAGTCACATTACACTAACAAAAGGTGAATCAGTCATTCCAATCAAGAACTGCCATGTTGGAAGACGTAACTACCATTTTGTTGAGACTCTGCTATGTCCTAGCCATAGGATGGAACCCAAAACCTTCCCCACAGGGACAAAATCTCAAATAAAGATGAAAAGTTAGGCCCTTAGATTTTACCAAATTTGAAAGCCCCTCGGGTGGAATTTTCCTTTCTAACAGCCCTGGTCATGAAAGAGAGTTATAATCCTACCTTCCTATAGTCTCCTTTTTGGAAGTCAACTTCAGCCATCTCCTCAAACTTTTTAACACGATCTGCAAGGGCTAACTGTACAAAAGAAACAAAAAATAGCACTGAAAGCACTTCCAGAGTTCATATTATCATCAACATATTTATTATATATTGTAAATAAAATGTCATTGTTCACAATCCACATAAAAACAAGTATTGTAGCTAGGACTACCAGAAATACATGTATTAATATAATTGGAAAATCTAATTTCAAAATCAACTAAAGGTCCAATATACGTAACTTCAGGATTTTTTTTGATTTCTGAACAATTATAAATAAAAATCAAGTTGATAACCATGCAAAATTAAGTCTAAAACGAAGTAAACCTGAGCGGTAACTAACAAGAATCTCTTGACAGAAAAATACAAAGGTTGAAAATAATTCAGGTGTGGCCCACTACAAGAACAAGCCGAAGGTAGAAGACAGTTCAAAATGGATGTGTGTTTACAAATACCGAGTTTCAACTGCTGCTGTACCAGCAACCACGTAAGAATTTATCTTGAATATTGCTGATATCAGTTAATCTGAACTAAATCTATAAATAGTTTTGACGAAAGTTACTTATAATGTGCCTTTAAACAAAAAGCAAACATTTTTGAATAGTTTTGTCTGTTGGATGTTATTTACACAAGTCTTAAATGTGAAACATTTATTATCTTTATTTTTCAAAGAAAGATTTTCAGCCATTTATCATAAAAACAGCATGTCTTGCAAACTTGATTCATTTTACAACAATTATGAAACAATCACTCTTGTTGGCCTGGATTTTAACACACATAACCAATTTTAAAATAATAAACTTTTTCTGTCTCTTTACAACAGGAAGACAGGAGTGTAAAAGCAAAGAATTTTCAAAAATCAAAATGGAGACATTTTTTTTAATATGAAGTGTTTGATGACTGAATCACAAATAAAACACTACTTTTTAAATTTTACTGAGTAATTCACCCCTGAAATTTCATAATGTACTATTCCAACCTTAGAATTGGAAGAGTTCAAATGTATCCTCAGGGGTGAATGAGTTCACAATATATTCAGATATCTAGGAACATGTGTTGTCTTTAAGCACTCCCAGATCTAGAGAAAGAAGAATAAAAGTGTACCCCTTACATCTGTTTTTGCTGTGTTGTTTTCAGGTTCCAATACGAGGACTTGTTGATAGGATCTGCCTGCAGCTACAGGATCGCCTAGTGCCAGGTGACACTTCCCCTCTCGTACATAACCCTTTCAAATTAAATAACCCTTTCAAATTAAAAACAATGCTTAGATTATATGTACACTTCTACACACACACACAAAAAAAAAAAAATTGCCAGTAGGAGGCATATTTCCATATTATTGAGGTCTGACATAACAATCTAAAGAGACCTTTTTTAACTTAAAATCATAATCTGCCTAGATAATTTAGAATTTTACAATACAACCAATACATAACAAGTATTTACTAAATTATAATGGTTGGAATCAAATTTGAAGAGTTGATCTAAATAGAGGTTGTGGATGCTGGAATCACTGAGGAAATATCATAAGTTACAGTGATCAATCTACGTGTGAATCCTGCGTCCTTACTCATAAAATTGTGATAGGACTCGTAGAAATTATGGAAATACTCTAATTTAACATTGTGGGACCCATTGTTTTTAGAAATATGTACTAAAAGGACCCATGAAAATAAATTGTAAATTGATCACTGAAGTTAAGTCAATGGGACTAGAATAACACCAAGAATTTGGTTAGTGATTGTGTTGAACAAATACCTTGACAAAAGCGCTGTCGATCCGGACAGATTGTCGGGCATCCTCTAATGCGTCCATGTACTTGTACAGCATCATGTTGGTAGCTGCTCTGTTCCCATAATAGGACGCACATGTTGGACAGAGTTCTGTAATGATATATTTACTTAAGTCACATGATATACTGTGTTATCTAGTGAATAATGAGATATTTACTTATCACATAATGTTCTGTGTTATCTGGTGAATACTTCTGTAATATTATATAACTAATCAGTCCTATAACTGGATGTCAGTTTCAATTGTTCCAATAGATGCCACAGACTTCCACACTGGAATAAAATTAAATGACGGTTTTTCACATTTCAAGGTTACAAAACAATTTTCATTACATGAATCAATGCCACAAATCATTATTATGAGATTTTTTTTCGATATGAAATATCTGCAACTTTTCTTGAATTTTTCTTCTAAGTTAACCTGAGGCTAACTAAATTGAAATATTTATTTACATTAGTTAATTTCATTATGAAATGGAAAGTCATGCAAGGTCAACAATAAACGACCAGTGATCACCATTACGTGTTTTGGCGTGCCAGCTCGCCAAGCATTAGATGATTACCGCCACACCTACACAGATTCACTCCATCTGCCACACATGTAATTGCTACCTTACACCCCTATTTTGTATCGATTCCCAGCGGTAAATTGATCCATTTCTCATTACCTATTATCACTGTTTTACAGGTGAACTAGCCCTACCGTTAATCAGGATTTTCCCTGACGCACAAAAACCTGCATTTTGACTTCTAAAATTGCCAAAGAACTCCCTAATTTATTAAATTTGAGGGTCCCAGGGAAAACCATGTTGTTAATTGAAAAATAACAGACCATCGTGATCGTTACGACACTGTATAGATCTTTATATGGTTGTGTACATGTAAAGTGACTGGACTCAGTGGTTTACTAGTAATTTTTTATTTACCTATAGCTTTTGAGTAACAGTTCAAAGCATCCAAGTACTGTTTGTTCTTGTAAAAAGCATTTCCTTCTTCTTTCTTTTCCTCTGCAAATATTGAAGGACTGAAAAAAAAAGAAAAACAATAAGAACACATCAAACAGGCCTTACACTCACATGAATTAAATGGAGTAAGGTTCAACAAAACAGAAACTATGGGTTTGTTTTTTGGTTTTATTTTGTTGGTAGGGTCCTAGTCAATTAAAGAGGCATCACGTTAAAACTATATTTTTTTTTTGCTTATTCAGAATTATTGTATATATGAATTAAATGTATACTCTTGTGGAAAATTAATGGGCGATTTACGCTGAAATATGTTCTCAAAGATTTTAATTAATAATTAAAAAAGGGAATCACTATTCGTTGATCAACGATTTGGACATGCAAATTTTTTTGCATCACATATAATAACGCATGCGCATAACAAGCTAAATCGGTAAACAAAAAATGGCGATCCGCATGACCTACATGTAACTACCAAGCGAAAAGTGGCCGAATGGTAAATTTTTAACGTAAGGATTATATTACGGAAGCATAATGAGGGATGGGAAGTATTCAAGGGAGAGACTAACAGCCCAATCGTTTGCATTGTTACAGTTTTCTTCTGGATAGCCGGTGACACAGTTTTGACTTGGTTTTGGGGCTTCCCAAGGGATAACTCTTTCATTCCTCTGTTACATGAAATGCGTGTGTAAAACTTGAAAGCGTGTATTGTAATATTCCCTTTATAATACTCCAGTAAAACGGCATTATTGAATTATATTGCTGAAGAGAAAGACCTTTTCACATACAAGAAAAACCGTATGGGGGGGGGGGGGGGGGGTTATGTTATAAAACGCCGGTATCCCGGGCGATTGAGTTTAATGTATACAGATTCAATTTGGACAAAATGAATAAAGTTATGTCATCATGTGCGGATAAAAAATTCTTGTCATACCTAATCTATAGAATACGGATTGTACAAATATTATCGGGTTTGGACCCCGGTATTAAATTTGATATGAATCAAAATATATGCATTATATAAGTGAAGTCATTAATTCATAAAAAAAAAATCATATACATGTATGTCCCATGTCTGCAGTTGTGTTGAAAATGTTAAAGAACCTTTAAATTTATATAAAAAAAAGTAAAATGAATCATAACATATATAAATGGATTAAGTATTGGACAATTATCTTCTCGACAAGTTCCAAATTTGATATATATATTATACATGTATTCTACATGTTTAGTGTGTGGTGCGTCATATGAGTGCACGGACTTCTGTGATACATATATAATTGTAAGTGTTAAAGTATGTTGACGCTGAAAGTTGGATAGATTTTAGATGAATATATAGAAAGTCTGAAAAAAAATCTTCAAGACATCGAGTTGTATAAAAAAAAATCGGAATCATTTCATTTTATTTTTGCACTTTTCAATGCATGCACACCTTTTGTGAAATGGTTCTAAATGAGGATTCGTGAAGATAACTTTTTACAGAAATTAAGGTTGTCATCGTCGGAAACCCACATGACACTGTTAAACGTACAATGTAAGATAGTGCAGTGTCGTATTGGTTTCTAACAATGCATGGCTAACGGTCTCAGTCAGGTACTGATGTCGATAAATGATGCAGAGATGCCGACATAAATTTCTTCATATGAATATCGTGTGTAATTAACGTCTGATTATTAATGTGAATATGATTCAATAAATTGATACACGGACTTTGTGTCTGGTTCATCATCGGACCTATACATTACGCGTCCCCTCCCGTTGGGCCCCTTCGTCGACATGCGACAAAATAGTCACGTGATTGACGCGTGATCATCGCTATTTTTATCGGGCTTTCCCGAGAAATGCAATTTTGCAAGTGGCTAATAAACACATTTTGAGAGGACTTTGAATATTGAAATAACAGGAAAATGCATCTGGTAGTGCAGACAGCATGTTCATTCAATAAATTCATTGTAGACTTCCCCGGGATGCCCCTTTAACCTCTAAGGTAATTTAGGAATGGCACCAAGAATGGCCTTACAGTGCATGTGATGTTAGTTGATGTGTTGAGTGCCTGTGTATAAGGGAGGCTGTGATATGCCAGCCGGCGATGTCAGCCACTAGTCCTATGCCCACGACAAGTAAATTTTGGTTGAGACTAGTAGAAAGGCCCTGAATTTTTAATATAATTGTTATAATATTGTTATCATTTTGCTTGTCCTGACTTGAAAATGTTAATGTCACGGACTACTGTTTGTGTAAACCTTGGGATAGTGTGGAACTGCAGATGTTGACTTTATAATGCTACCACATTGAATTAAATGTATACTGCAGTCACAGGAGGTCGTTTGATAACCAAATGTTGCCGTTCATTACCAAACCATATTTTTGTGAAAATGCCCACCACACAGCAACACCAATATTTCAAGGATTAGCGAGTCAGAACCCTTCCGAATAATGGGGCAAATGAAAACAAGAATGATATTATTACATCTTCATCGATTAAATGCCTGACTATCATACGACTCGGTGAAATGAAAGATTTTCATTTATGAATACTAATTTTTCATGCATCTTCAGATTGCATCTGCTTAGTTTGTAGTGACCGAAGGTAAAAGCACCTTTAAAATATAGATTCAGTGCATGCTTTCCGAAAATACTTCCAAGTAGAAATGTTAATCAATACATGAAGTGAAATCTGGTGTGTGCTGAGAGAATGAATATTTCCTGAATTTGAACAGAAATCTTTAATATCCTATTTTCCATGTCTTTACTACCAGATGCAGAGAATAAAAGATGATCTGGTACCAAAAATTTCAAAGATGAGTTGGATGATAAATTATTTTCTAACTTGTTCGATAAATTTTGTATTTGCATGTGAAAACTGTACAAAAATTGACTTATTTGTTTACAAATTTGACTATATAACCATATCTGCTAATGTCTGCCTTGAGTTAATCTTAGGCCTATAATACTATAGGCCCTGTTGTATATTTTACCAGTGCTCCAGAACCAGGTTGACATTCAACCAGTTTAATAAAACTTACAATGAGTTTTAACATTGATTTTGATAGTTATTGATAAAAACACAATAAAACAGAAGCTCGTAATGTGAAAGTACGAAAATTGTGTCATTGACATCCACATGAACATGGAACATTCTAGAACATTATAACCAAATTTTATAAAATGTGCGGGTGGTTTCCATGTCACAGAGGAATCGTATATTTTGAATAAATTGATATAACTAACATTTATACAATCATAATGACAAAGCTTATATACACGAATCGTTTTTATGAACCGTTGTAATACACTGAAAGTCTGGCTATCCGACGACATGCTCGCGAGGTGGCACTGATCTGGCCAGGAACATGTGAGCCAAAGGATGTATCATATCTCCAATAACTGAATCAGTAGACATAGGTCTCTCTGGATTCTAAAATAACATAAGATACAAACCTCTCACACTATCATATTTAAAAACTTATCAACACTTTTCACTCAACTCTTTTTCAATTGTTGGGGACTCAACTTCCATCTGATCGCCTTCCGACATTGTGGAAAAGAAACAAAATCTCGCGAGAATTCAGAGCGTAGAAACCCAATGTAGGATCGCTGAAGCGTTTTGATAATAGGGCAATCCAGGTTTGTGTCAAGCGTTTGTATGACACGTTATAAAACAGAGAAAGAGAAAGTGCTTAGGCCTACACTTCAATGTAGTTTTCTGGCAATAAGCTTAGCTAATCGGAAACATAATTACAAAATTAGCTTCCCTAATAAAAGCTACTTATGAAGAGCATCTCCAATTATAAATTCCAATTAACGAAATTTATTTCTGATATAATTCCACGAATCTAAGTCAGTGATAAATACACAAAGGAGTAGACATACAGCACAGGGACATGGTAGCTTTGGCCCTATATCAAGGTGTTCAGAGCAATTTAACACGTTTGGTTGGGTTTAGATAATTTTTCGATAAAAAAAATGATTTTTATCGAAATTTATACCCCCGCCCTCAAGAAAATGTGTAAAATTTATATTTTAGATCTAGCTCCACTGAAACTACATTTGTAGCTGTAACAAATTCTCAGGTCCCTGTGACCTAGATAGGTGTCGTCACGAATCCGGGAATTTTCGTATCGAATCGATATCGTTTTCGTACTGGGAAATTTTTGCAATGAAACAGAGACGTATAAAGCCACATGTTATATACGTCTCTGAATGAAACGAATTCTTGCCCAGGAATTTGCGTACCATTGTTTTTCTTTTCAACTAGATCTATAACTTATGTACAGTAGATCTAGAGATAATCACATACATATATATATTTACATATCTATTAAATTTATTTTGCCGTATTCGGTCACCATGATGAGTGTCGCGTGAGCGAGTGTCCTGTGGTTGAAGATCTACATGCATAGTTATGTGACGCGCCAAAAGTCTTTTTTTTTCTTTTGCTATGCTTAATTATAGTCTTTGTATAAATTTACAACTTATATAATAATTGTAATGACTTTGTTTATGGACGGATTTCGACACTTTTGGTTATATTGTACAGAAATATCCACGTTTTCTTCTCAAATTATTTTTTTCCCGTTTGTATTACAGATTTTTCTCTACTGCTAATTTCCGTTTGACGCCACTTATCTATATATGGCGCAAAAAATGGATGTTGTATTTCCCTGGTCATATACATAAGGAAACATGAAATTCTCTATAAGCGTACACAATTTTTATTAAAAATGACCCAACGACAAAGACAGGAAAATCATTAGAAAAAAAAACAAAGAATATATATATATATATAGATCAGGGACGTATCCCTCACATACGATGATACGTCCCTGTATAAGATCTAGAAAAAAATATAATTAAAAAACGCCAACATTTTTGGATATTTGCGTTCTCAGGAATTCGTCAATCGATTATTTTCCTTCAGATTCTTAAATATTATTCATCTACCAAGGTATATAGGTCGATCGCGATCGTAACAACATGCATATGTTAGTCATGTACGAGTTACCCCCCTCTATTCTGTTATGAGTTATACAGAATGTAATATAGGCATCCCTGTGAACATGGTATCTGAGTTACCCTCCACATAACTTATCGGATATATCATCAGCACGAGTGAAAAATATCAAAACATTAGCCACACGAGTCAAATGTTTTTGGTATTACTGAAGATACGGTTAGATATTCTGTTTATTACATTTTATACAAAATCCACAGTGACAGCTTTTGATTTTCCAAAATGTCGTTTGTAAGCAGCATTCTGTTGGTCAAATCAGAAAAAGTGATATTTTTCACAAGTTCACTAGTGAAAAATATCATATTTCTCACTAGTGAAAAATGTCACTTTTATTGAATGAATAATTTTCGATATTCACTGGTAAAAATGTAATAAAGTGATTTATTTGGCGAGTGTGCATATACATACATATTTATATTATCGACCGTTTTCAAGGTTTTAGAATACATAGTCCTTTCCTCTGCCGTGTTTAGGAATTCATTTAGAATAGTTAAAACTTAACAGTATTGGATATAAAAGGCTATTTAAGTAAGCTTAAACGGGAAAATGTCCCATTACGTACAGCGTTCCTTTTTGGGTAGCACCACGTGATGATTAGAGGACGTTTTTATTGGGAATTTATTACAAAATTTAATTGATTGCAAGTATAGCAAGGCATCGCAGACGATACTAATACTCCCGCGCTTTAACATTGAAAATACAAAGTGAGAAAGGAAAAATTGGGTGATTAGATAACACACGTTTTTTTTTCAAAGAGCCGGTATGTGCGTCCAGGGTAAGTATAACTTCAATCAGAGACGTATGTTTTTATACGTCTCTGCTTTCATGATGGCGCAGAAATTTTATTTTTAGTAACAGTGACCTAGTTTTTTTATCATGAAAAATTTAAAATATGAACTCACACAAGTGATGATGCTTGTGAACACTTGTGTGAAGTTTTAAGCCAATCGGTTGCATTGAGAAATGCAACCTGTAGAGCGCTGACTTCAAAGATTCAATTCATAGTAAAGGCGATTTACTTTTAAATTTTCTGTCAATTTCTATTTATAGTAACAGCGACCTATTTTTTTACCACAGAAGGTTGAAATGTGAATTTGTACAAAGGACGATGTTTGTGAACACTTCTGTAAAGTTTTATGGCAATAGGTTGAGAAATGCAGCCTAAAGAGCGGTGACGTCGTTTAGGATCTGTCAACTTCTATTTACAGTAACTGTGACCTACTTTTTGTCTGCAGCAGGTTGAAACGCAAACTCGTACAAGGACTTGTAAACACCTGTGCAAAAGTTTTATGCCAATCGATGACATGCAGCCTATAGAGCGGTGACGTCAATTGGGCTGTCAAATTCCATTTATAGTAATATGTCAATTTCCATTATAGTAAAGGTGACCTAGTTTTTTACCATAGCAGGTTGAAACCCGAACTCGTACAAGGGATGATGTTTGTGAACACACGTGTGAAGTTTGATGCCAATTGGTCGAGAAATGCAGCCTGTAGAGCGGTGACGTCGTTTGGGAAATGTACGTACGTAAGGATACCAAAATACTTCTATACGCAGACAACAACGCAATTATGTTTTCAAGCAAAACACCCGACTAACTTAGCGCAAAACTATCAGAGGCATTATATCACATTTGACTTGTATATAATAAACCAACTATGTAAAGTCGATTTATGAAATACATGCGTGACATACACAAACAAGATATTGCGAAAGAAGTTATTTAAAGATATAAACGGACCTGACTCTTCTGAATTTGAAAGTAGGTCAAGGTAATTCATTGGAAGAATAATAGAAACGCTTAGTTCAAAGCACATGCTGGCTAAATATTAATACGCAGGGCCTTCTAGTTATTCAGAAAAAAAAAATACTTGAGATGTTTTTACACATTTTACCTCCGAAACCTTGAAAGTAAGTAAAAGTCACATTGGTCCTACGATCCAGGTAAGCTAATGCCATACCATGGCGTCTGTCATCCATCCGTTGTCCGTCAACACCTTTCAAACAGACTTCTACTCCATAACTAATGATCGGAAATCAACCTAGTTTGGCTGGAAGCATCCCTAGGTACCCGGAATTAAAAAAAACAATAATAGTAGGACTGACCCCAAGGGGGCTGAGGGCCGAGAAAATAAGGATTATTTAGCTATATGTGTTAAAGTGACTTCACACGTATGATCCCTAGGTAGTGGGAATGTAAACTTGTAATCATGGTTTGGATGACCCCCCCCCCCCAAATTGGCTGCGTGGTGGGGCAAATGATTATTTACCTATACACTTGAAATTGTTTTAGCGACTTCCTCTCTGGAACCAGGCAATGGATACCAACCAATTTCACATGTAACATTCCCAGGTAGTTGGGATGTAAAATTGTACTCATGGTTTGACTGACCCATCAGGGGACTGAGGGGCTGGACCAAATTGTGTACTTAGGATATACATGTATATTGATTAAGACAACTTCTCTGGATATATGAGAAAGATATCAGTAATATAAGGTTGAAAGCATATCCAGGTGTTTGGATTTCAAAATTGTACAAATCGTAAAGCTTAACCTTCCTCAGGAGGCTTATTAGGGGCGGACCAAAAATGGTAATTTGGCTATTTTGGTTCAAGCAACTTCTTCTATAGAAATGAGTATTGGATATAAACTAATGTTGGCACTAACTAATTAATCAACTAACCATAGCCACATTTAATCTCATTTGAGTAATGGCATGGTACATAATATACCCATTTTCGTAGTACACGATTTAAAATTATACAGAACTAGTTTAATTTTACTTCTAAATTTATAAATCAAAGGGGTTTTACGCACCTGACCATTCTGCTTCTACATTAGTTAAGACATTTTGGCCCTAGCAACACTAAAGAGTCTTAGGAGGACGAAACAGCTGTATGGTGCAGTTTAATTATTTTTTTTGTCATATTGTATCTATAACTAAATTTAATAGGTGCAGCACATGTGTGTGTTACGTCATCTTTGTTGGAAATCCAAATAGTGTAGGAATTTAGAATTGTACAAACTCACATGTTGACTCCCCTCTCAAACCCTGGGTTAAGGAGTGGGGCCAGAAAATACTTAATAACTTGGATTTGCTTGTGATCTAACCCTATACAAATATATACCATTGCTAGGCAAATGGAGAATACTTTACAATCAAATATTATGATTGATCCCGGGGTGTGTCACGCCCTTGCGGAATCAACTCTTGAGGTATAACTTTGAAACGGTTGAGATTTCCACCCCAGACCGTAATTATATAAAGAGACGATCAAAAACATTATATTAGATTTGATGCCGGGGTGTGCCACTCCCTTGCATGCTTAACTCATATGAGTCATAATTTCGTAACTGTTACGATCCCCATCCTAAAACTATATATACAATTACTAGGTAAACATAATCACAATCATGATTTTAGATTTGATCCCAGGAAATGCCACTACCTTGCAGAATTAACTATTTAGTCTGTTATTTTAAGTCATAACTTCCAAACAGTTGAACTTCCGACACAAAAACTATATATACAATTGCTTGGGTCAAAGAGAAAAAAACAATCCTGATATTAGAATCGATCTTTGGGTTCTACCACACCCTTATAGACTTAACCACTGGATACTAACTTTGAGACAGGTTGAGATCCCTACCCCAAAAACTACATATATATACAATCACTTAGAAAAAAGAGACCAACAAAATCATGATACTAGAATCGATCTCGGGGTTCCGTCACATCTACAAATGGTTTATTTTTAGAATGCCAACTGTCAATACTTCCCAAGTAAGATGAACGCGGACATTCACAGACACAACTTACACTAGACGACGCTACATCAGGCCCCGGTTTCATCAACTACCTTAATTTAAGGAAACTCCTTAACTTAAATATCTCCATCGGAAAACATTACAGAATTTAAGGAAAGTTCCTTAACTAAGGATTTTCCCCTTAAATTCTGTAACGTTGATGAAACCAGGGCCAGAACTGATTAATTCTTAAGTCATTCAAGAGCTGTGTAGAGAACAAGGAAGACAAATAACGATAAAATCAAGGAAACATGCAGCTTTCCAACGCAAAGTCTGTTCCTAAAGACATACCATGCTCAAAGTTCTTCGAAACCGCCAGCATAGCAACATTAAATAATGATGGGAGGATTCTAACAGCGCTTAACATTGACCAACGCGGGCAACTTACTACTAAGCTGTATGATAAATGTGAGGATTTTCGATTTTCCGATCGTGAACTTTCCCTTTCTTGATAATAACATCCCTGCTTCTCCATCCTATGGTGTTTACATGTCGCAGTTGATTCGTTGTTCTAGGGCTTGCTCTGAATATCGCGATTTTCGTGATAGATGTCAACTGCTGAAGAACAAACTTACGGCACAGGGATTCGAGAAATACAGGTTGATGAAGACTATGGGCCGGGATTATTGTCGCCATCTTGATATCATCGAGAAATATTCTGTATCTTTTTGTGATATGAAGATGGACGTTTTTGAGTTTGTTAGTGTGTTTACTTGTTGTGATGACAATGATGACTCGGTTCTCATTTTTAGGCTTGATGCTTACTTGGATGTGACCAAGATTTACATGGCGGGTGTCGTCGATGAAGCAGAAGACACTTACTCTTCCGGAACACCTGGTCTTATTCTCTTGTGCTTTTACGAGAGTCTCCTTGTAAATCTTTCCTTTATTCCTATTTTGCCCCTAGTTTAATCGATTTTGAGTTCGGATTCTTTCCAGAGATGATTAAGTGGTGAAAGTCTCCACATGGAAACATGGTGTTTCTACGGTTCTAAGATCTGGAAGGGTGGTTGAGTCTCAAATCAACCACTTCATACATAAGGAATATTACAGAAGTAAAACTTTTCCAGGAGGACTGGGTTAAGAGGGTTACATGAACGGATTTTGAAATTCATGAGTCGACCCAACTGCATTGGTCAGACTGACTCGAACAATAAGAATATTTGATCAAGACAGTTTCAGGATCATTCATGGCAAGTTTGATATCAGTCCTTCTTGTTGAATGTGAGTTTAAAATTTGAATTAAAAAATACGGCCGAACCATAGCAATAAAACTAGCACATTCTCCCATCCAATCTCCGCTACACAAAGTAGCATTTTTAGGTCTTTTATACACACTACAAGGAAATAGGTCAGAACTGAAATAACGACGAAAACAATCATATTGCTGAAATAATTTTAATCGATGAAATATAATTTATCATAATACACATATCTACCTCTGCATAAATTATACAGGAATATTTCTAATAAAATCACCTTCCTCTGTTGACATTAAGTATTACAACAATAACACTGCATTAATCCATAGCATATTTTGGCATTATTAATTATTTTTTAACGATTTATTATTAAAGCATTAAAAAAACAGGAGACATTGAAACCAATCACATCATGATATGTTAAATTCGCGACAATCGTCATGCAGGGATAGTTTTAAAGCCATCGAAAAGCTGACAATAACCGTTCATATTCCAAAATTCTTTTAATTTTACATAGACTGACCCCTCTTAATTGTGATACTGACTTCAAATTTAATTTTCATCGAATTACCTCTTAATTTTGATATTAAAAGAAAATTGCTGAAAATTACCCATCTCTCATTTTCTATGATTATCTCTGGTCATGCATGCTATATGTTAATTCGATAAAAATACACATCTCTGACCAAATAATATTATATCAACGTTAACATATCAAAAAGGAACCGCTCTTCCTAGATCCATTTCACTTAAGGTTGTGTTCCATCAATCTGTTACCCACGCAGGAGTTCGCTGTTTGTGCACATTGGCGTGATTTCCTGGTCACTATAAAAGTACCGAGCATAACATCCGCCACAGAAATCATCTTCACAGCGAGCTCCCGGGTAACCTTGGCAATCGCCTCTTAGACGTCTCATTGCACACGGGCTGCCAGTGCAGTGAGTCCTTGGCGCAATGCTTGAACATCCGTCAGAAGGTCGAGAATCCGATCTCATCGGTACTAGTAAAAAATAATGTGAGAACAAAATGATCAACACGAGCTGCAACACGAAGAGGAAAATGTATTGTTGGTTTGTTTGTTGATCGATTGTTTTTACCACAGGGACCTGAGAATTTGTTACAACTAGTTTTGGACCTAAAAAAGTGTGTTTAGAGTAATTGTACACATTTGGGGGATTAAGATCAATTTTCGATAAAAATGCCCCCTCAATGGTCATAAAAGCTTTCATGCAATTGGGGCAGCATGTACACTTTTTTCGCCCTACCTGCAGGGCAGACAAATACTATAATAACTTAAAAGACGTACAGAACGGAATGACTTACGAACAACCAAAGCAGAACCAAGAACCAACATATTTTATGGTGCGCGTTAGCGTGACCTGCTTGTCGACTATTGACCCTTTTAATAATCAGCTGTTCAGATTTTCTTCTATTTTGGACGTGTACAATGTGTTTAAGACATGATAGAACAACTTCATTTCTTCTGATTGGTCGGAAGGTCTATAAGGATGGTTCAGATAACAAGGGTCGTCTCAATGTTGATCTTTCCCTTTTTCGTACAATATTTTGCCCCTTATCGATTTTGAGTTCGAATTTTCGTTTTAAATCAACCTGTTTAAGTTTGAGGTGTAATACAAAAACTAAAAATGTATGAGACATAAATGCGTCCGACCCTATATGAAATTAGTTCTTCATGCTTATTACGTATGCGAAGTTTGATGACATTCGGAGCAGAAGTTATTTGAATAAGCTGGTTACATTACCATGGGACGGGACGGCACTGACGGACGGACATAGGTAACACTATATGGCCCTCATTTCATGGCAGGGCATAATAAAACGTTTACGTAGAACTTCACCTCGAAGGTTTGCTCTTCTGGTTTCCCATGAACCAATACTCGAATGACAAATAGCCTATTGTTTATTTCGGTTCTACATAATTTGTTATGATAAGTTAGAGAGAACGTCTCGCAGTTGTTGGCTACGGTCATCTTTGGCAAGGCGGCCTTCTGGATTGCTAAATGACACATTAGTTATTTACTGTAAACTCACCACGGGAACACTAAGATAGTGCTTGTACTTGATCACAATTTATTTGGACTACGAGAGTAGTTTGAAATCACAAAATTACATTTGTTAAAGTCAAATGTGCAGTTAAATTGATTATACTCACGACAATAGGTACCTCCACATCCCGACGAACAGCATACTTCACCTGGAACATCGAGAGCATCAACACAATATGTAGGGGAAGGACGATATAGGCGGAGGCAAATACGAAGGGGAACCAAGAATAATGTCAAGACGTGTAACTTCTATCAGCCATGAACACACTATGTAGGGGAAGGACGATATAGGTAGAGGCAAATACGAAGGGGAACCAAGAATAATGTCAAGACGTGTAACTTCTTTCAGCCATTAAAGGGGTTTTATGCACCTGACACTTCTGCTTCTACATCAGATTAGAAGAATTTGATTTCCTCTTTTTGGCCCCAAGCATCAAAGACGAATCATAGAAAGGCGAAGCAGCCGTATGATGCATACTGTATCTATACCTGAATTTGAAAGGTGTAGCATGATATAAGTAATAATAGAAGAGACAAGTAAAAGCTACATCCCAAGTGTTCCTTACGCAGAAGACGCGGATGCACGCCCCCCCCCCCCCCCATTCGATTCTTCCTGAGCTAAGCCGCCTCTAATACGTACAACTTCCCATCGGACACCAGGGGAACAGTTTGTTGCTAAAAAAAAATCAGTTTTCAACTATTTTTTAGGCGAGCAAAATTAACTGATTTCTACGGAAGCGTATTAGGGCCAAATAACATTCTCATTATTTTTGTTTTCTACACTTTAAACTGTAAATTTTATACTTTAATGTGTAAATTTTACACTTTAATGTGTAAATTTTACACTTTAATGTGTAAATTTTACACTTTAATCTGTAAAATTTACACTTTAATCTGTAAATTATACACTATAATGTGTAAATTTTACACTTTAATCTGTAAATTTTACACTTTAATCTGTAAATTTTACACTTTAAACTGTAAATTATACACTTTAATCTGTAAATTATACACTTTAATGTGTAAATTTTACACTTTAATCTTTAAATTTTACACTTTAAACTGTAAATTATACACTTTAATCTGTAAAATTTACACTTTAATGTGTAAATTATACACTTTAATCTGTAAATTATACACTTTAAACTGTAAATTTTACACTTTAATGTGTAAATTATACACTTTTATCTGTAAAATCTACGGAAATTTTAAACATTTATCTGTAAGTTATACATTTTAAACATCTTAGCTTTGAATGACAAGACAGTGATTTCCTATCCATAACGGCAATGGACCGGTATTATTTAATAGGAGAGTATTTCAAACTTGGACTTAAGTACAACGAAATAATCAAATGTATGGAAGAACTGCATGGATATAATATTGGACTTCGTACACTCAAAAGAATTACGAAGAATTTGGGACTTTATCGCCGGAAACATAAAAGTGATATTCTACAGGTAGCATTATTTATACTGAAACAATGTGAAACGCACGGTCAAATGCACGGATACCGTTGGTTGCACTTAAAATGCCTTGAAAGGGGGTTAGTTGTTGACCAAGAGACCATCCGCGGTTTGCTTCATATCATAGACCCGGAAGGTATTGAGTACAGAAAAAAGAGAAGACTCAGAAGACGCGTATACTCTATAAAAGGCCCTAACTCAATCTGGCATATCGACGGATATGATAAACTTTCAAGATATGGAATTAAAATTCACGGCTGCATAGACGGATTCTCGCGCCAAATTATTTGGTTGAGAGCAGGAGTGTCTAACAAAAATCCTCATGTTATTGCTCATTACTATATAGCAAGCATCAGAAAATACGGACTGTGTCCAAGACGTGTAAGAGCTGACATGGGCACTGAAAACGTTCACGTTGAAACTATTCAAAAGTTCCTCCGGCAAAACCACGAAGATGAGCATGCCAACGAAAGAAGTTTTTTGTACGGGAAAAGTATAAACAACCAAAGAATTGAGAGCTTGTGGGGAATGATTCGCCGTCAGGGGATTCAGTTCTGGATGAATTTTTTCCAAGAGCTTACCGATAATGGTTACCATGATGGAGGATATTTGGATCAAGAAATATGTCGCTTTTGTTTTTTGGGAATGCTACAGGTAATATTTCGATTCGCTTCATTTGAATAACCATAAAAATATTCCGAAACATTGGTTGAGTATGAGGATAAAAGATTTATTTTCTAATTTAATTGCGAGTGTTTCTCGTAAGCAGAAGTATTCTTGTGGAGAGTATTAGTACGAACTTAACCCTTGTATGGTTTATTATTATTATCTTGTCGTATGGTTGTAAGAATGGTCATATTGGAAGATATGTTTATACATGTTAATAGGCACTAAAGCACCCATGACAACACGATAACATATTTGTGTAATTGCTATGGAATTCGTTATTATAGTCTACCATTATTCTATACTATTACGTTTGTAATTATCAATGAACATATGTGAATAGATGTTAAAGATACGATAATTAATTAGTAGGGTTTGCAGCGTTAATCGATTAACCGGTTAATCGTTCATAACGTTACTAACCGAATACTGAATTTCATAACCGGTTAATCGTAAAAGATATTATATCAATTGAATTATCTCCCTTGTATTCCATAGTATGTTAAGTACACATTATTACATAATTCGTCTAGAAAGTGATTTTGAAACATCTCATTACAAGAGATAAAAACTACACAATTTTATATCCTTGCACGTTACTAACCAGGATCTTGCAGGAAATACAAGTGCGTTGACCAATTTTCAAGCCTGTATAGCAACGATGCATTCATGCAATGAAACTACACGTGCATTGGATTGTTAGTGGCTAACTCTCGATATGTATTGTTTTGGTCCCTGAAAAAAATTATTTCCTTGTACTGATCATACTGTGAATTTACTAAATAATTAACCCCTGTATCAAACTTTAAAATATTTCTCGTGATGCATTAGATCAATTAATTTATTGCAAAATGTAAAATTTCTATCTCAAGAAACATTGTTAATCATTCCTTATTCTAAGGTATAGAGAGATAATTTGACAATTAATCACCGCAAGCGTGTAGCGATTAATTTGTGTACCCGGAGCAGACTCGTGCCACATAACAACACAAAAATGTCAAAATAGCCATCTAAACGCAGAATATTAATTGTCTCAACAGTAAAAATCACTAAAACGATTATATCTCATCATTTTATATGTCAAAAAATAACTGGAATGATTCAAATATTGTGGAATGTATATTTTTCTGTATACGGCTCGTGCACGGTTTGGGCTACAACATACCTCTCCTCAACGTGTGCAAGCTATTTTTAGCACATATTCTTGATAATTAAAACTATAAAATCTTTATATTATGTTTCAATTTTAGCGATACCGACTACGCCAATATTCATTAGATATGGAATATTTTCAGTTTTATCTAAATTCTATTCCACGTTTTGACTAAATTGTCCCTTTAGCAATTAACCGGTTACCGTTCATAACGATGTTCCCGGTAATCGGTTAGTATTTTTGATCCGATTTGCCAACCTTATTAATTAGTGTCAAAGTGTATCTTTATTTTGTATTGCATATTGTTTCTGTTTCTCTTCGCTTTTGGAGGAAATTAAGAAAGAAATAAGAATAATAATCTCGGCATTTGATCGTGTCAGGAAATACAAGTGCGTTGACGTCTTTACCAAATGTCAAGCCTGTATAGCAACGATGCATGTCCATACACGCGCCGATCAATACAATGTATCTTTTGAAAGTGACCATCACACTCGACGAAATGACCCCAAATGTCCACTATATTTAAGTTTCATTGCAATCACTTACAAGATATTTGCCGGTGAACCGTTGGGATACATTCATATGGTAAAAATCTATTATTTTCACGCAGAACTGTGAAAATATAGGATTGTGAAGTGAACGTTATTTTTTTCTATTTTGAATCAAAAGAGCAGGTCTTTTTATTTGCCCATTTGAAACTTGCTTGTGATTTGTACCGAAATGAAAAGGAAAAAAAGGATGCTCTTTTGCTGTATTTCTATATTATTCCCTAGTATTATTTTACCAAATACTCGACTGTATATTTTTTGCAGAGATGTCAGGTAACAGGAAAGGCTGAAAATGCGTTATCTATTTCTTCTAAATCGGGCTCGTATCTTGACGCCAGATAGCGCCAGAATGAGGCTTTTCAGTCACTGTTTTTATTTATTTTTGGTGTTAAAAGTGCAGTAAAACGAAGCAAGAAATATACGAGTACCATTCAACACCCAATATTAACTCTTGAGGAGAAATATCATTTTAAAGAGCTGATGCATTGATTTCCATCGTAAATCTGTTAAGCCTAATCTGTATAACCTCTAATCTGAAGGGTTCTGATGTTTTGACATCAGTCTTTGACCGTCTTTATGATATTTTGAACCATTCGGATTATATTACCCGATAGACGGATGGTCAAACAGACAAACAAAGACAAAGAATATAACACTTTCCGATTTCACTGGCAAGAGTACAGGAAAATCATTTAGCTGTGTGTAACGCAGTAGGGTTTTCTTTCACATGATTTTATGATATTATGCATCGAATATAATCTATAGAAATATCAGTATCAATGGAATTATGTTAAATGTCTTTCTACACAGGACACTCTAAACGACATAAGCTCCATTTGGAACCGTCACAGAATTCGAAGATACAGACAGGGAATAAGCAGATGTGGGCGACCATTTCTTCTCCACCATATGCCTAGCGCATATGATACTGTTGATTACGGCTGTGACTTTAACGAAATGGAAGTGAACATTTGTGAAAGAGAATTGGAGGCCATGCCTCATTCGCCATGCTCCAAATTAATTGAAGATCTGTGCGATTGTATTATGGAAGAAAACAACATTGTAATTCCAAATGATCCAGAAAGCATGCGCGATTTGTATATATTTCTCAGAGAGGATATTAAAAACAACTTGTGACTAAAGTTATTATGTCAAGCTTGTTTACGTAATGCATGTTACATAATCTCACTACAATGAATGGACTGTTTACTATAATATTTGCGTTGTGGGAATTTTCGCTTATTTCGCTATCAGTAAATATCGGTGAATATTTTCACACTCGAAGATATTAACACATATAAATACTAAATACAAAACATATAGCAACATATCTTCAACATAATTGAAAATATCTGCATAACGAACGCTTCGGAAGTTGTTAAGGGAAAAATACACCCGCGAAATAATCCACCTTTACAGTAAATTAAAATTGTTATATAGTGCATATATTTTGACGTTGTATATACAGTCTTCGAAAAAGGACAGTGCGCTGGGAACGTGCCTTCAAAAATTAATATTGTCAAAATTTATTGGAACCTACAAAGGCATATTTGTAGGTTCCAATTTAATGAAATAAGTAAATCAAAATAATCATATATAACTTTGCAGACAAATGCTACTACAGTGTAAATAGAACATACTTTTATGACTTGTTTTGTGTACTGTAATTTTATTACGTTTTTGGAAAGTAGCGGATGGGTCTTTCCATCACCGACAGCGTATCCACTGCTTGTCACAGAAATGGATGAAATTAGCACTCATTGTGAAGAAATATATATAATAAAAGGTAACGAATGATGAATAAATTATTATCAATAAAAATATTAACACAATAAGTAAAATTGCTGAGAGCTTTGCTGATAGTGTCATATACAAGATATAGAGGAGGAATTATCTCGGGACAGAAATAATTATGTTTTCACTGTAAGATTGAAAAAAAGATGCTGAAAGTTTTGAAGGTTAATAATATCATACCTTTTGTAACTTTTGGTATTGTATCAAAAGGCTACTCCTCCTTAAATCCTTACTGGATCACCACCAAATTTGGTGTGAAGCATCATTTTGAGAGGGAGATTAAATTTTATAAATGAGGCTGATCCAACCCCTGGAATCAGAGGGGCGGGGCCCCAAAAGGGTAAGTACATAAATATTTGTTTTAAAACCCTATTCCTCCTTAATGCATGAATGGATTATAACCAAAGTTGATGTGAATTTTTATGTTAATGTGTCTGAATTACCTTTGGTCTGAATCATAACATCATAACTAGCTCTGAACACACAATGTATGGTAACGATGCTGGTTTGACCACTTTGGATTAAGGATGTACACCTCTGAGAAGTCAAAATTTTCCTGTATTAAACTTTTTTTCGCAAACTGATTTTTGGGAAAAGGAGATGATGCCATTGCCAATTTTGAAAGAAAATCATATGTCCGTGTGCTCGTTTTTGTGCTATTGTCGATCAAAGATACCAATTTGACAAAATATGTGATTTTACGTGAATTTTGCCGTTTAAACCACATACATGACAATTCAAAGCAATATCTCCCAAGTGTGTTATCGGATATGTATGAATCTTTGCCTGATTGACAAATTAGGTATATTCGTTTAAAATTGATTTAGTCTATGATTTTTACTCTGAATAACACTTTATGTTACCCCTACCCCCTAATTTTGAATCAGAAATTGCTCACATTTTCGCCATTTTTACAAGATTTAACGCGTAATAAAAAAAAGTTGTAATATTTAACTTTTTTAATATTTTGCAAATAAAAAGAAAAAAGCCTGTGCTTTCTAAATCAATCATAAAAACTGGGGGTCCGTGTGCTTACTTTTTTGTCCCGTAATAATATTTGTTATTTTTCTATAATTTTGAGTAAAATTTCAAAATGCCCATTTCACATTAAAATGTGAAAATAAAATGCCAAAGGTGAGTAATTTCCCCCCTTTTTAAATTTTCATTTTCATCGCAAAGAACATCACTACGATCTACAGCAAAAATTAGTAAGATACAGCTAAAAATACCAAAGCACTGATGACTTAACTAAGGACTGTCCGATGAAAAATGGTGTAATTTTGACGTTCTAAAAAGTGCTCGAAATGCAGTTTTTCAAAATGCTGCCAAATGGGTCAATTTCTTTAAATTCGTATATAAAAAAATCCACGAACATTAGAAGCCTAATTTTTGGACACGTTTTGCAGAAAAAAGTGTGCTATAACCACCCACAATTATTTCTTATATATCACGAAAGCTCTTTATGACGGATCGAAACGAGAATTAAACGAGACTGAAACCACAGAAGAGTACATCCTTAAGGAGTTTGTCCCTGCTATGAGTGTTTGTCAGATGACCGATTAGGCTCATGAGCCTCTTGTATAATAGCTTACTATTGTTTTCAATCGATCATATTGTCGATTTGTCGGAAATGTAGCATTTTAAAATTTGAATATGATATTTCCTCTTTCTTTGGGAAACAATATCCTTACAAATGAAGTTTCAAAGTGTTCATTAATAACATAATTTTATATAACATGCTATCTTAATAACCTTCTGTCAATTCCCAAACAAGCAAAACGCCACCTATATGGATTTTTTCAGATCGTGACATCCTGGCAGATTTTGATAAATTGGCAAATAACCATTCAAACACGATATTGTTTTCAGTGATTTCCTTTATTGATATTTCAATTAGTACAAATTGCATGCATATCCATCTTCAATTTTGTGGGTTTTTTTTAATTTCAAATGCACGTTATTGTGTACTAGCTGGAGCTTATCAGCAAGTCCTTTAGTTATTCAACCATATCGTAATTACAATGCAGTGAAAACAGTAAAATGTAAGGACTGTTAAGATATCCGGTGTTAAACGCATAGATAAAATATGATATACATAAACATCCCCTAAAAGAACAAAGATAAAAAAAATCGTTTTAATAAACAGGTAATGAATAATCTAGGATGACATCATTTTGATGCGATGGAAATCAAAATACAATATTACAAACAAAACTGTGCTTTTCTCGAACAGTATTTAAAAAAATAGTTTCTAGCAATATCACTGTATGGAATATGTTGTGAAAAGGCAAAAGCTGTGTAAATTTCCTATTTTCAACTGAAAAGACATGTACTTTGTCATGCAAAATTTTCCAAGTTATAAATGTTCCGCACTTCTTGGATTATTATATGTTTTATCTGTAAATCAAGCGTAACCAACAATTTTTGGTTCAGTTTTTTGTTGAAATCAAAATTTATGCGAAATCCATGACCCAAATGTTAGAATTGAGCACAGCATTCATTTCGCTCTTGAAAACTGGGTAACTCTCATACATCCTTGGTAGGTCAAGAACTCTTCCACAAGTGTGAGCTACCGGTCTTCTCGCAATACCTTCCAAGTCGACTATTTTAACTTGAATTTTGAAAAACTTTCCTTCCGAATCACACAACATGAGATCACTAGCTGTTAAATATCGAAGCATATTGCGCAACAGCTTGGTGTCAGTGTCTATCTCCCGAATATATCGTTTCAAATACTTGAATGAATCACATTCTGATTCGTCGCATTCGAGAGATGAAATCTCACTGTATGGAATATGTTGTGAAAAGGCAAAAGCTGTGTAAATTTCCTATTTTCAACTGAAAAGACATGTACTTTGTCATGCAAAATTTTCCAAGTTATAAATGTTCCGCACTTCTTGGATTATTATATGTTTTATCTGTAAATCAAGCGTAACCAACAATTTTTGGCTCAGTTTTTTGTTGAAATCAAAATTTATGCGAAATCCATGACCCAAATGTTAGAATTGAGCACAGCATTCATTTCGCTCTTGAAAACTGGGTAACTCTCATACATCCTTGGTAGGTCAAGAACTCTTCCACAAGTGTGAGCTACCGGTCTTCTCGCAATACCTTCCAAGTCGACTATTTTAACTTGAATTTTGAAAAACTTTCCTTCCGAATCACACAACATGAGATCACTAGCTGTTAAATATCGAAGCATATTGCGCAACAGCTTAGTGTCAGTGTCTATCTCCCGAATATATCGTTTCAAATACTTGAATGAATCACATTCTGATTCGTCGCATTCGAGAGATGAAATCAATTTCCTTGGGGATGGTGTAATCTTCTGAAATTCATCCGCAACATCCATGACCAGCTCGTATGTTATCAACACTTCAAACAAACATTCCCTGATGAATGATGGTTCTTGAACCATTTCCAAATGTGCAATTTGGTCAACAACAGCTCCAATGTTGTCTTGTGTGACCCTAACTTTGCATTCATGGTTGGAAAGGATCTCTACAAGATCATCCATTTCGACATTTTCCATATTTTCTAATGCGCTCGAAAGAATCCTACTTTCGCTCTGTGGGACAAATTGCAGAAATTCTTCCCTCAGCTTACCACTACCCATTCCAAATAAGGAAGACGATAAGAAGTTAGGAGCCAGTCGAATTGGTAGTATCTTTTGCAGAGTCCATCCCAAGGCTATGATCCTTCCGACAGCTTTCCAATCTGCTGCTTCCATATCATGGCGAAGACATGGAACTTTCAGGCTGGTGCCAGTAGTACACTGCTCATAAAAGTCGTCCCAGAACTCGGTCAGTAAATCCCTCATTACGCCCCCACTGTCATACGCTTGCTCTCTTTCTCCGTTTGGAAGAATGATATTGGCGGTTATAATGTCTTTTGCGAAGTCGACGTCAGGAGCCTCCTTGAAAACTTTGATAAGTTCCCTTAACACTTGTCCCCTGTGGACAATAATGGCAAACTCCTTAGGTTCCACAACAGGGCTTACAATCGGCGCAGTTTGAGTAAATGCAATTTCCTCTAAGCTGTCTTCCCAAATTGGATAGAAAATGGGAGGGTCAATTAAGGGGGAACTGTCAAAGATTGACAGAGTCTCATCTCCTCCACCGATTCCTGCGCTTGCCTCTTCAGCGTTTTGCGTCTCTTTACTTTTGTCTGCTTCTGTGCTAATGATATCTGCGTTTTGCATCTCTTTACTTTTGTCTGCTTGTGTGCTAATGATATCTGCGTTTTGGCCAGGTTCTTCATATTTCTTATAGGTATCGTCGTCATTACTGCCATCCAAAAGTTCCTTCTTCGCAGTAGTGCGCAAATAGAAATGAACGAACTGCAATTTTGCCCGGTCAATGATATCCCCTAAAGTTGTGTCCTCCTCCTCAAGTGGCTTAAGTTGAAAGTCTACTAGTTCCACGTCCATATCATTCAGATTGCCGTGCTGGCTTGTTCCATCAGGAAAAAACAGGTCGATGCATTCTTGAATGATTGCATGCTTATTGAAGCTTTTGTTCAGCATTAGTGTTCTTTTTCCTCCTCCTGACTTCGCTCGAACGTGAACATAAACTTTCTTTTTTTCGTCGTAATGGTACCATCCAAGGTGGACTTTATGCATTGCTTTCTTTGCATTTAATTTCCGTACCTTCCTTGAAGATGATTGCGGTTCCTCTTCATCATCTGCAGACGAAGACTCGGCCCTCTTGCTGCGGAGTCTGTCCCTTAACCTATCCATAAGACTTTCTTTTTTAGCCTTTGGCTTTTTGGGATTTTCGTTTTCTTTGACAAGAAAGTTTTTCAGTGCAAATCGATCTCCCTTCTTCGGAAGGTATTCTGATAAATCAGAATCTGACATACCTCTGATAGCGTCTTCGTCTATCTGCAAATGACAATAATAATATTTAGAAATTATATTTCCTCATGCATAGAGTTTCCACAATGAACGTGGATTATTTATCATGTATATCTAATGTTTTCATCAACCATTTAAACTCGTTAATCAACTGAAATTGATAAAAACATATACATTTGTGTACAGCATCCACTCATTATGTGAACTATCTATCGGCCAAGATCCATATTGGAATACTTTGTGTAATGACTAATAAAATGAGTACAGTTTGTAAAAAACTATACAAAATTGTTTGTTCAATAATTTCCACACAGCATACCATGATCGAGGTGACAATCTACATCATTATTTTTTTACAAAAAATGGCGGATCATTTTCTGCACTTCGACTGAAGTTTATAATATTAAAGCCGCATAATCTGTATTTATCAAGGTTCATAAAGCAACAAAACAAAATTACAGTAATTATAGTACCAAAAATATTAACTTTCCCCTAATAACACGCCCAGCAAGTTCAGTTCAGATGTCGAAAGTAAAAATATTTAAAAGTTTTTATTAAAACACCAACGGTATCGGAACTTTTAAACATTTTGTATCTATTACCATTGGAGCATTCTGGGCGTGTAATTAAGGGAAAGTTAATAACTTTTAGGACCAAAAATACTGTAATTTTCTTTTCTTGTGTTATGAACCTGGATTAATACGAATTATCCGGCTTTAATCATATTAAACAACTATCAATATAACAAGAAGCCAAGACAAACACGGAGTACCTTTGTATCACTTTGTTTCGTATCGTAATAAATATCATGGAATCATATTAGCGGTATATTGTATATCGAAATGTCGCAATATGATATTGTACTATCATAATGCACATTAAGCACTGTTGTTTCTGTACGAATTGTGTTTTAACAGTGTTTTAAGTAATACCAAATATATTTCACGAGTGGGGCTAATATTTTGATATTTTTTGCGAGTGCGCAGCTACATGTACAATATACTCTGATCTTCATCGAAGGTTTTGTAAACATAGACTTGATTGCCTGCCGTGGTTTTTCTACTCTCCGCTAGGCTTCGCTCCGAAAATACAACGAGTCTTCGTATTAATGAGCGCAGCCTTCCGGAGAGAATTGGTACTAAGGCAGGTAATCCAGTCTATTTTAAACAAAATAGAGTTGTTCCCTTTGTTTCGGTGCCGACTTGCATGTCGGGCTTTCTGATTGGTCAATTGTTTTGGAATTTTGTAATCATTGATTTGATTGGTCAAATCAACAAAAGTGAAAATTTTCAATAATTAAGTATTAACTTGAATATATTTTTATGTTATTGAGATATAACACAAAAATCAGAGTGTACTATGATAGAGACTAGAGTACACTCTGATTTTGTGTTACAGCTCCATAACATAAAAATATATTCATGTTAATCCTTATAATTCAATTTACTACACGAAATTCGACGAAATTGGCAATATTTTGAGGGAATATTTTTTAAGAAATCACTACGCCATATTGCATCAGCCAATGAAAAACGACGTTACAAACGGCGACGTCATTTTTACGTTATGAGATGATAACGTATTTTTTTCAGTCAATTGAAATACGTATAACAAGCAAAATTGAATTATTGATAAATATATTTTTGAGAAACATCTATGTAAGAATGGGGAGCTACTTAAAAAGACGGTCACATTTTATGCCGAAACTGCTGTTGTGTTGCAATGATGTGAAAGAAAATGCTAACAATTCAATTGACTCTAGTTATCAATGGTCTTAGATTTCTTAAATATTCCCGCGTTTCGTCAGTATAGCGGGAATAATTTGTCTGAAACGACATCGTATTACTCGTGCTAGGCGCACGCTCCGCGGGAGCGGGTATACGTGTACATACCCGGGTACACGTGTTCGTGAGGTCACTTTCTAGCCGCCATCTCAGCAGGGCGGTTACAGCTATTTTTCCCCCATTTGATTTTCATGTTTTCTGACAAATATGTAGCATACATGTCATACAAATGTATCAATTTAATATGTTTCCTCTATAACGCAGGTCCAGCGTAACCCCTAGGTACACCTGTAAGGGTATAATAGTTTTCCCGCCACCGCGGATACAGGTTTCCGGGGGCTATCTCCGGTTTTTCCTGTGCGCCAGGTGGATACTGATGATGGGGGTGTTGTATTTTACTATTCAAATAGTTTCTCATTGTCATCGTTTCATGTACATCGGTAGCATGTTGGTTCAGAGGAGCGATATCGTTTTGTGTATGGAAAATTGTATCAAAGATCAGTGTATATACATTAAACATGCATAATTTTGATTAAACGCCGACTGCTATTACACGGGCACGCTAGTACGGCAAAGGACTATGTATGGTTTTGCCTGTTTTAGGCCCCCAAATCCATCAAATTTTAAATTTCATTATTGAACACTCAAATAATATTATTTCAAATATAGATTACATCCCTCATGCAATTGTAATAATATTTATTTGTAATTTGTGCTATGGTTGCCATGGTAACCATCCGAAATATGCATAAATTATGCAAATGTAAATATTTGGTCTATTTTGGTCAATTTTTACATAGATTTTCACACAGCAACCATAGAGCGCATTCTTGAACAAACTTTATATTTCTCCTAAAGATGTGGTTTAAGTGCCCACATATTCTCATTTGATATTAAGTTTGTTCAAGAATGCGCTCAATAGTTTCTAATAGAAAAACTATCCAAAAAGTGGCCAAAATTGACTAAATGGTCAAATTTCCCTAATTTATGCATATTTGAGATGGTTTCCATGACAACCGGAGTTGAAACAACATATAATTATTGTTTCAGTTTTATCAGGGATGTACTCCATATTTGAAATACATTAATTTGAGAGTTCAATAATCTGCTTCAAAATTTGATAATTTGGGGGCCAAAAAAGGCCCAAACCATATATAGTCCTTTATATTTTTTTTTTTGCTTTTGTGTTGTATTTTGAGAAGTAGTGGAGAGAAGACCTGATGTTATCAGAGACTGATATATGAAAGGTTTCGAGATCCGCCAACATACCCTATAAATCGTACTGACCTTCTATATGATAACTTATAACGTTTGTGCGGAACTGCCATTGTCATTGGTTATAGAACATCATTTCACGTCGTTTCCCCGCGTTAACGTCATTTTACCGGGATAATGACGTTAGATGACGTTCCATAACCAATAACAATGACAGCTCCGGACAGACGTTATAAGTTATCACGTGGTACATGGGCGAACTCCATTTACTGACCTTTTAACTAATAATACCATATCATACTAAACGCAGACTTTATGATGAAGCGCCTTTGGAGGAAGAATATTTCAGAAATGACGGTAATTTCGCGTAAAATGGCAATTCTACTTTATAGACCGTTTTTGATCAGTAGCGGACATTAGGCATATTTCTGTGCATCCGATCACACAGGTATATACCCTGAAGTAGGCCACTGTATATCGCTTTTTTAACAATTACAGCTGCTATATATTTCTATTCAATATTACTCTAATATACGTTCGCATGTGCATATGTGTTTGAGTGGATTATTCTTGGTGATTATTCAAAATGGAATTTATATATATATTCTCGCTTAACTTGTTTGAGGAGCTCCTAGCTAAAGGCACTTGTATACGGTAAACCCATCCGGTTTATTGAAATGTTTTTGTATGAATTATTTGTTTCGTTCAGTGAGCGAGAGATGGCAAGTGCTACTGATTTTTGTGAGTGAAAGTAGGTACATTGCATAACTGTTACAGTAGTGCTAGTATTGCTTAGTATTTTCTTTAAAATAGTTAAGTGTAATTTGTTTTAAATATTTTCATAACATTGTATTGCATCATAGATATGAGTAACTAAGTATCATACTGTTTTCTTTCTTTATTCCCTTCGCGCTTACTTACAATTAGCTTTGATATAAATTTCCGGAATTGCATTGCTGTTTGGTTTATGTATTATATTGCAGTACATGTGTAGAAGTAATTACGACAGTGTGGACAAAACAAGTTGCCATCGGAGCAGTCTGCTCTCAAGACAACACGTACACAATAGTGTACAATCACAAAATTTACAAAAGGCACCTTTAAATTTCAAAATACACCTTTCAATTTAACAGCACTATACAGCCGTTTCGTCCTTCTAGGACTCATCAGTGGTGTTAGAGTCGGGATCCAAAAGAAGAATAGCTCAAACAAATTACCAATAATATAAGTGGGTAGGTGCAGAACCCCACACAAAGACATTTTGGAAATGAATTCAGATATTTTTTGGGATTTAGTGGAATTTAGACATATAAAATCTTTTGCCAAATTAAGTCGCCTCAGACGACAGGAAATAACAAACAAAACGAAGATACAAAACGATTAAACGGTAAACGCATCCGGTTTATTGAAATGTTTTTTTTTACATTGTATGTATGGATTATTTGTTATTGACTCTTAGCACACGGGCAACACGCGGGTTCCGTTCGAACCGTACGATTTTCTAACTCGACACTAGTTTAGCTTTTGTGTGCCAGGGACCAATTATTGTAAATTCCTCATTTAGACAACATGAGACATTTATATTACGCAGCAACTCGTTCAAAATATTTTATGTATAAAAATACCATAGCTGCTTACAGATTTGAAACGTAAAAGCATATTTTTCATGAAACGTGTTAAATAACAATTCCATTAATACCGTTTCACTAACAGACCTGTCCCCATCCCCATCGTTCGTTTTCCAAATATTATTCAAATATATTCGCCGGCGAATAATTACTGATTTTCAGCTTTACCGCTATAACAGAGATGTTGTGTATTACAGATACAAAATGACCAACAAGCCATACGTTTGTGTTATAAAATCGTTAGGGTCAGTGGTATAAAGCTAGGATGTGTTGAGAGGCAGGAAACAGGACTATTTTTAGGTCTTACAATAATTGACCAGGTAATTTTAGAAACGTTAAAAATTAAGTATTAAAATCAATTTAATAAAACACAAGCTACAATTGTAATTAGCTAAACATAGCCACAAAATCCACGGCGTATATTGGATGGACTACATGATTATGCGGTTCAGTGTAAATTGGACAGTTGTCGTGTCCAGGCAGGTAGAGTTCGAAGGACCCGGAATTTCTATCTAAACAGTTCAGTTGCATTTCAAGCACTTTTTAAAACTACTACAAACTCCAGGCTTCAGTGGTTACAGTTTAGAGTATTTCACTTTATTCTTACCGCCAACACTTTCCTTTTTAAAGTCAAATTGGCAGATAGTAATCTTTGTAATTCCGAAAGAGAAACCATTGGACTTTTATTTTTGGAATGTGACGAAACACAAAATCTTTTACACAGTTTGGATTTGTTAATAGAAGCTCTTTTTATTAGTCCCCTGCCGTTTGAAAAAACGGGGATACTATAGGTTTAACCTCTACATGTCTGTGTCTGTCTGTCTGTGTCTGTCTGTCTGTTTGTCCGTCCGTCCGGCCGTACTTCCGTCCGTCCGTCCGTCCGTCTGTCTGTCTGTCTGTCACGCAATACTTGTCCGGACAACTCCTCCTAAAGTGCTACATGGATTTTAATGAAACTTGGTATACAAGATCAGTATAACATGCAGTTGTGCATCCCATATTTATTTATTTTTTGAAATATCAATTTTTAAAATGACCACCGACTTATCATTGGTTGAGACTTGTCCGGACAACTCCTCCTCAAGTGCTACTTCGATTTTAATGAAACTTGGTAAACATGATCAGTATAACATGAAGTTGTGTATCCCACAATTCTTTTTAAAAAAATAAAATAAAATAAAATGACCGCCGACTTCTCATTGGTTGAGGCTTGTTCGGACAACTCCTAAAGTATTACTCCGATTTTAACGAAAATATGGTATACATTATCAGTTTAACATGCAGTTGTGCATCCCACATTTTGTTTTCTCGAAAATTCATTTTTCAAGGCATAACTTACGTGTTACCTGGTATTTCACCTAACTTAAACTAACTAGGTATATTTATGTATTTTTTTTTTAATATTTGTTGTCCGCAACCTGAAATACTCTTCCTGGTGTTCTGTTGGGAAAACTAGTTTAATATATCTATTGAAATTGTGTCGAAAATAAATGGGAAATGATCAGGTGCACTCATAGGTCAGGCAGGGGACTTTATATTGCTGTTGCAATACTATCCATCCTTGTTGCATATACATTAGTTTAACAAACATACGATTCTTTTTGGTAGGGTTATTTACAAATTATTCTGCATTATATAAAATTGATAAGCAAAGCAATGAAGCAATACATTTACAGAACAAGATGCCAACAGAAGTCACTGAATATTAATGCCATGATTACTACTATATTTGATCATTTGGAAGTTCAGAAATTCATTTATACTGTTAAAGAGGAGATGGCAAATCAGCAGTTTCATATTGACTGAAGAATTGGGAAAGGGTTTTACAAGTTGGCCAATACTATTATTATATACATGTATATATTGTCAAGATTTTAATTTATATACATAATGAATATTTAGTTCCTTAATCTAGTCCCTGTCAATTACAATGCAATTGTTATAAATTCATAATCTTATTCTTCATATCGATATGGAGAATTTCATATATATTAAAGTTCACATATCTTGATGGGTTTGGACCTTGAGAAGTAACGTACCTTTTCCAGGGAGACAATTCCAGATGTATTAAAACACAAAGGGTTATAATTGACAAATTGTATAATCTTATCCGGACCAACACGACAGTAAGATCACCGGCACTTGCCGGTTTCCGATATGGAGTGATCTCCCTTGACAGGAAAACTTTCACAGGCAAAAGTTTGCATTCGTCAGACATGCAATGTACATATAATTATAGCTTTCTTTCACATTCAACTGAATAAACTTTATTCAGATAAACTGATTTAGTCAACAAGGTAACATAACCTACCTTCTGATCCCTTAGACTTTTCAATGTGTCTTCATCAAGCCCTCTTTTCCTTAAAAACGGCTCCATCTCCAGGTTACAGAACCGTACCGGAAGTAAACACAAAGAATGTGTTTTTTTTAAGTGTAAAATTTACAGATTAAAGTGTAAAATTTACAGATTAAAGTGTATAATTTATAGATTAAAGTGTAAAATTTACACATTAAAGTGTCAAATTTACAGATTAAAGTGTATAATTTACAGATTGAAGTGTAAAATTTACAGATTAAAGTGTAAAATTTACACATTAAAGTGTAAAATTTTCACATTAAAGTGTATAATTTACACATTAAAGTGTAAAATTTACAGATTAAAGTGTAAAATTTACAGTTTAAAGTGTAAAATTTACACATTAAAGTGTAAAATTTACAGTTTAAAGTGTAAAATTTACAGATTAAAGTGTAAAATTTACAGATTAAAGTGTAAAATGTACAGTTTAAAGTGTAAAATTTACAGATTAAAGTGTAAAATTAACACATTAAAGTGTATAATTTACAGATTAAAGTGTATAATTTACAGTTTAAAGTGTAATATTTACACATTAAAGTTTAGAAAACAAAAATAAAGTGAATGTTATTGTGGCCCTAATACGCTTCCGTAGATTTCATTAATGTAGATTATCATTTTTTTTGGCCTGTATCACCTGATCCTAACCTCACACTTATGACAATGTTCAAAGATTTTGATGCTTTTGACCCGTGACGTTGTAAGACGTGCAAGGGAATAACTTTGAAAAAACGTGATAAAATCACTTCATTTCAGCATACGATTTGCCAAATACTACCACCCTAGACATTTGTTAATTAACTGAGGATAAGTCATTAAAAAGTTTATAAGTATTTTACCAAATGCGACCTTAGAAATAAGTCAAAGCAATTAAATAACTAAATCATGCTACTAGCCAAATATAAGCAATCTATAGACATCATGGCTATTCAGAAAGTCGTTTAAAGACTTCAAAATATTGGATCCTGTGACTTTGAATAAAGATCAAAGTTATTCACTTGAACAGTTTTCATAGTCCTAACAAAATATCTTTACCCTAGGCCTTTTGGTCATTCAGAAGACGCTGTGTAATTAAAAGTAAAGTTTTGATGCCAAATGGACGAGACGACGGCTAACGGCATACGTTTACTCGATCCTTCAGGCCAGTTGAATGAAAAACCTTGATAAAGTAATCTTATAACGCGTACAACAAATAAGACAACTGACTATGCCTAGATTTATCGTTACACGCTGAGCTGCCCATAATCACAGGGAAGGTTAAGAGCAATATGGTCAACAAAATAAATGCAAAATAAACACACTATACAAGTAAATGACAATGTCAATTTAAAAATAGAAAGTAGCTGTGGTCAATTACAGTATTCATACAGCCTAAAACTACATCGTTGTTAGCAATTTCTTCTTTCACAACGAAGTTCAAATGATGATTGTACTTAAGATGACACTAATATAGACCATATAAGAGAGTTTTCAACTACGAACTGGGACAATATTTCAAAATTGGTTCCGTACTGTTTCATCAAATAGAGGATTCTGAAGATCCTTCAAATCTTAATTGGGATCACAAATTATTCGCCTGTTCAACAAGTGGAATACAGCCGGAAGTAAGTCAGGATATGGAATTTAATATTAAAGCAATGAATGTTTTAACAAATGTTGTTATAGTCCTATAACACACATAGCTATGGATGACGAACTATGTAAGTTTGTCAGCAATAACAATGTGTGTTATAGGACTATTACAATGTTTGCTAAAATGTTCATTACCTATATTTACATTTTGAGAGAATTATTGTGCTTTATTTAGTTACTTCGAACCAATTTTGAACAGCAAATCAAGTGCAGACAACAATGAAAGTGATAACGTCACAATAGAGATGGATGACGTCACAATAGCAAATGTTGTTATAGTCTGAGACACTGGTTGTTATAGGACTCACACAACTAAATCAGCCGACCACAAAGTGTTTAATACGTTTGTAGCCCCTACTGAAAATGTGTTCCGGCTAAGTACAGTGATTCTGAGTAATTTAAATAAATTTAAATGGTTGACTATTCTACATTGAATGACATCTATAGATATTTAACTTTACAAAAATATATACGTTTGGTGGATTTTGATATGTGATGGCGGATTGATAAGGGGTCAAAAGTCAAGAGGGTGTTCCGGTCCCATTTCACTGGTTTGACATGTAAATTTCCGGTTGTCCGAAGCAGACGCCTGTAGCGAGCTAAAATGCCAGTTAACTCCTCATAAAATGCCAATTGAATCCTTTGTCAAGTATTTATCTGTGAATCTAGGCAGTTGTCACAAGTGTTGAACTTCAAATATTATTAGCTCGAAAGCTTAGTAATAACATATAAAGTAATTTTTTTAGTAGTGTGAGTCCTTATAGGCGTAGGGCAGCAACTGCCTCTTAGTATTATTTCAGTGGGAAAAAGCAGAGCAAATGTAAATATACCCGGGTGACATCCACGGTATCTGTTGCACTGCATGGTACATGGTCCAATGTCTTGGAGGAAGCTTACACGTGGACATACTGAAATAGAAATCCATATTTCGTTTTTATTTTAAAGTTACAGGATAATTAAACTTTGGGTAAATCCCTGTTAAGCTAATCACCCTTTGAACAACTGGGCCCAGGTATCAAAACCTTGATACGTATATGAAAGTAATTTTTAGTTAAGACATGTACATGTCACATACTCAATACTATATTATACTCTTATTGTTCACTTGCGTATATGACATAACAATAATTGTAACATACAATTGCCTGACGCCTAATACTTTTGCCATAACATTTGTTGAAATGAAAATACATGTCAGTTATTTCTGAAATTAAAACCATGAAATGGATTTACTAAGCTAAACAGATTCAATCTGAAACAAAAGGCTGGCCTCTATTCTCGATCCGTTACTAAGGATTCCTTGTGTAACAAAGTGAGAATAAGTATCTGCATTTTTCAGATTGAAAAGGATTAAAAAGGAAAATGGAACGATATGTCAATATTTTGTAAACCTATCACATCAACGTGATTTTCAGAAAAGGGGAATTCGTTCACATATATCGGTTATCATAAATCTTTTCCCAGATTTTCTTTTACTTTTTCTTTCCTTTGTTCATATTTTGCCTTTAGTGTATACGTACGTAAACATACGTGGTATTGCGAAGATTACATACTTTACTATTTAAAATGTAAAAAGTTTCATGTTAAAAACTAATTTTAATCCTTACTCTATACTTCGTTTTACTGGTTTTCAGATCTAGTACAAATTAAGAAAGGTCATAGTTCGAGAGGGGAGCAAAATTCAATACAGATTTATTGATTTGTTTTGTTTAAGTGCTGCTTAACGGCCCGTCGGCAATTTAGGTCTTCTAGGGCCAAATAAGATTGATAAAACTAAATATTCACGAAAACATGAATACATAAAAACCAGAAACAAATGACGAATATCTGTAAAATATGTCAAAATACACCAATAGTAGATTGATCAAGAATAAGATCATCTTATTGTAGAGATTAATCAAATGTAGATATATAGACATATGGATTGTATAAAAACTAATGTCACAGATGGTACATTATACATTCTGTCACATATGAGTTTGGAATCAGCGCATTCAACCATAAAATGTTTGACTTTAAGTTGTTTTCAAATGCATGCCAATAAGGTTGACCTTCTGTCTGAAACATGTAACTAAGTGTAATTTTTGTATGTCCTATATAACATGTAACTAAGTGTTATATTGGTATGGCCTACGCAACATTTAACTAAGTGTAATGTTGGTATGGCCTATGTAAAATGTAACTAAGTGTTATGTTGGTATGGCCTATGTAACATGTAACTAAGTGTAATGTTGGTATGGCCTATGTAACTAAGTGTAATGTTGGTATGGCCTATGTGACATGTAACTAAGTGTAATGTTGGTATGGCCTATGTGACATGTAACTAAGTGTAATGTTGGTATGGCCTATGTGACATGTAACTAAGTGTAATGTTGGTATGGCCTATGTAACTAAGTGTAATGTTGGTATGGCCTATGTAACATGTAACTAAGTGTTATGTTGGTATGGCCTATGTAACATGTAACTAAGTGTAATGTTGGTATGGCCTATGTAACATGTAACTAAGTGTAATGTTGGTATGGCCTATGTAACTAAGTGTAATGTTGGTATGGCCTATGTAACATGTAACTAAGTGTAATGTTGGTATGGCCTATGTAACATGTAACTAAGTGTAATGTTGGTATGGCCTATGTAACATGTAACTAAGTGTAATGTTGGTATGGCCTATGTGACATATAACTAAGTGTAATGTTGGTATGGCCTATGTGACATTTAACTAAGTGTAATGTTGGTATGGCCTTTGTGACATGTAACTAAGTGTAATGTTGGTATGGCCTATGTAACTAAGTGTAATGTTGGTATGGCCTATGTAACTAAGTGTAATGTTGGTATGGCCTATATTACATGTAACTAAGTGTAATGTTGGTATGGCCTATGTGACATATAACTAAGTGTAATGTTGGTATGGCCTATGTAACATGTAACTAAGTGTTATGTTGGTATGGTCTATGTGACATATAACTAAGTGTAATGTTGGTATGGCCTATGTAACATGTAACTAAGTGTAATGTTGGTATGGCCTATGTGACATATAACTAAGTGTAATGTTGGTATGGCCTATATTACATGTAACTAAGTGTAATGTTGGTATGGCCTATGTGACATATAACTAAGTGTAATGTTGGTATGGCCAATATAACATGTAACTAAGTGTAATGTTGGTATGGCCTATGTAACATGTAACTAAGTGTAATGTTGGTATGGCCTATGTGACATGTAACTAATTGCTTTGTTGGTATGGCCTATGTAGCATTTAACTAAGTGTAATGTTTGTATGGCCTATGTAACATGTAACTAAGTGTTATGTTGGTATGGCCTATATAACATGTAACTTAGTGTTATGTTGGTATGGTCTATGTGACATGTAACTAAGTGTTATGTTGGTATGGCCTATGTAACATGTAACTAAGTGTAATGTTTGTATGGCCTATATAACATGTAACTAAGTGTAATGTTGGTATGGCCTATGTAACATGTAACTAAGTGTAATGTTTGTATGGCCTATGTCACATGTAACTAATTGTTTTGTTGGTATGGCCTATGTAGCATTTAACTAAGTGTAATGTTTGTATGGCCTATGTAACATGTAACTAAGTGTTATGTTGGTATGGCCTATATAACATGTAACTTAGTGTTATGTTGGTATGGCCTATGTGACATGTAACTAAGTGTTATGTTGGTATGGCCTATGTAACATGTAACTAAGTGTAATGTTTGTATGGCCTATAAAACATGTAACTAAGTGTAATGTTGGTATGGCCTATGTAACATGTAACTAAGTGTAATGTTTGTATGGCCTATGTCACATGTAACTAAGTGTTATGTTGGTATGGCCTATGTAATATGTACTAAGTGTAATGTTTGTATGGCCTATGCAACATGTAACTAAGTGTAATGTTGGTATGGCCTATGTAACATATAACTTAGTGTAATATTGGTATGGCCTATGTAACATGTAACTAAGTGTAATGTTGGTATGGCCTATGTAACATGTAACTAAGTGTTATGTTGGTATGGCCTATGTAACATGTAACTAAGTGTAATGTTGGTATGGCCTATGTAACATGTAACTAAGTGTATTGTTGGTATGGCCTATGTGACATGTAACTAAGTGTTATGTTGGTATGGCCGATGTAACATGTAACTAAGTGTAATGTTGGTATGGCCGATGTAACATGTAACTAAGTGTAATGTTGGTATGGCCGATGTAACATGTAACTAAGTGTAATGTTGGTATGGCCTATGTAACATGTAATTTAATGTTATGTTTGTATGTCCTATGTAACATGTAACTAAGTGTAATGTTGGTATGGCCTATGTGACATGTAACTAAGTGTTATGTTGGTATGGCCGATGTAACATGTAACTAAGTGTAATGTTGGTATGGCCTATGTGACATGTAACTAAGTGTTATGTTGGTATGGCCGATGTAACATGTAACTAAGTGTTATGTTGGTATGGCCGATGTAACATGTAACTAAGTGTTATGTTGGTATGGCCTATGTGACATGTAACTAAGTGTTATGTTGGTATGGCCTATGTGACATGTAACTAAGTGTTATGTTGGTATGGTCTATGTAACTAAGTGTAATGTTGGTATGGCCTATGTAACATGTAACTAAGTGTAATGTTGGTTTGGCCTATGTAACATGTAACTAAGTGTAATGTTGGTATGGCCTATGTGACATGTAACTAAGTGTTATGTTGGTGTGGCCTATGTAACATGTAACTAAGTGTAATGTTGGTATGGCCTATGTAACATGTAACTAAGTGTTATGTTGGTATGGCCTATATAACATGTAACTAAGTGTAATGTTGGTATGGCCTATGTAACATGTAACTAAGTGTAATGTTGGTATGGCGTAGTAACGTGTAACTAAGTGTAATGTTGGTATGGCCTATGTGACATGTAACTAAGTGTTATGTTGGTATGTCCTATGTGACATGTAACTAAGTGTTATGTTGGTATGGCCTATGTAACATGTAACTAAGTGTAATGTTGGTATGGCCTATGTAACATGTAACTAAGTGTAATGTTGGTATGGCCTATGTAACATGTAACTTAGTGTAATGTTGGTATGGCCTATGTGACATGTAACTAAGTGTTATGTTGGTATGGCCTATGTGACATGTAACTAAGTGTTATGTTGGTATGGCCTATGTGACATGTAACTAAGTGTAATGTTGGTATGGCCTATATAACATGTAACTAAGTGTAATGTTGGTATGGCCTATGTGACATATAACTAAGTGTAATGTTGGTATGGCCTATATGACATGTAACTAAGGGTAATGTTGGTATGGCCTATGTAACATATAACTTAGTGTAATGTTGGTATGGCCTATGTAACATGTAACTAAGTGTTATGTTGGTATGGCCTATATAACATGTAACTAAGTGTAATGTTGGTATGGCCTATGTGACATATAACTAAGTGTAATGTTGGTATGGCCTATATGACATGTAACTAAGTGTAATGTTGGTATTGCCTATATGACATGTAACTAAGTGTAATGTTGGTATGGCCTATGTGACATGTAACTAAGTGTAATGTTGGTATGGCCTATGTAACATGTAACTAAGTGTTATGTTGGTATGGCCTATGTAACATATAACTTAGTGTAATGTTGGTATGGCCTATGTAACATGTAACTAAGTGTAATGTTGGTATGGTCTATGTAACATGTAACTTAGTGTTATGTTGGTATGGCCTATGTGACATGTAACTAAATGTTATGTTGGTATGGCCTATATAACATGAAACTAAGTGTAATGTTGGTATGGCCATGTAACATGTAACCAAGAGTTATGTTGGTATGGCCTATGTGACATGCAATTAAGTGTAATGTTGGTATGGCCTATATAACATGTAACTAATTGTTTTGTTGGTATGGCCTATGTAGCATTTAACTAAGTGTAATGTTTGTATGGCCTATGTAACATGTTACTAAGTGTTATGTTGGTATGGCCTATATAACATGTAACTTAGTGTTATGTTGGTATGGCCTATGTGACATGTAACTAAGTGTTATGTTGGTATGGCCTATGTAACATGTAACTAAGTGTAATGTTTGTATGGCCTATATAACATGTAGCTAAGTGTAATGTTGGTATGGCCTATGTAACATGTAACCAAGTGTTATGTTGGTATGGCCTATGTGACATGTAACTAAATGTTATTTTTGTATGGCCTATATAACATGTAACTAAGTGTAATGTTGGTATGGCCTATGTGACATGTAACTAAGTGTTATGTTGGTATGGCCTATATAACATGAAACTAAGTGTAATGTTTGTATGGCCTATGTGACATGTAACTAAGTGTAATGTTAGTATGGCCTATGTAACATGTAACCAAGAGTTATGTTAGTATGGCCTATGTGACATATAACTAAGTATAATTTTGGTATGGCCTATGTAACTAAGTGTTATGTTGGTATGGCCTATGTAACATGTAACTAAGTGTAATGTTGGTTTGGCCTATGTAACATGTAATTAAATGTTATGTTGGTATGACCTGTGTAACATGTAATGTTGGTATGGCCTATGTAACATGTAACTAAGTGTAATGTTTGTATGGCCTATATAACATGTAACTAAGTGGAATGTTGGTATGACCTATGTGACATGTAACTAAGTGTAATGTTGGTATGGCCTATGTAACATGTAACTATGTGTAATGTTGATATGGCCTATGTGACATGTAACTAAGTGTAATGTTGGTTTGGCCTAGTAACGTGTAACTAAGTGTAATGTTGGTATGGCCTATGTGACATGTAACTAAGTGTAATGTTGGTATGGCCTATGTAACATGTGACTAAATGTTATGTTTGTATGGCCTATGTGACATGTAACTAAGTGTAATGTTGGTATGGCCTATATAACATGAAACTAAGTGTAATGTTGGTCTGGCCTATGTGATATGTAACTAAGTTTGATGTTGGTATGGCCTATGTGATATGTAACTAAGTGTAATGTTGGTATGGCCTATTTGACATGTAATTAAGTGTAATGTTGGTATGGCCGATGTAACATGTAACTAAGTGTAATGTTGGTATGGCCTATGTGACATGTAACTAAGTGTAATGTTGGTATGGCCTATGTAACATGTAACTAAGTGTAATGTTGGTATGGCATATGTGACATGTAACTAAGTGTAATGTTGGAATGGCCTATGTAACATGTAACTAAGTGTAATGTTGGTATGGCCTATGTGACATGTAACTAAGTGTAATGTTGGTATGGCCTATGTAACATGTAACTAAGTGTAATGTTGGTATGGCCTATGTGACATGTAACTAAGTGTAATGTTGGTATGGCCTATGTGACATGTAACTAAGTGTAATGTTGGAATGGCCTATGTAACATGTAACTAAGTGTAATGTTGGTATGGCCTATGTGAGATGTAACTAAGTGTAATGTTGGTATGGCCTATGTAACATATACCTAAGTGTAATGTTGGTATGGCCTATGTGACATGTAACTAAGTGTAATGTTGGTATGGCCTATGTGACATGTAACTAAGTGTAATGTTGGAATGGCCTATGTAACATGTAACTTAGTGTAATGTTGGTATGGCCTATGTGACATGTAACTAAGTGTAATGTTGGTATGGCCTATGTGACATGTAACTAAGTGTAATGTTGGTATGGCCTATGTAACATATAACTAAGTGTAATGTTGGTATGGCCTATGTGACATGTAACTAAGTGTGATGTTGGTATGGCCTATGTGACATGTAACTAAGTGTAATGTTGGTATGGCCTATGTAACATGTAACTAAGTGTAATGTTGGTATGGCCTATGTGACATGTAACTAAGTGTTATATTGGTATGGCATATATAACAAGTAACTAAGTGTAATGTTGGTATGGCCTATGTAAAATGTAACTAAGTGTGATGTTGGTATGGCCTATGTGACATGTAACTAAGTGTGATGTTGGTATGGCCTATATGAAATGTAACTAAGTGTTATGTTGGTATGGCCTATGTGATATGTAACTAAGTGTAATGTTGGTATGGCCTATGTGACATGTAACTAAGTGTGATGATGGTATGGCCTATGTGACATGTAACTAAGTGTGATGTTGGTATGGCCTATATGAAATGTAACTAAGTGTGATGTTGGTATGGCCTATGTGACATGTAACTAAGTGTGATGTTGGTATGGCCTATGTAAAATGTAACTAAGTGTGATGTTGGTATGGCCTATGTGACATGTAACTAAGTGTGATGTTGGTATGGCCTATATGAAATGTAACTAAGTGTTATGTTGGTATGGCCTATGTGATATGTAACTAAGTGTGATGTTGGTATGGCCTATATGAAATGTAACTAAGTGTGATGTTGGTATGGCCTATATGAAATGTAACTAAGTGTAATGTTGGTATGGCCTATGTGACATGTAACTAAGTGTAATGTTGGTATGGCCTATGTGACATGTAACTAAGTGTTATATTGGTATGGCCTATGTGACATGTAACTAAGTGTTATGTTGGTATGGCCTATGTGACATGTAACTAAGTGTGATGTTGGTATGGCCTATGTGACATGTAACTAAGTGTAATGTTGGTATGGCCTATGTGACATGTAACTAAGTGTAATGTTGGTATGGCCTATGTGACATGTAACTAAGTGTAATGTTGGAATGGCCTATGTAACATGTAACTAAGTGTAATGTTGGTATGGCCTATGTGAGATGTAACTAAGTGTAATGTTGGTATGGCCTATGTGACATGTAACTAAGTGTAATGCTGGTATGGCCTATGTAACATGTTACTAAGTGTAATGTTGGTATGGCCTATGTGACATGTAACTAAGTGTAATGTTGGTATGGCCTATGTAACATATAACTAAGTGTAATGTTGGTATGGCCTATGTGACATGTAACTAAGTGTTATATTGGTATGGCATATATAACAAGTAACTAAGTGTAATGTTGGTATGGCCTATGTAAAATGTAACTAAGTGTGATGTTGGTATGGCCTATGTGACATGTAACTAAGTGTGATGTTGGTATGGCCTATATGAAAGGTAACTAAGTGTTATGTTGGTATGGCCTATGTGATATGTAACTAAGTGTAATGTTGGTATGGCCTATGTGACATGTAACTAAGTGTGATGATGGTATGGCCTATGTGACATGTAACTAAGTGTGATGTTGGTATGGCCTATATGAAATGTAACTAAGTGTGATGTTGGTATGGCCTATGTGACATGTAACTAAGTGTGATGTTGGTATGGCCTATGTAAAATGTAACTAAGTGTGATGTTGGTATGGCCTATGTGACATGTAACTAAGTGTGATGTTGGTATGGCCTATATGAAATGTAACTAAGTGTTATGTTGGTATGGCCTATGTGATATGTAACTAAGTGTGATGTTGGTATGGCCTATATGAAATGTAACTAAGTGTGATGTTGGTATGGCCTATATGAAATGTAACTAAGTGTAATGTTGGTATGGCCTATGTGACATGTAACTAAGTGTAATGTTGGTATGGCCTATGTGACATGTAACTAAGTGTTATATTGGTATGGCCTATGTGACATGTAACTAAGTGTTATGTTGGTATGGCCTATGTGACATGTAACTAAGTGTTATGTTGGTATGGCCTATGTGACATGTAACTAAGTGTAATGTTGGTATGGCCTATGTGACATGTAACTAAGTGTAATGTTGGTATGGCCTATGTGACATGTAACTAAGTGTAATGTTGGAATGGCCTATGTAACATGTAACTAAGTGTAATGTTGGTATGGCCTATGTGAGATGTAACTAAGTGTAATGTTGGTATGGCCTATGTGACATGTAACTAAGTGTAATGCTGGTATGGCCTATGTAACATGTTACTAAGTGTAATGTTGGTATGGCCTATGTGACATGTAACTAAGTGTAATGTTGGTATGGCCTATGTAACATATAACTAAGTGTAATGTTGGTATGGCCTATGTGAGATGTAACTAAGTGTAATGTTGGTATGGCCTATGTGACATGTAACTAAGTGTAATGTTGATATGGCCTATGTAACTAAGTGTTTTGTTGGTATGGCCTATGTGACATGTAACTAAGTGTAATGTTGGTATGGCCTATGTAACATGTAACTAAGTGTGATGTTGGTATGGCATATATAACATGTAACTAAGTGTAATGTTGGTATGGCCTATGTGACATGTAACTAAGTGTTATGTTGGTATGGCCTATGTGACATGTAACTAAGTGTAATGTTGGTATGGCCTATGTGACATGTAACTAAGTGTAATGTTGGTATGGCCTATGTGACATGTAACTAAGTGTAATGTTGGTATGGCCTATGTGACATGTAACTTAATGTTGTGTTGGTATGGCCTATGTAACATGTAACTAAGTGTAATGTTGGTATGGCCTATATAACATGTAACTAAGTGTAATGTTGGTATGGCCTATGTGACATGTAACTAAGTGTAATGTTGGTATGGCCTATATAACATGTAACTAAGTGTGATGTTGGTATGGCCTATGTGACATGTAACTAAGTGTAATGTTGGTATGGCCAATGTAACATGTAACTAAGTGTAATGTTGGTATGGCCTATGTAACATGTAACTAAGTGTAATGTTGGTATGGCCTATGTAACATGTAACTAAGTGTAATGTTGGTATGGCCTATGTAACATGTAACTAATTGTAATGTTGGTATGGCCTATGTAACATGTAACTAAGTGTAATGTTGGTATGGCCTATGTGACATGTGACTAAATGTTATGTTTGTATGGCCTATGTAACATGTAACTAAGTGTAATGTTGGTATGGCCTATGTAACATGTAACTAAGTGTAATGTTGGTATGGCTTATGTAACATGTAACTACAGACCCGTACACGTTCGCTGTTCCATCTTAGACGCAAACGGTACGGAAGTGCTTCGGTAATGCTACACAAATGTTACGGAAATGCTACGCAAACGGTACAGAAGTGCTACGGAAATGCTACGCGAACGGTACGTAAGTGCTACGGAAATGCTACTCAAACGGTACGGAAATGCTACGGAAATGCTACACAAACGGTACGGAAATGGTACGGGTGACGCTTGCAAACGGTCGATCACATTAACGGATTTTTATAAAAACGGATCCACACAATCACACATACAAACGAAACGAAATACCCATAATGCATCGGGAAACGTGTGCTGAAACCGAAAGTGGAGATCCAGCGTACATGCGTACGATTGGTATGAGAGTGAAACAAACAGACATGCCTTAAAAGTAATTGAGAACAATATCAAATATCGGTAATATTGGAACATGTATTATTTTTTTCCGTCAAGAATACTGGCTGGGGCATATGACCTTGATATTTTATTTAATTCAATTAAATTTCATGTTAAATTTTGAGAGATTCATACATATTGATAAAAGCCCTTTTTTTGTTTTGTTAATTTTTGAGACTGAGATAATTTACAAAATTCTGAGTTTATGCAGCTTATAAAACATGAACTATTCGTTTCGTCAGATTTATTCCGTAAAATTTCCAACCGAACGTTTCGCAAACGCTTTGTAAATGACGCTAATGCTACGGAAATGGTACGGTAGTGCGACGCAAATGCTACGGTAATGCTACGGAAATGCTACGCAAACGGTACGGAAATGCTACGATAATGGTACGGAAATGCTACACAAACGGTACGGAAATGCTACGGTAATGGTACGGAAGTGCTACGGAAATGCTACGCAAACGGTACGCTTAAAGTGGAACAGCGAACGTGTACGGGTCTGTAAGTGTAATGTTGGTATGGCCTATGTAACATGTAACTAATTGTAATGTTGGTATGGCCTATGTAACATGTAACTAAGTGTAATGTTGGTATGGCCTATGTGACATGTGACTAGATGTTATGTTTGTATGGCCTTTGTAACATGTAACTAAGTGTAATGTTGGTATGGCCTATGTAACATGTAACTAAGTGTAATGTTGGTATGGCTTATGTAACATGTAACTAAGTGTAATGTTGGTATGGCCTATGTGACATGTAACTATGTGTAATGTTGGTATGGCCTATGTAACATGTAACTAAGTGTAATGTTGGTTTGGCCTATGTAACATGTAATTAAATGTTATGTTGGTATGACCTATGTAACATGTAATGTTGGTATGGCCTATGTAACATGTAACTAAGTGTAATGTTTGTATGGCCTATATAACATGTAACTAAGTGGAATGTTGGTATGACCTATGTGACATGTAACTAAGTGTTATGTTGGTATGGCCTATGTAACATGTAACTAAGTGTTATATTGGTATGGCCTATATAACATGTAACTAAGTGTTATGTTTTTTATGGCCTATGTAACATGTAACTAAGTGTAATGTTTGTATGGTCTATGTAACATGTAACTAAGTGTAATGTTGGTATGGCCTATGTAACATGTAACTAAGTGTAATGTTGGTATGGCCTATGTTACATGTAACTAAGTGTAATGTTGGTATGGCCTATGCAACATGTAACTAAGTGTAATGTTGGTATGGCCTATGTAACATATAACTAAGTGTAATGTTGGTATGGCCTATGTAACATATAACTAAGTGTAATGTTGGTATGGCCTATGCAACATGTAACTAAGTGTAATGTTGGTATGGCCTATGTGACATGTAACTAAGTGTTATATTGGTATGGCCTACGTGACATGTGACTAAGTGTAATGTTGGTATGGCCTATGTAACACGTAACTAAGTGTAATGTTGGTATGGCCTATGTAACATGTAACTAAGTGTAATGTTGGTATGGCCTATGTGACATATATCTAAGTGTAATGTTGGTATGGCCTATGTTACATGTAACTAAGTGTAATGTTGGTATGGCCTATGTTACATGTAACTAAGTGTAATGTTGGTATGGCCTATGTAACATGTAACTAAGTGTAATGTTAGTATGGCCTATGTGACATGTAACTAAGTGTAATGTTGGTATGGCCTATGTAACATGTAACTAAGTGTAATGTTGGTATGGCCTATGTAACATGTAACTAAGTGTAATGTTGGTATGGCCTATGTAACATGTAACTAAGTGTAATGTTGGTATGGCCTGTGTGACATGTAACTAAGTGTAATGTTGGTATGGCCTATGTAACATGTAACTAAGTGTTATATTGGTATGGCCTATGTAACATGTAACTAAGTGTAATGTTGGTATGGCCTATGTAACATGTAACTAAGTGTTATATTGGTATGGCCTATGTAACATGTAACTAAGTGTAATGTTGGTATGGCCTATGTGACATGTAACTAAGTGGTATGTTGGTATGGCCTATGTAACATGTAACTAAGTGTAATGTTGGTATGGCCTATGTGACATGTAACTAAGTGTAATGTTGGTATGGCCTATGTGACATGTAACTAAGTGTAATGTTGGTATGGCCTACATAACATGTAACTAAGTGTAATGTTGGTATGGCCTATATAACATGTAACTAAGTGTAATGTTGGTATGGCCTATGTGACATGTAACTTAGTGTAATGTTGGTATGGCCTATGTGACATGTAACTAAGTGTAATGTTGGTATGGCCTATGTAACATGTAACTAAGTGTTATATTGGTATGGCCTATATAACATTTAACTAAGTGTAATGTTTGTATGGTCTATGTAACATATAACTAAGTGTAATGTTGGTATGGCCTATGTAACATGTAACTAAGTGTTATATTGGTATGGCCTATATAACATTTAACTAAGTGTAATGTTTGTATGGTCTATGTAACATATAACTAAGTGTAATGTTGGTATGGCCTATGTTACATGTAACTAAGTGTAATGTTGGTATGGCCTATATAACATTTAACTAAGTGTAATGTTTGTATGGTCTATGTAACATATAACTAAGTGTAATGTTGGTATGGCCTATGTGAGATGTAACTAAGTGTTATGTTGGTATGGCCTATATAACATGTAACTAAGTGTAATGTTGGTATGGCCTATGTAACATGTAACTAAGTGTAATGTTGGTATAGCCTATATAACATTTAATTAAGTGTAATGTTGGTATGGCCTTTGTGACATGTAAATAAGTGTAATGTTGGTATGGCCTATGTGACATGTAACTAAGTGTAATGTTGGTATGGCCTATGTAACATGTAACTAAGTGTAATGTTGGTATGGCCTATGTGACATGTAACTGAGTGTAATGTTGGTATGGCCTTTGTGACATGTAAATAAGTGTAATGTTGGTATGGCCTATGTGACATGTAACTAAGTGTAATGTTGGTATGGCCTTTGTGACATGTAAATAAGTGTAATGTTGGTATGGCCTATGTGACATGTAACTAAGTGTAATGTTGGTATGGCCTATGTAACATGTAAATAAGTGTAATGTTGGTATGGCCTATGTGACATGTAACTAAGTGTAATGTTGGTATGGCCTATGTAACAAATAACTAAGTGTAATGTTGGTATGGCCTATGTGACATGTAACTAAGTGTAATGTTGGTATGGCCTATGTGACATGTGACTAAATGTTATGTTTGTATGGCCTATTTGACATGTAACTAAGTGTAATGTTGGTATGGCCTATGTGACATGTAACTAAGTGTAATGTTGGTATGGCCTATGTAATTAAGTGTAATGTTGGTATGGCCTATTTACCATTTAACTAAGTGTAATGTTTGTATGGTCTATGTAACATATAACTTTGTGTAATGTTGGTATGGCATATATAACGTGTAACTAAGTGTAATGTTGGTATGGCCTATGTAACATGTAAGTAAGTGTTATGTTGGTATGGCCTATGTAACATGTAACTAAGTGTAATGTTTGTATGGTCTATGTAACATGTAACTAAGTGTAATGTTGGTATGGCCTATGTAACATGTAACTAAGTGTAATGTTGGTATTGCCTATGTTACATGTAACTAAGTGTAATGTTGGTATGGCCTATGTAACATGTAACTAAGTGTAATGTTGGTATGGCCTATGTGACATGTAACTAAGTGTTATGTTGGTCTGGCCTATGTGACATGTAACTAAATGTTATGTTTGTATGGCCTATGTAACATGTAACTAAGTGTAATGTTGGTCTGGCCTATGTAACATGTAACTAAATGTTATGTTTGTATGGCCTATGTAACATGTGACTAAATGTATGTTTGTATGGCCTATGTGACATGTGACTAAATGTTATGTTTGTATGGCCTATGTAACATGTAACTAAGTGTTATGTTGGTATGGCCTATGTAACATGTAATTAAGTGTAATGTTGGTATGGCCTATATAACATGTAACTAAGTGTTATATTGGTATGGCCTATGTAACATGTAACTAATTGTAATGTTGGTATGGCCTATGTAACATGTCTGTTCTAAATATTGCACGTGCATCTACATAAGATTGAACTGAAACCATTTATTGTTGCTCAGGACTATTTATTCTGCAAATTGGTTTAAAAACATTCGCGATTGCAGTTTTTAAATTAAACGGAGGATTTACTCTGGATTTATCTTTGGTTTTAGAATTTATATAAATGAAAAAAATAAAAATTGGACAGGACTCTGATTTGAATACTTACATTGACGTCTAGGAAAAACCGGAAAGAAGAAAGCTGAAATCAGAAAGTTAAGTCTGTATAATATAAATATTTATTGTTTATACTCCATTGTTCGAAATGTAAAGCACATCTTTGACATAGTAGTAACATGTTTCTATAAAATAGATCAATACGGATAAATATTCTGTTTGTTGTGATTAACGTTAACAACAAAAAAGTGACGTAACATGTTTCTGCCTAAAATTAAATCGTTTTCGTTATTTTCTAAACAAGGAAGAATCGTTTGTCTTTCAAATTACAACATTTACAACTACGTGATCCTTCCATGTCCAGAGATAATGGCGAACATTTCACCTACATGTATGAATGCAAGACGAGCATTTTACCCCATCACTAGTTATCAAACAAATTTAATTGTTGATCCCACTGAATTTCCTCCCAAAAATAGCTGTTTTAATTCAACTAGCAGATTTAAAACACGTTTTAGTGTAATGCGAAATTAAGAATATAACACATTTTGGGATCATTCAATATAGTATAAAAGAAAAATGAAATTGACAAATGAAAATGAAGTGCAACCATTTGATTGTCGCGGATGGTGTCTCTACATAACAATTATGAACATACTCATCTAATCGCGTTACAGTCGCTTTGGTATAAAAAAAAAACACCATCAAAACTAATAGGTTAAAACAGCGCTGCATTTTTACATGCTTGGTTTTGGGTTAATAAATGACCGATATTATTATTACATGCTAATTGACCCTTCAAAATAAGATAGGTTATTAGGTCCAACAAAGGTCGAAAAACAATTTCAAAATAACAAATAAGAAATCAAACAAATTTAGAGGTTAAAGTGGCTGTGGTGACATATTGCTTTCAAAATATCGACAGCTTTCATCCTGAAATCAAAGTTATACATTTGAAAAGATAGTGAAGACTTGTAACGCAATTAAGTTATTTAACAAAGTTTCTCGAGTTAATAGAAGGTTGAAATAGTCTATGAATAAAGAAGGAAAAAGACAAATGTTAACTTGAATGTAGAAGGTATCACAGTGAATTATATATAAAACTATATCTTTTAAAACAACCCATGCGTTCAATTTTATAGAAATGTAACTTTATTTACGAGATTCAAGACTTAAAACACTTTCATATAAGTTCTGTGTGTTGCAGAAGATGCAATAAAATAAAAGTGTTTCACTGTTAGAAGATCACATAACACACACATGTGCTGCACCTCTTAAATTTAGTAATAGATACAGTATGCCGAAAAAATGAATTAAACTGTTTCGTCCTCCTAGGATTCTTCAGTGATGCTAGGGGCCAAAAGGTAGATCGGAAATTTCTAAATTAATGTAGAAGCAGAAGGGTCAGGTGCGTAAAACCCCTTTAATTTATGAATTTAGAAGTAAAATTAAACTAGTTCTGTATAATTTTAAATCATGTACTACGAAAATGTGTATATTATGTACCGTGCCACTACTCAAATGAGATTAACTGTGGCTATGGAGGCTCCAGCAAACCTCGGGGACTAACAAAATCCACCAGCAGAGTCTGCCAGCCCCTATCATAAAGATCACGTAACACACACATATTCTGCACCTCTTAAATTTAGTAATAGATACAGTATGCCAAACAAATGAATTAAACTGCATCATACAGCTGTTTCGTCCTCCTAGGACTCTTCAATTATGCTAGGGGCCAAAAGGTAGGAAGTGAACCCTTTTGTTTTGAAGCTGGTATACGCGATTCCGAAAAAAAATGTTTATGTTTTGTGACCTAGGTTTACATGCCGGATGACGCCGATAAAGCAGAAGACGCTTACTCTTCCGGAATACATGGTCTTATTCTCTTAGTAATTTGCAAGGGTCTCCATGCAAGCTTCTCCCCTTTTTCATATTTTGCCCCTACTTTAATAGATTTTCAGGTCGAATTATGGGTTCGTTAACGCTTCGGTATTGTTTCTATTTATTTTATAGTGCACATAACTGTATATTGTTGTAGTGTATTGTTTTAGACCATACCGGAACATTTTAGCCAAGTTACGCTGTGGTAGTTTACCACTTAATATCAAGACTGGTCGTTTTTTTAAACCACCTGTGCCTTTAGAGGACCGGGTTTGGTCTTATTGTTTTAATAGTTTTAATTCAAATGTTATAGAAAGTGAAATACATTTTATTTGCGACTGTCCATTATATAGTGATATACGAATCTTTTTATTTGCCAGGGCAGTGTTTTTAAATGACAAGTTCTTAACGTTAAGCTCGTACGATCAATTTATATATCTTATGAATGAACCTCGTGTGCAATTTATTTAAGGCAAGTCAGCGTATGTTCAAAAGAAGGCAAATATAAATAGTCTATATTTTGATGAATTTCTAGTTTCTGTTTAGTAATTTTAGTTCTTCATAAGTCAAATTTGGGTGGGCAATATATGGTATGTTTTAGAAGATTTGCATATATATTTTATATGAAATATGTGTTATTAATTTATGTTTATATAAATATTGCGTGACACATATTGATTGATTGATTAGATTATAAAAGACCAACAGCTTTCAGCCTTAAATTGCAGTGAGTTAAATTTTTTTCGAAATGATATTCCAGGCATTTAACGTTATAAAAGCGGTTTTCTCGAGTTGACTGAAGGTCGACACAATCTTGTAACAATTAAATGAAAACAACCAGTTAAACATCAAAAGTGGCTAAAATCACCCGTATCTTGGGTAAGAGATACAAAGCCTTCAAATAAAATACACTTAAGGTCGGTTAGAGCTTTCGAGACGTTTCGAAAAGGAATATGATATTTGTTGCATTGGTGTTTTCTCTTTCAAGCTGCAGGTCAAAGCAATTTAAGGGCAAGCGTTTTGTTTTAAATGGTTTAATACATTGTCACAATTAAAGACAATGACACAGACCCCCCACAACAGTACCAAGTATTACGTCTGCTGCAGTACAATCTAGTTACATCTCAGTCCATTATTCTAAGGTACTCTTGTACTGCAAAATAATATTGTTTCAATCATGAAGGACAATTTTGTTAAATAGTTTCAAAAATATACCTGAAACGATGTCTCCAATAAAAGCAATCATGCATATTAATCCAATGGCATTCATCTTGATGATAATAAACGTTATAAATAAAATGAGAGGTACGAACGAAGACTACACCAGGCTTATATCAACTGTCATATAGGTGTTTGAATTTTTCAGGTTTTGATTGGGCAATGAAACGTGATCTCCACCACGATTTATACGTTGTATAATAGTACGTCATCAGTTATTTTTGTTTAAGCCAATAAAACGCTTTGAAGCGGTAAAGATACAAGCGACCTAGGATATAATTGTCATAATCAATATCACTAAAAGATTTATTTAAATTGATGATTGATGAGATATGACTTACCATGTTCAGTACATGTACGAATGTCTCGTTGTGTATGTCACGTCGGTTTTGATATCAAAAAATGTCAATTCAAAACGTAATGTATACCTGTATAGAGAAATATAAATGTAAAAATTCAGCAGATTTTTGGAAGGGGTGGTATTGCGCAATGGAAATGTCTCACTTATATTGTAATGCACAATCCTATTTATCATGATAGAGGTCAATATAAGAAGTATTATCAAGCCCCCCAAACGAAGTTGAGGGACTTATTGGTTTTATTTCGTTTCTTTTCTTCTTTTTCTTTCGCCGTTTTTTGTCCGACCATTTTCTCCTGAACTGTTCGTTGGATTCCGACGAAACTTCACACGAGTATTGGGGTGGATGCGTCGGTGATCCAAATAAGTTTTTGTTGTGCAGTTGCGCATCCAAAATGGCTGCTATATACTGGCTTCTGATTGGTCGAAAAAGGATATTACCCGATTTCGCTACAATTTCGAATTTAGGGGTGTTATGTCTCTACGAACAAAACCGTTAGATTAGTTTCGCGATTGAACAAAATTGCCGTAATTTCCTGGCTAAATTTATTTTTTTTCCGATTTTCATGATATTTGGTTTGTACATGTATTTCAGCACTGCGAACCGAACTGCTGGGGTTTGGGGGACTTCTGTAATTCATTTTACTTTTGTTTTTTTATGTAATCCTCAATTTAAGTAGTTTAAAGTCAACTTACATTGTCAAAAATAAAAATATTTTTCTTATAAATCGATTTAGGTTAAACATTCGAATATTTATCATTTAGGTTTTTATGACTTTAGAGTTCATTCATTTGGATACAAGTGTTAAGGTCCGGCATGGGATTCATAACAAGAGGCGGAAAGGGCATATATTGCTCACCTAAAAACCTTTGTATCAAAACCATCTTGGACAAAGTTGGAAAATATCCATTAGAGGACTTTAATGAATTTAAATTTCTGATAGCAAACCAAACTCCACCCCTCAGCCCCATTTTGATAAAAGATTAGCTCCATTCACTTAATAATGCCTCAGATCAAATTTGAAAAATACCCTGACATTTATATCGAAGATAAATTGTAAAGAATTAACTACATTTCCCATATTGGGCCATGCTCCTCATGCCCTAGAGTCAAAGTGTCGGATCAACTGTTTATAAAAAATCATTTCACTTCACCCAAGGTGCTTGAGACCACATCTTGACGATATTCTGCCATTTCTGTCCAAATTCCTTTGGACAGGTAAGCTAAACCATACCTTTTTAATCACTTTATGCAATACCAAAAGACATTGTACATGTAAGGTTGATTGATGCAGATTTGTAAGTAATGTTAAAGGATGTAAGCTTTGTGTAATGTCTAAATTAGTGAAGCATGTACGTAGTATATATAACCTTACTTAAACAATGTAAGAGAGGGTGTAATGTTAAATAATGCAAGCTTGTGGGTAAAAAGGTAAGCGTGGTCTTAATACATATAATGTCTTGTGTGTAATATGAAATAATGTAAGCGAGTATGTAATTATGTGAATAATGGAAAAGATGTAGAGGAATGAGAGCCCTCCTGTGTGAGGACAGGTTTTGTAAATTGTGTCTGTGTGAATAAAATGTATGTTAAAAAGCCCAACCTAGATATATAGCAGAATGAGGATACCATGGAATATACTTAACCTACATTATACATGTAAATTGTGTTCACTTGACTCTTGACAGGATGTCAGACGGCAAATTGGATCGAAGGATGGTTACTTTAACGATATTACTCGATGAACAAATACAATGTGTCTTTTCCAATTTTCGACTACATTCACGTCTTCATTTTCAAATAACCAACAGTAAACATCATTAAACGTGTGTTTTCATTTATATGTTTTGAAGTCTCTCTGGAAGTTTACATGATAAAAAAAGTATAAAATTTAGTATATGTAAAATAACCAATCTGGAGAAGTCACCTGGAAATCATCATATTGTATATGTAGCGTTGTCATTTAACCTTTTACTAAATCATTTCCGCCTCTGTTTAACCGTTGCATAAGTTCTTACACACCTGTACGGTCATTCACGATTGACGTCACAAATAAATTAATGTCAATCAAAAAGTACCGTACACGTTTTACTATTGTAGTAATTAAACTTATACTGTTCAACATTGAACTGAACAATTGTATATACAATAAGCTTATACTGATTAGATGTGCTATCAATAAATAAGGCATAAGTAACAATTATTCTCATTTAAGTAGTAGCACGGTTCATAATATACACATTTCCGTAGTACACGATTGAAATTATACAAAACTTGTTTAATTTTACTTCTTCTTTTACTTCTTATTTTTACGAGAGTCTACATGTAAATCTTCCATTTGTTCCTATTTTGCCCTAGTTTAATCGATTTTGAGTTCGGATAATGGTTTTGTTGACGTTTTGGTATTCTCTGATTTTTTTTTCATAAATTAAAGGGTTTTTACTCACCTGACCCTTCTGCTCCTACATTAGTTTAGAAAATTTGGAGACCCACCTTTTGGGCCCTGGCTTCTATGACAAGTCTTAGAAGGACGAAACAGCTGTATGATGCAGTTTAATTCATTTTTATCGGCATACTGTATCTGTTACTAATTTTAAAAGGTGCAGCATATGTTTTTCCGGCATTGAAATACTTATTTCGATCGTCAATTTTCCGAAAAATCCAGAAGAGATTAACACGTTACAGAGTGGCCGTCTACGCCCTTAGGCCTGCCACTGACATTGACAAAAGAGTGACATTAATTAGTAAATTGGCAGCGAATTCACCTGTGTAAGACAGCCGGTAACCTTTTACCTGCATTTCTGCTTTATGCAATCACGGTTGCTTGAGTTTCTCTCAGTATATAAAAAAAATGTTTATATAATCCGTAGTACTTCCAATGCATTCTATATGGAGCCGCCCATTACAGAATGTATTGGAAGTATTCCAACGTTATTTCTCTACTATGTGTAAACAATGCACATAACTTACTTGTTGTGAGGCTGTCGTAGAATTCTTAGACTAAACACATACATTTCTGATAAATTTAGATATTAATCCACCGCTACATGCTAGTTTCGTTTCCTCTAACGATAATTTTACCGTCGCATAGACGGATTTTTATGACGTGCGTACCGGCAACTTTTTAAGCAAGCCGCCATGGCCTGGATATGTATTTTAATCAGATTGGTCCAACTTGTGTTCGCCGCAGAACAACATTTAAGGATTAACCTTTTATTTAGTTGAGTTTATGATCACTTATCAAGTTCATTTTCTTTTATTACCGTGAAAGAAAAAGTGAAAGTATGGAGCCCGAGGTAAAGTGCATAAACTCAACAAAATAAAAGGTTAATTCTTATATTTACAGTATTTTCTTATTTCATTTAAAAAATTACACACGTGTAAACGGTTCAATAAATGTAACAGCATGAAGTTTGCATAAGCCGTGGTTAACTCTGCTTTTGTCCATAGTTGCGAGAACGTCATACAATTGTAACTCGAACTAAATAGTTTGCATAGCTCCGCCCACATGTATTGTTGTCGACGTCATTCTGGCACGTTATTACGTATAGTTATTGGAAAATAACTCTAGTTTGCAGGACAATGGTCCTCAAGTGAATATCACTATAACTGTCAATATGAGACCATAAACGGAACAATTTCACATTATAAGAATGTTGTTTTACTTTCCCGTAAAATGAACGTCATTTAAATGATAATTTATTTATATATATATATTTGAATGTTTGTTGCACACATCCTTTTAGTGAAATGTATTTAGTATCATGGTACACCGCTGTTGTTAAACATCGCAGTGTCTGGGAAGTCAAAGTGACATAGGTGAAAGGTCAAAGTGACATGAGGTCAAGTTGACTCGTGTTGGGACGAGGTACGTGTCAAAGCACGTGATACAGGTGGGGCACGGGCGTTTATAGGTGATATAAGGGTGGTGTTAATGTTTAGTCGTCATTCCAAGTCTTGACGGTCAATCACGACACAGGAAAGTTCAATTCAATGTGTTTTAATCATATATTTTTTTGTTTATGGTTCAGGATTACAGGGGGCTACTCCGATGTTCCAAATGGTGGATCTAGCAAACGCCGTGGAACTGGAAGAATTTAAGGCGTATTGTTTTTATAGGCAAAAAAGAAAGGAAAAAACAAAAGCGATGACCGTCGAACGCCACGCCCATATTTAGGTGTTGAGTTTTATATAATAAATGCTTTATGTTCGGTTGAACAAAGTGAATTAGAATCATAATTTGTATAATCTGTCATAACAATAAATGTTCTTTTCCAAATAAACGTCTTAAGCTTAATGAGTTTGTATAATCTGTATAGATGAAACAAACTTTTAATCAAACGATGTCTCAATCAAGTTCAAATCTCGTTTTGATCTCACATGAGATATGTTTGTATTATCTAACAATGTATTATCAATTTTGATAGCAAAAATGTAGCAAATAATGACATGTCTGTTGTTTGTAGATTTTTTTAAAAGAATTTAAAAAATGACAATAATGGTGGCCATTTTGAAAATAAGCATTTTTCTGTATTTATTGGACTTCACGAATGGCCAAAATTTTATGTTTTTTTTTTGGGCTAGATTTACATTTTTGATATAAAATAAAATAAGAGAATACCGAAGCGTGAACATAATCATAATCCAAACTCAAAATCGATTAAACCAGGGGCAAAATTTGAACAACGGAAAGATTTACATGGAGACCCTTGCAAAAAGTACAAGAGAATAAGACCAGGTGTTCCGGAAGAGTAAGCGTCTTCTGCTTCATCGACGACACCCGCCATGTAAATCTTTGTCACATCCAAGTAAACATCAAGTTCTCAAAATGAGGACCGAGTATCATTGTCGATCACAACAAGTAATCACACTAATGAGCATACTCGAAAACGTCCATCTTCATATCACTTAAAGATACAGAATATTTCTCAAGGAGACAAAGATGGCGACCATGAAACTTGCCCATAGTACTGATCAACCTGCATCTCTCGAATCCTTGTGTTGTTAGTTTGTTTGTCAGCAGTCGACATCGATCACGAAAATCCCGATATTTAGAGCAAGCCCTGGAATACCGAATCAACTGCGACCTGTAAAACCATAGGTTGGAGAAGCAGGGATGTTACTATCAAGAAAAGGAAAGTTAACGATTGGAAAATTGAAATCATCACGTTTATCGTATAGCTTAGTAGTAAGGTGTCCGTGCTGGTCGTAGTTAAAGTAGAGATCGAGGTAAGCAGCTGATGTAGAAGAGTCTGTTGTGTCCTTTATTTCAAGTTCAGAAGGGTATATACGATCGACGTGGTCAGCAAACTTCTTGTTGTTTATAGACAACACATCGTCGATATATCTGAAAGTGAAATTAAAAGTTTGGCAAGGTTTTTGTTTTAGATATTAAGTGAAATTGAAGTTATTTTTTTAAAAATTTTTTGATCTGCAAAATATCAAAAAGAGTTTGTGGCCAGAAAAATAAGGGGTAGGGGTAATTAAATTTATTTTTGAGCTAAAAGAATAATTGAAAGACCGTTTACTTCCATAATTAATAAGAAAATAGTATTTATGTCAATGCTGCAAATATTCATACATATCTGATCACAAATCTGGAAGATACTGAATGAAATTGTCCTGCAATTTGCCAAAACAGCATTTTTCACATAAATCACGTGTTTTGCTCATTGTGGTATCTATGACCGAGCATAGCACAAAAACGAGCTACTTCTATATATTTATTTTAGCATTTTCTGCTAGGCAATGAATTCCCTTTTTCAAAAAAGTCCGCCAGAAAAAAGTTAGTCGTCAGAAAATTTTGACTTTTCACAAGAGAAGATCCTAAATTTTTATTTATCTTACGTTTCTTATAAACGGTCAAATTCAAGTTTTTAAATTATAAATAAAAATATTGATACTACTTCATCTTAGCTTTTGTATTTTTTCACAGAGTATACTCCAGGATAATTCACTACCATATATTTGTATCGCCGTCCGCCTTTTTTGGAAAAGAAAGCTCTAATAACGAGAGATCCAAGATATTCTTTCACTTTTGTATGAGGTATGGTAGTGTACAGGTTGGAAGAATAAAATGTTTTGATTGAAAACCATTTTTACGATGGGTGCTCAAGATTCATCAAAATATCTTTTATGCATTTTAAAATCCACTTCCCGTTAATTTCACTCTTGGGGTAAACAGTGTCATTCATATTGCCTATGAATGCGAAATGAAAGCAAAACCTCTCCTGCCCTAACACGTGCTTTGTTTGTCAGTAGATTAATCATGTTTAATGCGAGTCTTGTCGCTACGCTTTTAATAACATGGAGAACGCCCTTGGGCCTAAATCTTTAAATGACTATGGTTACTTATTGGCGCCAATTTCATTCAAATTAGTGTTGTTACGCTCATGTTGTTTCTAGGACGATGCAACTTTTGTTTTATAATATAGCACAGTGAGATACAATTTTTCCCAGAGCTATGCCTTCAAAACAGTATTTATCCGCTACCCTCTTTCTACTGTGGAACACGCATCGACTTGGCAACTATGCTATGCATTTGAATGAAATAAGTAATTATCTGTATTTTACATTTGTTGAGTGGAAGTGGAATGTGCTGTTGCAATTGGAAGAGTTACAGATAGACAGACTAAAAGCTTTAGATGAATGCCGCCATCCAACAGCCAGCAGCTCTGATGGAGTTTCTCAGAAGGATTACATGGACATTCTAAACGGAAGAAAACCAATAATGTTTTCAGCATATTTAAGTGTATTTGAACAGTTTTTTATTGATATTTTAGATGCTCCCCATTCAGAAAATTGAAGTGCTGTAGTTGTACATGTATATTAATGTTACAAACAAAACAACTAAGTTTGTTGGACCATCTGACCATATGTCAGAGTAACCAATTGCGATATTCTTCATTTGTCGTCGCACAGTTTCAAAAGCAAAATAGCTTGAGTCAAATTTAAACTGATGAATTTGTATGCAGTTTTATTCCAAACTTTAGGATCGATTTGATTGTAACTCATGACCCTTTGTTTTAAAATAAAAATTCTTTTAGTCAAATGAATCAAATGTTTTGTTCTTCTACGGTTGAAATTCAATCTGATTCTGAAAGCGTTAAATTGATTGACTGATGGAAACGTTCACTACAACATGACCCCTAATGAGATGATGGATTTATAGTTCAGGTTGCATTTAGACCGGATTCATTAACACAACCTATGGCAGTGTTGCTAGTTTTTGATGTCAACTGCTGACGAACAAACCTACGGCACAAGGATTCGTGAAATGCAGGTTGATGAAGACTATGAGCAAGTTTTATGGTCACCATCTTGATATCATCGAGAAATATTCCGTATCTTTGAGTTTGCTTGTTAGTGTGTTTACTTGTTGTGATGACAATGATGACTCGGTTCTCATTGTGAGGATTGATGCTTACTTGGATGTGACCAAGATTTCAAGTGTCGTCGATGAAGCAGAAGACGCTTACTCTTCCGGAACACCTGGTCTTATTCTCTTGTGCTTTTACAAGGGTATACATGTAAATCTTTCCTTTGTTCATATTTTGCCCCTGGTTAATCGATTTTAATTTTGGTTAATGATTTGGATAACGCTTTGGTATTCTCTTATTTATTTTCCTCTATTCACATGTCCTATAATGTTTAAATATAGTCAACTATATAAGAAGCAGCAAAAATACTCGACCGTTTGGCAGAATAATTTTGAAAGTTTGAGTCATTTCCATCTTTGAAAAAGTAAATAAAAATAGAATAGTGTTATTTTCTCATAAAGGATGGAACACATAGCACATCTATAGAACACTCATCCGGGGATAAGTTTGTTGTTACTTGGGGAGTGATGGAATTACATCATAATTTTATTGGAGGGCTTTTCATTCAAGGTGTCTGAAATGCAAATAATTGGTAACAAAAACAAGCAAATGTTGTATCTTTGCCAAGAACAACATTTATTACATTACTCCATAAACAACTAGACAACAGGCATGAATTTCAGAAATGGTATTTCTGCTTAAACGTCACAAGTGTCAAGACGCAAGACTAATGAACACGTATAAGGATATTATAAACAGAACGAACACAAACAGAATCGATGTTGTTCTCTCAACCACTATTGCAACTATTTTCCATTCCTCTGTTAAAGTTAGCTGTGTCGTTCTGTGCTCCAACGGAGAATTATTTGAGGAGCTATGTTCGATGACTTCGTGGTTGTTTCCTGCGTTATCACTTACATTAGTATCGTTATTTTCCATGTTACAAGACGTCTTTGTTTCCCCCTTTACGCTAGGCTTGTACTGAAAGGAGAATGAGACAAAAATGATATACAATCGAAATTCTTTAAGTCAAATGTATTAAATTAACATCATTAAGTTTTATAATTGTGGAAAAGAACTAACATTGCACGTTGTCCCCCGGTGTTATCCTTTTACCTCTGAATACCCGCTTTAAAAAATATTTCCAAAATTGATATAACTGATAACTATAATGATTATAATCTAACATATAACTATTATAATTATAATCTTAAAACTCCATTAAATGTGTACAAGACATTTAGCGTTGATAACAGCAAATGCATTATTCATAATATTATATAATTTTAATAGAAAAAACTAAGTATACTAAATATGTAATCTCACTCCCAGCTAACTTACTGAAAGTGGTGCTAATATCTAGTGTCACTTAGTGATGACTATTGTCACCGGTGTTCCTTATTTTGTACATCTATCTTAAGATACCAATGGTATGTAACTGGACTGGATGGAACTAATAGTTATTGCTTTTGGATTTTAAGAGAATCGATTCCAATGATAGATCTGTATAGCTTTATTTTCACATTTGAATCCATATCATATTCTGAAATCTTACAAAAGGTGTATTTTATGGTAACTGTCATTTGGGTGAATTGCCATTGTAAATACATAAGGACTTTTGGGTCTGTATCCCTTGGATGTTATGTGGGATGGATTGTCAACACATGTACATTATTGTATTAAATGCTATAATTTAAAACATAAGCAGAAAATGATAAATGATAATGAAAGGGAAATATATTTCTTTCACAAATTAAACTAGAGTTATCTCCCTTCCACTGTCTATATTTATTGTTTTGATAGAATATGGGTAATATTTTGTGAATACCTTTCCTGAAATGCCCTATTTGGAGTCGACAACTTGGGATTGAAATACACGCATGAGAATAAGAAAACTAATTGGCCATGAAAACAATACGAAAAAAACATACGATGTTTTGTTTCCAAGTGACGCGGACTAATGTGGCAAGTCGACGGAGAATCAGTCGCCGGACCCACGACGGCATCTCCTTCTCTCCCAGGTAGTGAATGTTAAGTACACAAATAGTCGACAGACAGACGAACGCCACAAGGCCCTCAGAGATGGCAAAGTATTCGGCTGTCAATGAATGAACTATAATTAATTTAAATTTATTAAGCGTTCAAATGTCCTTAAAATCTAGCAAGAGAATCACAAGGGAGATTTACTGTACATTTGTTACATGACAAACATAACTAAATCCCTCCCGTTACATTAATGCAGTTTAATGGAAAGACAATATTGCGATGTAAACTTGGAAACTTCATTTGTACTGTTTTATTAAATAAAAATGGAAAATATTTATACCTTTGACGCTGTGAATGGACATGCTAAGGAATTACTTTTCTTTGTCCATTTTCTCATGTCATTTTGCCTATATTGAATTCAGCGTTAACAACTAAAACAAATTATTACCTGGTTTCCCAGAAGCTCCTGGCAGAACTTGTTTAACAAGTTTTAAAAGATCGAACCGTTTTAGAACACGTTATCATTACATGTGGATCAAAACACGGTATGCTTATAAACTAAGAATACATTTCAATCAGATCTGGTAATACCGTCGGTAATACTTCAACTCACTGGTATTGATTGGTTTGGATTAATGTTTCAAGGTCTGTTAGCAGCTAAAGTCATAAAGATACCACAAGCATTTAAAACACGAACGCAAGCCCTTAATTGGCCTACCCTGTTTTATTAAAGGAGGACGAACCAAACAAAACAAGTGATTGTTATTTTTAGACTTGTTCCGTTTAACATTATTCAATGTATGAAGAACAACTAAGGTATATGCGTCCATGTGTCTGATGTGGGTGTCTATGTGCTGGTGGGGATATTTGGATGTACTCACTTTACACCTGTATTAACACTACCTCAGCTATTCAAAAATATGCCGTAAACCACACACATCCTGCACCTTTCAAATTAAGTGATAGACGCAGTATGCCAAAATATGAAATGAACTGCGTTTACCTTCTCGGACTCGTCAGTGATGCTTGGGGCCAAAAGATGGGAATCGAAATTTCTGATCTATTCAAGAAAGGTGCATAAACCCCTGATGTATGATGTATGAATTGCCTCATATGAATATGAATGAAAGTAATATTTCATAATTTCACATCGTTTCCAACCGAAACGTTAATATTGAATCGATTCGATTGAGTGTAGCGACTTAACAATCTGTATAAAGTGTACCTGGTTGCGTTAAGCTGTATTTTATAATTTCTAGCGTACCTATGAGAGGGACGGTCTCTGCTGATGGTGGCAAGGTATCCGCCAACATAAGCTGAAAGACAGCTAGTGCAAGCATGAGGCTGACGGCGAAGGAAAGCTTTTCTCCGGACTCCACCGGGACTGTGAACACACTTATGGTAAGTGCCATGACGAACATAGATGGCAGGATGAGGTTGATGACATAAAAGTTAGGTTTCCTCTTCATATGGATACTGTAGTTTAGATATGGAAATGGATCCTTGCAACAGTCAAAATATTTCTCTTTTCGCACAACAGTGAAGTTTTTAATTAACCATTCTACATTAGGAACCAGGTTGGACAAATCGCCCGTTGGTCTCTTTGGATGAATGTTCATATTTAATCCGTTATATGCCCAGGAACCAAATGACAAAGGACATGTTTGTTCATCAAACGGAAATGACGTCACATCCACAGTACACCTACTACTGATTACAGCCTGGAAGTTGAAGTCTACATTCCCATTAGAAGTAACGGATACACGGAAATCTCTTTCTCGGCGAATGTCATCTGAAACACTAGTGTTGAAAGTCATACATCAGAACCTTTTATTGGGAATAAAATGCATGGTATAACCTAAACTTTGAACTTGAAAGCGAGGTGCATTAGTATGGTTATCTGATAGATATACAGATCCATTGTCGCTCGTTACTCTCCGCGTATAATCCCACGTTCTGGTGAACGTTTGCATCAGTCAATCAATTTACCACTGTTTTCAGTCGGTTTAGTCATGTGACTTTTATCACCACGAAAGAGGGATCTCAACTTCAAAAAAAAAGGGGGCGTTAGTAAAATTAGCTGAGATCCCCGATAAACTGAATTTATCTTGTTTTGAGAAATATGAATGCATTCCAACGTGCTCATAATCGGGGTTTCTCTTTGCTGTGGAAACGATCTGAACGCTACATTTGACAAGATTGTTACTTTTACGACTGACAGTTACACATATAGGTACAATACAAGACGACTTAGTTTTAGAGTCTGTAAAAACTTGTTTCGTCCCTTTTTAACTTAAAAGCGACTAACAAAATCGAATCGAATCTAGCTGTCATTCGGTCGTCAAAGCCGCCATTGTCAAAGTGCCCTAAATTGGTGGCGATCACATGATCAAAATCACCGATTTCTAACTCTGCTTATTATTTCGGAAACGGCGTATTATACTAGAGTGTGAAATTAAGAGACTACAAAGGTCACCAGAACATGAACTCTTATTGAATGTTGTCAGATCCGCATGTAACGGAGTGAAAATAAAGATCTGAAATTTAATCAGATTGATTAAAGTGAAAAAAGTATCAACAAGTTTGCCACATTACGCAATACTTGATAACGAACGTACATGTAAATTGGGTACAAATTTACAACAAAATCATCTTAATAAAAAGGAAAATTTGCATTAGTACCGCGTTAATTTAATAATTACAACAGGCCATGTCTGACATTCATACACAAATGCACAACACGCATGGATTTTGTGGGGTTTTTTTTGTTCGATTTTATTTAGTTAAATAACCTTGATATAGATACGTACCTATCATACACCTCGATGTCTGGGGTCCATACGGAGCTTTCTGATAACACCAACACCGTCTGTCCATCGTGTTCAGTCTCATTCCACACTAGGCGACAGTCATGCCAGTGCTGCATAAAACAATACCATTGTGATTATACCAAAATGTCAACAAAACCATAACCCGAACTCAAAAATCGATTAAAGCAGGGGCAAAATATGTGCAGAAGGGAAAAATTTACATAGGGATTGACATTGTGCGTAATTGAAGTGCTTATGCAATATTTTGATTATATTACTAATGGTTACAGTACTTACAAAAAAGGCTTATTTTTGTACTTGAAAAAATAAATAGATTTATGCCATTCTGTTACTTTCGGATAATCACTATATGTGATATTTGCATATCTATTTGAAGATGTATATGTGTACATACACCACAATTAGCCACAGCTGAACAAAAGGTCAGAACTTGGCTTGGGACATTTCCATCAGGCGAAACGTATACAACCTAATACGTTATAAACTAACAAGGCTGGACACCAATCACAAAGGGGCATTGACCCTTCTTTGTCGTCCTTGGCGTCGTTACCAAGCATTGATTTGGGTGTAGATCTTCAACTCTAACATTGAAGGTTGCTACTATACTGTTTGATTTCCCTCCCTTACTATTCCCACCCACAGCTTTTACCTTTTATTGCAATATCATATCCAGTAAACAGGAGTAGTACACTTCGCCATTTTGTTTGTTATATTAGGGACTTGCAAAATTTATATATGCATCAAAGTCCGTCGTTATGTTCCTTTCTGTTGAATTTAATTTTTCACTTGTATGTTTGCAAAATATTAATCGTGGATTAACTTCTATGCTGTATCGGTAATATCTACACTTGCATTTTGTGTGCGCTTGTTCAGAATGCTACTGTTTATCCTTCGCATGATTGTGAGTGTTTAATTATACTTCTACATGCTTTTGCCAATTGTTTTACCCAATCGTTGCTGTTACTTACAAAACGTACATGTTACCTCTCCAATCATATTAGTTTGGAGTAGAGTATGACTTCAACATTGATTATGTCATCAATCTTCAAGATAAAACAAGATTGATTTGTCATTAAGAATGCCATTAACAAATATATTTGGTCTTTATCCTTTTTTCAAAATCAGTTAAAACAGCAAACTAGCTGCAGTCTTTGGCTCGGTTCAAAGACTCGGTTCCAAAATTCATTTTTTGGCATACTGTATCTACTACTAAATCAAAAAAGTGCAGCATGTGTGTGTGTTACGTCATCTTTTGTATCAAGACATAAATAAAGCAGATTCATTTATGTTCTTGCATAAACAAAATGAGTGACAAAGATAGTATTTATGTAGGTACTTACGAGTCGGACCCAGAGACTAATTTTCAGTAGCTGTACCGGCTCCTCCTACAAAAACAAAAACATGTATTATCGGTACATAACCTTGAAAATTACAAATGGCAAACATACAATAAAGTTGTAGTGAGATTTTGTTTTCTGCCAATGAAAGGTAGTTGTTGCATTTAGTTTCTTTACTTGAAATTATAAGAAATACATTATTTAAGTATATACTTGATTGGGGTTAAACGATCAGGCTCGATGGGGTGACTAGGGGGTGTTTGAACCAAAATGTATATAAACTAATATCGAATAATTCGACAGGGCAGCATATGGGGCCCATCGTAAAAGTTACGTGGAAAAATAGCGACACCCCATATTGGATTGGACCAAACATACGTGAAGATGTCAACTTTAAACGCGATATTTGTCTAGTGTTATTTCGTGTGCCTGTTTTGTATGCGTTTTTTTCTTGCCACTGCTCACAATGTTATTAACGTTGCTTGATGTAACAGCCCCTGTACCCCAAAAGTGATAATAAGGCCAATTAAAACATTAGAAATGACGACAACTAAGAATGAATTGATACATGTACGACACCGATTGTTGGTTGGATGGTTGATTGTTTTACGTCCTATTAACAGCCAGAGTCAATTAAGGACGGCCTCCCGGTGTATGCGATGTGGGTGTGTGTGTAAGAGCATGTGTATTTGGGAGGCTGCAGTAAGCCTTCTTGCGACCGTCCGGATCTTTTGCTGATTTAAAGTGCTACCACACTGAAGTATACCGCCGAAGGCCACCAGCAGAACACCCCATCTGGTCACATTATACTGACAACGGGTGAACCAGTAATTCCAGTCCCATAATGCTGAGCGTCAAGCGGGGAGTGATAACTACCATTGTTAAAGACGACACCGATCGAATAAAAGGTCAAATTATTAATATGTGTAAGCAGGCCCCAAAGAATATCCAATAATACAAATTTAGGAAGTTATTTTTGCTGCTTCTTATATAGTTGACTACATTTAAACATTGCAGGACATGTGAATAGAGGAAAATAAAGGAGAAAATACCAAAGCGTTATCAAAATCATAAACCGAACTCAAAATCGATTAACCAGGGGCAAAATATGAACAAAGGAAAGAATCACATGAAGACCATTGTAAAAGTACAAGAGAATAAGACCAGGTGTTCCAGAAGAGTAAACGTCTTCTACTTCATTGACGACACCCGCCATGAAAATCTTTGTCACATCCAAGTAAACATCAAGTTCTCAAAATGAGAACCGAGTATTATTGTCAATCAGAACAAGTAAAAATACTAATGAGCATACTCAAAAACATAGTAATCAAACATCTTTGGTTACTACATATATTCTGAATAAGTGATGTGAAATATGTACTCATTAATATCAGACGCATTGGTTGTCAGAAAAAGTTTATCTTTTCTATCTATTTTGCATGCGCGATATACATTGTAGGATATTTTATGTACAAATAGGTTACAATATATAACCATCATATCATGGACCACTCGAACGTGATATCAATATAATCCGCTAGCTCAACATTATCCTATGATTTGGTATTATAGTAAAGTGTCGTGCATATGATATGTCCAAATGACAAACTGGGATGTAAACCATCTTTCTCACATTCAGTAAAAATGTCAAAGGGAAATTAATCGATTATTCATTACAATGTCTAGTTTTCATGGCCGCCAGGTCAAGTAAGGGTCGTTGTAACCTTAGAGTGACTTACACGCTAAGCCTATCCCAATTCATTTGTGTATAATCCTTTCATCGAAAATATGTAGCACTTCTTATGGCAACATTCTCACTTTTATTTGAATTTAAAATTATGTAACATTCTTGGCATGACTCTTGCATGCATGCACATAGAACACACACGTCCTTTAATAGCGTAGCTGCAATATGAGTGTTCAAGTGATACAGTTAACAATTTAAGACAGATACGCGATAAAGCATGTGTACGAACGTAAATAATAACTGATGTAGTATGTTCGTATATAGAGGATATCTAACCGTGTCTTCAGTAATACATGTACCAAGTGGGGCTAATATTTTGATATTTTTCACGAGTGAGTGAAATATGTTTGATATTACTGAAGATACTGTTAGATATTCTGTTTATTACATTTTTATATGAAAATCTACAGTGGCAGCTTCTGATTTTCCCAAACGTCGTCTATAAGCAGCGTTCTAATTGGTCAAATTAGAAAAAGTGATGTTTTTCATTAGTGAAAAATATTATATTTCTCACTGGTGAAAAATATATTTCTCACTGGTGAAAAATATATTTCTCACTGGTGAAAATATCACTTTTATAGAATGCATTTTTTTCGATATTTCACTGATAAAAATGTAATAAAAAATAATTTTGTGTACAAGTCGATATTTACCCTAGTTGATCATATAGGTTTCTACGTTTGATTTAATTTGTATTGGATCTATTTAGTTCTACGTCCTATTAACATCTACGGTCCTTTCAGGGCGGTCTCCTGTTGTATGCTATATAAGGGCCTGTGTAGAGTGCGTGTGTTTAGGGACTTTAGTAAACATCTTTATGATAGTGCGGCCATACTGAAGTATACAGTCGAAGGTTACCAACAGAACACACCACCCGGGAACATACTGACAAAGGTTGAACAGGTAGTCTTTGGTAACTACCATTTTTCGAGACTTTGGTGTTGTTAGACCAAATAACACAAAGTATTCTTCATATGGCAAACGCTAAACTAAATGCCAAAAAGCGAAGTTTAGTCGCCTCTTACGATCATGCAGTGGGACAGCAGGTACAATTCTTACTTGCTTGGCAATAAATTGCCGTTTTCTTAAATGCCTCTTTGACACTGCCTTACTATTTGCATTTAGTTGAGCGTTAACACTGTTTGGGCGGACTTACGTTCGGTCCCCTTGTCAAGACGTACTTTAGCTGTATACATGACGTGGCAAAATTAAATCAAATCAAAATCACAACAGTTTAAATTTGTAGTTCATACTAGGTGACATTCTTTAAAACGGCCAAAAAAAGTCATGCAGGAAGATTCCGTTAATAAAATTAAAAAAACACAACAACATGTATTGCCTGACCAGGTCTATGAGTTGTCGTAGTCCGAGATCCATGGTGACATCAACGGGTGTGTGTGGACCATTGCAGGTCGGCCTTTGGTTATGGTCGTATTCAGGCATCACCATAGCGACCACTGAACCAACAGGCAGCCCTGTAGTTCAATAAATAAACATTCAAGTTCATGACATCGAAATGATTATAAAAGATCAATTTCAAATGTCTGTAAACATTCATTTTAAATGTTTGTATAAGATCCGTGCTACATGATATATTATCTGAGGTTATAAAAAGGCTAGCTAGAGGTTCAATGATTATAAAGAGCAATTTTAGAAAGAATTCATCCCTTTAACATAATAAATAAAGAACCAGTTTATAACTGATGTAGTAAGAAGTACGTACCTGTTAATCCGATCAGGAATATCAGAACATGGTTGTACATTTCCATCGCTAAGTACTTCGTGTGCATTATATTGTAGGATACTCCCACTTCTCGACCACGCTCACAACAGATGACGTAACCAGCTGAGGTCAGCGGCTAGACCGCGACTGATAGTGCATATAATAAATGCTGCGCCTTAAACTTGTGCATGTTTGGTAATAATTAGAACACATAGTACCCGGATATATTAATGATAATATCTTAAAATTGAATAACTCTCTATAAACAACAAAATAATGTAAAGTGATATTGAAGTATTTGGCAGGTGTTTGTTACCTGTCCTCATAAGCTCTTACATTAATTTAGCCTCGTATGGAAACAAAAACAAGTCAGCTAAGAGAGGGCACAGTTTGCTCCCATGGGAATATCAACTGTCTCAACGAAAATATTGTCGACCAGGAATTCAATCATTCGTACACTATATCTTCCCCAGTATATTTCATCTTGGATTGTGTTGTGTTTTTCACAAAGTATGCTCCAAGATAGCTCAAAACCATGTATTTGTATCGTCATCTATCCTTCTTGGAAAAGAAAGCTCTCATAATGAGAGACCAGAGAGGTTCTTGCAGTTTGGTATGTGGTATGTTAGTGTACAGGATGGAAAAATCAAATGTTTAAGGAGAGTTTCAAGAAAGCTGGCTTGAGCACAGAATCCATACTTGAGCATGAGAACGGTTTCATGAATACGGGCCCTGGAGTAAACAGTGTCACAATAAGACCGTTATCTCGTTACAATGTACTGATGACCGTTATAATGTACTGGTGACCGTTATAATGTACTGATGCCCGTTATAATGAACTGATGACCGTTATGATGTACTGATGACCGTTATAATGTACTGATGACCGTTATAATGTACTGATGACAGTTATAATGTACTGATGACCGTTATAATGTACTGATGCCCGTTATAATGTACTGATGCCCGTTATAATGTACTGATGGCCGTTATAATGAACTGATGACCGTTATAATGTACTGATGACCGTTATAATGTACTGATGACCGTTATAATGTACTGATGACCGTTATAATGTACTGATGACCGTTCTAATGTACTGATAACCGTTATAATGTACTGATGACCGTTATGATGTACTGATGACCGTTATAATGTACTAATGACCGTTATAATGCACTGATGACCGTTATGATGAACTGGTGACCGTTATAATGTACTGATGACCGTTATAATGTACTGATGACCGTTATGATGTACTGATGACCGTTATAATGTACTGATGACCGTTATAATGTACTGATGACCGTTATAATGTATTGATGACCGTTATAATGTACTGATGACCGTTATAATGTACTGATGACCGTTATAATGTACTGATGACCGTTATAATGTACTGATGACCGTTCTAATGTACTGATGACCGTTCTAATGTACTGATGACCGTTATAATGTACTGATGACCGTTATAATGTACTGATGACCGTTATAATGTACTGATGACCGTTATAATGTACTGATGACCGTTATAATGTACTGGTGACCGTTATGATGAACTGATGACCGTTATAATGTACTGATGACCTTGATAATGTACTGATGACCGCTATAATGTACTGATGACCGTTCTAATGTACTGATGACCGTTATAATATACTGATGACCGTTATAATGTACTGATGACCGTTATAATGTACTGATGACCGTTCTAATGTACTGATAACCGTTATAATGTACTGATGACCGTTATAATGTACTGATGACTACTTTTTTCCCCGATGAAGTGTTTTATGCTCCTTGACGTTACCTGACCACATTTACTTTTTATTGCGTACATTGTACAAGTTCTCTAACTCTCATCCCGAGTCTCTGTTTTTAGCGCACCATCTAATAATGGAAGGCTATTCAAATCGTCCTGCGTCTGTGATCCGTTCTATACAATGGTTTTTACTATTATCTCATTGGGCGTACTGCATGGATCTTTCTCAAATTGCATACCCAGGTTCCCCTTGTTCCCTGGTTCTGCTCTTTTAATTTTCAGAATGAGCAGAAAAATGGCCGACAGGCGGCTATCTTGGGTTTTGACAATGAAAGATTGTTATCGCTATTTCTCGAGAAATACTGAATGGATCTTTCTCAAATTTCATATGTTTGTCTCTCTCGGTCCTTTTATTTGTGCTAATTTGTTTTTAGAACTGATTAGAAAAAATGCGCACAGGCAACCATCGTTCCAATTATTCCTTTTCTGTATAAGGGCCGTCAAATTTCAAATAACTGAAATTAAATACATGTAAGAGAGAAGAAGAAAAACTCCCTTGTTTGCCCTTTACATTGTATAAGCTGGGCTAGCCTCGCTCATGTTACACTGGTATCGATAGACGTATTGATAGATTGTAATGCGTTGTGTCCTCGTAATGGGAACAGACAACGAAGGAAACACCATTGTTTGTAACAATAAACAACTGTTATCTCATGATATTAGGTAGCAATCTATAAAACAAGGCCCATGTCCGAGAAACATAAACACAGGCTATGCAAAACCTTTAGCTGTTTGGAAAATGAAACCCTGAATAAAATGATGTATCCGTTTTCTTTCTTCCATACGCATTTGAGTAGTGGCACGGTACTTAATATACACATTTTCGTAGCACACGATTTGAAATTATACAGAACTAGTTACTTATTTACTTATTAATTAATAAATTAAGGGATTTTACGCACCTGACCCTTCTGCTTCTACATAAATTTAGAAATTTTGGATTCCTACCTTTTGGCCCCTAGCATCACTGAAGAGTCCTAGGAGGACGAAACAGCTGTATGATGCAGTTTATTTCATTTGTTTGGCATACTGTATCTATTACTAAATTTAAGAGGTGCAGAATATGTGTGTGTTACGTGATCTTCACATGAATAGTTACAGAGTAAAATGAATTTCCCTGACAGGTGAATTTTTACCAATTGTGCTCTCAGACTATCAATATAGGGAGGTAATCTAAAAAATGAAAACTTAAATAAGTTTGTAGTTTTCATTAATACAATTCTATTATTGGTGAAATTGGATGCTTTGAGATCATATGTACGTGAAAAACAAAACAGTTTAGTGAAAATGTTATGTTTTTGCCTTATTTTATGACGTAATAATTACTGTGATGTCGTCAACAATGTGACGTCATCAATGGGTATGTATGAAATCATCAATACTTACTGAGATCAAAATGGCTACCAGGAAACCCATCACAACAACACTCTGGCAACAAACACCTGTCCCCTAACCGACAAACACTACGAACATGTCAGATACAAATTGTATACTGAAATATTAGACAAAGTATACCAAAGTAACGTTTATCCTTTTTCTTCACTGAGAAATGACAGTAGTTCATTTTCTGCATCTGCCATTTTGATAACATCTTAATACACATGATTGACTTTACTATATTAATCATTATGCTGATTAAGTTAAAAAACAAATAAGATAATATAGCAAAATTTGCTTAAAATCATACAATTTTACCTATTTTCAATAAGTATAAATTTATGTACAGTATCCAAGGATACCGGGTGCTGAACCGTGTGAAACAGACTGAAATCATGTCTGAATGACTCGTGAGATATAGCCTGTAAATGATATGTTGCCTAATAGATTTAAATATGACACTTTAAATGTATAATAAAAAGTTATACAAAGAAGACATTGAAAAAAAGCTATAAGCAAGGGCGAGTTACCTCCTTTTATGTACCCAGGTATAATAGTCCATTATGATTTCTTCGGTTTTTTTCTTCAATTTAAGCTAAAATCAAATAATGCAAATACACTTGTATCAAACAAGCATGAAAGGTTATTGAAAAAACCATGACTTTTCGTGTGCTAGATATGGTAGCAGATTACAGAAGATAAGTAGATTTCTGGAAAACAAGGCCCATGTCCGAGAAACATAAACACAGGGTGTGCAATTTACACATAAAGTTTATAAATATATATATTTTTGCAAACAGCATTGTATTTACCTCGCATAGAAAGGAATGAGAAATGTATAAACATATATTTTGTATTTATGTCCCTTGTGTGAAAACAGCAAAATTGGACCCCCGCCAATAGGGTTTTTCTTAAGTTCTATCTTAAACTTAAGATTACATACTTGGTTGAAGAATTATCTGTGTCCCAGCATATGTCGTTTGTTTAGATTTTTCGCTATATTCCCTCATGTACTGTTGTCAAAATTTTGCTTCCTGTAAAGCCACCTTTTTATGTGTAGACACTCGTTTCAGAAAGGCCAAAATTGTATATAACTAATTTTTTCTCCCTCTCTTTTCTTTAAATGTGAAGTCCACAAGGTCCACTTTATCATGCTTAAGCCAATTTTACTCCTTATTTTGTTTTTAGATTTTGATAGGCATATTATTATCGGAGTTATTCATTGTGCGAAAATATCACACATGGCCACAAAATCCTAATGTACACTGCTGACAATGTGTCCCATAATAGGTTATGTTCTGGTGAACTTTTGCATCAGCCAATCCAATTACCGCGTACAGAATTTGGAAGTGAATAGTTGTGGGCGAAAAAACATTATTCCATTCGTACGTTAAGTTATTTCGTCACACCAAGATTGGTGTGTATGTTGTGACAAAAGGACTGGTTGAGGATGACAGGTCGTCCCCTCATCAAACTAGAACAATCTAATCGAGTGTGAGGTAAAGACGCGACTAAGTTCACCAAAATATGATATATTATGGGATGTGGTCAGATACTTAGAGATAACGGAGCAAGAAGAAGGATATGCATTTTAATCATATTGTGTAACCTTCCAAATGATATTTGGGGTATAAGACATAAACATATCGCTTTTCCTTTCTCCAGACCTGTATAGGTAAAGATGAAAAATATAGAAAACAGTCTAGTTTGCGTCAAGAAAATCTTTATTTTTTTTCATTAAATAAGACGTATATAGTGTATCGTAGTAATGAGTGTTTTTATCTGTTATTGATTTCGGTTATAATTTTTTAATGGAGCGGCCAGAAATGAAAGGTAGCTGTCTGTAGAAGTACGATTTAAATGGTAGAGAAATAAATGTTTTATTTAAATGCCACTCTTCCAAACAACTCAGAGCTATAGGCTGGTAGTCATAGTAAAACTTATTGACGAACAATTCGTGGCGCGATACCAACTCCGAGAGATCACCTGAACCGTATATGCAAATACCCCGGACATACTTGCCATAGCAACGTCTTCCCCAATTTGCATATGTTGCCAAAAAGGGTTTTTTGTTGGGATCACCTGTAAAATAGAAATAGATCTTCATTAGTGATAAGCTATTGATATGGAGTAAAGATATATCTGCATGATAGGTACTTTATGTTCATATGGCATTTTAGAACGATCCCTGCAGCACTTTGTCACCTGGCCGAGATATACCAGTGTAACACAAGAGGGCTATGGTCTAAGCGGTTGAATGAGTGATATTATAGGCACTGAAAGCTTGTGGTATCTTAATTCCATTGCTAACGTTGAGATGTGATGAGGAAATCAATATACATGTATATACATAAGTGAAATATAATACGATGTCATGTCACAAAACCAGTGACCTAGAAAATATTAAAATATATAATTTTGCTATTGAGGATGATCCGCACAAAAAAACTTCTCCCATTGCAAAGAATTAACGGCTCACACAGGGATGCTAAAATAAACAAAACCCTGTTAGTCAATGCAGAGAAATAGACTGTTAAGTCTGAAAAAGATTACTGAAACATTGAGTAAGTTTCCCTTGTGGACCCCGCTCTTGCCCCTGGGATTGGGACAGGAATTCAAATTTTACATTTTGATACCAACTTCCTCAAAAGATGGTTCCTTGCCAAACTATACTCAAAAGTTTGCTTTCTGTATTTAAGCTATGGTAAACGTTTCCTTTACTCCTCTCAATGGGAGAAAGGGTGGCATTCTAATATATGCAAATTAAACATGTGCGGTGTGTAAGCGTACATTTGGGGGATAAGGTAAAAGTGGAATTATTCGCGGGGTGGAAATTTTCGCTTATTTCGCTTGCATTAGATCTCCGCGAATATATCCACACACGAACATATTAAACACCTCTCAAACTCTATTATAATAGTGTTTAAGGTATACAGCAAGACAAAAGCGCGAACATTTTCATACCGCGAATACGAGGTTTGGATGCTGGCTAAGCGAAAAGTTCCATACGTGAAAATTTGGCTTTTACCGTATACGTAAATATAGACAGGGTATGTTGGCGTACTTGCAATAGCGTGAATCTAATAATGACTAACGTTTTAAACAAATACATTATTATATATGGACAGGCAAAGTGAATTATGTACCAGGACACTGAGAGGGTGCTGCTGCGTAATCACATAGCACTCAATGTAAACCTACCTGTGTAGCCTCCAGGTGCCCCTACACTCCGGTCATGGTTTAGTGTGGCCCAGTAATACTCGTCAGGACTATTAACGTCATTAAGATAGGCCAGTAGGTCTTTCGATACTTGGTTATGAATTATAAAGTCTACAAACTGCCTGCTAAATACCCCGTAAGCACTGCCTTTGACAATAGTTATATTATGAGGCGGTTTATCCATTTTTTCAGCCGTCCTCGCCATCCTACCATTTTGAACTACATGTTTGTTTGTTATTCTGCCCATCATCATTCGATTAGGTTGGGTGATGCCTTCGATGTCATTGGAACCATTATAAATTGTTAATATTTTAACTAACTCTAAATTAGTCTGTAACGGAAACTGTTGACTAGGTGTATTGATGAAATATTTCCATTCCACATCAGAATGTAACAAGTCCGCCATGCAATTTAAATCCGCCTTCAATCTAGTCATACCTGAATATATCACATCCTCCAATTTTGAACTTATGAATACATTATCAAAACACTTGACGAGCGATTCCACAGCTTGGTGAACAATGGGATCGGAACTTAGGTCAACATGAAAGCAGTACATGTTATGTGGTCGATAGATGGCACGGAGAAGCCTCTCGGCTTGTTCCACGTCTTTGTAAAGGAGAATGCTGAACGCAATAGGAAATGCTTTTTCAGTTTCCGATACCACCTCCTCTCCTAGATAACCTCTTATTTGTTTGAAAGTGTCGCAGTCTTCCGTAATTTTGATATATGTGTGTTCGGGTATTATTTCAAGATCTTGTTGAGTTATGTTCTTTGCTTTTTTGATTTCCATTTCATCGCCTTCTATAATTTTAACACAGTCTGCTACCTGAACGAGTCTTTTTGGAATACGAGCTGGTGTTGCCATTTCTCTGTCCATCTTTTGCGGTATATCCAGGGGGCTGAAGTACTGTGGACTCGCCAACGAATCTGCAATTTTTCTTCGGTCGAATTCATACATCACGTACACTGTCATTATAACAACCAGGGTATATGCAGGTCTTATTCGCTTCATTTTGCTTTCCCGGATGCTCTAAGAAAGAAAAAAAAACACATTAAAAAAAACCCCAAAACGATGTTGACCGACCTGTCTTCCTCAATCTTAATGTGGAAACCTTTGTGGAACAATCTGCAAAATTCAAGACAAAAGAGCGACAAACATAACTCTACTATTGCACCACTGGCAGCGTTTTGCTTGTATACTTCCCATCTTCTTTTAGTAATCTGTTTTGATACATTATGCCTAACTTAGTGCATTACTAAATATTGTACATTTAGTTGAACTGGACATTTTTATTCAACCGAGAAAATACAAAGGTCGTGGTCGATGTCGACTGCTGTCGACACACTTACTACAATGTACACAGGGATTCGAGAGATGCAGGTTGATCAGAACTTTGATCATGTTTTGTGGTTAGCATCTTTGCCTGGATATCGAGAATTACTCTAGTCCTCTCCTCATTCCGAGTAGCCTTTTATTCCTGTTTACCTTTGCTGTCACTTTGATTAGAACCTGTTTATCGTGCCGGACTTAAGATATTTCAAATCGATTAAAGAAATCTACCGAAATGTCTATAGTTTGTGGTTATATACAGCTGGCATATAGTATCATACTGTTTTTCCAATCAATTTGATATACATGTAGGCTACCGATATGAGGAAAATAAAACTTTTCATTTTTTAAGCATTTGTTACTTCCCGATATTAAACTTAAAATGTGGATAAAAAATAATCGGAGAAAACCAAAGCGTCAACAAAACCATAATCCGAACTCAAAATCGATTAAACTAGAGGTAAAATAGGAACAAAGGAAAGATTTACATGGATACCCTTGTAAAAGTACAAGAGAATAAGATCAGGTGTTCTGGAAGAGTAAGCGTCTTCTGCTTCTTCGCCGAGACCCGTTATGTTAATCTATGTCACATTCAAGTAAGCATCAATCCTCAAAATGATAACCGAGTCATCATTATCAATCACAACAAGAAAGCACACTTATAAGAAAACTAAAAAACGTCCATCCTCATATCACACAAAGATACCGACAATTTCTCGTCGAGATCAAGATGGCGACCATAAAACTTGCCCATTGTCTTCATCAACCTGTATCTCTCGAATCCCTGTGCCATAAGTGTGGTCGTCAGCAGTTGGCAGCTATCATGATAATTTTGATAATCAGAGCAAGCCCTAGAATAACGAATCAACTGCGACATGTGAACACCATAGGACGGAGAAGCAGGGATGTAACTACTGTAAAAGTTGACTTGTTCGCGGTGTGGAAAGTTTCGCTTGCATTAAATCTCCGCGAATATATCCACTCACGAACATTATTTAATGCCACTCAAACTCTTATAGTATTGTAGGTACACAGAACATGCAGCATGACTGAACCATTTTCACACCGCGAACAGTTTGGTAGCTGTTTAAGCGAACATTTCTACACGTGGAAAAATGCCCTTTAAAGTATCAAGAAAGAGAAAGTTCACGATCGGAATATCGAAATCGTCACGTTTATCATACAGCTTAGTAGTACGCTGCCTGTGTTGGTAATAGTTTAAGTGGAGATCGAGTGAGGAAGCTGATGTAGGAAAGTCTGTTGTGTCGTTAATCTCAAGTTGAGTAAATTGACTAGGTCAGGAATTTTCTTGTTGTTTATAGACAACTTATGCCTATAAATACACAAATAAATTATTAATACCTCGTTTAAGCCTTCACTCAATAAATTCTTTGCTAATGAACAACATTTTATTACTCGCCTGATGTATTTTAGCTCTGAACGTAGCTTATTTTATATTAGAATAATGTCATCCATTAACCAGATGAGCGTAAGAAAAGTGGCAAGATGTAAAATATGTAAAAAAAAAACAAGGGATAAAACCCTACACACGTCTTTGCTGTGATGGGGATGGGCCGAATTTCCCATGATATACCATGTGACTAATTCGACCAAACACAATTTGCGGCCCGACATTAGAATGTAAAAAATCTTATTCTATAGCCTCTTTGACGTTTTTATGGCAAAGGAGTATTAAAAAAAAACTAGAATTGCGTGCATATTTCGCATACATCTCCAGTGTTGGTATAATACCCGATGTACTTGTTAAGCTGCCAATGCGTTTTGTTTACCAAGAGCTAGTTTTACCTGTCCATGTAGTTACTTTGTATATGTGCATTCAGACACGAGAAATGTGCGTCCTACATGTGTAACCATTCATTGTTAACAGGTAGGAGTGACTCGCATTTCAAACAATATTGAAAATTATACTACTGCACTACACTATTAGGAAACTACCGATAGCTTCGTATTTGACGGCATTATGTTCATGAGATTAAATCAAATTTCGCCGGATGTGTTACATGTAAGCGCAATGTTCAGACAAAAGAAACTCACTAATGTGAACGCACGACAGACACGGAAAACAACTCAACAATGATTAACAACGCCTGAAAGACGATAGGACTTCGATTGGCCCGACATGATTGTTCAGCGATTACAGCAATTGTCCCAGCGGTAACGTCTTTGTCAATTTTCCTACTGCCTATTGGGTTGTTTTAAACACTTGTTGTTATGGAACGCATGCACAACCCCGACCTTTGATCTGTAAATTAACACATGAATGTACAGAGTTGTAAAGATGTCTGAGTTTGAAGGAGATATATTGGTTAGACAGATTAGTTTATCACTATATGATAGGGTATATATATAATCAACGGAAAGGTCTAAAAGCAAGTTGTGATAACAAGGAAACAAACATGAATGTCATCCAGAATTTTAGTTTTCTACAAATATTCGCGAGGGATTTGAATTCGTGATTGACTCTCCTCGCGTATTAACGCGAAAGTAAATCCCACGCGAAATATAAGTGATTTACAGTACAATATATTAGCAACACAGACATACATATATATATATATATATATATGTTCCCATGGTATTTTACACGTCACTTTAAGCGAAAGGCATGATAAAGTTGCATGTTACCTGGGCAAATATATTTAATATACATCGTATGTTGGATTTCAGTAAGATATTATGTACATAATATACACATTTTCGTAGTATTTGAAATTATTCTGAACTAGTTTAATTTTATTTCTAAACTCATAAATTAAAGGGGTTTGACGCACCTGGCCCTTCTGCTTCTACATTAGTTTAGAAATGTTGGATTCCCAGATTTTGGCCCCTAGCATCACTGAAGAGTCCCAGGAGGTGCAGCATATGTGTGTGTTTACGTCATCTACATGTACTCGGCCTTTTATGCGGCAGAATTGTTTTTCAAACTAAATAAAACTGGATGGAAACCAAGACATGTTTGCTCATTCAAGTGTATATTACTCAGATAGCACATAACATGTCTCATTTAAAAGCGTTTTCTATTTCTTAAAGCTGCTATTTCACAGCTCAATATTTTGTCTTCATTTTAAAAACTGTTTCAAAGGAAGGCTCTATCTAGTGAACCCACGTTTAAAAAACATATGAAAAATACCCATATTCAGACAAAGGCATCCGTACTTGATAATATTAAGATACAGTGTATCCGATGTCCGGTGATGTCAGTTTAATTATTGGGGAAGCCCACGAGTGGGGGATTTCAACTCTTTAAAAGGTATGACTCAGGAGTTAAATTTGCAAGGGCGTAATGGTAAAATCTAAAATCATGATGGTAATCGTTTCTTAATTTCCATCAATTGTATATGTAGTTTTTGGATGGGACTCCTACCGTTTAATATTTAAATCTCGAGAGTCAAGACCCAAAGGGCATTGTGGACCCTGGGGTAAAACCTAAAAGCATGGTTGTGATCGTCTCTTAATGTCCAACAATATATACAGTTTTGGGGTGGGGATCTCAACAGGGCGGGGCTCATCTCGGGACCAAAATGATATCATGATTATGTTCGTCTCTTTATACTTAGCAACAGCACATGTTGTTATAGGGTAGGGATCACAACCAAAACCAAGTTAAACATGTACAGTGTAGCCAATAAAGAAGCTTTGCCTTAATTTCCCCTGTATTGCCCCGCCCTTCGACCCCGGGGGTTGAGAGTCACCATTAAAACAAAATATGTATGTGTAGTTAAATTTAAGTAATAAAAAAATAATATATATATTGTAACATAATAGTAGTAATGAATGGTTAACAAAATGGTATATATATTTATACCATGAAAATATTATTAGATGCTTCTGGTTCCTTGCTTACTTTTTGTCAATTCTATCCTATATCAATAATAAGAAGTAAATCATATGTCTGTTTAATATGGAGAGTTTGGCTTGGCAGTATAAATATTTCTTCCTATATGTAAGCATTGTGAGGCAGCTCCTATTATACCAGTTGAGTCATATAATTATTCTAAACTTTATATTTAACCTTTAACCCATACAATGTAAACTGTCTGTTCCAATCCTCCAATGGATGTTTCTGACCAAATTTGGTTCAAATCCATATAGAACTTTATAACTAGTAGGGATTTAAAGGAAATGTTGACAGACGACGGCCCAGGGTATTAGCTCACCGGCCCTTCGTGCCAGGTGAGTTAAAAATCGTCGCAAATTTTAGCTAGAAATGTCGGGAAGAAAGTGCTTTATATTCAGGAATTCATCATGTACATACAATGCAATGGGATAAGTGATATGCTTACTTTTCCCCAGAGACACATTATTTGACAGTCTGCACTTCGAAGTAATTGTTATTGCATCCACATATGTCTCATTTGCATGGTTTTGACGATTAAGGATTTCCTTATTTTTAATTAAAAACTAATGGAAACCATCGGATTTTGTCAAAATTTCGGTATGAAGAGGTCACAAGATTATAAAAATATAAACAAACTTCACTTAATTGCCCCTCTAATATTTGAAAGCGTCGGCGACATCTGTTTGTCAGTATTATTATGTAGTCTCTGTACAATGTTTGCATAACTAAAATATCCCACGGACGTCAACCGCATCTATACAAAAATGATTTTTTACAAGGTTTTAGAATGTGTTTAAACCTTGTGAAATTGAGGGTGGGTAGGTTGTATTATCAATTTCGCTGAATTGAACAGTTAACTTCATGTTTTAGGCATACTGAGTCTATAACTAAATTCCAAAGGTGCAGTATGTGTTATATTTACGGCATATTTGTTAATATGATTACAATAATGAAATACATCCGTTACTCGCCACACATTTTGTCGAAATGCAATATATCATTGCATGCACATACTGCTATGTATCCAATACACGTGTAAGATATGCTATTATGCCAATCAAAGCAAATGAAAATGAGCTTTGCAAGACATTGTGTCATGGCATGTAGTACGGATGAAATTATTATCATTAAAAAACAGATAAAGAACACAACGTCAAGTGGCAAATGCATTTCATGTTTTGTTTTCGATAAATACTAATAAGGTAAAGTAGGCACTTGGTAGAGTGTTTATCGTGAAGGGAAGGTACATTTGTATAACTAGCCATGACCTTCAATTCATTTGTTTACAATATCTATTCTAAGGAGGTCGAAACAAGTGGACTAAGGAGCTATAGAGGACTGCACCCGAAACACAGGTAGGTAGGGATATCAACAACGTCCACTCTCTACAGGCTGCATTTCTCCACCGATCCTGCCCTGCAGGTATGGCGTAAAACTTGTACCTGCTGCCCCCATTGCATGATCGTAAAAGGCGACTAAACTTGGGATCTTATAATTCCTTCTAAACAACCTTCTCCTACCTAATGTCTCCCTTGACACAACCTCACTTTTGGCCTTTAGTTGAGCGTTCGCCCATGTGAGGAAGGCTTTGGGTTCTGTCCCCAGGCCGGGATATACCAGAGTCTCTAGCAATGGGAGTTACTACTCACTGCCTGACGTTTAGCATTATTGGAGTGTAACGACTTATACCCGTTGTCAGTAAAATGTAACCGGATGGGGTGTTCTGCTGGGGGTCTGCGGCAGTATGCTTCAGTGTGGCAGCGCTTTAAATCGACAAAAAATCCAGACTATCGCAAGAAGGCTTACATGAACATATCGCAGCCTCCCAAATACACACGCTCTCAAAACACACACCCACATCACCTTCACCGGGAGGCCGTCCTTAAATGGCTGTTAATTGGACAGTAAAGACAACCAACCAACCAACCAACCAACCAAAATCTCTACCGATCGGTCTGAAACTTTTTACTACACAAACTTCATTCCTTGCACGAGTTTGCGTTTCCACATTCTGCGGTTAAAAACAAGGTCAAAGTTACTTTTAATAGAAATTGACAAAAATAAGGATGTCACCGCTCTACATGCTGAATTTTTCTACATTTTGGCATAAAACTTTACAAAAGTGTTCATGATTAAACCTTCTGCGGTTAAAAACTATGTCATCGTGACTATAAATAAAAACTGACAGAAATTACATGATAAACTTTGTATATTTCGTCTTGAAGCGAGAGTGTATTAATGTCGTCTTCAGTGCCTTGCAGCCAGAAGTAGGATATTCAACTTCATTGTATATACTTTGAGAACGCCTCATGTGTTTGGCCTTTAGTTAAGCGTTAACCCAACCCCACCATCCATCCGTGAGGAAGGCATACCAGATTCTCTATCAATTGTAGTTACTACATCCTGCTTGACGCTCAGTTTATTATCAGTGGAATGACTGGTTCACCCGTTTGCAGTATAATGTAACCCAGACGTTCACTAACACGGGCGTTCTGCTCGGGACCTTTGGCAGTATACTTCAGTGTGATAACAAAGATTCGGACTACCGCAAGGTAACTTACACGAACACATCACAGCCTGTCAAATACACACCTGCCAAACACACATAATCACGTTGTATAAACCGGCAAATAATCCCATTAAATGACCCTAAAAATGTACAATATGTAATAAAAATCTGCTTGGGACCGCCAGTATACTTCGGTGTGGGATCGCATTTTGGCTTTAAACAAATAGGGTTGGTTGATATGAAAGTATTTTTTTTTAATTTTTGATGACGAAAATAGTGTGGTTTACATCTGACAACCTTGATTATTTTTAATTCATGTACCCGAGGATTAATGAAACATGTAGTCTCTGTGTTGAGCAGACTCAATAGGCACACTTAAGTGAATTGTTTGTTGACCCACATTAATGTTTATTTAATGAGCAATGTACTTTCAACAAAATAAGAAATTTCAACAACCAAATACGTACGTTTATATTTACCCTACAACTTCATTATCATACTCAATCGCACATCTCCAGCCTTATATCAAAAGTATAAAATGTTAAAACTAGAATATCTTCAAAATGTAGCTGGTATCTGTAAATTCTAACTTCTTATTTTCAATAACTTTCAATTATATTTCAATTACTTATATATCTCACCTGGTTTTGAAGAGGGACTCTGTGAATTTCAAAAGCACTGAAAAAGATGCAGGCGTAGTACGAAGTTAACTGAGCCATGCAACAGATGTTTTTAATCAGATTGTTATGAACCTTGCCACTACTCAAATGAGGTAGATGTGGCTATGAAGACTCCAGCAAACCTCGAAGGAAAAATAATTCCACCAGCAGAGTCTGTCACCTCCTAGCATGACAGATGACGTAATACACTCACATGCAGCTCACATTTTAGTAATAAATACAATATGCCGCAAACATGAAGTACACAGCATCATACCACAGGGACCTGAGCATTTGTTACAGCTAGTTTTGGACCTAGAAAAGGGTGTTTAGAGTAATTTTACACAATTTTGGGGTTCAGATCAATTTTCGTACCTCAACTAGAAATGTGATTTTTGATGCAAGAAAGTTAGGTGGGGTCGATTTTTCGACCTGGAGGGCTGTCCACCCTTTAGATTTTATGACCATTGAGGTGGCAGTTTGATGGAAAATTGATCTTAACCCCCCAAATGTGTAAAATGACTCTTAACACCCTATTTTAGGTCCAAAACTAGCTGTAACAAATTCTTAGGTCCCAGTGCATCATACAGCTGTCCTTCTAAGAAAAATACCAATAATAAATGCAGAGAACTTACAACAGGAATTCCTCGATTCTGCAGGAGGTTGACGTTTAACGACACATGAAGTGGGGTTTTAATGGAATAGTAAAATAGCTCATTTCATATCGGTTATCGCGTGGCATTACAACACAAAAGATACAAAGTTTTACCTTAAGCATGGTTCAGTCCTCTTATCCACAGGGTTTTATCTCTCATATGGTGTCACATTTATGCTTTGGATATGTCCGTACTTGTTAATTCTATGTCAGCTGTTTATACCCCTAACACAGTGTCGCCCATTTTACTTCCCTGTAAAGGTGGGGAGTAGGAAGTGTAATGCATTGTACAGTCCGGCCTATCTTGATGTTTGATTTACACTAGCGCCTACACTTTAGCACATTGTGCACATATAAATGCCAGACGAATGGGAGAATAACGGCATTTAAAGGCCCAATATACGTAACTTCAGGAAATTTTTCGTGATTCTGAAAAATTCTGAAAAAAATTCTAGTTGATAACCATGCAAAAATAAGCCTATAACGAAGTAAATCCGAGCGGTAACTAACAAGAAAGTCTTGACAGAAAAATCCAAAGAGTTGAAAATAATTCAGGTGGGGCCCACTTAAACAACAAACCGAAGTGAGAAGACGGTTCAAAATGGACGCGTGTTTACAAATAGCGTGTTTCAACTGCTGCTGTACCGGTAACGGCGTAAGAATTCATCTTAAGTATTGCTGATATCGGTTAATCTTAACTAAATCTACAAATATAATCAGCTTTTAGGCTTGATTTTCGCTTCAAGATTTGCCGAAAGTTACGTATATTGGGCCTTTAATGTAATTCTGAGTGTGCGATTTGGCCATATTGAATGACAATCAGTTTTGACGAATATTCAAAACGATAGATGAAAGATAAATGTGATTTTTTAAATAGCCATTGTATAGTGCAATAGTTTCGCATTGTTACCATTGTCATCTTTGCTTTGCATATAAATACTTCCCAGCCAAGGAATTTCGGCAGATAAAAATCATTCAAGTCCCTTAAACCATAATATATCTCATCTCACAACTTTTAACACGAAAGGATTTACTGAGAGTTAGGCACTCCCATCATTTTTTTCTTGACTGCCGGAAGGGAAATTGTGTGAGCTTAATGCAAGTATAAACAAATTCGAACACGGGGGCCGCCATTTTGGCATTCTGAAAATTCAGTTATCGACACCAAATTAAACCAGTTTTACAGAAAATGGAATACATCCTGTTTCAAAAGACAGTTACCATTATTTGTTGAATTGAAATATGAAAATATGCATAGATGAGTGTCTTGCTACAGATGTATGTGCACAATGAAACGTTATGATAAAATTCATAAAGTATGTCGTCCAGCAAATTTTCAGTGGACATTGTAGGGAGTCAGGTATATTGATCCGCAGAATAACATTTTTAGCTCACCTAACCCGAAGGGCCAATTAAGTTAGCTTACGCCGTGCCGCGGCATCCGCCCGTCGTCCGTTTTCCATTTAAGAGTCTTCTTCCGAATAACCAATAAGCATCATATTTGTCTGAAAGGTTCGTTGAATGCAGTCCGACAAAATGTGCGGACAACAATAACCTTGACCCACGACTTCTGCTGCTTAACCAAACGGCCTAGAACATGATATTTGGCTAAAAAGTTCCTTGGATGAATCCCGACGACGTATGCGAACAGAAATGACCTTGACCCGTATTCAAGGTTACAGGAGTACAGGAATCTGTTGAAACCTTTTAACGACTTTTTCTGCGAAACCAAAAAGCCCAGAAGCACAATATTAGAAAACACTTCAGCCACATTCAACTTCGCAACCACATGAATATGTATTTAAGATGTGAATGTGAACGTCGTCAATACTTAAACAATCCTTGTTGTCACTATTTGTTGAGAAGTATTGAATGGATCTTTCTAAAAAATAATATGTAGGTTTCCCTTTATAAAGTTGTGCCCTTTGATTTTTGGACTGATAAAAAGCCATCTTAGATTTGACATTGAAAGTTTATTATCGCTATGTCTTGGGAAGAACGTGATGTATATTTCTGAAATTTTATATGTAGGTACCCATTGGTGCTTTGTTGTGCCCTTTTGATTTTCAAACTTATCAGAAAAAACCCAAAATAACTGAAAGACGGCAATCTTGGATTTCAACATTGAATAATTGCTATCTCTATTTTCTTGAGAGGTACTCGATGGATCTTTATCAATTTTCATAGCTAGATTACCCATGGTCCTTAATTGTAAACTTTTGATTTTTGAACAGAAATAGCTGAAAGGCGGCCATCTTGGATTTGACATTGACAGTTTGTTATCGCTATTTCCTCAAAAATGCACGATGGACCTTTCACAAATTGCTTATGTAGGTTTCCCTTAGTGCTCGGTTGAGCCCTTTTGATTTTGGGACTGGTCAGAAATACAAATTAACTGGCATGCAGCCATCTTGGAATTTGAAATAAAATGTTTTTCCTCGTTATTTCCTCAGAAACGCGTTATCGATCTTTCTTAGATTTCATATGAAGGTATTTTTGGTCCTTATGGTTGTGTTTTTTTTTTCACTTTTGGGACTGACCAACAATTTTTTTTCACAGGCTACAATCATTCAACTAATATCGATTGTCTATGGTAGGTGCCTAAGCCGCGGACAAAACCCAGAACTTTTCTGACAGGGGCGACTTAAGGCCAAAAATAAATCAGCGTCAAGAGAGACATTAGACGAAAACTTGATCCCAAAATCAGTCACCACTTACATGTACGACTGGACAATTCTAATGCCCTAAATGGACGACAATACTTAACTTAAAGTAAAGGGATTTTAAGTTAAGTAAAATGATTTTGTTTTTACTTCTTCAATTGAAATTCTGTGTGAATTTTTTTGTGGTTTTTAGCTTATCAGTTCTTTGGACCGATGATATTGACATAGAATCAACATCGAAGGCAAGGTGCTGGACAATAGAGTCTAGAGAACTTTGGTAATGGTAGCCGTATCTTAAACCCTGTCTGTCCAGTCGAAGAGATCGCAGAGAGGAAATTGACCTTTCTCTGCTCCGAACTGTACATACCTTCATTACTCTTGTGCGTCATTGCCTGATTTGTAAGATGCGGCTAGATTTCGTATGTAATATTTCTCCTTTTTCTAAACAATTTGACATCGCCTCACTTTTTGCCTAAAGTTGAAAGTTCGCCCCTGTAAGGAAGGCTTTCGGTTATGTCCCCTTGTTACCCAGAGTCTTAACAAAAGGGTAGTTTCTACTCTCTGTGTTGTGTATACCTGTATACTGGTCTAGTAGAGTAGAATTTATTGCAATAATTCCGGAACTCCTGGACCGGCGTCCGGTTTGTTTGTATATGAAATTAGAGTTGTCTTTTTTGTTTCCGGGGAGAAAATAAATGGAGGGAAAACTGACTGAACGTGTTTATCATGTCTATCGGTGCTTCAACGTTCCTCTCACTGTCAAGCTGAGTTAAAAAAACCCAATATACCAAGAACGTTGATGCGACACCTGCTCGACAGTCAACATTATGGTAGTGCAACGAGTGGTTTACCCGTTGTCTGAATAATAAAAAATGTGACCGGATTGGGTACGTGTTCTGCTGTGGACCTTTGGCAGTAAACTTCAGGTCGTTAGCATACTCCATTGGTATAATATCCGGACTATCGCTATTAAGGTCTCTCGGTCCGTTGATTATCGTTCTTGGCAAAAACATGGCCGCTTTGACGGATATAAAATTTGATACCTATCGTGGGTAAGAAATTCACCATACATACGCCGATGATCATGCAATTTGCAATCCGGCAAAGACACTAGCGTCTGCTAGAATCAATGTAAACGCTAGACGGTTAAGTTGGTTGCGTAATTATCGACTATATCAGCCTGATCTTATGTAAACGTGTTGTATAAACAATACAGTATGGTATAGGGGAGGTAATTAGTAACTCCAATGTATTTGAGTTATTCCCATTTATCAGAAATCTGTTTATGTAAAACATATATTTGGGAGTGAATACAAGGACTTGGAACTGGTAACAAGCGTTTGTGTTTTTATCTACAACGATGTCATGATGTGAGTTTCATAAGCGGGTTCCCCATTCACCCTCATTCATCTATTAGTAATGTGACACCAAGACAACCTATATGTCCGCTTCGATTCTTTACAACTGCATCATTAAACAAACTCATTGCTTTATATTTATTCGATATTTAATGCAACATGTTCTGATGATATCACTATTCAATAAATGCCATAAATGCTAGTTATAAACTATTTTCTGTGTAATCTGATCCCAGGCGAGTGGATACATTCAAATCAGGCTAAAGCAATCGATAAAACTAGTATTTCACTACTTTAAACGCATTGTGTGATATGGGAAAATCTATAACTCCTACAATTAAGTCCAGTTGCAGTGAAAGGGGAGGCAATTGAAATAAAAAAAACAATAATTCTGATTATTTTCCCCAAATTTTAAGTGAAATAATGTTTTTTTGGTTAATTTTTTTCATGCTTTGTTTAATAAGGATTGTTTCTTCATAACATAACTTTAAAAAATCAGTTTTTCATCCACAAAATGTTTTGATATTTGATAATGTTGATGAAAAACATACATATAAGTGTTTGTTTTGTTGAATAAAAGTTATACGAAACGTAAACTATTTGCCTTCTTTGCTGTTTTATATGTATATATAACGTTAGGATTGTAATACATTAAAACGTAATATGTTAGTTCTTGATTTCGCTCTTTCTGGTGTTTTCCCTGAAAATATCAGTTTTTCACCCCAAAAAGATTTCTGCAGTTTTTCGGCCAATCAAAAAAAAAAGACTTCTTCTTTATATACTAGTAAACATTTGAGTGAAGTTTCATGAAATTCCTATGGATATTGACAAAGGAACCGAGTGACCTTAAGAGAATAAAACGAACATATCACAGCCTACACAGATATTCTTGATGGACAGGCGAGTCAACAGTTCGGTTACCATTCTAAACCACATTCAATGAACCAACGGCTGAACCAATATTACCAAGTATCAAGAATATGAACGTAAGCTCGACAATGTTTTTATACTATTTTGGCGATAAATCTACCAGTACACACATACACAGTGTATATTCATGATGACATGTCCTTACGTTACCTCGCCTGACAATGAGACGCTAATTCAGCCAGTCTTAAAATACTCACTGTTTACATCGGTAGAATAGGGTTAGTACCTATTTATAGCATCATTCTTCCACTGTACAGCTTCTCAAGATATCCAATGTATTTAAAGTACCATTCTTTCACTTGACAGCGTCTCACGATGTACAATGTTCAATTGTTGTTGGCATGTAAACCGTGTGAAACTTAAGCCGTGTGTTGGTCATTTCGTTCTGTAATATGCATAAACTTAACATAATTGCTACGTTGATATATATTGCATGTCTCATTGTGTAATTAAGTCAGCATGAATGTCGCACATTTTGCACAATTCCAAGGCAAAATCTACTGTAAATTACCTTCCGTAATGAATGTGAATAATTAACGTCAACATGTCTATGACGCTAGGCAGACGTTGGTATACTACATATGATTGCAATGATTGCTTTGATTGCGATGTTACACAACTGTGTCTATATAGATGGCAGTGTTTTGAGATGGCTAACTTAACATTTCGAAAGAGCAAAATATTGCAGTAATTATGTAACAGAGGATCTTTCACGAGTGTCGATATTATATGGAATTCATTAAACGAGTCTTAGGCGAATGATATATTAAATCATTTAACGAGTGTAATTAATACTTTAATTTCAAGAGACTATTACCAGATATTTCATACCCAGTGAATTGGAAATCTTTGTTGTAAAAGATGAAATAGACTGATAACTTAGCGATCAGTGCGCTCACATCGCCAGCTTTTTACGAGATTTAAACATTGTGTTATTCGTATAATTATTGTAATCAACACCATGCTGGTTTCACTCCAACGCTTGCCGCTTAGGTCATGCAATCTGTCACGTGACCATTTACGCACCAAACTTCCATCTTAACAAATGACAGAAACACGTGTGTGTGTGTGCGATAGTGGTTTAACCGGTTGTATCGCCTTTATATTGGATGTACGCAAGCACGAAAATGACTGTTTATCGTTGAAATCAACAAATTTTCACTGTAAGAAGCCATTATATCGTTAGGATATAGTGAACCTCTTTATCTCTGTTAGGAGGTCTTCGCGTTCAGCCCTCGTCTGCCTGTGTACTGATACTGTCCACCATGTTCGGGTCGCACTTGCTCGGATCAGGGTGAGACTGGGGCGTGTTTACGAAAGATTTTACCTGAGTTATAACGGGTTGAAGAGTTATTTGACGGTATTTAAAAGTACTTATTAGCAGGGTTCGCTGAAACTTTCAAATTGTGTTATTAAGTGAAAGTGTAAGTTTTATAATATGTATTTTTAGGAAATGTTTAATAAGATTTTTAACGGTGATTTTGATCCATTGAGTCCCTTAAAAGAATCTAACACTCGTGTCGATGTAATTAAGAATTTATTAAACTCGTTAAGTAATTCAATATGTCACTAACCTAAAGAAGGCTCGTTTAATACATTCCATATAACATTGACACGAGTGTAAGATTCCATTTATCACACAACTTATATCCACGAGAAAATACACCAAAACTCTTAAATCATTTTTCTATCAGAAAGGCAAATGTCTACTTTGACGGTCGCGGTGGCCGAGTGGTTAAGATGTGCCGACATTCTATCACTAGCCCTCCTCCTCTGTGTTGCGAGTTCGAATCCCACGTGGAGCAGTTATCAGGTACTGACCGTAGGTGGGTGGTTTTTCTCCAGGTACTCCGGCTATCCTTCACATTCGAAACCTGGCACGTCCTTAAATGACACTGACTGATAAAAGGACGTAAAACTAAATAAACCAAACCAACTTTAACGGTACGATTTACTTTACCGAGACGTCACAAATTTTAAGATGTCATAATTGTGTTATTAAGCATAGCATGTGTAATGCCATAATTTTAGAATGCTAGCTGTGCGCGGCGCATGCGTATTTTGTATAATCATCCACTAAAGAGCCAGCAAATAAATGACCTTAGTCGATCACATGGGACATACATGTAGTTTTAGGGCTACTGAGGATTGCGTGTTTTAGTTCACCTACCCGAAGGGCAAGTGAGGAGTTTCTGCCATAGCGCAGCGTTCGTCATCCGTCAACTTTTCCTATAAATCAGCTTCTTATCCTAAATCACAAAGCAGAATGTCACCGATCACACACATCATTGGGTGAAGGTGATCTAATTGTGTATAAAAGGTCGATCTTAACTCCTGGTTCCTGAGGGACCGGGCCTTATAGGGAAACTATAGTAAATTATTACAACCCCTTCGTGTTTTGGGGTTGTCAAAAGTTTGGCCTGAAGTATCCTTGAGTGAAAGGGATTACATTTTGCATAAACGGTAACTATGACAACCCACTCCTTCCCCAGGGTCCTGAGCAGCGGGGCCAAATAGGGAAAATAATATTATACCGGTTTGAGGGGTGGGGCGGATTACTAAGGTGGTCCGCCATCTTGGATCCGTTGCTTATGACGCAAAATGGCTTATTAGTGTATTAGCTACTAGCTCACTTTCAGACTAGCGGAAGTAAGCTGCTTATATACAATATAGTACAAATGTATTTTTGCTTTCTTAGCAACGGATTTTCTAAGCAACTTCCTAAACCTACGACCCCTCACACCGGTATGATAATCAAACTGTGTGTATGTTGACAGCGACATCATGTTTTAGCAATTTACAGGATTATCGCCCCTTTTAGCTTTGGTTTGACGACTTTTTCGAGGTTTAGGCTTACGTTAGTGTAAGTTATTTTCTGTAGAGGGAAGGTTAATTTTGATGAAGTCGTCGAGCGTTAGCAGTACTGGAGTGTACGTTGTATAACTAGCGTATCGATTTTGATGACGTCTTTCTGTTTTACCATGCCTGTAGAGTACGTTATCTAAGTGATGGGTTGGATTTTACGCCGTTTTCGAGTTTTATGCTTACATTAGTAGATTATCGAGCCAGTTGGATTAGTTTGACATTGTTATAGAGTTTTAGGCTTACATTAGTAGATTATCGAGCCATTAGGATTAGTTTGACGTCGTTATCGAGTTTTATGCTTACATTAGTAGATTATCGAGCCAGTAGGATTAGTTTGACATTGTTATCGAGTTTTATGCTTACATTAGTAGATTATCGAGCCAGTAGGATTAGTTTGACGTCGTTATCGAGTTTTATGCTTACATTAGTAGATTATCGAGCCAGTAGGATTAGTTTGACGTCGTTATCGAGTTTTATGCTTACATTAGTAGATTATCGAGCCTGTTGGATTAGTTTGACGTCGTTCTCGAGTTTTATGCTTACATTAGTAGATTATCGAGCCAGTAGGATTAGTTTGACATTGTTATCGAGTTTTATGCTTACATTAGTAGATTGTCGAGCCAGTAGGATTAGTTTGACGTCGTTATCGAGTTTTATGCTTACATTAGTAGATTATCGAGCCAGTAGGATTAGTTTGACATTGTTATCGAGTTTTATGCTTACATTAGTAGATTATCGAGCCTGTTGGATTAGTTTGACGTCGTTCTCGAGTTTTATGCTTACATTAGTAGATTATCGAGCCAGTAGGATTAGTTTGACATTGTTATCGAGTTTTATGCTTACATTAGTAGATTATCGAGCCAGTAGGATTAGTTTGACGTCGTTATCGAGTTTTATGCTTACATTAGTAGATTATCGAGCCAGTAGGATTAGTTTGACGTCGTTATCGAGTTTTATGCTTACATTAGTAGATTATCGAGCCTGTTGGATTAGTTTGACGTCGTTCTCGAGTTTTATGCTTACATTAGTAGATTATCGAGCCAGTAGGATTAGTTTGACATTGTTATCGAGTTTTATGCTTACATTAGTAGATTGTCGAGCCAGTAGGATTAGTTTGACGTCGTTATCGAGTTTTATGCTTACATTAGTAGATTATCGAGCCAGTAGGATTAGTTTGACATTGTTATCGAGTTTTATGCTTACATTAGTAGATTATCGAGCCTGTTGGATTAGTTTGACGTCGTTCTCGAGTTTTATGCTTACATTAGTAGATTATCGAGCCAGTAGGATTAGTTTGACATTGTTATCGAGTTTTATGCTTACATTAGTAGATTATCGAGCCAGTAGGATTAGTTTGACGTCGTTATCGAGTTTTATGCTTACATTAGTAGATTATCGAGCCAGTAGGATTAGTTTGACGCCGTTATCGAGTTTTATGCTTACATTAGTAGATTATCGAGCCAGTAGGATTAGTTTGACATTGTTATCGAGTTTTATGCTTACATTAGTAGATTATCGAGCCTGTAGGATTAGTTTGACGTCGTTATCGAGTTTTATGCTTACATTAGTAGATTATTGAGCCTGTTGGATTAGTTTGACGTCGTTCTCGAGTTTTATGCTTACATTAGTAGATTATCGAGCCTGTATGATTAGTTTGACGTCGTTATCGAGTTTTATGCTTACATTAGTAGATTATCGAGCCTGTAGGATTAGTTTGACGTCGTTATCGAGTTTTATGCTTACATTAGTAGATTATCGAGCCAGTAGGATTAGTTTGACGTCGTTATCGAGTTTTATGCTTACATTAGTAGATTATCGAGCCAGTAGGATTAGTTTGACATTGTTATCGAGTTTTATGCTTACATTAGTAGATTATCGAGCCAGTAGGATTAGTTTGAGGTCGTTATCGAGTTTTATGCTTACATAAGTAAATTATCGAGCCTGTAGGATTAGTTTTACATTGCTATCGAGTTTTATGCTTACATTAGTAGATTATCGAGCCAGTAGGATTAGTTTGAGGTCGTTATCGAGTTTTATGCTTACATTAGTAGATTATCGAGCCAGTAGGATTAGTTTGACGTCGTTATCGAGTTTTATGCTTACATTAGTAGATTATCGAGCCAGTAGGATTAGTTTGAGGTCGTTATCGAGTTTTATGCTTACATTAGTAGATTATCGAGCCAGTAGGATTAGTTTGACATTGTTATCGAGTTTTATGCTTACATAAGTAGATTATCGAGCCTGTGGGATTAGTTTAACGTCGTTATCGAGTTTTATGCTTACATAAGTAGATTATCGAGCCTGTAGGATTAGTTTTACATTGCTATCGAGTTTTATGCTTACATTAGTAGATTATCGAGCCAGTAGGATTAGTTTGACATTGTTATCGAGTTTTATGCTTACATTAGTAGATTATCGAGCCAGTAGAATTAGTTTGACATTGTTATCGAGTTTTATGCTTACATTAGTAGATTATCGAGCCAATAGGATTAGTTTGAAGTCGTTATCGAGTTTTATGCTTACATTAGTAGATTATCGAGCCTGTGGGATTAGTTTGACGTCGTTATCGAGTTTTATGCTTACATTAGTAGATTATCGAGCCAATAGGATTAGTTTGACGTCGTTATCAAGTTTTATGCTTACATTAGTAGATTATCGAGCCTGTGGGATTAGTTTGATGTCGTTATCGAGTTTTATGCTTACATTAGTAGATTATCGAGCCAGTAGGATTAGTTTGACATTGTTATCGAGTTTTATGCTTACATTAGTAGATTATCGAGCCTGTGGGATTAGTTTGATGTCGTTATCGAGTTTTATGCTTACATTAGTAGATTATCGAGCCAGTAGGATTAGTTTGACGTCGTTATCGAGTTTTATGCTTACATTAGTAGATTATCGAGCCAGTAGGATTAGTTTGACATTGTTATCGAGTTTTATGCTTACATTAGTAGATTATCGAGCCAGTAGGATTAGTTTGATGTCGTTATCGAGTTTTAGGCTTACATTAGTAGATTATCGAGCCTGTGGGATTAGTTTGACGTCGTTATCGAGTTTTATGCTTACATAAGTAGATTATCGAGCCTGTAGGATTAGTTTGACGTCGTTATCGAGTTTTATGCTTACATAAGTAGATTATCGAGCCTGTGGGATTAGTTTGACGTCGTTATCGAGTTTTATGCTTACATTAGTAGATTATCGAGCCAGTAGGATTAGTTTGAGGTCGTTATCGAGTTTTATGCTTACATTAGTAGATTATCGAGCCAGTAGGATTAGTTTGACATTGTTATCGAGTTTTATGCTTACATAAGTAGATTATCGAGCCTGTGGGATTAGTTTGACGTCGTTATCGAGTTTTATGCTTACATAAGTAGATTATCGAGCCTGTAGGATTAGTTTTACATTGCTATCGAGTTTTATGCTTACATTAGTAGATTATCGAGCCAGTAGGATTAGTTTGACATTGTTATCGAGTTTTATGCTTACATTAGTAGATTATCGAGCCAGTAGAATAAGTTTGACATTGTTATCGAGTTTTATGCTTACATTAGTAGATTATCGAGCCAATAGGATTAGTTTGAAGTCGTTATCGAGTTTTATGCTTACATAAGTAGATTATCGAGCCAGTAGGATTAGTTTGACGTCGTTATCGAGTTTTATGCTGACATTAGTAGATTATCGAGCCAGTAGAATTAGTTTGACATTGTTATCGAGTTTTATGCTTACATTAGTAGATTGTCGAGCCAGTAGGATTAGTTTGACATCGTTATCGAGTTTTATGCTTACATTAGTAGATTATCGAGCCTGTGGGATTAGTTTGACGTCGTTATCGAGTTTTATGCTTACATTAGTAGATTATCGAGCCAATAGGATTAGTTTGACGTCGTTATCGAGTTTTATGCTTACATTAGTAGATTATCGAGCCAGTTGGATTAGTTTGACATTGTTATCGAGTTTTATGCTTACATTAGTAGATTATCGAGCCAGTTGGATTAGTTTGACATTGTTATCGAGTTTTATGCTTACATTAGTAGATTATCGAGCCAGTAGGATTAGTTTGACGTCGTTATCGAGTTTTATGCTTACATTAGTAGATTATCGAGCCAGTTGGATTAGTTTGACATTGTTATCGAGTTTTATGCTTACATTAGTAGATTATCGAGCCTGTGGGATTAGTTTGACGTCGTTATCGAGTTTTATGCTTACATAAGTAGATTATCGAGCCTGTAGGATTAGTTTGACGTCGTTATCGAGTTTTATGCTTACATTAGTAGATTATCGAGCCAGTAGGATAAGTTTGACGTCGTTATCGAGTTTTATGCTTACATTAGTAGATTATCGAGCCTGTAGGATTAGTTTGACGTCGTTATCGAGTTTTATGCTTACATTAGTAGATTATCGAGCCAGTAGGATTAGTTTGACGTCGTTATCGAGTTTTATGCTTACATTAGTAGATTATCGAGCCAGTAGGATTAGTTTGACGTCGTTATCGAGTTTTATGCTTACATTAGTAGATTATCGAGCCAGTAGGATTAGTTTGACGTCGTTATCGAGTTTTATGCTTACATTAGTAGATTATCGAGCCAGTAGGATTAGTTTGACATAGTTATCGAGTTTTATGCTTACATAAGTAGATTATCGAGCCAGTAGGATTAGTTTGACATTGTTATCGAGTTTTATGCTTACATTAGTAGATTATCGAGCCAGTAGGATTAGTTTGACATTGTTATCGAGTTTTATGCTTACATTAGTAGATTATCGAGTCAGTAGGATTAGTTTGACGTCGTTATCGAGTTTTAGGCTTACGTTAGTACACCTTAGTACACATGAGTCATGATTTGACTATGTTGTCGAGCGTTAGGCTTACGTTATATATTTCAAGGATCAGCTTGTACAGACGACGGGTAAACTTGTCGTGTCATTATTCTGTGCATTGTTCAACATTAAACAGGGAACGTTTACGACCATTTTAAAGAGTTCCGTATGGCCGTACAGATGGCCTACAACAACTGTCACGGCAATAGGTTGAATGAAACGTAGTTACCTTCAAGGTTATCGTTATTGAAGCAGCAGCTTTAGTCAAACAACTTGTCAGGAAAATGCGTCATCTCATGACGCATCACAGCCCATATAAGTCGGCAACTTTTACCTTTCATATAATCTGAAGATAATACACATATCTGCCTTAAAGGGTTGGTTCCCATATCATGTTTCCTTTTCAAAGTAATTGTTTAAATTTTGTTTATCGTAGACGTGGTCTGGCATGATGATTAGTACTGTCTTTTTATTGCACTACATCGTTCAGTCAGTGCAACACTTAAAACACTGTAAATTTAAAAAAGCAACAAAGATTATGCAATATTCTTTACGTGTTTGGAAGAAAATCTACATACTGCAGTTGAACATGTTACTTTTCCTGTCATATTTTCCTCCTGTATTCACTTAGATGCATTGTACATGCGATACCTGTTCAACAACTATGACAAACATTTAAAAAAAACTCAGAGAATACCAAAGCGTCAACAAAACCATAATCCGGCAAAATAGGAACAAAGGAGAAAGATTTACATGGAGACTGTCGTAAAAGCGCAAGAGAACAATACCAGGTGTTCCGGAAGAGTAAACGTCTTCTGCTCTATCGACAACACCCGCCATGTAAATCTTGGTCACATTCAAGTAAGCATTAATCCTCAAAATTAGAACCGAGTCATCATTGTCAAGTACAACAAGTAAACACACTAATAAGCAAATTCAAAAACGCCCATCTTCATATCAAACAAAGATACAGAATATTTCTCGATGCGATAAAAACGTATTGAAAATGAAAATGTCGAGAAGTTAGTAAACAGTTCTTTTGACATTGTTTGTATCAGAACAGGATATCACCGTACACAATTTAGAAATATAATTACACGAGTTCTGTAGGCAATACTATTTTAAGATTTGGCAATTTCGGATGTTATGGCAGACACATTTGAATTTAAACCTCCAAAAGGAACACCTGTTGATCTTGGTCTAAAAAAACTAGACTGTAAACATTACTACGCCAATGCTTGATTACGTGGCCAGAGAACCATGACCATAACAGTAAGACTACGACAACAGGAACAATGGGACTTTTCCCTGTAAATAAAAACCCCGAATAACAATAAGTATTACACCTTTAAAAAGTCCTTCAATATATACACATAGACATTTGTATGTGTCGTTAATATCCTCAGCCAGCCTAACTAAATTCTGGCCTGATTTGCCCATACATTTTCATAACTATGATCAATATGTTTCAATAATTTATATAGCCAAATGTTATCATTTCCGATACCACATAAATCGTTGCTGTATTCGAATATTAAGATCTACGATCGAGATAAAAGCTGGGCTACGAGCGGAACATTGACCTAATTGCCTATACTGATTTCAATTTGATTCCGACTGCAAATAATGCTTCATTATCGACATCCAAATTCATAAAATGAAACAGCCATTTTGACAGCAGACCATCGCCGTTTCTATGCCAAAACAATGACTTCACAATCGCCACGTGCTGGGAGTCGTTTATCATCTCTTAAATCGCACGTCTCCCTGGTTAACTTTTTTATTGGCTCTTTATGGTAAATATAAAAATAAATATTTCTCGACTCGGGCATACATACAGAAGCACGCGTTACTTTACACTCATTGAGGTACGCCTTTAATGCCACTGATTGTTAATGGATAATTAAAAACATAACATAGCTTGTTATACGACGTTTTACCCATACACTTCGAACCGTATTGTCCATTAAATGTAACACAACACATGCTGCATTGAGAGGCATGCCTTAACGCTGTATAGAAAGCGCAATAACTCGAACTTTATCAAAGGCTATCGATGGATCGCTCCCCTTGTATACACTTAAAATACATGTGTGTGAAATTTGATTTTATGACTGCCATTATCAAATGATGGTCTGTATAAATCGCCCTGCGACCGTTATCCGTTTCGAAACATTATGGTTATCACTAATTTATTTTCAGGAGAACAGGATGGACAACGTTTTACATTTAAAATAATATGTAACGTTTTGGAACTGAGCGAAAAAAAAACCAAACAAATTTACTTATAAAAGATAGTTGTGGATTTTGACCGTGAATGTTTGTTATTGCTATTTCTCGAGAGGTCGTGAATGGGTCTTTTTATCATATTTAAGGTTCCCCTTTGGTGCTAACTACGCCCTGTTGATCTAGGGACTGATCGGAAAAACACATGGGATGAGTTGTGTCTTTTGTCTGAGATCTACTATAAAGTCTTACAAGAATGGTAGTTACATACTACAGCCTTCAATTACACCTACAGGCACATCGCATGCATTATCGACCATCCTAGACCATTAATTCCAAATGGTCAGTATACCACTGGCTTAGTTTATTTTAAGAACTAAGCATGATGACATTGAACGGATAAATTCCCTCCATATTAATATCGTTTTTTGTAAAGGTAGCAAAATCACAAAATAGAGCACCTGTTATGAGGAGCTGGTATTGCACGTGGTACCATTGCGCAAGTGACCATCTCGGGGTAAATGCAGAACATGAACTCTGGTTGATTTTCACACGCTTCCTCCATGTCAATATCTATAGCATAATATGGGCATTTTATTTCTAAAATTCCTGTAACAGAGTTTGCACACAGCATTCAGTGTTGCACCAAAAAAGGAAAATAAGGGTTAATATGGTTTCGCAGTAAACGATTTGAAATTATACAGAACTAGAGTTTGATTTTACTTCTAAATTATCAAATTAAAGGGGTTTTGCGCACCTGACATTTCTGCTTCTACATTAGTTAGATATTTTGGATTCCCACCCTTTGGTCCCAAGCATCACTGACGAAACAGCTGTATGATGCAGTTTTGATTCATTTTTTCGGCATACTGTATCTATTACTAAATTTAAAAGGTGCAGCACATGTGTGTATTAGGTCATTTATTTTCCTGACCTTTTTATAAACATTTGTTTTTCTGTTTTTCATTTGCTAGACCGTGGGATGTAGCAGCACTCAATGTATGTGAATAACTTTTTTAAAAACGTCAGTCTTCTCAACGTTCTCCTTCCTAATGTCTCCCTTGACACAACCCCACTTTTGGCCTTAAGTTGAGTATTCGCTCCTGTGAGGAAGGCTATGCGTTCCGTCCCCAGGTCGAGACTCCCTGTGACCCTCAGCATCATTGAATAGAACGACTTGTTCGCCCCTTGTCATTATAATGAACGACGTCCTTAAATGACACTGGCTGTTAATAGGACATACAAACAACCAACTTTGCCCTCTCGTGTTTGTTGTTCAATATCTGCACACCGCTCAGCAGACCCTAGTATAATTATGTTGCTAGTTTGACTCATTGCCTTGAATGTCTCCATGTTTCAAAAACCAGATAAACTCTGTGTTCCAACAAACATCTTCTCCGTCTGATCTTGATATGTTGAGTGCTTGTATCAAAAGAGCATGTGATTGATTCAAGTGATTGATAAGTGCATTTAAACATCTACCAGTAAATAAGATCGTTATCTAAGGACAGTACAGCGAGTACAACTACTTCACAGATAGGTTATTTTCAGAGCTAGTGTATTGTGGCTTGTCGCTGACATATCTCCGTCTCTCACACAATATTTCATCCAGTCACATAAATACACAATCTGATTAAAATACAGATCTTTGTGCTCACTCCGGTTCCCACTCCGTTTTAGTTTAACAAGGATCTGACAACATCCCATAAGAGGTCACGTTCAGATGACCTTTGTCGCCTCTTTACTTAACACTAAAATAATTTTCCAATGACCTGTCATGTTGCAGCAAGCCATTTCGTCACATTATTCCAAATGAACTTTTTGGTGACGAAATGACTAAACGGACAAATGCGATTATGCAACCTTTGTCGCCTCAAAATTTCACAGTCAAGATTCTGCCAGTAGTAATTTGATTAGCTAATGTAAAAGGTCATCGGGGTTTGACCCCCTATGGGATTTTCTCAGATCTTAACGCAACAGAGAGAAGTTTACGGAACGGCGCGGAGATCAAGATATGATTTTAATCAGATTGATAAATACAGAAATTGGGACAAATAGTCCTTCCTTTGTCAACCTTTGATACTGATTTTCAGTTTTTCCAATTTCCACGTGAATCTTTCCTAAGTTCTTATTTTGTCCATATTTTAAACGGTTTTTACTCTAGACGGCGATTTTGTTGACGCTTTGGTGTTTTCTGATTTTTTCCCCACTGCATTGTTTCGAATATTTAGTTTCAGAAACCAACAATCTTGACATGTTGTATGTTGCGGATGAAAACAAGAAACTGGAAGAACAAGTTGCAAAACTTCTGTCAGAAAAAAGACGTTACGACGTTAGGATTTGGAGTTATTTAAGACTCAAACTTCGGAGTGCCATTATCTAATAAATATATGTATGCATACTTGAAGTTTCTGTAGGTCAATATTTATAAAAAAATTTCCACCCATATTTGTTTTCAGAAAATAAATAAGAGAATACCGAAGCGTTAACATAATCATAATCCAAACTCAAAATCGATTGAACCAGGTGCAAAATATAAACAAAGGAAAGATTCACATGGAGACCCTTGCAAAAGAGAATAATACCAGGTGTTCCGGAAGAGTAAGCGTCTTCTGCTTCATCGACGACACCCGCCATGTAAATCTTTGTCACATCCAAGTAAACATCAAGTTCTCAAAATTAGAACCGAGTATCATTGTCAATCACAACAAGTAAACACACTAATGAGCATACTCAAAAACGTCCATCTTCATATCACTGAAAGATACAGAATATTTCTCAGTGAGACAAAGATGGCGACCATAAAACTTGTCCATTGTTCTGATCAACCTGCATCTCTCGAATCCTTGTGTTGTTAGTTTGTTTGTCAGCAATCGACATCGATCACGAAAATCCCAATATTTAGGGCAAGCCCTGGAATACCGAATCCCTGCTTCTCCAACCTATGGTGCGACATGTTAACACCATAGGTTGGAGAAGCAGGGATGTTACTATCAAGAAAAGGAAAGTTAACGATCGGAAAATTGAAATCATCACGTTTATCTTATAGCTTAGTAGTAACATGTCCATGTTGGTCGTAGTTTAAGTAGAGATCGAGGTAAGCAGCTGATGTAGAAGAGTTTGTCTTTATTTCAAGTTCAGAAGGGTATATACGATCTACGTGGTCAGCAAACTTCTTGCTGTTTATAGACAACACATCGTCGATATATCTGAAATTGAAATTAAAAGATTTGGCAAGGTTTTTGTTACCTGTCCTGATTAGCTCCTCCACAAATTCAGCCTCGTATGAAAACAAAAACAAGTCAGCTAAGAGAGGGCACAGTTTGTTCCCATGGGAATGCCAACAGTCTCCTGGAAAATCTTTCCTCCGAACTCAACAAAAATGTTGTCGACCAGGAATTCAATCATCCTTACTATATCTTCTTCAGTATATTTCCTCTTAGCTTTTGTCGTGTTTTTGACAAAGTATGCTCCAAGATAGCTCACTACCATATATTTGTATCGTTGTCCGCCTTTCATTAAAAAGAAAGCTCTCATAACAAGAGACGTTCCGATTAAGTTTTATTGTGGCTCATCCTGAACGACTAAAACAATTTGAAAACATTGCACATGTTATAATTTCTCCTGGTCTCCAAATTATCATTTAGGACACTGGATTTTGGGGGCTCTAGGTTTGTCCTACTGTTGATGAGGGGTCCGCTGGTGATCCTTTATATCCAGAGATGTTCTAGACTCGAATCAATCAATCAATCATAATCAAAACATGGACATGTGCACATTGGCCTCCAGTACTGAGGAATAAACAATGCAAGTTGTAAAATATTTAATTCATGTGAACATGTGTATGCCTTTAGTCGAGAGTCAGGCATATAAACTAAAGGGGGTATTGTTCGTTTAGAAATCCTGAAATACATTAAAAAGATGATGATGAGTCAGGTGTAGAATAAACACTATTGGTATATAACTCTTTTCCGTTAAATATTATAATATACGTAGTATTATTATTATTTAAATCTAACGGCAATACGCCTAACTGACTGATCAACTGATGAATGGTGTGTTTTAACGTCTGAATACGGTATAAGAAGCCAAAAGTGGTATAAATTAATACCCAGCCTCCAACCACAATGTGTGCCAGGGATCAATATAGATGTTACAACGGCTGATGGATTCGACATCTTATACGTCCGTATCTTTTGCCTAGTTTTACATAGTTTTACTGAAGTTTTCACATATTTTCAATGGATGCAAATATGAACCTTTATTGATGGCATTTGCCTCTTGGTTTTTGCAGTAATATTTGGTCATTGGGTAAATATTAAGCATAGAAATCGATAGGAATATCGCATCGCGTAGCTCTGTTGTAGAACCGCCAGTGATGTTGGAGCATCGTTAGGGTTACCCCCCCTTGGTGTGGTAGGCGTGGCTTCATGATACAATTTTGGCTTTATATTCCAGTAGATGGAATTCACTCTAAATGTATACTGTGACAAGTACCTGGTTTACTGCCTTATCAATGTTTATGATAGTAAATGTTTTCTGATATGGTTCTGTTGGAAATTGTATTCAGCCATATAGCCCCGTACGATGAAGAGCTTCCCTATCTAATACTACTGTTTAACATATTTCGTACTAGGTGGAAATGGACAAATCAGTCTTTTACATACGGACACACCAGTGATATACTGAAAGGTCTTTGACAAGTCGGCCAAGTAGAACGGTTTTGCTCTGTGAACATCTGGATCAACGTGCTTTGAGATTCAGAATTGTCGACTGGATCGGAATTTATTACTTAAACACTAACCTGGTTATTCTAAATGAATGTGTTAACTATTCTAAAAAAGTTTTCTTCCCGACATTATATACACTGGGATAATCTATCATGATTACCATGGAGCAAAATGAGTGTCTATGATAAATGAGTTTGGTGATCAGTTATTTTTTGTTGGAAATGTGCGTATATATCTCGCAGGAGAACAAAAATAGTCACCAGCTCGTTTGTTATAGATTTAATGACCCAACGCTAACATGCAGTTATTCATGTTAGCGTCAAGTATATTTCTCGTCTTTTAATATGGTGTTTTACCTCCTATAAGTAATTAAGGACATAACTGTATGCTTGGTTTTGTGTGGTAATATATTTTACGTCTCGATGTAAACAGAAAAAAATAATGTACTGGCCATGGCTGCCCACATTGCATGATCTGTAACTGGCGACTTAGTTAGGGGAATTCTCTTTTTTATCCCTCCGAAATAAATTTGGGGGGATTTACAGTCAAATGGCATGGAATGTCCGCCCGTCCGTCCCAGTTGCTTAAAATAGATTTGTCCATGCTCACTCTTGTCCGGATGTACGATGATTTAGGAGAGATCTCTATTGATTTTGAGAGAAATGCATCGAAGGTCAATGTCACAGTTGCGTAAAATGAAAACTTTGTTTTCATAAAAAAATTGGTGTGGTAAATCTCGCTGGCTGATTCATTTTTGACAAAATGAATTTATATCTTTGACATGATAACAACTCCAATTATGTTGCTTCGGCAGCTTACAACTAAGTTGTATGATAAACGTGAAGATTACGATTTTCCGATCGTGAACTTTCCCTTTCTTGAAAGTAACATCGCTGCTTTTTAATTCTGCGGTGTTAACATGTCGCAGTTGATTTGTTATTCTAGGGATTCCTCTAAATATAGAGATTTTCCTGATATATGACTACAGATGAAGAGCAAACTCATGGCACAGGGATTCGAGAGATACAGCTTGATGAAGACTAAGGGCAAGTTTCATGGTCATCATCTTGATCACGTCGAGGAATATTCTGTACCTTCGTGTGATATGAAGATGGACGTTTTTGAGTTTATTAGTGTGCTTACTTGTTGTGATGGCAATAATGACTCGGTTCTCATGTTGAGGATTGATGCTTACTTGGATGTGATCAAGATTTACATGGCGGGTGTCGTCAATGAAGCAAAAGACTTTTACACTTCCGGAACATCTGGTCTTATTATTCTCTTGTGCTTTTACGAGAGTATCAATGTTTGCCCCTGGTTTAATCAATTTTAAGTTTGGTTCGTAGTTTTGTTGACGCTTTGGTATTTTCTGTTTAACCGAGTTTTGCTAATATTATACATGTTTAATAAGTCAAAATTTATATTTCTACAGTTTCCACAGCACTCAGACTAGATGAAGCTACAATGTATGCAATTTACAATAACATACATTTGGATATTGTCACGTCATTATGCTTATGACGTCATAATTGTAGCGTTGGCGATGTATTGTTCCACTGTCATTTGGTGGTTGTTCTCTGACTGGATTAAACCTTACGTTGAAACATGCTTTAACAAATACTATGTGTATATATCTGCATCCATTGTGTGTTGTTAATATATAGAGGCTATTCAATGGTTTCCCGTTAAATATCAAATATATTTCACGAGTATGGCCGATTTTTTTTTATATTTTCACGAGTGCGTAGCACTCGTGAAAATATATTTAAAATCTGCCATACGAGTGAAATATATTTGATATTTATTTGGAAACCATTGAATTTTCTTTTTATTTCGTTTTCGAAATTTCCAAATGTCTTATTTCATTTTTTAAATTTGCAGTTGCAACTGATCGGGACGGAGTGCTTAAGGCTTATAGAATATTAATACGCTACAGGATGAAGATCTATTTTTTGTTCAATATTTGGCAAAAATACAAAAACATATTAACAAAATTCAAAAGATATCTATTAATTTAAAAAAATACTTAAAAGTTTTTAATTTCCTTATTTTACATGATTTATTTATAGAATAATGAAAAAAAAGTACACAAAATAGTGCGCAATGATATCGGACCAAAACGTACATGTATAACATCACTAGTGATGATATACGATTTCTTATATCATCACTAGTGATGATATACGATTTCTTATATCATCACTAGTGATGATATAAGCAGTGATGATATAAGTTTTATCAAGCTGATATTTTCTGATATTTCACAGGTAAAAAATGTAATAAAAGTATTGGTTGCTTACCTATGTATTTAACACGGTGCTCTAGCGCGCACCATGGAATATGTAGGTGCACCAATGTATATTACACACAAATGAATTCCGAAAATATAACCAAACCTTAAATACTGACCCTAGATTGCGTCAACGGTGTATCTCTCTACAGGCTCATTTAACAACGAATAGACATCAACAAATGTCCATAGTTGTTAAATATAAGCAATATAACCAATAATTACAAAGTCCAAGGATTACAGGACAGTATCACTGTCTATTAGCAAAATAGTATCGATACTAATACATTTAAGGGGGGGTGCAATTTTTATGTTTGTACTTTATAAGGATGCTAACCCTCATGATACAGTCGTGTCTGACTGTCACTGGTCCTGACACACTGCCGTCCACGATTACTGACCCCACTGCTTCCAGTGACAGCGCTGCTTAAAACGAGACGATGTTCGGATCATTTATGTTTTAATTCCTTCACTGAAGTGTCTGTTTGTTCCTAAACCGTTAGCTGACACACGAGTACGAAAGCGTAGTTAACGCTGTGTGGACGTATTCATTAGAAACGCTAAGTGAACATCGTTAATACAAACATGATATTTTAATACCAAATGACGACGGTTTGTCCCGACGTTAAATGGCAAACATAAGTAACGCGTGTGAAGGAACGTAATTTATCAACATTTACGTTGCAAACATTAACCTAAATAATTCGGCCACTCTCTGACATCAGTGACATACCTACCTAACCGCTAAAACCGTAAGTAATGGACATTTTACGTCATAAATACGCATTGTAAGCAAAACAGTTTACCACCAACGACAAAACAAAGGCTATAAATAAACAAATAAAGTCTCTGTTAAGACTACACAACGTTTTTCAGTCCACCTGAATAATGTACTTAGCTACCGAAAACCTTTTTATCAAAACGGATAAATCATTTTAACCACGAAAACAAGATGTTGGTCTCTCCTAACGATACATCAATAATAATCAGTATGTTCAGACTTGTTTCCCTGAATAATTAGGCAATAAAAATTAAAACGATTGGAATTATTATGGCACAATACGCATTATATATCATACATGCGTATTTAAGGCTGTCCGGCTGTATTGCACCCAGTCAACTCCTAACAACAGACATACAGAGTGTATATACAGCTGCTGGTTTGACACTTAGGTATGAAGGGAAATAACTCAAATTATGTGAATATTTAATTATTCTCATTGCCATGGTTAATTGGAATTTAGAAGATAAATCCAAACAAAAAATGTATGAATTGATAACAAATGAGTAATTAAGAATAACAAACAGGAAGTTAAATCAATATTAAATGACAGAACAGATGCAGGTATTACCCCAGTCGTTTCCTTAATGATCCAGGGTTTTTATCGAAGTCACCAACACCCTTTCCAACATGCTGCTTGTGTTGGCATGTTAATGATGTAATTAATTGTCTCTGTAATCTTGGCAATTGTTTCCTATGCGCGTTGAAGTTTTCTTCTCCTTGACAAAAATAGTCAATGGTGTTTGGTTTTCAATGAGTGGATAAATGTAAATGGCAATGGTCGAGAACGAGGTCCGGATTAAGATCCAAAAGATCGCAATGTTCTCAGGGAATTCACTTTGTGACACTTCCGTGTTCGCAATAAGAGATACAAGTCGCGTCTAACACCACATACATGTCCTAGAATTACACATATTCTAAAACACATAAATTCAACAAATTTAATTGCATTTCAGATTCAGATATTTGTCATGCTTTCTGCATATCAGCGTTTACATTATTCACAATATATCTGTATAATACCAGTCATTGAATAAACCTGATGTTCAAAATATTACCTATATTCCTATTGAATATACGTTTCTCCTGTTAATGAATGACCTTAATGATCCATCCTGTTATCCTGCGTTTAAAGACCGTTAAACATGTAATAATCATAATATTAAATATCGTTTGTGATTTGATGAAAACATGTTAGTCACTCGTGCAAGGTATGTATTATGTGAAACAGTGTGTGCATACACGGAAACTGATCATCGTAGATATTGTGAAAGTGCTACCAGATCAGACAATTGACGTCGTGCTGACATCAACAGCATTTAGTGATCATAAAATGACAATTAAGTAACGCGTCATAGGGGTCAGGTGTCCGGTCGAAGGCGATCGCAATACTAATCAAGCATTGTTAGTTTAACGTCCGGGCTGGTGGCATTTTCAAAACGCATTAGCTAAAACAGCATTAGGGTCCTATTGTTTATAACAAAATGATGTTTTGATAAAACTATGTATCCTCCGGTGTAAACATCGACACGTGCTTTAATCGGTTATCTTTGATACAATGTAAAGCTGAACAGACTTTTTGTTACTCGTCGGTCGTTGTAACTAGATATTGATTGTTTTGTTAGTTTAACCAACTTTGTAAGCTTTTATTTTTACATTTTCAAAACGTTAACGTTTAACAAAAAGCAACTGTTCTATTGCACAAGTGAACCGACCGATTCTTGGTCCTACATCACGATGTAAGATTGAATTCCGAAAAAGTTTATAGAAAACTAGTAGGTTAATTTGATTGCAAGCTAACCATGCGAGAGACAATTTGGGTTTTGGTATCATAACACAATGCTTTTATAGATGCACAATGGTAACTACAGCTTATGTGTAGAGCTGTTAGCAGTTAATAGTGTGGTGTATTCCTAACAAGTGGGATTAATAACATACCGGAGTTGCAACTGCATTTCTTAAAAAAAAACTGTCCGTAAGGTAATGTTCTTCTTTTTAACGCATACAGTATATGTATTATACTTGATATAAAAAAATGTCATGTTCTGGTATAAAATAAATATATGCTTATTGACAATATAAAACACTACACGGAAATACTTCAGCGTCATTTGAGATCTAATGAATATATATATATATTTATATATTAAGCTCATGCATGTATTTGAGCCATTTTGAGGGTTGTGAAACAAAGACAAACTGTTTGATATAAATTGTAACATTTTGGTATCCTTATCATAGCAGTAGGAGATACGCAACTGTTGTCGCCTTAGCTCCTATGAAATAATACAGGTACTTACTTGAATTATATCGTAATTTATTAAGAAAATAATATGCGTAATAAGGTAAAAAAATTGACATTATATCCGATTTCTTTATCGTTGCCTAAATGATTGATACACACAGCGTAAACTGAATGACGCGCGTGATATATACTGGCTTACCACGTATGTAGATATTAAAAATGTCACGAATTTATTTCCAATATATTACTATTTATAAATACGGAGGCTCATATTTCTCTACCAATGTGTAGTTTAGCAGGTAATCGGTATATGATACTTTTACCTTCTCTTTGAGGCTTCCATAACTCAGTGTCTTCCTTCAATATTGTGACGTGAAGTCGAATTTGCATATTACTTTTCCAGGAGTAATTAATCTAGTCACACTATAATTTATAACGTGTGTGCTATCTTGTCATACAGACACAAACAGCGGGGATAAGATGGCGGCGCTGTGTTTTTCGATCATAATAGGTAAGTACAAAGTATATTTTAGCTTTTTTGTTCATTCCCCTAAAATATTCGAAGATTATCATGTAGCCTTTAATACATTTTTATTGTAATAATTGCAAGTTAAATATATTTGTTGTAAATTTCAGATTGTGATTCATATATTAAACGATGTTTAAGAGATGACTGTTCTGAATTGACTCGGCTGTATTCCTATATATATTCCAATTAATTGGAGACATGTCAGCCAGAATAAAATTACAAAAAACTAGTATGAACATTTTAGATGATATTTGATTTATTGAATTCAATTTATTTCATATACAATTTATACATAATCAGTTTTCATAGTTACACGTATGTATAACATAATCAGCAATTGCGATCCCATACATAAAACATAAAAAAAAAATCAGATATACAAAATTAATATCAATATAAGATGTGACATACATATGATAAAGATTTAGTAAATATTATGATATATGTTGAGTAAGAAGTGATATTTAAAAGATTGCTATGATATGAAAATATAGACATTCTTATGATATACGTTTTTTAATCAATGTGCAGTTTATAACCCGTTAAACTGTTACAAATGACATATGCGAAATAAAATCATATTGAATAAGAAATATGTTGAACTTCATTAAAGCCCTTCGATTTGAGATACGGTACATAATTGTCTTTGCTTGTGTCTCCCTTGACACCGCCTCACTTTAGACCTTTAGTTGAGCTTTCGCATCTGTGAAAACAGTACTCTTAGACTTATGAGAGTGGATTGACTCAACCGTTGTTCTCACTTCAATATGACAGACTTTGGTGTTCTGCTTTGGGGCCTTTTGCAGTACAGTGTGATAGCGCTAGGAAGTAGGCATTAGCTCCACAGTATCACAATGAGGCTGACAAGAACATACTGCAGCTTCCAAAATACACTGGCACTCAGCACGTACAACCAAAATACGCTGTTACCGTGAGACCGTCCTTAGATTACCTCAGCTGTTAAAAGAACGTTAACCGAACTTTTACAAAATTCAGCCATTTACATGAGATATGTGAAGTTTCTTTGGTTTTTAGTTTTCTCTTGCTTAATTTGCTTCACACAGCTCGGGTAATACCGTAATGAAGTATATCTGTGCATGTTGTGTTTTTGTGTGTATAAGTGATGGAGATAGATTTCTAGTATGCGTAATGATTTCCATTATATTTATAAGAATATGTTATCATACATTAGAATATTCTGAAAAGAAACTACTAGTATGCAGATCTGGTGCCAAGTGCAAAGTGTTATCTCACGGAAATACAATATCAAAAGCGCCACACACTCAGCACAGCATTCCGCCCGGTCACATTATACTGCCAACAGGTGAGGTATATACGCTAGAGATATATGTAAATCATACATAGCTTTATGTTTTCTAATTAATAAAACGTCTCGACTGTTGATAAATGAAAATAATAGAAGCCATGTCTCGAGTGTATAATTCTGTCCTGTCAAGCACGCCCTGTATAATACAGATGTGCATTTAATGCAATAAAAATAGCTCGCCGTTTGCAGGCGTGAATATATCCAGTCCAAATTGCAATAATATTGTGGAAATGCTAAAGGCAACTGTTTGTATAAATTCTTTGAGACTCTGCTGTGGATTTTTTAATATCCGAGATTTGCTGGAGCCTCCATAGCCACAGTTAATCCTATTTGAGTAGTGGTACGGTACATAATATACACATTTTCGTAGTCCACGAATCGAAATTATGCTTAAACAAGTTAAATTTTACTTCTAAATTCATAAATTAAAGGGGTTTGACGCACCTGACCCTTCTGTTTCTACATGATTTTAGAAATTTTGGATTCCCACCTTTTGGCCCTAAGCATCACTGAAGAGTCCTAGGAGGACGAAACAGCTGTATGATGCAGTTTCATTCATTTTTTTCGGCATACTGTATCTATTACTTACTTTAAAAGGTGCAGCACATGTGTGTGTTACGTCATCGTTTTTGACAACAATACAGATGGCACATCACATAACACATCACATCATAACATGTTTCGATATAGTACTGCTTTTAGAAAGCAACTAGGGCAAATCTAAATGTACAAATTCAACACAAATAAGGAAAGACGCGGTGTACAATCTGTGTTTTCGTTCAAAATGAATATATAATCATATTTTTATAAATGTCCTTTAATATATGAGCCTTTTAGTTTCATTCTTCGGATTTTTTATCTGCGTGGTAATACAGTTTTAAACATTGTGTAACGTTTCGGAAGAAACTAGTATTTATGTTGTGTTATTAAATTTTAAAATGGGTATATTCATATGAATAAGGCAATATTATTTTGAGACTGGTTTGCTACTTATGTTAATTTGCCAGAGCGTAAATGTACGTGACAGTAGCGAGTCTGTTAATGATAAAACACAAGTCCACTTAACATTGATAGATGTGTGGGACACGTAAGCCTTGACAACTTTATGTACAGTGGATTTATCACCGTTATAACAATAGAACGATTTGTTCGAAAGCAACAAACTGGATCCAGATATCAAGTAATAACATCTTAATCACATATGTGTATCATGCGAATGAAAGGTTTTTTTGTGTTTAAAACACTGCATATTATGCATTAAATAAATTAAACTGCGGGCATAGCGTCGACTTCGAAACATGAAAAGTAATTTTGCTATATTTTGCTATTTTGTGTGGACGTACATGCAATAACATTATCTTAAGAATTGTATATGTTAAAACTGATGCCCCCCCAACCCCCACCCACACCCACTCAGAAACAGTGAAACTCTGCAACAGAATCCACCTTCTAAGAAGTAGTAATGCAGTGTATAGCTTAAAATTGTCTATGTGGCAATTAATGGAATAAGACGAATCGTATATATCGTGTATAACTCTATAATTATAAATCCATTAAGAAAAGAAATCTGAAAATTAATTGAGAACCCACGCCATTATTCGTTGGTTATAGTTTTTAAAAAATCCGAGAATACCAAAGCGTCAACAAAACCATACTCCGAACTCAAAATTGTTTAACTAGAGGCAAAATAGGAACAAAGGAAAGATTTACATTGAGACTCTCGTAAAATCACAAGAGAATAAGACCAGGTGTTGCAACATTTATTTATTCATAATTCGATTGAATCATGCCTTTTTTAATCACGATACTAGTACCGTTTTCATCACACATATTTTTTCTGCAAATTCAGTTAAACTACCTGAATCAACTATTCTTTTAGTAATACGGGTTTTTCTTAGGCCAAAAAGTCAAAGTTATGTGGATATTTATTCAATGCAATTAAAGATAGGAACTCTGTTGAATGATTTATCTTTGTATTACGGTATCAAAATGTTGTAAGTAAACAGGGCATGACGATGGACAGCCGGAAATGACAGCTCTGGTCACAATAGGTCAACATACTCTATAATATAATCAAGTAATAACAAAAGAAAACTAAGATTGTCTTCATAATGAGTTAAGAGGAGTGTTTAATTAATGCCACAATTAGCATATTTCGTGTCGGTTGAAGCTCTGTTTGGCATGATCGTGATTCCAGCTTACCTATCGGCATGTATACATGTTTCGACGGGCTGACCTGTGACCGATGACATGTCACATTAACCCCTCATATTTCGGTCTACACATGCAGGTGAACAGACATTCACTATGCAGCTTAATCACAGGACTGTCTATGGCTTTGAAACAATGACTCCTAGGGACAGAAATACCTATCATGGCATCCTCGTCTGGTCAGAAGGTAGACCTGGTCTTCTGAGGGACGATGGCAAAATATGTAAAATGATCGGGTTGGCTTTGATATTGAACGTCTTATTGCAAACTAAGGAAGGCCTTGTGGTGTATGTAATGTGAGAGTGTGTGTTGAGTGCATTTTAGAGGCTGCACGCTTCTGTGTGTAAAAGTGAAGATTACAAATTAAGTTTGCCTAATCATACAGAAATAGAGCAGAAATGACATCAGCACATGTACTTTTATACTTGAATAAACTTAATAGGGAGTACATGTTGGTGAATTATAATTGATTGGCTGATATAAAGATGCTATTGTGTCGAGGTCCAGATTTAAAATGTATTTGCATAATGTTTATATAGTGGACAAATTATCCCTATAAAGACAAATTCTAAATATTCGGTTGAGCTATTAAGACCAAGACTTACAAAAGGCTACACTGTGGGGAGCATGTGTTACATTTATACATCTTTTATTTTCTAGTATCATCAATATACTGTATATGCTTCATACAAGATAAATAAACAAGTACAGTGTTTGCTTTGTCAAATCCTTGAAGAACCAGACTGATTGAAATGCATTACTAATATTGTCGCAACATTACTCGCCACATACATTGGATCTAATAGCTTCCAGCGAGGGGTCATGTTCTGGGGAACTTTTATATTACAGAATATAGGAATTTAGTTTTGGTAGGAGAAAAAAAAACCTTGAATACTCCTGTCTGTGGGTAAATTTATTTCGGCACTACATGCTATTAAGCAACTTGTGACGAAATGGCTTGCTTCAGCAGACATCGTCAAATTAAACAATTTGTCTTGAGTATGAAGTCCAGAGTGTACAACGGCCATCCGAACATGACCTCTTATGGGATGATGTCTGATCCTTATGTGAAAGAGTGAGAACGAGCATCTGAATTTTTATCAGGTTTTCGAAGGATACATTTGAGATTAATATGGTTACAAATGACTACTGTGCACATGATTAATGGCATCTAATTCACTAACATCAGTTACAAAACAAGACACATCAAATTAGAATTTAAGTGATATGAGATTAGATAAAGTGGTACGAAATTTAATAAGCCTATAAGAATTTCTTCGTAAGCTCGTTTTTCATATGCAGCATCAATTTAACAGGTTTTAAAAATGTTTCCTAAAAATCGGAATTAATTGAGACACAGGAAACGTTTTCTTAAAAATTAATCAATGTTTTTTTTGAAAAACATCAGTATTCTAGGTGTACAAAACAGGTTGAAGTTATTAGTAATGCATATTATGGTCGTAAATCCTATTTAATCTATTCAGCAAGTCTTTATTCTTTTAAGTAAATCTTTATTGTGTTTGTCAAATAATGTACAAAATACGCTTATCCTTAAAAGTAATTTTCTATCAGTGTAAAACAGACTAACAATACATTTTCTACTAGTGTACACAAAAAAAAACTAGCGCTAAATTTTCTATAAGTGTAAAAAACAGACTAGCACTAAATGTTCTATTAGTGTACAAAAGAGGTTAACACTTACTTTTGTAATAGTGTACACAAGAGGCTACTAATTTTCTATTATATGACAAAACAAGATTACACTTCCCTTTCTATCAATGCACAAAACAAGTGAACACTCTTTTTTCTGTTCGTGTACAAAACAGGCTAACATTTACTTTTTATTAGTTAACACAACAGGCTCACACTTACCTTAAAGTGAATAGTGTTCAAAACAGAATAATACTTTTCTATTAGTGTACAAAAACGACTAAGACTTATCTTATATAAGTGTACCAAACAGTCTAACACTTTCTTTTATTTTAGTGCACAAGAAAGGCTAACACTTACTTTTTTATAACTTAACACAACAAGCTAACACTTTTTTTTAGTGTATAAAACAGGATAATACTTATTCCCCTTTAAATGTACAAAACAGACTAAGACTTGTTTTTATGTTCGTGTACAACATAAGCTAACACTAATTCTCCTATAAATGTACAAAACTGTCAAACACTTTTTTCTATTTTTCTTTTATTTCCACTGCAAGTCAAATCTCACACTAGTATAGGTGTGGGGTAGGAATGGAACTTAATGGGTTTCTATTGGCTGCATTCAAATTCAATTGTTTTCAATTTGTGCGCTGATATCGATGAAAAAAATTGAGAATACCAAAGCGTAAACAAAACCAAAATCGAACTTATTAACAATTAAACAAGGGTCAAAAATATGATTAAAGGAAAGATTTACATGGAGACCATTGACAAAAATACAAAAGACTAAAACCTGAGCCTATACTTACTAAGCCGTTCCCGTGCTCAATCAAGTCTTCTTAGAACTCGCCTGGATCATGTCAAAGAATCAAAAAGTAATTGAAAATTTTGGAAACAGCTTTCGACTTACCTCTTCAACTTTTTGCCAAAACATTAACGACATTAGATTGTTTAAATAATTAAAAATAGCTATAACAAGAAATAAGGCTTGAGCACAGGATCTATGCATGAACATGAGAACGGTTTCATGAATACGGGCACAAGTGTTGAGGAAGAGTAAGATTACATCGAGGGCACCTGTCATATATATCTAGGTCACATCCAAGTGATTGTCACGTCCTTAATATGAGAACTTATGCATCATTGTCAAACACAAGAATTTGGCATACTAATATAATGAGCATATTCAAAAGTGCCTATCTTCATATCATACAAGGATACATAATATTTCTCATGGAGACCGAGATGACAACCATAAAACATGCTGATAGTCTTCATCTCTTGAATCTCTGTGTCATAAGATTGTTTGTCAGCAGCCAACAATTATCACGAATATCTCTGTATTTAGAGCAAGTACGGGAATAAGTATTAATATAGCTGAACAATCAGTTTTAATGATGACACGGCTCTCATTTTGAGGACTTGATGATGTACTTGCATGCGACCAAGATTCACATGGCGGGTGTTGTCAATGAAGCAGAAGACGCTTACTCTTCCGGAACACCTGGTCTTATTCTCGTTTACTTTTACAATGGTCTCCATGTAAATTTTTTTTTTCATATTTTGCCCTGTAGTTTCGAGTTCGGATTATGGTATTGTTGACGCTTTGGTATTCGCTAAATTTTCGATAAGAAACTAAACTAAATGTTGCATGTTAGAACATGGTAAATATGTATAGCCACAGTACTATATACAGAATATATATGGAAGTTGTTTTCATTGGCATATATAATACGTACGATGAATTTCACTAATTTCGACCCAAAAGTCATGTTTTCGTTGTTTCCAAGTTATATTATTTTCTTTTATAAGAAGTCAAATTCAAACACGATTCTTCGATGCCTTGCTGGAAATAAGGAACAAAAGAAAGCATTTAATGCAGTAAATGTTTTCATTTGTTGAACAAATCTGTTTATCAACCCAACCCCCCACCCAATATGGTGATATGTACTCACCCCCCCCCCTCCAAATTTGGCTATCTGTACTCACCCCCCCCCCCCCCACACACCCAATATGCGATCTGTACACCCCCCCCCCCACACACACACATACCCAATATGGCGATTTGAACTCCCCCCCCCCCCCACACACACCAAATATGGCGATCTGTATCTCCAATAGTCCACGTCATCGGATTATAAATAAATGAAATATGTAATGCTATTCAATAAACGGTCCTCTTGCTTGTTAATCAGCAGAATTGACCAATGCTATGTGTAATAGGATTTATTAAGATCACACCTGCTCCTACAGTGATACAGTCATCCGGATATAGTTCCGCTTGAGTTAATTTCTTTGACTGACAGGTTATGATGCCTGGAGCAATCACACCTGTACGACAGCGAGCACGATCAATATATAAGGAATATGCGTTTTGTTCTCATGTGGGAGGCATTTATCAGCTTATTGCTACGTATAGGGAGTTGGTTTTGCAAACTGTGTTTATAAAAAGATTAGTATAAATATTTGTTGGTAGTGCATTTCGGCCGCCTAACAATAATTCTTATTAAATTATCTAAAATCAAAATAAAACACCACAACGAACAAATAACCGTAAGCTGATATCAAGCTAACAAGGCTTCACTAAAGGCTGGGTCCCGCAGGGCTCAGCTACAATACAATAAGCTTCATAATAAGAATTGTATAACTGTTCTTCAAAGGTTACAAATGATTGTGATTTATTAGTTTCTTTCTGTTACACGATATTCTGCTATGTACATATGTAAAAATTTCCATCGGGTTATTGTAAATGTTCAATGATCTCGTCAGCTGGCATGGAATTAATGAAAAATTGAATGTTAATTACAGAACAGGAAACATTTTTAGTTTTAATTGAAAGCGTTGCTCCATCGTGTTGCACTCCTCTGCTTTTAGCTGAACAATGTTTTATGCATTTATTTAAATGAAGAATTCTTCATTGGGGATTTTGGAATTGTGTCATATATGATTAAGATCCGTCTATTTACTGCAGAAGGAATGTCACGTCAGTTTGATCCATGAAGCATTTCCTGGTAGGTCAATATGTATGAAAATCAAATTGCTTATTAATTCACAATTAAAGGAAAATCCCCGCTTTTCTTTACTTTATGCTGTACAGCTGTTTCACAATACAAATATAGTTCAAATATTTGAATCATATGATTTTGTCGTTTAAAGAATTGTACTTTTGTTTCCATTTTTGATCAAGCTCTAAAATTTGCTTTCAAAAACGTGTTTTACAACGAGGATTTTAAAATCCTGTGTAGTTTTAATACTTTTATGATCAATATTGGTTGTTTTTTGTTGTTGTTTTTTGTTAACATTTGATGTTGGGATGTATATATATTATCATGAGAAGCATTTCACTATTAATATCATAGAATCATTACCAAATTGACCTGATTTATAAACCCGTACAGGTTCGGGGAGGGATAATGTGGGATGTATCCACTACTGTATCACTGAATAACTGTGTACATACCACCGTCAACATTAACAAATACAAGCATCTTAAGGGGGAAAATACATACAAACGATTATATGAAAAATCCTTTTAAAACCATTTCTATCAACAGTCCTTGTTCATAACTTATTTCATGAATCCTAGCATCACTGAAGAGTCCTAGGAGGACGAATAGCTGTATGATGCAGTTTAATTCATTTTTGTCGGCATACTGTATCTATTACTAAATTTAAAACGTGCAGCATATGTGTGTGTTACGTCATCTTTAATGATAGGGATGGCAGACTCTGCTGATGGATTTTTTAGTACCTGATTTTTATAATTTGCAGAATGTATCAATTTTTATTTCAAAAATCAGATGTAGGAATACCTAAAAACAAATTATATGCGAATTCAGGAGTCTATATATAAACAATGTTGAATAAAAAAATAATTTAAACTTAAACTTGTAGTTAAATTTAAATTGTTCATCAAACTTAATAGTTTTAAAATATTAGACATATGCTACATAAAATAATCCTGCCCAATTTCATCACAATCTGTCAAAAAAAACATGGATCTGAGATAGAAAAACATGCATTTTTAAGACCATTCACACAGGACTAAGAGACATAGTATAGTTTTTACTGAAACACCTAGATTTTTAAGGGACTTCATTCGTGGGTACTAAAACCGGAAGCATTTAATTGTGGCCTTAGTCCTATTATATCCTTGTACCTTGATGTGTAATGTAACTCAGTGATTGAGCGAATTGTATTGTTACGAGTGTACACATACAGGTTATCTCCCTTCCTTCGCAAATGAAAGATTTTCTTAAACGGTCATTCCTGTGTTTAACTCATCTTCCAGAAAGTTTGATTACTGTTAACAGCGATGTCGGTATATACATGTACGTTTACAATGATGTCGGTATATACACGTAAATTTACGATGATGTCGGTATATACTCGTAACTTCACAATGATGTCGGTATATACACGTATGTTTACAATGATGTCGATATATAAACGTAAGTTCACAATGATGTCGGTATATACACGTAACTTCACAATGATGTCGGTATATACACGTAACTTCACAATGATGTCGGTATATACTCGTAACTTCACAATGATGTCGGTATATACACGTATGTTTACAATGATGTCGATATATAAACGTAAGTTCACAATGATGTCGGTATATACACGTAACTTCACAATGATGTCGGTATATACACGTAACTTCACAATGATGTCGGTATATACACGTAAGTTTACAATGATGTCGGTATATACACGTAAGTTTACAATGATGTCGGTATATACACGTAAGTTCACAATGATGTCGGTATATACACGTACGTTCACAATGATGTCGGTATATACACGTAAGTTCACAATGATGTTGGTATATATACGTAAGTTTACAATGATGTCGGTATATATATGTAACTTCACAATGATGTCGGTATATACACGTAACTTCACAAAGATGTCGGTATATACACGTAACTTCACAATGATGTCGGTATATACACGTAACTTCACAATGTTGTCGGTATATACACGTAACTTCACAATGATGTCGGTATATACACGTAACTTCACAATGATGTCGGTATATACACGTAACTTCACAATGTTGTCGGTATATACACGTAACTTCACAATGATGTCGGTATATACACGTAACTTCACAATGATGTCGGTATATACACGTAACTTCACAATGATGTCGGTATATACACGTAACTTCACAATGATGTCGGTATATACACGTAACTTCACATTGATGTCGATATATACACGTAACTTCACAATGTTGTCGGTATATATACGTAAGTTTACAATGATGTCGGTATATATATGTAACTTCACAATGATGTCGGTATATACACGTAACTTCACAAAGATGTCGGTATATACACGTAACTTCACAAAGATGTCGGTATATACACGTAACTTCACAATGATGTCGGTATATACACGTAAGTTTACAATGATGTCGGTATATACACGTAACTTCACAATGATGTCGGTATATACACGAAACTTCACTATGATGTCGGTATATACACGTAACTTCACAATGATGTCGGTATATACACGTAACTTCATAATGATGTCGGTATATACACATAACTTCACAATGATGTCGGTATATACACGTAACTTCACAATGATGTCGGTATATACACATAACTTCACAATGATGTCGGTATATACACGTAACTTCACAATGATGTCGGTATATACACGTAAGTTCACAATGATGTCTGTATATACACGTAAGTTTACAATGATGTCGGTATATACACGAAACTTCACAATGATGTCGGTATATACATGTAACTTCACAATGATGTCTGTATATAAACGTAAGTTTATAATGATGTCGGTATATACACGTAACTTTTCAATGATGTCGGTATATAAACGAAACTTTACAATGATGTCGGTATATACACGTAACTTTACAATGATGTCGGTATATACACGTAACTTCACAATGCTGTCGGTATATACACGTAACTTCACAATGCTGTCGGTATATACACGTAAGTTTACAATGATGTCGGTATATACACGTAACTTCACAATGATGTCGGTATATACACGTTACTTCACAATGATGTCGGTATATACACGTTACTTCACAATGATGTCGGTATATACACGTAACTTTACAATGATGTCGGTATATACACGTTACTTCACAATGATGTCGGTATATACACGTAACTTCACATTGATGTCGGTATATACACGTTACTTCACAATGATGTCGGTATATACACGTAACTTCACATTGATGTCGGTATATACACGTTACTTCACAATGATGTCGGTATATACACGTTACTTCACAATGATGTCGGTATATACACGTAACTTCACATTGATGTCGGTATATACACGTAAGTTTACAATGATGTCGGTATATACACGTAAGTTTACAATGATGTCGGTATATACACTTAAGTTAACAATGATGTCAGTACATACACGTGACTTCACAATGATGTCGATATATACACGTAACTTCACAATGATGTCGGTATATATACGTAACTTCACAATGATGTCGGTATATACACATAACTTCACAATGATGTCGGTATATACACGTAACTTCACAATGATGTCGGTATATACACGTAACTTCACAATGATGTCGGTATATATACGTAACTTCACAATGATGTCGGTATATACACGTAACTTCACAATGATGTCGGTATATACACGTAACTTCACAATGATGTCGGTTTATACACGTACCTTCACAATGATGTCGGTATATACACGTAAGTTCACAATGATGTCGATATATACACGTAAGTTTACAATGATGTCGGTATATACACGTAAGTTTAAAATGATGTCGATATATACACGTAAGTTTACAATGATGTCGATATATACACGTAAGTTTACAATGATGTCGATATATACACGTAAGTTTACAATGATGTCTGTATATACACGTACCTTCACAATGATGTCGATATATACACGTAAGTTTACAATGATGTCGATATATACACGTAAGTTTACAATGATGTCGGTATATACACGTACCTTCACAATGATGTCGGTATATACACGTAACTTCACAATGATGTCGGTTTATACACGTAAGTTTACAATGATGTCGGTATATACACGTAACTTTACAATGATGTCGGTATATACAAGTAACTTCACATTGATGTCGGTATATACACGTAACTTCACAATGATGTCGGTTTATGCAAGTAAGTTTACAATGATGTCGTTATATACACGTAACTTCACAATGATGTCGGTATATACAAGTAAGTTTACAATAATGTGGGTATATACACGTAACTTCACATTGATGTCGGTATATACACGTAAGTTTACAATGATGTCGGTATATACACGGTAGTTTACAATGATGTCGGTTTATACACGTAAGTTTACAATGATGTCGGTATATACACGTAACTTCACATTGATGTCGGTATATACACGTAACTTTACAATGATGTCGGTATATACACGTAACTTCACATTGATGTCGGTATATACACGTAAGTTTACAATGATGTCGGTATATACACGTAACTTCACATTGATGTCGTTATATACACGTAACTTCACAATGATGTCGGTTTATACACGTAACTTCACATTGATGTCGGTATATACACGTAACTTCACATTGATGTCGGTATATACACGTAACTTCACAATGAAGTCGTTAAATAAACGTAAGTTCACAAAGTTGTCAGAATATAACTTTACACCTGTTCTTCTTCTCTTGCACTTTTACGGGGGTCTCCATGTCAACATATTTTACCTCTAGTTTAATCGATTTTGATTCCGAATTATTGTTTTGTTGATGCTTTGATATTCTCTGATTTTTGTTGTTGTTCCTAACAAACAAGTTATTTATCTAGGAATGACAATTTCTTATACGAGTCTTAGTGGGGCTTCAAGTTTCTCTCTAAGCGTCCACACGTCTTTTTCGCCACTGTCGATGTTTAAGAACATACGTTTTTGAGATTACAGAGTTGACTGCTGTGTATAATACATAATTTTCTTTTTCAATTTCAGCTTGTCTATTTATTACACAAGCTGAGTCCCAAAGATGTACGAAGGTCACCGCTATAAACTCAGTACCCGAAGGGTAAGTCTTCTACATCTCCGACTTTACTGTTAGTTGAATTATTGACTGATTGATAACATTTTTTATCATCGCGTTCGTGTTATATTGAATTTATAAAACTCGTTGATTTATTTCATTTGAAATTAATACACGCGTTCAATAAATTCAATATAACACGAACACTCGTTTTAGATTATTCACACTAAAGGCCCAATATACGCATCTTCAGGTAATTTTTCGGGATTCTGCCAAAAAACCCAGTTGATCACCATGCAGAAAATAGGCTAAATGAAGAAAGCCTAAGCAGTGACTTACAAGAAACTATTGATAGAAAATTCCAAACAATTCAAAATAATTTAGGTGTTGACCACTAAAACAACAAGCCGAAATTAACCTTAAACCATATATTGATACTAATAGTTCGAGGTTCTTATATACATATTCTGTTTGATCACAACCTAAAGGCCGTCTCAAAACGATTCACAAATTATTTTTCGGGTTTAAAAGTCCTTAGCAACCAACCAACCTCGTTCGTAACTCCCAGGGGAGCTTACAACCAGTGCTGCTAGTTCGTTGCTCACAGCTTTGCTAAACTTTAGCTTTAAACGTTACATATCTTTTATGTAATAGTTGATTAAATTATGTGCTTAAACATCGCTTGGGTGGGGAAGTTATTTTCTTAATATGAAATAGATGGTTCTACCCCTGGGCCGGGAATTGGGCCCCATAGGAGAAATTACACTTACTCTTCCGGAACACCTAGTCTTATTATCTTGTACTTTTTGCATGAGTCTCCATGTAAATCTTTCCCTTTTGTTTATATTTTACCCCTACTTTTAACGATTTTGAGTTCGGATTTTGGTTTTGTGGACGCTTCAATATTCTCTTCTTATTTAAGATATACTTTGCATTAAAGCTCTATTTTACTTTTCGTGTAAGAATGAATCAATGTTGTCTAAATTTGGTATTTAACATTATTAGGTCATCTGACCCGAAGGGTCAAGATGACCTATTGCCATCATGCTTCGTCCGTCGTCGTCCGCCGTCCGCCGTCCGTAAACTTTTCCTTTAACAATCTTCTTCTTAGTAACCAAAAGGCTCTAGGTGCTGATATTTGGCCAGTAGGCACCTGGGATTGAGTGCTACAAAGTTTCCTCATTTCAATGACCTTGACCTGTTTTCAAGGTCACAGGGGTCAAATATGTAAAAACCTTTAACAATCTTCTTCTCAGTAACCAAAAGGTCTAGGGTAATGATATTTGGCCAGTAGGCACCTGGGATAGAGTGCTACAAAGTTCCCTCATATCGATGACCTTGACTAACTTTCAAGGTCACAGGGGTCAAATATGTAAAAAAGCGTTTGACAATCTTTTCCTCACTAACCAATAGGCCATGGGTGATCATATTTGGCCAGTAGGTATCTGGGAAAGAGTGCTACAAAGTTTCCTCATATCAATGACCTTGACTAACTTTCAAGGTCACAGGGGTCAGATATGTAAAAAAACGTTTGACAATCTTCTCCTCACTAACCAAAAGGCCAAGGGTGATCATATTTGGCCAGTAGGTACCTGGAATGGAGTGCTACAAAGTTACCTCATATCAATGACCTTGACCTACTTTCAAGGTCACAGGGGCCAAAAAGGTCAAAATCTTTGAACGACTTCTTCTGAATAACCAAAAGGCCCAGAGACCTGATATTGGGCCTGTGTTATGCTGGGATAAAGGGGTACCAAGTTTGTTCAAACAAATGACCTTGACTTTCATTCAAGGTCACAGGGGCCAAAAAGGTCAAATCTTTTTAAACAACTTCTTCTGAATAACCAAAAGGCCCAGAGACCTGATATTGGTCCTGTGTTATGCTGAGATAAAGGGCTACCAAGTTTGTTCAAAGAAATGACCTTGACCTTCATTCAAGGTCACAGGGGACAAAACGGTCATAATTTTTAAACGACTTCTTCTGAATAACCAAAAGGCCCAGAGACCTAATATTGGGCCTGTGGCATGCTGGGATAAAGGGCTACCAAGTTTGTTCAAAGAAATGACCTTGACCTTCATTCAAGGTCACAGGGGCCAAAACGGTCATAATCTTTAAACAACTTCTTCTGAATAACCAAAAGGCCCAGAGACCTGATATTGGGCCTGTGGCATGCTGGGATAAAGGGCTAACAAGTTTGTTCAAAGAAATGACCTTGACTTTCATTCAAGGTCACTGGGGCCAAAACGGTCATAATCTTTAAACATTTTCTTCTGAATAACCACAAGGCCCAGAGATCTAATATTGGGCCTGTGGCATGCTGGGATAAAGGGCTACCAAGTTTGTTCAAAGAAATGACCTTGACTTTCATTCAAGGTCACAGGGGCCAAAACGGTCATAATCTTTAAACGACTTCTTCTGAATAACCAAAAGGCCCAGAAACCTAATATTGGGCCTGTGGCATGCTGGGATAAAGGGCTACCAAGTTTGTTCAAAGAAATGACATTGACTTTCATTCAAGGTCACAGGGGCCAAAACGGTCATAATCTTCAAACAACTTCTTCTGAATAACCAAAAGGCCCAGAGACCTGATATTGGGCCTGTGGCATGCTGGGATAAAGGGCTACCAAGTTTGTTCAAAGAAATGACCTTGACTTTCATTCAAGGTCACTGGGGCCAAAACGGTCATAATCTTTAAACATTTTCTTCTGAATAACCAAAAGGCCCAGAGATCTAATATTGGGCCTGTGGCATGCTGGGATAAAGGGCTACCAAGTTTGTTCAAAGAAATGACCTTGACTTTCATTCAAGGTCACTGGGGCCAAAACGGTCATAATTTTTAAATTTTCTTCTGAATAACCAAAAGGCCCAGATACCTATTATTGGGCCTGTGGCATGCTGGGATAAAGGGGTACCAAGTTTGTTCAAACAAATGACCTTGACCTTCATTCAAGGTCACAGGGGCCAAAACGGTCATAATCTTTAAACGACTTCTTCTGAATAACCAAAAGGCCCAGAGACCTGATATTGGGCCTGTGGCATACTGGGATAAAGGGCTACCAAGTTTGTTCAAAGAAATGATCTTGACTTTCATTCAAGGTCACAGGGACCAAAACGGTCATAATCTTTAAACAACTTCTTCTGAATAACCAAAAGGCCCAGAGATCTAATATTGGGCCTGTGGCATGCTGGGATAAAGGGCTACCAAGTTTGTTCAAAGAAATGACCTTGACTTTCATTCAAGGTCACTGGGGCCAAAACGAAACTGTTGTTATTTTTCGTGTAGTCAAAAATCCAAGATGGCCTCCTCAGCGGCCATTTTGAAAACACATTCTAAACTTCTCAAGTTCTACCAGTGGAATTGAGCTGAAACTTGCCAGAAACGATATCCTGAGATGGTCCCAACAAAGTGATGTTATTTTTCAAGCCCATCAGAAATCCAAGAAGGCCACTATCTTGAACTTGGCAATCTATACAGGCATATTATAACTTGATTTAATGACTACACGTATTTTCATAGTGATTTTACAATTGGTAGTCAGATGACCGTTAAGGCCCGTTGGGCCTCTTGTTGGTGGTTGGCAATCATTTACTAATATAAATAAAAAGCTGTACCGACTCCTGAGGATAGGGGAGCGGGATTCCAAAGGGAAAATTAGTTTTAAAACGTCCATCCTCCTAAATACCTGGGTGAATATCAAACATCATTAGACGTTTGCAATTACGTTGAAAATGTTGGTTCGGTTCGAACCAAGGGGACATGACGTCGGACTCAATGGAGAAATTAAATAAATTCTTCTATATGAATGCTGGGAATAGTGCCCGAATTTTGTCTGAAGTATCCTTTGGTATAGGAACAAAGGGATGACACATAATAAGGGGGAAAGCGGAGTTTGCTTAAAATCTTTCTTCTTCTGTGTGGATAAATGTATTCTAACAAATTTATTTCGAAGCATCCTTAAATGTAGGGGAATTGATTTTGTATATTGTTCGATTCCGTCCCATTGAGTCGAAGTGTTTGGACTCGAACATCTTTTTAGTAAGTTCATTTAAATCGTTTTTTATTCTATAAGATTGATACCATTTTGTCCAAATTTGGTTAGAAGCAATCTTGGTGAGGGTTACAAATTAAGCATAAATGGTTTGGTCCGAGGCGCGGGGCCCGAATGGTTTTCTTTACTGAAAGAGATAATATAAACGATTGGTCTGACCTTCTCGGGGTCAATAAGGGCAGAGGCAAATTGGTAAATCATTTGGGAAATTATCTTTCTAATTTTGAAATTCATTGCTAAATGGCTGAAAGTGCTCGTTTCAGACCCCATGGGTCATTGTTTTATTAATAAACCAAGTAGAGAAATATATTATTAGGTACAAAAGGCTTCTTATTAAAATGCAGATCCTTATTCTTAATTCGCTACATGATGTACTTTTAAAGGTTGTACCCGTGGTCTAGATGCACTAGTTCTGTATACAAAGGCTCTTCAGTTTACATTCATTCTTTGCATTCATTCATTTACTTAAAATGAAATGACGATTGAGTTCGTGTACACTCGCTACAGTGAAACGTACTACATTCGTGGTTTCAACGGTTTGTGTCTGCACACATATTATCATGCTTGTTTCAACCGATTTCAAAACCTGTCACAAAATGTGTCGACATGAAAAACACTTGTTAAGATATAAGACCAATATGTCTACACGTCCGTTATACTTGTCAGAATCGACTGGTATACTTGCAGTTACACAATCCAATGATATAGTCTTATGTAAAACACAAAAAGTTGACACCTGTCTGCCCGATCACGTTGACAACTACAAAATCTCTGAATCACGGGATTTTTACGTGATCTCATATCATGTTTACTCTTAGTAACGGGGCAGCTTATATAGTGGAATTGCATATAAACCATTGACATTTTAAATGGATGGTAGGGAAGAGAGATCAAGTACATTTAATTTTGTACACAAAACAAACGTATGCTTAAAGGACCGACAGAGTGTCATGTTAAAGTGGGTCATGGATCTTATTACAGCAACATGTACTTGGTTTAAAATGGACAATACACAAACACGGTCGTTTTACCTAACAATCGGGTGAATTGTCGTCAGTTAAGAATTTAAAGTTATTTTTAGCTTCTTATATAATACACATTATGAAATTCGAGTATTTAAAATGGGCATACTGTTTACCATCAAAGGACCGCTTTCATGTACTCTATCGGCATAGATCTACAATATCGTCTGGCGGTAAATACCTTGAATAACTGCAGTATTTTGTAGACGATCAGTGAAATACTGAAAGCGTCTGTAGTTCTACGGAGTGTAGTTATTGGGGTGACACGACGGGCTGGGGTAGCTGAGAGAAGAAAAGGTTACATGTACAGACATGGCACGCAAATGTTAATATATATTACTTAAACGGGATGAAAACACTACACATCTCAGCCGTAATTAATTCACCTCAATGTATTTATACAGATATATATTTTGTGTTTGTTGGTGGTGGGGTGGGGGTGCTTGCACAGTTCAAATTGTTTTCTCGCAGTGTAAACATAGTCGCCTCTTCAACTGACATTTGCAGTCTTATGAATTTGAAAATCAATACACAACCCTAAAAAAATATCAGAGAATACCAAATCCTCAACAAAATCATAATCCGAAGTAGCTACAAGTACAAGAGAATAAGACCAGGTGTTCCGGAAGAGTAAGCGTCTTCTGCTTCATTGACGACACCCGCCATGTAAATGTAGGTCAGATTCAAGCCAGCATGAAATGAAAGTTATGATTCGTATAGATACTTAGGTAAGTGTTATACATTTATGCTGAAGCACATTTTTTATCACTTAAGCGTTATCAATTGTTTGTGGTTTAATTGCAAATTCCAATACCAATGTCATGCTCTGCAATAAGTCTTTACTTTTTTGGTCTTTGCTCACAATCTATTAGCAATTACCCAGTAAATAGTTACAATTTGTCATAATGATGTCGTTTTTTTTTTAGACTGTATCTCCTGGATTACAAAATAATTATTTCTAGACATTCGAAATATGTGATATGCTGCTACCCTTACCTAAGGTACAGTGTATGCAAATGTCAGTTTTCGAGGTGAAAATGAAAGTGCAGGTATTTCCCATTGTTAACACTGGGGAAAACAATTTAAAATATACTGCCCCCCCCCCCCCCCCGCCCCCACCACCAACAAACGCATAATATATATCTGTATAAATACACTGAGGTTAATTCATTACGGCTGGGATGTGTAGTGTTTTCATTCCGTTTAAGTATAATATATTCACTTGATTTCAATGCCTTTGCATTTAACAAGTTCTTCTTTGCGCTACGCTACATGTAGCTCGTCGGGTCACGCATATATAGACTATAACACCCCTGGCCTTAAGACAGCGTACACGAATTGTAAACCGGTATGCCCATTTTGAAAACGCGGTCTTAACAATTTGTATTATATAAGGCGTTCAGTATTACCTTTAGATGTTTAAATGCCGTCAATTCACCCGAGTTTTAAATCAAGTACACGCATACTGTATGTAATAAGATCCATGGCCCAATTTAGCATGACACTCTGTAGGGCCTGAAAGGATACGTAAGTCTGGTACACAAACTTAAAAAATGCGTTAACAATGAACAGTGTACAAACAACCGTATACTGGACATATATCAGAGGTTTCTTAAGGCTATATTTTGGTCTACAATATTTCTTTATAAGTAAAAGCGTGAGATTTGTGGTTAGCTGAAATTATTTTAAATACAACTCTTAGTATAAATATCTATGATCATGGAAGTAATAGCGACAGTACGGACAAATAAATTGTCAAATTTTCAAGGCTATCCTACCCTTTATATATATCATTTTCATCAAATTGTCTCAATAGAGGGTAACATCATATATAGCTGGCTTCAACATCGTTGTCCGGCGGGGAATAGCGACTACCTGTGGGTCATGCTACGAGAGTTATGTAGGTTAGACTGCCACGACCGTCCCCTGTCAGGTATGATTTTTAAATCTGATGTTAGTAGGCCATTACAGTGTGTGTGTACCGGTGTGCTGCAATAACGCAACTGAGACCGTCGATGGTATAAAGTTTTTTGTATAAAAATACCAGCAAAAAGTTAGGCTCACCACACCATAGCGCAGTAGCCATTCACAATAAATATTTACTGAGCGGGTTTAAAAAAACATGATTAAAATATAAATATTCTGACCGATCAGTTTTTGCCAATGAATTTCAAATTATCATTCGGGTGTTAAATCAGTTAATTATTTTGTTTGTATGTGTGTTTGTTTAATAGCCAATCGACAATTTGAGTAATTCAGGGAACTAATAACACTAAAAAACCGGCATCATAATCAGCTCACGTCATTCACAAAGAAAAACCAGACGATTGCAATCCAAGACGTTAAAGTAGGTAAAAGGTATCAAACACCATTAATAGCAAACGAATTGTTTATGAAAAGAAAGAATATATTTTAAAGAGATTATATGAATGTAAGTTATCACATATTGAGTGTATCGAAACTGTATGAAACATACGCTTCATGGATGGTTTACAATCTGTAACGTATTAGTTCATTTAATCAGTTTATTCTATGATCACCTGTTTTTCAATTTGTGCAAGTGCTTCCTCAATCCTTTCAGTTATGTATTACCTGCTCCCGTATACATGTTTCTAAAACAATACCCCGTGTTATTCCACTCTCAGACCATTGAATAAACGAGCTGATTGTTGGATTAATATACTGTATTTTGGTATACGACCTTCCGTACATGTGATTGGTTGATAAGTTGGACTTTGACGGGAAATCACGTGGTTCAATGCCACATGCGGATTGTTGACGCCGTCATCGATTATTGACGTCATCAAAACTTGGCGGGAATATATATACGAGATGACGTGTTTTCTCGCAAATAGTCCGCGGTTCACTCCAGAAAACAACGCTGTCACTGCCGACTTATTTTTGTAATATTATTGTCGTAGAAACAGGTCTCACGACTCATGGTTATTGAATATTGAATTGATTTCACTCTCGTTAATCATATTTTGAAAGTTGCAAAAGGCAATTGCTTGAAGCTCGTGTCTTGAAACTTTTTTAAAATAATTAACTCGAGTGAAAAAAAATCCATATCCAACAACTACTGGTTGTGTAACCTCTATATATACACGTAGTGTCTATCCCACACAGTGGTTCATATCAATTCAGAGCTGCACAACAGTTCGCGGGTGTAGTGTGACTCCTGGGTAGACAATTAAAACATGTTAAGCGTGACTATACTGTGTGTCAGACGCACACCAGCTAGTTTCGTTGGGAGCAGTGATAATACGACATCGAATTCACTACCAGTGTCGTCATATTGCTGCTAGTTTCAGTAACATGATTGGTCAAAGACATTTGGTTACTGACGAACGCTTTGGGCAGTGTATTGGTACGTCTAGGAATCACAGCCGGTGCTATGGGAAAAATGTGTCTCCGTCACCTGGGTCGAGTAAAGGATATATATATCACCGATACCTTTGTCCAGAGAATTTCAACACACACAAATTCTCACCAGATACTCTTGGAGCGACTGAGAATGTTGAAGTCCATGCAAATACTTGGAAATATGAAGTTGACAAAAATCGCAACCGGCGTGACTGCATACAAGCTAACCATTCGAATGCTGACTGGAAAATTAACGATTTGCAACCATTTTCGCAGTGTTCAAATTATACCAATGACTCGTTCCCGGCCCCCATGAGGGAATCCATTTCCAACTCTTACACCACACCAATTGCTACGAGGGATGCTGTTCAAGATGAGGTAATAAATGTTTCAGACGATGACGACATAGAATATACGTACATGTTTGACCCGTTTCCTCTTGATAGCGCCGAGGAAGTTAAAAACAACACAAACAGAGATAGATTTAGTTCGGTATGGAACCATGAACATCCTCCAACTTCACATGTGTTAAATCTGTCTATTGATGGCGAATTTACATCTTTACCTTATCATGACTATGATGAAAACAACACGCAGGATTGCTTAACTGAATTAAACGGTGCCGAAGACGTATTTAACCAAACCCCTTCTCACCAGGTGTATTCTGAAAAACGTACAATGCAAGCCGGATATCACCAATCTTGTTTAGCGATATCTTCACAAGCGGAACCTTGTACACAATTTGGAGCAACAAGGAATACGCATAAAGCGTCTTTGCCATGCTATTCCTGTGCTGTAGGAAAATCGAACACATACGGCTGTTTACAGATTAGGTCTAATGGCAGAGAAGATCCAAATACAGTACACTGTGTACCAGTTCAGGCAAATGGAGAAGATTTAGATAAAGGATGGTGTAACGTCAATAACTACAATCTGAGAAGTAGTCAAATACCTGATGGAATTAGGCACAACCAAATGGTGCAAACACTGCCAAACCAACAACCTGCAATGAAGAAGACAAATCCGGTATACGACTACAACAACCAACCACAAACTTCCAGTAATAATTCAACGACAAAACATAGAGAACAGAAGCAAAACTACTTTGTGCAAGAATTGCACAAATTCGTTCCAAAACAACAGCTCCCACAGAACGGGAAACAACAATGCCATAATGAGGTCGGTCACAGAACGAAATCGCCAAAGGCATCATTAAGCACTATGTCTAATAATCGTACGACTTCAAAGGATGTTCATAAAGATAAAGGGCTTCACGCATCACTAACTGCTCTCCATAGTAACTGCGACAGATGCAAAGGATGTAAACGACTTAACCTCAAGTTAAAGGCAGTGATGTGATAACGAATGACTATTGGATAATAGTAAAAATGCAAGTGAGGTAAACATTAATATACATGTATTTGAGTAGAAAGGTCGGTAACAGCCAAATATCTTGCATTTAAAACCAAAAATACGGACATGTAACTGTTTTGTTTATAAACATGAGAAACTAAGAAGACGTACTTATATATACAAAGAGTTTATATTTAACTTGTACATCAATATAATAATTTATAAATGTCATTGCACAAATGCCTTTTGTGCCTTTTCTATAATAAATAATGAATTATCTCTCTTAAATTTTGTAGCTATTTGATTTTCATTAACATTGATGGTTGTGTAGACAAACCTTTTGTACATTTAAATTATCTTTAGAATTCGCAGACTTTAAATATGATCGTAACACGTATTTTTCTGTGTCCGATTTGAAAACCCTATTCAATGTCTTCAATGGCGTAGACTACCCTTTGGTTATTTGAAAAAAAATTAGGTTTATTTTACAAACTTTAACTCAATACATTTTATGTATATAAATGACACTCTGTCTGTATTTGTTTTTAAATCCAAACCATTCATTGATCTATGTAATCTTTCATGCCTTTAACATGACTTATATAAAAGCTTTTGTTTCATTTCCCTTTACCATATTAACGTTACTGGCTAGTCGCTGATACTTTTATTTTCAAACAGACAAGACTTATTATTTCTTATTCTAAACACTTTTTATAAGATAATGACCATCTCTAAAGTAATCACTTGGCTGTAAATGACCATAATTGGCAATGGGCCATAAAATACAAACCACAAAGCAGTGCTCACTTTGGGGAGAGATTTTGGGATTTTTACCCATATATTTTCTGAAAATCTCAATAAAAAGAAAAATCTCCTTGAAATTTTACTAAACTGACAAGATCCCTATTATTTTTCCATAGGCTTTAAGATCCAGAATTATCACTGCAAAGTCAATTATTTATATTCGTACTTGACTACAAACCTAACATGTAGAAGACATTTTTAAAACCCATATGAACGGAATATGGGGGGCTTGATTTCTGTAACAGATTGTGGGAATTGTAATTGAGACCATGACTTTAGAAGCCGTTTTGTTTTGTTGTATTTTGTTTATTATCCACGTCAATAGCTACGGTTATTTAAAGAACCTTCCTTTGTGCCTGTTGTGTCATCATGTGTGCTTATGCAAGGTTTTTATGTCTCCGACATGAACTGGGGCGCATTTAGTGTTTTCTATGTTCGTCCCGTCCCGTCCCGTCCCGTCCGATGGTAATGCATCCAGCTGGGTGCAGGGGTATTCATGTCTCGCAGACATTTCTAGTTTTTTTTTGTTGACAAGACATTTGATTTCAAAGATGACAAAATAAGTCCAGTTTCAGTTCCAATAAACATTATATATTCCTGGAGTCGATAGGCGAATAATGACCCGAGGAGTGCGATAATGACAATTTTAAGTAGACCACCTACAATTCTGTAAGTCAAGTGCATTTTATTCCAGCATAATTAATTCTGAGGATTGGTCAATGTCCAGCCGACATGACCCCCTTTCCACCCAACACTCAGGTTCCTGCTAGTCAAGCAGGTCTAAGTATTCCAGCGATATGATGATAGTTTGATGCGACCTGGTGGAATGCTAAGCTAGTGCCTTCTCAATTGCAATTGAAAATATCTGTAAATAACTTGTTTAATCCCATAGAAATGACGTGATACACACATGTGCTGCACCTCTTAAATTTAGTAATAGATACAGTATGCCGAAAAAATGAATTAAACTGCATCATACAGCTGTTTCGTCTTCCTAGGACTCTTCAGTGATGCTAGGGAGCAAAAGGTAGGACTCAAACATTTCTAAACTAATGTAGAAGCAGAAGGGTCAGGTGCGTAAAACCCCTTTAATTTATAAATTCAAAAGTAAAATTAAAATTGTTCTGTATAATTTCAAATCGTGTACTACGAAAATGTGCATATTATGTACCGTGCCACTACTCAAATGAGATAAACTGTGGCATAGAACCAAATTAATGTGACATTTATTTTCAAAACCGTTATTTCGTTACAACAAGCACACACAAGTGAAACAATGTACGTAAATAACTTATTGTTTTCTTGTTTAATCCCATAGAACAAAATCAATATGGCATTTTTTTTTCAAAACCGTTATTTCGTTACATAGACAACGCAGGATTTTTTCCCATCAAAAGGGAAGAACCCAGTGCGATGAAATCTAAAAACTTAATTGCTTAAAACACTTTCATTCATGAAGAGCATTTGATCATAATCTATCTTGGTCTGAAGAATGTCATTTTGGTACCTTCTGTTAAAATAAATAAGAGAAAACCGAAGCGTTAACAAAATCATAATCCAAACTCGAAATCGATTAAACCAGGGGCAAAATATGAACAAAGGATAAATGTACATGGAGACCCTTGTAAAAGTACAAGAGAATAAGACTAGGTGCTCCGAAGAGTAAGCGTCTTCTGCTTCATCCACGACACCCGCCATGTCTTTCGGGCTGGTTCCATTCGTTATAATGGGTCGATTGTCAACACCATTGAGCTAACCTTTGACTATAGCGCGTTCCTGCAAAATGTTTTGAAATAGATGCAGTGAGTGTTTGATAAGTCAGACATTTTATTGTTTAAGACGGACAACAGATACACATTAAGTCATCATAAACATGGTTCTGATAGACCTAAAATCAACACGGAATCTCATGTTTATAACCAGTTACTGTCACACAATGAGCCTATTGTCGGCTACAAATGTAGCACGTCGGAAAGGGGTTATATCACAAAAACAAACTTGTGTTTAGGACTAAATAATTTGGTATATGTTATTTCTAAGCTTTCAAGGTAATAACTTTAATATTTGAAGTTCAAGACAAGTGACAACTATCAAGATTCACAGATACATATATGACAACAGCTCCATGTTTAGGTGAATTTACTGCCATTTATTTATTCAAAGGCGTTTGCTTCTGACAAGCGAACGTTTACATGTCAAACTGGACCAATGGGACGGGAACACTCTCTGATGTTTTACCCCATATAAATCCGTCATCATTTACTTTTTTGTCAAGTCCAATATCTATAGATTTCGTTAAATGCAGAATATGTCATCAATTATTTATTTAAATTAATCAGTGGCACTGTACTTAGCCGGAACAAAGTTTCGGTAGCGACTACAATCGTATGACACACTTCCTGATAGGCTGATTAAGTTGTGTAATTCCTGTTTAGACATTATTTGAAATTGGTGCAGTCGAGCATAAAGATAAAGATATTTTAAATGTTTTTTTTTTCTTCATTTCTTATAAAAAGGAATAAATAAGCATGCAAAATGTAGAAATGCAGAAAACTTGAACATATCGGTATTGTAATATAAAGCAAAAACTTGAAATGATATATGAGTTTAGCTGTTTGTATATTATCCATTACGGAATGTAGCTGTCCAGCTGTGAAAATCCATCAAACATTTCAGTAAAAATTAAGATATCACATGACCCAAGATTAGCATAATTCATATTAAAAAAAAATTAAGTTGCGTTTCTCTTAATAGTCACGAATAAACTATATTCCAATGGATTTTAATATTCATTATAATTCACCTTTTTGGTGTATTTGATGTTTAAAGAGTTTTTCTGTGGCCATTGGTAGGCCGTAATATCCTATTTACTGTTGAATGGCCTTTACGCATGTAATAACCATAATGATCACCAACGATTATAACATATTTATTCTGCAGATGTTTCATAGATAAATAAAAAATACAGGCAATTTTACAAGATCTCTGTTACTAATGTACCTGTTAAACTATATTGATATTACACTCTGACTGGTGCACGAAGGTACTCCAGCACAAAACAGTCTATGTGCTGCACACTCGTTTCTTAGTATATTTTCTTGTTTCGATTGATTTCCTGTTTCAATATCAAACAGGATGGTAATAATAGTGATGGCACGAAGGTATCAATATGTATTTAATATATGTTATTTATGTTTTATCTATTCTTGAATTCAGTATTCAGTATATAAACTGTTTATAAATGTAAGGCTGTAAGGAGAAGCCATCATTTGCTCTGACTGTTGCTTAATCAATTGTATCAAAGAACTGAACAATAAATATTATGAGATGAAAAATGAACATAACTTTATAAAATCCATCGCCATCTTTTGTTTCTTTTCCCATATATCGAACCTTACATAATATTAAACACGGTAGAATTACAGGAAATTCACTTTTTAACCTTCGGATCAACACCACTAATTGTATATATGATACATTGTATTTAATATATTTATAAATAACACGGAAACACAAATGACGAAGGAAGACAATCTTTGACTCGTGCCCAGTCCGGGCTTCGAACTCACGATCTCCGGGGCACCAAATCGCCTAGTCAGAAATACCTGCGGCCGTTACCTTACATAATAAATATAGTGATAAACGAAAATATTGATTTATTATCATCGCGACACAAAACTGATAATATTCATTAACCTCTTTAGAATAATTGATTTGTAAACTGGTGCACTATGTCTGAAATTATTATACCTTGTCTAAACTATGAATAAGTTTAATACGAAGCAGCAAGTATTCGAATAAAACAAGTGTTTTTGATTGTAACATACACATCATACAACACTTCAGCATTTCAAAACCTACGTCAAACAAGACAATTGTATTTAAGAGCAATGTGTCCCTGTTTTTTTATGCATGAATCGAGTCTTATATAAACACATTCATACGAATCTTTATTTTCTAATATAAAAATCCATCGCATTAAGAGAAAAATAGACGGTATCATATGTTTGTGACATATTCAATATTTATACTGGTGGTTTGCTTAATGGGTAGACATTTATATAATTTTCCTGTTTCCAAGTTTCATGTATGTGGAGACTAATCAAATGCGTATAGAAATGCCTTATCTTTACTTTGATAAAATATGTACATTGTAACCATTTACTATTGTCTTCAGACCCAGGTACGTAACTTTATTACAAACTGTACAGTGTTTGGTAGAGTGTATAATGGTGAATTTAGTCATTTGGTTGAATCTCAAACCTGAAGTAGTATTCTCAATATTCATTTCCGCCGTAACAAAACATTTGAAATTCAGAGCTTTTCTCCTACAAACACTTTTCCGCGAGGAACATCGGATGGTTTGGGATAAGTTTATATCGCAGCGTCTTTACAATACATCTCATAGTATATGTGGAATACGGACGTTTGTAGACGAAAGGTAAATATGCCACAAATTCTACTGCAAAAACGAATACATTTAGCTATATTTAAGTACTGAAAATAAATAAGAGAATACCGAAGCGTTAACAAAATTATAATCCAAACTCAAAATGGATAAAACCAGGGGGAAAATATGAACAAAGGAAAAAAATAGAATGACGCCCGTTATATGAATATTTATCTTTCACCAAAATGGTGTTGAAATCGACTGTAAACTACATTTGGAAACAGTTCAATGCTTATATTCATATTAAAGATGATTTTTAATTATGCCTCTGTCTAATTCTTTCATATTTAGTCGGTAAACGTTCTCCTTTTTCCGTTTATTTTCAATGCAGGTTGAAAACATTTTGCAAACTACAGCCATCTAGTTTTCTGACATATTCATATTTGCTATCAAAATTGATCATACTTTGTTTAACATAAAAACAAAAAAAAAAAACAACAAAAAACCCCAAAAAACAAAAAACAAAACAAAAATGAAACCACTAAAGAGTACAAACTTAAGACCAGGGCTTGTATTCATGAAACAATTTTCGTTCTCAAGGATGGATCTTCTGCTCAAAACCGCTTTCTTGTAACTCTCTTAAAACAACTCAAACGATGAAAAGTTTAATGAAAAACCTAAAAACAGTTTCTAATTTATTTGTATTAAATGTTTCCCCAAATCTTTAAAATCCATGATAGAGCACGGGAACGGTTTCATGAAAACGGGCCCAGAAACATGCCAAAGAAACATTAATCCGAGTTGTGTTTGCGTATTTAGAAAGATTTCTTCATCATCTGTAGTCTATACAAAGGAATCACAATGCAAAAGTCAGGAAACCAACATATTAAGTTCTAATACTACGTGGAATTCATAATGGTGTAATGAAAATTTACATGGCGTCGCTCTGAATTGTTATGCAAACGCAATTTGGCCATTTCAGGTATGGAGTTCATTTGATTTCAACAAATTGTAAAAACATGAAGATGTCACTATGTCAAAAGGACTTGGTAATTGACACAGCTTATATAAGCCGGCTCCAAATAAAAATTACACAGGTGGCACAAAATGTATATGGATACATATATATTTTAATAGTAAATTAAGTATGTCGTAAGTACCCAATTTATTTAGAAATTATTGAATCTAATACTTTTCAATAATTATAAATGAAAATCGTATATTGAAATAACATGTATAATAAACATTGTACATAAATCAGCAGACTTCTATATCGATTAAGTAATGAAACACAATCTTATAAACTTGGACTAATTATTTTTTCAGTATTGATTAAATAATTCTGGACTTGCCAGATGGCGCAGATTTTAGGCTGCCCAGATATGAAATTACGCGTGTAACTTAAGGTAAAGCTGAACTAAAGTGAAATGATCAACCTAGCTTCATAAAGCATCAGCATATGTAATTGATTTAATTTGTGTGTTGTGTATCGTTTTTACAGTAGTTTTCATAATATGCAAGTACTTAAGGGGTCGCCACCGACAATATTCAATGGATAAAATATATTTATTACAAGATACAAAGGACAAATCTGCTTTTGTAAACAGTATAACGTTAATTTAACATCAGGTACATGTGCCTTTCATAGTCTTCACGGTATAATGACCAACGCCTTCCCGTTCTCCTATTAGCACAAGTGAACAAAACAATTTTATTTTCTTCGATTTCGGGGTTTGATGCTCCTGATTCTACAGTTGTCGATTTGAAACCTTTGTTTTGCCTCTGGCCCTGGAAAGGCAGAACAGCTGTATGATAAAGTGAAATCGATTTTTCGGCATTCTGTAGATACAAAGTGTATCACTAACATTAAAATGTGCACTTCATAAGTGGGGGTGTCACGTTCGTATTTTAATGTTATTTTGTTCTCTGTTTTACGCATGCCAGAGAGATCTGACATCATTTATACATAGTGTCCTCCGAAGAATAATAAATGATCAATACAATTCTTTCTGATCCGTTCTATTTAACATCGACAGCCAGGTCAATGAACTGTACGAGATGAAAGAGAAAAACACATATCATGCATGAATGACATCATGAATTTTTAACACATTATTACTTTTTATGCATGTTATCCCTTGAAAAAGAAAATTGGGGAAAGAGGCTCCCTGCAAAAGATGTTTCTACACAACTTATAAAAAGTGGATAGGATTGGTTGGGTTGTATAAATTAAAACGTCCTATTAACAGCTAAGTTTAGCTACGGTGGATCAGACCTGCGCAAAATTCAACCAACAACGCCAGTCTGCATAGTACATGGTTATTAATTAACTAGCTTCATATTGTCGCAATACAGAAAAATCGACTCGGGCAATACAAACAAAAAGTCGGCAAATACCAAAACGTCGGCCAATACAAGAACAAGTCGGCAAATCAAAGATTATGCGCGAAACATGTACGCTTACGACGACCGGAAATTGCGTTATAGACGTCATATTGTAGCCCAAGGAGAAATGTTTCAGAATGGACGAACGACGTTACCAAGCTGCAAAATTTGTCAATTTGCGACACAAAGGCCTCATTGTTCTGAAATAATAAAACCTTTTACCTATGATGGAAACCTATTCTCTAGTAAAACACGGCGGTTAATTTCACAGTTTTCTTTTCATTTTTTCATTTTAAGGAGGCTGGTAGACTACGCAGGTCTGCAATTTTTTTTGTATGATCGAAGAATAATTGGGGCAAACGAAGCAAGGAGTGCCAACAGCGTCTCGAAGTCGCAGGTTAAGTTGAACGACAGACAGAAAAGTAAAAGAGAACTAGGGTCATTTCTCACAGTGATATTGATAAAGTATAATTCGCATAGGTAGTGTTTATATGTTATCATCTTCATACATGTTGACAAAACAACTTCGCATTTCTCTCGCTCTCAACGGTTTCAGATTCAGTTATCACTAGGCAACAGAAAAAATGTAGTCAAGAGACAAGATTTTTTTATTTTTTCATTTTTATAAGTGCTGTAATGATACCTCTCAAACTTTAATTTTCATTAAGAATTGATTGAAATACCTTTCCAGTATAAAATGAATTACTAGAGTGTTTTTAAATCAGTTTGCATCGCGCAGCAGGGAACATAACGACGTCGCAGGAAGTTTGTTATTCGTATAATCATATGTCATATGTGATTTCAATCACATAACCGACCCTTTCAGAGATGTCATAGACCAATGTCATGAATATGGTATTACACAATGTCATAACAATTGTGCCGCCATAACAGATGACGTCTTTATGACGTTATATGATTGTCTCGGAAGCGAAGAAAATTTGAGAGTTTTGGTGTATTTTCTCATGAATATAAGTTATGTTATTACTATAATCTTACACTAGTGTCAGTGTAACTCCATGTGGAATTCATTAAATTCGTTAAATAATTTAATATATCACTCGCCTAAAGGCTTTGGACGTATTTAATTATATATTTCTTTTTATAAATGCCGTTTTACACATTGACACTCATGCAAGATCCTCTATTTAATACATCTATATTCGAATAATAAAACTGACCAATTTTGGATATTGACTTTTCGGTCAGTTCGAAACAAATAACAGCAAAATAATTGATGATGAGCCTGTTAGACTATACGAAATTATGCTGAAGAAAAAAAAGCGAGATTTCTAACTGCAGCTGTGCCTGAGTTGAAAGCGGCAAAATCACATAACAAATTCTTATTGACAGAGACGTGTATGTAACTCAGATGGCTTTTATGTCTCTGTTATTACTTACTAACGAGTAAATGACTTAAGAAACATATGCATATTAGTTTTGTTTTCAAGACATAATATCATCTTATTTCATTTTTACATTAATGATTTGTACAATGACACGACCAAATGGGACCATTTGTAGTAACTACTAATAAACGCTCGTAGGGCTCGCACATTTAATACCGCCAGCTACGCCCCTGACTTTATATACAAAGTGTATCACTAACATTAAAATGTCCAGCTCATATGTGGGTGTGTTACGTTCGTATTTTAATGTTATTTTTGTTCTCTGTTTTACGCGTGCCATACAGATGTGACATCATTTATACATAGTGTCTTCCGAAAGCTATTGTATGATCAATATTAATTCTGATCTGTTCTATTTACCATCGACAGCCAGGCCAATGAACTGTACGAGATGAAAGAGAAAAAACACATCATGCATGCATGTCAGGTATCGTCACTTAAAAAGAAAATTGGGAAGATAGGCTCCCTGCAAAAGATGTTTCTACACAACTTATAAACAGTGGATAGGGTTGGTTGGGTTGTATAAATTAAAATGTCCTATTAACAGCTAAGTTTAGCTACGGTGGTTCCGACCTGCGCAAGATTCAACCAACAACGCCTGTCTGCAGTATATAGTACATGATTAATAATTGACTAACTTCATATTGCCGCAATACAGAAATATTGTCCCGGGCAATGCATACAAAACGTCGGCCAATACAAATAAGTCGGCCAATACAAATAAGTCGGCCAATACTAAAACAAAGTCAGCCAATACAGAAAAAGTCGGCCAATACAAGATTTAGCGCGAAACATGTACGCTTACGACGACCGTTAGTCAAAAACACGTAGTGATCTGAGTTGATTAAGTTACTGTAATATAGCAAACAGAATTTAAATAATGAAGTCAAAAACATTCTTCAAGAACAAAAACCCCAGAGAATACCACAGCGTCAACAAAACAATAATCCGCACTCAAAATCGATTAAACCAGGGCAAAACATGAACAAAGGAAAGATTTAAAAAGAGAAAACTATAAAAATACAAGAAAATAAGACCAGGTGTTCTGCAAGAATAAGCGTCTGCTTGATCGACAACACCCACCATGTAAATTTAGGTCACATCCAAGTTAACGTCAAGTCATCAGACTGAAAGGTGGTCTTGCACCTCAATCACACTAAATCCAACACACTAATGAGCATACTCAACGATATTAAATATCATACAAGGATACAGAAGTGTTTCCTTATGAGACCAGGATGTCGACCATAGTCCTCATCGAACTGCAACTTTCGAATCTTTGTCGTAAGAAGGCTACATCTGTTCTGATTTATTGTCCATTCTGCGTAACTTATAATGAAGAACACCTCAATACAACGTTGATGTTATCGCACTGCCGTAGCCCTACTCAAATTCCATAATACAATTTACATGTAATCATGAACTGAGATAAAACGATGGTGCTATTCAAAGCGGTTTGTTTTGCTATCATAATTTGATATTACACGCCAATTTGCAAAAGGCTAAGAGAGCTTATGCCTTGGATGAAGTCCGACAAAGTTTGTGAAAACGAATGACCTTGACCCATATTCAAGGCCACACGGATCAAATCTAGTGAAAACATTTAAACGACTTTTTCTGAAATACATGTACCACAAGGCCCAGAAGTATGACGTATAGCATCACGTTAACACTTAATTTGCTTGCGAACGAAGTAGTGGTTAACTCCTGAGGTGCATTATGTCGGGCTCGTGATCGAAGGGTTGCGAGTTTGAATCCCGGTCACGGCACTTATGTTATAATCTTGAGGAAGATACTTTACTCTGCTGCTTGTTCCAATCTACGCAGCTGTGAATAAGTACGGGGCTGGGTATTGCTAGAAACTGTTGAATGCTAGTTGTGAGTGCCGAAATGGCAGCGCCGGTTGTATACTTCGCAGGGATTTGAGAACGATATTAGCTGGTTGCTAAGGCATATAACCACGAATGATAATGAGTGAACCGCTTTGACTCGACCTTTAAGGTCATGATTAAGCGGTATATAAAACCTCGAATTGTTATTATCAATATATGTTCCCTTGTTTTAAAATTCAGTATGTTTCCAGGTATAGCCGATTGGTGTATCAACCCCTTCACACATTGCTACTGAATCCAGGACGGGGCTTCTCAGAGGAATACTCAATTGCAGACAGTAATTTTGATCCAGTTCAGGTAAAATCATATTTTATTTTTTTATCTCACGATCACAAATATGTATAAAACGTTTATGGAAAGCCGCTTGGATTTTATACCCATTGATATCAATCTGCATTTAAACATATTTTTCTGCCATGACGTGAGAACTGTACCTGCTGCCCACCCCTCACCCCACCCCCACCCCCACCCATCATCGTAAGAGGCTACCAAATTTGAGATATGATCTTTTCTTTTCCATCATTTTATTTTTTTGACATTATGTCTTCCTTGACACAGCCTCACTTTTTGACTTAAATTAAACGTTCGCTCTTGATAGGAAGGATTTGTGATCTTGTCCGTTGACACACTGAAATAGTTGCTACTTCCTGCTTGGCGCATAGCATTACGGTAGTGGCACGACTCTCGTAAAAGGACAAGAGAATAAGACCAGATACAGGTACAGCCACGTGTGTGTATCGATCCGTTATATATCTATTTTTACGCAGAACTTAGTTCTCGTTTTGAGAACTTGATATTTACATAGATGTGACTAAGATTTACGGATGGCGGATGTCGTCGATGAAGCAAAAGACGCTAACTCTTCCGAAACACCGGGTCTTATTCTCTTGTACTTTTACAAGGGTCTCCCTGTTAATTTTTCCTTTGTTCATATTTTTTTCACTATTTTAATCGATTTTGAGTTCAGATTATGATTTTGTTAACGCTTCGGTATTCTCTCACTTATTTCCAGATGATAATATAACTTCAGAAGGATTGAGAGATTTGTTTGAAACTTCATAAAATGTCAGCTTATGAGGTTATACAGACTGGAATTGAGTTTGGGGTCAAAAGGTCAACTACGAAGGTCACTTGCTACAAATATATATATATTTTTTTTATTTTGTGTTAGCTTATGTGATACAGAGTGGGATTTAGTTTTGGGTCGAAAGGTAAATCACAAAGGTCATCGTTGCTTAAAATATATACTTTTCCTGAAATTTTTGTTTCCAGATTATAACCTCAGAAAGGACTTATGGATATGTTTAAAACTTCATACAATGTTATTTAATCAATTACATAGAAGTAATAGGATAAAAATCTAATCAGGGGTAGACGATTGTTTAGTACTCGGGCCAGGTAAAAAAGTGAAATAGCCCTTATTTCTGATACTTGCATACAAAGTCAAAAACTCAAAACAAATGTCACTGTCGCTGACATAAGGTTTTTGTCACCATATTCTCATTTCACGCTCAGCCTCATAAAACAGATAAGTCTATGTTGTTTAGAAAATTGAATTGGCGACAGGGGACAATTGTAGCGTGTAAAACTAACTGTAAGCTTATTGAGCTTGTAATGGCCATTTAGAAAGCAAATATTATATATTCGGCTATTCAAATGTTCGTTTTGTTGATGATGGTCATTAAGAAAGTAATTATCATATATTTGGCTTATTCATATGTCCGGAATTCTCAAAGGCCCAATATACGTAACTTCAGGATTTTTTGGGGGATTTTTAAAAATTATGAAAAAAAATCCAGTTGATAACCATGCAAAAATAAGTCTAAAACGAAGTAAACCTGAGCGGTAACTAACATGAAACTCTTGACAGAAAAATCCAAAGAATTAAAAATAATTCAGGTGTGGCCACCTTCAGCAACAAGCCGAAGTTAGAAGACAGTTAAAAAATGGCCGCGTGTTTACAAGTACCGAGTTTCAACTGCTGCTGTACCGGTAACCGCGTTAGAATTAACCTTGCTATTTTCAGTAAATCTTAACAAACTCTATAAATATAAGTTATTAGGTTTGATTTTCGCTTCAAATTATGCCGAAAGCTACGTTAATTGGGCTTTTAATATGAAATGTGTATTTGTTTTTTGAACAGCTGTATCAGCTGGACTCGTTACGTCTGACGACAGGAAGTACCCTGGTACACCGGCACTACTCCCTCCAGGACTTTGTCGGGGGCCGAATTTCAAACGAGTTCTTGCAAAAGATGGAAAATGACTTCAATATTATCATGAAGGCTGGATTCATGGTCATCTTGCGATTTAGCTATACAAAAGATCTTTCCTCAACGGTATGTGTAAAAAAGAAATAATCGTAATTAATGTTACATAATACATAATACACGCAACTTACTTTCTAAGCTTACCGGCCACTATCCAAAATAAAGATAAATTGCAAAATCATAATTGTTGCTAGAAGTCCAATGTCATATCAAAACGTCTAGTTAGCTTTACACTAATATAAACGAAATTTAGAAAATACCCATATTTTGCAACATGTTTAACCAATATTTGAAATTCCATAATATATTAATGGTTTAATGTTTAAGGGACCGCCATATAAAGATGCCCCCCTGGAAAGAATACTGACGCATATAGATCAGCTGAAACATCTCCTCAATTACTATCGAGGTATCATACTTGTGGTACAAGCCGGCTTTGTTGGAGTGTGGGGTAAGTGATTTGCTTGCTTATTCTAGCAACATCTTGTCAAATTAAAAAATATTCCTATGTACATTATGGAACCATAAACAAACTTATCACGCTGGCTGAGATTAGAAATTGCATGAATTGGTTCCCTTTTTAAACAAAGGGAGTACAAGTGGTTGTTTCGCTGTCATTCTACTGTCAATTTCAATGATAAGGAAAAGAATTAATATAAGTAATTTGTACTTGTTTTCGAATCCTTAAGTTCATGTATGTATTGACTGTATACTTAATTGAATAAAATACTGTTTAATCTAAGTGGTTGTTTCTAAGTTCTGCTATAAACGCTCAAAATAAAACTTATAATATATATATATATATATTTATATTCTAATTGTATAGGTATCTGGTGCCATATCATCACAATGGTAACGGCGACAATCAGATATATTGATAATAACGTCATACAAATATACTGTTAAACGTCAGGAATAGGGTTGGTCTTTGTATCAACTGAATTTAAATTATTTGTGTTTATAGGAGAATGATACTACAGATTACTTTGGGTTGGTCTTTGTATCAACTGAATTTAAATTATTTGTGTTTATAGGAGAATGATACTACAGATTACTTTGGGTTGGTCTTTGTATCAACTGAATTTAAATTATTTGTGTTTGTAGGAGAATGGTACTACAGATTACTTTGGGTTGGTCTTTGTATCAACTGAATTTAAATTATTTGTGTTTGTAGGAGAATGATACTACAGATTACTTTGGGTTGGTCTTTGTATCAACTGAATTTAAATTATTTGTGTTTATAGGAGAATGGTATTACAGATTACTTTGGGTTGGTCTTTGTATCAACTGAATTTAAATTATTTGTGTTTGTAGGAGAATGATACTACAGATTACTTTGGGTTGGTCTTTGTATCAACTGAATTTAAATTATTTGTGTTTATAGGAGAATGGTACTACAGATTACTTTGGGTTGGTCTTTGTATCAACTGAATTTAGATTATTTGTGTTTATAGGAGAATGGTATTACAGATTACTTTGGGTTGGTCTTTGTATCAACTGAATTTAAATTATTTGTGTTTATAGGAGAATGATACTACAGATTACTTTGGGTTGGTCTTTGTATCAACTGACTTTAAATGATTTGTGTTTATAGGAGAATGGTACTACAGATTACATTGGGTTGGTCTTTGTATCAACTGAATTTAAATTATTTGTGTTTATAGGAGAATGGTATTACAGATTACATTGGGTTGGTCTTTGTATCAACTGAATTTAAATTATTTGTGTTTATAGGAGAATGGTACTACAGATTACATTGGGTTGGTCTTTGTATCAACTGAATTTAAATTATTTGTGTTTATAGGAGAATGGTATTACAGATTACATTGGGTTGGTATTTGTATCAACTGAATTTAAATGATTTGTGTTTATAGGAGAATGGTATTACAGATTACATTGGGTTGGTATTTGTATCAACTGACTTTAAATTATTTGTGTTTATAGGAGAATGGTACTACACAGATTACTTTGGGCTGCCACCTCTCACTTCAGAAAACATGAACGATCGTCGCCAAGTTATCGAAAAATTACTTAAAGTTGTACCAGAAGATATGTAAGCGATCTTTATTTATCTTTGCTGTTTAGATAAAGATCGTTGCTTTTATGTGGATATCTTAAAAGTTTAAGTATTGCACCTTAATTGTTTTCATAGAATTAATGCGGTTTGAAGGCCGTTCATCAATTAACAAATATGGTGGAATTCAACAATAAGTTGTTAAACAGAATCACGAAAAAAGTAATTTTCTTTAAGCGTAGTCAAGTGTTTGATTACTACATTTTAAACCTTTTTAACATTGTAATTAGCTAGTATGATAAAACATAGTGATCTTACCTATGTTATAAGTTAAAACATACATTATCTTTATTTTCTTTTCAATCAAGTCAACTGCAGGTACGCACACCAGCTATCAAACGAGATTTGTATAGTTATTATCCGACACGCATCAGGGAACTCATGTCTCTTTGGATGCCGGGAATTGGTTTACCTTATTCTCCAAAAGGACGTATAGGTGAGTATGCGTTAATATTTCATACAACGTACATCGTTGAAAGATTCTTTTACATTTCTATTATTAATATGTTTGGATGTGAGAAAGATCATTAACTGGTACACCCGTTGTCAGTATAATGTGTTCGGGCGGGATGCTGTGCTGAGTGGTTCAACCCTTGTCAGTAAAATATGACAGGGCGGGATGCTGTGTTGGGTGGTTCACCCGTTGTCAGCATAATATGACCGGGCGGGATGCTGTGTGGGGTGGTTCACCTGTTGTCAGTATAATGTGATCGGACGGGATGCCTTGCTGGGTGGTTCACCCGTTGTCAGTATAATATGACCGAACGGGATGCTGTGATTGGTGGTTCATCCGTTGTCAGTAAAACATGACCAGGCGGGATGCTGTGCTGGGTGGTTCATCCGTTGTCAGTATAATGTGATTGGGCGAGATGCCTGCTGGGTGGTACACCCGTTGTCAGTAAAATATTACCGGACGGGATGCTGTGTGGGGTGGTACACCCGTTGTAAGTAAAATATTACCGGACGGGATGCTGTGTGGGGTGGTTCACCCGTTGTCAATGTAATATGACCGGGCGGGATGCTGTGCTGGGTGGTTCACCCGTTGTCAGTTAAATATGACCGGGCGGGATGTTATGTGGGTTGGTTCACCCGTTGTCAATGTAATATGACAGGGCGGGATGTTATGTGGGGTGGTTCACCCGTTGTCAATGTAATATGACAGGGCGGGATGTTATGTGGGGTGGTTCACCCGTTGTCAATGTAATATGACCGGGCGGGATGCTGTGTGGGGTGGTTCACCCGTTGTCAGTAATATGACATGACAGAACCATGTGTCTGGCATGATTACAATTACTTTAAAGTTTTGATCAATTAAATTATAATTACATGATTTTTACAAAGTAATTAATTAAACTACAATTACTTTTCCAATGTAATTAATTAAATCATAAATTACTTTTGGCATTTTATCGATATATGTCTTAAATCGTACGCTTTTTCATAATTAAAAATTTATCAAGATATCAGAGAGCTGAAAAGTTTACACCTTGCTTCAAAAGTTTGTATGGCCAGTAATTCAAAGTATTGAGATACCCCTGACACAATACCTTTGCCAGAATGGACATGTCAATAGCCCATCGTTTGTGGCTAGAGTTGTTTTGACCAACACAAACAGGGATTATGCCATGTCTATTTTGGCTTTTGGAAAATGATGCCAATTAGTATTTCATTGATTACTGTTTTGATTCAAATTCATACTTTCCAAAACTTATTTCCATATTTTGATTTGATGAAACAAATCAGCTGACCAGTTTTATCAAATAAAGCTTAATTTATCAATATTTCATAATTTAATTTACACTATTAGATGTATTATATATTACTTTGCAAGAGTCTCCATGTGAATCTTTCCTTTGTTCATATTTTGCCCCTGGTTTAATAGATTTTAAGTTTGGATTATGATTATGTTAACGCTAAGGTATTCTCTTATTTATTTATAGCACATATCACATTAATCATTTGAATGCTAAGTAGTTTAATATGTTGATAGTTTACTTGAAATATGACAAGGAGGCACGTCTTAAAGATGCGTCGTTAAATAGGGTGTTACATTATCGGAGTATGAATGACATTATATGCTTGTTTTTGTTTTGAAAAGGTCACCATAACGACTGTTTTCTGGCCGATAAGAACGACCGCGGTACGTACGCGAATTACAACATGGAGTTTGGTTACATGAAAAAGGACACAGAGCTAGTAATCATGGGCGGTGAAACATGTGCACTTGACACTTTAAGTCATAGGTAAGCTATCCAGATCGTCTGTTAGTCCCATTTCACTGTCAATTATATATGCGTATAACGAGCTGGATTCCTCGATTAACATTACAAAGATCTAATCGAGATATATTTTAATCATTGCCATTTATGCAGGTACTTTTATTATTACTTGTAGACATTCATGTCGAAATGCTCTGAAAGAGCTTGAAGAGCTTCATTTCACCTTCCTAGCCCAGTCTTATAATAAGGCTGTCCTTGCCAATTGGACGGCAGAAGGCTGCTACCCCGTGTTCGAGAAAAATCTTGGATACACTTTGTCTCTGGTAGAGGTAAGGCTAATACTTACAAAGTTTCCATTCAATCGGGTTTTATTTGCTATATATAATAATTATTTAGCAAGACGTATGAAATATTAAATAATTATTTTGCCAGACGTATGAATTATCATCACACTGATGAGTTCATTGGTACCGGGGACATTAATGCCAAGATTACTTCAAGAGTAACTGTTTCGGAAAGTAGTTAAAGGAGCTCGATTTGCATTAGCAATGCAATAAAACGTTTTGATATCGTTTCTCTGTTACACTATTTTTGCTTGTCAACCATATACTTTAATTTCTATAATAAGCCTTGTTGTAATATTTTACTTTATATGCATACTATAAAATTTCCAGTATAGGCCTGATCCGAAAATAGCACGAGCTTGAAAGTAAGCCGTTGACTCCTTTTAGTAAATATGTCTCGATGTTTTTTCTGACTCGTATGTTGATGCTTTCTCTTCCGGAACACCTGGTCTTATTCTCTTGTGCTTTTACAAGGGTCTCCATGTTAATCTTTCGTTTGTTCATATTTTGCCCCTAGTTTAATCAATTTTGAGTTTGGATAATTTTTTGGTTTCGCTTCATTATTCTCTAATTAATTATTATCTGTTTTATCAATGGAACCCATATAAAGTATCAGGTTAGATAAGAAATATATTTTAAAACAACGAAAATTATTTAATTTCGATTCTGACATATAAACCAGTTCTGAAGAAAGTTCCTTTATTTGTGTTTTTATTTTTATTAATACTCAATTGCATCCCGAAAACGAGACTATAATCCGGATACAACGTCAGTGTCGGGTATTGATTTATAGTCACTATTCCGTTACAGTAATTTATGATTCGACTGTAATTCTGATGATTCTTATGTGACAGTTTCATCTTCTCTCTTTACAAATCAATTAGCCACTAATTCCCACAGGACGGAGATCCCTGATTTAACTGATATCACACGGTCGTTGGACATGATAAAAGTCAGTTAGTACATGGTTTTCAATATTAATATACAACAACATTTAATATAGCGCCTGTGTGTCTAGCTAACATTCGCCACTCTAAAGAGCTTAACAGTACAAAGATATACAATTTTCATACAATCAATACAATAAGCACATACAGTTATATCGTATACAATTCTGAGGAGTTCGCAGGACCTGCCTTATCAGGCGCTGAATACTTGTCCTATACCACCTGGCTAATAACTCCGTTTGTGTCTGTATGTATGTGGGTGTGCTGGAGATGAATTGTGTAACACAAGAGGCTCAGAGGGCCTGTATCGCTCACCCGGATAAATTGGTATCAAGGTAATCATGGTAAAATATTTCTAAAAAATATACGCATGCTGGTTTTACTGGTCATCAGAAAGTCACATTTATTAAACATTTATTGGTTTTGTAAAATAATCTTTATATAGATAAGATATATAACAACATTTTCAATATACTATGTTAATTCCATTGGTGTAATTCTCGCAGAGTATCCTACCTAATACTGTGGTCCGTGGAGATGACATGTCCTATCACATACTACTAAGGAATAATGGCTTCGCGCCCCCTGCTAAAAACATGAATGTCTACCTCGTGCTCATGTCGTAAGTATGTCTTGTCTGTATTTTGTGTGTTATGAAGATATAAAGATGGGCGTTTTTGCGTTTGCTTATTAGTGCGCTTACTGGTTGAGATCGGCAATGATGACTCGGTTGTCATTTTGAGGTTTGATATCTACTTGCATGTAACCAAGATTTACAAGGCGGGTGTCGTCGATGAAGCGGAAGACGCTTACTTTTTCGGAACACTCTTGTACTTTTACGAAGGTCTCCATGTTAATCTTTTCTTTGTAGATATTTTGCCTCAGGTTTAATAGATATTGAGTTCATATTATGATTTTGTATACGCCTTAGTATTCTCTGATTTTTTTGATAAACATATACCTCCTAACCTTCTTCAGCATAAAATTCGAGTCAGTAAAGCCATAAAAATATTCTTGTTGTATTTAACTTAAAGTTTTTTTTCATCGACTATTTGTTGACACCATTGACCTTTCCTGTGTCAATAGATCACACATCCGTTACTGATTATAATGACATTAGGTGACACAGACGTGCTGTGTTAGTTAGAACACGGGTAATGATACAATGATTGAATTAATGCTTACACTGTTACTATGTCTCCTGTTAATGGCGTCACAGACATCAAAGTACATTAAATCTTAAAAAAAAACAGTTTTGCGATGATTTCAAATAAAATATAGTTTTGTTCTTTTATTAGGAATAAGATTCATACGTTTGGTATGAATGATATATACTGAGTTTGTTTTGTACACAAACAGGAATTGAAAACTTAATTCATTTTTACACCCAAAAAGGGGCCAAATGGGCAAACATCTTACCCGTCCATCTGTCTACCTGTAGTACTAGAGTACATTTGGACGAAATGTCGCGCTACGTTTTTGACAGCTGACTTCTCTAACTCGCCCTATTTTGGGTAGGGGGCTTATTTCAGCGGTCAGAACATCGACACTCGGGTATTGTACTCTTTACTTGACAAAGGAAACAGACTTTTCGAAAGCTCCCAAATTAAGTTTTCATTTCCTGTTTGTGTACAAAACAAACTCAGTGTATGATCTGATAGTTATTATATATGATTTTTCTAGGCAACTCCTTGCAAAAATTTTAACCGAGCTTTTTTCTGAAAATAATGCAATCTATCCATAAAGCCATTAAACGTATTTGAAAGAACGACGCATGCGCCACACTATATGTCTCTCCGCCATACCCCTCTCCAGTATAAACAGTTTCCTCAGCGATCAAATAATTCCAGCACATTTATTTAAGGACTGACTCCGATGTACTATTTTGTCTGTCTTATAGGGTGAAACTTGGTATATACAAGGTGCCAATATCCACCTATACCCGACTGTGGGTTCCAGGTGAGGACATCATCCTCGAGGGGGCGGCGTTTGTCCCCCGCTCTGTGACCACAGCAACCTACCAGGTAAGACAATATATATATAGAGGTTACATAAAAAGTGGAATGTTTGATATGGTATTTATTGCACTCTCGTACGTTATGTTTTTAAAACTGTAAATGCACGAGCTTTAGTGAGTGTCTTTTGTTACTATTGAAAATTAACTAGCTATGAAAAATAACTAACGGGAGTGAAATCAATACCATATACAACAACAACGAGTCGTGTGACTTGTTTCTACTACAATTTCAGCTGAAAACCACTGAAGTATTATCTGGTTTGAATACCTTTGTAGCTCATTAACAATTCAAAATGTCTTGCAAATCTTATTACTTTCAAGAATGTGCCATCGGCAACAATTTCATGACAAAATAAAGTGAAGGAAATTATTAAAAACTTTATTGTTTTATGCGTAAACGAATTGTACGCATAATAGGACTGACCCCCAGAGGTCTGAGGGCGGGGACAAAAGTTTTATTAAGCTTAATTGGTTAAAGCAACTTCTTCTTTGAAACTCAGCAATGGATACCAAGAATATTTCACGAGGGTTGATGGGCGGGCCAAAACGGTTATTTCGACCATATTGTTCTTCTTATCTAGGAAAAATAGCTAAATATCAAACACTATTGGTTAGAAAGGTTTATGGAGATAGGGATTAAAATACAAATGGAGGGGATGACCCCCCTCCCCAGGGCGCTGAAGGGTAGGGCCAAAAAGAATTATTTGCTTAAATCGACATCTTCTCTGGAAAAAAAGTTTCACAGGTAGCATTCCTAGGTAGTCGGGTTAGGCATATTATGGTGATTTGACTTTTGTTTTCCTTTCAGCTAATTCTTTGCAATTAAAAAATGGATATCAGCTGATTTTGCTTGAATCATCCTAAAGTAGAGGGAATTCAGAATTGTACAAATTGGCATGTAACCATATACAATTGCTGGATATAAAGAGATAAACGCAATCATAATATTAAGTTCGACCCAAGAGTCCGCCACGCCCTGGTAGACTTAACTCCTTTCTCATAACTTTGAAACGGCTGAGATTCACAACCAAAACAAAAACCTTTATATACAACTGATCGGCGTAAAGAGAACAGAATCGAATATTAGCTTTAATGTCGGGATCTTGACTCATCTCTAGGAACCTAGTTTCTAATGTTCGAATCAGTTAAGATATAAACTCATGAACCAACCTTTTCAATTTTTATACTGAAATATGTTCCATAGATCGGTCTGTCTTTGTTTCTTGGATCATTTTAGAAATATGTTGAGTGATACAGGCCCTTTATGCATCTTTGTTCTATTTGTAGGTGTGGTTGGCTATTGGAGACAAGCACCTGACTGAAGACTCGGACTACTACGTTCTCCTATCTAACAACATGGTACCTTCCCCAGACATGGGTCTTAACAACCTTACTCACACAATCCAAGTATGTATCATTAACAGTTAACTTATGATCACAGTCAAAAACAAATCCACTATTGTGACCTTCGCGAAATGTTTTACATTTTTCTCTTTTTCTTTATAACAAGTTGATCGATTTCTTACAACATTGGTTTTAATCATGGTAAAATTGAGACTCACAGCGCCAGCGCGTGCTATAATTCAAAATATCTCTTTCTATACTCAGTCACAAATGTGGATTTGTTTTAGACTATACTTCGGTGTCAGTTGTTTTTGTGCAGTGGAAAGTTTACTTCAGCATGAAATTAATGTTTACATTCTTTTAATATTGGGTTTGTTAATTACCGTTTTCTCCGATGAATTATATCAAACGATTGTAATGTTGTTGGCGGATCAGAATATTCATATCAACCATATGGGTAATGGATAGGCTGTCGGGCACTATTCCTAAAGAAAGTCTGGGAAAGTACAGTTTTAGCACTGCAGTTATATCAATACTTGCATTTTCTCTTATATTTCTGCGAAACAGGTGATTGACGGAAAGCGATCTATGGGTTCGACCTGCGAACGATTTGAACTTTGGCATCTTCCTCAGTTTGCCCGTCATCCTAGAATCTTAGGTAAGCTGTTCTGAAGTAAAACGTCACAGATCGGAAACGCAATCCATTATTTATGCTAGCCATGCGTAACATCATGGTGAATTTACATATTTTTGTGTTTTGTGTTCGTGGTTGCGTTGCGTGTGAGTATACCTGGTTACGCTGACATACTACGTTGGCATTCTACGTTGGCGTTCTATACTTCTTGCCATGATGCAAATCTGATGCCAGAACCCTACGCCTATAGATAATTGTCAGACAATGACGTGGCACACATAAAAACTTGCGTTTTAAGGAATAATTAGAGAAGACCGAAGCGTCAACAAAACTATAATCCGAACTCAAAATCGATTAAAGTCGGGCAAAATATGCACAAAAGCGAAATATTTTACTCGGAGAACCCTGCAAATATACAAAAGAAAAGGACCAGGTGTTCCAGAAGAGTAAGCGTCTTCTGCTTCATCGACGACACCTGCAATGTAAATCCTAGTCACATCGAACACCGGGATAACACACGGTTTACCAATGGTCCTGTCGGCTTCTATAGTTTTATTCTATATATTGAGTAATAGAATACCTCCCTATCTTGAGGATGTGACAGAGAAATCTCCAACCTAAGGGTTGATATTCTTGGTTTTCTAACCCGAGGCTCTGCCGACAATCAAGCAAAATAACCCGAAGGCCGGATATTTCTCTGTTGCAACTTCAAGGTAGAGGGTGATTGTTTTTCTCTCTTTATTATGTATTGATTTAGCTAAAGTATCAATGCAACACAACGCTGACGTGACGTGAGTGAATTCAGGACTTGTCGTGATGGTACTATTGTTGTGACGTCATCATATTGTCGTTGTATCTTTGTCAGCTGGTGCTATCTGTCATACCTTAGGGGGTGACTGAAAAATCTAGGACTCGTAAAACGGGAGAATAATCTGTGAATGATGGGAGAAAAAAAACTCGCATGTCCGTGTTTCAAAACAAATTTTGGTTAAAGCACATTATTAATACGTCATAAACAATGACGTCTTTATGACATCATATGATTATCTCCGTAGTCAAAATCGTACCGTCAATGTATAATTTGTATTTCTTATAAAGGAAAGAATTTGATACCTTATTCATAAAATAAATGGGTTTTCCGCTCCTGACTATTCTGCTTCTACATTAGTTTCGACTGTTTGTATTCCCCTAGAAGGACGAAACAGCTGTATGATGCAGTATAAATTATTCTGTCGGCATACGGTATCTTTTACTAAATTTAAAAGGTTCAGCATATGTGCGTTACGTCATCTTTTACGTGTATTTATCTTTAAATTAATTTATTTATGGATTCACTTGAATCTATTTTTTATGTTACGGAGGTATAACACAAAAACCTGCGAGAATTCTCTTAATTGATGGACAATACTCTTAACATAATCTTTTAGCCAATGAAATGTTTGTTTCAAACAAGATTAAATTATAAGATAAATATAATCTAACACTCGTGTCATAGTGATATATAGTATATTAAACTTGTTAAATAATGCTATATGCCACTAACCTATAGGCTCTTGACATATGAAAATATTGAGCACGTTTACTATAATTCCATGTATATATATCAAGGAGGCTTACACGACCATACCGGAGCTTTCCAAATACACACTCTCTAAAACCACACACGCACACACATCGTATACCATACCGGAGCCTTCCAAATACACACTCTCTAAAACACACACGCACACACATCGTAAACCATACCGGAGCCTTCCAAATACACACTCTCTAAAAACACGCACGCACACACATCGTATACCATACCGGAGCCTTCCAAATACACACTCTCTAAAAACACGCACGCACACACATCGTAGACCATACCGGAGCCTTCCAAATACACACTCTCTAAAAACACACACGCACACACATCGTATACCATACCGGAGCCTTCCAAATACACACTCTCTAAAAACACACACTCACACACATCGTATACACCGGGAGGCCGTCCTTAAATGACCCTGTCTGTTGATAAGACGTAAACGCAATCAACTACCTAACCAGGACGCTTAATTGAACAATCGTCCAAGTGGAGTAGGTAACAAATTTTGTCCATAGGCCGGGCATACAAATGTTCCCTTAACTTAAGTACAAGTTACATTGTTCTAAATGTTAATTTCATCTAGACTATTTCTTATACTCGGTTCTCATTTTGAGAAATTGATGTTTACTTGGAAGTAACAAAGATTTACATGGCGGGTGTCGTCGATGAAGCAGAAGACTCTTACTCTTCCAGAACACATGGTCTTATTCTCTTGTATTTTTATAATGTGAATCTTTCCTTTGTTCATAATTTGCCCCGGTTTAATCGATTTTGAGTCTAATTTATTAGAACAGTTACAATAATTCCACATCGTTATCAGGCAAGGTTTATGACGAATAAATAAACAGTCGAAATTTCTTCATTTCAGAAAGTACCTCTTGTCTTTTAACGGAAATACATAATCATGATTTCGAGACAAGTAGCGCTTGGATGGGGCTATGGAAAGGTTTCCAGTACATGAAGGGAAAGGATCAGGCCTACAGCAAAAGTGGATATATCCAGATTAACGGTTCCAGCGATGGCGGCGGAGCCTACCAGGAAATGACGTTCTTTGACAAACCAAAAGTCAAGTAAGGGAAGCGTCAGTTGTACTCTGTCTTCACATGTTTATCTGTAGTGGAAGGTCGTCTTTTCGAGGCGATTATCGTCAATAGCTTGTTGTCTTTATTTAAGATGGACGTTTTTAAGCACAATGAAACCTCTCTATTAAGACCACTTTAGGGAACACACCAAAGTGGTCTTAATAGCAGGGTGGTCTTAATACCGAGGATGACCTTGCAGACAGATTTCTCTGAAATCCACTTTTTGACCTGTTTTCATGCTCATTTTGGTTACCTGTTGTTATTGATAATGATGACACGTTTCTCACTTTATGGACTTGACATTTACGTTAATCTTGAACTTTTGCATGGATCTGCATGAAACTCTTGCATTTGTTCATAATTTGTCCCTAGTTTAATCGATTTTGAGTTCGGATTATGAGGATCTTGATGCTTCGGTATTCACTGATTTGTGTGGGTTTGTTTTCCTTAGGTCAGTACTGTCTGGTTTCAGTGTATGCTAGATTATGTTGGAGCAGTGTTTCTGATGTCTGGTTTCAGTGTATGCTAGATTATGTTGGAGCAGTGTTTCTGACATTCTCGAAAGCTCGGGATCTAACTACGTTATAAGGTCTGCTTACTCAGAAAACATACTTACTGCATTATAGGATTTCTGAAGATTTGTGCAACGTAGAATTACTTTAACCATAATGAAATAACACTGACTCTAACCTAGAGTTCCACTGCAGGTGTCGTTCATAGCGCAGACGCATTTAACCCGTTCTGCTGTTAGTAGCGGGTTATTTTAGTACTAGAAAGAGTACCGGAAGTGTGAGCGTCTTAAATTGAACATTTGGACAACAGTAAACGTCTTATTGCTGCTGTAAACGGTGTCTAACTGTTTGACGTCTTATTTATGTAACTCTATGTGATGTAGAAAGTATGTCCTTTAATTTACGTCCTGAGTTAATCAGAGCCATAGCTAGTATACATTTCTGTTAGTAGTCTACATGTATACATTACAATTATAGCCTTAGCCATTTATATTTGTTGATACTATGGATACCTGCTTTGTGTGTTAACAGTCTTACCAAAATGGCAATAAGAGCCTGGGGGAAACACAGCGGAGACGTGGTTGTTTCCTCAGCCAATTACAGTCTGTACTGTGACGTTACGGTAAGTCATTCACATTAGCAGACATCAAGTTACACAATAATCATAATATCAACCCCACAGTCAACCCTCGTTATCTCGAAATCGACTGGCCCATAGTTATAAGAGTATCGCGAGTTTGAATGATAGTGTAAAGTTTGTCCGAGACTGACAAAATACATCGAATAATGCGTATAAATTGTGAAAGTTTATTTTAGGATTGACCCCCCCCCCCTTCCTTTTCAAAGATTTACCTCCGTCCCTTTACCCTTTGTTAATTATAATTTATATGTATTGCTATTAAAAGTTTACTTTGGCCATCTTGTGGAGAAAAATGTATATGAGTTTTGCCTGTTATTGTGTCCACATTGACTTGTAAGGTCTTATAGCAATAAGAGATTATTGAAATGAAATGAATCTTATATGTCAGAGACAACCTAAAACCCAAGACAGAGTATCAACCAATTTAGATACTGTGTTGTCGTGAACGATCTAGTCCAGTTTTTTTAGTACGATGAACTGTTATTTAACACTTCTCTATTTCATGTTACATAGACTACAATGGCCTATTGAAAATTGATGTTATAGCTACAAGATGGAACAAATGCCTATGGCCTGAATCGGCCCTTCCTACCGGGTACCCAGGGAACTATATGGAACAGTGTCATTGTCTACATAGATCAACCAAAGGTAAACAAGTGCATCAGTACAACAACGGATCAAACAATAATATTAACACGTTAGAGAACGGCATCATATTTTGCCGTAGTACCATCGTACAACCAGGTTACGTACACTGTATATGTCAGGTTAGTGTCACCGTACAACCAGGGTCACTACACAGTATATATCAGGTTAGTGTCACCGTACAACCTGGGTACGTACACTGTATGTGTCAGGTTAGTGTCACCGTACAACCTGGGTACGTACACTGTATGTGTCAGGTTAGTGTCACCGTACAACCTGGGTACGTACACTGTATGTGTCAGGTTAGTGTCACCGTACAACCTGGGTACGTACACTGTATATGTCAGGTTAGTGTCACCGTACAACCTGGGTACGTACACTGTATATGTCAGGTTAGTGTCACCGTACAACCTGGGTACGTACACAGTATATGTCAGGTTAGTGTCACCGTACAACCAGGGTACGTACACTGTATATGTCAGGTAAGTGTCACCGTAAAACCAGGATACGTACACTGTATATGTCAGGTTAGTGTCACCGTACAACCAGGTTCAGTTCGGTTAACTGTATAGAATAGTGTAATTGTCGCCCTTTAATAAACGTTGGCAATGCTCTTAATAGTAATTTTTTTAAGTTCTGAATACTTAACAGTGTGATATTCTCCTTTTAGCTGAATCACTATTTAACATTTTCCCAGCTTAAATAATTATCTTAATATACAAGATAAAATTGTCACATTTTGCATAAAAAGAACACTACTAGATATTTGATATCGGCAAAGTTGTAATTAAATTTATTGACCGGATAACTAAAATTTGCGCTAATCACTGATTAAGCCAATCACGTTTTGAACAACTGGGACCAGTCAATATTTGTAGGTACACTGTATAGTATGAGTATCACCTCCTTATAATTTACATTGCTGCGAGACATTTGTGAATTCTCGTTTTAATTGATAATTAGTTAATGTCTCCTCATTTATGTTACAGGGTATCAAGGCTGTTACCTGCTACTTGCTATTCAGAGGCTTTAATTCTGGTCATGCCTCCTTTGATAAAGTGGATGTCTGGCTTCTCTCCGGAGACGCTACATTGGACCTATGTAATACTGGCCCCCCATAAATGCCTGTCAGATATCATGTCGAAGCACAATAGATCTATTTTCTGTATGGCATTTTCGAACTTTTCATTTATCCGTCAACGGTTAATGGATTCATAGACAAGGAAGTGAAATCTATTTTTAATGAATATTGATAATTTCATGTCAAATTGGGTTATCATTTTCTCTGACTAATGCTTTATTAAGATAGTATCTCTAACAGGTGATATTTAAACACAATCATACAGGCTTGGCACTTTGTGTTTGAATTAAACATGAATCACACTATATATTGTTTTCAAACAGTTGAAGGTGTTTGTATTACGTGTTTGCAAAAAAATGGTGCTGCAAAATGTTGAGTTAACCTATCAGAAATGTTAAACTATGTAGCTGACAATATAATTCATTATAAATGGCTGCCCATGTTATATTCTGCAAAGAAACCATTTTGATATTCATATCTATATATCATTTATCGTTTTAAAACACATCATTTGTTGTGTTTGAAGGACACTCTTTATTATCAAATTAGATAAAGGTAGATATGAATAATTAGTTTTGTTTAAAAGTTATTCATAACATGGACGAAATTGTCACTTGCAATAGAAACCTGGTGTAACTGTCCATCTGAATAAAGTTTATCGATTTAATATATGCTATTTAGTGAGTAAATAGTCTCTTACCAAACTTAGTATATCTTAACCCCTAATATAGCTATTATATCGCTGAAACGCTTCCGTTGGTAAGTTAAGTGGAACATTTTTAGGGTACTACTTGCCCGCTATCAGCTGACTGCACTTTCATATCCATTTTCAACTACGTAAAGCTGTAATAAAACATATTACCATATCCAAGTGTTGTTTTATTTAGATCTTCGTTTCATCTTAGTAACGATGCATGTTGCAACATTGTATTATGCGTAAATTAATAAGTTTATATATGAAAGTACATGTTGTACATGTGTACATGTTGGAAACCACAAGTTTATATAACGTTTAGTTGGTTGAAATTTCCTGTAATTTAAAAACATGAAAGTCATATCATCCTCATGAATTGTAAATAAACTAAATAACGGCAAAAACCACAGCGGCATTATATCTTTACAAAACAACAGGAGCAAGAAGATAAATGTAATTTGAGGTTCCTTGTAAAACTGCAATTTTGTTGCTCGCATATAAACAGTTACCGATCTCGTAAAGGTCAATTCTGAGTTTGTTTTGGTTTGGTGTTTTTAATGGCCCACCACCAATCTGAGTCATTTAGGGCCAAATAACTTTGCAAATTGAAGACGATTACAATACCAAGACAAACAGAAACCACAAAACAAAAGGCTAAACAGCACAAAATACAAAAAGTATCAAAATACACCAATAACAAGCGATTTGTTTATGAAATACTGGAAATGTTAACCCTTGTTTTATTCTCGCCTTTTTCGCCCAACAATGGAAGAGCGATTTCAGAAATGAGGTTGTATCTCATATTACATGTACGATGAGGATCCAAGATTTCTCGAGAGGGCGAATTCGAATCTTTTCATTAAGGGGCAAAATAAAGACAAGGCAAAACATTTCACGTTCAAAGGGACTTTATGGATAAAACAAACTGTTGAAAAATAAACTAAAATGTCTCATTCTTAGAAAGCAAATCACAAAACTTAAACTTTCTTTTAATACCACTAATTCAATGCGACAGCCAACATAAATAAAACAATACCTTAAGCTGCTATTTTTTTTTTAATTTTACGACCTGTTGCTAATACAAAATTAAACTGACGTCACTCAAGCGCTGTCCGTTAAAAAAATAACGTGGTGAAGCCATGCGAAGCGAGCTTCGTTGCAAGACTATAAACGAGGCCAGCCAGTGGAGTAACACTGGGATGTATCTATATTGAATGTGAGTCTATAGGTTGCATATAGTATCATCGTGTTTTCTTATTAATTTGATAAAGGTTATCGATTTGAGAAATCCAGTAAATAATTGATACCTCGTTTTGGCCTCCCCTAGCTTAATTATTTGCTTACAAACAACATAGTACTTCACGCCTGAAAATGCGATAATCGTCTATTTTAGCTTTGAAGTTAGCTTATTTTTTCAATAATATCATCTGTAAACTAGATGTGCGTACAAAATGTAAGAAAGGAGACAAAGTGTAAAATATGAAAGAAAGGAACAATAATTCATAAATCTCGGCACACGTGTCTATGTTACAAACACTCCGGTTTTCATTTCTTTGTTGTAACGGGACGGATCATCATTTCCCGTAACAGATCATGTGACCAATTTGACCAAACTGCAGCCAAGAAACTCGAAATTTCAATCCCGTATCATTTGTATCAATTCATCGAAGTTGACAGTATGGCCGCGCAAATCTCTTTATTTTTGGTCGATTTAAGCAATTATTGCACTAATTTCCCTTTTCCTTGCTTAGAAATATACGGCAATAGTCCCTTTAGCATATTTTAGTATAGAGATTGAGTTAATATTGGTAATCAAAGATTGATTCACAAAAACTGTATCAAGTAAACATTCTATTACAGGTAAGTGTAACACAAACTTAAAAAAAGACTTGCGTCGACTAGTTACAAAGAGTCTCGTTCAGTTAAAGCAACATTAAAAACACAAGTACAGGATTTAAAGTTTGCTAAGCTCCAATGAGTTTTAGATTATATTCTTTTATATCCTTTTGATTGGATTTTAATTTCTGTTCTGCAAGATATGTTTTATTTTTGGAATGCTTCATCCCAACTTAAATCATGTGGGAAGAGAAAGATTCGTAGGCAAATATTATTAGAGGATACCGAAACAAAACTATAAGTCGAACCCAAATCGATTAAAGTAGGGCAAAATATGAACAAAATGGAAAGATTAGTTTATTTAAACTAAGTGAAACAGAATTTCTCTGAAAGATGATTGATGTCGAATGTTTGATTTAAGAAAAGTATGGAGGTTAAAAGATGTCAACAGGGCAGTGCAATGATGTATGTAGTCACACATGTCCCGGAAGCCTGATAGACGATATCTAAAAATACCATTAAAAGTATATTTTGGTAGGCTGCATCTGTTAGAAAGCTCTTCAAAGCAACAAAGCTTTCATATGGATAGCATTGATTACTTGCTTAAGTTTTTTCATTAGATGGAATAGTTCCTTAGATAAAAAAATACTAAATAGAGGCTATTCAATGGTTTCCCGTTAAATAACAAATATATTTCATGAGTATGGCATATTTTTATCATGTTTGAACGAGTGCGTAGCACGAGTGAAAACGTTTTTTAAATATGTTATACAAGTGAAATATATTTGATATTTAACGGGAAACCATTCTTTTTATTACGTTTTCGAAATTCCAAAAAGTCGTATTTCATTTTTTAATTTGCGGTTACCACTGATCAGGACGGAGTGCCTAAGGCTTATAAAATGTTTATACGCCTCCGTTCAAGTTCTATTCTTTTTCAAAATATAGTCAAAATACAAAATCATATTGATACAATCCATTAAATATGTATTAATTTTCAAAATTCTACAAATGTTTTTAATTTCCTTACTTTATTATTTGATTCTTGAAACAAAAAACAAAAAAAAAAAAACAAAAAAACACACACACAAATAGTGCGCAATGATATCGGACCGAAAGTGATATCATCAGTAGTTATTAATAAGATTTCAAGTTATTTCAAGTGGATATTGGCCGATATTTCACTGGCACGACATGCTTTCGAGCAATGTAGATTAATTTCTAAACTTTAACGTACTTTCTTGCATATTATTTTACTTACTAATCGTTTCTCAATTAACTTTTAAGTACATGTTTTATTTACTTGAAATTCAATACTAGCCCAAAAGAAGACACAGTTCCTAGTAAACTATGAAATGGACATAATGGAGTTAGTTGAGATGACACAATGCTAAAAAGTTCCTTTAATAAATTTTTGTGTTACTGCGGCGACTCATACGCGGTTTCACTCTTATGTGAGGACAACAGGTGTATTTGTATTTATTGGAATCTTAATAACAAAAAAAATATTAAAAAAAATTGTCTTTTCATTTTCCAAAATAATCTCCGTGACATATCTAGCTACATCATGTATTTATTTTTCTGTAAATCATAATCTTTTAAATAGACCTCTTTCACAAACAATTTGATTTTGCCTATTACTCGATTTAATCTGAACTAGCTAGGTGCAATCCTCCACCATACCCCCCCCCCCCCCCCCCCGGGCCATGCTCAAAATTTAAATTGATATCGAGAACGTTTCTATATTCTGAACATCCTTCTATTCCACTGAATCAAAACGTGACATGCAGATTTCGACCCAAACATAAAGTATTTAAAATATGGGTTTACTTAATACTTTTTTCTCCTACATCCAGTTAAGGTTTATCAATTATTAAACCCCCTCCAGAGCTGGTAAAGATAAACCTTTACACATTAGTTCGCAACACTGGAGGTGATTTTAAAAGAACATCTTTTCATTATAGCGCGAAGCAATAATGATCTAACTCCATATTCTAGTGTGACTTAAGTTCGTGATAATTGTTTCCCAAATTTGACACAAGAATAAAATATTCCCATAAGAATTGTAGGCATTTCTGGATATTATATATTAACCCTCACGCAAAAAGAGGTTCCCTGTCCCAATATTGATAATTGTGTCTCTCATTTCTAGGTGTGTCATACTGGCCTGTCTAGGGCAATACACATATGATCGCTGTGGTTGTATTATACACACCTACCAATGCAATACAGCCACGGCGTGGCGTCACAATGGCGCAACAATTATGTGACGTCCAAGGTTCGGTAAAATCTGATGTGGAAAAAAGAAAAAAATGGCGACGTGATGAAATTAAAACCTTCCCCAATATTTTAACCCTGTACATTAGAAAGCTGAGATTATTATTTTTCTGCGCAAACTATGTTTGCAAATATGGGGTATGCTTAATCACGCTGTATCATTTGTTTTCGTCAAAAAAGCTCAACGGAAAAGTTGATATTTTTAAAAACGGGGGCCAATCAAAAGCATTTTCATGGTAATTAAGCTTATTCAGGTGGTTGAAATGAGAGAAAAATACTCATTCATGACCAAATGTGTAAGATAGGGAAATTCCACCCTCGGGATTTTCAAATTTGGCGAAACCATCGGCAAAGCCTCGGGTTTTACTAAATTTGAAAACCCCTCAGGTGGAATTTCCTTATCTTACACCCATGGTCATGAAAGTGTCTTATAGTTATTGGAACGCTGAATTTGATATAAAATCAATGTAAAGCGAAAGCCTATGACAGGAAGCGAAGGAAATCATTAATAATCACGGAAGATCCATCTGATAATAAATGCGGTTGCTACATGTGATATTATCAAGCAAGTAATAACAACGACATCTGCTTTTTTTAAAGGATTTTATTAGATACAGTTGTATATGGCTAATGCATGTTTACCAATATTAGGGTAATTTTCTTTTGTCAGATAGGAAGAACATTTGAGATTAAAGGACCAATATACGTAACTTCAGGAAATTTTTCGTGATTCTGAAAAATTCTGAAAAAAAATTCAGTTGATAAACATGCAAATATAAGCCTAAAGCAAAGTAAACCTGAGTGGTAACTAACAAGAAACTCTTAACAGAAAAATCCAAGGAATTGAACATAATTCAGGTGGGGCCCACTTCAACAACAAGCCAAAGTTCAAAATGGACGCGTGTTTACAAATACCGAGTTTCAACTGCTGCTGTACCGGTAACAGCGCAAGAATTCATCTTGATTGTTGCTGATATCAGTTAATATTAACTAAATCTAAAAGTATCAAAAGTTATTAGGCTTGATTTTCGCTTAATGTTTTGCCGAAAGTTACGTATATTGGAACTTTAAACATGAATCAGTTGATATATGTCGATTGTAGGCAAATATATATTTTAAAGTGCTAATGATTGCGCTTTTTATATATGTGTTCATTGTGTTTATTCATCTATTATTCGCCTAACAAAGTTCTGTATCAAAAACAAGTTAATTAAATAACTTAACCCTATTCCACAAACTGTCGCGTCGTTTGATTAATTTTGTAACGTTAGAAACAATAGTTCGCCCAGATAATGGGCAGTAATTGTTTAGTAGTCTGGAGGCGACGTGAGAACACTCGTAAACTAAAGGGTCTTTCGCTTTCGAATCAAAAATGTCATAATGTCTGGGAATGATGTGTAACTTTTTAGCAATTATACCTAAGTATACATCATCAATGCTAAGGTATCTCACATATGGAAATGCAATCTGAAATTTTTGAGCAACGTCATAGGACATGACGTAGGCCCCGCCATTTACGTATGTCGGTAGTTTGTCAAACGGATAAGAATTCATATCTAGACTCCATCTGTGGCCGTGGCCTCTGTATGGCAGTTGGTCCTTAATTACATTCCCTATATACAAATACCGTTGTTTTGGAATACCTCTTAAATAAGTTAAAAGTCGGTTCTTATGGACGTAGAAATCATCATCCAGAAATAGAAGTAAATCCAAGTTGTTACATTTCTCAACCGCCCAGGTGAACGCCATCACAGTTTTAAGTGTGTTGTTTTTATAATGATCAATAAACTCTGCCTGCAAGATGTCCCCATATGTGTCGTTCTCGTGACGTACGTCAGCTTGAATATTACTATGCAAACCCAGCCCTAAAAGAAATATTACATTTACTTCCATATCCTGTTTACATGTGGTGTTCCACATTTTTCTAATCGCCACCCTTTGGTCAAAGTTTTTAACGTACGATTTTACGAGAACTAAAATGTTTTTGTTGTATACTTTACTTTTTTTAAACACACATCCTGGCGGGAAATACAGCCACTTATAACGAAACGTATTGATTGGGTTGTATCTGTTTTTCAGCTTATTTCTTAATCTTCCATTAACAAATGCCTGCAAATTAATTTTAAGTGGATAAGAAAAGTTGTGATCAAAAGACATGTAGGACTTGGTATCAACAAATTTCAAATTGATATTTTCGATATTTCTTTCTTCCATGTATTTTTCCATTTTAACTCTGAGGGCAGTAATTTCTCGTTTAGTAATGGCTAGTGTACAATTTTCGATCACCAATTTCTCAGCGTCGTGCGAACATTCCTTCGCAAAGGTATTCGTACTGATTGTGTCTAGTCTACTTTCATTTTTCGGCACAATATTCAACTTTTTGGCCACAATTCCTAAGTAAACGTCATCAATACCTAGATATCGGACGAAAGGAAATGCTAATTGAAATTTACGAGCGACATCACTCGACACGACAAATGCCCCACCCCCTAAATATGGCGGGAAAACGTTGTATGGGTATTCGTCATACGTGACGTACCATCTGTCGTGCTTCTCCCGGTATGGCGGTGCGTTCACCGCCAGACTACCGATATATATGTTCGAGTGTTTAACACGTGTTCTCTCTCTAAGGTAGGAAGCTAGCATGTCGTACTGAACGTGGTAATCGTCGTCATGAAACAGAATCAGATCTGCCTGTGGACACGCAGTTCTGACCCAGTTAAATCCCATGATAGTCTTAATTGTATTGTTGAGGTACGTGTCCACGAAATCCTCCATGATGATATCTTTGTAAAGTTTAGTTTCCTGGTCAATATGCCAACGCTTTATCCTTACATCCTTACTAAAAGTGCCGAGGATAAAATAATGTGACATATATGGATCTCTGACCTTTTCCCATAATATTCGAATCGCAAGCCGTTCGTCGACATTGCCAATGAAGGACTTGACCATGACCAGTATCGTCTTTCGTGGTGACCGCTCAGTTGGGAGATGGCACGATGCCGGCCGCACCAAATAAGGGTAAGGGTGCGGGTTTATTGCGGGTAATGGTATTGGTTTGTTGTATGCAATAGCGTCATTGACCAACGAAACCAGATCTACATTCATTGGGTAGGTAAAATTCTCGTCATAGGACAAATACCTAGTCTTGTTCTCTGTGTTATTAATACTCGGTGCGAGTGTAGGTAGTTCTTCAATCCTCAGCACATCTGGTTTTACTTCCTCTGTTACTGGTATTAGATCAAAACGTGACATGGAAAACGATATCTCAAGTAAGACACTCCCTACTGCAAACACAAGTACTGCCAGAAGTAACCGCACTATTTGCCATTGTCGTTCACGTTTTAATTGGAGTCGAATACTATTTGTTAAAGCGTTTGATTTGCCTGTTTCCGATATAGATATTTTGGAATGCCAGTTTTGTTGTTCTGTGGAATGCTTCATGATGGCAGTTTGAAAGATCTACATGTCACGGTGTGTTGACACTCCAGTGGTAGTAGCTGTATTTAGACATCACCTTAAACAACAATTATATTACATATTGATATTTCAATGTTTCAATTCAGAAATAAAACATATATAAGTAAGAAAAATGACAGTATTGCTATTAATGTCATTAAAAGTAACATACATAATAAAGCAAGAAAAAAATCAGAGAATATCAAAGCGTCAACAAAACCGTAATCCGAACTCAAAATCGATTAAACTAGTGGCAAAATAGGAACAAAGGAAAGATTTACATGGAGACTCTCGTAAAAGCACAAGATAATAAGACCAGGTGTTCCGGAAGACAAAGCGTCTTCTGCTTCATCGACGACACCCGCCATGTAAATCTTGGTCACATCCAAGTAAGCATCAATCCTCAAAATGAGAACCGAGTCATCATTAAATTAAGTACTGGGCATCATCAGATGAATGTATGTTTAAACAGCTGTTTAAGGCATTTGTTTGGAAAACCCGACATGAGCATGGAAACCCTACAAATAGAAGGATATCAACATGATAGAAAATGTGCAACGAAGAGCCTCAAAACACGTCCCAGGGCTGAAGGAGCCACCTACAGAGAGCGCTTACAGAAGTAAAATATCCCAAAACTGAAGTATAGGAGAGGATGCGAGGAGACTTAATAACATTTTTTACAAAAATAATTAATAGCTTTTTCGATAACAGAGTAACCTCAAACTTATTTTCTTTTGACATCAACCATCGAACCAGGGGCCATAATTTAAAATGTATGAAAACCGCTGTAATACAGAACTGAGAAGAAACATTTTCACATGTAGTGTGGTTTAAAATGGAATAGTCTCCCAACACATATTGTTAGCGCTCAATCAATTATTCAATTTGAAAAACTAGTGGATGATCACTTCAGGGATGTAATGTATGATTATTGATACTCTGTTGTATAGTATGCTTTTACATATTATTTTTGTGAAATATGTACTGATATGGACAAAGAGTTTTTTTCCCATTAAATTCCATTACATTCCATATTGAAATACCAATTACATGTAACTCTGCTAATGAGATAGAGCTGTGGATAAATGATAATGCAAAATAAAATTGCATGAAATATATATACATGAAATCACAGTCGTACAACGAAATGAGTGACATATTCAAGCATCAATACGTGTATATACTTATTTAATTTGCTTTTAACGTTGTGTAGTCCAGCCGTTTTGCGTCTAGCATCACTGACGGATCCTTAAATGACGAGACAGATGTATAATACAGTGTATTTGTTTTACATACTGTATCTATTATTAAATCTAAACAGCAGAGCGTGTGTGTGATACATTCATCTTTCTAGATCCAAGATGACAGTCTCTGCAGTTGGATTATTTCGTTGGCGAGGTTTAATGGAACCAGGAGGGCCTCAGTGTCTTATTTGAGTAGGACCATACAGTAAATCATAATATACGCAATTTCGTAGTACGATTTTGAATTAAACAAGACACACCACATTTTTTTAATTCGTAAATTAAAGAGGTTTTAATGCACTTGCCTAACCTGCTTCTACGGAGGTTTGGACGATTTCGATTCCAACCTGTTGACCCCCTAGCATCACTGACGAGTACCAGTAGGACGCAACAGCTGTGTGATGCAGTGCAATTATTGATGTCGGTAAACTGTATCGATTCCTTATTTTAAAAGGCAGACATGTGCGTATTACGTCCATCTATGGATCTATACCACAGAAACACAAATGACAAAGGAAAACAATGTTTTACCCAGGCCTTGACTGGGCCTTAAACTTGCGATATAATGCACCAAATAGCATAGCAAGAAATACCCATGGCTGTTCCATTGTACCAAGGTAACATTCAAAAAAAGAGTATTCGATGTCGCAGTAATAGATATTCGATACTCGACATGATAATAGTTGACATTATATTTTCTTTTTTTTATATCTATATTACTATATATTTATTAAATCACTGACCTTTGTTTAGTATCACTGCGTTTATAACATATGATGAATATAACTGCACCGTACAGCTGTTTCGTCATACTAACAATCGTCTGTGATGCTAAGCAAGAACCTAAGAACTGAGCTTTAAGAAATATATATCGAACTTATTATGCCAAAATACATTGACACCAGGGAACAGCAATTGCCTCACAAATATATATATATATATATTTATAGGGTGTGTATAGTAAATATCAGTCGACTGGGCGATGGTTTCCTCTATTAAGTATTTCTAAGCGACATTTACTGTTCGTCATTGAACTAATCAATATAATTATCAAAAAGATCTGCTACAGACACAGTTCAAATTTCTTTTTAAAACGTCACTTTGTGGGGTTCCTTTTAGAACAGCTTTGACAATGTGTATAAAATGTTAGTGTTAATTATGTTTTCGGCTGGAGATATCTGTGTTGATGTTGCCAGGCATTTACCCTCAGCAATAATTCTACTGTAATTTCATACATTAAAGGCCCAATATACGTAACTTTCGGTAAAACTTGAAGCGAAAATCAAGCCTAATAACTTATTATATTTATAGATTTAGTTAAGATTAACTGATATCAGCAATTTTCAAGATGAATTCTTTCGCAGTTGCCGGTACAGCAGCAGTTGAAACACGCTATTTGTAAACACGCGTCCATTTCGAACCGTCTTCTACCTTCCGTTTGTTATTGAAGTGGGCCCCCACCTGAACTATTTTCAATTCTTTGGATTTTTTTGTCAAGAGTTTCTTGTTAGTTACCGGTCAAGGTTTACTTCGTTTTAGGCCCCTTTTTGCATGGTTATCAACTGGATTTTTTTCAGAATTTTTCAGAATCATGAAAATTTCCCTGGAGTTACATATATTGGGCCTTTAAGGAATTGTTTATTCTTATTGTCTTTTTGCTTGATATTTTTGAAATCAAACAAGTTAAGAAAACGTAGACAATAATCCGTTGGCAAGATTCATAGATAGTAAACGATAATCTGTTGCTTAGACTAATGGAGCGTTGGGGAAAATCTGTTGTTTAGACTAATCTATTGTTTAGACTGTAAGCTGTTGGTGACAATCTGTTGTTTAGACTAATGGAGCGTAGGCAATAATCTGTTGTTTAGACTAATGGAGCGTAGGCGATAATCTGTTGTTTAGACAAATAGAACGTAGACGATGATCTGTTGTTTAGACTAATGAATAATCGACGATAATCCGTTGGTTAGATTAATGGAACGTAGACGATAATCCGTTGGTAAGATTAATGAAACGTAGACAATAATATGTTTGTTAGATTAATGGAATGTAGACTATTATCCGTTGGTTAGATTAATTTAACGTAGACGATAATCCGTTTGTTAGATTAATGGAACGTAGAAGTCGAAATTGTTTAGGTTCGGACAGGCCAATACCTACATAACAGAAGACCTCTACGACAGGTAACAGGTAGACGATGATCTTTTGTTTAACCCGCTACAACGTCGATGGCAGTAAAACGATTTGTACAGTGGCTGTGATATGTTTTAAATCAATATGATTAAAATCAACAACTTACCTTCAATTGTGTTATTCTCCTTTCGTTGAGGAATATTGTATATGAAGTTTAGATTGCAGCTTTACGAATGTATGGAAAATAAATACAGACATTAGGCGACTCTTGTAATCCACTAAATGACATACATACAGCATCAGTTAAATATATACAATTACAATGTAGTTGTATTTAATTAATCCAGTATAGACTAGATCTAAGTATTTAATTGAGTTAGCAATCTATGCTTGGCCGATATTCACCGATCGATGACTGTGATACAAGTGTTTAGTTGACAATAGGACAAGAGGAACAATAGTATAAACGTGTAGATCTTTTGTCGATATACAAAATAGCCTACACCCCCAGGCACAAGTCAACGTAAAGACGCGATCTAGTGACCACGATATGGCTAATGTAACTATATATGTCTGAGGATCTATTTGATTTTATTCTTCTTATTAATTTGATGTATAGGAATTGTAAAGATACATTGATCTGATGACTTTATCTGAATTAAATCACAAATAAGCCACCTGTTGGTTCAAATTGCAATGGGTTTTTTTTTTCCTGTAAAACTTACCTTCTGAATTTATTTCACATACGTAGCATATATACTCACTGATACTGGATATGGTGACTTTTCTCAAGTTGGTGCGACTCGTTTTCCACTGATACTAGCCTTCACGCTCTAATAAGTAACAAAAGGTGAGGTGATGGATGAACGCACGCTTCATGACATCCTGTGGGAATGGTGGTGCAGGCCAGGGCCTATCTATGCATCACTTCAAGTAATCAGTATATATTGAGGGCATATAAATACCTACTTACCTAACTTATGACCAACGTTTGTTGGATGAAATCCCTATCGAGCACTGTAAGCTTTATAGTATATGAAAACAGAATGTAATAAAACTTAACATACATGGCGTCAATAAAACTCAAAATCGATTAAACTATGAACAAAAGAATGATTACACGGAAAAAGTACAAAAGATAGAACCATGTGTTCCTGAAAAGTAAACATCTTTTGCTTCATCGACGACACCTGCCTTGCAAATCTCAGTCACATTAAGCTAATGCCACGTCCACAAAATGAATATTGATGTATCAATCTCAATTCTTAACAATATATTCATTAATTTCTGAGAGTTGAATTCGACGTTATTTGACATTTTGAGTACATGTAAAGTTGCCATTAATAATGATACTAATACACTTTATTTATTAAGGATAAAGGAGCTGTTCTGCAAGGCCATTCTTTTACAGGCTGTCCTGTTCATCACTGTAAGAATAGGCAAAACATAGGACTACACGTTAAGCTATATATAGGCCAGGAATATAAAAATATGTAGCAAAATAAAACAAATTTATCACATACTTATAGCACGATACAGTAGATATTCATCGTACCGCAGTCACGGATGAGTCGGCCCTGAGTGAGACCATATCGGTATGGTCTGGTGTTTTTTTTAAATTACTTTGTAATTGTATCGAAATGTAGGTAAGGAAAGCGAAATCTAAAAACTGCCTTTGAAGGCATTTGATTGTTAGGAACGATAGCAATCTACGAATGGCTTAGTGATCTTTCTACATAAGATAGGGTTATGTGATTATAAAATCGAACAGACGATGCATTTAAAGATAGTTCGGTATATTATTTTTTTTAAACGTACTTGTATTTTTATCATAAAAGAAGAAGTTGCATTACTTAGTAGAGTCGTGAACGAAGTTATTTACAAGTGAAAGAAAATGTACATCTAGACTGTATTTGGGACACACGAGTGACTAAACAAGTGTTAGAGAAATATATTGTTTGTTTACTTGGACGTGACAAAGATTTATATTACAGGTGTTGTCGATGAAGCAGAAGACGCTTACTCTTCTGGAACACCTGGTCTCATTCTATTGTACTTTTACAAGGGTCTCCATGTTAATCTTTCCCTTTGTTCATAGTTATCGCCTGGTTTAATCGATTTTGTGTCCGGTTATGATTTTGTTGTTTCTTCGGTAGTCTCTAATTTATATTAACAGTTATTACGAGAGATCGCAACAGTCTTCAAGTAATTCAATGTTTATCATAAAAGCATTTTTTTTCTACATTGTACACGTCGACATCTATGCTGAGTATTGTTTATGCCTATGTGACTATTGAGTCGATTCTTTTGTACCTTGTTATACAAATAATGCACGGAGCTGTATCATAAATGTGGCAATGTACATATAGTATTGGAGGTGTAGTCCCTGTAGGTAAGATATAGTATTGGAGTTGTAGTCCTTGTAGGTTAAATATAGTATTTGAGGTGTAGTCCCTGTAGGTAAGATATAGTATTGGAGGTGTAGTCCCTGTAGGTAAGATATAGTATTGGAGTTGTAGTCCCTGTAGGTAAAATATAGTATTGGAGTTGTAGTCCCGGTAGGTAAGATACAGTATTGGAGTTGTGGTCCCTGTAGGTAAGATATAGTATTGGAGTTGTGGTCCCTGTAGGCAAGATATAGTATTGGAGTTGTAGTCCCTGTAGGTAAGATACAGTATTGGAGTTGTAGTCCCTGTAGGTAAGATACAGTATTGGAGTTGTGGTCCCTGTAGGTAAGATATAGTATTGGAGTTGTAGTCCCTGTGGGTAAGATATAGTATTGGAGGTGTAGTCCCTGTAAGTAAGATATAGTATTGGAGTTGTAGTCCCTGTAGGTAAGATATAGTATTGGAGTTGTAGTCCCTGTAGGTAATATATAGTATTGGAGGTGTAATCCCTGTAGGTAAGATACAGTATTGGAGTTGTGGTCCATATAGGTAAGATATAATATTGGAGTTGTAGTCCCTGTAGGTAAGACATAGTATTGGAGTTGTGGTCCCTGTAGGTAAGATATAGTATTGGAGTTGTAGTCCCTGTAGATAAGATACAGTATTGGAGTTGTAGTCCCTGTATGTAAGATATAGTATTGGAGTTGTAGTCCCTGTAGGTAAGATATAGTATTGGAGTTGTAGTCCCTGTAGGTAAGATATAGTATTGGAGTTGTGGTCCCTGTAGGTAAGATATAGTATTGGAGGTGTAGTCCCTGTAGGTAAGATATAGTATTGGAGTTGTGGTCCCTGTAGGTAAGACATAGTATTGGAGTTGTAGTCCCTGTAGGTAAGATATAGTATTGGAGTTGTGGTCCCTGTAGGTAAGATATAGTATTGGAGTTGTAGTCCCTGTAGGTAAGACATAGTATTGGAGTTGTGGTCCCTGTAGGTAAGATATAGTATTGGAGTTGTGGTCCCTGTAGGTAAGACATAGTATTGGAGGTGTAGTTCCTGTAGGTAAGATATAGTATTGGAGTTGTGCTCCCTGTAGGTAAGATATAGTATTGGAGTTGTAGTCCCTGTAGGTAAGATATAGTATTGGAGTTGTAGTCCCTGTAGGTAAGATATAGTATTGGAGTTGTAGTCCCTGTAGATAAGATATAGTATTGGAGTTGTAGTCCCTGTAGGTAAGATTTAGTATTGGAGTTGTAGTACAAGTAGGTAAGATATTGTATTGGAGTTGTAGTCCATGTAGGTAAGATATAGTATTGGAGTTGTAGTCCCTGTAGGTAAGATATAGTATTGGAGTTGTAGTCCCTGTAGATAAGATACAGTATTGGAGTTGTAGTCCATGTAGGTAAGATATAGTATTGGAGTTGTAGTCCCTGTAGGTAAGATATAGAATTGGAGTTGTAGTCCCTGTAGGTAAGATATAGTATTGGAGTTGTAGTCCCTGTAGGTAAGACATAGTATTGGAGTTGTAGTCCCTGTAGGTAAGACATAGTATTGGAGTTGTAGTCCCTGTAGATAAGATACAGTATTGGAGTTGTAGTCCCTGTAGGTAAGATATAGTATTGGAGTTGTAGTCCCTGTAGGTAAGATATAGTATTGGAGTTGTAGTCCCTGTAGGTAAGATATAGTATTGGAGTTGTAGTCCCTGTAGGTAAGATACAGTATTGGAGTTGTAGTCCTTGTAGGTAAGATATAGTATTGGAGGTGTAGTCCCTGTAGGTAAGATATAGTATTGAAGTTGTAGTCCATGTAGGTAAGATATAGTATTGGAGTTGTAGTCCCTGTAGGTAAGATATAGTATTAGAGTTGTAGCCCCTGTAGGTAAGATACAGTATTGGAGTTGTAGTCCATGTAGGTAAGACACAGTATTGGAGTTGTAGTCCATGTAGGTAAGATACAGTATTGGAGTTGTAGTCCCTGTAGGTAAGATACAGTATTGGAGTTGTAGTCCCTGTAGGTAAGATTTAGTATTGGAGGTGTAGTCCCTGTAGGTAAGATACAGTATTGGAGGTGTAGTCCCTGTAGGTAAGATTTAGTATTGGAGGTGTAGTCCCTGTAGGTAAGATACAGTATTGGAGGTGTAGTCCCTATAGGTAAGATACAGTATTGGAGGTGTAGTCCCTATAGGTAAGATATAGTATTGGAGTTGTAGTCCATGTAGGTAAGATATAGTATTGGAGGTGTAGTTCATGTAGGTAAGATACAGTATTGGAGGTGTAGTCCCTATAGGTAAGATATAGTATTGGAGTTGTAGTCCATGTAGGTAAGATATAGTATTGGAGTTGTAGTCCATGTAGGTAAGATACAGTATTGGTGGTGTAGTCCCTATAGGTAAGATATAGTATTGGAGTTGTAGTCCATGTAGGTAAGATATAATATTGGAGTTGTAGTCCATGTAGGTAAGATACAGTATTGGAGGTGTAGTCCCTATAGGTAAGATACAGTATTGGAGTTGTAGTCCCTGTAGGTAAGATTTAGTATTGGAGTTTTAGTCCATGTAGGTAAGACATAGTATTGGAGTTGTAGTCCCTATAGGTAAGATACAGTATTGGAGTTGTAGTCCCTATAGGTAAGATACAGTATTGGAGTTGTAGTCCATGTAGGTAAGACATAGTATTGGAGGTGTAGTCCCTGTAGATAAGATTTAGTATTGGAGGTGTAGTCCCTGTAGGTAAGATATAGTATTGGAGTTGTAGTCCCCGTAGGTAAGACATAGTATTGGAGTTGTAGTCCCTGTAGATAAGACATAGTATTGGAGTTGTAGTCCCCGTAGGTAAGACATAGTATTTGAGTTGCAGTCCCCGTAGGTAAGACATAGTATTGGAGTTGTAGTCTCCGTAGGTAAGACATGGTATTGGAGTTGTAGGTCCTGTAGGTAAGACATATTATTGGAGTTGTAGTCCCTGTAGGTAAGATACAGTATTGGAGTTGTAGTCCCTGTAGGTAAGATACAGTATTGTAGTTGTAGTCCCTGTAGGTAAGGCGCAAGAATATTGTACTTGCTGTCCCTATTGCATGATCGTGAGAGGTGACAAAATTTGGATCGCTTTTCTTTTTTCGAAACATCTTTCTCCACCCTCAACGTCTCCCTTGACACTACAATACCTTGTGTAACAGAGGTCATTATTTTGTTCAATGCCTCCCTAGGAGTCAAACCCGGAATCTCTTGCTACTAGTCTTACGCTTAACCGATCGAGCTAAAGAGAAGCTCTCTCTAGCCGAGCGGTATATTGCAGCTAGTATTTACTAGGGTTACACTTGCTTTTGGCTGTTAGTTGAGCGTTCCATGTGAGGAAGGGTATGGGTTCTGGCCCCGGCCGAGATATACCAAAGTCTCTAACAATGGTAGTTACTACTCCCTGTGAGGAAGGCTATGGGTTCTGTCCCCAGGCCGAGATATACCAGAGTCTCTTACAATGGTAGTTACTACTCCTTGTGAGGAAGGCTATGGGTTCTGTCCCTAGGCCGAGATATACCAGAGTCTCTTACAATGGTAGTTACTACTCCTTGTGAGGAAGGCTATGGGTTCTGTCCCCAGGCCGAGATATGACAGAGTCTCTTACAATGGTAGTTACTACTCCCTGTGAGGAAGGCTATGGGTTCTGTCCCCAGGCCGAGATATACCAGAGTCTCTAACAATGGTAGTTACTACTCCCTGTGAGGAAGGCTACGGGCTCTGTCCCCAGGCCGAGATATACCAGCGTCTCTAACAATGGTAGTTACTACTCCTTGTGAGGAAGGCTATGGGTTCTGTCCCCAGGCCGAGATATACCAGAGTCTCTTACAATGGTAGTTACTACTCCCTGTGAGGAAGGCTATGGGTTCTGTCCCCAGGCCGAGATATACCAGTGTCTCTAACAATGGTAGTTACTACTCCCTGCTTGACGTTCAACAAGTGGAACGACTTGTTCAACCGTTGTCAGTAAATTGTGATCCACTGGGGTGAGGGGTTTCAGCAGTATGCTTCATTGTGGTCGTACTTTAAATCGACAAAATATCCGGCCTATCTCATATAAAAACACGCATTCTCACCGCATATATCAGGAGTGTGTTCTTAATGACCCTGGCTATTGGTAAGACATAAAAACAAACAGACCAAACCAAACCAATCGGAGAGTAACCATACGAAGGAAATGCGTGATATACTCTAATTTACTATCTCGATCACCAGAAATACTGGTAATTTACTTGATATATATGTATATTCACTCCAAGGGCAAGATTTGATAAACATTCGGATTAAATACGTTTGATTTGGTGCATGAAGATACAAAAAAAAAAACCAGGTCAAGATTTGTTAAACATTCGGGTTGAGTGTAGTTTGATTTGGTGCATGAAGATACCAAATTAAATATGACTGTTGCCAAAATGTCGCCTCTGCACTATCGATAGCAATAAGATCAATTTTTCTGTGTTGTTGACCCTTTTGTTTCTACATTAGTTTAGAAATTTTGGATCCGACCTTTCGGTTCATAGCATCACTGAAGAGTCCTAGGAGGACGAAACAGCTGTATGATGCAGTTTAATTATTTTTTTAGGCATACTGTATCTATTACTAAATTTAAAAAGTGCAGCATATGTGAGTACGTCTTCTTTCAAAATCTATATTCTATATTTATACACGTGTACGATGATGATATTGTCGAATTTATTGCTAAACCAATAAACATTCCTGAATGTCACTAAGCCAGTTGTACCATATCTAACATGCTTCAATCATTTTAGCTTAGCAAAAACATTAGTCGTTAAAAATATCACCAAGCTGACTTTTTCGTCACCATCATAAACAAGTATCAGCCTTTCGTGACGTGGCTATTGTTAATGCGAGTCCTGCTTGACATTCTTGTATAAAAAAAACCTTTTGTTCAACTGTTACTAGATGGTTAATTACTATCTTCGCTTACATCACGGTTTCATGAGTCATGACATCAGTGTATCTTATAGCGTGTGAAATTTGAAACTATTTCAACAACTACATACCATGATAATGATACCAACGCTTTGGTAATGTTTATGTCGCCATGTTAATTTCCTTTCTAGATTAAAAGATATGTAAATTATAGGCAGGATAAGTGTCAATAACGCTGCAATATATTATGCATTGTACCACAGAAAAATGTATTATTAAAAGTATAGCCTGTCGTTGAAAAGTACTGCCAACGAAAGTAAATACATGTATCACCTGGCAACGAAAGTAATTATCACCTGTCAGCGAAAGTAATTAAAACCCGGCAACGAATGTATTTATCACCTGGCAACGAAAGTAATTATAACCCGGCAACGAATGTAATTATCACCCGGCAACGAATGTAATTAACACCTGGCAACAAAGTAATTATCCACTGGCAACGAAAGAAATCATCTCATGGCAACAAAAGCAATTATCATCTGGAAAAGAAAGTAATCGTCACCTGGCAACGAAAGATATCTTCTGGCAACAAAAATAAATATTTCCTGGCAACGAAGGTAAATATCACCTGACAACAAAAGTAATCATCACCTGGCAACGAAAGTTATCATCAACTGGCAACGAAAGTAATTATCACCTAGCAACGAAAGTAAATACAACCTGGCAACGAAAGTAAATATCACTTGGCAACGAAGGTAAATATCACCTGGCAACGGAGGTATATATCATCTTGCAATGAAAGTAATCATAAGCTGACAACGAAATTTATTCTCACCTGGCAACGAAGTTATTATCACATGTAATGAAAGTGTAATGGGATATAAGACGCAATGTACGTATAATTACATTTTTGCATGTTTCTATCGACTTCATTTCTGAAAGTTCATGAAACCTCATACGAGTGTTTCGTATGATAATGGCCGAGTTTAAATTTCTACCTTGAAGGTCAAAATCACTCAAACAATTTTTTTTAATGTTTGCCGTCGCTATACTGACTAACACCCTGAAAGGAATTTCATGAAAGGTAATACGTAATAAGTATAAAATTAACTTGACACGTTTTCATTTCGTTCTCCTATTATCGAAGGTCAAGGTAAATGGGGTTTTTGACAACATTGTCTACGCTCTAGCGAATTACTGAACCTTGATGCAAGGTAATCGAAAATCTGAGCACATTTTAGTTAATGAAATATTATGATTTAAATTGAGCTGTTTTCGAAACATTTCCAACAAGAAATGCTTCGCCTTTCTTTAAATTTGTATCAAGACAAGGGGAATTCATCACTCTATATATGGTCTATTAAAGCAAGATTCATTTTGGAAACGAAGGACATACTTTAACCGATACAGTTTGAAGTATATATTATAAACCAACCTTTCAAACAGGTATACTTTTTTGTAGCGTACTGTTGTGTCACAATGTCTAATAGTATTCCAGCTCGTCCGATATAATAGCTACAGTGTCACCTAATCTAAGTGTCGATATATATCCTTACTGGCGTGTACCACTAATATAAATATGTTCTAGTGCACATGTACCAGAACTTTGTGCTCCGTTGAACCCGATCAGACTGTTCTCGCTGAACCGATCAGAATGTCCCTCACGCATGATAGAGATCAAATATCATGACGGGTGGTAGGTTTAATTTATGCGTCTTGCAGTATGTGAAATTGTTCAGCCTTAAAAAGTTCATGAATAATTACAAGAGTTTGAAGTAAGATAGCAATAATGATAAAAAAAGCTTTTAACTTTTCTCAACAAAATATCATGATACTTGACTTTTTTCTCGTTAAAAGGTGTCAACTACATTGCATTATGCGGTTCGCTATTTTTATAGTATGTAAGGTTGTATGGAACTTTGACTAGCACCATGAAATAAGTAGTTCGTGTTCAAACTTCTTAATCTTCTTTTGCAATAGTTGGGATAGGATTAGGAATAGGATTTTTGGTTCCGATTGAGGTTGTGTTGTATTCTCTTTTTGACTGTGTTGTTCTACCCTTTTTACGGCCCTTTCCGGATATGCACTTTTCATTGCCCTAGCGATGTGTTTCTGCTCTTGCAGTTTGTCATGCTGTTCTCCGACAATTGTCTCACATCTATTGATTAACTTTTAATATAAAGGATGGTGAGAATGGCGGTTACTTCTAAATCAACAAATTAAAGGGGTTTTACGCACCTGACCCTTCTGCTTCTACATAAGTTTAGAAATTTTGGATTCTTACCTTTTGGCCCCTAGCATCACTGAAGAGTCCTAGGAGGACGAGACAGCTGTATGATGCAGTTTAATTAATTTTTGCGGCATACTGTATCTATTACTAAATTTAAGAGGTACAGCATATGTGTGTGTTACATGATCCGTATGTTTTTTTATAAACCAATATATTTACGGTTTTGTCTTCGTTCTTTATCAATAGAGTGTCTAGGAAGGGGCATTTGCCGTTGGTGTCCTCCTCACATGTAAATCAGATGTTGGTCGTACACGTACCACTGTGTGTGGTCACCCCTTCTTGATTATCTAAAGTATGTCATCAACATATCGTTTCCATAGACTCAGTCTGCATTTTATTGGGGCAGTAGCTATTACGTCTCGCTCCAGTTGTTCCGTGAACAAATTGGCCACGATGGGGGACACTGGACTACCCATAACAGTACCAATGCGTTGCTGGTAGAAATTGTCTAGTAAACTAAAATATGTAGTTGTCAGTAGACATTCCAGCAGATCCATGATGTCCTGACTCTCGGGGTTGGTATTTCTCCACCAGGATAGATCTAGTTCTGAGCGTTTCTGAATGATTCATTCTCAATGGGTGTGTTGGGAAAGAGAGAGACAACTCCACGTCATGTGAAATGTATTCTTCATATTGCTAAACTATGATAGTAGACATCGATTCCAACTATTCTTAATAATAAGGTTCAGATTTACCTACTAATGGTCCAACAATGTCTGCTAATGATCTTGAAATATTGCAATCAATGGATTCAGTATAGTCCACAATAGGCCTCATGGGTTTCCCCTGTTTGTGAATTTTGGATGCACAGTACATTCTAGGATTGTCTCTGTATTTGCCCTGAAGCATAGTTATACAGCTGTTTCGTCCTCCAATGACTCTTCAGTGATTTCTGGTCAAATGTAGAAGCAGAAGGGTCAGGTGCGTAAAACCCTATTAATTTATGAATTTAGTATTGAAATTAAACTATTTCTGTATAATTACCGATCATGTGCTACGAGAATGTGTATACCATGCACCTTACATAATTAGTCTTAGATACAATACGGTGATACAAATCTAGAGTCGGTCAGGACACACACACGTTTATTTTGGCCTTATACACAAACAGGGGTGTCAGCGTGTCAGTGGACGATCGTATTGGAAGAAAAATGCAATGAAGCCACAACGAGAACGGAATGAAACAATGCTTAAACGGAACGGAATGAAAATTAATCACTTTTGGGAACAAAACTTGACTAGAAGGAGAGAAGCAGCTTTTCTCATTGGGACGGATTGGATAGAAAACAGATCAACGAAACGTAAGGAACAGGTAAAACGAAACGTGAGTAATGATAAAAAATGAAATGGAATGAAAAGATTTGAAAAGATAAACTATTCGAATCGAAATTTTGTTTTTAACTTTTTGGGCTAGCTATGATAAATTAATAATAGATATTTATATGTGGAAGTGCATATGAATACACATTTATGTATTTGTTTACCTAGTACAGATGCCTCATATTGTTTCTAGCATACATCTGTATATGAGACACATTTTACTTTCATTTCTACTGCAAGGTAACCATGAAGTACATATATCAGACTTTATGTTCACCTATCAAACTTCCACCTAAAATTATGTAAATTTTTCCTTTTTTCCTATTTTGCCCCTAGTTTAATCGATTTTGTGTTCGGATTATGGTTTTGTTGACGCTTTGGCATTCTCTGATTTTTTCCTCTTCAACCGTTCTGAAAATGCACTATATTGTGAAACTTAAGAGGCCCGACAGATTTATACATGTACAAAAAAACACTTATAATATAATAAAAAAAAAATACCACACAATTAAGTGGAATCACAATGCACATAGCAAAGCGATTCCATCCCTTAAGAAACACATGTAAATTGAAAACGAGCCAGCGTTAACTTTTAAAGAAGAGCTAGAAAATTTGCAAAATGCGAAGCTAACTGGGCGAAATACGAAACTAACACAAACTATGCAGAAAAGAATCACCTTTAGTTTGTCGAGGAAGCATTTCAAGTGACTTTCAATTACTTGATTTTTATGCTTGTTTTGCGACTTGAAACGTATAACTTCGAACAGTGATCGTGATATGCCGACATGCAAATACAAAATGTATACCGTAATTTCCTGCATATTGCCCGCGGACTCTTACTATTTTTGTATATCAGAAGATGCCTTTTGCGGGCTATCTGCCGGTGAGGACTATCTATGATTTTTTTTACCAAATTATTAAAAAATGCGGGCTATACATTGTCAAATGTTTCCATTTTTACCAACATGAAGATCTATGCTATTTGTACAGACACTACATCATTGATAAGTTAATATATACAAGTGTAGCTTGAATTATACACATAAACATATATACATGTATTTACAAAATAAACACAATATTTCAATCATATGTCTCTGATTTCAAACATTCAAAACAAGAAAACACCAAATTCATATACGAAGTACACTTATACTCGCAAGATATACATTCGATGTATAACCCGCGGGCAATCTGCCAGTGCGGGTTATCTGGAATTTATTTAACAAAAGCCTCAGAAATGCCTTAATTTACTTCCCGCGTGTTATAACCCGGTGCGGGTTATACACAGGAAATTACAGTAGTTCCGGTGTGGGTTAAACACAGGAAATTACGGTAGTTCATTTAACTATGTTGACAACTAATATATTTTTTTTGTAACATTTAGAGGTCGATATGCGTTTCCGTACATAAAAGAAGTCGTATCTAATACGAGTACACATGAGTATAAAGAACGAGAACTCTTGGTAGAGAATAAAGAGAGTGTCTATTGCAGTTATCGCCCTTACGCTGCGTCAAAAAGAAAACACTTATTTCATCAGCGGTGTGGAGGTTATGGCACGAGATTCATGTTTCATTTACACAGTCATTTTAATATGTAACTGAAAATTGACGTATCACTCACACTGGCTGCACTTTATAGATTTAGAAAAACAGTGACACCTCTCTATTAAGACCACCTTAAGGACCGCATCAAAGTGATCTTAATAGCGGGGTGATCTGAATACCGAGGGTGACCATGCAGATAGATTTCTCTGAAATCCACTTTTTCACATGTTTCCATTGTCCATTAACTAATACACTGCAATCCAAAAGTTCTGATGAGTCTTTTCTGCAAACACTTTGAAATTGAGCAAAACCCTATTTTGAAGTATCTACTGTAAACAGATATAATTTCGTTGAGGTAAATTTCGTTGTTTGGAGAATAGAAACGTTTGCGTGGGGATTATATTTCGGGGATTCCGTGCGTGTGTTTCATTTCACTGAAGAACTTCTATTGTCATGATTGCCTCAGCTTAATTGTAGTACAAATCGAGAATATTCATATAGCGGTAGCCCTATACAACATATAGCTCCGCTTCATCTAGTGACTGCTTTGATTACTGTTTTTCGTTCGTGTTTATACCGTGTCTTAATCAGGAATTAAATAACTTTTGTCATTCTCGAATTGGAAAAATTGGATCATTTGTTTACGAAAAGGGGCCGAAAAACAATAGACCCCTCCCTTGAACCTCCCTGCAGCTTCCAGGACTTTTTTTCAAATAAAATGTCAATTGTCACTGATAAGTGGACTATCCTTAGGAAATTGCATCAGTTGTGTTCATTTTTTGTTGGCTATTGGCTTTATATGTACACAAAGTATGTAACAAAACTTTTGGATGGCAGTGTATATAGGTTGCATAATGTTAAACACACAGTTATTGTAACTGATTAGCCAAGAGGTGGTCTTTGAACGAGGTTTCACTGTAGATACAATAAAACTGCATCATACAGCTAATTCGTTCTTCTTCGACTAGTCAGTGATGCTAGAGGGACAAAAGGGGTTAAAAAACTATTGAGGAACCGAAGGACCAGGTGCGTAAAACCCCTTTAATCTATGAATTCATAAGAGAAATTAAATGAGTACTTTATAATTTCAAATTGTGTTCTACGAAAGTGTGTATATAATGAACCGTGCCACTACTCAAATGAGAAAACTGTGGCTATATTGTGATTGTATTGTTATAGGAATAGTTTAGGCTATCAAAGTGTTTATATCTATAGAAAAGTAATTTGTTTCACACTACAACAATTGAATTTTTTTGAAACTAAATACAAGATTCTCCATTTTCCAATGTAAAATTTATGGACGCATAACATTTTCTGCAGACTCGTAAAACTTGTACTCACTGCTTGAGTTTTGTCTATTTTCATTACACCTCGACTTAAGTTTTCAACTTCATTCAACTACCCATTACTAAAGTACATCTAGGCAGATAGGGCCCCTCGTTGTGACATACCTCTCTCTCCATATTTACCGGTGTAGAGATTGCGCTATTATACATTACGTGACTCTGTACATATGCATATAAAAATAATTGATACAAAAGCACGCTGTTAGCAGTCGGCAAAATTAGGCAAAATCACTGCGAACATTTCGTGTTATTGCTAAATACTAAAATAAAGAAAGAAAGAAAAACAAAGTCATTTGTTCTTATCACATGGTATATAATCAGTTTGCCATTTTTATACTTACATAAACATTTCAGTTGATTGAATGCAAAAACCTTACAACATCCTTTCTAACATACGTGTCCACAGATTCTTCACCAAGCTCAACACACATTCTGTTCCTGTGATTCCATAAATATGAATTATAAAAAAGCAATACTGGGTCTTCATTCATGAAACTGCTCACATGCTCAAAAATGGATTTTTTGCTCGAGACAAATATCTTGTTCCGGCGAATAAATGAATAAGGGATTTCGTGATGTTGATAGTTTGGGAAAACATTAAAAAGATTTAAAGCAGAAAGTTATATTGTTCACGTTTTATTTTTTGATCATTTGAAATTGTTTAAGTTAGTTATAAGAAAATTGTCACGCTTGAGCATGAGACCGGTTTCGTGAATACATGGCCGGATTGGTACCGTACAAGTTATCCACTGAGATATGTATGAATATCACAGATACCATGAAATAATTATATTATGCTACAATACCATTATAAAAACTCCGGAGTTTTTTAAATTTTCGATGTGTGGAAATACTTGCGGTTTTGATTAGCTAATACATACGACAACAAATATACACCGATATCAATAAAACAAATGATCCCAACATGAGGACATGAAGTCTCCAAGCAGCTATAAGTTTAAATCTTATCAACGCGTACACTTACTCACAGATTTCATTTCATGATTATGCGTTAGTATATATTTTATTGAAATCATGCAATGTAAGTTTGATTTAAAAATAAATAAAGAGTTGCGATGCAAACATTTTCACACAACTCTGTTTAATGAGGGTTCGACGTTATTATTTTCCCAGTGGTCATTTTCATATTTTCAGTACACATAAATGCAATTAGATTAACCCAAATTCTATCTAGTGCGATACTCTATACTAATTTGATATATGCAACAAGTATCAAATTGGGTCTGATTTATTATTATACTAATCTACATTTACACTTGTATGATATAAATACAAATATACTGTAGATTTCGTAATGGTAACAGGTTCACATGCATAATCATACAAATGTATATTAATACGTATTCTCTTCATATAATAATACATATTGTCGAAAGTCTTGCATAATATCTTCAGCATAAAGATTTGACAAAGTTTGAACGGAAACACAAAGACTAAGATAATCGAGATGCACTATTCGGGGAGCTCGCTACTGATCATGTTTCAGAATTCCTCTGTCTTTTCCCGTAACAACACATATATTAAAACAAGTTATCTTTTGTTCTTTAGACATTACCGAAATACTGATTTTGAATAATAATCTGCAACCATATTTCAAAATTTCGATTACCAAAACTTTAGAAAAATGTTCACCATGTATTTTTGTAGTTCTGTATCTTTAAGTGATATGAAGATGGACGTTTTTGAGTATGCTCATTGGTGTGTTTACCTGTTGTGATTGACAATGATACTCGGTTCTCATTTTGAACTTGTTTACTTGGATGTGACAAAGATTTACATGGCGGGTGTCGTCGATGGAGCAGAAGACCTTATTCTTCCGGAACACCTGGTCTTATTCTCTTGTACTTTTGCAAGGGTCTCCATCTGAATGATTCCTTTGTATATATTTTGCCCCTGGTTTAATCGATTTTGAGTTTGGATTATGATTTTGCTAACGCTTCGGTATTCTCTCATGTATTTTCGCCAAATTTCAAAACCTTATTTCTTCGAAAACAGCTTAATAACCTTTCAATACATTGGCTCATTTCTTATGTATTACATATACTATTTATTAATAAAAATGTTTCCAAGAAAAGGTATTTAGACAACGTCTCATAAGCAAGAATCCTTAATATCAAACGAATAGGACATTTGTTTTGAGCGATCCCATAATTTTCCTAATAAATATGAACATTGCTAAGGAAAGCGTACCGTAACAAAGGTCAGAAAGAAAGAAATTAAATTTACAAATATTCCAATCAGTGTAGTAAGTTCTACTGTCTTGTTTCCGAAGCCTCCCGAGTCATTCCGTGTGGGAGTGCTCGCCTCAGAACACAGCAACATGTATGGTTTATTTCATCCATCACAAATTCAACTGGTGCATGGTATGATATTATGTTCATATTTTTATAAATTGTCATGTTTAATGCTTAAAAGGGTAAAAATGTAAAATCAATATCATATAACAAAAACAATTCATGCACAATTTATAGGTTTATACCGTTCATCGCTCAGCAACTTAAGTAGACCACAGCTGTCAGTTTCTGTCAGTTGATAAAACAATATATAGGCCTAAGCTTGTATTATTGGGAGCCGCCCATTACATGATATAATAGAAGTACATTCTGTAATGGGCGGCCCCTTATATATATATATATTATTTATTGACAGAAACTCAAGCAACTTTAGTAACCATACATTTACGTTTAAGTCGATTGTGGTTCACAGTGGTGAAAGTGAAAGGGGTTAGCTCAACATATTTTCAATATGCCAGTAATTTAAAACAGCTGCTCGAGGAATAATTTGCATTATGTAAACAAAATAGTTGAAATATGGTATACACTAAATGTCTGCTAGAAAAATATCTGCTAACTAATCAAGATATATCAGTGTTGTCTATTTCATAAGCATGCACTGACAACCGTTTTTTATAGAATAAATTATCACATTTAGTATATCACAGAAAGCAATCCAAATGTCCACGGTATTGGTGTAGTATACTTTAATGCTATAGCGGGGAGGATGGAACATCAAAGGTCTGGTTTTCTTGACCGGCAACGTCGATTGAATAGCTCGATTGTACAATAGGATTCTGGGAGCTGCTAACGTGGGCTGGGCTTGTCCTGAAAGACTGACGTAGTCCAGGTATTTCTTCAGATACTTTAGTTGTAATATCCAGCATGGCTTCACAAGACCAGATGAAAATCTGAAAATATACGAATCACAGGATCGATTTCTTTATCTAAATAGAATTCTTGGAATCACGAATAAAATTCGATTCGTATCTTTTTATGTAAGTAATATTTGTAATGAGAATGATTTTGAGTATCGAACTCGCAACTCAAAGGTAGAGGGCTAGTAGTAGAATGTCGGAACCCCTTAACCACTCGGCCACCGCGGCCCATCAAATGAATAAGCACATGTACATTGTTTCCAACATTTAGCATATTATGAATTTAAAAAAATAACGCACTTATCAAAGACATACATTTCTAAAAGTTTAGATTATTGATAAATACATACCGTTATTAGACAGAGGACTAGACCGACAACAGCGCCACCTAGGACGTCCGTGGGGTGATGTTTGTTGTCCTGGATACGTGACAAACAGATGTAGAGAGCAGCGATGATCAACAGAGATTGAACTGTCGGAGCAATCATCCGAAAGTACAGTCGCCACCGGAGCTGTTGTCGCAGACGGATGTCGAGGTAGATCTGTCGGAAGAAACAGCGACATCCATTAATGCCTGAGGTAGATTGATTTATTTAATACATATATGAAGAAATGTGGCATGTACGTTTTTTTAACGTTTTCGCTAACGGTTTTTAACTATGTAATAATATTCTAAGAGATAACAAATGACGGCAAAATTACTCACCCGGCATCGGTGGTTATTGTATAATTATGAAGATGTGGAATTTCGATCGTGTAAGATATATGGAATATAGTCATTCTATATGAAGATCTGGAATATCGGCATAGCCTCAGTTCTGACTATATTAACTCTATCCTAGTTCACGTGATCAACTTACCGCTACGTATGTAAAAGCATATACAGCGCTTGACGCATGCCCAGACGGAAATGACTGCCTGCCATAGAAAGCATAGATAGTATTAAAAATGATTACTTAAACATCGATGTCTTAATGCTATCAATGAACACAATACAATTGTGAAAAGTTTATTTTACCAAAGAGAGGCAGAGGGAATGTGAAATCACGTAACATTATTCAAGTGTACGTCCTATATGTTTTTTAAATAAAGATTTCAATTTCACAAAACGTATTTATTCCTCTTTATTTTATTTGTTTTGCTAAATTGGTAAATTGGAGATTAAGTTTAATGTTTCTAATTGCCGTACAAAATACATTACAATAGTAAGAATCCCACCAAATCTCTATTGTCCTGCTTTAGTATGAACAGAAAATCCTGCCGTAATACAAATCCTAATTGCCAATGTACTACCTGATCATGTGTTTCGACTGTGTAATACTCGTGTATATGAAATACAAGTCAACTACATCAACAATCCAGAAACTCTGAATAGACAGAAACTCTGAATAGACATTAATTAGTTGTCCATCAAGCATAATTTACATCGTACTCACTTGGCATCATCAACGTCACCAGTATCATTATTTCTGCAGACAAAGTCAGTGATGTACCCGCTTCCGACGTTACAGTCTGTGGCGTTATAGTCGGGGATACACCAGGCAAAGAAGTTAGGGCGCAATCGCCCAGCGCTTAGTTTCACCATGGCAACAATGGACTGCGTCAACGCTCCACCGAGAAGGTACAGCAGGACCAAAGAGTAGAGGGACTTCAGCGTTATCTTCATAATAGTCCCGATTGAATGATTCTCATTGCGCATGCTTGTGAAGACGTATAGTGGTTCAACGAGTAGTGCCTGTTGACGGAGTATGACACACAGGACAATTAATACTTTGATAAGAAAAGTAGACGACTTCGTTTGGTCCCGCCCCCGAGGTTTCCTATATATATTATATTACACGATGTAGTCTTCCTCGACCGTTGTGCAGGTAATTAGTATGAGTTTTAATAAAGATCAAAAATCATTCAATAAAACATACGCTTTTCAATCTAAAATTTGATACTGTTACAAATTATAATTAGAATACATGTACAGTACCCATAAACTGTAACTATGTTGCAGTTACTTTAGTTATATAAAACAATAATCACAAAATGATAAATTCCAGACATAACGAATATACAGGTTAGTCTGCAAAAGCATTTTACAAAACATAGTACATAGTGTACATAGTAAAGTAGATAGTTCAAATGATGCAATGGGCGAAAAGGGAAAGTTCTTTTTTTGTTTTTGTTTCTAAATCTGATTTTCGAAATGACAGTTGATGCATGTTAATACTGCTAGTGGATTTAGTTTTTAAATATATAAGGGGGATTCTTTAACTTTCCACGAATTGAAATGGTAATGTAAGACTAGACCTGCATTTGTTGACTTGTGGGTAATATTTAAACTAATTTTATGTCTTATTTTGAGTCTTGCACGCAGATGACATTTCAGATGCAACATTGATAAACCTCTCCCATTGCATCACTTGGAATTAATCAAATATTTCACTATTATCTCCCCTTTACTGTCGGCGGTGTCTTTCAACACGCCCGCTTTTATACGACCCACTTACAGAGAAATCTTAAAAAATGTTGTACTTACTGCAATGGGAAATATGATAACTGCTATAGCGGCAGCCAGTGTGGTGCTAACAGTGTCGTCTTTATACGGATACCTAATGCTCTGGTCATCACAGAAAAATCCTCGCTCGAACGGCTTCAAGTCAAATGTGTTAAACGCTATCAACAGACCGACTATAAAAACTGTAAACAAAAGAAAAAAAAACATTTTGTTAATATTTTAACTAGCAGCAACATTGATTGCATGTTATTGACAGAAAATATGTATACCAAGAGCACAAATGTTCATTATTTTATAATAGCTTCTATAGTTACGTCGTCACCCCTTCAACAAGAACTCTTGAGTTGATTTAATCATCGATGAAAGGAATTGTAACCAGTGCGAGGTGCTGTCTTAGAAGATGACGGAATTGATCGAAGAGTTCCGAATGCTGCCATCAATGCGGGTGTTCCTTCAGACTCGGGGTTTGTACTTGTGACTTCTACTGGGGAATATTAGGATAATTAAAACATGTTTCTTGTTGGTGGCCTAATTCCATTTTAAAACCATTGTCACATACCTTAAGTTCTGTGATAGGAACGGTCACTCAATCAAAACAAAGTGTACGCCATATCTTATATCTAGTTCAGATCTGATGCCGGTTTTTGAGAGCTATCTAACTAATATGCCATGCCTACAGGCACAGAATACCCACTAGTCGCATTATTCTTACAACGTGTAAGACTAGTAACCAGAATATTGAGTATGTGTAATGAAATAACGACAAGGGTCCTAGATAGAATCTTCCTTGATAAATGTTAAAGCATCAGTGAACGCTGCATACTGGCAAACATTCTTAATTACATGTATGTGAGAATCGGGAACAAAATTGGAAAGTTCACAAATATTATTTTATCATGTTGATCGTTATTTTAAGGTTTAATATCTTATTTTGGTGTTGAATCATGAAACTGTAGGAACAAATTTTCTTCATGTGGCTTTACATCGTTAATTCTCAATTGAAAATTACCCGTCCCCAACGACCAAGGATGACGTAACACACACATAGGCTGCACCTTTTAAAAGAAAAAGATACCGTATGCCAAAAAAAAGAATTAAACTGTGTCATACAGCTGTGTCGTCCTCCTAGGACTCTTCATTGATGCTAGGGGCCTAAAGGTGGGAATCCAAAATGTCTAAACTAATGTAGAAGCGGAAGGTCCAGGTGCGTTAAACCCCTTAATTTAATGAATTTAGAAGAAAAATTAAACTAGTTGTGTACACGAAAATTTGTATATTGTGTACCATGCCACTACTCAAATGAGATAACGTTGGCTATGAAGGCTTAAGCAAACCTCGGGACCTAAAACATCCACCTGCAGAGTCTGCCATCCCCTATCATGAAAGATGACGTAACACACACATATGCCGCACCTTTTAAATTTAGTAATATATACAGTATTCAGTGATGCTAGAGGCCAAACTGTGGGAGTTGAAAATTTCTAAATTAATGTAGAAGCCCAATGGCCATGTGCGTAAACCCCCTTTATTTTATGATTTTAAAAACATGTTTCGGAGGTTTTATTGAAATCAAATAATCCGAAACTTAATCCTCCGTAATGTCTAAATAAAGATACAGCATTTAAGTCCCAATGGTGTACTACATAATGCTAGTTTAAGACGATTTTGAATCGCAATTGGAAATCCTTAAATCAGTATTAAAAGATTTACCGATTTCTCATATCTGTTTATATGTCTAAGGTAATGTGTTACAATAAACAACAGCAAGGTATTTCCAATATTGTGAAATGAATACCGAACGTCATGTGTATCTTTACTTCGATTGTTCATATATATATATTAAGAGCAATCGTAGTGAAATTAGCTTTCCTATCGGGATTACCACTTTACGACAGCAATACAATGTCAACAAACAGACGCTATTGTATTGTTACAAGACAAGTTATATTCATGAAGAAATAAAAAATAGAATACCGAAGCGTTAACAAAATCATAATCCAAACTTAATTCGAATCCATTTGATCGACTATTAATAACAAGACAACGTGGCTTTATTGCATGCAAAATACACATTTCTTTTTTAGTATAAAACATGACCTATGACTGACATCGTAAGAGAGCTGTACAGCGTGATATACCTCACTACAGAATTGTGTACAACCTTGGACGTCTTTAATCCTGAAGATTGCATTCTTGATATTTTTACTGTTAGCCATGCTTTCATAAAATGATTTGCCTGGTAAACCTGTAATTTGGCGGGTGCGATAGTAATGTTAAGTCCTTGTTTTGCTGTTTTACACAACAAAGTGGAGAGAACTTCAATATCATATCCACTGTTTGACCAGGATAGTCTAGGCGTAATGGGTATTTGCAACACATCAATATAGGAATTGTTACATGTAAGAATAGCGAAAGATAAAGGGAAAATTTAGGAAAAGTTAGGATTGCAACTAAAACTGGGGTCGATATTTTCATGGGGCTTTTTAACACGGTTTTGTTTAAATTGACACAGCACACGGCACTATTTGGCCGCGTGTTTTCTGATGAGAGTAAAACTTTTATTTGCTTAAAAACTCTTCAAAAATCTCTTTTTCTATACATTCGAACTGGAGTCGTTTTAGACCACTTGACGATTTTACAGCATTTAAAATAACTTTGACGTTTTGTCAAATTTTCAATGAACGGATAATTCTTAATGTGGGTGCGATAAGATAGTCTATGAGTAAAAACACGTAAATAAAAATCACTGAATACCGAAGCTTAAAAAAAAATCGATTAAACTTGGGATCAGATATAAACAAAGGAACGAATATGAGAACAAGAGCAGGTTCTCCAGATGAGTATCCGTCGTATGCTTCATCGACGACACCCGCAACAAAAACTTTGTCACGGCCAAGTAAATGTCATGTCCTCAAAATGAGAACCAAGTCATCATTCTCAATCACACCAAGTAAGCACAGTAATGAGCACATTAAAAATAGTCCACCTTCACATCATAGAATAATACAAAAGATTTCTTAATGAGACAAAAATGGCCACCATTAAACTTGCTCATAGTTTTTATCGAACTGCATCTCTGGAATCACTGTGCCGTATTAAAGTTTATTTGCCATCAGCCGACATCTATTACGAAATTCAAAATCAAGCCCTAGGATAACGAATCAACAGCGACATGTAAACACCATAGGCTGGAGAAGAATAAAGACTTTATACACGAACTGTTAGCCTTTAACAAGTGGGTACCCGCTTCACTATTTATAGAATTGGGTCAAGGCATACGGTGTCTATAAATAGCCTTTTGTAACTAGACAGGAATGCAGGTATTTGAAGCATGTATATAGAATCGATGTATTGCGCAATCATTCAATTTATCTTGTAAATAGGGGGAAATCTAGTTTGACTTAGTGTGGTTCAATATATAGAGGATATCTAACAGTGTATTCAGTAATACCAAATATATTTCACGAGTGGGACTAATATTTTGATATTTTTCACGAGTGGGCAACACGAGTGAAAAGTCTCAAAATATTAGCCACGAGTGAAATATGTTTGGTATTACTGAAGATACTGTTAGATATTCTGTTTATTACATTTTATAGCAAAATCTACAGTTGCAACTTTTGATTTTTCCAAACGTCATTTGTAAGAAGCGTCCTGATTGGTCAAATCAGAAAAATAGTGAAAAATATAACTTTTATAGAATGAATGATTTTCGATATTAAAAATGTAATAAAATTATGTAACCAACTACCGTCATATAATACTAGTTTACTCAAATGGTGATACACCGTCAATATTTAACAGACGGATGTGTTTCACCTTAATTACCGCTGAAATGTATCCACTCCGAGCACTTAATTCTTGTGTAAACAGCTTTTGTTTTATACCTTTGGTTCCATCTATGCCAGATATCAAAAAATCGAATTCAAAATTATTCATTTTTGTCACTGGACATTCTAATACAACTTGAAAGTAATGTATACAACATGAAACATTAGCTCAATAATATTGGTTTACAATCCTCTGACAGAGAAAGGTTAGGAGTGGCACATACATGTAAGACTTAGAATGTGAGAAACATAAATGCTTAATATCTTTATTGGTTAGCTAGAATTATTACTGTGTTTTTCGGCCACCTACGGAGCGAATTTATATAGGTGTTTGCCTGTTATTCAATCCAATGGACGGCAGAACATCTTTGTCAAGGAAATGTATTGAAATGTTTATATTGTACGAGATATTTCATTCTTATTTCTTGAAAAAACAACACTTTATCAAATGTAAAAAAAACTTGTGAAAGTGTGAATGCTTCTTTTCAGAGAATGTTTAACATCAATAATTCTATTGGGATGTTTTTTCGAACCAAATGCTTGAAGTTGTTCTATAATAATAATAAGAGAATACCGCAACGTCACCAAAACTGTAATCCGAACTCAAAATCGATTAAAGTAGGGGCATATGAACAAAATGGAAAGATTAACATGGAGACCCCTGCAAAATTACATGAGAATAAGATCAGGTGTTCCGGAAGAGTAAGCGTTTCCTGCCTCTATAGATGTTCTATTTTAACGGATGTATATAAAGTGTGATTGACCCCAGAACCCCTGAACCCCGAGGCCTCTGGTTAATTGTATAAGTAGGTTAGCCACACTTGACGTTACGGCATCATACACTGGTCATCGTATAAGGGCAACATAAAATTCTTACCTAAGAAAAACGAAATGATGTCCACACCCAGAGCTGTCCATGACTGGAATATTAACAATACATCTCGCCCCCTTTTATCATTATTTGATCCAATGTTACGAGTGGCAGCCGACATGTTTAACACTTATAAATCCGTGTCGAATCGTCATGTACCTCCAACAGTTAACTTAAGGTAAAGTTCCAGGGTACAGTCCGACCCAAATAAAGTCTTGTTCTGAATTATATATCGCACACACCCAAGGTCCCGGAGTCAGTTAATGTTCAACTGCTTTTATACAGACGCGGACAGTCTAACGGTGTGACACATATTTTACGAGACAGAGATATACAGCTATGTAAACTTTATCTACCCGTGCTAACGCTTACTCGTATTATCGATTTTTTCTTGTGGAAATCTTATGAGTGAGTTATCTTTAAATATACCCTTGAAATAAACCCATATATGGCTATGTGTGATTATGAATGGTTACAATCAACTGTTGGAATTTTTACGTATCATGCATAGGAAATCATTAAATATAAATACACAATATACTCTACATAAATATATTTAAGTGTGTGTCTGCACCCTAGTACATATCCGGGTACATACCCTGCAGGTGTATTACCTTCTCACACTTACGTGTACCTGTACCTAAAGCTGGCGATATGACAATCCCAGATTAAAGGCCCAGTATATATACGTAACAACTTTCGGCAAAACTTGAAGCGAAAAGTAAGCCTAGTAACTTAGTATATTCATAGATTTTGTTAAGATAAACTGACATCAGCAATATCCAAGATGAATTATCAGTACAGCAGCAGTTGAAACTCAGTATTTGTAAACACGCGTCCATTTTGAACTGTCTTCTAACTTCGGCTTGTTGTTGAAGTGGGCCACACCTGAATTATTTCAATTCCTTAGATTTTTCTCTCAAAAGTATCTTGTTAGTTACTGCTCAGATTAACTTAGTTTTAGGCTTATTTTTGCATGGTTATCAACTGGAGTTTTTCTTCAGAATTGTTCAGAATCACGAAATATGTCCTTAAGATACTTACATTGGGCCTTTAATTGTAACTAACGCACTCGGCAGGAACAAATACCGTTAACAACAGTTACAATATTTTGTTCTTTGTGATAATGTCAAAAAAAAAAAAAAGATTTATTATTATTCTTTTTAATTTTTTAATTTTGAAAAATACTTTATATTGAAAATTCCCCTAACATGTTGTTTACGTACTAACGCAACGTAGATGGAATACATTCGATATGGTCGTGCTTTATAACATACAATTAATGGCAAAAATCGGAAATGCAATGATCGAATTATGTCATGTTCCTATACACCGCATCGGTCGTGTGTGCTCTTCTCGGTTTGAAGTGTGGGACACAACAGACTCTTCTGCATCGGCTGCTTACCTCGGTCTCTACTTGAACTATGGCCAGCATGAAGGACTTGCTGTTAGGCTATACGATAGACGTGACGATTTCAATTTTCTGATCAAGAACTTTCCATTTCTTGATAGTAACATCTCTGCTTCTCCAAACTATGGTGTTAACATCATGTCGCATTTGTTTCGTTATTCTAGGGATTGCTCTAAATATTGGGATTTTCGTGATTGATGTCGATTGCTAACAAACAAACTAACAACACAAGGATTCGAGACAGGCAGGTTGATCAGAACTATGGGCAAGTATGGTCGTCATCTTTGTCTCATTGAACAATATTCTGTATCTTTGTTTTATATGAAGATTGACATTTTTTAATATGGCCATCAGTATGCTGACTTGTTGTGATTGACAATGACTTAGTTCTCATTTCGTGATGTTTACTTGGTGTGACCAAGATTTACATGGCGGGTGTCGTCGATGAAGCAGAAGACGCTTACTCTTCCGGATTTTCAGGGGTCTCCATTTAAATCTTTCCTTTGTTCATATTTTGCTCCTGGTTTAATCGATTTTTTAGTTCGGATTATGATTTTGTTAACGATTCGGCATTCTCTATTTTTATCTAGAATAATGATTGGCAAATAGTTATCTCCGATATTCCAGAGTAGGAGTTTGGTGTGGTAGTATAACGGCTGGCAAACAGTTATCTCCGACGATTCGGGGTAGGAGTTTGGGGGCAAGCAAACATTATCTCCGACATGTTATGACGCATTCACGCTGACATAGGTCAGCCTTCTTACATATTGACATTGTAGACGTATTTTGTGACCGAGTGTGTTTACTGTAAGCAAAGAGAACGCGCAGAAATGTAAATTGACCCAATGATTATTTATGGTCGTGAAGGAGACGACATAGGGGTATTTAATGACGTGTACACATGTGATATATAGACCGTGCAATACGTAAGGGATGACATGGCACGTACATGTACGTGATAAATGCAAAAAGATGTTTTTCTCATGATATTTTGCAATAACCTTTTAGCCTACATTGTATCCTTGTCAACGGTGGATATGATATTGAGGATTTCTCCATTTTGTTTGTGTTTATTTATTTATTTTGAGAGTTTTACGTCCTCACATGGCCTTACGACCTTCGGTGGCCGCATTTGTTTGTGTCAAATAAAAAGGCAAGGACATAAATTAAATGTGGATTCCGCATCCACCCAATTACAGATGTACTAGACAAACAATATTTATCAAAGCAAACCAAACGGTAAAACATTAAAAATGTAATCTATAAGATTAAAGGCGTCTAGGGTAGTACATACATCATCATTCGGGTGTAATCAGGTACACCACGCTGTACATATCTCTTACGGATTTCAGTCATAAGTCATGTTCTACTTGGAAAATAATTGTCTAATTTGCAAATAATAAAGCCATTATCTGTCCTTTTGTTGGATATTATCGATCATATGAATATGCTTTTATTCTATTTATTCATATATATAACTTGTCCAGAAATAAGACTATAGCGTCTGCCATGTTTGTTGATATTGATCGATTCCCTAATGTGGTTATTCCGGTCAGAACGAATCGCTAACTAGTTTCATTATGGTGGCTTTTAATGCATATGAACAATCTAAATAAAAACACCATTTCTATGGCAAACCAACATTTATTCAAGGAGCAATGTCTATATAGAAATTAAATTAAATTCTGTATATGATATCTTATTATAAGATATCTTATTTAATATATAAGATATCTCATTTACTATTCTATATAAGATATCTTATATAATATATAACAAAATGTCGAAATGAAGCTCCCCGTCCGGAATCTCTCGAGGGTTTATGTAAGGACGTTTGATTTTTCTGTTTTTTAAACATAACGTTTGTAGACAAATGCTTAAGCAGACTTTGCAAAGTTTATTCAATGCTCGCCTGAAAGTAGCATAATATTAATAGGTCCGACCTTATTAAATATGGTCGGGGGACCCGTTCAACCGCTTAAAGGAAATTAAAATGACACTTGTCAAACGTAAAAATATTGCAATCTTTAAAATATGTCCCCTCAACCACCCTTACATAAAGTATACTATGAGACATACAGAGAGAGACACTCTCTATCCCTCTTGACTATGAAAACATTAATTTGGATATCGTTGTGATAGTTTAGCACAAACTTGATGAAAAATGATAACATAACAGAGGCGAGACGAGAAGGCCTAATGTGTTCCAAATAGGTTTTCAATGGAGAAAATAGTTTCTGGCTTTTAAAGCCACGAAATCTCATTCTATATAAGATATCTTATATCGCAACGAAATTTCAGTTATATAAGATATCTCATATTTCTCATATAGTATATAAGATATTCTATATGCGATATGAGATATCTTATATGACATATAAGATATCTTATATATAATATATATCATAAGCTTTATGAAATATCTTATATATATACAGGTAAGATATATCATATGCTATAACGATATCTTATATAAATATATGAGATATCTCATATAATTCGATAAAATACAGAATCGACATTGCTCCTTGAATAAATGTTAAGTTGTTAAGCCGTGCTTTTCAGACAAAACCAAATGACGTTTTTTATTGGTTTTATTATATTGGAAATACACATTTTTACTGTTTATTGTTAGACGTTACATTAGACTTATTAATAGATATTACAAATCCTTGAATCTTTCAATTACGATTTACGGATTTCCAAATGCGATTCCAAGTCGTCTTAATCAGCATTATGTAGTTCAAAATGGAGAGTCGAAAACCAGATCTTTATTTAGACATTATGGAGTAATGTGTTTTGATTATTTAATTACAATAAAACCTGTAATGAATATGTTTGTGTGGTATAAAGATGGAATTTTTGAGTTTACTCAATAGTATGCTAACTTGTTATGATGGACAATGTTGACTCCGTTCTCATTTTGAGGATTGATGCTTACTTGGATGTGACCAAGATTTACATGGCGGGTGTCGTCGATGAAGCAGAAGACGCTCACTCTTCCGGAACACCTGGTCTTATTCTCTTGTACTTTAACGAGGGTCTCCATGTAAATCTTTCCTTTGTTCCAATTTTTCCCGTAGTTTAATCGATTTTGAGTTGGGATTATGATTTTGTTGACGTTTTGGTATTATCTGATTTTTTTTATCGTTGGAGATGGTCAAGTGTTAACGGCGTCATATTTCAACGCAAAAATAAAATACTTTTATTGTTTGGTATGTGTTATTCATCATTTGCAGTATCCTACACAGATAAATAAATGAAAAAAATCAGAGAATACAAAAGCGTCACTTAAACCACAGTCTGAATTAAAACTCGATTAAACAAGGGACAAACAATATTATCAAAAGAAATACTTACATGGAGACCATTGAAAAACAAATATAAGAGAATGCCACCAGGTGTTCCTAAAGGGTAAGCGTCTCCTGCTTCATCGACGACACCTGTCATGTAAATCCAAATAAACGTCGGGTCCTCAGAGGGAGAACCGAGTTATCATTCTCAATCACGACCACATTTAAAAAAAGTTTACTTTACTATCATACAAGGATACAAAAATTTTAAGTATTGAACCTTTTTATGGTCGATTTCATGGGGTGATGAATTGAGTTTGTTTTGAAATGAAGCAGTTCATTTGTTTCAACAATTTTAGTTAGTTGTCCTGAATATCCCAGTTCTTAAAATGTAATTAGATACAGATGGGAGAATATATTTATTTTCATTTTCATCAAATCTCTGTCAACGATTAATGATGACATCTATGAATAAGTGGTTATGAATTCCATGGAATATATTTAGAAAAAGTACAGTACGATGTTCGGTGTATATAATACAATCAAGGAAATTATGGGTTGCTGTTTCAAATCTCAAACCACAGGAACATGTAGAGGACTCAGCTGGACAATAGTTGTAAAGGTCATTGTATTATCATGTTGTTACCAATGAAGCAGAAGACGCTTACTCTTCCGGAACACATGGTCTTATTCTCTTTAAATTTTGCAGTTTCACATGTAAATCTTTCCCTTTTGTTCAAATTTTGCCTCAACTTTAATCGATTTTGAGTTCGGATTATGGTTTTGTTTACGCTTCGGTATTTCCTAAATATTTAAGTTACTAGACGTGCTGTCGTTAAATTTTGATCAACATGTCAAAAACATTTGTTCGAAAGCATCTAGGCAGATAAATGTACTTGGACGCCTTGGAAAGTATCTTACACTAGAGGGGCGCAGGGCCATTTATCACACCTTCAACCTGTCAAACTTAAATTTGTGTCCTTTGGTATGGCATTTCTGCTCCAAATCAAACACCCAGAAGCTTGAAAAAAACCCAATTACAAAGCATTAAAATTTGTATGTCAAGAGTCCAAATCAAGTTAAGATACTCTCCTTGAAAAGGGGAATTTTACCACCCTACATATCAACAGAATTAGACTTCATTTCATTTCAATAAATTTTATCGACAAAGATGTTCAAAAATCAATTTGATTGAATAACAGGCAGAAGCCTATATAAATTATCTCTATAGGTGGTCGAAAATAATAGTTATTTAGTTGATATAATCAATATTTCTGAATGCAGTATTGTAAGATTCAATTTTTTCCAATTTATAACACTGAACATTCCATTGATAGTGATGCGATATGGTAGTTCATTTTTATTCATTACAATGTTATGGTTAACTTATAGCTTTTAGATAAATTACTTTATGACTGTGATGTTACTATTTCTTTCTAATAAAATCGTAGATGGCTCTGTATGCTTGTAGGAGAGTCCCAATCACTTGCTACACATGTCATCTGCCATTTATTACTATCTGTGATAATTTTTACCGAGATAAGCATTATCATTATTATTATTGCTACTGTCAAGGTCAAGTGGTGATAACCAGAGCAGACTTCGCTGGTAGGGGGGTCCCCAATCCTTAGAAAACCCTGGTTGTGCCACATCACACTTCTTTTAACCAGTCGAAATATGTCCTTATATTAATCTGTATGTACCTACCCATTAAACTATATGCCAGTCTCTTATATAATATAGATCTTAAATTCAGTGCTTTAATTTAATGTTCATTAATTTATGTATAAGTATGTTTATATTGCCTTTTACCTAAATAGATATTTATTACCATTGCTATAAACTGTATTATATAGTTATTCTGTAAAATACTGATATGCTTGTAAAATATGTGTTTGTATATCCTTTTATCATCATTATTATTATTTGTTATATAGATGTAGTCGGTTGTAAAAGCCAGAACGGCTTGTGTTGCCATGTTTATATATGTACCGACTTTAAATAAAGATTACTTGACTTGCAATATTTGAAGACGGATTAGTAATATTACATTGTTGAGAACCTCAGCTAGTAAATGGAAGTGATTCAGCCGACAGGTATGTTTTAAATGTTTCAATCGCTTCCTCGAAATACGCCGTTATCAGTTATTATCTACCGTTGACTGCTGTACATTTGATCTTCCTGTATACTGTGTTACATTGCATTGTATCACGACCTATGAGCTGGCCGCCCACGTCCTACAGTGTACCGGGTATTAGTCAGCATATATACCCGGTTGTCATTGATTTTAACATATTTTGTAGCCACAGATATCTCATTTGAGTACTGGCGCAGTTTATGATATACACACTTTCGAAGTATACGATTTGAAATTATACAATACTAATTTAATTTTTCTTTTAAATTCGTAAAATAAACTTTGGTTTGACGCACTTGACTCTCTTCTGTTTCTTCATTAGTTTATAAAATTTCGATTTCCACCTGTTGGCCCCTAGCATCACGGAAGAGTTCTAGAAGGACGAAACAGCTGTATGGTGCAGTTTAATTCATTCTATCTATTACTGAATTTAAAAGGTGCAGCATGTGTGTGTGTGTTACGTCATTTTTATTATCTGGCTTTTTCTATAAAGTTCATAAATAAAGTCCAGTACCGTCTATAAAGTCCGATTCCAGATCATGACCTCAAGACGGCACTAGACTTTATAGACGGTACCAGACTTTATAGATGGTACCAGACTTTATAGACGGTACTAGACTTTATAGACGGTACTAGACTTTATGGACGGTACCAGACTTTATAGATGGTACCAGACTTTATAGACGGTACTAGACCTTATAGACGGTACCAGACCTTATAGACAGTACCAGACCTTATAGACGGTACCAGACTTTATCGACGGTACTAGACTTTATAGGCGGTACTAGACCTTATAGACGGTACCATACTGTATCTATACACGGTACCAGACTTTATAGACGGTACCAGACTTTATAGACGGTACCAGACTTTATAGACGCTGCTAGACTTTATGGACGGTACCAGACTTTATAGACGGTACCAGACTTTATAGACGGTACCAGACTTTATAGATGGTACCAGACTTTATAGATGGTACCAGACTTTATAGATGGTACCAGACTTTATAGACGGTACCAGACTTTATAGACGGTACCAGACTTTATAGACGGTACTAGACTGTATAGACGGTACTAGACCTTATAGACGGTACTAGACCTTATAGACGGTACCAGACTTTATAGACGGTAACAGAATTTATAGACAGTACCAGACTTTATAGACGGTACCAGACTTTATAGACAGTACCAGACTTTATAGACGGTACTAGACTTTATAGACGGTACCAGACTTTATAGACGGTACCAGACTTTATAGACAGTACCAGACTTTATAGACGGTACTAGACTTTATAGACGGTACCAAACTTTATAGACGGTACTAGACCTTATAGACGGTACTAGACCTTATAGACGGTACCAGACTTTATAGACGGTAACAGAATTTATAGACAGTACCAGACTTTATAGACGGTACCAGACTTTATAGACGGTACTAGACTTTATAGACGGTACCAAACTTTATAGACGGTACCAGACCTTATAGACGGTACCAGACTTCATAAACGGTACCAGACTTTATAGACGGTACCAGACTGTATAGACGGTACCAGACTTTATAGACGGTACTAGACTTTATAGACGGTACCAGACTTTATAGACGTTACCAGACTTTATAGACGGTACCAGACTTTATAGACGGTACTAGACTTTATAAACAGTACTAGACTTTATTGACGGTACCAGACTTTATAGACGGTACCAGACTTTATAGACGGTACCAGACTTTATAGACGGTACTAGACTTTATAGACGGTACCAAACTTTATAGACGGTACTAGACTTTATAGACGGTACCAGACTTTATAGACGGTACCAGACTTTATAGACGGTACTAGACTTTATAGACGGTACCAGACTTTATAGACGGTACCAGACTTTATAGACGGTACCAGACTTTATAGACGGTACCAGACTTTATAGACGGTACTAGACTTTATAGACGGTACTAGACCTTATAGACGGTACCAGACTTTATAGACGGTACCAGACTTTATAGACGGTACCAGGCTTTATCGACGGTACTAGACTTTATAGACGGTACCAGACTGTATAGACGGTACCAGACTTTATAGACGGTACTAGACTGTATAGACGGGACCAGACTTTATAGACGGTACTAGACTGTATAGACGGTACTAGACTTTATAGACGGTACCAGACTTTATAGACGGTACCAGACTGTATAGACGGTACCAGACTTTATAGACGGTACTAGACTGTATAGACGGTACCAGACTGTATAGACGGTACCAGACTTTATAGACGGTACTAGACTGTATAGACGGTACCAGACTTTATAGACGGTACCAGACTTTATAGACGGTACTAGACTTTATAGACGGTACCAGACTGTATATACGGTACCAGACTTTATAGACGGTACCAGACTGTATATACGGTACCAGACTTTATAGACGGTACCAGACTTTATAGACGGTACCAGACTTTATAGACGGTACCAGACTGTATATACGGTACCAGACTTTATAGACGGTACCAGACTTTATAGACGGTACCAGACTTTATAGACGGTACCAGACTTTATAAACAGTACTAGACTTTATAGACGGTACCAGACTTTATAGACGGTACAAGACTTTATAGACGGTACCAGACTTTATAGACGGTACCAGACTTTATAGACGGTACCAGACTTTATAGACGGTACCAGACTTTATAGACGGTACCTGACTGTATATACGGTACCAGACTGTATATACGGTACCAGACTTTATAGACGGTACCAGACTGTATATACGGTACCAGACTGTATATACGGTACCAGACTTTATAGACGGTACCAGACTTTATAGACGGTACCAGAGTGTATATACGGTACCAGACTTTATAGACGGTACCAGACTTTATAGACGTTACCAGACTGTATAGACAGTACCAGACTTTATAGACGGTACCAGACTTTATAGACGGTACTAGACTTTATAGACGGTACCAGACTGTATAGACAGTACCAGACTTTATAGACGGTACTAGACTGTATAGACGGTACCAGACTTTATAGACGGTACCAGACTTTATAGACAGTACCAGACTTTATAGACGGTACCAGACTGTATAGACGGTACTAGACTTTATTGACGGTACCAGACTTTATAGACGGTAACAGACTTTATAGACGGTACAAGACTTTATAGACGGTACCAGAATTTATAGACAGTACCAGACTGTATAGACGGTACTAGACTTTATAGACGGTACCACCTTTATAGACGGTACCAGACTTTATAGACGGTACCAGACTTTATAGACGGTACTAGACTTTATAGACGGTACCAGACTTTATAGACGTTGCCAGACTTTATAGACAGTGTCAGACTTTATAGACGGTACCAGACTTTATAGACGTTACCAGACTTTATAGACAGTGTCAGACTTTATAGACGGTACCAGATTTTATAGATGGTACCAGACTTTATAGACGCTGCTAGACTTTATAGACGGTACCAGATTTTAAAGACTGTACCAGACTTTATAGACAGTGTCAGACTTTATAGACGGTACCAGATTTTATAGATGGTACCAGACTTTATAGACGCTGCTAGACTTTATAGACGGTGCTAGACTTTATAGACGGTACTAGACTTTATAGACGGTACCAGACTTTATAGACGGTACTAGACTTTATAGACAGTGTCAGACTTTATAGACAGTGTCAGACTTTATAGACGGTACCAGACTTTATAGACGGTACCAGACTTTATAGACGGTACTAGACTTTATAGACGGTACCAGATTTTAAAGACGCTGCTAGACTTTATAGACGGTACCAGACTTTATAAACAGTACAAGACTTTATAGACGGTACCAGACTTTATAGACGGTACCAGACTGTATAGACGGTACCAGACTTTATAGACGGTACCAGACTTTATAGACGGTACTAGACTTTATAGACGGTACCAGACTTTATAGACGGTACTAGACTTTATAGACGGTACTAGACTTTATAGACGGTACCAGATTTTAAAGACTGTACCAGACTTTATAGACGGTACCAGACTTTATAGACGGTACCAGACTTTATAGACGGTACTAGACTTTATAGACGATACTAGACTTTATAGACGGTACCAGACTTCATAGACGGTACCAGAATTTATAGACGGTACTAAGACTTTATAGACGTTACCAGACTTTATAGACGGTACCAGACTTTATAGACGGTACTAGACCTTATAGACGGTACTAGACTTTATAGACGGTACCAGACTTTATAGATGGTACCAGAATTTATAGACGGTACTAGACCTTATAGACGGTACTAGACCTTATAGACGGTACCAGACTTTATAGACGTTACCAGACTTTATAGACAGTGTCAGACTTTATAGACGGTACCAGACTTTATAGACGGTACCAGACTTTATAGACGGTACTAGACTTTATAGACGGTACTAGACTTTATAGACGGTACCAGATTTTAAAGACTGTACCAGACTTTATAGACAGTGTCAGACTTTATAGACGGTACCAGATTTTATAGATGGTACCAGACTTTATAGACGCTGCTAGACTTTATAGACGGTGCTAGACTTTATAGACGGTACTAGACTTTATAGACGGTACTAGACTGTATAGATGGTACTAGACTTTATAGACAGTGTCAGACTTTATAGACAGTGTCAGACTTTATAGACGGTACCAGACTTTATAGACGGTACCAGACTTTATAGACGGTACTAGACTTTATAGACGGTACCAGATTTTAAAGACGCTGCTAGACTTTATAGACGGTACCAGACTTTATAAACAGTACAAGACTTTATAGACGGTACCAGACTTTATAGACGGTACCAGACTGTATAGACGGTACCAGACTTTATAGACGGTACCAGACTTTATAGACGGTACTAGACCTTATAGACGGTACCAGACTTTATAGACGTTACCAGACTTTATAGACGGTACTAGACTTTATAGACGGTACCAGATTTTAAAGACTGTACCAGACTTTATAGACGGTACCAGACTTTATAGATGGTACCAGACTTTATAGACGGTACCAGACTTTATAGACGTTACCAGACTTTATAGACGGTACCAGACTTTATAGACGGTACTAGACTTTATAGACGATACTAGACTTTATAGACGGTACCAGACTTCATAGACGGTACCAGAATTTATAGACGGTACTAAGACTTTATAGACGTTACCAGACTTTATAGACGGTACCAGACTTTATAGACGGTACTAGACCTTATAGGCGATACTAGACTTTATAAACAGTACTAGACTTTATAGACGGTACCAGACTTTATAGACGGTACCAGACTTTATAGACGGTACTAGACTTTATAGACGGTACCAGATTTTAAAGACTGTACCAGACTTTATAGACGGTACCAGACTTTATAGATGGTACCAGACTTTATAGACGGTACCAGACTTTATAGACGTTACCAGACTTTATAGACGGTACCAGACTTTATAGACGGTACTAGACTTTATAGACGATATTAGACTTTATAGACGGTACCAGACTTCATAGACGGTACCAGAATTTATAGACGGTACTAAGACTTTATAGACGTTACCAGACTTTATAGACGGTACCAGACTTTATAGACGGTACTAGACCTTATAGACGATACTAGACTTTATAGAAGGTACCAGACTTTATAGACGGTACCAGAATTTATAGACGGTACTAGACTTTATAGACGGTACCAGACTTCATAGACGGTACCAGAATTTATAGACGGTACTAAGACTTTATAGACGGTACCAGACTTTATAGATGGTACCAGACTTTATAGACGTTACCAGACTTTATAGACGGTACCAGACTTTATAGACGGTACTAGACTTTATAAACAGTACTAGACTTTATTGACGGTACCAGACTTTATAGACGGTACCAGACTTTATAGACGGTACCAGACTTTATAGACGGTACTAGACTTTATAGACGGTACCAAACTTTATAGACGGTACTAGACTTTATAGACGGTACCAGACTTTATAGACGGTACCAGACTTTATAGACGGTACTAGACTTTATAGACGGTACCAGACTTTATAGACGGTACCAGACTTTATAGACGGTACCAGACTTTATAGACGGTACCAGACTTTATAGACGGTACTAGACTTTATAGACGGTACTAGACCTTATAGACGGTACCAGACTTTATAGACGGTACCAGACTTTATAGACGGTACCAGGCTTTATCGACGGTACTAGACTTTATAGACGGTACCAGACTGTATAGACGGTACCAGACTTTATAGACGGTACTAGACTGTATAGACGGGACCAGACTTTATAGACGGTACTAGACTGTATAGACGGTACTAGACTTTATAGACGGTACCAGACTTTATAGACGGTACCAGACTGTATAGACGGTACCAGACTTTATAGACGGTACTAGACTGTATAGACGGTACCAGACTGTATAGACGGTACCAGACTTTATAGACGGTACTAGACTGTATAGACGGTACCAGACTTTATAGACGGTACCAGACTTTATAGACGGTACTAGACTGTATAGACGGTACCAGACTGTATATACGGTACCAGACTGTATATACGGTACCAGACTTTATAGACGGTACCAGACTTTATAGACGGTACCAGAGTGTATATACGGTACCAGACTTTATAGACGGTACCAGACTTTATAGACGTTACCAGACTGTATAGACAGTACCAGACTTTATAGACGGTACCAGACTTTATAGACGGTACTAGACTTTATAGACGGTACCAGACTGTATAGACAGTACCAGACTTTATAGACGGTACTAGACTGTATAGACGGTACCAGACTTTATAGACGGTACCAGACTTTATAGACAGTACCAGACTTTATAGACGGTACCAGACTGTATAGACGGTACTAGACTTTATTGACGGTACCAGACTTTATAGACGGTAACAGACTTTATAGACGGTACAAGACTTTATAGACGGTACCAGAATTTATAGACAGTACCAGACTGTATAGACGGTACTAGACTTTATAGACGGTACCACCTTTATAGACGGTACCAGACTTTATAGACGGTACCAGACTTTATAGACGGTACTAGACTTTATAGACGGTACCAGACTTTATAGACGTTGCCAGACTTTATAGACAGTGTCAGACTTTATAGACGGTACCAGACTTTATAGACGTTACCAGACTTTATAGACAGTGTCAGACTTTATAGACGGTACCAGATTTTATAGATGGTACCAGACTTTATAGACGCTGCTAGACTTTATAGACGGTACCAGATTTTAAAGACTGTACCAGACTTTATAGACAGTGTCAGACTTTATAGACGGTACCAGATTTTATAGATGGTACCAGACTTTATAGACGCTGCTAGACTTTATAGACGGTGCTAGACTTTATAGACGGTACTAGACTTTATAGACGGTACCAGACTTTATAGACGGTACTAGACTTTATAGACAGTGTCAGACTTTATAGACAGTGTCAGACTTTATAGACGGTACCAGACTTTATAGACGGTACCAGACTTTATAGACGGTACTAGACTTTATAGACGGTACCAGATTTTAAAGACGCTGCTAGACTTTATAGACGGTACCAGACTTTATAAACAGTACAAGACTTTATAGACGGTACCAGACTTTATAGACGGTACCAGACTGTATAGACGGTACCAGACTTTATAGACGGTACCAGACTTTATAGACGGTACTAGACTTTATAGACGGTACCAGACTTTATAGACGGTACTAGACTTTATAGACGGTACTAGACTTTATAGACGGTACCAGATTTTAAAGACTGTACCAGACTTTATAGACGGTACCAGACTTTATAGACGGTACCAGACTTTATAGACGGTACTAGACTTTATAGACGATACTAGACTTTATAGACGGTACCAGACTTCATAGACGGTACCAGAATTTATAGACGGTACTAAGACTTTATAGACGTTACCAGACTTTATAGACGGTACCAGACTTTATAGACGGTACTAGACCTTATAGACGGTACTAGACTTTATAGACGGTACCAGACTTTATAGATGGTACCAGAATTTATAGACGGTACTAGACCTTATAGACGGTACTAGACCTTATAGACGGTACCAGACTTTATAGACGTTACCAGACTTTATAGACAGTGTCAGACTTTATAGACGGTACCAGACTTTATAGACGGTACCAGACTTTATAGACGGTACTAGACTTTATAGACGGTACTAGACTTTATAGACGGTACCAGATTTTAAAGACTGTACCAGACTTTATAGACAGTGTCAGACTTTATAGACGGTACCAGATTTTATAGATGGTACCAGACTTTATAGACGCTGCTAGACTTTATAGACGGTGCTAGACTTTATAGACGGTACTAGACTTTATAGACGGTACTAGACTGTATAGATGGTACTAGACTTTATAGACAGTGTCAGACTTTATAGACAGTGTCAGACTTTATAGACGGTACCAGACTTTATAGACGGTACCAGACTTTATAGACGGTACTAGACTTTATAGACGGTACCAGATTTTAAAGACGCTGCTAGACTTTATAGACGGTACCAGACTTTATAAACAGTACAAGACTTTATAGACGGTACCAGACTTTATAGACGGTACCAGACTGTATAGACGGTACCAGACTTTATAGACGGTACCAGACTTTATAGACGGTACTAGACCTTATAGACGGTACCAGACTTTATAGACGTTACCAGACTTTATAGACGGTACTAGACTTTATAGACGGTACCAGATTTTAAAGACTGTACCAGACTTTATAGACGGTACCAGACTTTATAGATGGTACCAGACTTTATAGACGGTACCAGACTTTATAGACGTTACCAGACTTTATAGACGGTACCAGACTTTATAGACGGTACTAGACTTTATAGACGATACTAGACTTTATAGACGGTACCAGACTTCATAGACGGTACCAGAATTTATAGACGGTACTAAGACTTTATAGACGTTACCAGACTTTATAGACGGTACCAGACTTTATAGACGGTACTAGACCTTATAGGCGATACTAGACTTTATAAACAGTACTAGACTTTATAGACGGTACCAGACTTTATAGACGGTACCAGACTTTATAGACGGTACTAGACTTTATAGACGGTACCAGATTTTAAAGACTGTACCAGACTTTATAGACGGTACCAGACTTTATAGATGGTACCAGACTTTATAGACGGTACCAGACTTTATAGACGTTACCAGACTTTATAGACGGTACCAGACTTTATAGACGGTACTAGACTTTATAGACGATATTAGACTTTATAGACGGTACCAGACTTCATAGACGGTACCAGAATTTATAGACGGTACTAAGACTTTATAGACGTTACCAGACTTTATAGACGGTACCAGACTTTATAGACGGTACTAGACCTTATAGACGATACTAGACTTTATAGAAGGTACCAGACTTTATAGACGGTACCAGAATTTATAGACGGTACTAGACTTTATAGACGGTACCAGACTTCATAGACGGTACCAGAATTTATAGACGGTACTAAGACTTTATAGACGGTACCAGACTTTATAGATGGTACCAGACTTTATAGACGTTACCAGACTTTATAGACGGTACCAGACTTTATAGACGGTACTAGACTTTATAAACAGTACTAGACTTTATTGACGGTACCAGACTTTATAGACGGTACCAGACTTTATAGACGGTACCAGACTTTATAGACGGTACTAGACTTTATAGACGGTACCAAACTTTATAGACGGTACTAGACTTTATAGACGGTACCAGACTTTATAGACGGTACCAGACTTTATAGACGGTACTAGACTTTATAGACGGTACCAGACTTTATAGACGGTACCAGACTTTATAGACGGTACCAGACTTTATAGACGGTACCAGACTTTATAGACGGTACTAGACTTTATAGACGGTACTAGACCTTATAGACGGTACCAGACTTTATAGACGGTACCAGACTTTATAGACGGTACCAGGCTTTATCGACGGTACTAGACTTTATAGACGGTACCAGACTGTATAGACGGTACCAGACTTTATAGACGGTACTAGACTGTATAGACGGGACCAGACTTTATAGACGGTACTAGACTGTATAGACGGTACTAGACTTTATAGACGGTACCAGACTTTATAGACGGTACCAGACTGTATAGACGGTACCAGACTTTATAGACGGTACTAGACTGTATAGACGGTACCAGACTGTATAGACGGTACCAGACTTTATAGACGGTACTAGACTGTATAGACGGTACCAGACTTTATAGACGGTACCAGACTTTATAGACGGTACTAGACTTTATAGACGGTACCAGACTGTATATACGGTACCAGACTTTATAGACGGTACCAGACTGTATATACGGTACCAGACTTTATAGACGGTACCAGACTTTATAGACGGTACCAGACTTTATAGACGGTACCAGACTGTATATACGGTACCAGACTTTATAGACGGTACCAGACTTTATAGACGGTACCAGACTTTATAGACGGTACCAGACTTTATAGACGGTACCAGACTTTATAAACAGTACTAGACTTTATAGACGGTACCAGACTTTATAGACGGTACAAGACTTTATAGACGGTACCAGACTTTATAGACGGTACCAGACTTTATAGACGGTACCAGACTTTATAGACGGTACCAGACTTTATAGACGGTACCTGACTGTATATACGGTACCAGACTGTATATACGGTACCAGACTTTATAGACGGTACCAGACTGTATATACGGTACCAGACTGTATATACGGCACCAGACTTTATAGACGGTACCAGACTTTATAGACGGTACCAGAGTGTATATACGGTACCAGACTTTATAGACGGTACCAGACTTTATAGACGTTACCAGACTGTATAGACAGTACCAGACTTTATAGACGGTACCAGACTTTATAGACGGTACTAGACTTTATAGACGGTACCAGACTGTATAGACAGTACCAGACTTTATAGACGGTACTAGACTGTATAGACGGTACCAGACTTTATAGACGGTACCAGACTTTATAGACAGTACCAGACTTTATAGACGGTACCAGACTGTATAGACGGTACTAGACTTTATTGACGGTACCAGACTTTATAGACGGTAACAGACTTTATAGACGGTACAAGACTTTATAGACGGTACCAGAATTTATAGACAGTACCAGACTGTATAGACGGTACTAGACTTTATAGACGGTACCACCTTTATAGACGGTACCAGACTTTATAGACGGTACCAGACTTTATAGACGGTACTAGACTTTATAGACGGTACCAGACTTTATAGACGTTGCCAGACTTTATAGACAGTGTCAGACTTTATAGACGGTACCAGACTTTATAGACGTTACCAGACTTTATAGACAGTGTCAGACTTTATAGACGGTACCAGATTTTATAGATGGTACCAGACTTTATAGACGCTGCTAGACTTTATAGACGGTACCAGATTTTAAAGACTGTACCAGACTTTATAGACAGTGTCAGACTTTATAGACGGTACCAGATTTTATAGATGGTACCAGACTTTATAGACGCTGCTAGACTTTATAGACGGTGCTAGACTTTATAGACGGTACTAGACTTTATAGACGGTACCAGACTTTATAGACGGTACTAGACTTTATAGACAGTGTCAGACTTTATAGACAGTGTCAGACTTTATAGACGGTACCAGACTTTATAGACGGTACCAGACTTTATAGACGGTACTAGACTTTATAGACGGTACCAGATTTTAAAGACGCTGCTAGACTTTATAGACGGTACCAGACTTTATAAACAGTACAAGACTTTATAGACGGTACCAGACTTTATAGACGGTACCAGACTGTATAGACGGTACCAGACTTTATAGACGGTACCAGACTTTATAGACGGTACTAGACTTTATAGACGGTACCAGACTTTATAGACGGTACTAGACTTTATAGACGGTACTAGACTTTATAGACGGTACCAGATTTTAAAGACTGTACCAGACTTTATAGACGGTACCAGACTTTATAGACGGTACCAGACTTTATAGACGGTACTAGACTTTATAGACGATACTAGACTTTATAGACGGTACCAGACTTCATAGACGGTACCAGAATTTATAGACGGTACTAAGACTTTATAGACGTTACCAGACTTTATAGACGGTACCAGACTTTATAGACGGTACTAGACCTTATAGACGGTACTAGACTTTATAGACGGTACCAGACTTTATAGATGGTACCAGAATTTATAGACGGTACTAGACCTTATAGACGGTACTAGACCTTATAGACGGTACCAGACTTTATAGACGTTACCAGACTTTATAGACAGTGTCAGACTTTATAGACGGTACCAGACTTTATAGACGGTACCAGACTTTATAGACGGTACTAGACTTTATAGACGGTACTAGACTTTATAGACGGTACCAGATTTTAAAGACTGTACCAGACTTTATAGACAGTGTCAGACTTTATAGACGGTACCAGATTTTATAGATGGTACCAGACTTTATAGACGCTGCTAGACTTTATAGACGGTGCTAGACTTTATAGACGGTACTAGACTTTATAGACGGTACTAGACTGTATAGATGGTACTAGACTTTATAGACAGTGTCAGACTTTATAGACAGTGTCAGACTTTATAGACGGTACCAGACTTTATAGACGGTACCAGACTTTATAGACGGTACTAGACTTTATAGACGGTACCAGATTTTAAAGACGCTGCTAGACTTTATAGACGGTACCAGACTTTATAAACAGTACAAGACTTTATAGACGGTACCAGACTTTATAGACGGTACCAGACTGTATAGACGGTACCAGACTTTATAGACGGTACCAGACTTTATAGACGGTACTAGACCTTATAGACGGTACCAGACTTTATAGACGTTACCAGACTTTATAGACGGTACTAGACTTTATAGACGGTACCAGATTTTAAAGACTGTACCAGACTTTATAGACGGTACCAGACTTTATAGATGGTACCAGACTTTATAGACGGTACCAGACTTTATAGACGTTACCAGACTTTATAGACGGTACCAGACTTTATAGACGGTACTAGACTTTATAGACGATACTAGACTTTATAGACGGTACCAGACTTCATAGACGGTACCAGAATTTATAGACGGTACTAAGACTTTATAGACGTTACCAGACTTTATAGACGGTACCAGACTTTATAGACGGTACTAGACCTTATAGGCGATACTAGACTTTATAAACAGTACTAGACTTTATAGACGGTACCAGACTTTATAGACGGTACCAGACTTTATAGACGGTACTAGACTTTATAGACGGTACCAGATTTTAAAGACTGTACCAGACTTTATAGACGGTACCAGACTTTATAGATGGTACCAGACTTTATAGACGGTACCAGACTTTATAGACGTTACCAGACTTTATAGACGGTACCAGACTTTATAGACGGTACTAGACTTTATAGACGATATTAGACTTTATAGACGGTACCAGACTTCATAGACGGTACCAGAATTTATAGACGGTACTAAGACTTTATAGACGTTACCAGACTTTATAGACGGTACCAGACTTTATAGACGGTACTAGACCTTATAGACGATACTAGACTTTATAGAAGGTACCAGACTTTATAGACGGTACCAGAATTTATAGACGGTACTAGACTTTATAGACGGTACCAGACTTCATAGACGGTACCAGAATTTATAGACGGTACTAAGACTTTATAGACGGTACCAGACTTTATAGATGGTACCAGACTTTATAGACGGTACTAGACTTTATAGACGGTACTAGACTTTATAGACGGTACTAGACTTTATAGACGTTACTAGACTTTATAGACGGTACCAGACTTTAGAGACGGTACCAGACTTTATAGACGGTACCAGACTTTATAGACGGTACCAGACTTTATAAACGGTGCTAGACTTTATATAACAAATACTTTGAAAATACAACATAACGTCTGATAGAGTCTCTATTTCAAAGTTTGATATCAACCACGTGCAGAAAAATGCAGCAAGGCTTTATTTTAATGTCTTCATTTGGCTTATGACCTTTAAAAGGTATGTGTCCCCCTTTGAGGAACTCCCCCCAACCCCCCAACCCAATTCAAATTCAGGGTCGGAAATTAAAACACAAACAAAATGGCATATTCACATAATTTCATTCCATGTCACTTTCACAATTAAACTGTAAATTGACAAAGTATACACCTACATATTGGAGTATAGGGTCAGACATATCACAGAGAAAGCTAGTAATACAAAACAGCCTCAGTACAGTGGCTATATGTACATCATATACCGATTTAAAAAAAAAAGATTAAAAAAAACCCAGCTCACCTCAAATTTTAATTTCGCTATAAAATTAGTTTGACCTCGTCTATAACATTTCCGAGTGATTTCAAAATGAATAAGTTTGTTTGATTATCTAATATGTCTTAGACTATCCTTTAAAACGTTTATTTGAAATAAATAACCTCTATATCGATGTACAAAATGTAACAAAACATATGTTTATTAACCCCTGAAAATACATTTGAACCCTTCCAATTCAAAGGTTGGATGGTTCATTCTAAAATTTTGGGGGTGAATGAGTTAAAGCTTGATGTTGAGCCAATTATATCAATTGTTGATCTTAGTGTTTTCTTCCATCAATGTTGGAGGATTTGTAAAAGTTTCCCCACAATATACACAATCTATATTTATACCATGTAATGTAATTTATAATTCATTTCCTTTTCTTGAATTTCTGGTTTTGGGGAAGAGACAAAATCAGTACATAATAATACAATGGGATATGTTTAGAGCAATTTACCATTTTTTGAAAGTGTCTGAAAATCAATATTTGCGCATATTCATTTGTGTGTACCAGTTATTTTGAATGGTTAAACAACTTACTTGTCCCAGTTGTTCAAAAGATGATAAGCTTATCATTTATCAGTGATTAACACAAATCTTGAATCTCGAGTCCTGTAACTTGAAAACAAATCTATTGACTTAGTTACAACTTTACAGAAATCAAATATTTAGTTGCATTAATTTGCACATAAGATTGTGGGTTTTGTACTGTGTATCTTAACATTATGACAGGTTAAAAAATGTCTTTAAATAGTAATCTAGCCAATTACCACCTTTTGAACAACTGGGTACTGACCTTATCTAATGTCCAGTGATTGGTCAATAAAATCAGTCTGTTTAAGTTCTATTTAAAAATGTTGTGATAAGTAGAATGACCATGTGAGTGTGTCTTTAATAGATACATGTATAAAACAGGAAATACAAAATAATATTTCTTTTAAATAGTCAACAGATCCTGTGAGGTTGGATAGTGCCTTTGAACAAATAAACAACAAGATATCTTCCTTAAGGCCCAATATACGTAACTTTCGGCAAAACTTGATGCGAAAATCAAGCCTAATAACTTATTATTTTTATAGATTTAGTTAAGATTAACTGATTTCAGCAATATCCAAGATGACTTCTTACGCGGTAACCGGTACGGCAGCAGTTGAAACTCTGTATTTGTAAACAAGCGACCATTTTGACTGGCTCTACCTGCGGTTAGTTATTGAAGTGGGCCCCACCTGAATTATTTTCAATTCTTTGGATTTTTCTGTCAGGAGTTTCTCGTTAGTTACCGCTGATGTTTACTTCGTTTTAGGCTTATTTTTGCATGGTTATCAACTGGATTTTTTTTCAGAATTTTTCAGAATCACGAAATGTCCCTGAAGTTACGTATGTTGGGCCTTTAACTAAAAACTACTTAAATAAATACCATTACCTTGATGAGCCGATTAAAATATTGAAGTGATTATGACAGATAATTAGCACAAAACATGTTTTATATTCATATTTTAATCTTTATTGAGTATCTACACAGCAAGACTCAATATGAACTGTGGACGAAAAATTGATTAAAATAATTTACCAAAGTAAACTGTAAATGGCAATCCTGCTATATTATTAAGTAAAATACCTGTTTCAAAACAAGTATATCTATATATACATAAACATTATAAATATATATCATTATTTTTTCTCTGGTAATGCACATTTTCAGTAACAGATCTCTTGAATCCATCTTCATGTTGAAATTGAAACATGTTGATATTTCTATAATACAAATCTTACAATATTTAAGACATAATTATAAATATGAACATGGAATCATATTTACAAGATAAAACAAAATTCAATATTATACATTAACAGGAAGCGAAGAACTTAACAAAGGGAATTGAAATGTCACATGTGTTTTTACTGTCCTTCTCAGAACAACGATACAAGATAATACTATTTTGTGAGATTTCTGACAATAAAATCCTGACATAATTTTATATCAAAGATATCATTTGAAGTATGATCTAAACCACAGACTAAGATAGTCATGTCTAAACATTACAGCTGGTCAAATTCTGATTCCTTATTGTAACACTTGCAAATTAACGGTGAGGATGCTGTGAGATAAATTAACAAGCTGACAGATATAAAGGATAATTGTCAAGCAGTTTTGAAATTCTTGAATAATTTGGAAAACGAAAGCTTGAATTGATTTTTACCAAATAAAGGCACAATTTGGTTGTCACAGCAGTTTTGATAGCTTTAACTTGTCCAGAATCCCCCGGAAACATCTACCACCTGTGTTGGGCTGTGTGTACGCTAAACATACACATATAATGCTGAAAATGTTCACCGCTTTAAACAGATTTTTTAATTGTAAAATGTAATGGCTAAGTCACAAGTTTAGAAACCTAATCCACAGAGTCTGTAGTGTTATCCTGCTGTCTTATCACAGTTCAATACATGTACAAGTGTACGCCGTTCACAGGGGACATTTAATCCACAAAGCATTGCTGGATAAGCAACATCACCCTTAAATGCTGGATCAACAACATCATCCTCTAACCAATCAGAATCATGATCACAGAAGTAGTTTAGATATAATTTGGAAAATTGTCCAATCAGAAGTGTTGTACCATCTTTAACCCATGCTGACTTGTAACATGTTTGGTGGTTTGTTCCGTATTGACATTGTGGGAGTGCCGGGGGATTTCCTGAAGCTTGGTTGTGGCTGCGACATCGCAGTTTCATAAGTTTTCTGAAATAAAAATTTATGAAAATAATAAATGACTTATTACATTTGTTCAGAAATAATTAATAATAGATTAACTCAGGATTCAAAGCAAACTTGTAAATGTATTATCAAAATACATCACACTCCTTAATTTAGTACAGCTGCAAATTATTTTTTAATGGATTTAATGGAAAATAATGGACGCACGCTAGAAGCCTCTAAGTCCATATATCACAATATATATAAAATAAAAATAAAATATTAATTTGATATTTGGATGTAAATTTAGGGTTACACCAATAAAAAAACCAAGTCTTTCATTTGTAATATTTGTCTTACTTTATAACCACATCAACAATATTTCTATACAAATATTTTTTTTTAATAAGTTCATAACATTGAGAAAATGAAATTGAAGAAAGATATAAAGTTGAACCTGATTGTCTCAGTTTTTATTCCCACAATGCCGCTGACTTACTGAAACGAGGTTTGACTGTAACCTGTTTAGATGAACTGCACTAAAAAAAGTCCATATATCAAAAATAAGTTTAATGTTTGCACACCAACCCTTCTCTGAGTCCTCATTTGGGCGTTATAGAATGCTGCGGAGTCTGGGTTATTCATCAGCAGCTCCATCTGCAGGCGGTCAAATTTCTCGTGTTCATCTTCAGGCTGTATAAGGGGAGATAATTCATATTAAAATATCTGTAAAATAGGCTATAGAAGGGGGAGATAGTTCATATAAAAAAATCAAGTACCTATCTGTATAAGGGGAGATAATTCATATTAAAATATCTGTAAAACAGGCTATAGAAGGGGAGATAGTTCATATAAAAAAATCAAGTACCTATCTGTATAAGGGGAGTAATTCATATAAAATATCTGTAAAATAGGCTGTACAAGGGAAAATAATTCATATAAAAATCAGGTGTCTATCGTTTACAATTTTTCTATGTCAGACAGTGTCTTTATTTATTTACTACAGATTTGACCTCCATAAGCATATTTTGACATGAGACTTACGACAGTGTTCGGGTTGAAGGGAAGCTGTGCTCCAGGTCGGACTCCATGACCTTGTGCTACGCTAGTCTGAGGCTCATCAGAAGGACCAACAAAGCTCTCCGCGTACCAGTTGTCAAACTCTGTAAACACAAAAATAATCCACTTGTTTTTGTCTTATGACTCTGTAATTTAAACATCCATGTTTTTTATTCAGTTACATTTTGTATTTCTTTTTTCATAATTGTAAATGAAAGGATGGGTGCTTTGCAATAATCAGGAAAGTTTCCCTCAAATTTATGACTTTGACATGAATTGATTTCAACAAACATGCAACTGTATATATACCGAGTAACATTATGAAATTATCAGCAAAAAGATAACTTTGGTGATATATCTTTGGATTTTATGCATATGAATTAATCTAGTTGCAGTGTTATACAATTCAATGAATCACTGAATGCAAGCAGCATTGAGATCCTATTTGTCAAAACCTCTCTTGAAGAACTCAGCGTTGTTTAACAGGAGCTTTTGTCACAAATTGAAGCATAAACATCAAATCAGTCTCGAATATCCTGCATTTACTGTGAACAAACGTACACCCAGACATGTGACTTACCGTGAACTAAGCGTTGTCGGCACTGTTCCACCAGCTTTTGACAATACTGCACTTCCGCTTTAAGATTTTTCAGTTCCTCAAAATCATTTTTGTATTGAAGTTTGTGGTCTTTGAGACGTTTGATCTCAAAGAACTCCTCTTCGCTGATAATGATATCCCCTTCCTCGTTATATTGTGGTCCTGTAATTATAAATCGGGGTTATAACTGTGTGATTACGTACAATTCACAGACAATTCTAAAGCTGTATTGACCAAATTAAGGTTACAGAAAATGACCCATTGCTTTCAAAGAGGTTCCAACTTTCTCAAAATACAAGTATTTTTTTCTACTCCAAGTCTTGCTGTGCTTTATGCATGGAGAGAGAATTAGTGAAGTAAATTACAATCTGCACTATACCGGTACGGTATATCTTTTATGATTGGAAATACCAAATTACAACGTATTGTTAAGACACATTTAAAAGTTCACAAAAATGCAGATGTAGTAATACACTGGTATTTCAGAACAGTCAAGACAATGATTTCCTTAATGGGATTAATCTGACATTAAACTTTCAAAAAGTCTTTTTAATCAATTAATTTCTTTCATCAATTTATATTCAGATAGATAATTCGTACACAGGAAGATTCAATTTTAGAAATAACCAACATTTTCATATCAGTTGGACACCTTTTAAACTAAAGAGAGTTTTGATTTTTGAAATAAAATCTTAAAATCGAAAGCAACTTCACGATAATTTGACAGCAACACTCTGGGGGAATATTTGACTGCTAATACTGGTTGACCAGGGGAAGTAACTCTATTTACCATTATCTTCTCTCTCCCTTCGATGGTTTTCCAACCGCTCTCTTGTTTTGTCAATCTCAATCTTATTTGTGTTCACTTGTCTTGCTAGCTCTGCATAGGATTTCTTCTTGGAATTCAAAATTTCTGGAAAAATCATAAAAAAATCAATTATTATATAATTTTGTTCTAGATTTGCCAGTAAAACTGTGCTTTTTGTTCTGTGTCATTCGTATACAGGCTGTTGAATGTAGTAATTTTAAAAATGATTTTATTTACAGTATAGTCAAGCTATACAAAAAAATTAGGAGGCACCATAGGACCATTCTTTAATGTAATCCCAGGAATAATTATTGTTTTTCAACTTCAAACTCATTTGAAGCATAATCGTAATAATGGATTTTCTTTCAGTTGAGATACTACACCATTAATAATAATATTAGTTTAGAATCACCTACGTTTATTTTCTACAAGAACCCTGTTGATCTCACTGCCACGGTCGGCCTTGAACTCCTCAAAGGCTTCTGATCTGGGGGGCGGAGTGCTGGTGAGAATCTTGTCAGCTCGTGACACGCCCGAGATACTGGTGGGGGTCGGGGCTTCTCCGTCACGGTCATCCCTCTTCTCACGCTCTGAGGGATGTGGTGATTTGATGTCCCTCTCTCCCTTAGCACTCTGGGAGGGGCTGCTCACGCTTTTACCTCCCGTAGGACTGCAAACAATATATCACAATTAAATAGGTAATATGAAGAGATTTTCACAACTCTTTTTAGTGTGTATGAACTCTGGGCATATAACAAATTACACAGGGGTTTTGGTTGGTTATTTAAGCACTACACAGCATTCTGTTCTGTGTTTTGGTCCTATAACACAGAACGGGAATGCAGACAAAATGACAAATGCGCATTAGCATGAGCCTGAGAATCACTTGTAAAGCAATAATGTTGATTACATGAAATATCACAAATGTATTGTGGTAGAAAAAAATACCACAACTTGTGATAATTGTTTGTTATATATACATCAGATTTTGAGTGGATGTTCTTGCAAGAGCTTACAAACCCTGAAACAAGATAATGTCTAACGTATATTCTCATCCTCAACATCTGTATCAAGTTTGCTGAAGAAATGTCAAAGAATAAAGTTGTTTTTGGAATCATGATGTGAGGTCATGTCAATATAAGCCCTTCCCCGTTTTATGTAAAGCTAAACATAACACAACTGTTCACCTTTTGGTGTCCCTCCCGGTGCGGCTTTTCCTGTCTTTTTCCCGTTCCTTCTTCTTAAGTTGTACAACAGAAGAGGGATCCGCTTTAGCTGCCTTTGGAGCCATTCCAACCCCGAATCCCTGGCCATCTGGCTCTCCGACCAGTGTTCCGTCGTCTGTTATTGCCACGCCCGCCTACACAGTGTCAACATTGAAACTTTGTTACAGATGTGTCAAACATTTGTCATCATAATCAAGCTTAAATCTGAGATCAGTGAAAATACTAACAGAAATTTCTTTTCTAGTAAGTAAATCTGGATTTACTAGTCATCCTACCCCCAGAACCTCCCCCCTTTACCTGTGTCCCCTCCCTCTGTTCCCTATCCCTACCCGTCCCTTACCTGTTGAGCTGCAACACCACCCTCTGTCCCCTCCCTCTGTTCCCTATCCCTACCCGTCCCTTACCTGTTGAGCTGCAACACCACCCTCTGTCCCCTCCCTCTGTTCCCTATCCCTACCCGTCCCTTACCTGTTGAGCTGCAACACCACCCTCTGTCCCCTCCCTCTGTTCCCTATCCCTACCCGTCCCTTACCTGTTGAGCTGCGACACCACCCTCTGTCCCCTCCCTCTGTTCCCTATCCCTACCTGTCCCTTACCTGTTTAGCTGCAACACCACCCTCTGTCCCCTCCCTCTGTTCCCTATCCCTACCCGTCCCTTACCTGTTGAGCTGCGACACCACCCTCTGTCCCCTCCCCCTGTTCCCTACCCCTACCCGTCCCTTACCTGTTGAGCTGCGACACCACCCTCTGTCACCTCCCTCTGTTCCCTATCCCTACCCGTCCCTTACCTGTTGAGCTGCAACACCACCCTCTGTCCCCTCCCCCTGTTCCCTACCCCTATCCGTCCCTTACCTGTTGAGCTGCGACACCACCCTCTGTCACCTCCCCCTGTTCCCTATCCCTACCCGTCCCTTACCTGTTGAGCTGCGACACCACCCTCTGTCCCCTCCCTCTGTTCCCTATCCCTACCTGTCCCTTACCTGTTGAGCTGCAACACCACCCTCTGTCCCCACCCCCTGTTTCCTATCCCTACCCATCCCTTACCTGTTGAGCTGCGACACCACCCTCTGTCCCCTCCCCCTGTTCCCTACCCCTACCCGTCCCTTACCTGTTGAGCTGCGACACCACCCTCTGTCACCTCCCTCTGTTCCCAATCCCTACCCGTCCCTTACCTGTTGAGCTGCGACACCACCCTCTGTCACCTCCCCCTGTTCCCTATCCCTACCCGTCCCTTACCTGTTGAGCTCACATCCCTCAACCCCCCCCCCCTCCTCGTCCCCTAACCCCTCCCTATCCTTTTCCTTACCTGTTGAGCTGCGGCTATAGCAGCAGGGTCAGTTCTATCTATCAGTGTAAACTTCTGTCTCAGTCTCTCCTCCACATCTCTCTCCATTTGTCTGAAACACAACAACATACCTTTATACTCACTCAATACTCTAGTGGTTATGCTCACTAGTATCCCATAGAAAATCAAGTCTAATATTGAGAGTCAGACAATCTGTATATACAGTAGTAATGTTTAAAAGTTTCTCTTTGTCCCAGTGTATTTGTAGAATTTTTTGAAATTTTTGATTTCAAAATATTTTCTTCATATATTCCATATCTAATGCCACAGGCAGAAAGTGCTATAATATGTATGGATTAAGGTCACATCACAGTTCTGCTGGTGCATGTTGTATTTTACCACGGACAATTGTTAGCAAGAAAATTGTACAAAACTAGGAGTTGGATTGGTTAATTTATACATGTATTTTGAACAGTACTTTAATAAGTAATTACTCAAGTGTTACTGAATTGTTTTCAAAAAGCTTGAAAAGGTATTTGTTAAATATAAGATTTGATAGAAGCAAAACATTAACTTACAGATATATGTCTTTGAATCCTTCAAATGTTCCATGTATCTGTCTTATATTTACAATCTGAAAAAAAAATGATATAAATTTAAATACATAAACTTTTGATTCAGATAAGTGTACTCTTAAGACAATAAATATTTCACATTCAGAATTTTTCTGTTGTTAATCACAAAATTCAACATTCTTCACCTCTGTGAATTTGGCTGTTTTTTCAAGAGCAGAAATAAATACATCCAAGGAAACTTTAAGATATCCTAGCCTGTTTAACGCACAGTTGTAGCAACATTTGACAATGAGAAGCAATACTCACATCAATCTCCTCCAGGGAGCCCTCTAAGTACCGTCTGACTTGCTGCCGAATCTCGTACCTCTGCTGTTCGGACAGTGGCTCGTACGTGATCTGGGTTCGATTTGTCTGATGGTTATAAATGTTAATAATTTTAGTATGTGTGATTTATCTCCTTTTCATTGCTTTAACCCTTTTCGTTCTTTTTTTTTAAAAAGCTTTATGAGCCTTATCAAAATGGATGGGCACCAAGTGGTTCATGGTTTATATTTAAGCAATAATCAAAAAGTGAAATGTGCGTAGAACCCCCCCCCCCCCCCCCCTCAAAAAAAAGGAATCACATTTCTTGTGGATAATGAATGTAAAGTGTAGAGACACATTTGTCATTGCAAAAATGTTAAATTTTCATCTAGGATTCAAAATGATTTACAGCAATCAATTTACAATTTATTTTCATGGGTCCTATTTGTAAATAATTAAAGTATTTCAAGAGTTTCTACGAGTCCTTTCATAATTGTATGAGTACTGGGACTTGCACATAGATTGATCACTGGATTTAAGAATCTTCCATCATATAAAGCATGAATCTCTCCCCAGAAGAAAGAGATACCAGCATCTTCACTGCAGGCTCAATGAACAGGAAGACTTTATTAACCATTATATCTTCAACTTCTTTTTTTAGCGTTAATTATTTTTGTTCTTTCCCGCTGAAGATATTACGCTAAGATATGACTGCGTTTATTGGAGTTTTTATACGCTTCTTTAATATATAGTAATTACAACGGATGCGTGAATTCATTCTTTTGCTTAATATGTGCCAAAATCTGACAATGCGCTGAAATTTGATTGCCCCCAATAAAGTATATTTATAGTCATTAATTTTGAAACGCTAAATGCTTATACACTTATACAAGGTCTAGTGAGAGTACATGTGTACTACTTACGAGGGTGTCATGCATGGCTAGTTCATTCTTCAGATATTGTATTTCCTTCTCCAGCTTCTTCACTAACACCTAAAACAAAGTGAGATTTATTAATAAATGTATAACACATTCATATGAAAGATGTCATTAATTAATTTATTTTAATCTCTTTGGGAATGAAACTTTGATGAAATTATATGTATACTTGATTCAGTTTTAGATATATAACACCTAGCTAATCTGCAGATATCATACCTGTTCACAGATATAGCGATAACTTCATATACAATGCAGTAAGATTTATTTAAATAAAAGACTATAAGCATTTCTTATAGAATTAGATTATACAGTAAAATTTATGATTTATTTCTTACAATGTAGTAAGATTTATTTAAATAAGAGACCATAAGCATTTCTTATAGGATGAGATTATACACTGTAATCTCTTTTAGCATAATAATACATATACATATATTATACAAATATATCATGGGTGTCAGTGCAATAGTCCAAAATATTTGACACGAGGTACTGGTAATCGATAACCATAAAAATTTCAATCCATATTCTTTGGCGACTCCAAATCTCAACTTTTCATTGACATCTGACTGACTCTGACACTTGAAAGGGTAGGAAATGTCACGCGGTGTTCAATAGTTCGCACGTGACCGTGCAATAGTCAATTTAGCCATGCAATATTTCATTTCACTAGTAAATGGTTCAAAATATAGCTTATGCGTATAGTTAAGGAAAATCCTATGCACTATGTAATAAATATATATGTACATACAGTGCAGTCGACTGTAGCATCAGCAACTGTATTTCTATGAAATTGCAATACATAAGTCTGGGCTTATTGCCAGGCACTGGGTTATTATTGGGAAAATATTGTGATTCTTGATCTTAAAATTTAATTGTACTTACCGCTGGATCATACACGGCATTGACAGCAGGTTCACTTGCAACACACATCATCCTGGTGGCAAATCTTAATGTAGACACCTGTAACACAGAGAGGGTGTCGGGTTAGATAAAAAATTATATCCCTTAACTCCGACATAGCTGTCAGATAGATGTCAGCTTGACTGATCCTAGTTGGTAAGTCCAACGGTATAATTATTATAGTAATTCATCCAAAATTTGTATTTGTGAACTCATGTAAGTATGGCAAGATTGGAAAACTGATTTGTCTGGCCCATAGTTGCGAGATAATAATTACTAATGTCACTCACCACACAACTACAACTACTTTTGAAATGTATGTTCAATATTTTGCCATCAAGAATTAATCACCATCGAATAGCACAAACTTCGTTAATTCCTTTGAGAAATTCCATACAAAATCTTGCATGTACATAGCGAACGAAAAAATCCCTGAAATCATCCCAGAGCTGTCATTATTTGTGACTATCATCTGACTGTATTATATTTTAGCCGTGGTCTTTGATGGTATTTATTCTATATATGTGTGTATTTGTATTGTAACTATGGCAACATGGTGTTGATTGCTGATGATAACTAAAAATATCTGAGTCAACAATTGCAGGAACAGACATTTGTTATATACCTAATTGAAAATTCCTGCTAATAGGTTGGTCTTCATCTAAGGAATGGTAGATTCCATTACCAATTAAAGGGTCGGTGGTGAGTTATATGTATCATGTTCAGGTAAATGATGGACACTGCTCATCAAATATTAAACAACTCTACGCAGCAGATCGTTAGATATTAAGGATTCTCCAACCATTGTTATGGCAGAATCTCATGGGAAGATCAGACATACTGATACACATGTACATAGCCACACAATGTGAAACTAAGATCGAAGTCAAGGTGTGAAAAGTTTTGTTAGCTTAATTTTCACCCCTAAAGACACATTAGAACTTTTCCAATTTAAAGGTTGGAATAGTTCATTATGACTTGTCAGGGTTGGAAAAGTTAAAGGTTCATTAATTATTGAAATGATATTTTTGCCACATGTCTTAAAATGTAAAATCAAATAGTGCTAGTTTTAATGTTTCTTTTGATCTGCAGGTGGAAGTTAGAACATGTTTATAATATTTCAGTACTTATGATGATATCTTAAATGAACAAATGGTGTAATATCACCTTGAAGCTACAATGTAACCATGCTTTCTGAAAACATAGTTCAAGACATTTTATGAAAATAAATGTCCATTTTCAATATTTTTCGCTTTTTAATTCAGTCAAAATATCTTTAATAACCTAACCTATAGCCATCAAACCTAAAGTATGATGTAAAGATAGTGTACTGTGTAGGCTATGGAACAGAAGCTAAACTATACATATGCACTTATACACAGTCATTTAATAAACATTTTTGACTTAATAGTATTATACATTAAGGGATGAAAAAGGATTTTATGATAGGATAGAACATAGAAATTTCTTTCACATTTCATACAATTTTGAAAATAAAGCTAACAGACTATGAGTGGCTAAGCTGACCCAAATACATGCCAATGCTTCATGTTTTCCAACTCCACAGAATCAATGTCACATCAATAATTAAAATATTATTGATTTTCCAAGCCGTGGTTTTAATCACCGATCTTCCATCCTGAACGATACACCTGAGGATTACCTGTGAGTACTTATCATACCTGTGTTATACCTGTATAAAGGTGAGATTTAATCCCGTAGCTGGAATCTTCACCTGTCAGCTTCATTTTAAATCATGTTACAACCACATGCAATAACTAGTCTGTTTTCATCTCAACTTTAGTTTAAATTATCAGGGCTCAGTTGATCAAAAGGTGGTTAGCTTAATCACTATTTAACGACATTTTTCAAACTTTTATAATTCTGTCAATATATATAAGGTAACAACCAAAGCTTGGCATGTAAATTGACATTATCAGATATTTGATATCTGCAAAGTTGTAACTAATTCAATGGTTTCATTTTCAAGTTACATGATAATAAAAATTTGCACTAATCACTGATTAAGCAAATCACCTTTTGAACAACTGGGCCCAGATTATGAAATTAATATGACATATCTTTATCGTGGCATAGATGAACTAAACTAACCACTTAATTCATGAACTGTTCAAATATTTTCTATTGTATAGATCTGCTTTCATTTCAAAATAAAAGCTTATTCATGTGGCCTTCTTGAATTAATTCTAAATTTTACAGTGATAATTTTAATTGTTGCTCATGATTCAGTTTGGGTAATAATTTTTCATAAAATGTTCTGTTTAAAGCAAAATAATCCTAATGTTTCGCCATAATAAGCCTAACTTTTTCTCTTACCTTTTTTTGCAAATAAATATATGCTCAGTTTAAATCAACAAGAAATTTAATGTATTTAAATGAGTCCAATGAGTTAATGAAACAGGAATAAGTGATCTAACCAAAAAAATAGGATGAATATGAAAACAGTAAAACCTGTATAACACCTCTCCATGTGACACATCAATATGTGTTGTACTGTATATGAGTTACGTTTCATTGCGATCCATAATCACTAATCACTACAGTACTGACTTACTGTTTCCTCTAGCTGTGGCCCCTCTCCACACACATTGCGATCACTAATCACTACAGTACTGACTTACCGTTTCCTCTAGCTGCGGAGCCTCTCCCCACACATTGCGATCACTAATCACTACAGTACTGACTTACCGTTTCCTCTAGCTGCGGCGCCTCTCCCCAAACATTGGCTACCAGCAGCGTGTTACAGTTTCCTCCGATGGAGTCCTTGAGGCAGTGAGTGAGTTTCGACTGACGAAACGGAATGTGTTCACGGCGCCGGTCAGCCAGGGCCACGATCACTTGTTCCAGGAAGGTCAAGGATTTGTTAATGTACATGGCCTCCTGCTGAGTCTTACCTTCCGACTGAAATATCAAACGTAATTATTGATTATACTGTTTATTTCTCTGAGTAAAAGTATAAATCTTTGAACAATATTCTACGATGACACAATAATTCAGAATCACATGCAATAAAAGGATGTGCTTCCGTATACTATTGAAGACAATTAAGACCCAGTATTTCAAGAAAAAATGGCCTCTCTTTTAATAAATGATAAAATATAAAGATAAATATTATCCACCAATTCAAACACATAAATGCGTAACTCCTTTCTAGCTCTTATCTTTTTTTTTTAAATAACTGAACTTACAGAAACTCCTGAACTGAAGATTTTTAATTGGAAATATTTAGGTGAGCTTACTTTTTTTAAGGAAAACATATTTATAAAATCTTTAATGTGAGCTGTAGTATTCATGTTACTCGGTTTGTAAAACATGAGTTTAAGATGTGAATGCATCATTCATGGAAGAATAGAAAAAACACAATTGAATTTTCACATTATGATTAAATGATTCAGACAAATACTAAACAAATGTGATTTTTGTTTTCTCAACACCCTATACAACATTTTTCATATTTATTTACTGATCAACCCGGTTTTTTTTTAAAGTTTTTGTAACAACTTTTTCATCATAACTTTTTTGTTTCCCAATTATCAATAGGTTAAGCCCCTTTCCCCACCCCCATAAAAACAAAGAAAAAAATCAAAGATTACATAATGTATTAATACCATCATCAAGGAACAGCAGGTAAGTACTAATTAAACCAAAAACAAAACCATGGTTCATGGAGCTGATTTCCTGATAATAGTCAATAAATATGAAAAATTACTAAAAGAAAATCTTTTAAAATGGTTACATTGTATACAAATTGATCGTCAGAAATTCTGGTATGGAGCTTCTAGTACTGATAGTCCAAATAAAATAAGCCAAGTATGCTTGAATTATCTCCCTTTATTTTCAGATGATTTTTGGTTGAGCACAGTTTGAAATTGATTTATTCCCATTCTGCACCTCTGAAGACACATTCAGTGATCAATTGACAATCATTTTTCATTGTTCTTTTTTATTTATTTTGTAAAAACAATGGGTCCCACAATGTTAAATTCTGGAAATTCAAATGGGGGCCTTAAATTTTCATATATGTATCTTCAAAACAATGGGTCCAACAATGTTAAATTCCTGAAATTCAAATGGGGGCCTTTCCATATGTATCGTCAGAACAATGGGTCCCACAATGTTAAATTTAACAATTTCTGGAAATTCAATGGGTCCTTTTCAAAATTCTATTAGTACAGTATATGCACACACAGATTTATCATTGCACATTTAATCCAAATGCTGGAATAAGTTCATGATGAAATTTCAGGGGTGAGTGAGTTCATGAGTCAAATAAAAAATCAAAATACATCAAAATCATTGCTTTCATAAGTTTTAGATCGAGCAATTAAAATTAATTTCATAAACATGTGATACTCGTACCTTAGTTTTTCCAAGACGTTCAGAACCTGCGAGATCTACAAAGTTTAACTTGGACACAGTGTATCTGGCATTGGACTGTACTCTGGATCGTGTCTGTATTAAAAAAAAGCAAAGTTTAATGGTGACATACTTCATTTAAAATTTATGTTATCCCAATTTTTTTTTTTTTTAAATAAAAACAGAGTAATACAAAAATTCTATTACCGGTAAATATATTTTGTCAACCTTTGCAGTCTGATCATAATACCAAATATTTAAAGTTAAATGAATAAACTCATAAATCAATCTTTTATTACAGTTTTTCAACTTCTTTTCTAATTTTATTTACATATATGGATAATGATAGGTAGTTAATGGGTACTTTACTTAATCATCAATGAAAATGAATAGTTTTATAAAACAAGAGATTGACAAGTGTTCAAATGTTTTATCAAACCTGCCTCATTAGACTCCCGATTAATCAAAGAAAATATAGACGAATTGAAAGTTTCATAAATATGATAACAGCATAGCAACAAAGATCTTGACATCTCCCAAAAAATTTCTTTTAATACTGACTTTGATTGAAAATATAAATAAAACTATCTGTGACACTTTCATGAGGCTCATTTACGGGACCATTTCATTAAAAATGTGTAAATTATGAGATGCTGCTGGATGTACAAAGATTTTGGACAAATAGCTGAAGTTTTAAATTGTGACTTGACCTCAACTTACCTCTATATAAACGGTAAATATACAGTGGGATCGCGATGAGTTCTTGTTCAGAGAATGAGCAGAAATTGCTCGGTTGGTCTCTCCCTGGAATGAGAAAACACATTTTGATACATCTCATTAAGGAGTAAATATAACACGAAATAGCTTCAAAGCTAATGAAGCAAAAATCCTCCCATACAGTTGAAATTTGATCAAAAACAAGAAAAAGAAAATGTAAATAGTGTCTTAAAGAGAGTATGACTTTACAACGACTTATGCCTAATATTTAAGTACCTCAAATAGGAAGTTGAGAGCTTCTTCTTCATTCTGAGCTATGTGATGTGACAGGCCCTTTACGAAGACTCCATCTTGGTTCTCCACGACGACCATTTGTTGTTCAGGGTTAGCCTGGTTCCAGGACTCCGGCAGGGTCGACAGGAGGTCAAACATGTTCTCATTGTAAATTTCTAAATATGATACCCTGGAATAGAAAACAAAAGTCAGATTACCTTACCATACTCTGGTTATGGAATGCATGTATACACGCATCAAGTTACTGACCATATCCAGCCTTGCTGAACTAGCTATAAATGGATGAATCCCAGCTTAATACTGCACATTCATTATATTTCCATTTGGATGCACACAATATATTCCAGTTAAACCTCATGGTCAGGTGCAATTCTAAAAATGTTTAAAAGACACATAATTTCTTTTTAGGAAAGCAATACAAATTGAAAAAGAAAAGAAAAATTGCTTTTAATAATAAAACAGATTTCCAGTCAGTTTATTCTTTACTTTCTTCTACAGCTTGATGCCAACATGTTTAGGCATACAAGGCAGGCTGTCATTAGGGCACAACTTACATGGTGTACAATATGTAGTTAAGACACTAACATGTATACGTTCTAGACTTACATACCTGACAGTAATAGCATACTCTGGTCTCTCCTCGATTTCCCTGAAGAGCTGAGAGATGGCGCGAGGTACAATACCCCTCTGTTTGTAGTTCTCAGTGGCACCTGTGATCGTAAACGTCTTTCCGGCCCCCGTCTGGCCGTAACACATCACCGTTCCTGTCAAAGTCATATTTCATAACCAACTGGTAAACTGACACATTATGCTTATAATTAAATCTCAACACTCAAAGTTTAGAAATTACCACTCTACAATATTACAATAGTGGTTGGTACTTTTTTTTTGGGGGGGGGGGGGGGGTATTTTAGTTGCAACTAACATAAAAGCATGTTTCCCATTGAACAGAGACCTATATATACAGCTTGATTCAATGTTTCTATTTGATGTCAAAGTTCTTGTGTTCTTGACACACCCTTAGCTTGGTGTTACAAAGAATTCTCACACAAGGAAGAAATCTTCCGCAGGGTAAAATCTTATCAAATGTAGCAGATCACATTTACTGAAATATTATTTCCCTACACATGTGGTATTTTGGGCTGTATCTAAATCAAATGTCAAAGCACAAACTTATTCTCACAAAAGTACACACAAGGGAATAAATCTGTGGGAGCAAAAACTATCTTCATAGTTTATACATTTACTTAAACAGAAATAGTTTTTAAATTTAGGTGGAGTGAAAATTTTAGACATTCTCTCAAAATATCATTGACATTTTCTTCACTCTCACAATGGACATAACACTTAATATCAAAAAGAATAATTGACATAACTCTGTCAAAAATCTCAAAGAATCATGGACATAATTCAACTTACCGTTGTAGCCATCCAAAGCGGAGGTCACAAGGTCAGATGCCACAGAGCCAAAGACGTGGTCCTGGCTGGCATTGTGAAATATACCATCCAGTCGAAATGACCAGTCCAAAATCTGATTGTTGACCACTCCTTTCCGTCCATCTTTTCTCATATGCACATTAATGCTCTGAAAAAATGACAATCATATATTCATTTTTTTGTTGTCTACAACTTAATGTCCAATACATTATAAATATATTCCAGAAGAATGTCTCGAAGCTGACAGTGACAGGTCTTTTTCAGCAGTTTTAAATCAATATGAACAAAACTTTTAAAGATGAGTCATTTTGTATGAAATTAAAATTAAATGGAGAAAAAAGGGCATCTTTTGATTTGAGGAGTCAATGTCCCCGTACAGAATGTATTACCCTTGATTTCAATATATTTTATAGGTTATACAGGAAGATTACGCTGGTTTCATGTCCATTTAAGTACATTACCTCTTTCACTCCTGAAGACACGTTTGAACAATTCAACATCAAAGGTTGGAATAGTTCATTATGAAACTTAAGGCGCGAATGAGTTTAATGTACTTGAATGGATATTAAACCAGCCTCATCTTCCTGCATAACCTACAAATTATAACAAAATCAAATTCAAGGATTTTAATACACTCTGGTGATAAATATCTGTGACCAGGAAGCTCATCAATTAGTAGATCATCCATCAAGAACTTGGAGGTACCAGATTTGTATCGCGTCTGACTGCATGCTGCATAATTTCTCTCCCTCCTATTACATCTGTACTTACCGTACCATCTTGGTTAAGTTCTAAACAGTTGTGTGCGAATTCTGCGGTTGGTCGAATTCTGGCCCATACTTGTACCCTGTTACTTTTCCTCGGTCGCCTTTCACTGCTGTCACGACTGTAGGCACTTAGGCCTGTCACCCCCCGGCTGTACATCTTCACACTGACCTGAAAACAGAAATATGAAAGATAAATAATCATAACAATCTGATTACGCTTCAATGTTTTGTTCAAAAGTCCAAGACTTTGTTTCTGTTAAAAAATACATGTACCTATGTGTTATAGTACAAAAGTAGTTATTTCTGTGAATTGAATGTACCTTGCTAAGTTTATTATATTGATACAAATGATTATTTTCTATATATTTTATTTCTGCAAGTAAAATATCAATCTATCCTGCCTTTGAACATATTGTCTTACTAAGTTACACATCATTTTTATCTAAATGTAACAAAGTAATTATCTTACTAATACTACATCTGTTTGACTTTTATTTACACCTACAGTTTGTAAATATGTGGTATAATTAGGCAGCATTAGGCACTCAAGCCAAACGTCCTGACTTTTGGCTCAATGGTTAGAACGTTCACCTTCCAAGCGGGAGTCCCAGGTTCCCAGCCAGGCCACAACACTTATTATTCCTTATAGGATTTGGATTCTTCCTCATATGCGCTAGGCATATATTATATACGATGCATGTACCCTCAGCTTTCATTTTATAAGTTTATGTTAAAATCAACAGTGCATATAGATTTCTGGTACAACTTTTGTATCAGGATCATCCTAACCCGAGGTCATTCTTTAATACCATTTGCTGTTGATGGGACATAATATTCGACCAATCATTGATTCAATTCAAAATAAACAGGATATTATGAGCACACATTTTTATTTTTGGCAATCAACGGAATGCGAATGTGTCATTTGATTCAAGCAATTCGATATACAGAACTGTCTGGAAGACAGATGGATAATAGGTCTACTCTTTCATTCCACCAAGCAAATAACAGATTCATGTCAAATAACACCGGTAACCATTCCCGGTCGTGACACGTTTTCTGGAACTCGATGAATGATAAGATGTGTTTATCGTGTAATTCATCGACTATAAATTAAATGACGAAAGGAAAAAACGGCAGTGCATCACTCTTCTAGAATTGACAGTAAACCATTGTTATGTTGGTGATGATTATCATGTTTCTCGTTTTCGATTGTTAACTGAACCCTACGAGGTTGCCTGTCTAAATTATAATCAATAGCCCGTGGTAACATCTGTCAAATGTATATTCCTTTGTATTAAGTATAAAGAATAAGCTAAATGATTTATTTGGGGGGAAATGTCTATTAACTTACCGCAGTCGTGTGGCTTAAGATCCTGTAAATTGGAGGTAAATTTTGTTGACAGGTTGTTAGGACAAGTGACGCATGCGCAAGCGGAAGAACAAACATCTCGCCTGTCTCGAGATTTAACGTTATTGAGAGATATATCAGCACAGTTAGGTTAGTTTTGTAAATGAAACAAGATTTTAAAGAGAATACCTTTATTTTATTGCGGAGGCGACACACATCTTTTACTGCTTTTATATAAAGGAATAAAAACAACTCAAATCGTATCTTTGTTCAAGGATACTCATCAATAAATAACAAACAAAATATCTTTCATTTTAGAAAAGAAAGCTAACGAGTCTTATGTTCGTTCACGGACTTAGTTATGTCAGTGTAGATCTACGTTTTTATACTAAGAAATTGCATGGTCTAATCTACAATGATTATAATATATGCTATAACAAATACCAGACGCACACAAAAGCATATTACATCGAATTTATATTTCACGGACAAACTATTTTTTTAAGTACTGTTGTTAGACCAGGGGCGTAGCTGGAAGTATTTTGATGTGCAAGCCCCTGGAAGTTTTCCAGTAAAAATAGGCCCATCTTTTATTACTTTTAGAATGATAAAAGGGTCATTTTTGTGTATTTAATCTAATACAAATTTACTAAAAAACAGAGAGTACCAAAGCGTCAACAAAACCATAGTCCGAACTCAAAATCGATTCAACTAGAGGCAAAATATGAAAAAAGGAAAGATGTACATGGAGACCCTTGTAAAAGCACAAAAGAATAAGACCATGTGTTCCGGAAGAGTAAGCGTCTTCTTTTTCATCGACGACAACCTCCATGTAAATATTGGTCACAACCAAGTAAACATCAGGTTCTCAAAATGAGAAACTAGTCCTCATTGTCAATAAAAACAAGGGAGAACAATAATGAGCATACTCAAAAACGTCCATCTTTATATCACTTAAAGATACAGAACATGTCCCATGAAACCAAGATGGCGACCATAAAACTTGCCCATAGTCTTCATCAACCTGCACCTCTCCTTTCCCTGTGCCATAAGTTTGTTCGTCAGCAGCTGATATCTATCACTAAAAGCTAATATGACATGATTTTATAAAAAAAAGTCGGCCTAAGTGAAGGTACAAATGTAGTTTCAAACTGATGTTTATGTTTGGATGTTGTTTGGTATTCATTTGTATACGAATTTTCTCACGATAAAGCCTTTACCTATATTGTCGTAGTGAGCTGTATTATAAATAGTATTTGAATTGTGTTGGCTGCGGTCTCCGACATCTTGCACAATTATATATGATTTAATATGTATGTGTATTGTAGTCCTATATGCTATTGCATTCGGAAAGAAATAAAAATGAATTTGAAGTAATTATAGCCACAGACTTAGATCTAATCTAAGTCCGTGTTATAGCTAACAAATGTTCTGCAGCCTAATATGTTAATCTGACGAGTCGAAAAAAAGGGAGTAACAATATCACTGGACTTTTAAGAATATAAGTTGAATTATGAAATTTCTCGACTTTAATACACATACTTCGGAAAATGATGTGCAAGTACGGGCTTATGTGCTTACATGGCAGCTACGCCCCTGTAGACATACATGTATATTTATATCTACCAAAAAGTTTTAAAATGTGGATCCGCCACTAGATGAATATACAGTTGAGTGTAGACTAAAGGTTACATAAAGTGCACTCCGAGTGCACTCCGTTTGGACTTGGAGTGCACTCCGTTTGGACTCTAGGTAAACTTGGAGTGCACTCCGTTTGGACTCCATATGAACTTGGAGTGCACTCCAGGTCCACTCCCAGTCTACCTGAAGTCCTATCAGGCATTAATACCTCTACATATAAGGGCCACATTCATATTACATTTTGAATTGTAGATAGTACAATATATACATGTATCATCTAAATCAATCAATCAATATTTATTAATACATATGTTTGTTGCTGAAGATGTTTATATTAAAGGTTCGTTATTTAGTTGTTTAACAAGCAATATAGACTACGTCTGCTGTTTAATCATTGTATAATTTGTGTAATAAATTAGTTGAACCTGATTTAAAAACCTTAAATGTATACTTACATTACTGTATTTGAAACTTTGAATGACAATAACAGATACAAAATAACTGAATAAATCTTGAGGATTTACAATGCAATGAAGGATTTCGGACAAAGCACAATATATTTGACTTGTCCTTTGTAGTCTAACAATATGTGAAGTCTAGATCTGAGTGTGGATTTTAAATGGCGTGTAAGTGATAAATTCAATTGTAATAAAATATAATGTTATAAGAAAGTTATATTTTAATTAAAACATTAGACATTCAAGTATAATGTGAAGAAGATTTACTGTTTCACATTTGAAAGTTTTCAAACAACAACAACAACTTCAAAACACAATAAATAATGAATGGCTTTTGATAATTGGATGTTGCCTGTCCCCTCCCTATACAATGGTTTGTCTGTATCAGGTCGGATCAAATTTGAAGATTTGGGCAGACTTACACTTGGCCATCTAATTAGATAATGACCCCCCTCAGGCCTCAACCCCTCCTGGTCAAAATTTACCTGTATCAGGTCTGTTACAAGGTGTGAAGATCTGGAGAAAAATAACCCCGGGACCCCTGATTGTTAGTTGGGAACAGGTCTTAACACCTTATACATGTCTGACCTTATCTAATTACTGGTACATGCTGCTGACAGTCTAGACCCAGGGTTCATATTACCTGTATTTTTACCTGGACAAAACCGAGTATAGTCTCTTTCAATATTTACAAGTCTAATAATTACCTGTTCTTTCCTTTAAAGTTAAACTTAGCCTTCAGCAGAAAATACTTTTTACTTTACAAAATGAAAAATGTTTTAATTAACATTGTAAAGGGAATAAATTAGATATGATGAAGCATTCAACAGGTGAGTTGTTACCTGAGAATTATAGTTACTTTTCAAAAACAGGCTATAGTCTTATCTGTAATTAGTACCCATTGTTCTCACCCTGTACCTGTGTCCTATTTACTAAAATACAAGGATATATATAATATTGGCTGAGTGGGACATTTTCCAAAACCTCTGACTATGGTGTTGCTGGTTTCTGCAGTTATGCAGCCGTCAGCAAAACCATGATTTATCATAATTAAGCAGAACTCTGATAATTATAGACTCTGAACCCTTTATGGACTTTATATAAAATGGCAAGACACCGGACCTTGTATCGTCTATGAATTTGAAACTTAATACAAACACATACATCTACATGTAATGGATAATATAATAGCCATGACAAAAGTAATATTCTAACATATACCAAAAACGGTACATGGTTTAATTCTGATTGATCTAAAACTGGTCAACATACATTACATTATGCAATATATCAATACTCTGGAATATCAGGTATTATTTGACTTATATGGAACATATTTTATTAGCTTTAATTGCATAATAAAATATCATAAAAAAAAATATAACTTAAAGTATGACTCTTCTAATATTTAGAAATGTCAGCTGGCCACTATAATTATAACAGATATTGACACATATTAGTTTCATCCCAATATGACATGGCTTTTCATCAATTTAAAAGTCTATAACTTTATGGTCTTGATTTGTATTTGTAACATATGTGATGTATAATGTGTGACACTATCTTCAGTCAAAAAACTGTTGGTGCTCAAATGCCATAAAAGCAAATAAAATATACACTGGTCTGAGACAAGGCTCTCCAATGTCAGCCATGTTATTTTGGTTTACGTTTACTAATAGCCAGAACCTGATTTGCGTCTTATATCCTCATACAGCTACATGTATTACCAAAGTTATGGTTCAATATCTCTATCAATGGAGGAGAGGAATTAATTAGCAGAAACGAAATTATGACAGAAAAATGGAACACGGGAGCATGAAATTACTAAATCATGAGAGAATTAAAGGTACATATTTATATATGGTACCACGGAATTAGATTAGAGCTCTGATATCTAAGTCTGTGATTGTACTTGGAGATAATTAATTAAAGTTACATTTCATATATACCGGTATATATATTAAGTGAAGCTGATTTTATTCTGAATGCATGATACGTACATGAAGCTATAAAATAACATGAATGTCAAAGCACCAACTAAACTTGAGATCTATACAGTGTAATTCTGTGGTCAAAGTCATACTTTAAGATTTTTCATCATTACACGGACTGCAAATCCGGTATACATTCAGTGCCTATATCAGTACTTGGCTAGGTGTGTTCTCCGAACGCCAACATTTTTTTTAACAATAGGTAGGTGTTGTTTTTGAGAACAATGGGAAGACAATTATATACTGTTTCATAAAAACTACCCTATTCACCTTACCTGTGATTTACCTGTGAACTCACCTTACATGAGATTTAACTGTGGACAGTCAGCAGTAAAAATGCAATAAATTGTTGTTTTTTTTTAAATGCAAGGATACAGATTTCAAGAAATAAAAGTAAAATTATCAATTAAGTAATCAGCACTCAATTTTACATAAAATATACAATCCAGAGATAACCATCTATTGAAGAGATAAAGAGAGATATAGAAAATTATCAAAAGTGATTAGTCCTAAATTGTTAAAAATTCGTTTTAGTTATTTAGGATTTCTGTTGATATATAATTAATTTTATAATGGAAAATTCTGAACAACACAAGAGAAAATATCTGAACAAGATCAAAAAGCTTTATTTGCAATTATGAATGTTTGTAAAAGTAAATTTCAATTTTGAAACCCAAATAAGTTTTTTTGGCACTTTTGTAAGGAGCATTTTAATCATGGATCTGAAGCACCTTATATTGAAAAAAAAATGCATCTAAATTTTTGTAAGAGAATTTAGGGGCTAAGAAAAGTACGCCAATATCATGATCAATCATGAATTAGGAAGACTTCCATTTCTTATCATTCGAAAGTTTAGATAGAATTTTTGAATATTTGCTACAAGTTAAAAACTCAGAAAATTGCATGTTACGATGAAATGGTTGGAAAGGGCACTGAAAGGACAGATAGTATAAGAAACAAATTGTTTAGAATAGGTTTGGGATATGTGTAGCAAACAGAAAATACAGAGAATGAAGGTAAAGCATTTATTCCTATATTATATAGAATGACATATATTTCAACAACAATGTATCGAATATATAAATGTGTCATCAAAAAGTTCATTTTGAAAATATATTAGTGCTTAATTTTTGTCTTAAACCGTATTTCAATAAAACCTATTTGTTTAAAGAAATCGAAAAAATTAGATTATCATCTCATAAACTGAATATTGAAATGGGGCAGTTTATTTAATAAAATGGATCAAATTAATGGGATTTGTACATATTTCGACAGTGGCGATATTGAAGACGAATAGCATTTCATAATAAAATCTGGTCCCCAAACCGTATTACTACAGAAAACCTAATATGGAAAAACGTGTACAACTTTTTCATGAAACCAGAAGTAACAAGGATCTTTCGAATTTAGGTATATGTATTGTACTTTTTCACAAAGACGTCTGAATACATTTTAAAGTGAAATCCCTCTTTACACTATTGCTGTAGTCGTGTATGTGTGGTCTGTGTGTGTCCGAACAGTATTGTATTCTACATGTATCTATTTATATTTTGCACTACATGTATATGTATATGCACTGTATCTTGTATTGATAAACCATAAGGTTTAATTATAAGGTAATTAATTAATTGAATTGTAAGAAGGTGATGAATGCAATACCTTTCTTTTATTAAATAAACATCATTTTCTAGGGGTATAAATTATAAAGTAAGTTGGTATTAAATAAGTCACACATATCCAAGCAAAAATGTACTACCGGTAATAAAATAAAGTAAATTAAATTTTGATATTAATTTGCATTAAGAAATTATAAAAATCAATCATCAAAACCTAATAAATTAATCACCTATTATAAACAAAAACATCATAATTATTTAAATTTTTGCAACAGTATCTTTTAAAATTAAGAATTAGTCATAAAATAATTCTATGGTGAATTACAAAGTTGTTTTTTTTTTCTAGAAAAGGATATTTTAAGCTTTTGATTTTAATTAATAAACATCAATCTTAGAAAAGTTACATTATTTATTACACAATTTAATATTTCTGATTAAAAAAAGTATCATGAAGATAATGTTTGCAATACTTGTGCCTGAGTACCAATGGGTAACTTTTACAGGTAAATTTACCTGTTGGAACTGAGACTACTCTTTAAGGAAAAAGACTATAATCCCTATCACAACAAACTACCCTGTAGGCAAATTGAAAATGTTGGCGTTCAGAGATACACCCCTTGGCTATCAGGTCACTCACCTGGAACAAATCTCAGGTGTGACAGACCAGAGTCAGCCATGCATGGCGGCATTGGCCACTACAGATAATTGACACTTATATTGGGTAGTACACAACCTGCGTACTGTAGTGTGGGTACAATCTACCATTACAAATGTTGAATGTGAACCCCAAGTAGAATTGAATTTCATGTCTTTAAAAATAGGACTCCAGGCAGACTCAGAGTGGACCAGGAGTGCACTCAAAGTTCATATGGAGTCCAAACGGAGTGCACTCCAAGTTTACCTGGAGTCCAAACGGAGTGCACTCCAAGTCCAAACGGAGTGCACTCGGAGTGCACTTGGGTGTAACCTTTAGTCTACACTCAACTGTATATAGGCACTAAAACAATAGAATTCCTACGTCTGTAGTTACAGACACATTTCGTACCCCGTGCACATGACATTTAAAGTTGTATTTTGTTTAGGATTGTATAATTTTTTACGTGATACAAAATGTACATATATAATTACATCATACAAACATATTGTTTCTACAGCGTACTGTGTCTATTTGAACAACCCAAAGAATTATACTTTAGTGATATAACCACATTTCCTTTTTTAACTGTAGCCAGAGAGACGTATAATCTATCAACTATATAGGACCTATATACAATGTATATATACATATTAATTAGTATGTCTATTTTTAGACGCCCGTAAGCACACAATAATGATGATATGGGATGCATGTTTTGACAATAATCTCTTACTATATATACATGCCCGTGTTCCGACACAGGAACATGCCCTCGTCGCCAGGACGAGAGGGGAAACTGACCTGTTAAACAGCAATGAACATAGATATGTAGATAAAAATAAGACACGAACTTAGCCTGTGACCCTAAAACCTAGAGACCATTCCACAGAAACTGGCTCGGAGATAGCACATATAACTTACAGTAAAAGCAGGTCTATTGCAAAACCATTTGGAATCAAAATGGCCACGATACGTGTTCGTTTCTTAATCGTAATATGCAGTTTGATTGCGTCAGTGCACGCGACAGGATTCTCGTGGTCGCCATGCGGTAAGTGTGAACGACATAAATCACTGTTTCAAAAAATATAAACTCTAAAAAAAGGAGCCGATATTAATTATGTTATGACATATTAAATATAAGCTTTATTTATTTTACAACAATTAAGAAACAAGTTATCCGACTTAAATCACTCTTGTTGGCCCGGATGTTAGCGCGCGAGGGGGCTTATGTTATGACATATTGAAAGTTAATTACCAGGAATCTATCGAAAAAAATAATCTGTTTTCATCCCTGTTCTCATCACAGCGGTGAAAATATTAGTTTTATCAGTTTGATAATTTTCTATATTTCACAGACAAAAATGTAATAAATAGTTATATTTAATAACCCTGTAGATGGACATATATTTACAAGCAAACAGATCCTTGTCTTTCATGATCAATTTCTCTTCGCTTTACTTCCAGCATCTCCTCCTAGTAACGAACACAGATATATACCTAGTGATCAGACGTCGTTTGATTTGATGTTTTCCCTAATCGATTTAAGATCTATTCAAAATACTATTCATAAAATGGATCAGTCAAGCGAACAGAATCTAGGTTAAAAATTGAAGTTTTTAAAATATTTACGATTGAATTAACTTCATGCAGTACATAATATTATTCTAAATGTAACAAAGGTCATTATTTTTCTTTTCAATGACTCCGCTAGGAATCGAACCCGTAACCTCTGGCTTACTTGTGTTATGGCGAACCGATCGAGTTAAAGAGAAAACGAAATTTCTTTAGGCAAGCATTTTGAAATAAGTATCCCCATATTTGTAATTTCTAATAGGCCAAAGGGAACTCATTTATGGGACGGAAACTTTTACTCGATTGTCGTTTATATTCACTGTTATAATATTCAGTCTTTGAAAACAATCCTAACTTGGGACATTCAGTAAGGAAGCTATGAAATTTGAATTTTGATAGGGCAAAATTATTGTTTTTACATGTACGGAACCCATTGTTCGACCATTGGCTATATTTATTGCAACGTTGACTTTGATATTTGACCTTCAGACATAAAGATTAATCCCAAGCTGGGACGTTCAATAAGGAAGCACTGTAGTGAAGTTTGAGTTCGATAGGCCCAAAGAAATCGGACGATGCAACCAGCGACCGACCACGATCGAGACCGACATCTTCGGCAAAGTTATCCCTATCACAGGGACACGGAGATCTGTTACAGCTAATTTGCAGTTTCGGACTTACACTAGGGTGTGTAGAGTAATTTTACACTTTTGGGGAGTTTAGATCAATTTTCGATCAAAAATGTCCCCTCAATGGTCATAAAGGCTAAAGGATGGAAAGCTTTCGAGGTCGAAAATTTGACCCCACCTACATTTCTTTCATCAAATTCACATTTCCAGTTAAGGTACGGAAATACGTAATGACCATTGAGGGAGGGGGCATTTTTGACGGAAATTGAACTAAATCCCCCAAAAGGGTCAACTTACTCTTAAACACCTCAGTTTAGGTCCAAATCAAGCTGCAACAAATTCTCAGGTCCCTGTGATCCTTTATTACGTCACCTCTTTAGGCGACAAAGTGTTTTATCGAGTCCCATATGTTTACTTTCCCGTGTACATTTAGGTCAATATTGCACTGTGTTCTTATATGCGGAGTATTTTCAACATTCTAACTGTTTAATGTATTCTGACAGAGCCATTTACAATTTGTAAAATTGCTTGTGGAATAAATCGAATTTTTTCACTCTTCTGACATGTAGCGGAGACTGCATGAATGCTGTCTTGCTTTTGAGATTTCTTTTGGACTCACGAATATAACAATATGCAACGAATAGGCGACATCACTAGCGGATCCAGAGTGGGGTCCTGGTCCCCCTTTTTCGGTGGATGATAATTTTTATATATAGCCTTAACAATGGAAATTAGTGATTAAACTTAACAAGACTACAAATGCCAGCTGGAACCCCTCCTTTCGAAAATCCTACATCCGCGCCTGGACATAATACAGATTTAGTATCTTTTTACCTATGCAGTTATCAAAATTATAAGTTACCTTTGTGTTGCACGAACGATCTAATCAGCACACTTTGTATGTTTACATATATGTCATCTAGACTTTCGTTAAATCCTGTATCCGCGCCTGGACATAATACAGATTTAGTATTTATTTTACCTATGCAGTTATCAAAATTATAAGTTACCTTTGCAATGCATGAACGATCTAATCAGGAATTTTTGTATGTTTACATATATCATCTGGAATTTCCTTTTAACAATATCATATCAGATCTATAAATGCAAACTTATTGAATATTGTTATAACCAACTACATGTACAATCCAACAATATTAAAACAATTAGCGTAGAATATCCGTTGACATTAATCGCTTTCCTTTAAATGCGCTTATAAAGTATCGTTGGTATACGCCGTTTCCTTTGACTTATTTAAGCGGTTACAAAATTAAGTCTTGCAAATAAACTACAACACTTTTCGTCGGAAGCTATTTTGTTTCAAATAGATTTTAAAGCTAAGTTTCAATGTCACGGAATCTTTGTATATACGATATTTAGTCAGCCTACTGATAAGGATGATATGGTTTCACTGTAGGTGTCCTTCTCTCGTCCGAACTTGAACCATGCATGTTTGTCCGTTCGTCCGTGTGTTTTCCTCTCGTTTCGATCAGGAGCTGTCCATGAAGGAATATTCAGTGTTTTAAAATGTATATCGTCTATGTACAGGCTGAGCTCTATGTTTAAAACATAAAGAAATAATGTTGGGTAAATTGTAGTCATATGGTCGAGAAAATCAATGTGATTTGCACTTTTTAAATTCAAGCCCTATCAGCACGAATAATTTTGACATAGGTTGCGACATTTTCCAAACTCGTTTATATATGTATATATCGAATAGGTAGTAATTACTTAATACCTTCACTATAAAAAATGAAAATAAGGAGAACAAGAAAAACGGAAATATAGAGTCAACAACAATTAAAGTAATGTAGGTATTGAACGTGTAGACAGATGGACCAATCGGTGCGCACGTTGTGTGAAAAAGTGAACTTATCTATGAATATTTTCGAACATTTCATAACTTACTACGGACAGGATATAGTCGCAGTCCAAAAATTCCCCCCAATAATTGTCCACATACTTATCTTGAATTCGCAATTGATTGAATACCACAGATGCTTGTGAACATTGATGTGGTATTTTCCCCACCATTTAAAAAGTAGACTAGATCTACAGACGAAAACAATATTTTAGAACAATAAAATGTTTAGATTAAAATGTGCATAACAGGAAAACAGTAGCCTTATAGACGTAGTAATAGCTATACAGAGCTTATATTATTTGTATTACACACGGCACAAAATAAAAATTCTTGTATCTTGTACGCATCAACACGTAATGTCTTAAGCGGCCATATATGCATGTCAAAGGTCATGGGGGGGGGGGGGGGGGCGGGGGGACCGCTACATGTACATGGGTTGCTATTATGCACTCTTGAAATTTAGCATTCTATACTGTTGTCGTCTGTACTAACCTAACTTACTATTTTAAATGAAAAACAATTCTCGAATACCATATTCATGTCCACAAACACATTTGGTTGGCAGGTGTATTGCGGATCACGTGAATTGGGAGTTGCACAGATAGACCAATATCATTATTACTTTAACTTTCTCATTATTTCATTTCAGCTTCAAATGGGGCGGTTACGGTGGAAACGATAGCAGTGACCCCTGACCCTGTTGAATTGCCCGGAGCTATGAAACTGACAGTCCGTGGCAATACGACACACCCCCTTGACAATGCTAAGCTGTCACTCACCCTGCATCGTGATACTTTCCTGCTTAGCGTTCCCATCCCATGCCTTCTACATCTGGGATCATGGTACGTCACAGAATAGGTTAAGAAGTATAGTTAGCCCAGTTTCCTCTGGCCCACACAGGGACCTGAGAATTTGTTATAGCTAGTTTTGGACCTAAACTAAGGTGTCTTGGGTAATTTTACAGCTTTTGGGGGTTTAAATTAATTTTTGATATTTCCCCTGAATGGTCATAAAAGGCTCTATGACCATTGACGAGGGGCATTTTATCGATAATAACCCCCCTAAAAGTTTTATATTACTCTAAACACCAGAGAAAAGGTCCAAAATTAGCTGCACGGACTTGATCCTTGTGCTGGTCCTGACACCAGACTTAGATATTTTGACAGATATAGATGTAGGTGTGGGCCCCGAAACCAGATATGATGTCGGGACTAGAGGAAACTCGGGCTACAAGATTAGTATTATATTCATTTATTGCATGAGTCCCCAGTATTCTTTGGTGTGTCCTTCACATAGATTGAAAGTTTCAAACCCTTCATTATCCGATAGCTTATCTGTGTATAACAAAATGTACATAACTTATGATAAATCAATCTATAATGTTTCTCTTCTTGGCATTCCAGGCTTCATATTTAATATCAAGGGGTGGGGGGTATGTATAATGTATCAAAGTGAGCCCTTGCTAAATTTGCTTTTATTTATAAAAGGTTTCCATTCTCTTGGTTTACTGATTCAGAGTCACTTACTCATTCAGTGCCACATATAAAGCCATAATATGTTTCTGCCTAAACAAAATCATGTAAATACATGCAATACGAGATAGATAGCTCTCATTGGGAATATGAGTGTACATGTGATTGCCTGGCATAGCTTTCATTTTGAACACGAATTTGATTGCCTGTCATATCTCTAATTGGGAACATGAGTGTGATTGTCGGTCATAACTCTCATTGGGAACACGAGTGTGATTGCCTGTCATATCTCTCATTGGGAACATGAATGTGATTGTCGGTCATAACTCTCATTGGGAACAAGTGTGCGATTGCCTGTCATAACTCTCATTGGGAACAAGTGTGCGATTGCCTGTCATAACTCTCATTGGGAACACGAGTGTGATTGCCTGTCATATTTCTCATTGGGAACATGAATGTGATTGCCTGTCATATTTCTCATTGGGAACACGAGTGTGATTGCCTGTCATAACTCTCATTGGGAACAAGTGTGCGATTGCCTGTCATAACTCTCATTGGGAACACGAGTGTGATTGCCTGTCATATCTCTCATTGGGAACACGAGTGTGATTGCCTGTCATATCTCTCATTGGGAACATGAATGTGATTGCCTGTCATATTTCTCATTGGGAACATGAATGTGATTGCCTGTCATATTTCTCATTGGGAACATGAGTGTGATTGTCGGTCATAACTCTCATTGGGAACAAGTGTGCGATTGCCTGTCATAACTCTCATTGGGAACACGAGTGTGATTGCCTGTCATATTTCTCATTGGGAACATGAATGTGATTGCCTGTCATATTTCTCATTGGGAACATGAATGTGATTGCCTGTCATATTTCTCATTGGGAACATGAATGTGATTGTCGGTCATAACTCTCATTGGGAACAAGTGTGCGATTGCCTGTCATAACTCTCATTGGGAACAAGTGTGCGATTGCCTGTCATAACTCTCATTGGGAACACGAGTGTGATTGCCTGTCATATTTCTCATTGGGAACATGAATGTGATTGCCTGTCATATTTCTCATTGGGAACACGAGTGTGATTGCCTGTCATAACTCTCATTGGGAACAAGTGTGCGATTGCCTGTCATAACTCTCATTGGGAACACGAGTGTGATTGCCTGTCATATCTCTCATTGGGAACACGAGTGTGATTGCCTGTCATATCTCTCATTGGGAACATGAATGTGATTGCCTGTCATATTTCTCATTGGGAACATGAATGTGATTGCCTGTCATATTTCTCATTGGGAACATGAGTGTGATTGTCGGTCATAACTCTCATTGGGAACAAGTGTGCGATTGCCTGTCATAACTCTCATTGGGAACACGAGTGTGATTGCCTGTCATATCTCTCATTGGGAACATGAATGTGATTGCCTGTCATATTTCTCATTGGGAACATGAGTGTGATTGCCTGTCATATCTCTCATTGGGAACATGAATGTGATTGCCTGTCATATTTCTCATTGGGAACATGAGTGTGATTGCCTGTCATATCTCTCATTGGGAACATGAGTGTGATTGCCTGTCATATCTCTCATTGGGAACATGAGTGTGATTGCCTGTCATATCTCTCATTGGGAACATGTGTGTGATTACCTGTCATAACTCTCATTGGGAACATGAGTGTGATTGCCTGTCATATCTCTCATTGGGAACATGTGTGTGATTACCTGTCATAACTCTCATTGGGAACATAAGTGTGATTGCCTGTCATATCTCTCATTGGGAACATGTGTGTGATTACCTGTCATATCTCTCATTGGGAACATAAGTGTGATTGTCTGTCATATCTCTCATTGGGAACATAAGTGTGATTGTCTGTCATATCTCTCATTGGGAACGTGAGTGTGATTGTCTGTCATTTCTCTCATTGGGAACATGAGTGTGATTGCCTTTCGTTTGTCTGCTCCAGTACCTACGATGACATGTGTACCGTGGTAGATCAGATGATCAGCGAGAACTGGGGTACCATTACTACAGACCTCGGTAACCAGGTGAAAACAATGCTGTTGTCAGCAGGCATCAACCCCAGCGTCTGTCCGATTCCTACCTCTCGACTTGACCTCACCGATTACACCATCAATTTGCCCTCGGTTCCGTCAGTTCTGTCCTGGCTGGCATCAGTAAGTACAAATCTCAACAAGAATTGCGGTAAATATATGTTTAGCCTTTCTCGCTTTGTCGATAACTGTTTAGTCCAAACAGTAATAGTATAACAATTAAAATACAGCCAGCAAGATGGAATTTGTTAGTTCCAATTTAGTTACATATCAACACTATGAAAGTGGACAAAATTCACATGTTTTAACCCAAACCAGCAGAACCTGCAAATAAATTTCCTCACAATTTCAGTAAGGTGTTCACTATGATGATAGCAGTAAAGTTTCAATTCAATCAGATAGCAGTAACACTATAAAAAGTGGACTTTCAGAAATTCTCAAATTTCCTATGATTTTGCCACATAATACCAAAACTTGTAACCCAATTTCTTTTTAAATAGAAGTTAGGTATTCAGTATGATAGCTTCAGTAATGTGACCAAGTTTCAATTCAATTGGATAATTATAACAACGTGAAAATATAATTTTAATGAAAATGCTGATGCGATCTTAGTCGCCTTCAGAAAAGTAATACGTACCTTAGTCTTGCTTTTCTTGACTATCGTGGAAGACAAGACAGTATAAGAAATTGGCATCAGTTTGTACAAATCTCAATAATAAATGGCATAAGTTTGTAAAAATAGAAAAATAAAATGCCAATGGCGTCGGTAAGAATAAGGCTTAGACAGTAATAGCAATGTGTGTTATAGGATTATAACATTTGCTAACACATGCATTGCTAAGATACAAATCTCAAATCCAACAAAAGACTCAGACTGGTGTCAGCAAGTTCTAATCCAACAAATGAATGACCCAGATTTGATTCCTGGTCGGGGCACTGGGTAGGAATGAGTCTTTCCCCCCTCCCCCATTACCCACTTACCAAGTTATCTCCCTTTATATGATTTTTTCTACAGTTTGCTTTTCCATTTTTTTGTCGTACAGGGGGACTACTCCATTAAAGCAGAGCTTAAAGACAAAACTACTGATGAAGATTTGATGTGTGTCAATCTGAAACTGTCTCTGACGAAATCATCAGAATGTTCAGGATGGCTGTGTGGGAGAAGGAAGAGGGATATTCTCAAAAACAAAAAATAAACGTTTAGATGAAGGAAGAGGAGTTGATGGAAGAGGGATATTCTCAAAAACAAAACATCAAAATGTAGATGAAGGAAGAGGATTTGATGGTAGAGGGATATTCTCAAAAACAAAAGTTAAACAAGCTAAGGGTTGTTTCAAAAGACAAATCACTTTAATTTGTTATTGATTGTTAATATTAACCAATATTATACACTTTGTTTTCAATTTTGATTAAATAAATCTGTGCATGTTTATACAACATTTAATGTTCTGTTTGAGAAATCAATGTGACCAGAGATACACATATTAAACCCTTGAAAAGTTTTAGATGCACAACAAATTATTTTTACATTTAGTTTCTTTTGGCTTTTGTCTTAAAGAAATTCAACCTGGCCATTGGAAACTATTCTTTGTGTCCCTTGTAACTGGAAAATAATTTCTTACCACTTGTCACAGGGAATTATATTGTCTTCCCTTTGTTATTGACATCGGTTTAATCATTTCACTGGGAGATAAATTTACAGACCATGTTACAAAACCTTCTTGCGTCCCTAGTCACTGGGAAATAATATCCTTCAACACTGATAAGAAATTCTGTATTGATGTTTCTGGGTTTCCTGACATTAAGTTTCAATGTTCCTGGGTTCTGGGCACTTGGAAATAGCACTCATGTTCCCTCTCATGAGGAATTTTAGTATCCCTTGTCACCCTTCTGGTGTTGTCATATTCACATCCAGCTGAGTCAATGCTTCTGTGTCACCATTTGACTGATGCAGCATGTCCGTGCCCTGGGTCATCACCGTTGTTACTGTACATGTAATCCTCATCACAGCTTTTTTTCTCCCGAAATCTCCTCCGGGAATAATGTCTGAGATCTCACTTCAGTCCTTGGCCTTTGCTGATCTTGCAAATTGCTGGAATCTGGGTTAAGGATTAAACAACTGGGTTTTCTTTCATTATAAATGTGGAAGAAATTTAAAAAAAAACAACAACATTTGTTTATTGTTTACCTAGTACAGGTTAAGTTAATGTGCCAGCAATATTTCATTAAGGAAATTGGTTTGGTTCGGTTTATTTTTGTTTTATGTCCTATTAACAGCCAGGGTCATTTAGGGACGTGTTAGGTTTTGAAGATGGAGGAAAGCCATAGTACCCAGAGAAAAACCATTGACCTATGGTCAGTACCTGGCAACTGCCCCACGTGGGATTTGAACTCACAATCCAGGAGGGCTAGTGGTAGAATGTCGGAACAACTTAACTACTTGGCCACCGCGGCCCCTCGGGATCATTAAGGAAATGATACTTATGTAAGGTAAATGCAGGCCATCAAATGCACTTTGTTCAATATTATATTCTATCAAATTTATCCCTCTAGGAACGTGCAGCCTAATGGAATAAAGATGTCCTTCTCTTAACAACTGCAGAAAGTGATGTGAAACATCAATGTCATCAAAGGGTATTTTTTGTGAGTTATGGACTTCTTTTTTCACCTTTTATTAAATCTTAAATCTGTCCCTTCTTACACATACATAAGGTATATACGCCTATAATACTTCATTCAACCTAATAACTAATAAGCACACTTTGTGCTTACAAAAATATAAGGTGTGCATTTAAATCAAACCAGGTACAGGGAAAAGGGTTTCTATTAAAAGTCTTGAATGATTTATACCTGTATGCTGTGTAATAGAGCTATCTCCCATTGACCAAGACATTCATGATCGGAAAAGAAACATCAATATGATGTACATGTATTTTCATTTCTTCATCTTGCATACCAAGGCATGATCAGTGTCATTTCAGATCATTCTTTCAGTTAAAGTTATTCTCCGAAGTCTGTAATGCTTCAATTGATTATATACCACTGGTAAAATGGATTAAAATGTTGCCACTAACTTGGCCAAAAGACTGCCGAGTGTATATGCAGATGAGTGAGGTAATGATTTTTAACAGTTTTAATATAGTCCATCCATCCTATTTCTCTTTAAAAACTGTGGTGTAATTTCAAGGTCAAATGCAGTAACCATGCTGAAATATTTGTAGGCGATATTTTTTCATAAAACAAGAAAGGATACAACCACCATGGGTTTGGTGTTGATCACATAGCCGTTGGTGTCCTTGAGAGCACGTCCTGCAGCCTCTTCTGTGGGAAAGGTCACGAAGGCCTGACCTTTCATACGACCTTCCTTCATCACTCTCACATCAAACCTAAAGGGCAATAAACAAATCATGTAGCATGGGCTTAAACTATTACCATAAAGCGGGAAATTTTAGCAGTCATAAAATTTGGCGATTTAGTGATGAAAAGTGAAACTTTAATTTAGGCTGGTTAAAATTTGGCGATTTTCAATAATCTAGGGTTTTGACTTGGTATTGAGCAAATTATCTATTGGGATATATCAATTAATATGTTATGTCCATATATCCTATCCTTGTTGATTAAATTTGTTGTATATCATACCAACGATACGCACCACTCGTTACTCTCAGGGAGCAACAGGAGTAATCAAGGTAAATGACGGTCAGAACAGAAATATTTGCTAAAAGTGACATTTTCACGTCTATTTAATTGGCAGTGTTATAATTTGACGGGTTAAATTTTGGAGATCTATATACGGACCAGCCAAATCACCAAATAAAAGCCCCACTAAAATTTGCCACTATACAGTATTCTAGCAATGGTAAGTCCAGTCAAAGTACAGTTTATACAGAATCATAATGAGTTTCTGTTTTTTATGGGATTGATGTAATTCGTGAAGAGTTTCATAAATCGCATATAAAATATACATGGTTGAAAGCCCGGGGTCATTTAACCAGGATTCAAAATACCATGATGCACCGGTTTTTATTGACATGTAAAACGTCAATATTCATATATCATTAAAATGTAAAATGCTGCCATTTCGTCTCCAGTGCGAAAGTCAATGACGTCATGTAATTGCCCTAGGCATCATGTTACAGAATGAACAACTTTTAACTGTAACTTTCAGCCAATATCACAGGGCTGTTGGGCCATATAACACAAGTATAATACACATAAATATGACATGGCTATACTCACTGCCTACTGAGACATATATGATGAAGGTGTACAGGATTAAACCTAAACTAGGTTTGTTCTGGTACACCATAAGTTAGATCTGTTTAATTATACATGTATAGTACTGTACACATACTTATTGTAGTACAGTTAAACTTTAGCTAAAACACAGAAAAATGTAAAATATGATTCATTAGCGCCGTTGGAATCAGCGCCATTGGAAGGTTCATTATACTTACACTGATATAAGCTGTGCTACATAAAATATGTACTTTTGTACATGTTTACAAAAAAAATAATTTAGCAATGTACATAAATCAGCCGTGTACAAGCAGCGCAACTTACACTAAAATTAAACAACCGCTAAAGTAAGAGTAAGTTATCAGTAAACCACAGGTTAAAAAGTTATAAATGATACAGAAGAAAGATAATCTCTTCAGACTTATTACTGTGAAATTTTTAGCTTCAGACTACAGTAAAAGTAAAATTGTTCCATGTGTGGAAATTTTCCGCTTATTTCACTGTCATTAAATCTCCGCGAACATATCCACATGCAAACATATTTAACACCACTCAAATACTACTGATTGTATGATAGTAATATGGGTAAACAGTGCAAATCAAATATGACTGACTGCATAAAAATGTCCACACTGCAAACAGTTTGGATGGCCTAGGCTGACTAACGAACAATTCCATGTGCAAAAAATATTGGCTTTTACAGCAATTACTGTGAATGGAAGTCCCACCACCACCTCCCCCACTTTCAATATTGCCTCTTTAAGAAAATGTTTTATGGGTTTATATAAAGATAACAACTGAACACTTACATGTTTTTATGTAGATCAGACTGCCAGTTCACATACTGTCCATAGAGGTTAACAATGTCCTGTAAAATAAGAGAGCAGGTTACAGATTAATATTATAATCAATCATCCTTTGCAGATCTTTCTCACTGAAATACTATGGCAACAGCAAACAGCACATTGTTTCATACACTGACATTCTGTTACCTGTTCTGTGGTATGCTTTGTCAAGTTTTTATGTATGTTAATGACCTATGAGAAGCCTCTAGTTTGTACCTGTTCTGTGGTATGATCTGTCAGGTTTTATGCATGTTAATTACCTATGAGAACCCTCTAGTTTGTACTTTTTCTTTGGTATGATTTGTCAGGTTTTTATGTATGTTAATGACCTATGAGAAGCCCTTAGTTTGTACCTGTTCTGTGGTATGATTTATCAGGTTTTTATGTATGTTAATGACCTATGAGAAGCCCCTAGTCTGTACCTGTTCTGTGGTATGTTTTGTCAGGTTTATATGTATGTTAATAATGACCTATGAGAAGCCCTTAGTTTGTACCTGTTCTGTGGTATGTTTTGTCAGGTTTATATGTATGTTAATAATGACCTATGAGAAGCCCCTAGTCTGTACCTGTTCTGTGGTATGTTTTGTCAGGTTTATATGTATGTTAATAATGACCTAAGAGAAGCCTCTAGTTTGTGCCTGTTCTTGGTATGATTTTTCAGGTTTTTTTATGTATGTTAATGACCTATGAGAAGCCTCTAGTTTGTACCTGTTCTGTGGTATGATCTGTCAGGTTTTATGCATGTTAATTACCTATGAGAACCCTCTAGTTTGTACTTTTTCTTTGGTATGATTTGTCAGGTTTTTATGTATGTTAATAATGACCTATGAGAAGCCCTTAGTTTGTACCTGTTCTGTGGTATGTTTTGTCAGGTTTATATGTATGTTAATAATGACCTATGAGAAGCCCCTAGTCTGTACCTGTTCTGTGGTATGTTTTGTCAGGTTTATATGTATGTTAATAATGACCTAAGAGAAGCCTCTAGTTTGTGCCTGTTCTGTGGTATGATTTTCCAGGTTTTTTTATGTATGTTAATGACGTATGAGGAGCCCCTAGTTTGTACCTGTCCTGTGGTATGCTTTGCCAGGTTTTTATGTATGTTAATGACCTATGAGAAGCCCATAGTTTGTACCTGTTTTGTGGTATGATTTGTCAGGTTTTATGTATGTTCATTACCTATGAGAAGCTCCTAGTTTGTACCTGTTCTGTGGTATGATTTGTCAGGTTATATATATGTTAATGACTTATGAGAATCCCCTAGTTTGTACCTGTTCTGTGGTATGATTTGTCAGGTTTTTATGTATGTTAATGACCTATGAGAAGCCCCTAGTTTGTACCTGTTCTGTGGTATGATTTGTCAGGTTTTTATGTATGTAAATGACCTATGAGAAGCTCCTAGTTTGTACCTGTTTTGTGGTATGATTTGTCAGGTTTTTATGTATGTTAATGACCTATGAGAAGCCCCTAGTTTGTACCTGTTTTGTGGTATGATTTGTCAGGTTTTTATGTATGTTAATGACCTATGAGAAGCCCCTAGTTTGTACCTGTTTTGTGGTATGATTTGTCAGGTTTTTATGTACTATGTTAATGACCTATGAGAAGCCCCTAGTTTGTACCTGTTCTGCGGTATGATCTGTCAGGTTTATATGTATGTTAATGACCTATGAGAAGCCCCTAGTTTGTACCTGTCCTGTGGTATGATTTGTCAGTTTTTATGTATGTTAATGACGTATGAGAAGCCTCTAGTTTGTACCTGTTCTGTGGTATGTTTTGTCAGGTTCATATGTATGTTAATGACCTATGAGAAGCCCCTAGTTTGTACCTGTTCTGTGGTATGTTTTGTCAGGTTTATATGTATGTTAATGACTTATGAGAAGCCCCTAGTTTGTACCTGTTCTGTGGTATGATTTGTCAGGTTTTTGTGTATGTTAATGACCTATGAGAAGCCCCTAGTTTGTACCTGTTCTGTGGTATGATTTGTCAGGTTTTTGTGTATGTTAATGACCTATGAGAAGCCCCTAGTTTGTACCTGTTCTGTGGTATGATTTGTCAGGTTTTATGCATATTAATGAACTATGAGAAGCCCCTAGTGTGTACCTGTTCTGTGGTATGCTTTGTCAGGTTTTTATGTACCGGTATGTTAATGACCTATGAAAAGCCCCTAGTTTGTACCTGTTTTGTGGTATGATTTGTCAGGTTTTTATGTATGTTAATGACCTATGAGAAGCCCCTTGTTTGTACCTGTTCTGCGGCATGATTTGTCAGGTTATATGTATGTTAATGACTTATGATAAGCCCCTAGTTTGTACCTATTCTGTGGTATAATTTGTCAGGTTTTTATGTATGTTAATGACCTATGAGAAGCCCCTAGTTTGTACCTGTTCTGTGGTATGATTTGTCAGGTTTTTATGTATGTTAATGACCTAAGACAAGCCTCTAGTTTGTACCTGTTCTGTGGTATGTTTTGTCAGGTTATATGTATGTATATGACGTATGAGAAGCCCCTAGTTTGTACCTATTCTGTGGTATAATTTGTCAGGTTTTTATGTATGTTAATGACCTATGAGAAGCCCCTAGTTTGTACCTGTTCTGTGGTATGATTTGTCAGGTTTTTATGTATGTTAATGACGTATGAGGAGCCCCTAGTTTGTACCTGTTCTGTGGTATGATTTGTCAGGTTTTTATGTATGTTAATGACCTATGAGAAGCCCCTTGTTTGTACCTGTTCTGTGGTATGATTTGTCAGGTTATATGTATGTTAATGACTTATGATAAGCCCCTAGTTTGTACCTATTCTGTGGTATAATTTGTCAGGTTTTTATGTATGTTAATGACCTATGAGAAGCCCCTAGTCTGTACCTGTTCTGTGGTATGATTTGTCAGGTTTTTATGTATGTTAATGACCTAAGACAAGCCTCTAGTTTGTACCTGTTCTGTGGTATGTTTTGTCAGGTTATATGTATGTTAATGACCTATGAGAAGCCCCTAGTTTGTACATGTTCTGTGGTATGCTTTGTCAGGTTTTATGTATGTTAATGACTTATGAGAATCCCCTAGTTTGTACCTGTTCTGTGGTATGATTTGTCAGGTTTTTATGTATGTTAATGACCTATGAGAAGCCCCTAGTTTGTACCTGTTCTGTGGTATGATTTGTCAGGTTTTTATGTATGTTAATGACCTAAGACAAGCCTCTAGTTTGTACCCGTTCTGTGGTATGATTTGTCAGGTTTATATGTAAGTAAATGACTTATGAGAATCCCCTAGTTTGTACCTGTTCTGTGGTATGATTTGTCAGGTTTTTATGTAAGTTAATGACCTATGAGAAGCCTCTAGTTTGTACCTGTTCTGTGATATGTTTTGTCAGGTTTTTATGTATATTAATGACTTATGAGAAGCCTCTAGTTTGTACCTGTTCTGTGGTATGTTTTGTCAGGTTCATATGTATGTTAATGACCTATGAGAAGCCCCTAGTTTGTACCTGTTGTGTGGTATGTTTTGTCAGGTTTATATGTATGTTAATGACTTATGAGAAGCCTCTAGTTTGTACCTGTTCTGTGGTATGATTTGTCAGGTTTTTGTGTATGTTAATGACCTATGAGAAGCCCCTAGTTTGTACCTGTTCTGTGGTATGATTTGTCAGGTTTTTGTGTATGTTAATGACCTATGAGAAGCCCCTAGTTTGTACCTGTTCTGTGGTATGATTTGTCAGGTTTTATGCATATTAATGAACTATGAGAAGCCCCTAGTGTGTACCTGTTCTGTGGTATGCTTTGTCAGGTTTTTATGTACCGGTATGTTAATGACCTATGAAAAGCCCCTAGTTTGTACCTGTTTTGTGGTATGATTTGTCAGGTTTTTATGTATGTTAATGACCTATGAGAAGCCCCTTGTTTGTACCTGTTCTGCGGCATGATTTGTTAGGTTATATGTATGTTAATGACTTATGATAAGCCCCTAGTTTGTACCTATTCTGTGGTATAATTTGTCAGGTTTTTATGTATGTTAATGACGTATGAGAAGCCCCTAGTTTGTACCTGTTCTGTGGTATGATTTGTCAGGTTTTTATGTATGTTAATGACCTATGAGAAGCCCCTAGTTTGTACCTGTTCTGTGGTATGATTTGTCAGGTTTTTATGTATGTTAATGACGTATGAGGAGCCCCTAGTTTGTACCTGTTCTGTGGTATGATTTGTCAGGTTTTTATGTATGTTAATGACCTAAGACAAGCCTCTAGTTTGTACCTGTTCTGTGGTATGTTTTGTCAGGTTATATGTATGTATATGACGTATGAGAAGCCCCTAGTTTGTACCTATTCTGTGGTATAATTTGTCAGGTTTTTATGTATGTTAATGACCTATGAGAAGCCCCTAGTTTGTACCTGTTCTGTGGTATGATTTGTCAGGTTTTTATGTATGTTAATGACGTATGAGGAGCCCCTAGTTTGTACCTGTTCTGTGGTATGATTTGTCAGGTTTTTATGTATGTTAATGACCTATGAGAAGCCCCTTGTTTGTACCTGTTCTGCGGTATGATTTGTCAGGTTATATGTATGTTAATGACTTATGATAAGCCCCTAGTTTGTACCTATTCTGTGGTATAATTTGTCAGGTTTTTATGTATGTTAATGACCTATGAGAAGCCCCTAGTCTGTACCTGTTCTGTGGTATGATTTGTCAGGTTTTTATGTATGTTAATGACCTAAGACAAGCCTCTAGTTTGTACCTGTTCTGTGGTATGTTTTGTCAGGTTATATGTATGTTAATGACCTATGAGAAGCCCCTAGTTTGTACATGTTCTGTGGTATGCTTTGTCAGGTTTTATGTATGTTTATGACCTATGAGAAGCCCCTAGTTTGTACCTGTTCTGTGGTATGATTTGTCAGTTTTTTATGTACTATGTTAATGACCTATGAGAAGCCCCTAGTTTGTACCTGTTCTGTGGTATGATTTGTCAGGTTTTTATGTATGTTAATGACCTATGAGAAGCCCCTAGTCTGTACCTGTTCTGTGGTATGATTTGTCAGGTTTTTATGTATGTTAATGACCTAAGACAAGCCTCTAGTTTGTACCTGTTCTGTGGTATGTTTTGTCAGGTTATATGTATGTTAATGACCTATGAGAAGCCCCTAGTTTGTACATGTTCTGTGGTATGCTTTGTCAGGTTTTATGTATGTTAATGACTTATGAGAATCCCCTAGTTTGTACCTGTTCTGTGGTATGATTTGTCAGGTTTTTATGTATGTTAATGACCTATGAGAAGCCCCTAGTTTGTACCTGTTCTGTGGTATGATTTGTCAGGTTTTTATGTATGTTAATGACCTATGAGAAGCCCCTAGTTTGTACCTGTTTTGTGGTATGATTTGTCAGGTTTTTATGTACTATGTTAATGACCTATGAGAAGCCCCTAGTTTGTACCTGTTCTGCGGTATGATCTGTCAGGTTTATATGTATGTTAATGACCTATGAGAAGCCCCTAGTTTGTACCTGTCCTGTGGTATGATTTGTCAGTTTTTATGTATGTTAATGACGTATGAGAAGCCTCTAGTTTGTACCTGTTCTGTGGTATGTTTTGTCAGGTTCATATGTATGTTAATGACCTATGAGAAGCCCCTAGTTTGTACCTGTTGTGTGGTATGTTTTGTCAGGTTTATATGTATGTTAATGACTTATGAGAAGCCCCTAGTTTGTACCTGTTCTGTGGTATGATTTGTCAGGTTTTTGTGTATGTTAATGACCTATGAGAAGCCCCTAGTTTGTACCTGTTCTGTGGTATGATTTGTCAGGTTTTTGTGTATGTTAATGACCTATGAGAAGCCCCTAGTTTGTACCTGTTCTGTGGTATGATTTGTCAGGTTTTATGCATATTAATGAACTATGAGAAGCCCCTAGTGTGTACCTGTTCTGTGGTATGCTTTGTCAGGTTTTTATGTACCGGTATGTTAATGACCTATGAAAAGCCCCTAGTTTGTACCTGTTTTGTGGTATGATTTGTCAGGTTTTTATGTATGTTAATGACCTATGAGAAGCCCCTTGTTTGTACCTGTTCTGCGGCATGATTTGTCAGGTTATATGTATGTTAATGACTTATGATAAGCCCCTAGTTTGTACCTATTCTGTGGTATAATTTGTCAGGTTTTTATGTATGTTAATGACCTATGAGAAGCCCCTAGTTTGTACCTGTTCTGTGGTATGATTTGTCAGGTTTTTATGTATGTTAATGACCTAAGACAAGCCTCTAGTTTGTACCTGTTCTGTGGTATGTTTTGTCAGGTTATATGTATGTATATGACGTATGAGAAGCCCCTAGTTTGTACCTATTCTGTGGTATAATTTGTCAGGTTTTTATGTATGTTAATGACCTATGAGAAGCCCCTAGTTTGTACCTGTTCTGTGGTATGATTTGTCAGGTTTTTATGTATGTTAATGACGTATGAGGAGCCCCTAGTTTGTACCTGTTCTGTGGTATGATTTGACAGGTTTTTATGTATGTTAATGACCTATGAGAAGCCCCTTGTTTGTACCTGTTCTGCGGTATGATTTGTCAGGTTATATGTATGTTAATGACTTATGATAAGCCCCTAGTTTGTACCTATTCTGTGGTATAATTTGTCAGGTTTTTATGTATGTTAATGACCTATGAGAAGCCCCTAGTCTGTACCTGTTCTGTGGTATGATTTGTCAGGTTTTTATGTATGTTAATGACCTAAGACAAGCCTCTAGTTTGTACCTGTTCTGTGGTATGTTTTGTCAGGTTATATGTATGTTAATGACCTATGAGAAGCCCCTAGTTTGTACATGTTCTGTGGTATGCTTTGTCAGGTTTTATGTATGTTTATGACCTATGAGAAGCCCCTAGTTTGTACCTGTTCTGTGGTATGATTTGTCAGTTTTTTATGTACTATGTTAATGACCTATGAGAAGCCCCTAGTTTGTACCTGTTCTGTGGTATGATTTGTCAGGTTTTTATGTATGTTAATGACCTAAGACAAGCCTCTAGTTTGTACCCGTTCTGTGGTATGATTTGTCAGGTTTATATGTAAGTAAATGACTTATGAGAATCCCCTAGTTTGTACCTGTTCTGTGGTATGATTTGTCAGGTTTTTATGTAAGTTAATGACCTATGAGAAGCCTCTAGTTTGTACCTGTTCTGTGGTATGATTTGTCAGGTTTATATGTAAGTAAATGACTTATGAGAATCCCCTAGTTTGTACCTGTTCTGTGGTATGATTTGTCAGGTTTTTATGTAAGTTAATGACCTATGAGAAGCCTCTAGTTTGTACCTGTTCTGTGATATGTTTTGTCAGGTTTTTATGTATATTAATGACTTATGAGAAGCCTCTAGTTTGTACCTGTTCTGTGGTATGATCTGTCAGGTTTTTATGTATGTTAATGACCTATGAGAAGCCCCTAGTTTGTACCTGTTCTGTGGTATGATTTGTCAGGTTTTATGTATGTTAATAACCTATGAGAAGCCCCTAGTTTGTACCTGTTCTGCAGTATGATCTGTCAGGTTTTTATGTATGTTAATGACCTATGAGAAGCCCCTAGTGTGTACCTGTCCTGTGGTATGTTTTGTCAGGTTTTTATGTAACTACGTTATTGACCTATGAGAAGCCCCTAGATCGTACCTGTTCTGTGGTATGCTTTGCCAGGTTTTTTATGTAGAGTCTTGTTGTTGGTTCACCAGCATCATATCGCTTAAACACAGAGAAGTTCTTCATTTCTGTAAAAAATAAAAAGTATATTTAAAGAAATTATTTATATTCACTGTCAAAAAATAAAACATATACAGGGCCATTTTGCCTGGTGGTCCTGGCTCCATGACTAATGAGTCTTGGGTTTGCACCTGCTAGTCTCACTAGTTTCTTTTCTTCTCTCACTAGTTTCATTTTTTCTCTTCTCGTAAATTATTGATTTCCTATATAAAACTCCAAAATATTACTATTTATAATATAAATAATATTAATATTGATGTCAGAGTGCTTGTGTAATGTACTTTCACAACTGACAATTTTATAATATAACTGCAGCTCCTGGTTTCCATTCAGTGTTATGTTTGCAGCGTCGTGATGGATCTGGTTTAATTTGTCTGTCTATACGCTATGTTCCTTTCCTTCACATTTGTAGCATCAAAGTCATGTTACTTTCCTATTACATTTATTAATTATAAAATATAGATAACATTCCAAGATATCACCAACCAATATAACTGACATTGTGAGATCCGACCTTTCTGTAGTTGCTAGACTTACCACTGGTTGAGATGCGACCTTTCTGTAGTTGCTAGACTTACCACTGGTGGAGATCCGACCTTTCTGAAGTTGCTAGACTTACCACTGGTTGAGATCCGACCTTTCTTTAGTTGCTAGACTTACCACTGGTTGAGATCCGACCTTTCTGTAGTTGCTAGACTTACCACTGGTGGAGATCCGACCTTTCTGAAGTTGCTAGACTTACCACTGGTTGAGATCCAACCTTTCTGTAGTTGCTAGACTTACCACTGGTTGAGATCCGACCTTTCTTTAGTTGCTAGACTTACCACTGGTTGAGATCCGACCTTTCTGTAGTTGCTAGACTAACCACTGGTTGAGATCTGACCTTTCTGTAGTTACTAGACTTACCACTGGTGGAGATCCGACCTTTCTGTAGTTACAAGACTTACCACTGGTTGAGATGTGACCTTTCTGTAGTTACTAAACTGACCACTGGTTGAGATGTGACCTTTCTGTAGTTACTAGACTTACCACTGGTTGAGATCCGACCTTTCTGTAGTTGCTCGCTGGTAAGGAAGAGACTAGGGTCTACGGTGTAGGGAAGGTTAGAGTCTTTCATTTCTATTTCTACACTCGGCTGAAACAGAAACACATACAGTATGTGTAATAGGACGAGGAATAGTGATACCGAAAGTGCTGTCACTAGGGCTCGAACCTGCGACCCTTGGCTCTCCAGCCCGATGCTCTATACTTATCATGAGCTAAAGGGAAATTACCGACAGCCCACATTCCTAAATTTCCATCCCAGGTTATTTGGCTCCCGCCTGGGATTCTCCTACTTTGAAACAGGACACAAATTTGTGATAGGATGCAGAATAGTGACAATGATATAATATTGTCACTGGAGCTCAAACCCTTGGCTCTCAAACCTAATGCTACACCACTGATGAGCTTAAGGGAAATTTTCTAAAGGTCAAGCTTGTAAGGTAACCTAATCAATGCACATTATTCTCCTACCTTGAAATGGGGACGGTCAACAGCACCAGTTTGTTATAGAATGAGGAATAGTGATAAAGATAGTGCCGTCACAGGGACTAGCTACACCCACAACCCTTGGCTCTCAAGTCTGATGCTCTACCATGCATCAAGCTTAAGGGAAATTTTCTTCAGCTCAAACTTGTAAGGCAACCTTACAGTATGTTACAAGGCACTACAAGTGATAGAAAACTTGAAAGACTGCATTCTTCGAAGGATAATAATTTTTTTTCTGTTTGAAGAATGAAATCAGATTGAGTGATGGCAAAGTTTTTCTAAAAAGAGTAAAAAATGACAAAATATTAACAGAATAACCTGAGACACAAACTGGTTTTATGCAATCCGATTAAAATGTAGTTCCAGTTACTCCGTTATACTTTCCGCATACATAGGATCAGACAACATCCCATAGGGGGTCATGTTTTGGTGAAGTGTTACTCTGCCAATCAAATTACTGCTTCAAGAATATTCAATGTGAATGTTTGTGGGTGAAAAAAGCTTGCATAATCCTATCTTTGAGTTTAGTCATTTCTTCACATCAAGCTTGTGTGCATGCTGTGATGAAATGACTTGCTGCAGATGACAGCGTTAACTGTCATTAATTAGACAATTCTACTCCAGTATTTAGATAAGAGGCGCCAAAGGTCACCAGAAAATGACCTCTTATGGGATGTTGTCAGATCCTTATATACTGGAGGCACTTTTTCAGAGACCACAGTACCACCTGTCAATATTAAAAGTTATTTGCAATAAGGATTGGTAGGCCGGTCTGGTTTAAATCCCCTCACCCATGATATATTTATATATTAATACTGGTGTCTGTCACCTCCCCCACATATCAACACAATGTACATTACCTACACAGTAAGTGATGTTTAATAAAACGGGACAAACCTTTTCTGATGGAATTATTTTTCCAAATCCACTTCCTTCCTCTTTTGAGTCAGTTTCTAAAACAGAAAAAAAAAAAACCGTGAAAGTATATTACCACAATAATTCTAATGCCGAGAATCGTAAGAATTGAAAAGTAATCTCTGCTAAAATTTAACTTTGTTGAGCATGAGCAAATAATATAATAGGTAGTTAATGGAAGTTTATGCATCATTAGGTAAGTACTGATTAAGACTTCCGCCAAAAGTAAAATCCTATAATTTCTTCATAGCCTTGTTTTTCTGGGCTATATTTAGAAAATGCAGACAGCTACACTCTATGAACTTTGTTTGAAATGTAACAGTTAATATCAAAAGTGAACACATTCTAGCATTTTCAGTAGAGGAATTTCTCAAAAGCTATGTTGGATCATTGTGCATGCCTGATAGCATGTAACATGAATATACAGTATGGCGGTATGATGTTATAAATACCCGTAGTTATATGCACTTTGCTGCTAAAAAGACTTGAGGAAAACATTCAACTGTGGTGAGCAAATATGCCTTGCATGATATTGTTAAATTAAAAGTAAAAAGAAGTAACCCACAGGAGCACAATCGCTAGGACATAGACATTACATGTGAAATGGAACCTGTATTGGTAAGGTTATGTAGGTAAAACAACCTGTTAACAAACAATTATACCTGTATATATAAATAATTACAAAATGTGGCACCATGGATAGCGGACCAATGATGGTCTCCACAGACACACCCTGAGTCAGGCACTACAGTCTAATACACTAATCTGTACAATTACCTTTATCAAGTAGAGCCTGATCTTTCACTGATTGTACAGGGGTGTCCTTGACTACAGTTTCTGGGAGTTTGAGTTGAATCTTCTTCACGCCTGGCTGATTGGCTTGCTCAAAGACATCTTTGGCTGATAATACAGGCCCCGAGGGCGCTGGTCGAGGTGTTTCTTTCTCAAGAACAAGCCGTGGAACCTTTCTTGGTCTGGAGGACTTGGACGAAGCAGGTCTTTTTGAAGCTTGTTGACCAAATATGGATCTAAGTATGAACACATTCAGAAATTTGCAGTACATGACTTGTATGTCTTAAAACTAGAACTGTAAGCCAATGACAGACTAACAACTCACATTTCCATTATTTGCAATTAACACTTTGATAAGGATATATGGTTAAGAGTAGCAAGTTTTTATCAAATACATGTATGTCATATGATATCATGCAGCAATTGTTCCTACAGAGCAAACAAATGCTTTTACGTAACTCCTTTACAAAGGGTTGAAATCATCCATACCATTCTACTGGCCATAACTTATAAAAATAGGTAAATCATCATTAAATTAGAACTGACCTGCATGTATCATCATACACCTACATACCAAATTACAGTTCATCTCTATCTGTTATAAAGTAAAAGAGCAAAACCAAACTTTGATGGAATGATATGACAGACCATAACTCCCTTAAAAAGGACAGGAATCTAAAATTGAAATACCCAAGCACAATAATAATATGTAGTAAATGTTCAAGTGAAGAATAAATCAAAATCTGCTCTTTAGTTAGGATGGAGATCTCTTGAGAGGGTGTTTGGCATAGTGCCCCCTAATCTCCATAAAAAACTGCCATTTAGTGGAGATGGAAATCTTCTGACAAGTTATTGCTGAAGACAGACAAACAAACTTGTGATTCCATTTTATCCCCACCCCTAACTTCACAGTGGAAGGTATAAAAAAAACCTTATGATATTGAAAATCTTGAATCTAGATGAAAAAAGGGGTTATATTTCAGGTGTTGAAAGTTTTATGTTAGGGAGGGGCATGATGGTGTGTTAGGGAGTTGAGTGGTAGGATTTAGTTTTCCTACGTACTGTCAAATTATTTTGAGAGGGAATTACGTGTTACAGGACTACTATAATTACCTCTCTCTGTCCTCATCACTTTCTATTTCAGACTCCTCAGAACTTGCCGCCACCACAGGCTCGGGCTCCGGGGGCGGGGCAGGCTGCTCGTAGGCCTGAGGAACATAAGGTTGATGTATTCAATTTACCCTATACTGATGTATACAGTGTATACTGGATTGATCTATACAACTTATATACTATACAATTTATCCCATACTGATGTATACAATCGATATTGGACTGCTATATACAATTTATACCGGAATTATTCCTTGAGAAAGTTCTATTGGACTTAAACGCAAATGTTGAGAAAAAGTAACACCTAAGTCTTGCTTTTCTTGATTATCGTCAATGGCGAAACAAAACTTTTCTTAATGACTAAAATTCTATGATTATTTATCAACAAACCAAGATTTAAACTTTGTTAATCCTTGTGTCAAGTTAAACTCTTTTATGAACACGGAACACAAATCATGTATTTTTCTATACACTATCCAACCTTGTTATTTTGAAGTTGGTTGGGATCATAGAAAAAAAATTGAAATTTATATTTAAGGAGATTTAAGTGAGTTTGAATGTTTCGAATGTAAAGTGTTTGCCGGAACTAACAAAATACTTCCAAGTTAAAACGGGTCTTCAGGTCATATAAGTTCCAGAGAACGAGGCTTGACTGTATAGCCAGGTATCATGATATTCAAATTCAAATTTGAGTGTACGCAAAATTTCACAAATTGACAATAGCTGATAATCAGTTCTTGTTTTCAAAGTGCCCTCAGTCTGAGGGACTACAATGCTGGGTGTTTTACCAGTGGGGGTTGGGCTGTGAGGGGTCCAAAAGGGCAAGGAAGGTTCATCTTGTTCATCAAATGAAGAACCTGGAAAATAAAATAATAAAAATCTATTTTTGAATACATAATGTTATTAAGTTCCATAACATGCAATTAATACGAACATTTCTGTGTTTTTCTTGATCAAGTTAATATCCCTGTATGTGTCATCTTAAAGATATTACAGCGTCTGCAAACCCAGTGAGAAATGCTTTAATGTCAAACTGTTTCTTGTAAATTGACCGCCTAATTATCACAGCACATTCAGAAAATCAACCCTCCTTAACTTTATTTCACAGGCTGGATAGTTTGTGGTCGCCCTTACCTGAACGTAAAGTTTGGGGAAAGCAGCCACAGCGTTAGCTATATTGCTGATCACAGACATGTTGGGTGGAGGATACAGGTAGCTTAATTGTGGATTCCTCGGGTAATCAAGACTGAAATAAAAAATATATAAAGTCAATATTTTCACAAGTGGAATTTTTTGCTTTGTCAGCCTCCAAAATGTTTGCAGTGGGGAAAATTATAGAGTTTGATTTATGTTTGATAAAGGACTATATGCACTAAGGGGTATTTTTGGCCCCACGCATTTTCTCCTTATTCTTCTAACAATTAAAAGTGCAGAACACAAACAAACAATTTCAGTAAAATTTAAAACGTTTATTGATGGTATTCCATAGCAACGGGCCATAGCAACGGGTCATAGTACCATAATCAGCTTAGGGTTCAAGAGACAACATTTGATGATTACATTATGTAACAACATTCTGAACTATCCATTTTATGTTTCTTTAATAAATATTACGTTAATTTTAACAGTTTCATAGTTTCTATTTTTTATTGAAAGAAAAAAAAAAGAAAAAAATGTTGATTTTGACCATAGCAACAAGACTTTTTGCATAGCAACTAACATTATTCACACCTATTTACATACAATTCATTACAATATAACCATATTTGATACATACAATAAGTAGTAAACAATTACTGTGTGATATTTCCATTTGACTTTTGTGGTATTTACAAACCGAGTACTACACTAGGGCTATTTTAGCCATAGCAACAAGCATTTTTGCATAGCAACTTACACTATTAACACATGGTTTGAATGCAAATCACTAGAAGATACACATATTTGATTTATACAATAAGAAGTCAACTTTTAATAAGTGATTTTTATTTGATTGTTGTGTTTTTTAGGAAATGAATAGTGTATTATGATGATTTTGGCCATAGCAACTCACATTTTCCATAGCAACGCACATACTTTACATTGATATACATACAAATCACTGAAATATACACATATTTGATACATACTTTCATTTTCATTTACATTAAATAAGAAGTAAATAAGTATTGCATGATTTCCATTTGATTATTGTGGTTTTTACAATACCAAATAGTTCATTGTGATGTTTTGGCCATAGCAACAGGCATTTTTGTATAGCAACTTAGGGCTGTTCCAGAATTAACCATGGGGGGGGGGGGGAGGCATTTAAGAGACTTACCATACATAAAATATCAAAGGTAATTGAATATATCTTAGTAAGGCATGGTAGACAGATCAAGTTTTGACCCAACACCCATAAATGGCACAATATGTAGGTGCCTGCACTGTCCCTATCCTAAATGATTAGTTAAGGAATAACTCATATAAGTTGTACATACAAATAACTAAAATGTACATACAAATAGAAACAAACTTTTGCATTGCTTGGTCTCATATTAATAATAATATATACACTCATAGATATAGCACACTGTCCATTTTCCAAGGTTTTCTAAGGATCTCTAAGGTTTAAAGCTTGAGTATTGAGTCATTTTTCCGCTGTTGAATTAAAGCTCTGTTAAAAATCATTGGTAAAACTTCTAAATCCTTGGTTAAGCTCAGAAATCTTCAGTGAAGCTTGGAAATCTTTGATTAAGGTCGAACAACTTCGACAATGCTCGGAAATCATCAGCGAAAGTTGAATACTATCCATACAAAAGCTTTGAAATCCTTGGTGAAGCTTGCATTGGACACCCCTTGATAAAGTTCAGAAATCCATAGTAATTAAAGCTTGGATATCCTTGGCTAAGCTCAGAAATTATCCACGAAGAAAAGCTTGGAAATCCTCAGTGAAGCTCACTTTCTCCATGAATCTTGGAAATCAGCAGTTAAGCTCAGAAATTCTTGTAGAAGCTCAGAAATCCACAGTAAAGATAAGTATCTGTGCAAATAGAAAAGAAAAAAGTTCAAAAACATTATAAATTACAATGTACCTGTATTTAATTCTGCACTTGATAAAATGCTGACAAAACTTTATATATGTACAAAAAAAGTATGGTATGTATATCACAATGGTATGATATAGTATTTAATTAGTTAATAGATCCAAGGATGTAGAATAAAACATGATAAGTGACACTAGTTTGATCCATGGAGTAGAATAACACAGGTGTGTTCCATTAACCTGTAAAAGTACATCGTTTTGTTCCAATTTTGCTACACGAACAGTCAAACACGAGTAGCAAACATGAACTTACTGTATTAACAGGTCCAAAATTAATAAAGCATTTAAAAATACATTCTGGTAGCACCTTGGTAGTTGGGTATATGAGGAAATTGTTTCTCATTGCATTCCATCAGCAGGTTGATATTCAGACTTAAAAAATGCAATAAAAACATGATGTAATTGACTTACATTTACTACATGTACCGGTATTTGTTGCCTACTGTGTTGCCTACTGTATGTATGTATGCTTGTGTACTTACAATGAAAGATATTTTCACAAGCTGAGAAGCAAGAATTTAACATGCTTTGTTTTAGTTTACAGTATATATATAAAAGTATTTCAAGATTTTAAGCCTTCCCCAGGTATACCCAGGTACACCTGTTTAAAAAAAGTGAATTGTGTTCACCCTGTTTATAATAAATACAAAAAGCAGTTGCATTGACATGAGGATAAAATAATTGATATTCTTCCAGCTTCCTAGCTTTCTTTAACATGTTGTAATGTTAAACTGCATATTATACTTCATATGCATGTGCAATAGTCAGACAATATTTTGTTATTATTTAAAAAATATTAAAAAATAAATTAACCTCATGTTCTCTGAAAAGGGTTTTTAAATCAGCTGCAATTCTTAAAATAATGTTTGGCTGGTCAAAATGAAAAAATCTCTCACAAAATATGTCTTTTTTAAACCTACATGGGGTAATTATTTAATTTTAGCTTAGTAATACATTATCCCAATTAAAAAAAAGTTCAAATAGTAAAGAATTATTTAAGTAAGGCTTATACTGATGCAATATATACACTTGAATTATTATGATTGTGGCGTAAAGCAGAACTGGGTAAATCCATCTGATTTTTATACAAAACAAATTCCATTTTGTATGTTGAGTGTTAATTTATATTTTTTTTTAAGTTAGAAAAAGGGTCATGCATACGCATCATGTTTTCATTTTCATGGAAGAGTACTGTTTTGTATTCTCAAAATATAATTAATAAGCAATGTCTAAATTGAAACAACTTAAATTCTTGCTATTAATCTGATTTTCTCCATCTTGATAAAATCCGGTCAACTCTCTTCACATGTCTTGTCTTTAGCAAGCCCCCTATTTCGTCAATACGGTACGACGATGTTTTGTCGGCAAATAATTAGCAGTAGGCCCTAAAGTACTTTTGTGATGGCATTATGAGTTGGTATAAGGCGGTGTTTTGTAGTATTCCATACAGTATAAAGCCATATTTATTTCATTGTGGCTGCAATAGCATTGGGCATTTCAACTTGCCAGATAGGAATAACTGTCGTCTGTCCGCACCGTCTGGTACAGACTACCAAACTCACAAGATTTCGATATCAACAAACTGCAATCTAATATTTTTTGTTTGAACATCGTCTGTTATCCAACACCTACCATTTATAAAACAGCCAGATCCGACAGACGGAAAAGTCCTCCTCTGTGCAGTTAAACAGGCCGATAAGCTTGTTTGTTTCGATTCGCGTTTTGTTTACGTTTCCGCGGGTGATGTACAGTATTTTAAACGACGAATTCCGGAAGTTACGGAAAATTCGAAACGTAACATTTTGTTTTTATCAAAATACTTTTATTTCATTCAAAATACGAATTATAAATTAAGAGATAGTTTTAAATGAGTAGAAGTTAAAATAATAATTTTACAACAACTTTTGGCGTCGTTATCTTTTTTTACAAGAACGATAAAGTCCGGATAAAATGGCCGCGTCGTCAATTATAGTCTTCTCTCATTCGAGTTTCGGGCGGAGTTCGACTTTTCGAGATGGTTTTTTCGATCTTTAGGTATGAGCGCAGTCGTGCTCCAAAACGAAACTTTAGGAAATGATTTGTTTTGCAAAAAAGAAATCAAATCCAAAATATCTTTTTGGAGCAAAACTGCGCTCATACTTAATTTTGGTGTTGAACACCAAAAATTCTGTAGTTTTCGCGAAAATCTCGTTACATGCGCCTTTTAAAACCCCCCAAAAATATATTCAAAGCAATATTAATTAAATCAAAGCTTATTTCCAGCAAATTGATGTATCTTTATTGCTATTTCAAAGTATATTTATTTATATTTTGTAAATTCATAACGGTAAGAATATTGGGGCATATATCGGGGCATACCGCATTTGGTCCTTTCTGCGTGAATAAATTATCGCAAAAATTTAATAACAGACCAAAAAAGCAAAAATTCCAACACCGTAAGCAATTCCACTTTGACAGTAACCAACTTATTCACCTGTTACTAATCGTGTCAATAATTTTCATGCAAATATTTCCAGTAACATTTTGGAACATTGTGAAATTTCGTTGTTAAGGAAATATCTTTAGAAGTTTACTTAATAAATACTTATGATTTCAGAGATCTTACAGACAGGATTTTTTTTTTAGGTACATATATATATTGTAAATGTTCTTATTAATTAGCAAGGCGCAAGTTTTAGCACACCATAAAATCTTATCAACTAAAAAAGTTAAAGGCCCGATATACGTAACGTAACGTTCGGCAAAACTTGAAGCGAAAATCAAGCCTAATAACTTATCATATTTATAGATTTAGTTAAGATTAACTGATATCAACAATATTCAAGATGAATTTTTTCGCGGTTACCGGTACAGCAGCAGTTGAAACACGCTATTTGTAAACACGCGTCCATTTCGAACCGTATTCTACCTTTGGTTTGTTGTTGAAGTGGGCCAAACCTAAATTATTTTCAATCTTTTGGATATTTTTGTCAAGTGTTTCTTGTTAATTACCATGATTTAAATTTACTTCGTTTTAGGCTTATTTTTGCATGGTTATCAACTGGAATTTTTTTCAGAATTGTTCAAAATCACGAAAATTTCCCTGTTACGTATATTGGGCCTTTAATTGTGGAATTGTTACACTCACAAAATATGTACTGGGTAATAGAAAAAAAACTAAAGTGAAACTATTGCTAAAAAGATGAACATTTAGCTACAATCTGGCATAGCCAGTCATTTAGTTGAAAGCAAGTGGTAGGATCACACAGAGTCTGACCATGAGAGTGACTACCTCCATTTAGTGAAAGTCTTGTCCTCGGACGGAAGCGGTTTTTGCAGCAGTTCAGACTTGACATCTTCAATGACCTCAATCTTCTCCTCCTTCACTTCTGTCCTGTGTGTTGATAACAGTAGCATAACTTTTAAAGAGTACAGAATACTGTAAGGCTTTAGGACACACTTCATGTAACTGCATAACTATACTTACAATGAAATACTATTTTCAAATACTCTGAATTTACCTTAACAGCACCCTTTCATATCTAGATGTTAATGATATTATATCACTATTTTCATGTAAAATTCCAGATTTAAACCCGCCATTTCAAATCATAATTTAGATTCAACCTATAGCTAGCTACTCATTCAGGCATAATTATAGAACTGTCCCCTCTGAAGCAGACCCAGACATAATTTTGTTTTCAATGCATACACACAAACAAACAAATCATGAACAGACATTGTATACACAAGAACATTATACATACACCTTGCAATCTTTAAGCGTTGGAAAATTCTTTCTTTGGTTTTCTTTTGCGAATTCTACGATCAGCCTGCTTCCTAAAACATCTAACTGATGCAGCTGTGCAATGGCCTAAGTAGAGAAACAAATTTTCTGTCAGTACATATAATTATATAGCTGTGTCTCGTGATGGCCTAAGTACCTAGCTATAGAGAAGAAAATTTTCTGTCAGTACATATAATTATATAGCTGTGTCTCGTTATGGCCAAAGTACCTAGCTATAGAGAAGAAAATTTTCTGTCAGTACATATAATTATATAGCTGTGTCTCGTGATGACCTAAGTACCTAGCTATAGAGAAGAAAATTTTCTGTCAGTACATAGGGTCTAACTGATGCAGCTTTGTCTCGTGATGACCTAAGTACCTAGCTATAGAGAAGAAAATTTACTGTCAGTACATAGGGTCTAACTGATGCAGCTTTGTCTCGTGATGACCTAAGTACCTAGCTATAGAGAAGAAAATTTTCTGTCAGTACATATAATTATATAGCTGTGTCTCGTGATGACCTAAGTACCTAGCTATAGAGAAGAAAAATCACTGTCAGTACATATAATTATATAGCTGTGTCTCGTGATGGCCTTCTGTCAGTACATATAATTATATAGCTGTGTCTCGTGATGACCTAAGTACCTAGCTATAGGGAAGAAAATTTTCTGTCAGTACATAGGGTCTAACTGATGCAGCTTTGTCTCGTGATGACCTAAGTAACTAGCTATAGAGAAGAAAATTTTCTGTCAGTACATATAATTATATAGGGTCTAACTGATGCAGCTGTGTCTCGTGATGACCTAAGTAACTAGCTATAGAGAAGAAAATTTTCTGTCAGTACATAGGGTCTAACTGATGCAGCTTTGTCTCGTGATGACCTAAGTAACTAGCTATAGAGAAGAAAATTTTCTGTCAGTACATAGGGTCTAACTGATGCAGCTTTGTCTCGTGATGACCTAAGTAGCTACAGGGAAGTAAATTATCAGTCAGTACATATAATTATATAGGGTCTAACTGTTGCAGCTGTGTCTCATGATGGCCTAAGTACCTAGCTATAGGGAAGAAAATTTACTGTCAGTACATAGGGTCTAACTGATGCAGCTTTGTCTCGTGATGACCTAAGTAGCTACAGGGAAGTAAATTATCAGTCAGTACATACAGAGTATAAATGATGATTTCTAAAAGGAGTTTAATAGATCCTTTTGACTCACCAAAATGTAACATGACATCTTGGTTTTCACTTTTTAAGAAGATCTATATTACATATATTTTGAATCTCCAAAATTCATAGAAAGTTTCAATTGCCTTCTGAAAAAGTTTGAAGCAAATCTGTATGGCATATATCTTAAATCTCCAAAATTCCATAGAAAAATGCTATTGCCTTCTGAAGGAGCTTAAATGCCAATTATCATCCTTTTACACGTACAAATGTAGCTTATATATAATATACAGGGTTTATGTCATGGTCTAATGGCTATGGGAACAAAGCCTATAAGAAATGGACACTGAGCTAGATAATTTGAGAAAGTACCATGATAAAACATCAGTTGTACCTAGCTATTATCGAGAAAATATTGCACTTTTTTGGTATTGACAACCTCTGCCTTATCATTATGCCCTAAAAGCACTTTTGTTACCTAAATTTAAAACAGCCTGTTTCTTTATGAATGCGGATAAATAAAACATTGTAAAGTATAACTGGTCTAAACCAGCCCCTGTCTAATCCAAATCCCTGTCTATTCTGGCCTTATGAACTAATTAATATCCAACCTTTACAAACTGGACACCTGTGTAAACTGGCCAAAAATTAGTCCCAATGACGTCCGGTTTAGACAAGTTACACTGAATTGAAATTGAGAATATTTTCTTTTTTCTTTGCTTGCTTTGAGAAATATCGTAACTTTTAGCGAGGGGAAACAGTCTGTAAATTGGCAGTAAACGTAAAGAAAAAACTGTTTATATGTAGGAGATGAGATTTAATATATAGCAGGACATCCACTAAGAATACCCTAAAACACAATATGACAACATGCAATGTCTGTATTAAAGATATTCAATGAAAAATAAAGCTTTTAATATGGAATGTGATTGATATTAAGAGCTTACCTCCTTGGCAGAAGCATGATCTTTAAAAGTGGCAAAGGCAGTGTACTTCTACAAGGAAAAGACATGGCACATTTCTAAGAGAACAATTCAGAAAGGGCAGTGTGTACATACAATGTAAATGTATTACTACAAGGAATTCATACTCAGATATTGAATGAAGATATGCCATCATACCGGTAATTACAAATCAGCATTTCCATGAGGTTATGAAAAGGATAAAAACTTCTTTGTAAACCTGATGAAAAAAGGACAGTATTTAAAGTGTGTTTCGAATATACATACCTATAATTAGGTGTTTTCCTGTTTCGTTTTCTTAAAACTTGTATTTAACACAAAGACTCTGTTTAATTATTTTGTCGACTCTTGCAAACTTTAATTTCACATTAAATATTTGAAACAACTTAAATCAAGTACTCTGATAATTCAAAGGTTTACCATAAATCATGGTCCAACTGACCTCAAGATTATTATGAGATTAGATTGGATATGACTTACATTTACTATCCAATTCAATTTCCATCCAATTTCTATCCAATGTCAGATCTATTCTGGTAAATTCAAATACTCAGGTATTAAACTTTCATTCCTGCTTTCCACTTCCTCCATTCTTTTGCTTACCATTCTCCCTCCATTTCCCATGACCTTCACATTCTCTGCTCCAAAATGTCCCAACAGGTCTTCCTTCTCCGCTGGGCTGAGGTCTGCGGGTAGGTGGCGGACGAAGAGTGTGTTTGTTGAATCAGCCATGTTAAAATTGAGTCCTGTAAATTTAGTGTACATTTACATTATTGCAAATGAAATGAGAATTGTTGTTAAAAGCTACATACATACCATATCATCAATAATAATGTGTTATGGCAGATACACTGTTGGTGTACATGTTAGTATATCTCCTTTGAACAAAATAAAACCTAGCTAGCTATATAAAGTCAATCTGAGCTTATCTATGACTCTGAGCAGTACTCCAGATGAGGTCGCACAAGTATTCACAGGCCTTAATTGGTAGGTCTCCTAGCTTGTTTGAAATCTTTCAATTTCGTTTCATGAATCCTTATTTACTTGATAAATAACTAGTCTTTCAATGATATACACTGATATCTGAAAGTTCCTGAACACACTTTTTATGCAAAATACTTTGAAATTTGTGAGCAAAGCCAATTTGAAAGTTTGTATTGCACATTTTGATATCATCACTTCTTTGGATGTTTTGTGTTCATGTTTTGTTATATTCCAACAGTATATATAGAGGTTTTGATAAAATTCACATCCTAATAATTCAATATTCTTGGAATTTAATGTTTTTTTTACATAGATTTCAACAATGTATTTCTTTCTTATATTTTTGAGAGCGGATCATTGCATTGATACCATATATATATTCAAAATTCATATTGTTCAAATGAAAGAAATTGTAAACAACTTTTTATTCCTTTTGAAATATTATTGATTATATAAGGCCCCTCCCTTGACCCTCCTTGCAACTTTCTGAACTTGAGGTATTTTTTTAAACAAAGTTCAATATTAATAGTCACAGACAAATGGACCATCTTTATAAGGAAATTGCAACACTGCATGTTTAGTTTTCATTTAATTAACCTTATTGCTTTATATACCACTTAGCTATTATAGTTTATACACGCACAATATTAATGTGTAACTGAACTTTTGGATAGCAGTGTTATGTGTATATCCAACTCAAGACACTTGTTGAAACTGCTTTCTTCAAGTACAGGGGGCATGGCCCTAACAGGTTTTTATGGCCTTAATTTCTTTATCAATGTAATAGGACAAGAAAAAGTGATAAAGATAGAATCGTCGCTAAGGGCTCGAACCTGCGACCCTTGGCTCTCCAGCCCGATGCTCAACAGCTGAGCTAAATAAAGGGTAATTCCCACAGCTAACATTCCAAGGCAACATTATAATCAATGTACATCTTTTACAGTAACACCAGTACTATTCCCCCATTTTTTCTGAATCTCCAACCCAGCTAGGTTATTTTACTTCCCACCAAGTCACCAGCCTGTAATAGGATGAGATAAAGATATAGTGCCGTCGCTGCATGGGGCTCGAACCCGCCACCTTTGTTTTTTTTTCAGCTCGATGCTCTACTGCTGAGCTTTAAAAGGACATTCCCCACAGCTTGTAAGGCAACCTAATCAACTTGCATATCTTTTACATAAATATTTATGTACATGCAACAGGGAAGATAATAGTGTGCTTCACTGGGGAATGAACTCTGGCCTCAATCTCTAGGTTCTTAGTCTTACACTCTACTAATGAGCTAAAGGGAAATTCTCTCTAGCCTGAAGTTAGGTGACCTAATTAAATCCTATATAATTATGTACCTGTATAATTAATCTGCCACACTGGTGTATTCCCCCTTTTTTAAATGTGTTCATCCCCAACACCACATTAATTACCCAGGTTCTATCTCCACTAACACAACATGTACATGCAGAGCAGTGAGCTTGCAGGCCACAGATCCGGAGGCCATTTGTAAATATATACTGTAGCGCGCGCTCTATAGTCGAACACTTTAAATCGGCGCGTCGATTTACCCAATACAACCCAATACAAACGTCGATTTACCCAATACTACCCAATACAAACGTCGATTTACCCAATACAAAGTTAAGTTTACCCAATACAAGTAACGACTTACCCAATACAACTGTGGAACCGATTTTGTTTTTTTAAACGAGTAATCGTTTATTTGAATTACTTAATTCAAGCTACGTTACTTGTACTAATGGAACAGTAAACGAACCAACCATATATAAAACACCCAGTCTGTCATATATCTTCATGTCGGCATGACGAATTACCCAAATCTACCGAAATCTTACCCAAATCGTACAAGAACACCACAATTATAAGAAAACCAATAGCAATATTAATTAATTATACGCAAATTTTTGAGGGGCAACGCGTTTTCTCCAGGTTTTAGTAAACCGAACATGAGTAAGGTTTATCTCCCCTGTATCACGCATGGCAAAGAAGTGCTTTAGGCCTATTATAATATTGATTTGTTAAATAATATAGATCAAGACTATAGAAATGCAATAATCAATAGATGTTATATATTCATCAGATCACCCAAACCTACTTAAACCTTACCTAAGTCTTACCCAAATCACGGACTTAGATAGCAATCTAATCTAAGTCCGTGCCCAAATCTACCCAAATCTTGCCCAATATTCAGTTTAATTCGATTGATAATTATTCCTTTGATAAGTATAACGGGGCATGTATACAACGATAGTTTTTATTCATTTGATAATAGAAACGGGCCATGTATAAAACGATGTTTTTTATTCATTTGATAATAAAAACAGGACATGTATAAAACAATCGTTTTTATTCATTTGATAATAGAAACGGGAAATGTATAAAGCGATCGTTTTTATTCATTTTATAAATATAAAGGAGCATATATAAAACGATCGTTTATAAATGTTTTTATTCATTTGATAAGTATAACGGGGCATATATAAAACGATCGGTTTTATTCATTTTATAAATATAACGGGACATGCATAAAGCGATCGTTTTTATTCATTTGATAATAGAAACGGGACATGTATCAAACAATCGTTTTTATTTATTTTATAAATATAACTGGGCATATATAAAACGATCGTTTTTATTCATTTTATAAATATAACGGGACATGTATCAAACGATTGTTTTTATTCATTTGATAAGTGTAACGGGATATGTATAAAGCGATCGTTTTTATTCATTTTATAAATATAACGGGGCATATATAAAACGTATATCGGGCCTTTAAGTAAAATATAGAACTGCAATACATAAACTATTTATATATTGAGAATCTTTTGTGTGTTTTTGTTTTATATATGAGCAAGTATGTTTAAGTATCGTTTAATTGATTTCATCAGACATACCAACTACTCCATTCGATATAACATCTAAATTAACATAACCTAAAAGATCATATATAGAAATAATATTACGTCTTTCATTTCTATAGTAACTTACTAAGGACAATGAAAGAAAAAATGAATTGAATTTTCTATAAAATTACCACATGCACAGGAACTATATATTTCAGAATTCTCAGTATATTCAATCTCGATAAAGCTTGATCGTAAATGTTATCAATATGATTGGACCAGGTACCTTTTTTAATTAACGTTAGTCCTATCACAGGTTTGTTATGAATCTGCTATAGACAATAGCATACTAGGTCCAAAATCCAGCAAACAGGACAATGAAAGAAAAAATGAATTGAATTTTCTATAAAATTACCACATGCACAGGAACTATATATTTCAGAATTCTCAGTATATTCAATCTCGATAAAGCTTGATCGTAAATGTTATCAATATGATTGGACCAGGTACCTTTTTTAATTAACGTTAGTCCTATCACAGGTTTGTTATGAATCTGCTAAAGACAATAGCATACTAGGTCCAAAATCCAGCAAACAGATCCGCGACAAAAAATATAGAGACAACAGAAAAGAACCTACCATACTACAAAAAAATAACATTGCCGACGAAATTATTGAAGTATTATCAAAATTGAAAACAGACCCACACGTACAAACGGTAGAACTATCAAAGGGTAAATTACCAAATATAATTTTATATTCACCGGAACAACTAACAGACATGAAGGCAAACTGTGTGGGTGAGGGAGGGAGTGTAATCGGCATAGACCGCATGTAACATAGTCGGATTTCAGGGGGATCTTGGCCAAGCAGTAACAAACTCAACCTCAGGTTTCAGCAGACAAGTGTTTATTCATGTGTTTCCTAGGCTATAGCCTCCTCGATTAAAAATATCCCTACAACAATTAACAAAAAGTTAGACCTAATCGAACATGCCTATTCGTTAACACATTTTACACATACATATCGAACAGGTGCGCGAAATTTAAAATACATAGAGTTTATCGTTAAAATATCATTCATCTGTTCAAATTACAACATTTGAACATTAATCAATAGAAATATTTAAACAGATATAGAGACGTATTCAAATATATCTCCTAAGTATAAATTACCATTTCACATTATCTTATTTCAATTAGTACCGAAAAATAAAACCTTAGCTATAACTATAACTCTTAATTAACTACTTACTTGGCATGTGGTGCCCAGGATGTATAAATTACAATTCTTTCTCCAATTTAAATCATTCTGCATTTATGACATATATGTATATATAGATGTAGAGGTAAGGATGTCTTCCCTCTTCCCTGATCAAAACCAATATAACTAATCTGGCGGTAAAACAGATAAAGGAAAGAAAAGAAAATGCATCGCGCATGTCAAGAACTGTCCGTCAGTGGTCAAACAAGTTTATTCTTACATACTTCACACGCACTCACTCTCTGGACATTCCCGAACTGCACATACACCTAGAGTTACATAAGTACAGTACAAATCACAACATGGGATACTCCCGACAGAGACGTAACACAACGAGTAACGAGTACACGGCAACACCAGTTACACCAACCACAGCATGGGATATTCCCAACGTAGACATGACACAACGAGTACATGTAATAAGGCAAATACAATCTTATAAACGTATAAAACTAAAAGTATCACATTATATAATATACATACAATTTAACAGGGTGCCACACGCACATTCAATTTAGGCAAATGTTTCGTGACACCGATGTCTTACAAAAACCAAGGCGTAGTACAGAGGGAGACGGGGGATCATCCAATCATGTTAGGTCCTACACTGCTGCATTGGGATGGGGAAAAACCTACCTACAGTTACTTTTTTGGCCACGTCAGAGCAAAACTTGGAACAGACAATGTTGTAATTGGCACGGACGAGGAAAAGGCAATGACTTCTGCTCTCCGTGACAATTTCAACGGTTCCACATTTTGGCTCTGTACGAAGCATCTAAAAGAAAATGTAGGTAGGTTTTTAGAAAAGTCAGGATGCCTTTAAAAAGTAGAGTAGCTATCAATAGGATAATTTTCGGGGAGAATGGGGTAGTTTATAGTAGAGACTCGCTTCAATATGACATGAGAGTTGACGATCTGACTTTTTATTTAGACAAATTTCCCCAATTCAAAATCTATTGGCAGAAATATTTAGAACCCAAATTGAAATCAAAAGTTATAGAACCGCTTTGCCAATCTGTAGTAAATGAAATGTGGACAAATAATAATGCGGAGTCCATAAATAACAAACTGAAACAAACCGCTGAATGGAAGCAACATAACCTACCAACTCTCATTGACAAATTGACACTTGTCTCAAAAATGCAGCAGTTAGACATTCGCAGGGCTTTGCACGGTACGGGGAATTACAAACTTGCTGATAGGTATTTAGAGTTCACCTCCACTATTTGGCATAATAAAACCTCAAATGAAAAGGACATTGCTTTCGGAAAATTTTTGGCAAAATCAAAAACAAAAAAATCGTCTAAAACAGTGAAATCGACTGTATCTAATTTTGTATGTCCAAAACCAAAAGAAGCTTGCGGAAAAAAACCTAACCAGCGCAGACGTAGACGCGCAGAACGAGCTCTAAAGCACAGCAAGAAACTGTAATTCCCAGTGCCGTTATATCTTTACGTAGGGATAGGATATCAAAGTTAGGACTACCAATTCAATTTGAAGTATATATAGGCTATTAAAAGAATATTTAAAATCTGCCATACGAGTGAAATATATTTGATATTTATTGGGAAATCATTGAATTTTCTTTTTATTACATTTTCGAAATTCCAAAAAGTCTGATCTATTATAAAATTTACGGTTACAACTGATCGAGTGTCTAAGGCTTATAGAATATAAATTTGCCACAGAATAAAGTCCTACTTTTGTTCCAAATATATTTAAAATGCAAAAACATATTGATAAAATTCATTAGATATCTATTAATTTCCAAAATACTATAAAGGATTTTAAACTTATATCATCACTAGTGATATTTTCTGATATTTCACTGGTAAAAATGTAATAAAACTTGAATAATATTAATTGATTCCTAGGACAGCATTGACTGCATCAAAGTCTGCTAAATTGTGCAGGTACGCAATTAACTATATCACATAGTGATTAACAGTATTTTTTCCACAACGTGGAATGATATGTATTAAAGCATCGTAATGTACCGCAGTAATGACATAATACCACGTTGTCCAACATATTTTTCCTTATCTACACTATGGATATATAACTTTTAGAATTTTTTTTTTAGAAACTACTAGTATTGGGTAGTATTGGGTTGTATTGGTTTAATCGATGTTAAAATGCCTTTTTTTTTGCAAAATAGAATGAATGCCATATTTATCATATTTTCAAAAAATATTTCAAGATTGTGGACACTCTATTGTTGTTATTTTGTATTTATGTTGTATTTTATATTGTTATGTATACTTATCAACAATATTCATGATTTCTGAAATAAAGCACAAATTTGTAAATATATTTACTTGTTGTTTTGTTTTTTAACCAATATGTATTTTCAGTAATTCAGGAATAACAAAACATCGTAACAGAACAGACATCGTTGACACATTTTACGGAGAATATACATTATTTGATATATCAGTTGAATTGAGTGTTTACTTTTTGTATTGGATAGTATTGGGTTGTATTGGGTAAATCGACGGACCCCTTTAAATACCACTTCAGAGCTAAAGGGATTAAACTTCTAGCTAGAAGCTAGAAGTTATTAGGCGACCTTAGTCTTTGTATCCAAGGAGACAAATAAATCGACATGGCAATCATATCATCTAGGACATTGTACAAAACAGCTATGAATAAAATCTTCCAATATTATTTCAATTTGATATAAAATTACCAATACGTTCAATCGATCATGAATGGATCAACTTGGAAGAGATTCTTTTTAATCACTTACAATAAAATCACCGTTCACATATAGATAATGAAACTTACTACACTTGTATGCGCAACTTTCGTCAATGCATTGTATTGCCTACATGCATATGACTTATAATATTAATGTTGACATGTGCATCCTCCAAAATGTACCACAACAAATAAAAAGCTTGTATAGGAGTCAGAGTCTTCGCGTTGTCACATATCGTAAGTCGAGATTCGTTGAAAACAAACGCCTACGTGCGGTCTCTCTTAAAAGCGTCCACAAGCGTCTACAAGCGTCTACAAGCGTCTTCAGGAAATTTCTTAAAAAATACTAAATAAAGTAAGCGACATCAGAAGATATGTTGTTAATATGATCATAATACACCTCTATACCAAATTTGAACTCAATATTCGAAAAATTGACCGAGTTATGACGATTTTAATGTTTACGATCGGCGGGGTGGCACATGTGTGTGAACGTTTAAAAAGCGTCGCCAGATTATAACTTCAAAACCACTGAATTAAGTAAGCGACATCAGAAGATATGTTGTTAATATGATCATAATACACTTATGTGTCAATTTTCAACCAGATATTAGAAAAATTGACTGAGTTATGGCGAATTTAATGTTTACGATCGGTAGCGTGGCACATATGTGTGTCAACACTGCACAGTTTAGAAAAAGCGTCGCCAGACAATTCCTATAATACTACTGAATAAAGTAAGCGACATCAGAAGATATGTTGTTAGTATGACTATAATACACCTCTACACCAAATTTGAACTCAATATTCGAAAAAATGACCGAGTTATGACGATTTTCGTTTTTAACGATCGATAGCGTGGCTTCCGTGTTGAATATAACTCAATGCGTTATCTACGTCAACAAGCGTCGCCAGACAATTCCTATAATACTACTGAATAAAGTAAGCGACATCAAGGTATATGTTATGCTCTAGACTATTATACACCTGTATTTCAAGTTACAGTTTGATTTGTGCAAAAATGACTGAATAATCGTGAATTTAATGTTCGATTATGAAACTAAATATACGGCTTGGCACATATGTGTGTGTCAGTATATATATAAGTAGGGCTTCGCACAGGTGAACACAGTTAGGCCAGATCAATTGCTATGAACACACTTAACACCTGTACGTATATGCGTGCGTTAAAAGTTCGGTGGGGTATGCTTTATCAGACAAATATGATTATACAATCAAACATATTAATTAATAAACTTAATATTTTGACTTATTAAGAATATGAATTATTAAATATATATAGATGCCGATATATGATTTATAATTATATGGGAAGGGTTGCGTATATTTCGAGGTTCTCATGGGGGCTTTTTGAGAAAGATGGTGGCCCTGAAAAGGGCCGTTTGTGTGTGGCCCTGAAAAGGGCCGTTTAGTAGTTTAGTAGTATAGGTGCCTAACGCAGTCTGTTACAGAACAACGCTAGGCGAACCTGTCTGGCGAACCGCTCCGTCATCCTTCGGTTAAGGTGGACCCCGTCAATGTAGTCAACCCGCTGGAGGCGCCTCAGTCCCCGCAAGGACCAGAAATGGACCTTGGGGTGCTGATGGTAAATCCTCTCCAGGGCTGCATTAACGTGTTCCACCATCTCGTTGTACGCAGCCACTGTCATACCTCGAGGCCTGTATCTATAAAAGATACTCCCGATGATGACAGTGGGGGGGTCAGGCTTGTCCATTATGCGAGTGTTGCGTCGGAGATAAAATGTAAGCGACAAAAATTGAAATTGCCCAAACGCCCTCGATTTAAGACAAAACTTGACTTGTCTGACAATACTGAAGAGGTACGTGATACATTTGAAAGCAATTTTGATAGTGATGACAGCTTTCCAAGTTGCCCCGACTCAATGTTTGATGATAGTGACGATGCCACTATACGTTACAGTGACTCGGACTTTGACGACCCACAACCTCCAACAGTAACTTCAATAACGAACAAACTGACGAATGGTAAGTTTTTATCACTGAATGAAGTTTTCTGTATGATACGGGAAGGTGATGCAAACACAGCTCATACTACTGTCCCTTCTGGCCGTAAGGAAAGTGTTTTTTTTCCTTATTGATAATACTGTTAACAGATCGCGGACTGATAGTAACAGGAGACGAGAATTTATTGACGATTGTGGTGCTTGGAACACAAAATCTACTTCTGTTAAGGATACTTTTTTTCTATTAACAAAGACGGGAAATATCGTAACAGTTTTGAAGCGCGCAGATTTGTTTTGTAAGGTAGTTAAACAAAAAACTGTACCACTGGATCCACAGCCACAACTAGACGAGATATTCATAATGAAACGGTATTACTCGACCCTTGCGCGTGACGCGTCATATAAAAAGCGTATAAGTTGGTTTGAAAAAATGCCGGGTTTTGATCCCCGAACTGATTCAGCGACTGGATACCATACAACAACCACAGTACTCCGATGTACGCAGGTCGTTGCATGGTACCGGTGATTACGAATTGGCCGCGCACGTGCAACATTTAAAGCTAAGTACAGTTGTTTGGCGCGAATTGTCGGCTGATGACAAAGCGCGAAAAGTGGATAAGTTTTTAAAGCATGTAGCGAGGAAAACGGACTTTTTAACCTCGACTAATGGCATGTTAACAATACCAAAAACCGCTGCAATTGCCAAAAAACCTGGAGCGCGAAAACGTGCTCGCGCGAATCGCACCGAAACCCACGGAGCGGTAAAACAACGAAAAATTTAAGGTTTTCTTTTACCGATGACAGAAGTCCATTTTTGCCGTGTCACAAAACTTGTGTGCCCGCAGGACGGGATTCAAGATGTGACAATTTTTCTGACTTTTTTCGTGAATATTTTTATTCTTTTTTTTTTTCAACGAAGATTCACCTGTGTGCCGCTTATAAATAAGATGTTTATATTTTAGCCGTGTCACAAAACTTGTGTGCCCGCAGGACGGGATTCAAGATGTGACAATTTTTCTGACTTTTTTCGTGAATATTTTTATTCTTTTTTTTTTCAACGAAGATTCACCTGTGTGCCGCTTATAAATAAGATGTTTATATTTTTGCCGTGTCACAAAACTTGTGTGCCCGCAGGACGGGATTCAAGATGTGACCTTTTTTCTGACTTTTTTCGTGACTATTTTTATTTTTTACCGATATTCACACATGTGTACCAGTTATTACACAAGATGTTTAAATTTTTGCCGTGTCACATAACCTGTGTGCCCGCAGGACGGGATTCAAGTTGTGACATTCGACTTCTGAGAAGTATATATTCTTGTAATAATAACTGTTAAAATTAGGTATAGGTACTTATTTGTTTTCAACACCAACATTAAATAGACCAGATACATGAACATATAATGGACCCTGAGTAGAACCACGTCCACGTCCGTAGGGTCTGGTAACATGCTCATATATAGAGTGTGGCTGAGAGTTCTACAATATACCGGTGTAACTGGAGTCAACTGTGTATATACGTGAAGTCCTACGTACACATACACATACGTGCACGTGACACGCCGTAGGGCTTCGTACACTATTTATGAATCCTAAAACTTCAATTCACGATATCTCAATAATTAATAATAATATGAACATGAAATTTTGTACAGTGATGTATTATAATCGTATGAATAACATATCATCTGATGTCGCTTACTTTATAGCTTTTTTTACGCAATAAAATCTGAAGACGCTTCCCTATATCTGTACGAGGTATTTACACACGTGTGTCACCCCGCCGATGAAAAATTGAATTCGTCATTACTAACTCATTGTTCCAAATATCTACATAAAATTTAATAAATATGTGTATCATAGTCATATGAATAACATATCATCTGATGTCGCTTACTTTAAACAGTTATTTCAGATATATAGTCTGAAGACGCTTACTGACCTGCTGAGAACAATTCAAAAACCCACGCCACGCCGCCGATCGTGAACATAAAATCGTCATAACTCGGTCAATTTTTCGAATATTGAGTTCAAATTTGGTGTAGAGGTGTATTATAATCATACTAACAACATATCTTCTGATGTCGCTTACTTTATTCAGTGGTTTTGAATGTATCGCTTGGCGACGCTTTTTGAACTGTGCGGAGGTAATACACACATGTGCCACCCCGCCGATCGTAAACATTAAAATCGTCATAACTCGGTCAATTTTTCGAATATTGAGTTCAAATTTGGTATAGAGGTGTATTATGATCATATTAACAACATATATTCTGATGTCGCTTACTTAATTCAGTATTTTAAAAGATATTATCTGAAGACGCTTGTAGACGCTTGTAGACGCTTGTAGACGCTTTTAAGAGAGACCCCCTACGTGACTAAGAGTCGATAAAGAAAATGGCAGCGCCCATCCATCCTCCACGGTGAACACTTCTTTAAACAATATATAGACACGAGCGCAGATATATTCTAAAGTTAGTGGAGCAAACGAATCATCATGAAACTGGTAAGTCGCTACACAAGTGACAGAGTCGGCTAGTCGCTGCAACAACAGTCATCCACAGGGACACGTACAATTTGACAATAGTCGATCTAGACTAATTTTAGCTATGCCCAACCATTTTTTTCTGCATTATTTGGAAGTATGTAGTAGCTTTATTTTTGAAGAGTATCATCACCTGATTATAAAACAACAATCAGAACAATTTTATCTTAAAAACTTAATTTTTAGTGAATTTTCGAAAATCGGAAATTTTGATCTTCAAAGTTGAGATTTCCAAAAAAAACTGAAAAAAGTGTATACAACCCATAACTTGGAAAATACTTCTGTTAAAAAAAAAAAAAAACATTAACCAGAATTTAAGTCACATTATATTCTGATTTTATAAGTAACACAAACATTCTAAAAAATATCTACAGCTCGGATATTGATAACATAAATGGAATTGACATATGTTTTTATAGGCCTATATATAAATAAAGCAGTCCACAAACTGATGTCATTTAAACATAATACAATATACTTGTTTTAATATATTAAATGCAATGCTTATATGTAGCTGGATGAATAAACTATTAAAATGATTAGAAAAATATTCTTCTATTTAACTTAAAACATTAAAGGGGCATCCCGCGAAAGCCTGAATGCCAGTTCTTGGATGAACATGGTTGCACCACTTATTATATTTTCTTGCTATTCCAGTATTCAAAGTCCGCTCAAAATGTCTATATTGGCCACTTGCAAAATCGCATTCCTCGGGAAAGCCCCGATAAAAATAGCGGTGATAACGCAACGTGACAAGCTTGTTGCAAGTCGCTTGACATGTTTGATGGGGGAGGCCATACGAGAGGGGACGCGTAATGTATACGGCTGATGAAACGGAGACAAAGTTATTGAATCACATTCATATTAATAATCAGACATTAATTGCACACTTACAGATATTCAAATAAAGAAATATTTGTAGGCACATCGGCATCATTTATCGACACTAGGAATTATGTATATAATATATATATACCTGAGCGAGACCGGTACACATGGGTACGGAATACAGCCATGGTACAAACCTTAATTTATGTAAAAGATAATATTCACGAACCCAACTTTTCAGGTGATTTCATAAAATGTATGTAGCATGCATTGGAAAGTACGAAAATAAAATGACATGAAATGTTTCCGATTTTTTTTACAACTCAATATTTTGAGGATTTTTTTTTCAAACTATCTATAGATATATACCATGTACATTAATATTCATTCAAAATCTATCCAACTTTCAGAGTCTTCACACGTTAATACGTATCACGGAATGCGAATATTAAGTCCATACACTCATATAACGCACCACACCCTAAGCATGACTACATGTATATCTGATTTGGAACTGTTGAAACACTTATAACTACTCGTTATGAATATGGTTTGACAATTCCACTTTCTTTTTACCTTTTTTTTTGTCCTCTTGTAAAGGGACGTTGACCTTTTAAAAAAAGCCTGCAGGAATGTAATATACATATATCATATGTATATGTTGTATAACTTTGTTTTTTTTTCTCTCGTTATGTATATATTTTCGGATCAAATTCAATACCGGGGTCGCAACCCAATGATATTTGTACCTTCACTAATTTATAGATTAAGTATGAATATCAACTTTTTTTTAAGCGTGAAAAACATAATTTTTATACCTTTTGTCCAAATTGAAGCCGTATGTACCTCTGTTGCACGTCCCGTTTTACAACGTAATCAAACGACTTTTTCTGTTACGGTATATATTGTATTTGAAAAGGTCTTTCTATCCAGCAATAACATTAAATCATACTGTTTCACTGGAACATGAAGTGTTATAAAGGGAATATATTATAAAACACACTCTTAAGTTTAAATTACACACGCATTTTATGCTACAGAAGACTGAGACAGTTTCCCCTTGGGTAGCCCCAAAACCAAATCAAAGCTTTATTTGTGCATGTTACCGTTACGCAGAAGAAATATGTAACATACACACAATAGAGCAGGTAGTTTCTCCTTTGAATACTTCCCATCTCCCAATATGATTCCGTAACGCAGTCTTGCGTTATATTTTGACCGTTCGGCAACTTTCGCTTAGTAGTTAGGCCTTATCGCCATGTAACGGTAATACCAGATAGAGTGTTTACAATGGAAACGACGCTCGCTGCGCATGCGTTGGTAGGTGGAAATCCCAAGCCGGGCGTCTGGCTAGACTGTTTGGAATTTCACTAGTTATTTTGAAATTATTTATTTTATGAATACATATCAGCAAAATCCGATCGTCGTAGTCCGTAAGAATACCCACTCGATATGTGTATGTAATATTTTGAAAAAAAAATATGAAAAAAGCTAACTTTCGCGGGATGCCCCTTTAATTATACAATCTTCAATTTACACTTGTAATATTGAAACATTTAAAATGCACAACAAAGTTTGGTAATTGTATAGAAAACTGAATTGTAATGAATAAGTCCCCAATTAAATATTATCAACATGCAATATGTGCCATTATCTTATAATATTTTATGTGTTATTGTACAATTTAAGAAAACTTAGTATAAACAACTTTTTGGTTTATTGATCAAATAAGGAAGTGTCATTTTCTATATATGGGTTTCATGCAAATCACAATTGTAAACATTTCCTAATATATCATAGTTAAGAAATAGAATTATCTTTAGAATAATATCCGAAGTTATGAGTTGACATGATCAAGTGAAGACATCGTTCGACATTCCCTTATCCTACTACTAATCATATAGTACTAGCCTACTGTACAGTACTAGTACTGTATCGAGTCAAGTCTTTCCTAGTCCGATTCACGTTCTAATTTTACAATATTATTACATAATTCTTTTCAAAACTACACTAATCTTACCTAAACAGTTGTGAAATATCACTAAATAAAGAACTTTCATTGGAAAATATCGACTTTCACATGTTTTGAGCGTTTTGTTTACATTCCCAATGGCCATCTGACAGCACGTGTCCACCATCTTGGATTTACCGTTAGGTGACAAAAATCCTCATTTTCACATCAAGAACGGTCATGTCACATGGATTCAAACATATCATTATTTTTGTGGTTAATTTCTCTTCATTTTCATATGATTTTGGTTAATTTACTCGCTTCAATAAGAAAATTAGAGCTTTGACATTTCTTTGACAGACACGCTTGATCTACCTTAGCGCCATTCTCTCATTGTTTTGGCTGGTAAATCAACGAGAGTTATCGAATGTTAAAATAACATCACCCATCTTTGCATTTAACACTGGTAAATATGATAAAATCGCCGTACTTCCGAAAGACTATTTCTGTGATGTTTATTTGGACACTCGCCAGTGTTCAATACGAGTTACCTCCCCTTTGCTTGGGCATAGCTACTAATATATATAAAATGTATGGGGGTCGATATAAACACAAATATTTTATATCGACCCCAACACATTTTATATCTCCATTATTAGGTCATCTGACCCGAAGGGTCAAGATGACCTATTGCCATCATGCTTCGTCCGTCGTCGTGCGCCGTGCGCCGTCCGCCGTCCGCCGTCCGTAAACTTTTCCTTTAACAATCTTCTTCTTAGTAACCAAAAGGCTCTAGGTGCTGATATTTGGCCAGTAGGCACCTGGGATTGAGTGCTACAAAGTTTCCTCATTTCAATGACCTTGACCTGTTTTCAAGGTCACAGGGGTCAAATATGTAAAAACCTTTAACAATCTTCTTCTCAGTAACCAAAAGGTCTAGGGTAATGATATTTGGCCAGTAGGCACCTGGGATAGAGTGCTACAAAGTTTCCTCATATCGATGACCTTGACTAACTTTCAAGGTCACAGGGGTCAAATATGTAAAAAAGCGTTTGACAATCTTTTCCTCACTAACCAATAGGCTATGGGTGATCATATTTGGCCAGTAGGTACCTGGGATAGAGTGTTCTAAAGTTTCCTCATATAAATGACCTTGACCTACTTTCAAGGTCACAGGGGTCAAATATGTTAAAAAATCTACACAACATTATCTAAAGAACTAAATGATCTAGAGCAATGATATTTTTGTATGATATGTAGACCAGCAATGCGAATCTTTTTCTAATATATTGTGTTTAGGTCAAAGGTCAACTTTGAGTGCTGGACGGGGTCAAAGGTTAACATGGGTTATAATAGGTAAAAAGCTTTAAGAATCTTCTTCTCAAGTTCCATAAGGCCCAGGGTTCTGATATTTGGCCAGTAGGAACCTGGGATAGAGTGTTCTAAAGTTTCCTCATATAAATGACCTTGACCTACTTTCAAGGTCACAGGGGTCAAATATGTTAAAAAATCTACACAACATTATCTAAAGAACTAAATGATCTAGAGCAATGATATTTTTGTATGATATGTAGACCAGCAATGCGAATCTTTTTCTAATATATTGTGTTTAGGTCAAAGGTCAACTTTGAGTGCTGGACGGGGTCAAAGGTTAACATGGGTTATAATAGGTAAAAAGCTTTAAGAATCTTCTTCTCAAGTTCCATAAGGCCCAGGGTTCTGATATTTGGCCAGTAGGTACCAGGGATGGAGTACTCTAAAGTTTTCTCATATAAATGACCTTGACCTACTTTCAAGGTCACATGGGTCAAATATGTTAAAATATCTACACAACATTATCTAATGAACCGAATGATCTAGACCGATGATACTTGCATATATTATATGTAGACTGGCAATGCAAATCTTTTTCTGATATATTGTGTTTAGGTCAAAGTTCAACTTTAAGCGCTGGACGGGGTCAAAGGTTCACTGGGGCTATAATGGGTAAAAAGTTTTAAGAATCTTCTTCTCAAGTTCCATAAGCCCCAGGGTCCTGATATTTGGCCAGTAGGTACCTGGCATGGAGTGCTACAAAGTTTCCGCATATGAATGACCTTGACCTACTTTCAAGGTCACAGGGGTCAAATATGTAAAAATCTTTAACAATCTTAACAATCTTCTTCTCAATAACCAAAAGGCCCTGGGTGCTGATATTTGGCTGGTAGGTACTTGGCATAGTGTGCTATCAAGTTTCCTCATTTGAATGATCTTGACCCACTTTCAAGGTCACAGGGGTCAAATATGTAAAAATCTTTAACAATCTTCTTCTCAATAACCAAAAGGCCCTGGGTGCTGATATTTGGCTGGTAGGTACCTGGCATAGTGTGCTATCAAGTTTCCTCATATGAATGATCTTGACCCACTTTCAAGGTCACAGAGGTCAAATATGTAAAATCTTTTAACAATCTTCTTCTCGCTAACCAAATCCCCCAGAGTAATATGGTATTTGGCTAGTAGGTACCTGGGATAGAGTGCTACAAACTTTCCTCATACAATGGACCTCAACCTACTTTCAAGGTCATAGGGGTCAAACATGTAAAAATACCTTTAACAATCTTCTCCTCAACAACTTAAAGGCCCTGGGTGTTGATATTTAGCCAGTAGGTACCTCTAATGGAGTGCTACAAAGTTTCCTTGTATGAATGACCTTGACCTACTTTCAAGGTCGCAAGGGTAAAACATGTAAAAATCTTTTAACAAACGTCTTCTCGCTTACCAAAAGGCCCTAGGTGCTGATATTTGGCCAATGGGTACCTGGGACAGATTGGTGCAAAGATTCCTCATATAGACCTTCACTTATACTTTCAAGGTCACAGGGGTTATAAACATGTATGTAGATATCTTTGAACAACTTGGCAAAAACAAACACAAATGATATAGATCTTTATAGTCAGATGACCGTTGAGGCCCCTGGGCCTCTTGTATATTATTACTATTGTAACGTACGTGTCCCCGTGATTCATCTTAGTTATTTTCATTCAAAAATAAATAATTGAAACCACTTTTCTTCAAGGTTTAATTAATACTTAAAGAATGTTATAAAATATAATTACCATTTAGTGCACTAAAAATGCACTGTTACATTATTGTATAAATATATTCCAAAACTACTGCTGCTTTTTAGATAAAGTTTCGATTTTTTTTTGTTATCTATAAGTTTGAAAGACTGCATGACTGTTGATTAGACTGAGAGATTAGAATATATACATGTTAGGTTGGATTTGATACTCCCTTTCTTTGACAAAAAATTACCAATCTCCCTCGAAATCTCCCTCATTTAAATCTAAACTCAAAGGCTAATATCTAAGGTCAAATGATATCCTAGTTACGGTAGGGTGTATCTGCAGCTCGATCAAATGAATAGAGTTATTGTGAAACATAAAAATGGAAAGATAAATTTTAGTTTTGCCATGGCATATTCCAGGGGTGTATATATCTAGAGCATAGGTGAGCATAACCCTTAGATATCATGAATGACTCGCTGGAAGTGCAGAATGAGGGAGATCTCCCTCATGTTGTGTAATATATATTTGTAAATGGCCTTGTTTAGATAATTTTGTCCGAAGACTTAATCAATCAGTTATGCTTGGTTCAAACAAAAGGCTATAGATTCCTAAATCAACAGCCCTTTGGCCATAGCTATAGACTGAAATTTACCTGTTGATCAATCCTTACAATCTGGCTCCAATGATCGATTTGACAAATTCTGATTCCACTCAGATTTGAAAGAACTGCCAATCTTTTTTTATCAGAATTTGACCTGCAAGCTTGTGTACAACATACAGACTAACTGATTTAGAATGAAATGATTAAATGTTGATAAGTTATATATTTGACAAAGGTAAAATTATCAAAGTGATATATTTTTTTCCATTGATATAGACTTGTCTGTCTGCCAATCCCAGCAAGCCTTGCTTCATCCTTCACTTCAAAGGTGTGACCTTCATGTTGGACTGTGGTCTGGATGTGAGAGAAATTCTTAAGTTCCTACCACTGCCAGTGGTTCACAAGTAAGATATTAACTTTCTACTTATGTTTGTTATTAAATATTACAATTTAAGGTACCATCAAGGTAAATATATATGTGCATTGTAGTTAAAAAATTGAGAAATTAATACATTTCTAATTGTCATGATTCATTTTGAGCAGAATAAAATGCTGTTGTTATTTTCTTCTGTTAAAGGGTAAAATCATATAATTATATTATGTTTTGAGCGACTTCGAAATTTAAGCCTAGTGAAAGAACTAATTACCAGGTTAGTGAGTTGAATCATTCAGTGTACATTTGTATAATTTGTGATCAGAGGTCAACCCTATTGAAATACTTTTAAATTAACAAAACACAAAACTTTTAATTGTGCAGTGCCAGGTTATCAAAGTTAAAAGGATGGACATCATCTGACGATAAAAGTGAAGAAAATGCAATGTTGGTAAGTACTGCATGCCATTTTATTAGCTCACCTGGCCCGAAGGGCCAAGTGAGCTTATGTGATGGTGCAGCGTCCGTCGTCCGTCCGTCTGTCGTCCGTCCTGCGTCCGTCAACTTTTCCCTTTGAACGACTTCTTCTAAAATACTGAAAGGCCCAGTGACATGAAATTTGGCTGGTAGATTTCTTGGAAGGAGCTGAACAAAAATTGCGAACAAAAATCACTTTGACCTAATTTCAAGGTCACAGGGGTCAAAATGTCGAAACCTTCAAACAACTTCTTCTAAAATGCCGTCAGGCATAGAGACTTCATATTTGACCAGTAGCTTCCTGGGATGAAGCCAAATAAAGTTTGCGAAAAGAAATTACCTTGACCAATATTCAAGGTCACAGTGAGGTTAAATCTATTTTAACCTTTAAACGACTTCTTCTGAAATACCAAAAGCCCTAGAAACATGGCATTTGGCTGAAAGGTTCCTTGGATGAAGCCCAACAAAGTTTGTGAAAAAAATGACCTTGACCTATATTCAAGGTCACAAGGGTCAAATCTGTAAAACCTCCAAACGACTTCTTCTGAAATACCAAAAGCCCTAGAAGCATGATATTTGGCTGAAATGTTCCTTGGATGAAGCCCGACAAAGTTTGCAAAAAGAAATGACCTTGACCTATATTACAGGTCACAGGGGTCAAATCTGTTAAAACCTTTAAACGACTTCTTCTGAAATACCAAAAACCCCAGAAGCATGACATTTGGCTGAAATGTTTCTTGGATGAAGCCTGACTAATTTTGCGAAAAGAAACCCCACAGGGGTCAAATCTGTTAAAACCTTTGAACGACTTCTTCTGAAATACCAAAAACCCCAGAAGCATGACATTTGGCTGAAATGTTTCTTGGATGAAGCCTGACTAATTTTGCGAAAAGAAACCCCACAGGGGTCAAATCTGTTAAAACCTTTGAACGACTTCTTCTGAAATACCAAAAGCCCTGGAAGCATGATATTAGGCTGAAAGGTTTCTTGATTTGCCTAGAGACATGATATTTGGTAGCGTCATTTTCTTGGATGAAGCCCGAAAAAGTTTGCGAAAAGAAATGACCTTGACCTATATTCAAGGTCACAGGAGTCAAATCTGTTGAAACCTTCAAACGACTTCTTCTGAAATACCAAAAACCCTAGAAGCATGAGATTTGGCTGAAATGTTTCTTGGATGAAGCCCGAAAAAGTTTGCGAAAAGAAATGACCTTGGCCTATATTCAAGGTCACAGGAGTCAAATCTGTTGAAACCTTCAAACGACTTCTTCAGAAATACCAAAAGCCCTAGAAGCATGATATGTGGCTGAAATGTTTCTTGGATGAAGCCCGAAAAAGTTTGCGAAAAGAAATGACCTTGACCTATATTCAAGGTCACAGGAGTCAAATCTGTTGAAACCTTCAAACGACTTCTTCTGAAATACCAAAAGCCCTAGAAGCATGATATTTGGCTGAAAGGTTCCTTGGATGAAGCCTGACAAAGTTTGCAAGAAGAAATGACCTTGACTTATATTCAAGGTCACAGGGGTCAAATCTGTTAAAACATTCAAACGACTTCTTCAGAAGTACCAAAAGCCCTGGAAGCATGACATTTGGCTGAAAGGTTTCTTGGATGAAGCCTGACAAAGTTTGTGAAAAGAAATGACCTTGATCTTTATTTGCCTAGAGACATGATATTTGGCTGGTAGCGTCCTGTGATGAAGCCAAACAAAATTTGAAAATGAAAATGATGTTGTCTTATAAGGTCACAGGGGTAAAATATGTTTAAATCTTAAGATGTTCTTCTAAATGTCTTACATTAAAAGATTTTAGGGGACTTTAGGGTTACACTATAATATAAGTCAGATATTAATACCAGGTGAGCGATGCAGGCCCATTGGGCCTCTTGTATTGTCTGTGACTTAATTGTGCTAAGAGTTATCTTCCTGTACTATATGTTAACTCATATATACTTAGTATATGCATGAAGACATTAATATATAGCTACTTGAACTGCTTGAATATAGTCCAATATGAACTTTCAAGAGTGAATGATCAAATCAAGTCAGTATTATTATACAGTTTAAAGTTTACTATTATATAATATATACATATCAATATTTGTATTAAATTCCAAATTGTTTCAACTAAATACATAATGGTGTGACATGTACTATAAGCTAGTCATCTACATATGTATACGATGGTTCCATATACATAGTGCTTATTGGACTTTGTTAATTAATTGGGCCATGATGAAGTTTTCCATTTTGCATAATATAGAACAATTATGATTGTTTTTAAATTCTAGAATTTTTTTATGATTGTTTAATTGTTTAGATAAAGGATTAATTAGTGACTGTCTTGAATCACAGTCTGTTTTGATATTAGCCCTAGCTCTTCCTGTCTAAAATGTTAAAACAATATTTGTCAAATATGCTATGAATTTATGATGCAACAATCCATTTGAATAATCCACAGCACAGCTAGTCCGTAACAATTCTCCCCTCATAAAATCACCACACAAGTTTTACGTTCAATATGAAATTCATTTCCAAATTTTCTGTGATAAAAGCTTGAATAAAAAGTCATATCTGACTTACAAAAATGACTGTGGAAAAAGTTTTAGGAACACAATTTTTAATTGATGGTTTAAATTACAATCAATTAGCTGATATCAAAAGCATGATGCTCACTAATAATCAATTATTCTAATTAATCAGCACACCACTAGTTCTGACTTGTGTTCTGTTTTCACCATTTCAGCTCTCTCTCTCTTAATGACCTTTTTAAGTCAATGTCTTGTCATTATGTCTTTATTTTCTAAATTCCAGGAACAAGAGTTGAAGCAGTGTGGCGGAAATGTGTTTGTAGACGGAATGATAGAATTCTCAATACCAGAAGTATGTAACACTACACTAACTTATTGTTGTATCAATCAATTATAAAGAGGTTCAGTACCAGAAGTATGTAACACTACATGATACTTATTGTTGTATCAATCAATTATAAAGAGGTTCAGTACCAGAAGTATGTAACACTACACTAACTTATTGTTGTATCAATCAATTATAAAGAGGTTCAGTACCAGAAGTATGTAACACTACACTAACTTATTGTTGTATCAATCAATTATAAAGAGGTTCAGTACCAGAAGTATGTAACACTACACTAACTTTTGTTGTATCAATCAATTATAAAGAGGTTCAGTACCAGAAGTATGTAACATTAAATGCACTTATTGTTGCATCAATCAATTATAAAGAGGTTCAGTACCAGAAGTATGTAACACTACACTAACTTATTGTTGTATCAATCAATTATAAAGAGGTTCAGTACCAGAAGTATGTAACACTACATGACACTTATAATTGTTTTATCAATCAATTACATACAGGTTCATTACCAGAACTTAACAATCAATGGTTTTCACAAAATTTTAATTTATCTCATCTTTCTAATATATAGAGTGCAGATATTGGTTAAAGGTTTTCATTTCATCATGCATATGTCACCTTTTCCACTTTGCGACATCAGAGTTTTCGTGTGCAACGTCATATTGTTTTTAGACATTGTTACTTCACGCCACATAATATGCTGTGTAAGATATAGTTCTCTTACTATTAAGCTTTTTGATATAGGAAAACACTATACAACATGGCGAGATATGAAAGAAAAGTGTAACTCTAGCAAGTATTTTTCAAAATTCACAAATAGTCAGATCATGTGTCCAGACCTGAGTTGGCAGAGTTTTAAAATAAAAAGAAACTAGTATATGATATGAATATTTTATCAATATGATATCTGTAGTGTTTGCAAATGTAAAAGTATCGCTATAGAAATAAAATTAAAATGAAAGAAAATAGAAATATAATATGTAAACATTGTGTTACCCTTGATTTTCCCAACATGTCCAGATATGAGAGAAAAGTGCCCAAACAATTATTTTGCAAAAGTTAACAAATACTTTGATTTAGTTTCAAGTTCAAAGTCACCTTTGAGACTTTAATGAAAATGGAACAAATACAAATATATTTCTCTTGATTTTTTCAGCATGTTTATTGTGAGACAGTAAGAAAATATTTGATACATAAATTATATAGAAGAATATTTCATATTCTCAGATTAGCATCACAGACTTGTCCCAGGTTGATGCCATACTTATCTCAAACCACAACACAATCCTCGCCTTACCCTACATCACTGAGTACACTGGCTTCAAGGGTATCGTGTACTGTACCGACCCCACTCTTCAAATCGGGAGGTAAGAAAATCATCAATCAAGGGTTTAAAGTGGTCATATTCAAATGATTGCACTCTTTAACTTAATAGGGACAAAATTATTTACAGAGTTCAAAGATATTTTTAAACTCTGTCATTGAGATTAAACTATTCTGCTCTTCACTTTCGAAGGTACGAACAGTATGTACAGAAGATGGAAATACATTGTACATATAAAATTTAATTAGAAAGTGGCATGGAAGGATATATTTATGAAGAATTAATATTGTAACAGTTGTACTCGAAGGCAAATGAAGAAGTAAATGTACAAGTATACGTATTGTGTGAATGATTCAAGGACATTTCTGTATTCAAAGCAAAGTTTTAGTGTCAGATTGTTGTTGTAGAGATATAGACCTTCTTTTTACATCCAGCATGTGACAAGAGAAATTTAAGGTAAATACATACATGAAGCTGTCAGAAAGTTAAAAAAATTCTGAATCATTTATGGCAGGTAGTGTTAACTAACAAATACCTGTAAGAGTTATATATATATATATAAGTTATAACAATTAACATTTTACCAAATTAATGAATTCAATGATTTCTTTTGTTATTTATACAGGCAATACATGGATGAGTTGGTGACTTACATAGAAAGGACCCCAAAAACCAAAGTCTGTACTCAGTGGAAGGCCGACAATATCCTCAAGTACGATCATGTAGCGCCTTATAACATGAAGTCTTAATTGACTTAAGTCATAATCTCATCATCTTATTGAATAATGATGGATTCATGGAATTTGTACATGGATGAGTAGAAATTGGAAACCACTACCCAAATTAACTAGTGATTTTTGTGTCGCCTCCGACGGATGTCGGAAAGGCAGCACATAGGGGTTACTTTTCCGACGGCTGCGTCAACAATGTTAAAAGTTTTGCATTTAGCTCTGTTTCTGACAAAGTTACATCAACCAAACCTCATTCATAGATGAAGCATGGGTAGTAGAGACTACTGGGCTAAAAAAAATTCATTGATTTCTGCTTTTTAGCTCACCTCGTCTGAAGGACCGAGGTGAGCTTATGCCATACCGTGGCGTCCGTCGTCCGTCCGTCGTCCGTCAACAATTGTTTAAACGACTTCTTCTCCATAACCACTGATAGGAAATCAACCAAATTTGGCAGGAATCATCCTTAGGTGCCCAGGATCCAAAATTGTACTAATGGTGGGACTGACCCCCTAGGGGGCTGAGGGGCGGGGCCAAAAAGGGTTATTTAGCTATATTAGTTTAAGCGACTTCTTCTCCATAACCACTGATTGGAAATCAGCCTTATTTAACAGGAAGCATCCTTAGGTGCTTAGGATTCAAAATTGTACTCATGGTGGGACTGACCCCCCCAGGGGGCTGAGGGGTGGGGCCATAAAGAATTATTTAGCTATATTGATATTAGCGACTTCTTCTCCATAACCACTGATTGGAAATCAACCTTATTTGGCAGGAAGCATCCTTAGGTGCCCAGGATTCAAAATTGTACTAATGGTGGGACTGACCCCCTAGGGGGCTGAGGGGCGGGGCCAAAAAGGGTTATTTAGCTATATCGTGGTTTAAGCGACTTCTTCTCCATAACCACTGATTGGAAATCAGCCTTATTTAACAGGAAGCATCCTTAGGTGCTTAGGATTCAAAATTGTACTCATGGTGGGACTGACCCCCCAGGGGGCTGAGGGGTGGGGCCATAAAGAATTATTAAGCTATATTGATATTAGCGACTTCTTCTCAATAACCACTGGTTGGAAATCAACCTTATTTAGCAAGGAAGCGTCCTTAGGTGCCAAGGATTCAAAATTGTACTAATGGTGGGACTGACCCCCTAGGGGGTTAAGGCCGGGGCCAAAACGAGTTATTTATCTATATCATGGTTTAAGCAACTTCTTCTCCATAACCACTGATTGGAAATCAGCCTTATTTGGCAGGAAGCATCCCTAGGTGCTCAGGATTCAAAATTGTACTAATGGTGGGACTGACCCTCTAGGGGGAAGAGGGCGGGGCCAAAAAGGGTTATTTAGCTATATCGTGGTTTAGGCGACTTCTTCTCCATAACCACCAATTGGAAATCAACCTTATTTGGCAGGAAGCATTTGTAGGTGCTAAGGATTCAAATTTTAATAATGGTTGGACTAGCTGACCCCCTAAGGGGCTGAGGGGCGGGGACCAAAAAGAGTTATTTAGCTATATTGATATTAGCGACTTCTTCTCAATAACCACTGATTGGAAATCAACCTTATTTGGCAGGAAGCATTCCTAGGTGCTCAGGATTCAAATTTTACTAATGGTGGGACTAGCTGACCCCCTAGGGGGTTGAGGGGTGGGGCCAAAAAGGGATATTTAGCTATATCATGGTTTTAGTGACTCACTGATGGGAAATCAGCCTTATTTGGCAGGAAGCATCCCTAGGTGCTCAGGATTCAAAATTGTACTAATGGTGGGACTGATCACCCAGAGGGCTGAGGGGCGGGGCAAGGAAGAAAATATTTTCCATGATAACCTAGATACCATTGTATCCAGGTGAGCGATACAGGCCCTCTGGGCCTCTTGTTTGGGGTAAAAATCTCAAACTTCTGGAATTACAACGTTAAAGTTTTGTGTTTAGCTCTTGCATATTAGGCTGTGTCTGACTAAGTATAAAAGCTACAGCAACCAAACTTGGTATTTAGGTGTATTATGACTCAACGAACACTATCACACCTACCGTTTCATGATTCAACAAAATGGCTGCCATTTCCTTGCCACTGATTAGTCAAAATTTAGATATTGTCCAATTTCACTCAAAATTGGTATGTAGGTGTATTATGACTCTACGAACACTATCGCAACTTCCGTTTCATGATTCAACAAAATGCCCGCCATTTCCTTGCCACTGATTGGTCGAAAAGATATTAATTGGTATGTAGGTGTGTTAGGACTCTACGAACACAATTGCAACTTTGGTTGCATAATTCTGCAAATAGGCCATTATTTTATTATTTTATTATTATTTAAATTTCTGCCTTTCTCATACCTATTACCTAAAAAAAATTGGGTGATTCAGCACTTTAAGATATGATCTTCAATTCCATTTCTCTTTTCAAATATATCCTTCAGTACCATGTTAAATGCTTATGACTTTCACAAAGCGGGAAAGGTGACATATATAATTACGCGTAATTCTTGTTAAAACCAATTTCTAACTCTGTGGTACAAAATGTATTAAAGAATATTTTCATTGTTTATTTCAGGTTATTACCTCCCCTCCTTAGAGATACAGTACGTCCGCGTATGTGGAAGAAGTGCTACACCAGACACGATGTCAACTCGAGTCTGGCCCGGGTCCAGGTGGTGGGCTACAATGAAAGGAGGGTATGGACAAAATTATACCTGATTAATCAGGGCCAATATAAAAAGAGGTTGTCTTCATTGTTAAAATTTCATTTTGAATAAGACCTCTTTCATTAGCAATCGTTTGGGGGAGGTGGCAGGCCCCTGTATTAATATATATGGGGTGGGAGGTTTTAAACTGCATCTTTTTAGGTCATCTGACCCGAAGGGTCAAGATGACCTATTGCCATCATGCTTCGTCCGTCGTCGTGCGCCGTGCGCCGTGCGCCGTCCGCCGTCCGTAAACTTTTCCTTTAACAATCTTCTTCTTAGTAACCAAAAGGCTCTAGGTGCTGATATTTGGCCAGTAGGCACCTGGGATTGAGTGCTACAAAGTTTCCTCATTTCAATGACCTTGACCTGTTTTCAAGGTCACAGGGGTCAAATATGTAAAAACCTTTAACAATCTTCTTCTCAGTAACCAAAAGGTCTAGGGTAATGATATTTGGCCAGTAGGCACCTGGGATAGAGTGCTACAAAGTTTCCTCATATCGATGACCTTGACTAACTTTCAAGGTCACAGGGGTCAAATATGTAAAAAAGCATTTGACAATCTTTTCCTCACTAACCAATAGGCCATGGGTGATCATATTTGGCCAGTAGGTACCTGGGATAGAGTGTTCTAAAGTTTCCTCATATAAATGACCTTGACCTACTTTCAAGGTCACAGGGGTCAAATATGTTAAAAAATCTACACAACATTATCTAAAGAACTAAATGATCTAGAGCAATGATATTTTTGTATGATATGTAGACCAGCAATGCGAATCTTTTTCTAATATATTGTGTTTAGGTCAAAGGTCAACTTTGAGTGCTGGACGGGGTCAAAGGTTAACATGGGTTATAATAGGTAAAAAGCTTTAAGAATCTTCTTCTCAAGTTCCATAAGGCCCAGGGTTCTGATATTTGGCCAGTAGGAACCTGGGATAGAGTGTTCTAAAGTTTCCTCATATAAATGACCTTGACCTACTTTCAAGGTCACAGGGGTCAAATATGTTAAAAAATCTACACAACATTATCTAAAGAACTAAATGATCTAGAGCAATGATATTTTTGTATGATATGTAGACCAGCAATGCGAATCTTTTTCTAATATATTGTGTTTAGGTCAAAGGTCAACTTTGAGTGCTGGACGGGGTCAAAGGTTAACATGGGTTATAATAGGTAAAAAGCTTTAAGAATCTTCTTCTCAAGTTCCATAAGGCCCAGGGTTCTGATATTTGGCCAGTAGGAACCTGGGATAGAGTGTTCTAAAGTTTCCTCATATAAATGACCTTGACCTACTTTCAAGGTCACAGGGGTCAAATATGTTAAAAAATCTACACAACATTATCTAAAGAACTAAATGATCTAGAGCAATGATATTTTTGTATGATATGTAGACCAGCAATGCGAATCTTTTTCTAATATATTGTGTTTAGGTCAAAGGTCAACTTTGAGTGCTGGACGGGGTCAAAGGTTAACATGGGTTATAATAGGTAAAAAGCTTTAAGAATCTTCTTCTCAAGTTCCATAAGGCCCAGGGTTCTGATATTTGGCCAGTAGGTACCAGGGATGGAGTACTCTAAAGTTTTCTCATATAAATGACCTTGACCTACTTTCAAGGTCACATGGGTCAAATATGTTAAAATATCTACACAACATTATCTAATGAACCGAATGATCTAGACCGATGATACTTGCATATATTATATGTAGACTGGCAATGCAAATCTTTTTCTGATATATTGTGTTTAGGTCAAAGTTCAACTTTAAGCGCTGGACGGGGTCAAAGGTTCACTGGGGCTATAATGGGTAAAAAGTTTTAAGAATCTTCTTCTCAAGTTCCATAAGCCCCAGGGTCCTGATATTTGGCCAGTAGGTACCTGGCATGGAGTGCTACAAAGTTTCCGCATATGAATGACCTTGACCTACTTTCAAGGTCACAGGGGTCAAATATGTAAAAATCTTTAACAATCTTCTTCTCAATAACCAAAAGGCCCTGGGTGCTGATATTTGGCTGGTAGGTACTTGGCATAGTGTGCTATCAAGTTTCCTCATATGAATGATCTTGACCCATTTTCAAGGTCACAGGGGTCAAATATGTAAAAATCTTTAACAATCTTCTTCTCAATAACCAAAAGGCCCTGGGTGCTGATATTTGGCTGGTAGGTACCTGGCATAGTGTGCTATCAAGTTTCCTCATATGAATGATCTTGACCCACTTTCAAGGTCACAGAGGTCAAATATGTAAAATCTTTTAACAATCTTCTTCTCGCTAACCAAATCCCCCAGAGTAATATGGTATTTGGCTAGTAGGTACCTGGGATAGAGTGCTACAAACTTTCCTCATACAATTGACCTCAACCTACTTTCAAGGTCATAGGGGTCAAACATGTAAAAATACCTTTAACAATCTTCTCCTCAACAACTTAAAGGCCCTGGGTGTTGATATTTAGCCAGTAGGTACCTCTAATGGAGTGCTACAAAGTTTCCTTGTATGAATGACCTTGACCTACTTTCAAGGTCGCAAGGGTAAACATGTAAAAATCTTTTAACAAACGTCTTCTCGCTTACCAAAAGGCCCTAGGTGCTGATATTTGGCCAATGGGTACCTGGGACAGATTGGTGCAAAGATTCCTCATATAGACCTTCACTTATACTTTCAAGGTCACAGGGGTTATAAACATGTATGTAGATATCTTTGAACAACTTGGCAAAAACAAACACAAATGATATAGATCTTTATAGTCAGATGACCGTTGAGGCCCCTGGGCCTCTTGTATTACCAACCAATCCTTATATTAAATCACTTTTGATATATAAGAGTGGCAGGGCCTCTGAAAAAGTGCCTCCTGCCCAACTATAGTTCTTGAACAGTCCTAGGGTACATTCGTGCTACCGGTTGAACTAGTTGAACCTGGAGCGAAAAACACCAGGCATAAATTTGGACCGAGGCTGACCTCTGCAAAAATCTTGCACGTGTGGTTTGAGGGGTCCAGACGAACCTGGCTGAAACTATATTACTGACTATTGCTAGTTTGCGTTATTTATTTCTTAAACAATGTCAATCCAGATGGAGATGTAAAGATACATTATTAGCTCACCGTGCCCGAAGGGCCAAGTGAGCTTATGTGATGGTGCAGCGTCCGTCGTCCGTCCGTCCGTCCGTCCGTCGTCCGTCGTCCGTCCGTCCGTCCGTCCGTCCTGCGTCCGTCAACTTTTTCCTTTAAACGACTTCTTCTAAAATACTGAAAGGCCCAGTGACATGAAATTTGGCTGGTAGATTTCTTGGAAGGAGCTGAACAAAGTTTGCGAAAAAAAATCACTTTGACCTAATTTCAAGGTCACAGGGGTCAAAAATGTCGAAACCTTCAAACAACTTCTTCTAAAATACCGTCAGGCATAGAGACTTCATATTTGACCAGTAGCTTCCTTAGATGAAGCCAAATAAAGTTTGCGAAAAGAAATGACCTTGACCAATATTCAAGGTCACCGTGAGGTTAAATCTATTTTAACCGTTAAACGACTTCTTCTGAAATACCAAAAGCCCTAGAAACATGATATTTGGCTGAAATGTCCCTTGGATGAAGCCCGACAAAGTTTGCGAAAAGAAATGACCTTGACTTATATTCAAGGTCACAGGGGTCAAATCTGTTAAAACCTTTAAACGACTCCTTCTGAAATACCAAAAGCCCTAGAAGCATGATATTTGGCTGAAAGGTTCCTTGGATGAAGCCCGACAAAGTTTGCGAAAAGAAATGACCTTGACCTATATTCAAGGTCACAGGGGTCAAATCTGTTAAAACCTTTAAACGACTTCTTCTGAAATACCAAAAGCCCTAGAAGCATGATATTTGGCTGAAAGGTTCCTTGGATGAAGCCCGACAAAGTTTGCAAAAAGAAATGACCTTGACCTATATTCAAGGTCACAGGAGTCAAATCTGTTAAAACCTTTAAACGACTTCTTCTGAAATACCAAAAGCCCTAGAAGCATGATATTTGGCTGAAAGGTTCCTTGGATGAAGCCAGACAAAGTTTGCGAAAAGAAATAACCTTGACTTATATTCAAGGTCACAGGGGTCAAATCTGTTAAAACCTTTAAACGACTTCTTCTGAAATACCAAAGGCCCTAGAAGCATGATATTTGGCTGAAAGGTTCCTTGGATGAAGCCCGACAAAGTTTGCGAAAAGAAATGACCTTGACTTATATTCAAGGTCACATGGGTCAAATCTGTTAAAATCTTTAAACAACTTCTTCTGAAATACCAAAAGCCCTAGAAGCATGATATTTGGCTGAAAGGTTCCTTGGATGAAGCCCGACAAAGTTTGCGAAAAGAAATGACCTTGACTTATATTCAAGGTCACAGGGGTCAAATCTGTTAAAACCTTTAAACGACTTCTTCTGAAATACCAAAAGCCCTAGAAGCATGATATTTGGCTGAAAGGTTCCTTGGATGAAGCCCGACAAAGTTTGCGAAAAGAAATGACCTTGACCTATATTCAAGGTCACAGGAGTCAAATCTGTTAAAACCTTTAAACGACTTCTTCTGAAATACCAAAAACCCTAGAAGCATGATATTTGGCTGAAAGGTTCCTTGGATGAAGCCCGACAAAGTTTGCGAAAAGAAATGACCTTGACTTATATTCAAGGTCACAGGGGTCAAATCTGTTAAAACCTTTAAACGACTTCTTCTGAAATACCAAAAGCCCTAGAAGCATGATATTTGGCTGAAAGGTTCCTTGGATGAAGCCCGACAAAGTTTGCGAAAAGAAATGACCTTGACCTATATTCAAGGTCACAGGAGTCAAATCTGTTAAAACCTTTAAACGACTTCTTCTGAAATACCAAAAGCCCTAGAAGCATGATATTTGGCTGAAAGGTTCCTTGGATGAAGCCGGACAAAGTTTGCGAAAAGAAATGACCTTGACTTATATTCAAGGTCACAGGGGTCAAATCTGTTGAAACCTTTAAAACGACTTCTTCTGAAATACCAAAAGCCCTAGAAGCATGATATTTGGCTGAAAGGTTCCTTGGATGAAGCCCGACAAAGTTTGCGAAAAGAAATGACCTTGACCTATATTCAAGGTCACAGGAGTCAAATCTGTTAAAACCTTTAAAAGACTTCTTTTGAAATACCAAAAGCCCTAGAAGCATGATATTTTACTGAAAGGTTCCTTGGATGAAGCCTGACAAAGTTTGCGAAAAGAAATGACCTTGACCTATATTCAAGGTCACAGGAGTCAAATCTGTTAAAACCTTTAAACGACTTCTTCTGAAATACCAAAAGCCCTAGAAGCATGATATTTGGCTGAAAGGTTCCTTGGATGAAGCCCGACAAAGTTTGCGAAAAGAAATGACCTTGACCTTTATTCAAGGTCACAGGGGTCAAATCTGTTAAAACCTTTAAACAACTTCTTCTGAAATACCAAAAGCCCTAGAAGCATGATATTTGGCTGAAAGGCTCCTTGGATGAAGCCCAACAAAGTTTGCGAAAAGAAATGACCTTGACCTTTATTCAAGGTCACAGGGGTCAAATCTGTTGAAACCTTTAAACGACTTCTTCTGAAATACCTTAAGCCCTAGAAGCATGATATTTGGCTGAAAGGTTCCTTGGATGAAGCCCGACAAAGTTTGTGAAAACAAATGACCTTGACCTATATTCAATGTCACAGGGGTCAAATCTTTTAAAACATTTAAACAACTTGTTCTGAAGTACCAAAAGCCCTAGAAGTATGATGTTTGGCTGAAAGGTTTCTTGTATGAAGCCTGACAAAGTTTGCAAAAAGAAATGACCTTGACCTATATTCAAGGTCACAGGGGTCAAATCTGTTAAAACATTCAAACAACTTCTTCTGAAATACCAAAAGCCCTAGAAGCATGACATTTGGCTGAAAGGTTTCTTGATTTGCCTAGAGACATGATATTTGGTAGCGTCCTGGGATGAAGCCAAACAAAATTTGAAAATGAAAATGATGTTGTCTTATAAGGTCACAGGGGTAAAATATGTTTAAATCTTAAGATGTTCTTCTAAATGTCTTACATTAAAAGATTTTAGGGGACTTTAGGGTTACACTATAATATAAGTCAGAGATTGATACCAGGTGAGCGATGCAGGCCCATTGGGCCTCTTGTATAATTTAGTGGACGTGTGAAATAACAGCATTTTGTTCTTGATATATTATTAATTTCTTCTCTGAAACACTGGATTTTTAGCTCGGCCTATAGTTCGGTCCAAGTGCGTTCGTTTATCGTGGAATGTTTCTGTGCCTCCTGTGCCAGATCAACCGGTAGCGTGAAAGTACCCTGCGTGAATGAAGAGTGGTAAAATTCCTATGATTTCTGTTAATGATATAATGGTATCACAGTAATTTAGAGACAAACTGAAGCAGATATTGGCTGATACCTGTACAGTTATATCATTGAAATTGTGACTAATATCGGTCTTGAGTTGGTGGTTATATCATGTAATGATGAATAATTTTGGTCATACAGTTGATGGATTCTGTATTAAAAATGGCATTATTTTTGGCCATTGAGTCTAATAACTGCTGGATCAGTTAAGTGTTAAGCCTATGATATCACAGTAACAGCACCTGAATCAAGTATTAGCCCTCCGAATAGTCATAGTTACCCTGTATGATGATAAATCACAATGATATATATTTTGTTTTCTGTAGGATATCTACGGTGCCTTGTCACTATGAAATATATTTTGTTTTCTGTAGGATATCTACGGTGCCTTGTCACTATGATATACATTTTGTTTTCTCTATGATATCTACGGTGCCTTGTTACAATGATATATATGTTGTTTTCTGTAGGATATCTACAGTGCCTTGTCACTATGATATATATTTTGTTTTCTGTAGGATATCTACGGTGCCTTGTCACTATGATATATATTTTGTTTTCTCTATGATATCTACGGTGCCATGTTACAATGATATATATGTTGTTTTCTGTAGGATATCTACGGTGCCTTGTCACTATGATATATATGTTGTTTTCTGTAGGATATATACGGTGCCTTGTCACTATGATATATATTTTGTTTTCTGTAGGATATCTACGGTGCCTTGTCACTATGATATATGTTTTGTTTTCTGTAGGATATCTACAGTGCCTTGTCACTATGATATATATGTTGTTTTCTGTAGGATATATACGGTGCCTTGTCACTATGATATATATTTTGTTTTCTGTAGGATATCTACGGTGCCTTGTCAAAATGATATATATTTTGTTTTCTGTAGGATATCTACGGTGCCTTGTGACTATGATATATATTTTGTTTTCTGTAGGATATCTACGATGCCTTGTCACATAGGGATTGAACGGCGTTTTTTAATTTTCATGCCGGTATGAATGCAAAGCGGTTACATCCATATTGCATGAAGCCCGCTAGGGCTTCATGGTCAATATGGATGTAACCGATTTGCATTCATACCGGCATGAAAATTAAAACAACGCCGTTCAATTCATATATTTACATTCTTACTACTGAACAATTGTCTTATTTATTTTCTTATTTATTGAACAACTGGTTAATCAACTGTGTTTGTTATTGCACCGTCCTTTAAACGAAAAAGGCAGAACAGCCATAATTTGGGTAAAATTGGCGCCAATAATTTACCGTATTCATTTGAACGTTTGACGCGGGGGTATTCTCCATGTTATCCGAAGCGGAGCCGTAAGACTCCCATTGAACAAGACTAATATATTACGTCATAAGTAATTCACGTGAATGGATGTATTCATACTGTATTCATGATGTATTCATAGTCTAGTGTTTGCTGTTTTCAGTTGGTATGTTCATATAGAGCAGAAACAATCAGAATGTAAATATAATGATATACATTTTGTTTTCTGTAGGATATCTATGGTGCCTTGTCACAATGATATATATTTTGTTTTCTGTAGGATATCTACGGTGCCTTGTCACTATGATATATACATTGTTTTCTGTAGGATATCTACGGTGCCTTGTCACAATGATATATATTTTGTTTTCTGTAGGATATCTATGGTGCCGTGTCACTATGATATATATGTTGTTTTCTGTAGGATATCTACGGTGCCTTGTGACTGTGATATATATTTTGTTTTCTGTAGGATATCTACGGTGCCTTGTCACAATGATATACATTTTGTTTTCTGTAGGATATCTACGGTGCCTTGTGACTATGATATATATTTTGTTTTCTGTAGGATATCTACGGTGCCTTGTCACAATGATATACATTTTGTTTTCTGTAGGATATCTACGGTGCCTTGTCACTATGATATATGTTTTGTTTTCTGTAGGATATCTACGGTGCCTTGTCACTATGATATATATGTTGTTTTCTGTAGGATATATACGGTGCCTTGTGACTATGATATATATGTTGTTTTCTGTAGGATATCTACGGTGCCTTGTCACTATGATATATATATTGTTTTCTGTAGGATATCTACGGTGCCTTGTCTCTATGATATATGTTTTGTTTTCTGTAGGATATCTACGGTGCCTTGTCACTATGATATATATGTTGTTTTCTGTAGGATATATACGGTGCCTTGTCACTATGATATATGTTTTGTTTTCTGTAGGATATCTACGGTGCCTTGTCACTATGATATATATATTGTTTTCTGTAGGATATCTACGATGCCTTGTCACTATGATATACATTTTGTTTTCTGTAGGATATCTACGGTGCCTTGTCACTATGATATATATGTTGTTTTCTGTAGGATATCTACGGTGCCTTGTCACTATGATATATGTTTTGTTTTCTGTAGGATATCTACGGTGCCTTGTCACAATGATATACATTTTGTTTTCTGTAGGATATCTACGGTGCCTTGTCACTATGATATATGTTTTGTTTTCTGTAGGATATCTACGGTGCCTTGTCACAATGATATATATGTTGTTTTCTGTAGGATATCTACGGTGCCTTGTCACTATGATATATGTTTTGTTTTCTGTAGGATATCTACGGTGCCTTGTCACAATGATATACATTTTGTTTTCTGTAGGATATCTACGGTGCCTTGTCACTATGATATATGTTTTGTTTTCTGTAGGATATCTACGGTGCCTTGTCACTATGATATATATGTTGTTTTCTGTAGGATATATACGGTGCCTTGTGACTATGATATATACATTGTTTTCTGTAGGATATCTACGGTGCCTTGTCACTATGATATATATGTTGTTTTCTGTAGGATATCTACGGTGCCTTGTCACTATGATATATATGTTGTTTTCTGTAGGATATCTACGGTGCCTTGTCACTATGATATATGTTTTGTTTTCTGTAGGATATATACGGTGCCTTGTCACTATGATATATATATTGTTTTCTGTAGGATATCTACGGTGCCTTGTCACTATGATATATGTTTTGTTTTCTGTAGGATATCTACGGTGCCTTGTCACAATGATATATATGTTGTTTTCTGTAGGATATCTACGGTGCCTTGTCACTATGATATATATGTTGTTTTCTGTAGGATATCTACGGTGCCTTGTCACTATGATATATGTTTTGTTTTCTGTAGGATATCTACGGTGCCTTGTCACAATGATATACATTTTGTTTTCTGTAGGATATCTACGGTGCCTTGTCACTATGATATATGTTTTGTTTTCTGTAGGATATCTACGGTGCCTTGTCACTATGATATATATGTTGTTTTCTGTAGGATATATACGGTGCCTTGTGACTATGATATATATGTTGTTTTCTGTAGGATATCTACGGTGCCTTGTCACTATGATATATATATTGTTTTCTCTAGGATATCTACGGTGCCCTTACAGTGCTGGCCTGTAGTTCTGGTTACAGCATCGGTAGCTGTAACTGGGTCATTACATCAGAGTACGAAAAGGTAAGAGGCATGTTAACACCCGGCCTGGCACGTATAGCGTAACAACATAGTCGACAAAACCAGCTAGTTAAGCTAGGGACAAAATATGGACAAAGGGAAGATTTATTGGAAACCTTTGAAAAAAGTACAAGAGAATAGACTAGATGTTCTGGAAGAATAGTCGTCTTCTGCTTCATCAAAGACTCCAGCCATTTATCTAGGTTACTTCCAAGTAAATGTAAAGTCCTCAAAGTGAGAACTGAGGCATCCTCCTCATCACAACAAAGAGACATACCAATGAGCAAATTCAAAAACTGGAGTATGATCTGTGTTTAATAGATTAACCTCCTTGGTTTGTTTTGTTTGATGTCATATTAGCAGCTATGGTCATTTAAGAATGTGCTAGATTTATTGGCTGGTGGTAGACGGAAGCTGGAGTACCCAGAGAAAACCACTGACCTGCTATGAGTACCTGGTGACTACCCCACTTAGGCCTTAAACATGCAACTCATTGTGGAAGGGCTAGTGGTACAGTAGATGGTCAGATAATTATATAAGCTGCTGCTACAGCTTAACTAATTACCTCGAAAGAGCTTCAAAGATTTGGAATAAAAAAAGATAATTACAGAAGGATTTTATGTATACTTTCATTTAGATTTTTAAATATGTAATTAAAATATGTCCTTGGTTCTTTTTGTAGATCTGTTATGTGGCTGGTACATCAACGCTGACTACCCACCCTAAGGTATTCTCAATAATGTTGTACACTATTTTCTCTCATTTCTAAAGTGTGGACTACTGTCCTGTCTGGGGCAATACAGTCCTATGATCGCTGTGCTTGTATTACACTTCTACCCATGCAATACAGCCACGATGTGATGTCACAGTGGCTCAGCATTGATGTAACTTCACGAATATGTTACACTCTTATGCCAAAAAGTGAGAAAAAGGCAACATGATGAAATTAAAACCTTTCAAAATATTTCAACTGTGGACATTTGAACGTTGAGATTAATATTTCTGTGCAAAATTGTTTGCAAATATAGAGTATGCTTAATCTCTATGACTGATTCGTTTTCATCAAAAAAGCTCAAGGGAAAATTTGATGGTTGACAGTCAATACAAATGTTCATGGTTTTGAGCTTATTTTGGTTGTTAATCATAATAAGAGAGAAAAATACTTTTTCATGACCAAAGGTGTAAGATAGGGAAATTCAACCCTCAGTATTTTCAAACTTAGCACAACCCTCTGCAATGCCTCTGGTTTTACTTACATATTGTAACTTGAAAACACCTAAAGGTGGAATTTCTCTATCTTACACCCATAGTCATGATAGCAGTTTCCTATAGCCTTTTGAGTGCATGCCTCCATTTGTATGTCCTGGTGTAAATTCTGTATACAACATATCTAGTGAATCTCTCAGCAGGTCTTTCTTATACCTATTAGTAAACCCTATAGTATACCGTTTAACCTCATTATCTCGAAGTCGATGGGACGATTGGATAATTTTGATTTATCTGAGTATTCGAGTTACACAAGTTTAAATGTTTGAGTAAACCTTGGCTGGGACTGACAAAATACTTGTAAGCAAACAAGGTGTTCGAGTTATACTTGTTTGAGATAACAAGGTGTTCGAGTTACACTAGTTTGAGATAACAAGGTGTTCGAGTTACACTAGTTTGAGATACTGAGGTTCGACTGTAGTCGTGTCACACTGTCATGTTCAGGCATCATGTAGATTTTGTGTTGACAGCCGGTGGACCAGGCTCCCCTCAGAAACAGTGACCTCCTCATCCTTGGCTGTCTGACGCAGACACCGACTGTAAACCCGGATGCCATGATCGGAGAGTTTTGTGTGAATGCAGGTAAGCAATGCGCAGTTCTAATAGGGTAATAACATTCTCTTACAAACTGTTTCCATATATCTGAAATAGGTTTAACAGGCTTTATTTAGAAAATAAAGCAGTTTTATTATTATACTTTCCTCGCTGATCTGTTAATACAATCTTATGCTGTTTAACCCAAGACTCTGTCTGTGCCAAAGATACGAACAAAAACCCCCATTTTTTCCCACCCGGGTTTCACATGGAAACTTTAGCCTGTACTCTTTTTGTATTTTTCAGCTCAGAATGCATTTATTAGGTCATATATAGTTAAATGTTTTCTGCATTTTCTCTTGTGAGCAGTTCATATACCATGACGGTAAAACTTCGTTATCTCAATGTCAGCAGATCCATGATTAAAACTTTGAGTTATCAGAATATTCGAGTTAGGTGAGTCTGATAATTGTGTTAAATCTGGCCGGGACTGCCATAATACTTTGTCACGAGTTCAAGATAACATAGTTAGACAGTACAGTGTACCCTCGAGCTATCGCCACCCGAATCTACCGCCACCCTCGCATACCGCCACCTAAACCTCTAGAACGGATTCCCCTTCTATATAATTCCCTCGTTAAATTCGCCACTCTCGCATATTGCCATCTGCCACACCTTTTAAAATACAAACATCCCGAATCGCTATACATTCCCTCGACGATAAAGCCATATTGTTCTTTTTTTGGAGATCGAGGAAATCTTTAAGTGTTCGATTTGGAATGGCATGCGGCAAAAGCAGATCAATAACTATTTTCAGATATAAATTTGTGCCAATGTAGATCTATATGACGATATAAAACTAAGCTTGTTTTTAATTAAATGTTGGAAATGCAATCTATTATGCAATTTAATTCATGGTAATAATTTTCATAATTTGATACTATCGCCACCCTCGTTATACCGCCATAACTGCTGTGGACGAAAGGTGCTGATATAACGAATGTACACTGTACCTGAAAACAATTTCATGACCATCAATTTTGGATGTGGTCAGATTTCACAACACATTGTAGTCATTGTCTGTAAATCAATAATTTGTGATGTGTTTACTGTATTGTTCATGTTTCAGCTGTGACGTTGAAGAATGGTGGTAATGTCCTTGTTCCCTGTTATCCGTCCGGAATCACCTACGACCTTTTTGAGTGTTTAAGCGGACATCTTGATACTTGTGGACTGAGCACAATCCCTATGTATTTCCTTTCTCCTGTATCAGACAGTGTTCTGGCCTACTCCAATATCTTTGCAGAGTGGTGAGTAACTGATGGGGAAATTCTTAAACCTTAGAACTTACTTAGCTTTGCTTTAAATTAGTAATATGCTGAGGTATTTATTATAATAAGTTTTGAGAATTTATCTCTTTTCAGTGTAGAAATATTCAGCACTGGAAATAGTTCATCAGGTTGGTCCCAACACCAACAGTTCTGACTATTGACTGAAAAGGCATGAACTAACTGTTTTGTTCCCTTCAACCCGTAGAATGTCTGGAGATTTGTACAGAGTTCATTTCTTATTTCAGATTTAAATAGTAAATCTGTTTGCGTCACAATAATTCTGTTGAATCACCATATTCTTTGTAATGTGTGAATATTTCATTACAGTGTGTTACTTGAATCTTTTGAAACAGCTATCTTCAAGTGCTGACAGCTCACCAGAAAATGTTGTCTGCATGAAATCAAAATGCTTTAATCAAGTTCACATAATGTTATCATGGCGCCTGCATTTCTAAGGAAACATGCATTTATTTGTGACGTCACCAGACAAATAAACTAATTCCTGGCTGTATATAAAATGTATTGGGTAAACAATTAAAATAGTCAAATTAATGAACCAACTTTTTATATAGAGAGCCAGGTGATAACAGAAACTGTTTATTTCAGGCTGTCAACAGTGAAACAATCCAGGGTCTACCTCCCGGAACCTCCATTCCCACACGCAGAGGTATGAATATAGCAGTTTCTTACATCTTTATATGGCTGAGTTCGAGTGTCAACTTTAGTGGTTGTAGTCTAACTATAGTACGATCAAACTCACTTTAGTTATGTGCTTTGCGCATGTGTATAGAAACAAGAGGTATACAATGCACATGTCTAGCGACTATAGTACAAACTACTGATTTATTTTAGTCGGAGTAGAGCAATTAGCGGTCGTCTGCGCATGCATGATTATTTGAGAACAAGGCAGCGATTGGTTGATGTTTACACGCAAGTGTAACACATTAAATGTAACAGCCCTACTATAGTACATAGTTGAGGCTCGAATTCGGCCAATATTTACTCATAGAATGCGCATACATGATTATTTGACAGCAAGGCAGCATTTGGTTGACGTTTACACGCACATGTAAACACATTAAATGTAACAGCCCTACTATAGTAAATAGTTGACGCTCGAGCACGGCCGATATTTACTCATAGAACTTGCATTAGATAACATTATCTACTCCGTAATAAGAATGCAGCTCTCGGGCCAGAGATATCGATGCTGTTGAATGGGAACACATGCGTGGGTAAACAGAGTTGTTTCCCCTTGTTGCTACCTTTCACTTTTGATTTTTTTTGTCAGAAAGTAGCCATCCACCAGAACCACATCACACAATTATGTTATGTCACACAATTACGTTACATCACACAATTACTTTACATCACACAATTACTTTACATCACACAATTACTCTACGTCACACTCGGCCATCATCAGTTACATCCGTAATATGGAAATAACTTGAATGATGTATGTTGCATTTATCTCTGTAGTTGCTCGAGAAGCTAGATATTTTTTTTCGACTTGCCACTTTAAATTAAAAATGAAGTTACCTTTTTCTGAACCGGTATATGAATGATTCTCAGTAAATTTAAGAGATTTAATAAAGCTACACTCTCATAAAGCTTTGCCTTTGTCTTATTTACTGCAAAAAAAATGAGTACACTGTATGGTAAATAACATGTTGGATTTTTTCTATAAATAGAAATACAATACAGTATAACTGTACTGCTTATGCTTGAAATTTCAGTTGGTGACTTTAGGCAGACTGAAGCATTTTAACAACATACATGGTAAGTAACATATGTCCTTTCTTAATTCTTAGAACTTCGGGAATCATTTTTATATGACATTAACTAGGAAAAAGGAAAACTGTCGGCTGGAGAAAAAAAAGTGAATAAAAGATAAAGATAAAGGGTACCAGACATTCTTTTTGTGTTTCAAGGTTTTTGGATCAAAGGCCAAGTGAAATTTTACATCCTTTAGCTGCTAAACTATAAGAGTCAGATAATAAACATAGTGGGGTGCATTCTGACGTGTCACTATTTTAGTTTTGCTTATAAAATTTGTGTAAAGGTATGCGATTGTGAATGTCCATTAAGCATTGGATTTAAAGGAAAGACTGTGACTATGTTATTGGATAGTGAATAGAAAAGTGATTTGCGTTTGGATTTTCATTTTCGATATATATACCAAGTAGGCCCAATATTTATTTTATCAATAAAACAATTGAATGATGTATGACATTTCATTTTGTTTTCATTTATTTCTGTTGTCTTATTGTGTGCCCAGTCTCTGCCTTTGATATATTACTTGAAATTAAAAGGGAACAATACAAAGGATGGAAATTAATAACTAGAGTATGACAAAAAAAAGGCATAATTGTACGCACGGTACCGCATCTTAGATACGTCATGAAAAATCCAAGATTGCGACCGATAATGTTGGTCATGTTGAGGCTCATATCCAGCAATAAGCCCATCCCCCACTTTTAACTACATTTCATTTTGTGGCCCCCTGGGCTTAATTATTGCCAGAGAAATATGGTATCTATCAATCTCTGCGCCTGGTTATATTGTAGGGGTTGAGGTTTATCTATGTGAGCCCCTGCTCACTGTGATTTGATTTTCTTTTAGAAAACGCCCATAATCATTATATCCCCGCAATGAAGTTGAGTGGGTGGGGGTGGGGGGGGGGGGGGCGGTATACTGAAGTCTGTCTGTCTGTAGACACATCTACTGTCCACACAACTCCTCTTTTACTTGTGGACTGATTTTCATTAAACTTTATTGGTTTCCATTAGAATATATTTTCATTTTTCCCCTGGTAAGTACTTAGTAGCAATGAAGTCAGTAAGGAAAGAAAATAGAGTTGGACACCAAGATGTGAACAACTTTTCCACCATCTGCAAATTCTTCAGCAATTACACAAGTTCATGTAATGTTTTTGTTTTCTTTGACAGATGGATTAAACAGTGACTTTAAGACGCCTTGTATTGTGTTTACGGGTCATCCGTCACTGAGAATGGGTGATGTTGTCCACTTTATAGAGATGTGGGGAAAATCGTCTGGGAATACGATTATATTTACAGGTAAATGTTACACAGCACTATCACACATTTCTGTGTTCATCCTCGATATCCAGGGATTACACTCACCTACGCTCTCTACACCCCTGAAATCATCCTTGATATCCAAGGGCTACGCTTACCTACGCTGTCTGCACCCCTGAAATCATCCTTGATATCCATGAGTTACACTCACCTACGCTCTCTACACCCCTAAAATCATCCTTGATATCCAGGGGTTACACTCACCTACGCTCTCTACACTCCTGTAATCATTCACGATATCCAAGGGTTACACTCACCTATGCTCTCTACACCCCAGAAATCATCTTCGATGTCCAGGGGTTATGCTCACCTTCCCTCTCTACACCCCTGGAATATGTCATGGCAAAACTGAAGCCTCTCGGTGTACACCACCTTGACTAGTTTGACCCTTTGATGTACAGGTGTTACCCTTTGAAGTATTCAAGGAATGGATATCAGCCTAGCGATTGGTCAGGTTTTACTTGAGACCAATAAACTGCCTTAAGTTTAGCCATGACATATTCCGGGAGTGGTGTAGCGGGCATAGGTAAGTGTAACCCCTGGATATCGAAGATGTTCTACACTACATACTATGTCCAGTCAAAATGAAATTAGATATACAGTGCTAAGTTGTTTTCAAACAAGCCCTGAGTGGCATCTCTGTCATTAGAATTTGCTGTGGTCCACAAATTTTCTAAGGAAATGAAGTTATCGATGAAGTAAGTGAACAGCTTTTCATTTACTGTATCAGTGCAGTTTAAAACCCTCTGAGCCTCATTAAAATTTAAATGATGCAATGACATTGTTTTCAGCCTTAGATACTGAGGTTGATCTGATCCTTGAATCTATGTGTTTATTTCACAGAGCCAGATTTTCCGTACCTAGATGCTTTGGCCCCATATCAACCAATGCAGATGAGGGTATGTATGATAAAACATGATAGATAATTGATGCAGGCATAAATACCTAAATATATCTATAACTTTATAACTAGGTCATCTGACACAAAGGGTCAGGATGAGAATAGCCACCATGCTTTGTCTGTCGTCATCCGCCAAAATCTTTGACCCTGTTCCACTTACATGGTCACATTTGTCCAGTGTTTTAAAATTCTTTCAAACAACTTCTTGACAGTAACTTAAAGGCCAATGTAATTGGTGTTGGTCAGTAACATATTGTAGTCAATAGTTACTTAGTTTGTTCAAATGAATGACCTTGAACTACTTTCAAGATCACAGGTGTTAAATGTCTTAAGTTATTTAAACAACTTCTTCTCAATAACGGAAGGACCAAGTTTACTCATACATGTATTTGGCCTGTAGCATGCTGGGATGAAGGGCTGAAAAGTTTGTAAAAATGAATGACCTTTACCTACTTTCAAGGTCATAGTGATCAAATGTCTTAAAATTTTTAAACAACTTCACCTTCAGAGCCGAAAGGCCTGGGGTTCTGATATTTGGCCTGCAGCATGCTGGAATGAAGAGCCAACAAGTTTGTTCAAATGAATTACCTTTACCCTCTTACAAGATCACAGGGGTCAAATATGTTAAGATCTTCAAACATTTTAACAATAGCTGACAAAGACAAAACATCATATATAGGTCTTAATAGACAGATGACCATTAAGGCCCATGGGCTTCTCTGGTTTCTAGTACAAAATTGAATAAATAAAACTGCTCACTTTTTTGACAAACTGAAGCTGTTAAATCCTATAATTGTATATTTTGTTTTGCAGGTATGCTACTGTCCGATAGATACCAGTCTAAACTTTGGTCAGGCCAACAAACTGATCAAGGATCTCAAACCGACCCACCTGGTGGTGGCTGAGAGCTACACACAGCCTCCCGTCTCCATGCCTCACCGAACAGAGTTTGTTATAGAGTGGGTGAGTTACGATAGGCACCACACACTGCCGCTAACTTATAATTTTATAAGTTTAGTAACGATTAAAGACTGAATTTCTTAAATCTTAAAAAGATTGATGCCAAGATCCAAGCCTCTAGGATATACCGTCCAAATTTTAAATGATTGTCTTGCTGTAAGTGCTTGAAATTCAAGTTATTAAATTATTAGTTTCTGAAAAAATTGAAAAAAGTAAAATTGATGAAAAAATTATGGTTAGAGATGTTATGAAGTTTGAGAGCATGGATTGTTTTGATGTTGATACTAATTATTTTAGGAGCCAGGCCCTTTGACGTATAAACGAGGGGAGATAGTGTCATTACCGATTAAACGTCAGTTTGAGTCTGTGGAACTTAGCTCTGAGGTAAGGATTTTAACTACAGAATTTTCTTACTATATTTGTATAACATACTTGTGCTACTTTGTTGAAGTGGATAACACTATAAGTTACATAGTTTGTTAGTGACCTGATACAGAAAAATATTGAGTATAAAAAAGGTTGCCTCACCTGATACAAGATTTTTTTGACCAAATCATTTTTCTGAATCAGGTCACTAACAAACTGTGTAACTAATTTATCTTGCTGAAGGCTTATACCCCTGTAATTGATCAGAATAAAAACCCATGAGCTGGACTGACATTTTGAACCGTCGGCCTTGCGGGCGTCAACACAATAATGGTTAGAAATGCCAGAACATTTTCGCCAACCTCACCTCAACAAAAGTTTCCAACATGGTTTCATTGGTCTTTTCCCTTTAATAAGCTTTCATTAATCGGGCCACTTTCTCATTGCATCTTAAAGTATTGTCATAATTACTTTCAAGCATTTCTTGGCCAATTCATCTTCCGTAGTGTGGCTGAGGCGTTTATGAGCAGCCATGATTGTTATTGAACGGAGAGTTCTTTCAGAAACTCGTTACTGATGTGATACAGAACTTCTAGAGACGTGATACAGATTTCAGTGACCCGATACGGGATCCTCCAGGATGTCTTATGATGTTGTTTTAACCAATGGGATAGTGAGATTTTTGGGGACATTTAGTATTAAAACAAGTTTATGAATAAATAAAAATTTTGATTTTTTTTTTCCATATTTAATAATATATCAAAATGTATATTTTGATTTATTCATAAACTTTAACAGGTTCTAAGCAAACAAAAGAAAACTAGCAATAATTAGCTCTGACAGATATGTTTATCTTGAAATGCAAGATAAAATTGTTGCGGTAAGTGTTTGTGTTGCTTAGGATACATGTTACTGGCCCAATGACTACATGCTTTCCTTTGGTAGAAGCTAATATATTTTCTTTTCATATCTAAACAAGTGACTTCAAATCTCGCCATTATGACTTTGATTGTTGAATTGTAGCTGGCAGCATCACTGGAGCCGTCCGAGGTAAAGCCCGGGACTAGCCTTTGTATGGTGACTGCCTCCCTGGTTGTTAAAGACAACAAGTTTCTGTTAAAGGTAAGTTTGACTCTGAAATAAAACATCCCCCAATTTATAACATCATGTAAAACATACCAGTACTTACCGTGATATATTACACGCCACTCTGTTGTATTGTCCAGGCACCTTAAATATCATATTTAGGAAATAAGGTTTGTTTGAACGCCCAAATAAATTACTACAGATTATCAGCTATTTGAAACCGGTTATATACAGTGTATAATACATTTCTTGTCAGGTACATGTAGTTCTCGCATGTTTTTTTTTCGGTCCAACACTTCACAGGTTCATTTTATTTTAGCTTCAGGTTGGTAAAAGGTAAGCCTGTCTTGATTTACCTAGATAAAATCAGCTCACATGCGTTATTTTAAGACATCATGATCATTATTGCATCATCACTTTATGCAGTGTAACCAAATATCATTACTAATTCTGTCAGGCATTACTTCTGCCATTAATAAGTGTGTTATGCACCAAGTTCGGATCACCTGACAACTTTTCTGATAGAAATACTTTTTGGAATTAAATGATCATTTACCCCTGTATAATGTAGACCTTTCTTCCACCACTAAAACCTTTCACATCCTCAAGCTTAAATAACTGTTAATAGGAGGTAAGACACAATCCCCCCCCCCTCCAAAAAAACCAACAAAAAACCAAAAGCATATGGAGGTATAAAAGAAGAACTTGTATGGGTGGTATTACTTAGTCAAATGTTTAATCAAAATTTTGACCAGCTTGTTTGCTACTTGCTCTTTATTGCTGTTGTCTGCTGTATTTCCACTGTAGCCCCTATCATCAGAGACTCTATCGACGAAGAGGCGAGCCGACGGTACGTTGATCCGACCAAAGTCGTATATCTGGGGAAAACTCAATATCCAGTCATTTGTGGATGCTCTTACTAAGGTCAGCATCTACATCCTGCATCACATTGTTTTAAATTTCTAATACAGCTTATGTGTTCTGCTGGAAATGCTACATGTGTAGTTTACCTTTAAACATTGAACTGCTTTTATTTGCAATGCTCACTGCATTACAGGAAAATTAGCATAAACTGAGCATGTTTCCTTTAATGCCCCGGCATTCATATTGACAATTAACTGCATCTGAAAGCATTTCAATACTTATATTTACATTTTTACTCTTTTCAATCTTTAAAAGGTTTTTCTACTACTTTCAAAATCCAAATACTCGCCAAGATTCTCAAGAATGCTTATCTGGCAAAACAGTCAATGGCCTTTGTCGTTTCTAATGTAGTCCGTGCATGTGAAGAAAACATAAAAGAAACACTGTTTTTATGAGTTCATAGTAACTTTATTTAATTTTGTTATTGTAAAAAGCATACAAATGCATTTAATGCACAAAACCAATATTAATATTTGATGATGGTTCTTCTGATTCTTGTCACAAAACATCATACATTTTGACTTTATTCAAGAAACAGTATTTTTTACCAGGTTTTAATTTTGCTATCCTGTTGAGTGCCCCCTTTTGGAACCATACTTGCCAACCCTTCCTATTTAGGAGGGAGACTCCCGATTTTGACCCAAAAATGTTGCATTTTCAACTTTGGAATTTGCTTAACTATTTCTAATTTTATAGATTTGATGATTTCATCTGAAAAATGTGCTCAAAAGAAGCTATTTAAAAGGGTTTTTTTCCACTGAAAGTGCATGTATACATATTATTTATGTTTTCAATTCTGAGTACGCGTAATCTCTCCCATGAAAATTTTAAAAAGTTGGCAAATATGTGGAACCAAATTTTAAGCGACCTGGGCCCTTATTAAGGCGAATATGGTATGTCTTATTAACATTTTTGTCAAGTTTTCATCACTGCTCATTTCAGTTCATTGTCCCAAAGCAGTATTTATTTTCTTATGGGAAAATTGCAGCACAAATGTAAATAGAACCTTATTCAATACACAATTTGTTTTTATTCTGCCAGATATAAATGGTTAACATGTTCATGAAAGTGCATCGCATGTTTTTTTTGTTTCAACAGCAAGGCATCACCGACATAAAGGTGGAGAGTACAGGAGAAGATGGGTCTATCATACACTTGGTGAGTATATGTTTGACATTAACCTAGTAAATACAGAAATCTTCATACGATTGTAGTCCCTACCGAAAATTTGTTCCGGTTAAGTACAGTGATTCTGATTAGTTTAGATAGGTAATTGTTGACATATTCTGCATTGACTGAAATCTATAGATATTTAACGTAACAAAAATGTATACTTTTGGTAGACTTTCATATGTCATGGTGGATTATAAATGGGTCAAAAGTCAGAGGGTATTTCCGTCCCATTTCACTTGTTTGACATGTAAATTTCCAGTTATCTGAAGCAGATGTGTGTAGCAAGCTAAAATACCACGAAATTCCTCATAAAATGCTATTTGAAGCCTCTGCAATGCATGTATCTGTGAATCTAGACAGTTGTCACTAGTTTTGAACTTCAAATATTTATTATATATAAGTTATTAGCTCTCAAGTTTAATACACTGTAATAACATATAATGGTAAATTATTTATTTGTGCGAGTCCTTTGAGTAATAGGGGTTTTGCTGTACTGGAAGTTTTACACATTATATGATCATGTTGTTTGTTTATGATTACAGTCCAATGACGACACACTGATACAGGTGGAGTCAGACTCTACACACATTATTTGTGAGGGAGAAGAGGCGGTCAGGACGAAACTCCGAGACACGCTGCTGAAGTGTCTCCACAAACTTTGATATGGCCATACTTAAGTCCGGGACACACTGCTCAAGTGTCTCCACAAACTTTGATACGGCCATACTTAACTAAAGTCTGGGACACACTGCTCAAGTGTCTCCACAAACTTTGATACGGCCATACTTAAGTCCGGGACACACTGCTAAAGTGTCTCCACAAACTTTGATACGGCCATACTTAACTAAAGTTTGGGACACACTGCTCAAGTGTCTCCCCAAACTATGATATGGCCATACTCGACTTAACCCAGGGGCACACCGCTCAAGTGTCTCCACAAAGTATACTTTGTATGGTCGTACTAGAAAAATGAGGGACTGAAGACTTGTGTTCACAAAGGACAGTCGGGAATGTCATACTCAACCAACGACAAGTAGAAGACTTGTGCATATGTAATGCCAAGTGAGTGTCTTCGTGCTAATACATTGAAGACTGAATACTTGTGTATAAGACCACGTGACTCAATATAAGCCCAATGTGAGACTGAAGACATGAGTGTAAGGCCAAGTGAGCGTCTCTAGGCCGATCTATACTGATTCAATAACATATTGAAGACGTGTGTGCAAGTCAATGTATCTCCACAAACTTTGAATGACACAAAACCTTTTCTAAGATGGAAAGACATCTTTCTGAACAAAATGTCTTGTGAGAATGAGATTGCATTAATTATACCAGCTCTATGTGATAGAGATTTTCAGTTATTATCGTTAAGTATGTCCATAAACTTTGATTGAAACTTTCTGTATGGTCAGGAATGTTTCTTAAGACAATAGTTGGCATGTTCGGACGAGATCTGTCCTAGATAGAAGACTTTCAATATGAAGTGTTTGACGAACTATGATTGACTATATAAATTCTGACTTACAGTGTGTGGAATACAAACAAATCATTGTTTATGTATCCGAAGAGGTGTACATGTGATATTGTACAGGCTCATGATCAGAGCTATAGTGTCACCTTATAAAATGTTATGAAGATCCGAGTCTAGATTAAAAAGCATTAATGACCTTGTATGAGGTGGCTACAGTGTATAAGGTAACATAAATTAAAGTGCTGCTACAAGAGTCCGTTATTTTCCAGTAACTTTGGAAGATATGATAAGTGCTCTATATAATTATAGTCTTAGCTCACAAAAACAAAAAAAAAACTTTGAAAGGGACGATTAAGTCATTAAATCTTGTTCATCAACCACTTTGCATGTTTATGCAACTTGCACATTAATTTTCCTGTTACTTTACGAAATAAATGAAACATTATCCATAATTGGCCTCTCTTTATCATTTAATTAACCTACGAGTGTCAGCAAGAAGTTGCTACCAGTTTGAATTGATCATACAGAGTTGAATAGTCCCCCCCCCCACCCCACCCACTACCCTTAATGGAAAGCATTCTATAATGAAATAAGGGTTTCTGAGGTTCCACAATTTGGCATTTTTATTGAATGTATAGGATGAATTTACATGTTAACTTTGCAATTATTCTGTATTCAGAAATAAAACTACTTTAATTGTATTCAATGTGTTCACAAAAATATGAATGGTTGTAGGTGGTATAAAGTAATCACAACCTTAGGTACAACAGATCTAAAAAAATAAAACTTGACAGATTTGGTTCATATTCACACCCTAGCATCACACATGAAATATCTAAACCTGATTAGATTTGATGGTCATCATTCCAAGTTAAAGGTCACCATTGACCACTTAGGGAATGAAAAGCTTGGAATGTGTTCAAGATATATTTACCATAACTCATGAACCCTGGACAGATTTGGTTTATATTCACACCATACCATCACACTGTAAAGTTCTACACCTGATTCGATTTTGGAGGTCAGTGGACAAGGTTAAAGAGTCAAATGTTACACTTGGCCATTTTGTTGAGGGAGGTTTATCTTTGCTAACCCCTCCCCACTTTGCTTTAATTTAGAACAAGGTCTACTTCATCATAAGGATATTTCAAATAATATTTTCGTCCACTTGATGAGTACTAAATATTGATTTCATGTCATATCATGATCAATCAGATGGATTTATTTTTACTAATATTTAAATCAGTTTTTGGTGGAAAGACGGTGTACATATGGTAATTAATTAATTTGATCGTTATCATTTGTGAAAATAAAATTGATATTTATTGCAGATAAAAGAAAACAAACACACATACTATACCTTAGTACTAATATTAATACCAAGCCTCCTATGGCTCTGCCCCGATCTATGAAAATTGTCTCGTCGTGTAGAGCTACCTTTTCGTAGCTAACTATACCCAGGTTCCTTTGTCTACCAATGTCAATGTATCGTCGATTTCGCATGTATGTATTACTCATACTGTATCAAGCTCACTTGCTTACCACCGTAACTAAATACCGCCCACAAAACCTCCTTCTTGTCAACACTCACAAACCACGCTGCGCCAACACCGTTGTAGATGCATCTCAGGAATTGTCCATTGCTGCCTAGGAGATGTAAGGAACGATTGTCCCGGTCAGCAATCACCAATTGTCCCAGCCGGTCGTATGTAACGTCACATGGGTCAAATGGGACAAATTGTCGTGACCCAGGCACACTGTTGTGTTGGGGTCGCCCGTACCTATACAGCTGCTGTAGTTGTTTGTTCAGAACCACAATATGAGGTTTATCATTCCCGCCATCTAGAGCCCTATCTCTGTCAACCACAGCAACGTTCTCACTCACTGGACACTGCGACATCTTCCACGGAGTACAGACGATTGACTTCCCACTGCGTGATGTGGTGACCTCTTGGACAACTTTCCCTCCAAAATCGTATTTGACGATTTTATGTTTCATTCCAACAAGGACGTGGTCATCCCTAGTTACACAAATGCATCTCGGGGTATCGCTTGCTTTGAATCTGAATGTAAAGGTGCCGGACGATAATTCCGTGACACTATTGTCAACATGAGAGCATGCCCAGAGGTTGTGTGTAGTGGGAGATATACAGATGTCTCTCACACTAACAGGATTCAATCTCTGTTTTTCTATCCGTCCTTGGTTGCTGATGAGTGTCACATTGTCGCTGTTATCACAGGTCCACATCCCTTCGTCACCAGCGGGGCAGATGGAAGTGATGTCACACGGAGGCTTCCAAGTGCTCAACACCTTTGCATGTGATTGAGCAGTTTCCTGTGGTGCTCGGCCAATCTGTGTTGATGGCGGGTCTAGAAGAGTTTTCAGTGCTTCCTGATATTCCCAAGGTTGCAAATTCGTTAATTCCTCGTTGAAAATCAAATATTTTCCTTTTCTTTCCACTTTGGGAAATTTCGTAGCCCCACTAGATCGGTACCCATGTCCTTCACTATGAGTCTGAACTGACGCTGATGGCCGTGCTTCGCTCTTTGGGTGTTGCGGTTTTGGTCCGTGTGATTCGGCAGTGTCAGTATAGGTTTGTGAGGTCCCTGCAGACTGATTCGGTACGGGCAGCACCACTGTTCCTAATGCCTGCTCCAGGGACTTGTCTGGACATTCATTTGGGCTGAATTTCGCTGTACTGATGGATGGTTTGGTAGGCAATTCGGGTTGGGTGTCGAATGTACTAGCAACATCAAACAACTGGATGTCTGTGCCAGTCTGGAGGGATGTCTTGCACATATTCACTTGCCTTTTCAACACTTCAAGCTTTGTCTCCAAAACCGTCCGGTAAGATATTAAAAGGTTGGTATGCTCTTCTTCTATGTTTTTCACCCGAGAAAGTGTTTGAGATATTAAAATATCGATTTTTTCTTTAAGCTTTTCCCCTTGTTTCTTCACTTTCACCGCTAAACCATCAAAGTGGTCCAAGTGCTTTCGCAAACTGTCTTCAGTTGATTTTATTTCTTGTTGAATTTGATGGAGTTTAGTGTTTTCGGTATCATTGACGTATTTTCTGATTCTATTTTTAATGTTGGGCGTTTCCTCAGTCAGCTGAACAAACTTGTGACCACTATGCGTAGTTGAGATACACTTTGCACATATCACATCAGAACATGTTTTACAGAACCAGTCTAGGGTGGTCTGTCTGTGGGTAACACACGTAGTCTGACCATGGGTTCGGATCACTATCTGACCTTTGGAGAATGTATTCACCTTTCCTGCCATTTGTCCTCAAACTATCTGTATTTATGGTTATCGACACAAATAAAATGTCACTGATAACCAAAACTGTATTGATTTTAAAGCATGATCTGGTATTAGTAGTCCGTTAAACTGATGCCTCAATGGTTGTCATTGTTGACTTCCTTTGTAAACAAATGCTGGCACCGTAGTCCTGTGAAAAATAAAAATAAAATAATAAGCATAATTTTCTTATTTGGTTGTTCAAAATAGCATACATGTTCTATGGGTCTAACTTAAATTCCATCTCACAGCTGGCATTTGAGGGCTTTTCTAATATACTTGATATGGTATAGTAAGTTCTAACGTAAAATCCATCTCACAGCTGACATTTTAGAGTTTGCCCAATATACTTTATACAACATAGTAAGGTCTAACATAATATCCAACTCACAGCTGACATTTTAGAGTTTGCCCAATATACTTTATATGATATAAGTAAGTTCTAACGTAAAATCCAACTCATAGCTGAAAGAGAGTTTGCCCAATATACAGTACTTTATACAATATAGTAAGGTCTAACGTTGAGAGTTTGCCTAAAATTCTTTATATAACATACATGTAGTGCACGTACATGTATATTACACCCACTCCATAGGGATACACGTGCAGACAGATAACACGTGCTGACAACACATGTTATGACGTCACGACACTAATATAATGACGTCACAACAACAATATCATCACGACAAGTAAACAATTCAATCACGTCACGTCAGCATTGTGTTGCATTGATTCTTCCGTTGAAAAATACAAAATGATGGAAGAAAAATAATCAACTCCAACCTTGATGTTGCGACAGAAATCTCCAACCCTCGGGGTGATATTCTTGATCGTCTAACCTTCGGGTTAGACAGCCAAGAATATCACCCATTGGGTAAGAGATTTCTCTGTTGCAACCTCAAGGTAGGGGTCGATTATACTAGTTCACCAAATCATCACAACTGTCAGCCTAGAGGAACTGAGGGTGTGGCTTCCATAGTAGTTTTAAATCTACCTAGGTATGTATACATTTTATCAACTAAACATGTAACTACTACGGAAAAGTATATTTACAATGATTGACATTATATCTGTTTACATACTAACAACTTTACACCATACCTGTGGTGATGTGGTTGTGAATTGGAGCTCCATCCAACGTATGCTTAAGTGTGTCTACAAAGGGGCCGCGAATATCTTATAGCTAGGTAGCACACACCCCGACCGACTTTATCCGCATGAGGTACGACACACAATCTAGACTTACACATACATAAAGTACGTCCTAGCATTTTAAAACTCGGTTTAAAATAGTTACGTAGTTGTGTGGCGACTGTTTTCTAATCACTCATCCGTGTAACCTCTTCTCTGCTATCTGAGTCACGTCTGCTTTTTAAGCTAGTTTTTTCCCCCGAAAAACGCTATTGCACATATATTTTATGAGATTATTTAGAAATAAAATAAAAATTTCATCCAAAACTACAGGGACTTACCTGTACATAAGGAAATGGACATAACACTTTATTCATTACGATATGTTGTATTGATAATACTGTGATTCATATTTTAGGCCTGTTATTCATTCAAACAGTGATAAATTAACTCGTACAAGTCATCATGAGCTTCTAATTAAAAGTGATAGAGTATGTCACCAAAGTAATGTTTCGCTGCAACAAATTCCAAGATAATATTTCAAATACCCCCCCCCCCCCTTCTATTCTAGGAAAGGGTTAAATCCAAACATACTATGGAAATCATAGCTGGGGTCATAATGAATACATTTTCAGATAGATTTATGCAATTACGTTGTTGCGATAAATGCACTGGAATTAAATCATCACATTATAAAATTGTCAGATCAGTCAAAAATTAAAAAAAAACACGGAATAAAAATATATACAATATATGATATAAAACGGAGTTCAGCCCCCAAAATTAAAAAAATCTGTACCTAGGAAAAAAATATTCAGGAAATAATATCCAAATGGGAGTGCGCAAATATTTTTCATATAGTTATTAGAAACATTTCAAAAAAATAATACCAAGTTACTGCAATGTTCATAGAATGATAACCCAGTGTTAAAATTTCGATATTAGTCTGTAAATCAGAGTATCAGGGAACACAGGTACCCCACTCTAAAAAATATCGTTCATTGCATGCTGTTTTTAGTTCAGGTAAAAGTAGTTACCTTATCTCGTGGAGGCAATATAGGGGCATTATTTTCTATTAAATAGCTCATTTGTCATGTAAATGTAAGTTTCGTGTCGAATAAATGTATAATTTTTTAAAATAATAACCTCAACATAGCGTAATTTACATTTACAATACGGTTACCTAATTACTACTTAAGTTTGAGAAATGTATTTTGATACCCATGTGCCTGAACTGCCACACATATTTACAATGGCAACAATTTACGCTAGCGATGTTTGACAGGTGCGAAGCCGAGAATGAATGAGTTAATACTGTCCGATCCACGCGGAAGTGTATTATATATACGAATTCCATCAGAATTTATACAACACAAATTAAACTTTGACAAGTCTTTCAAAAGCATTAAATTACCAAAAAAACACTGCCGGAAATGCCGAAGAACATCTTTTCACGTGCTGTACATTCGCCCCCCCCCCCCCCCCCCAAAAAAAAAACAACAATTTATCGTGATAGTAATGGGCAGTTTTTGCTTTGTGATGATATACCAAGTAACATGTACCTTTGCGGCATGCTTGAATCCAATTTAATTGTTAATTTTGTCGATGTTTCACCATGCCTCTAAGTCAGACGTAAAAATATCGAAAAAAGTAAATAGTTCAAAATGGAGGGCAGAGGAGTGTATTTCGCTACATGCAACGGGAAGATGTTTGATTTAAGATATCTGACATAATGTCATAACTCGTCATACCGCAGACGGTACGATTTTTGTTTTGGCTATGCGGCGTGCCACATAAATTTGTCGATCGGCGATGGAAATTTTAAAAATTTGATCTAGATGTGATCGGTGTTCTGAATGTGCGTAAGTTGCCTGTACGCCTTTCAGAAGTGACCAATGCAGCCAGACGCAGATATTGTGTGGGAGTTTCATCTTTCCATACTAGTGTTATTGGACCCTAACTTCACAATTATAATTTCATTTACCGCAATTATTGATACACGAAACATTTCTGGTGTTTAACACAAAAAAAAGATATTTTTAAACTAGTCATGATTTTCTCATTACTTTAGAGGTATGATCATTAATGTATATTAATGAATATATTGACCATCCATCGGTGAAAGCAGACACTGTCTAACTTACAATAATACAACACGTTCTATACTTTCATTGAATGATCAATATGTCCTTGTGGGATATGATGCTATTACCAACACGCTTCAAGTCATTCATCCAGCTCAATTACCAGAGATGTGTTTATTTGGTCAGGACTGGCTTCGTATCTTCTTCGGGGACTCTGATTCCGTCACTTTTAGTCCTAGACTTTCTTTCAAATATTTCTTCTTCCGTTTTTTTTTAAAATATTTTTTTGAATATATTTCTAATGAATTAATCTGTTGAAAACTGATTCAGTATCAAAATGCGAGTGTATATAACTGTATTTTATTTTATATTTAAAGGTTGTATAATGTTATAAAGGTAGTTCTGTTACTGCATAATTAGTAATTTGGTAGATAGACATGGCTCTCTACATTATATGATATTGCACGTGATAACAGTCATTCATTATAGTCAGTGACGAGGACGGGGATCCTGACAAGACACACACATCAATCTCTAGTCAATGAACTGGATCAATGGTTTGATGTGTTTTGGTAATAACATCATATTCCACAAGGACATCAGATCAGTCGATGAGAAGTGCTATTAAATTTATAATTCGTGTCGTTCTTTGTGTACGTTTAATAGAATGTGTTAACATTATGTGACATTTTATGCTTTCATCGATGATACCTATTTTGCTTACAGACTTATCATCTAAGTACATCTTTCGAGGTCGTTAGCAGACAAATATATTTATGTACCTTAATGATCATATCACTGATAGTAATTAGAAAACCACGATACTATACAAATATCAAGTTGTGTTGATGCTTTGTACATCACTCATCGTTTGTCCTTTAAATGTGTTAGATAAATGTATGTTAGCTCGCGGATATAATATTTGATAATAATATTTTGATACCAGCATATCCAATATAAAGGTCAGTTTTTCTCTCATTAGCATACGTCATACATCTAGAAAGATCGTAATACTGATGCATGATTAGATGGATTTCATCTTTTGACAAACATGTCAATGTGTTAGTAAGTTAAACTGCGTTATCAAGGGGCCTAGCTGAATAAGACTGCACATAAGTACCAAGTTATTATACAAAGAAATACTTTACTAAAAACGCAGAATATAAAATACAACAGTTTTTTTTCGATTATGTGTGCTCCATATGTTCTTGTTCTATCATTGTTTGTTTTTATTCGGATTACATCGAAGACCGTTAATGACTTATAAGGTATAAGTTGAAATAACTTGAACCGCAATTGCAAATTAATAAATAAAGCTGATGGGTCTGAGTGGTTGGACAAGAGGATGCAATACATGTGAGATGAGTTTTTGGGTAGATTTTGTATAAATGGGGTTTATCTTGTTTCAGAGGCCTATACAACCCAAACACACGTTTGATGATGTAATTATGACTGGTGAAAGGGGGTGTGGTATTGTTAATGTGGTTCATTTGGATATTCTTTGGTTGAATGGATGATATTAGTGACGTAGAGAGAGCTCGGGTTGAGGTTGTTATCAACGAAGGCTGAGAGAGTTTGTGAAAGGAGGAAGATAGCATGTTATTTATTTTTCATTTTTCTTTTACTGGGTTTGTTTTGATTGTTTTTACGTCATTTAACACCCAAGGTCATTCAAGGAAGGCTTCCCGTTGTATGCGATGTGGAATTTTGTGTTGAGTGCGTTTGCTTGTGAGATTTCAGAATGCTCGTGTAAGCCTCTTGCGATAGTCCAGGTATTTTAAAGTGCTGATTTAAAGTGCTACTACACTTTTGTATACTACCGAAGGCCCCCAGCAGAACACCCCAGCCTGTAACATAAATATGACAACGGTGAACCAGTCGTTCCACACCCATAATGCTGAACGTCAAACAGGGAGTTATAACTGCCATTGTTAGAGACTCTCGGCCTGGGGATAAAACTTATAGTCTTCCTCACAGGAAATAACGGCCTATTGTTAAGTGCTGATTTAAAGTGCTACTACACTTAAGTATACTACCGAAGGCCCCCAGCACAAACACCCCAGCCTGTAACATAAATATGACAACGGTGAACCAGTCGTTCCACACACATAATGCCGAGCGTCAAGCAGGGAGTTATAACTGCCATTGTTAGAGACTCTCGGCCTGGGGATAGAACTTATAGTCTTCCTCACAGGAAATAACGCTCAACTAAAGGCCAATTAAGACGCCTTTTACAATCATGCAATTGGGACAGCAGGTACAAATCTTCAAAACTGAAGCTTTTTGCAACGAGATTATTGTAATGCATCTGTAATTATGTGCGCAGTTTTATATATCTCATACACGCTTTCAATGGACTCTATCTGATACCAATATACACCTTCAATTAACACAAAGGCCTCCTAGGAACATTTTCTATTTTATCTTTATTGATGACAAATAATGTCAGTTTCATCATTACCAGGACTGCCAAGTTTACCTCCGGAGAACACTTATGTTTGTATTTTTAACTCGAGGGAAATTAATAAAAAAGTATTTCCATGATATCAATTACTCTATATCCATTCGGTCAAATAAAACGGCGACCATTCGATATTTTGTCAAACCGTTTTATTGGGTATTTTGACATCAACCTTACCCGCTTGGAATCAACTGGAGCGCCCATTCTAGTTGTTGCATAGTTTGTGATTATACCAAAATTATGACGAAGTATTCTAGGCTTCGGACCTGGAAATTAATCGTGTTACTAATGACATTATTTGTCACAATGAACGCGGAAACACATGATGTTCACAACGTATTGACCACTCAAGACAACAGGCAAACAACGGACCAAAACATTGTTGATGACGATCACATAACTACATCGTCGGTCGATTTCATTAAACCAAGATCTGATTCAGAAGTGGTAACCGTGTTAGCCGGGCTTGACAACAAACATACAACTGATGATGGTGTGTTGACAACTACTTCAAACGAAGGACTTAATATAAAGATGACAACCTATTCAGCATACATCGATACCAAAATGACAACTTTTGAAGATATTCTAAACATGAAGGGTAGTGCTAAGGACATAATGACAACTACTACAGGAGACATCAATAACGAAATGACAACTATTGAGAATAGTGTTGAGGACATGGTCATAACTACAATAAAAGACAACGTAGAAAGCACACGGATTTACTCCTCCGAAAATACTAACAACGGGACAACAGCTCAATTAGAAGATCAAGTCAATAGCCTGACAACTACCCAAAGGAACGTTAAAGACACCAATTCATGTGGGTAGACCATTTAATACATATAATGCTTAAGTGAACCGTAATGACCAACTTTTGTGTAGAAAGTTCTGATACATCTTTTCTGCAAACGCTTTGAAATTGAGCAAAAACCAATTTTTAAGTATGTATTACTATTAATATTTTTATGTGATAATTAACAGCTGAGAATGTTTTGTTATTTTTCAACTACATGGTTATTGTATGTATGGTTTTTGATACAATTACAATCCACAAAATGCTTTATTTTTGCAATTTCATGTTTTTTATACATACAGTTTAACGATATATTTCTTTCTTATATTTCTGACAGTGGATCATTGTTTCAATTCCATTTAATTCTGCAAATGACAGAAAAACAACTTTTATTCATTTTTGAACATTATCAAAAATAGACCTCGCCTTTGACCCTCCCTACAACTTTAAGGACTTAGGTATTTTTTAAATCAAATGCCATTGTCACTGATAAGTGGACTGTCTTTAAGAAACTGCATCAGTTGTATTAATTTTTTGTTGGCTAATGGCTTAATATGTACACAACGTTTGTTACAAAACTTTTGGATGGCATTGTAGGCGTATGTGATTGGCAATCCGCAATGAAGATTGAATCTTACAATGTATGTCGTTTTCGTTGTCTCGCCTCGACGAAAGTCAAGAAAAGCGAGACTAAGATGTTGCTTTTTCGGCAAACCATCATACTAAATACCTAACCTCAATTTTAAAAAGAAAATCGTGTTACAGATTTTGGTATTTTGGGGCAAAACATAGGATTTTGAGAATTTGCGTTAAAGTCCATTTTTATAGTGTTGCTGTTATTGGATGCAATTGAAACTTACGATAGTTACTAATATCATCATACTGAACACCTTACTGAAATTTGGAGGATATTAATTTTCAGCTTCTGCTGTTTTAGGGCAAAAGCATGGAATTTTTGAGAATTTGCGTATAAGTCCACTTTTTATAGTGTCACTGATATCGGATTCAATTGAAACTTAGGGTAGTTACTAATATCATCATATTGAACACCTTACTGACATTTGGAGGATATTTATTTGCAGGTTTGGGGCAAAAAAGTTGGAATTTTAATACTTTAAGTTAGCATCCACTATTTATGGCGCTATTGATATGTAATTGAATTGAAACTTGGCTAATTTACAGATATTATCTTGCTGTATGTATTTTGTCATACTGATTTTCCTTTGAGACCATTATCGACAAAGCGGGAAAGGCGAGACATATAATTATGCGTAATTCTTGTTTGTGTTGGCTTGACGTTTATTAGATTTTAATATGAATGAAAAGAAATATTCTTTTTATGATAATTTCGCAACTTAAATGTGCAGCGGTAATCGAAGAGCCGGGGTTCTCGATATATATAGATTAATTTGTCTTATAAATACGACGACAGCGCATCGTGTTAAACAATTCAGCTATAATGCAATCAGAGTTTGTATATTACTTAATTGCTTATCCCCATGGTAGCATAAGGTGTAATATCTATATTGTTTTAGTGTTCGAATTAAGCTGGTTTTAGCTATCTGGACGGAGTCCAGGTGAACTTACGCACCTACGCCCATGTTTTAGCCGGAAGAAGAATTAGTTAAACTTTGTTGACAGAGAATATCAAAACCAGCAAAACTGTCAGAATGGATTTCAAAACACATGCTTGGGTTGACATGGACTAGATTTGACAAAAATGTTAAGTTCTCGAGTAATCGTTCATTTATGGTGTGGTATCATTCTTGACACACTCGGTGTCACAGGGACACGTGTAACATTATTTTGAGAATGTATCAAAGTTGCTCTATATATCTGCCGTAAACATAGAACTTCATCCTGTGGCGTATTGATATTGTATAACCCTTAGACACTTGGTCCCGATCAGTTGTGACAGCAAATTTTAAAAATGAAATACAATTTTTATGAATTTCGAAAATGTAATGAAAAGACAATTTAACAGTTTCCCAATATATATCAAATATATTTCACTCTTATGGCAGATTTTAAAAATATTTTCACTCGTGCTACGCACTTTTGAAAATATAAAAAAAAATTGCCATACTCGTGAAATATATTTGATATTTAACCAGAAACGATTGAATAGTTCTTCTTGATTATGCCACCTGGATGTGTATGAAGGGTAACGACTACCATTAAACACTTGAAGAATAAAAAGCTCTTGTACAAGATAGAACATACACTACTAAACCGATTAAATTCATATTCTATACAGCATCTCCCCGCTAACGTCTCCGGCTGAATATATTTTAGTGGTGATGGGTCGAGGTCAAAGGTTACCATTGTTGAATAAAAATACTCTTGTTCAAGATGTTTCGCGAATCCCTCAATGCTTTTGGTTCATTGGATACATGTACCATACCAGCAGACTATCATATAATTTCGACTCATTGTTCATATGTGTGAGAGTACATGTAACATATTACTACTTCATGTGCTGCCAATACCAATATGTCATTAAGGTACATGTATATAAATGTCGGGATTCATTTTATTGGTGTAGAAGATGGTCGAACAAGCTAATATACAAAACAAGCTGAATTTCAAACCAACGTCCAGAGAGCTGTTTATATGTTTATAGGGGCGACGATGGTTTCGTAGTGTGATAGATTTAGTGTACAAATGTCAGCTACATGTACTAGCATGTCTAGTACTGCTTTCATTCATATAATGTAGTACAATAAATGTATTTCTACCACAATAGGTGGGTGTTATTAAACTCTCAGGGTATCAAATAATCATTACAACTGTTGAATAACATTCTGTTTATACCTCAAGTGGTATAATCACTAAACGCATTTTGATTCGCTGACATGATGAACTTTGACCTGAACAATGTCACTTGCTAATTGTTGACGTCGTCATCACTTGGCGGGAAAATACGATCCAATATGTTTACGCCCATATTGTTCGCAGTTAATTTATATTCAATTCAATGAAATACTGCTGTTTTCGGCCGATATTGTGGTAGAAATAGGTCACACGACTCGTTATTGTTAGATATGGTATTTATTTCACTCCCGTTAATTAATTTTCAAAAAAAATTAAGCTCGTGTCCTTTGTACCGTTTGTAAATTAACTAACTAAAATAAATACCATATCCAACAACAAATTATCGTGTAACCTCTATTTGAACACCATGTATTATTAATCTGTACCCTTATTTTCCAGTTGAAATGCTGGAAATCCTTGGGACCGACAAAAGTCTAATTCTTGGTTGGAGCAAAGTTTCCATCGTATGCCTAATGCATATTAGCAGTAACGACATGATAGTGAACAGCCTTTCATTATATCAGAAACAGTCCGAATATCTCATGGGCGAAATCGTTTCTGTTAAAATTATGAACAAAACGTCGGAGATTCGTTGGTCGGCTAAGGAAATGGACGCCAGGAAAGGTGTCAACGCTACAGCAGACTGCTCCAATAAATACTGTCAGCTGGAGCTGCATATCGATACACTCTACACACGCTGTGAGGATGCTAAAGAATATCAATGCATGTTGTCTGCCCTTACACCTGCAGGACCGATGACGGCTGTTTCCAGCTTAGAGTCCCTTAGACTCTCGCCTGCAGGTAAGCTTCGGCAAAGATAAAGGTTTCATAACTTTTGACTCGGTTATGGTCGCCACGTTTGTCTTATTAAGAAATATTTTGTATCTTTGTGTGACATTTTTGAATATGCTTATTAGTGTGCTTAAACTTGTTGTGATTGACAATGATACTCATTCTCATTTTGAGGACTTCATGTTTACTTGGATATGACCAAGATTTACATGGCAGGTGTCGTCGATGAAGCAGAAGACGCTTACTCTTCCAGGACACATTGTCTAATATTTATTAACTTTTACAAGGGTTTCCATGTAAATCTTTCCCTTTTGTTCATATTTTGCTCCTACTGTAATCGATTTTGAGTTCTGATTATAGTTTTGTGGACACTTTTTTATTTTCTACTTAAGAAGGAAATACGGTAATCTCGTGGTCGGAAGCAGGGCTCGACCGAAAGATTGCGGGTTGTAGTCATGGCTCCGTGTAGAATGTCGGAGCAAAATATTCTACTCTTTTCAGTGTAATCAGTTGTTAACGAGTATGTGTTAAGTAATTCGTATCAATGTTGAATGCTTGCTGTGAGCGCTGAAATGGTGGCATCGGTGGTATGCTCGTCAGAAAGGATAAAATGTTTACTTGTAACAAAGACCCTATAGCAACAGATGATAATGCGAGAATCACTCGAATTGAGCAAACCAACGACAGTGACTGTGATACAACGTAATACAAAAGGAACTTTTATTAATTTCATTAAAAAAAGAAGTTTAGTTTAGTTTTTGACAGAAACAAGTCGAAAACAATATATATAGGCGCAGCCTGATATTAAATTATTTTGATTTTTCTACAAAGTGTACTGAAATGAACGTAAATTACAATTCAAATTGTATACTGAACCGATAAAGCACATTCCTAACATTGATTGCATTGAATGAAGTCAGACAAAGACTTGGCAGTATGATGAAAAAACTCTTTTAGAATTTTTGTAATTCTATTTCAATCATGCAGTATTACCAGGTTGATTGTATTCTGAAGCTTAAACTTTCACTGTTCACAAATCGTCATCACTCAGTTTTCCGTGGAAAAATAATATAGAGATATTTTACTCCGTTGTTCCAGTCTTCCTACTGTTTACGAGAGTACATGGTTTGACAGTAATAGAAATTGTAGAATGCTAGCTGTGAGCGCCGAAATGGCAGCACCGGTTTAATGCTCTCACTAGGGAGTTAAGAATGATATTGGCTGGTTGCTAAGACCCTATAACCACGGATAATTATTTGTGAACCGCTTTGAGACGGCCAATAGGTTGTGATGAAGCGGTGTATAGAAATCACGAATGTTTATTATTATCATTATTAAAATCATTGCGATAGTAAACCACATAGGTATTATTTTGAAGTCGAGCCCTCCTACACGGATGGTATACAAGGAGACAAGTCAGAAGACATGGTGGGCCAGCAGCAGGAATACATGGTAAATAGGAGGAAAATGTTTACCTGCACAGGGTCTATTGGCAGTGACAGACTGAAACACAAATGGCATGTAGCATTTGCCGACGACCCATGTAGTGTGAGTACATTTGTTTCTGTTATACTACATGTATGAACAACAAATATGATACTCAACAGTAACATTACATAAAGTAAATAAAATGGCATGCAAACAACCACTATACATTAGGTATGCAAACAATCATCCCATTTTGTTTATATAGAGTTTCTCTTCATATCAAATTTATGATACGAGTTTTGAATTTTTCATTTTTGCGAGCCTCTTGCGAGTAAAAATGAAAAATTCTAAACGAGTATCATAAATCTAATATGGAGAGAAATGAATGACAGATTCGTTTTATCCTATGACGTTGTATCGCCTTTCCCCATCCTAAACAGATTTTGTCTTCGCCGTTCTCGCCAACTGATTTCAATATGTCGAACCAAATAACCCAAAACTTCGAAGTAGGTCAAATGTATCGACGAACGAAGAAGTAGTCCAACACAATTGACTCTTACAACTGAGGACACCTTCTGGCAAAATTTCAGACAATTTCAACTAATATTATGACTGAAAAATTGTCTCTAGTAATTAGAAACAATGAATACAACTTTAAGTTCGACTGTGTCAGGCGAGTGTCCTCTGGTATTGAATTCATGAATCCGGCCGGATGTGACGATATCTTGACGTCACTTGGCGCGACAATGACTTGTTAGTTATAACGGTAGTCATATGATAAACATGAATATCAGATGGTGTTGAGTATTTTACGTCTTTGGCTTTGCAAATAACCTAAATCAATTATTATAGTTCAGTGCTGTTTTGGTCTAGAAAACTATTGAAATAAATGAGTATTCTAGATTTTGATAGTCGAAGTAACAAACACATGAGTTCTAGATATTCATAAATAGTTCGTAATTCCGAATATCGTTCATCCTTAAACGTTGCCATATTTGTAATGAAGAAGATAAAATCAGGCCATTTAGATCAATTATTATTTTCTATAGCTGTGGTTTCAGTACTTTTTAACCATTGTTATCCGTAAAAGGATTAAGATAAACAATTTAATTCTAGGATTGTTTGATAAAAGAAACCTTTGATAGTCAAGTTAAGGTCACCCAGACATGGCCTAGCAGAAGACAATGTTCAGACGAGAAAATCCTTACCTTCACCTATTTGGTATATACTTGTTACTGTATACTCGGACCTAAATAAAGGTGTTAAGAGTAATTGTACATGTTTGAGGTGTTGAGATCTACCTCCGGTGGAAATGACATCCCTAGTGGCCATATGATACTAGATTAACGGAAAGCTCTAGTCGCCCCCTTCTAGATTTCATGCACCAAAATCAATATTGAAAAACATGACTGCGCCTCAAGCCAATTACATCACCGGTCTCGACACAGACTGTGTAAGCCTCGATAATTTTTAACTGCGAAAAATGAAATGGCGTGTGGCTTTTGATGAAACAGGGATCGTGTGCGCACATATAGGATGTATTTAAAAGACATCTCTTCTAATGGTATTGAAGGGACTAATTATCTATTATGGCCCTGTTGAGAAGGCACAATTGCCTCATAGTATTGTCGAGGGATGGAATAGCGCCTGAGCATTTAAATACACACGCATAACCAAAACTCATTTTATTGTGCTTGACCATGACCAGTTTTGGGTCGTTACCAGAGTCAGCCATTTTCTAATATTTACATTCAGTATGCTTGAAAGTATTGGCGAAAATTGTATTCATTTCTCATAACAACATTAGCCTCATCACATGCAAACAGCGTGTAGTAATACTTTTAAAAATAGTTGCAGTTCCTGAACAATATAAATGAATATTATTTTTTTAAGTAAAATGTTTAAAATTAAAAAAAACAAATAATTAAAAAAACTCCCTTGAAAATACAGTGACAACAAATACTGTCATGTTTAGATAAAATATTAACAAATGCAAGCTTTCTGTACGGCACCAGAAGTTACCCTGTCGTCTACTATCCGCCGTCAAGCCATCAAAATTGTTCTTCTACCGTGTTATTGTAAATTACGGAAGCCGGTTAGTGCCACATGAAGTACACTTTTTATGTCGTAATTACGACTTAGTATGTCGTAATTACGACTTAGCTATTTCGTAATTACGACATAGTATGTCGTAATTACGACTTAGTTATCTCGTAATTACGACTTAATTATCTCGTAATTACGACTTAACTAACTCGTAATTACGACTTATTTATCTCGTAATTACGACTTAGTCACAGACAGAGCTCATTGGAGGTTTATTGGCAAGATAAAAGGGTCCATAATAGACTTGCATATGTGTTATTTTGCTGTGACTAACAACGTTCAAAATATGTATCGGGAAACGAAACTGTTTTGTTTTTGGGTACATCACATTTTCGTCAGCTTTCTGTATATTACAGTATTTATAAAAACTGTTTGACAGCGCGTCAGAGACTCAGGTTTAGAGTTTTAAATTAACGACAACTCAATAATATCATCAAGTGGGTATGCTTTTTTTCGTCCTTTTTCACAGACAGCTGCTGAAATTTCGTTTAGGAGAGATTATTATTTTGGAAACGATGGCTGCAACAGAAAGGGGTTAAGTAAAGTCGAATTTCTCATCCCTGACGTCACACGACCTATAGTCGTATGGTGTTGGATTTCATATGCTAAAACTGTGGAGGAGGAATGCAATAAACTCACCGAAAACAATCTCATGAAAAGTTTAACGATTTTTCCTGGTAAGTATTATTTCTTCGAGAGAAAATCACCATAAGTTTTATGTTTAGTCCTGTTAACAGCTATGGTTTCTTGACGACAGAATATTATAGATTCGTTATTATATGGCTTGCCCTGAATTTCGAGATGTTCGTGATAGATGTCAACTGCTTACGAACAAACTTTCGGCACTGGGATTCGAGAGATGCAAGTTTTATGGTAGCCATCTTGATCTCATCGAGAAATAATTTGCATCTTTTTGTGATATGAAGATGGACGTTTTTGAGTTTGCTTATTATTGGGCTCATTTGCTGTGATCGACAATGATGACTCATCTTCATATCACCTAAAGATACAGAATATTTCTCAATGAGACAAAGATGGCAACCATAAAACTATTGAGGGATTCACGAGTTATTTTTACAGAAGCTTTTTTATTCAGAAATGATTAAGAGTGACGTTGGACCTTGACCAACCAAAATCTATTCATTTGTAGACGTTTGTGGGGAGATGCTGTGTAGAATATGTATTTATTCTGTTTAGAAGTTAATGTCCCATCTCGTACAAGAGCTTATTATTCTTCAAGTGTTTAATGGTAACCTCTGACATTCACAATGATCCAGCTGTTTTTGATATCCTCTGTTCACAAAATGTTAATTTCACTTCCGGTAAAAACATGAGAACGACTGTGTAATCTCCTGGACTCCGTTTAGATAGCTAAAAACGAATTTCTTGCCAAATTCAAGAAACAATTGACGACGCACCATTTCATGTCTGCATTTTAGGCTCTATAAGTAGACGACATCTGTATACTTCCTTTTATTCATTAATGTATGTGCTGTAACACATTATATATGAACTTTGATAATATTATGTTTTAGCTAAACGAATGATGGTGATTGTTAGACTTTCTGAATTTGTGCACTACAAGTAATATTATTATTCACATGTTGTGAAGCGCCCTATGGTAATTTTACAAATCATATGGAACGCTATATAAAGGTTGCATATTATCTATATATTTGTTGATGTTTAGATCACATGCTATACTGAAGTATTGTTTTGTGCATTGCTTATATCTAAACAGTTAAAGAGGAGAAGCCAGAAACACGCTGTAAGAAATCTGATGAAGGTAAGGACAACGTGTTATTAAAATATTGGAAAACATTTTCTTCACGTTAATAATTTTCAATAACACTTTGGAATTGATCATTTTATTGTCCTCCCCCCAGCCCCGAAATGACCAAGCAAAGTGCTCCCATTTGACATCATTCTGTGTTCCGTCATTTTTTCGTTTGCACTCATTTAACCCTTAACGGTTAGAGATACATCTGTGTATCGAACTGTAGTATGATATGTTTTGTATAATGATGCGATGCAGGTCAGATTCTGACTTGTTGAAGACCACATTTTTCCTGGAATAACGGCCACTTTAAACTTCGTTTTAATAATTTTAACACAAATGGTATAATCGACATTGGTGATCATCGTCTAACGCTAAGTCAAATTTCAGTCTTTTAGCTGAAATATAGTTTAAACAAATTGTCTTTTTCCTGTAGGTACCTATGTTTTAAAACCAGAGCAGACGACCTATCAACAGAACGAAAAGTTAAGCTTGGTCTGTAGGTATAATAGAACTGAAGCACATAGGTGGTTCTTCCGACGCATAACTACCGATGCCTGGCATTTAAGAGACAATGACGAAATAGAGGAGAATGATGACTGGAGAACAATAACAATGATCATACCCAAGTTAGCGCTTATCGACAGAGGATGGTACGCTTGCGTGTGGAAAGACTTTTGCTACGAACAACGGAATTCATTAAGTGAGAATCAAACAGTCTTCGTGGATGTTTTACACGGTAAGTGAGAGGACTACATTCTATAAACCATATTTTTGTCTATTCAAATCGCTCTTCCTACTTATTCCGTTCATTTTACGATACTTTGGTACGCTAAGTGACCCCCTAGAAGTTGATAGACCGATGGTAGGCCTAAGTTAGTAAAGATGTATAGCCAGGTTGTAACGCTAAGATAGGGAATATGTAGGTTAAATGGATCGTGCCAGATTGTACTGTTACCCGAAGATTGTGAATATGTAGGTTAACTGGATCGAACCAGATTGTACTGTAACCCCAAGATTGTGAATATGCAGGTTAAATGGATCGTGCCAGATTGTACTGTAACAAAATTGTTGTAAGAAAGAGATTCTATTTAATATTGAGTTATATATTAATTGAAAATATTATTATTATGAACCATACGACTGTTGATACAACGTGCGGCAAACATTAGAAACTATCAAAAGACATTTAAAGATCTTTAGTTTTTTATATAAATATAATGAAACATGATAATAATTAAAAGAACGTCATCTCTTTGTTCTTCGTCAATATTTGTTCCTTTCAGAGCCATGCAGGGAAAACGGAATCCTAATTGCTGGGTGAGTATATTAACATGAAATGTCAAAATGTTCAGTTCATGTAAAGATGGGCTTAGCAACTACAGTTGAGGGTCGTGTGCACGATATGTGCACGACGTGAGAACGATCAAAACCTGGGCCATTATTACTAGCGTACAGGTGTTCACACGATATACTAACGTTATGCGATCGCAAATATTGCAAAATGGTACAGCAATAAATACGATTTCGTACTTGATGTTTTAAGCAAATATTTCTGTATTTTAGCCACATATATAAGCTGAGGTTTCTTTTTTTCACATTTAGAGATGGTGTTTTTACATTTGTTTTTGTACTTTCAACACATATCGACACATTCTCCTTTAGATAAAAAAATTCAGAGAATACCAAAGCGTCAACAACAAAACCATAGAGGCAAACTATGAACAAAGGAAAGATTTACATAGAACCCCCTTGTAAAAGAACAATGTACAAGAGAATAGGACCAGGTGTTCCAGAAGAGTTAGCGTTTTGTGCTTTATCGACGACACCCGCCATGTAAATCTTGGTCACATCCAAGTAAACATCAATCTTTAAATGAGCACCGAGTCATTATGTCAATCACAACAAGTAAACACACTAATACTTAAAGTAAAAAACGTCCGTCTTCATATCACACAAAAATACAGATATTGACTATACATCTTGCACATATTCTTCATCAACATGCATACCTCGAAACCCTGTTTGTTCGTCAGAAGCTGACATATCTCACAAAAATCTCGATATTAAGAGCAAGCCCTAGAATAACGAATCAACTGAGACATGAAAACACCATAGAATGGAGAAGCAGAAAAGTTACTATCAAGAAAGGGAAAGCTCATGATCTGAAAATCCAAATCGTCACGTTTATCATACAACTTAGGAATAAGTTGCCTGTGTTCTTCATAGTTTAAGTAAAGATCGAGATAGGAAGCTGAGTAGGAGAGTCTGTTGTGTCTTTAATCTCAAGTTCAGTAGGGTATATACGATCGACTAGGTCAGCAAACTTCTTGTTGTTTATGGACAACACATCGTCGATATACTTGAAAGTGAAATTGAAAGATTTGGCAAGGTTTTTGTTTACTCGTCCTGATAAGCCCTTCGACAAATTCAGCCTCATATAAAAACAAAAACAAGTCAGCGTTCGGGTTAAGGTATAAAACATTTGATATATAGGCAAAGTCAGCATTTACCTTATGGACCATCCATTAGCCAGACCAGTAATAAACTATCCTTACTAAGTATGATTTGGTGTTCCAGGGACGCCTGTGTAGAGATAACGAGTGCGTCCTCTTGCGCCTCCAACAAAGGGACCATTGCATCCATACACACAAAAGAAAAAACCCCGATTTTACATGGCTTCGCTTTTCATGTGCATCTCATAGAAAGATACCTTAACATTGGTGAGTATATACATTATGTATCTATGATGTTGTTAGCAAAGCATGCTTCCTTTTCATCGTACACTTTAAATGAACCTTGTATTAATGTGATGTATGCTACTCAGAAAGTCAGCACATCGTTGCTGTTATTGAGTGAATAGAAAGAAGGCATTATATAGTCAAGATTTATAATTAACCCATATCCGTACTGTTTCCGTTAGTTAAGAATTGTCATATTGTCGACATTCATTGGTGTGCAACATACAATTGTTTATCTAGATATTGAAGAGTTCTCACTGGCGCACCATATTGAATATGTAGGTATCCAAAAATCAAATACAACCGCCAGTTGACAGTGGAGCAGTGAAATGTCTAATGCTACACTTTTGACGCTATAAGTATGTTGTCGTCACAATGTTCATTTGTATGTTATCGGGAAATACCATACATTTGGCTCAGTATATTCAAGCAGTCTCTGTGCAGAGGAAATGTACAAAATTATTGTTGGGATCAGCTATATGATACAACTTAATATAGACCGACTTCATATATGCATATTTCATGGACCAGCTCACATGCTTACTAATAAAGTTTATGCTATACAATAAGCATTCCGATATGATTATGCAACTGCTTTCGTTTTACTTGCTATGATATAATAAGAAACAACTATGCTTTTTGTTCAGGCCTGAATTTGACGGCAAATGCAATGCAGTGGAAGAATTTTGTCTGGGCAGATGGTTCACCACTGACATTCATTGAAAAGTAAGCCACATTTTCTTTCATGTGTTTGAATGTGTATAAAACATGTTTAAGTTCATGTTCTTTATTGACTTTAAGTCTTACGACTTATCAGTATGTGAATACATGTATATATGGTAAAAAGAACATTTTAACAGGTGCAAAACCAACGTAGAAACAGTCGGATGAATATATTAGGGAGAAACTGTGAGACTGGAAATAATCAGATTTGAATCAGTCAAAATATGCTTGCAAAGTTTTTTTCATTTAAAATGTTGCAAATTATGTTTATTTAAAGGAGGAACAAATGCAGGAGAATAATAATCATTCCCTCTCGCCAACGCTATCCACTCTAGTATTAATGAAAAGTTTTAATATGCAATATAGTTTATCTTTTTTTTTTGTGTGAAGTATTTGGTTTTTTTGTCTGTTATTTGGATAAGCGTTTCTTAAATTTAAGTATGATTTAGTATGTTTAGATGTGTAACGGAGACATACACTCACCAATTGTTATGTGTCAGTATTCGTTTTACGATTTGTCAAGGATTTAACCAGGATTCATTAACACTTTTTGTCCGAGAATTGACGGTATACTAAAAATTGTGTATCGATATAGTTATGTAATCCTCAGCTGTTTATAACACATGTGAGATAAATAGTTTGCTTTCGGGATGTCCTTTTCCGTTTAATAATGTTAGCTATGTACTTCCGAATTATGTAATCTTACACCTGCCAGACTCGACGTCAGACGCTACATTTTAGCTTTAACACGATTTTAAATTATACACAACTAGTTTAATATTACTTCTTAATTCATAAATTAAAGGGTTTTTTTACGCACCTGACCCTTCGGCTTCTACATTAGTTAAGAAATTTAAAATACCACCTTTTGGCCCGTGGCATCACTGAAGAGTCCTAGAAGGACGAAACAGGTGGATTATGCATTCAACTTGTTCGGCATTCTGTTTATATTACTAAATTTAAAAGGTGCAGCACATATGTGCGTTACGTCATCTGTAACAAAAGTTTTTATATCACTTCATCAGTTTCGGTTTATTCAATTCATCCTTTTTAATATTTTTTATTCAACAACAACAAAGATATACACATATAACGAATACATAAATGCATCACCATACAGCCAGGATACAGGTAGATGTACACACACAAGCACATACATATGTATAAACACATAATACACACAAATACATACATATACAGACATGCATGTGCACATGTAAGTACACATGGACATGCACTAATATTATGAACCATTACACAAGTGTTCATACATCCATGCATATACACATACATTCACGCATGTACACATACATACCCTCACACACACATACATAAGCACAAACACACGTGCAAACATATATGCACGCCTGCATGTACACATACACACATGCATGCACACACATGCATAGATGTTCATTAATTGCACGCAATCATAAACCCGCACACATACCTGCATGGATGTATATTGCTCACAGTAACACACATGCGCATGCATGAATGCACACACATAAGTTTTTAATATTTTACGGCAAATGAAGCAGTGTTGAAGGAAGCGTGGTTTTTTAATATTAGGGACTGTCAACATAGATTTAACATGAAACGCATGTAATGTAATGTAACGTTATGTTTATATATTTACATTTGCTCTGCAAATGCTAAGAGGCAGTTGCTGCCATACACCTATAACTCCCAGTGCCTAAGACTATAACAGTAGTTGCTATTGTGACGTCATCAACCTTTATTGTGACGTCATAATTTCATTGTTGTCTACACTTGATTTACTGTTCGAAATTGGTCCGAAAAAAATAAATAAAGCACAATAATTCTATATCAAAATGTAAATATAAGTAATGAACATTTTAGCAAATATTGTTACAGTCCTATAACACACGTTGTTATTGCTGACAAACTTACATAAACCCGGGCTTTATTTAGTTTTTACATCAATAGCCATGTGTGTTATAGGACTGTAACAACATTTGCTAAAACATTCATTGCTTAAATGAATTATTATTATTTTCCAGATTAAACACTGCTGAATGTCCAATATGTAAAGATAATTACCCCGTGTCTTTGGCTATGTTATATATAAGCACATTTGCGGACAAAATATCTTGGGCCCTTTCTGAAACACAAGACAGGAATGTATTGTGTGAGTGGCAGGTAGAGCGAACTCAATCTACAGGTAGGTAGACTTGTCAGCAGATCTGGTAATTCATTGAATATTGTATACCGGCATTGTATTTGGCCCTGGTTATTTTCGCCTTGACGCAACGCAAAAACATATTCGCCAAGTGTTCAATTCGCCCTCCATACCAATAGTTATATTTCGTTTCATTTGTAATCGTGATTGGACATATTGTCATTTTAAAACTTGGATGGACTTTCAAGGTGATGTGTTATATTAAATGTACTGATATTCTATGATTCACATCAACATTTATTTTACGTTCGAATACATACAATTGATTTGATAAAATAATGAAATATTTTTATTTCAAATTGGCAGATTTCGAAGTACTGAAATGATATAAATATATAACGATACCAAGACTATGGCTCTTTACATGTTTTAACGATACCAAAACTGTGATAACTTGTATGTTTTGCTTTTTCCATATAGACACAGTTAGCCTAAAGTTTTGCATCTGACATCACCCACACTACCTTTCGACCTCATCTTAAATTCGACCTGTATTTTGAGGGAGAATAGGGCGAACGTTTGCCGATATACAGTAAACCTATTGTGTCTGCAAATATCAAATGCAGATATGTTATATCGATATCAATTATCTGACTTCATTTTATCTTACAAATAAAAATGTAATACTTTAAAAAGTAGGCAAAATACTGTGCATTATACATTGTACATTGATGTAGATTTTTTGACAAACAGTAGTCTCCCCTTTAGATTGAAAGAATTGACGGTGGTAAACTGTTAACTAGATAGGTGAGATGGCAAGAGCGAAAAAAATGATGATTAGGTAGGATTTGTTCTCTCTAACCAAATATGCGTTTTGAATAAAACAACAAATAAACCCCCCAAAAAGTGTTTACCTAAATACTTGTATATTAATCAGGTACTTCAAGATATGCTATCATACTCTGAAATAATTTGTTCAATATGAAATCATATTGGAACAAATTTCAGCCCTTAAGTTGAAATGACATACAGTGGAACATTTGCCCAACAGTATATTTGCTTTGGACTTTCATTCATTCATGCGTCCAATCTTTGTTAGAATCGCAGTTTAGTTATGTTAACATGTCGAGCTCAAAGTCGAACACAGGGGCATCTTTATGGAGAAGTATTTTAAATCAGTCCTCTGTCTATTTAAACCTATTTCAGTTAAGCAGACCCTAAAGTCATACAGCAGCACCAACATCATGCACGCTATAATGAACAACAATATCAGCATCAATAGCATTAACTAATTTATATTAAATGTATAGAAAGTACTTTTTCCAGCAGGTTCTCACAAGTTGAAAGAGTGTACCACATGATGACTAATTCATTTGAGGTTATAAATCAAAACATACTGAAGCGTCAATAAACCATAATCCGATCTCAAAATACGAACTTAAGGCAAAATATAAGCAAAGGAAAGATTTACATGAAACTTTTGTAAAAGTACAAGCGAATACAACCAGATGTTCCAGAAGAGTAAGTGCATTCTTCTTCATCGACAACACCCGCCATGTTAATTGGGATGGAAAGTCGAAGAGAATCGGATTGGCATCTCGACATCATTGTCAGATCCTCTATCGCATTTTGTCAACTTTGAAATAAGTTATTCTATTAATTTAATATAGTTTACACGTTACAATTTTGTTTGTGGGTTGTACGCTAAGCAAACGCAAGACCTGCTAGAAAAAGCATTTCTTCAAAAATATTTTGTCATGATGCAGGTCTCAGTTTGCCTCTAAGTACATCAAAGTACTCGGGAAGCAAGGCTTTGTTCACATGCACTACTGGAGAGTATATATCATCTGTTAATGTCTGTGACGGGACACCGGACTGCAATGACATATCTGATGAAACGAATTGTGGTAGGTGTTATACGTTCCATCTCATTAAAACCAGACAATGCTTATGAAGAAATACACTAGAAAATACACTGCCATCCAAAATTTTGTTACAAACGTTGTGTACATATAAAGCCATTAGCCAACAAAAATGTACATAGATGAATCAATTTCAATAGTAATGCATACTTCATAATTGGGTTTTGCTCAATTTCAAAGCGTTTGCAGAAAAAATGTATCAGAACGTTTGGATGGCAATGTATATTCCAACAAATTTACAAATACTTAATCGTAACGATAAGCCCGGAGGGTATTTTTGTTGAAGGAAATGAATTAATATACACAACTGACTCCGATATATTTTTTTGGAGGAAAAAACTTCGCTTTGTAATTTCTTGATTGCTTTCCAGTCATATATTATTTATAAAGATTGAATATTTTGGCCCTAAAGATTCAGTCTTTTATTGATCTACAGACAAAGGGTGTGTTGGAGCGACATTCCAATGTGAGTACGGGGGCTGTATTTCGGTATCAAAAAGCTGCGACTTTATAAGAGACTGTGCCGACGGATCTGATGAAGAAAAATGCAGTAAGTAGCTTGATAATTGAGACTGCTGAAAGAACATCATACCAAAGGAAACATATAATTGAATTCTTAAAGGTCTTACAAAAGGAAACATTTTAATTGTAACCGAGCGGACTAGTGTGTTTGTGCCTTCGGTATGGTATTTCATTGTGGTAGCAGTATACAATCATATATTTACGTTGCGCTGCAATGTCATTATATAAACCAAGCAACTTCCGTTTCGTTTCATAGGACTAAAAACCGAAATGAGTATGAATACAAACGTGAGATGATGGTTAAAAATAAAGCATATCACGCCGAACGCTTGTTTAGACGAGAAATGATTATAGATAACTTCTTGGCTTAAATTTAGTCCATTTAAATCGCTTTATAGATCAAATCGAAATAAACTTATTTACACATCGAAAAAGAAGCGTCGTCAACACAAATATAAGTTTTTTATCAACCATTCTCCGCCACGAAGAGGACCGTCTCCCTGATTCTCAGAATGTGCAGAAGGCCTTTCTTCCGAAATATTGTCAGCATCATTGCCAATCTGACACCACTTTCATTTTGTAGAAAGACGATTCGTGTCGCTGCCATCAGTGTGCAGGCGACCAAATATAGTATGCATGTTTTCGGGTTCTTGTGCATGGTATTTTCATATTTGAGCCGTGTATCACAAGTAACAAACAACACGACACTGGCATCTATTTCAATGGCGGTCCCCGTCACATTACTCATTTTTCAAATTCACCGGACATACCTCCGAAATATGACGTCGTAAATACGCGATGTCATTTTTTAATGAGGACACTTATTTCAAGTGTTATTTTAAAGCACCCATAGACAGAAACAGTGGAAAAGAAAGAAAACACTTTCAACATTTTCATAATAAAATCCTTGTACGGTAGATACTCGTATTTTCTACGGACTATATTTTCAAGTCGCCGTTCCAGGATAAAACAAGTAAAATGTTTCAGTCTCACGAAAACGAGCACGCGCTACGGGCTGTTCTGCTAATTCAATATACCAGTGTTTCTTGGAGCTACAATTTGTATTATTTTATGGTCAAAATGATTTTTTCGGGTATGGTAAGGAGTGGAAATGTAGCGCGGTACATGCTATTTTCCTGTAATGCAGTAGGCGTTCATATCGCCTTTAACTCGTAACAAAATGCAGTTTAATGTTTAAATATATTATCTCGAGGAGGCATGTACTGCCTTTAATTCCAAACAAACGTATCCCTTACAAACACGAAGACACGTCCATAAATGGCATTTGCTGCTACAAGGATGCCAAAGAAAGTTTATAACCAATCAACTGTATCATAGTATTATGTATGCATGATTTCAAATCAATCAGGCCATCAATTTTAAACGGTGTTAATCATAAAAGGCTGATTACCTGAGATCCAAGCTCGGAGTCGTGTATTTTTGTCAAAATTGAACTAGGGACCAAATATATATAAAGGATAGATTGATATGGACCTTCATAAATACAAGAGAATAAGAAAGAAATATCCATTTGCGTGGTGCAGGAGAACTTTTAAGAGACTATTATCAAATATAATAATTGAGCGAGAACGGAATATTCCAAAGGGCAAAAGCAGTGACAGAAACGTGTATTTCTTAGTTATTTAAGGATTAACTTTAATCTATTTTTATGTTATGGAGGTATAACACAAAAAACCGGAGTGTATGATGAGAGTACACTCCGGTTTTTTGTGTTATTACTCCATAACATAAAAAATAGATTCAAGTTAATACTTATAATTTAATCTATAACATGAGAAAAATCACTTTATTGCTGGACTCTTTTTTCTTACAAATTATTGCGCTGCTGCATCAGCCAAACAAAAGTGACGTTATAAACGGCGACGTCATTTTTTATTTTATTGGCTGATAACATAAATGTTTAAGCCCATGAAAATGCTTGTTTCAAACACGATTAAATTATTCTGAAACAAATATAAGTATAATGGATCCTTACTTTCGTAGAGTGCAGACTGTCAATATGCCGATTTCATCAACGCAATTGGCGCCGGGAAGCTTTTGGTGCTTTTATACCATCAGTAATAAGTGCATATCACGTTGAAATAAAATTACTTTATGCATAATCTCAAAATAGTATTGTCCTTTAAGACAAGACAATTTTGCTATGCAGTATTCAATTATATATTAAAAATAGTTTTGCTGAATTTTGCAGATGAGAATCGATCCTATTTATCACATTATTGACGACTTTATATTCATTTATATATGTCTTAAATTGAAAAATAAAAATAAATAAATCGTTTAATTTACAGATTACCCCCCTTGTGGTGAAGGTTTTTGGCAATGTGCCAATAAGGAATGTATTCCAGTGTATGACGTATGTGATGGTGACGTGGAATGTATAGACGGAAGTGACGAAGCTGATGCTCTATGTACAGGTAGCTACGGCGTTTTTCCTTCATACATTGTACCTACTAATGAAAGAAATAAAAATAGAGAATACCAAAGCGTGAACAAAACCATAATCCAAACTCAAAATCGATTAAACTAGAGGCAAAATAGGAAAAAAAATTATACGGAGACTCCCGTAAAAAGCACAAGAGAATAAGACCAGGGCCCGTATTCATGAAACCGTTCTCATGCTCAAGCATGGATTTCGTGCTCAAGCCTTATTTCTTGTTATGGCTATGAATTATTCAAAAAATCTAATTTTGTTGAAGTTTTGGTAAAACGTTGAAGAGACATGAAGTCGAAAGCTGTTTTCAACATTAACAATGATTTTTTGACCCTTTGACAAGATTCAGGTAAGTTTCAAGAAAGCTGGCTTGAGCACAGCACCCGTGCATGAGCATGAGAACGGTTTCATGAATACGGGCCCAGGTGTTCCGAAAGAGTAAGCGTCTTCTGCTTCATCGACGACACTCGCCAGGTAAATCCAAGTAAGCATCAAGTCCACAAAACGAGAGCTCAGTATCATAGTCAATCATTACAGGGAAAGACACTAAATAGCATACTCAAAAACGTCCATCTTCATATCATTAAACGATACAGAATGTTTCTCAATGAGACAAAGATGCTGACCATAAAACTTGGCCATAGTTCTGATCAACCTGCATCTCTCGAATCCCTGAGGTATTAGTTTGTTTGTCGGCAGTCGACATCAATTCGGTCACAAACAAGTTCCATGCAAGTATAAGCGATCACAAACTATTAACATACCTATTAAAATGAAAGTAAAGATTATATGTTCATCAATTCCATTCGTTATGGAAGTGTTATTTTAAAGCTCACAACATCTTATTCTAGTTGTGAAGCCTATTTTTCAATTAGCATTAAACGTTATTCTAAACATTTGCGAGCATGGTAAGTAAATAAAACATATAATTGTAACAATTTCATATTGCACATGTTTCTGTTATTTAGTTAGTTTTAAAATGATAAATATGTCATCCTTCTTCGCTAAGATAGCCGTTTGGGATGAAGAAATTCATAGTAATGAGTGGTATAAATTTGGACATTCTGACGGCTTTTGCTGATATGTTTGAATATGCATACGTTGGGGTTATGTCATCATCAAATGACATGAAATTAAGGCCAGTTTGATGAACATTCTGATTAATGACAAAACTACATGATTTTTTGAAAGTTTTTTTTTATAATTATGATACGTTGTGAACACTGACACTACAAGTAATGGGAATGCACAAAATTGTACCAATTATTTCATAAGTTGGTCACTCTTACCTTATTCATTATATTCAATTAACGAATGTCAATCTTGACACTCATCCTAAATACACCAATTACGTTACAGCTAACAGTGTCCTACCGACTGGGTACACATTCAGGTGTTTTAATCCAGACCGCATTCTGCCCTTAGCTAGGAAATGTGACGGTATTAGAGATTGTCAAGAAATAAACGATGAGGATTGTAGCTTGACTTACTTCTCGTGTTCAGCATGGGCCGCCGATAATACTACAGATATCAATTTAGCATACATTGCTGTTGACTACGGAATGCCGCAGTACGGTAATTAATTTTGTAAAATATCTCGCACATATTTGTTTATTAAGATTGTTTAAAAATATACAGCCATAATAATAATAATAAAAATAAACAAAATATTGACTGATTTTGCTGATATGTTTAAGGTACAAGTCTATTGGCATGTATTTGTCTTATTTCACATTTGATGTTGACTTTGCTTTCTTTCACTCTGCAATTGTTAATGAGTTTGGCAGTACTGGAAAATAAATGAGAGAATATTGAAGCGTTAACAAAATGTTAAACTAGAGGCATAAACGGTACAAAGTAAATATTTACATGGAGACCCTTGTAAAATGCATGTTTGAAAACATACAATTCAATCAGGGCGGAAATTTTCACATGTTTATCACATTAAGACATTGCTTTTACAAATAACGGTTATAGCTAGTGGCACCCTGTCGTCACTAAAATATATACATTTAATGATTAGCACTGAAGTTGAAACTTAAATATGTCTGCTCACTTTTTACCATAGGTACTCTGACCGTTCAGTGCACCACTGACGACAAGGAAGTTCACACTAAATGGGTGTTTTCACAGGAACAGGACATAACGACGCCGTACGAGGCACAATTTAGTTCTGAGGCTCTGTGGTTTGAAGCAAAGTGGAACAAATGGGAATTTCAATCGATCTCTTACCAATCTCACTATCAACAGAAAGTCATGCTGGATTCGTCCTCAGCGTGTGTACAGTACATCCGCCCATGTGCTTACTTCGTCTTTGTGTCGGGATTGATAATTGAATGGACGAGCTCCAACGGTGATCTACACAACATGTATGTGGAGGATTATTACGGATGCAGTGGATATTGCCGACAATATACGTATGGGAATAAGCTTGTTTTTCATTGCCCTTTATATATTATAAAAACTAGTTTTATATACTTATAACTAACATAAAAGATCTGGATATCTCAAAATTGTCAAAACTGTGTAAATCAACACTCGTAAGGTAGCAGATTACAGGACATTAACATATTTTTGAAAAACAAGGCCCATATCCGAGAAATATAAACACAGAATGTGAAATTTACACATAAAGTTTATAAATAACCCCCCTCCCCCCTCACACACACACTATTTTTGAACCAAAATATGACCCCTACCAATAGGAATTATTTTCTTAAGTTCTATTTAAAACAAAAGATTACATACTTGGTTGCAGAATTACCTGTTCCAGCATTGGTCGTTTGTTTAGATTTTTCGCGATTTTCCCTCGTGTGCTGTTGCCGAAATTTCACTTCCTGTAAAGCTAGCTTTTCATGTGTAGACACCGGTTTCGGAAAGGCCAAAACTTTAATCTCTTATCATTTTTTTTTACAAATGTGAAGTACACAAAGTCCACTTTAACATGTTTAAAGCAATTTTACTCCTTATTTTTGATAGGCATGTAATAGGGGTTAGTCATTGTACAAAAATATACAAAACCTATATACTATACTAAGCGTTTTACCAAGTGCAAATACAAAACTGTTAATCTTCACTCCAACACACATTTATAGTTACATATTCATACAAAACTGTTGAACCTCACTCCGATACATTTATAGTTACATATTCATACAAAATTGTTAATCTTCACTCCAACACACATTTATAGTTACATATTCATACAAATCTGTTAAACCTGCACTCCCAACACACATTTATAGTTACATATTCATACAAAACTGTTAAACATCACTGCGATACGTTTATAGTTACGTATTCATACAAAACTAAACTGTTTAACCTCACCCCGATACATTTATAGTTACGTATTCATACAAAACTGCTAAACCTGCACTCCCATACAAATCTATAGTTACATATTCATACAAAACTGTCACACCGTTGTTACGAGGTCTTATAGAACCTGACGTAGGCATACAAATCAAACAGATCCGCCATGACGTAACATGTAATCGGGTACAATTGGCTGTACTTATATTTAAGAAATAGTATTTTACAACAAAGAGCAGAAGTGAAACTAGAGAGACATGTCGGGTGCGAACCCGAGACATCTAGAGCCAGGACGTTACCGCCAGGCCACAAGGTCCGAATCAGTTGACCTGGTTTGTAATTCCATGATGGTGTTATGCAAGGTCGTGTCTCCACGTACAATGGGCTGTAATTATATTTAAGAAATTATTACTGTGATAATTAGTACATATCGTACATGCACACACCCAGACTTGGGCTCTTACTAATACAACATCCCGACCTGGGGAATAATCAGTGTTTTACAGCAAAGAGCAGAAATGAAACTAGTGAGACGAGCGGGGTGCGAACCCGAGACATCTAGGTTATGGAGCCAGGACGTTACCACCTGGCCGAAAGGTCAGAATCAGTTGACCTGGTTTGTGATTTACTGATATTGTTATACAAGGTCGTGTCTCCAAGTAACACTTCACTCCGATACAAAATGATGGTTACATATTCATACAAAACTGTTAAACTGCACTCCAGTACACATTTATAGTTACACATTCTTACAAAACTAGTTTTTTTTCTGAATTCATAAATTACAGAGGTTTTACGTACATAACCTTTCTGCTTCTTTATTAGTTTAGAAAATGTCGATTCCAACCTTTTGGCCCCCAGCATCACCGAGGGGTTCTAGAAGAACGAAACAGCTGTATGATTCAGTCTAATCAATTCTTTTGGAATACTGTATCTATCACTAAATTAAAAAGGTGCAGCAGGTGGGTGTGTTAGGTCATCCTTAATAAATCTTTCAGGATTGGGGATGAAAGAATATGCTGGTGGAGGTTTGCTGGAGCCTTCAAAGCCACAGTTATCTCATTTGCGTAGTGGTATGGTTCATAGTATGCACGCTTTCGGAGTACACGATTTGTACAGTGTTAATTTAATTCTTTTTTTAAACTTCATCAATTTAAGAGGATTTTCGCACCTGACCCTTCCATTTTTATACTTTTAGAAAATTTCGAATCGCACTTTCGGCCCAAACATCACGGGCGTACTTAAAAGGACAAAACAACTGTATGGTACAGATATACTAATTGTTTCGGCATACTGTATCTATTAAAGATTTTAAAAGTTGTAGCATCTGTGTGAGTTTTCGTCATCTATGAATAAGAATTTCACCTCATGAGTGAAAGGTTATCAAGTTAAATGTCAGGTGTTGTTGGGAGAGTTATCGCTTCGTCAGAATGGCGCAGTAGTATTAAGTCTTCGCTAAGTCCATGCAGTGGGATAGTTGTGTGGTAAAGCTCGCATAACCAGATTATTGCGAACAGTAATACGAAAACCAGTGCATTCAGATTAACGTTTGATTAACAAGAGTGTAAGGACAATTGTGTTGTCAATACTTTATCTCATCCTCCATATTCAAACGTTTTATTTTTTCAATTAGATGTGAAGTAGCTTTGAACTACCATATGTTACCAGAGGATCAGTATTATGACGGGAATGCAGACTTTGGTTGGATACCAGTTACGAACAAAAGCCAGCTTCCGGTCACAACTGTGAGGTCAAATTTTGTATCTGTGATTGGTGTGTCACACTTAATCTGTTCTGAAGGTAAATATGTAATTTGTTGATCATTTGTAGTTTCTTTCAGCCGTGTGTGTGAAGCAATTATATACTTCAATTATGTGCTTTGGATTTGTTGGAATTGTTAACAAGTTTCACCTATAAAAAAATAGTTAATTAAAAAGCGCTTGGTGTGACGTGTAGAATATCCTCTCTATGTATCAGATGTTTTATTTCTAAGAATACGCCTCCTTCTTATTATTCTTCTTATTATTTATAATACGTGTTATAATAGGTATACTATCAATGCTATAACATTCTACCAAGCTTTTATGTAGCTGGTATCCCCAGATCACCTTTTTTTCAAACCACAGCAAGTCGATTAATGAAAAGGATAAACCTCAAACAAGTTTCAATTATATTGTAATGCAATTTCTCAGAACGATGACGTATTATCATGGAAAGAGTGTACGTTATATTCAGTCATACATTTAATCGGTCAATTAGAATTATAATCCATAGCGTTGGTTTTCAGATCTTCATCAAAACGATTTTAATTCTAAAAGAGGTCTATGTAAAAGCGGAAACAACTATGAAGATTCTCTTAATTGCTTGATGGATTTCGACCTTACTGGAGAGCCAATTGCTTGCCGAGATCTAACGCATCTTGAAAACTGCGGTAACTTGTTTTTATTTTCCCCCAAAAAATTAGTGACAGAGTAAGGCCGGAGCTATCGGGTAAAACAATACCGACCAGCGGCCAATACTTTAATTAAGCCCCAATGAATACAAAGTATTGAATTATTTTCTTCTTTGTCTTGATTACCAATCGTTTTAATATTTTCTTTTTTGGAAAGAGATTAAAAAACTTAAATTGTATAAGTACATTACTTCCGCAATGCTCTAATTCGTGGCCAACTTTTACAGTAGGTGCTGCTCTGATGAAGTTATCAGTGGATCGCCCCTTTAATCTTTTTTGGAAAGTAACAAATACTCCAACATGTATTCGATTATTTGCAATTAGTTACTAATATTATATGCCATTAAGGATCTGCTCTATTGAGGTTTCAACAACGTTGAAATGTCGTTTTGATCTCAAGTGAGATATGTTTGTAATATCTAACAATGTTTTATCAATTTTGATAGCAAATATGCATATGAAAAATGTAGCAAACAATTAAACATTTTTTAGAAGAGTTTTAAAAAATGAAAATAATGGCGGCCGTTTTGTAAATAAGTATTTTTTGTACATCTTGCACTTCAAGAACGGCCCAAATTATATATTTTTTGAGCTTGATTTATCATTTAAAATCGTCAGTGTTTCGCCATTTTTCATCAAAGCAAGCTCACCTTTGCTGTACAACTTCTTTATATTCATTTTAAAGCAAATATTATGCAACAAAGATATTTTACATATATGTATTTACATCTTTTATATCTTTTTCAGGTATTTAATGAAACTGAAGCTATTTTGATTTTTGACTCAAGAATAGTGAAAAATAACACACTTGATGATAATTAGACAAATAGAAAAAAAAACAAGCACGCTACCCCCCACAGTTTTTTTGGCTGCTTTTGAATGAGAAACCCCTTTCCTTTTGATCTGCAAAATAGCTAAAAAAGATTTGTCGCCAGAATTTTTTTATAAAGCATTAAATCTGCAAAATATGATGAAAAAAGGAGTATTTTCTCATTAGCAAATAAGTGATAGGGCTAACTACAATGATGTTTTTGGGAAAAAAGAATAATTTAAAGACCTTTTACTTCCATAATTAATAAGAAAATACTATTTGTGTCAATTTTGCAAACATTCATACTTATCTCATCACAAATCTGGAAGATATTGAGTGAAGTTGTCCTGCAATTGGCCAAAACAGCATTTTTCATATAAATCACGTGTTTTGCTCATTTTGGTATCTTTGACCGAGTATAACCATAGCACAAAAACGAGTTCATTACCATATATTTCTCTTTGAATTTTCTGCTATGCCATGAACCCCTTTTCAAAAAAGTACACCAGAAAAGTTAATCGTCAGAAAATTTTGAATTTTAAATTGGTGTACATACAAACAAAAATTGTTTATAACGTTATTAGAGGGATGGGATCAGTGACTCTTTTTAAAGAATTAATATATTTTGTTAATTGCATGTAAAGTACAATAATATTATTCCGCCCGTAAGTCAGTTATTTGACCACGAACTATAACATGTTTCAGAAAACTTTACCTGTCCTAAGGATTATGCCAAATGTCCGGGCTCGTTCTGTCTACACATGAGATTCGTTTGTGATGGCACCGCTCACTGTCCTCATAGAGAGGATGAACTTGATTGTGGTTTGTATGACCCTTTTTATTTATTGGAATCCTCATGGTACTAAATATCAGCACTTGTTTGTCGTTTGGTTTCCTCCAAGTGTGTATTAGACAAGCTAGTTCGCTGATAATGGTATGCTGATTGACTAATCAGCTGCCAAAATAAAACAAAAACAGGCAAAATCCACCTTCTCACTACTGTCCTTTCAAGCAGAACGATTTGTATTCAAATTTATGTGATCTTACTGTTAATGAAAAAAAAACATAGAAGAGTGGACTTAACACATTTTACGTCATTTCTTATACTTAATCTGTCTTTGAAGATTCTACCAACTGTTCGAGTCACTACAAATGTCGAGGTGGCCGGTCATGCATTTCGGTTAAATACGTATGTGATGGAGTACGACACTGTCCCCTTGGAGATGACGAAAAATATTGTGACGTCACATGTCCGACCGGATGCACATGCCAGGGACTGACATTCGAATGTGATAGTGGGAAAGACGTAGTTTACTTAAGGAATATCTCTTCGAAAGCCCGTTGGATCAGCATGAAAGCCGACTTGAAAAATACGACGAATCATTTTCCATTATCCCTCCCATTTCTTACAGCTCTCATCTTACAGTCGTGCTTTCTAGAGGAATTAACAGTTCACGGTCAGTCATTGTTCAAGAACATCCCGGCGCTTAGACATCTTGACCTATCCTTTAATCAAATACAAACTCTACCAGAAGGTTTATTTAATGATGTACCTGTCTTAAAGACGCTCGTACTTAGCCATAACCCGATAGCATCAGTGCCCGGTAATATATTTCAGGGTTTGAAGACTTTGAAATACCTACACATTTCTCACACAAAGATAAAGGAATTGAATATCAAATCCAACATCTTTGCAGGACTCTCTTCACTTGAATACCTTGATTTGTCAGCGAATACAATCAGCACGCTGCCCAATAACTTATTTAGTAATTTGGCTACATTACATACATTAATTCTGACTGATAACCCGATAGTATCGATAGAAGTCCAAGCGTTCGCCAAGCTATTTTCCCTATCCAGCTTACAACTTTCCAATATTAATTCACAACGGATCTTGTCTGGGGTATTCAACGGTCTTCAGTCGTTAACAACGTTAAATCTTAGTTCAAGCGGAATCGACAATCTTGGATTTAAAAGTTTCAATTGTCTAAGCAATTTGGAATATTTAGATATCCAAAAGAACAATATTGAGGTTGAAGAATTCATGTTTGAAGGGCTTGAGACTCTTCAGTATCTTTACGCAGACACGTACAAGATGTGTTGTATCAAACCAAAATCTGTCCTGGATGAAAACTGTTTCGCTCCTGCAGACCTAATATCGTCTTGTTCAAATTTGATAGGATCTGAATTTCTAAGAGTATGCCTTTGGATCATATGTTCCTCAGCATTGGTTGGAAATATCTTTGTAATGATATATCGCTTGGTCATAGATAAGAGAAATGTAAAGAAAAGTCAATCCATATTTGTGATCAATCTTAGCATATCAGATCTGATAATGGGGATATATATGATAATAATCGCAGCCGTTGACACTCACTTCAGTGGTAACTACGTTGTACATGATACAAACTGGAGACAAGGAACACTCTGTGTAACCGCTGGATGTTTGTCTGTAATATCAAGTGAAATGTCCACCTTTGCTATCTTTTTGATAACGATTGACAGATTCATAGCTATTGTATTCCCACTGTCGTTACGGAAGATCACTTGGAGAACTGCAGTGGTGTTTTGTGCGATGTTCTGGATTGTGTCTGTGATATTAGCTATTGTACCAAATACCACGTTTCCGGGTTACTTTAAAGGAGAATTCTACTCTCGATCAGGTGTCTGCCTCGCCCTACCACTCACAGGAGGGCATGTTTCAGGACAGGAGTACTCTGTTGCAGTCTTCATTGGACTCAACGGTCTGCTTTTCCTGCTGATTCTCATAGCACAGATGTGTATCCATCGACATTGCAAAGGAAAGGGAGGTATTACAACGACTGAACACCGGAAGCGAGAAATCGCTGTAGCGAGATCTCTGTTCCTTGTCGTAGCCACTGATTTTCTATGCTGGTTTCCGGTTGGTGTCATAGGTAAGTAAGTTTGTGCTATAAATTTGTGTTTAATTATAGAAGTTTCATTAGTCATTACCAGTGTGATTAAAATACAGATCTTTACTCTAACCCCCGTACATCCGGATCTGACATTCTATACGAGGTCATGTTCTGATTGCCTTTATCGACTCTTTACTTCCCACTAGTAGAATTTGCAATTGACGCAGTCACCTGCAGCAAGTCATTTCTTCACAACATTGCGAATGGACTTGCTATGTCCCCGCCATGAAAAGGCTGGGGCACATAGTTTTACTTGCGGTTGTCATTCCGTCATATTTTTTTTCCGCTCGATTACTCATTAAAGAAATAAAACTTGGTATGTAGATTTATCATGATGAGCATTATTGCAGGTCAAGTTCTGATTTGGTGATTATCCAATGATTCATTTTAAAGTTGTGGCTAACTGAAGCTGAGAAAATTTTAATCAATGAGGGTATGACCCATTTTGGATCCTTGGCAAACTACAAAGTATTGTCCTATTTTAGGAATTTTTGTAAGTGGTCTGTCCCTGGGAAACAAAACTATATATTAATTACTGATTAATGACTGCACTTAGATTGGGTTTGGTCTCAGGTACTATTATCAGAATAAAGGGATTATAGCTTAGAAAATTCAACAAGCGTGAGTTTCCACAGACAAGTGAAACGCTCACTGTTACGTGAGACAAATTACACAAGTTGGAGAAAATTTATATAAAACCACTTATATTTACAGTGGTTCGAGTAAATTTACAGCGGAGTTCACGGCGTTATTGGTACTGTGCTGGTTTTGTGTGAATTTTGTAACAAATAAAAATCATGCTTAAGAGCTCCAATATTCTCCTTGGTTGCCGGCGGGGTCATTCGTGTCACACTGACATATCTAGTTTGTGACGGAATGACGTAACGTACAGATACGATATTGTAAGCTTATTTCCATTCAATATTTTCAAAGTAGTAATTTGATTTGCTAATGGCAAAATTTTACCTGAACGTGACCCCCTATAGGATATTGTCAGATCGAGACGCAGCAGAGAGAAGTCTATGGCACGGCACGGATATCAAGACATGATTTCATTCAGATTATATCTATTGCGTGATGATTGTTGAATAAGTATATGTATTTATGATTTTCGTAACATTTTGTTTCAGAAAGTAAAATATATTTCTGTTTATGTCATTGTTGATGATATGAATTTTTCAGACCAGCTGCTCTCATTTTTTGTTCACGACAGTATTCTCGAAATATACTTACAAACATATACTATAATGTCTTGTAGCTATTCTTCTTCTATAGGTATGTGGTCCCTGTTGGGTGGAGCTGTGTCGGCTGACGTGTACGCTTGGGTGATGGTGTTCGTACTACCAATCAACTCTGCTATCAATCCCTTCCTCTACACATATGTCTATATAAAACGCCGACAGAAGATCAACGTAAGTATATATCTCAAGGCATAATGGGGTTGTTAACTCCTGCATGCTTGCAAAAGCATCTCATGAAATGTTGCTTTTCACCTGTTAACAATCAGGGAATGATTTCACCTTTATTTTTTCAACATGAATAGCATGTATAAATAATACATTTTCCATTGATTGTATGCAGATTGCGGCTTTCTGATTGGTCGAAATTTTCTTTTCATACATATATATAAAAAAAAAAAACAACCCGAAAATGGCGCGAAAAATGTGACGTCAGAATGCAGCAATTGACGTTGCATATGGATTTGTAAAAACGAATCCGTTGTTAGATCAGTCAAATTGTACATAAACATGTTTTAAATTTGAAAAAATAAGTTTCAAAAATTAATTATAAGCGTTGATGTCAATTATATTTTAGTTCCATAGAGTTACGAAAAAGAAATTGCTTGCAAACTTTTGTAAGAATCCGCTACGTTGTCGGAACGTTTAAAAAGAATAAAGATATGATACATTTTTATGGAGTCGTTGTACGCCGTGCATATCGGGGTTGGGTAAAAGCGGAAGCACAGAGTTCGAGACACCTAGCTGTAATATCCGTATAACTCTAAATAAGGGAGAAAAATTTTTTTACAGTATCACCGTGTCAGTCTGTCCGTAAGCACTTTCGTAAATTGATTTCTTTTTATTCCGTGTTTAAATTAATATTTTAGTGTACATTTGAAAAAAGAATAGCTACAATAAGTGACTTCTTACTGAAAATATTTTATAGATCGCACACATCACATTGATGAATTGTACCAATAAGCATGTATCAGTAGCATAGGCACCTGTAACAATCAGTAATTTAGGTCTGTTACATAGACGGCCCTCACCATGAACACGATTGTTGATTGTTTCTAGTGCCTGTGATCATCAGGCGCCATTTGCTAAGTGTCTGTATCTAACCGGATGTCTCCTAGTAGATCAAATATTCACTCGATCATCTTATATGTACATAAAGATGACGTAACACACACATATACACATCACGTCTGATTAGCTTAACCTAGTCTGTCCCCTGTTTCATATTCATTAAGATGTGTTTTGTGCAGAACGAAAACTGGATTTGATTGGAAGAGGCGTAGTAAAAGTCAGTCATTTGAAAATAGTTTTGGGTGAAGATTATCTTCGTCGAATTATAAGTTGGCAACTATAGTTAATAATTGTTCATGAAAATATATCAACAGTTGTGTGTTTTTGCATCTATAATGGCAATTTAAAAAAATGCACCTATCACATTTCATTCTTTTACCATGTCCAAACATCCGAGTAACGCCTCCTTCCAGTACTTTGTTTTTGTATTTAGATGATATTATAGAAGCTTCATAAATTCGTTGTTTTCAGTATTACATCAACGTTATGTATCGTTCGTTCGGGTACTGTATGCTATATTCGTAAACGAGACTGCATTTCTCGAACGAAGTTAATTCAATATTCACTATTTCTGGATTATTTCTTATTTTCTCCAATGAGTGCTTCAAACAAGCCGTGTTTTTTTAGATACTTAACATACCAACAAATATCTTTAGTCAGCAAAACAATGTCAAAAGGAGACTTTGCGAAGGAGATTTCTTGACATATATTATCCACTGATAATATTGAGATACAAAGCTGCGAACAATGACAACCACATAACTAACGTTTGTGCTTCATCACACGGAACAGTTTCGACATTCTGAGCAAACACACTCTTTTCTTTAGTCAGCACGAACCATAGACAACTAAATGTATAAACAACAAACAAACAAAACATTTCTTATGATCAGTTTAAAGTTGTACTGTTCAGGAATTGCACAATGCATTACAATTATGAAGAAAGGTTTAACAAAAATAAGGTACTTTTATCAATATAGGGCCTATTATGAATTTGACCCTCTACTTTGACCCCCACATAACTCGTTAAGCGCTCCAACCTGACCTCAATTTCATGTCATGTCATGACCACTTAACTCATAGGTTTTGATATTCAAAACATTAAAACTTATCGGTGATAGCCACCAAAAGGCGAAATTGGCACCCCTCTTTTCGGATCAATAACACTTACAAAACTCGACTTCCCTAAAAAAGAATATTACGATGTTGTCCAGTCAATTTCTGATTTAACCTCAGACTAATTGCAACATAATTTATTATTTCATCTTTGGTTGATGAGCATAATAAAATCCCAATGGGGGGAATTGTTCTTCTAGATTTAATATTTACCTCAGTTGTAACACTGGATATATGAACTTAACAGTATGTAAATACCAACTAATAAAGAAAACATATTTGCCAAAATCTTCCATCCGAGGTATTGTATTGAAAAAAAAACTGTCATTATGGCCATAAAGCATTTTTAACTTTTTGATTTTTGTTGTCTTTTGTTGTAAAGAAAAATATTAATTAACATCAGTATCATTGCCAGTTTTATAGATTGAATTCCTGGTCGACAATATTTTTGTTGAGGTCGGAGGAAAGATTTGATAGAACGAACTGTGCCCCACTCTTAGCTAACTTGATTTTGTTTTCATGCGAGGCTGATTTTGTGGAAGATCTAATCAGGACAGGTAACAAAAAACAAGAAGTTTGCTGACCACTTCAATCGTATATACCCTTCTGAACTTGACATTAAAGACACAGGAGACTCTCCTACATCAGCTGCTTACATCGATCTCTACTTAAACTATGATCAACAAGGGCAACTTACTACTAAGCTGTATGATTAACGTGACGATTTAGATTTTCCAATAGTGAACTATCCCTTTCTTGAAAGTAACATCCCTGCTTCTCCAACCTATGGTGTTTACATGTTGAAGCTGATTTGTGATTCTATGGCTTGCTCTGAATGTCGATATTTTCGTGATAGATGTCAACTCCTGACGAACAAACTTACGGCACAGGGATTCAAGAGATGAAGGTTGATGAAGCCTATGATTTTATCGTCACCATCGTAATCTCATTGAGAAATAGTCTGTTTCTTTGTGTGATATGAAGATAGACGTTTTTGAGTCTGCTTTTTAGTTTGCTCACTTTTTGTGATTGACAATAATGACTCGGTTCTCATTTTGATAATTGATGCTTACATTGATGTGGCAAAAATTTACATGGCGGGTGTCGTCGATGAACCCGAAGACGCTTTCTCTTTCGGAACACCTGGTCTTAGTCTTTGTACTTTTACGAGGGTCTCCATGTAAATCTTTCCTTTGTTCATATTTTGCCTCTAGTTAATAATCGATTTTGAGTTCGGATTATGGTTTTGTTGACGCTTTGGTATTCTCTGCCATTTTAGATTCCAACCTTTTGGCCCCTAGCTTCACTGAAGAGTATAAGGAGGACGAAATCATTTTTCGACATACTGTATCTATTACTTAATATGAAATGTTCAGCATATGTTTGTGTTACGTCATCTTCGATGGTGGTAAACTCTGCTTGTGGATTTTTTAGTTCCCGAGGTTTGCTGGAGCCTCCATGGCCAAAATATGTATAAAGGGTTTTACACACCTGAGCCTTCCGCTTCTACATTAGTTTAGACATTTTGGATTCCGTAGGAACGTAGGAACGTAGGAAGGACCATCTGTTTGAAACAGTGTAAACCTTGATTCGTCAGTCCCAGCACGACTGACTAATCCAAACATGATCAATGTTTGTTTTCTCTAGCAAAGGCTGTACATTTTCTTCTACGGTGTGTGGGTGTCAGAAGAGGTTTCTTTTACCCAACAAAACTTTTGAGGTCCACATCAATTAGACGTTTACGCACAGTGGAGTTTCTCGTCGAGCAAATGAACTCAAATTTAAAATTGCGGAGGGTGTACTTATATCAATTATATATATTTTTTTATGAAAGTGAAGGGTGTTAATTTTAACAAATAATATTACAATTATCAAAACACAAAATGTTCATACTTTGTCATTATCGATGGCATTTTCTTGCAGTAATAACGAAACTAGAAAACAAAGCGAAACGCACAAATGCATATACTTTTATAAACACAGCATAGTTTTCATTAAAACTGGTTTGTATGCACTTACTTCCCTTCCCAAGCAATCATTAATTGTATTAAGTTTAACAGAAAAGCTAACTGTTTCATACAAATATCAAATTATGCTTGAACATAGATTTGTCGAGAAACTTTTGGTGGGCACTGTACATAATTCATATAAGTTTATAACATATTATGCTTCTTGCAATTCTAGGCTGCTCTGAAACAACCGAAAAATGTACCCGAGAAGGTCAAAGGGAAGCTGATTGAAACTGATGGTACCGATTATTTAAATCATTGTGGTAGCTGATATAGACTTCAGTACTGAAATGTATATAATATGGTACAAAATAATATCATGACTTCGGAATTGAATTCATACTAAATTTAAACGAAACTTGTTTATAGAATCAGGAGAAACTAGTTTAACCATTTTTTTGGCTTGATTGTAGCTAATGCTGATATTAGCTCATCTATGTATAATTAATCTGGATAAGATTACATAAAAACTTTTTCCTTTTTTGTTTTGATTTCACAGTATATGGATAAAAGGAAATGTTTTTATCTGAAAGGTTCCTGTTGCATTCCTGTGGTAAAATGTAATTTTTAACACTGCTATCCGTTTTATCAGGTTTAAATCCAAGTGACAACCTAAAGATGATATACTTCAGTAACCTCTACAAACTGAGACTTGACTTTGTACCTTTGGAGAAGTACTCACTTGACGGAAAGCTGTCTCCAACACAAGCTTACCAGATCGCCCGAAGAGTAATGGAAGCTGTGTCATTCTTACATCAAAGGGACATCATTCATGGAAACGTGTCAGACAGAAATGTCTGTATCAACAATACTTTACAGGTAAGGATACATAACAAGTAACGTTTACACATGACGCTGTTGATTTTTTGTAACTTTTATGTATAATTTGATGAAATCATGAATAAGAGTAGACATCCTGTTACGCACTACATGTAACGTAGAGGCGACTAATGTGGGAGCTCTCTGCGCAAGGGAATCGTGGCACTTGTTTTGTGTCTTGTACATGGGGTCAAAAAGTGCCTAAAAATCAGAGAATATCAAAGCGTCAACAAAACTATAATCCGAACTCAAAATCGATTAAAGTAGGGGCAAAATAGGAACAAAGGAAATATTTACATGGAGACTCCCGCAAAAAGCACAAGAGTCTGTTCCGAAAGAGCAAGCGTCTTCTGCCTCATCGACGACACCCGCTATGTAAATCTTGGTCACATCCAAGTAAGCATCAATCCTCAATCCTGTTACTATCAAGAAAGGGAAAGTTCACAATCGGAAAATCGAAATCTTCACGTTTATCATACAGCTTAGTAGTAAGTTGTCCGTGTTGGTCATAGTTTAAGTAAAGATCGAGGTAAGAAGCTGATGTAGGAGAGTCTGTTGTGTCTTTAATCTCAAGTTCAGTAGGGTATATACGATCGACTTCTTGTTGTTTATAGACAACATATCGTCGATATACCTGAAAGTAAAATTAAAAGATTTGACAAGGTTTTTGTTACCCGTCCTGATAAGCCCCTCGACAAATTCAGCCTCGTATGAAAACAAAAACAAGTCAGCCAAAAGTGGTGCACAGTTAGTGCCCATTGGAATGCCAACAGTCTGTTGGAAAACCTTTCCTCCAAACTAAACAAAGAAAATGTCAATCAGGAATTCAGTCATTCGTACTATATCTTCCTCAGTATATTTCAAACTAGCTTTTGTTGTTTTTCACAAAGTATGCCACAAGAGTAATGTGCTTCACCCATTGCAACATTGGGATCTTGATCGAGCTTTCCCCTTCTATTTACTTATTATTTATAAGCTTCTTGCTAGGTAAAATCTAATTTGTAGCTTCAATGACGAGCGTTGGTCCAGGAGAGGAAATGCAAAAGAAGTTATACAAATTGTAGTTGTAGTTGTAGTACTGGTCACCTACACTAAGATAGCAAAATTCCAACTTTGCAAAACAAACCCAAGCGCGTCCCTGAACCACCGTAGCTGCTGCTTGGATGTTAAGCGTTATGAAACAAAATCACAACACCTTTTGTAAAAGATGGATATGTTGTTGATGTTGCCCCTTAATTTGAACAACGAATTATTTTATTCTTTATACACCGATTTTATTATATAAGCTATGTAATTATCCATGCTAAATTCGTTTGTTATTTTGATAGTTTCATCCATAACAGACTTACTATGCCACTATGATTAAAATGCATATCCTTGTGAGAAAGGATCTGACAACATCCTATAAGAGGTCATGTTGGATGACTTTTGTCGCCTCTTTACTTCACAATATAGTATAATTTTATAATGAAGCTTTCATCTTTAGCAAGACATTTCGGCACAATATGTATATACGTTTGTTGTGACGAAATGGCTAAACGCACAGATAGGATAATGCAAGCCGTTTCGCCCACCAACATTCATTCCGAAGATCTGTAAGCGGTAATTTAATCGGGTAATGCGAAATGTCAAAAGAAATGACCACCTACGGGATGTTGTCAGATCTTGACGCAGGACACAGACGTAAACGGAACGGCACGGGTATCAAGATATTTGAAATAGATTGCCTACTAGGGATATATGATAGCGCAATGGAACTACATAGAAGTTACTTTAATGAAGCGTTGTGTTTTACAGTGTTTTACGCGGGCTTGCTTGCTGCTGGACCGATCTCCTATTGGTGGCGATAAGGACTCCCACACTGACATTTTGCAGTACGGACTCTTGGTGAAAAAACTTTTGCGCATGCTGAACAAATATTAGACCAATTCAATGGTTCAAAGATGTGTATTCTAACAACATTTAGCTACGTAGGAAGAACTAACGGACTAAACAGACTTTCATATTGTATGTGATATATATATAAACTATTTTGGACTATTTGAGGAATAACACAAATGTTCATACTGAGAAGTAAACAATTGGAGCCCGATGTGTACATGTAATTAAATGTATTGTTAATACGGCTTGATTAAATAGTTGCCTCTCATAGTATGGCTGTATATTATAATTGATATACTTGTTATCCCCCATATTTTCTTTGTATGTCATACGAACATATAATTTGAGTTTTTTTTATCTCTTGTTTTAATTACCATGGTTAGGGTAGAACCAATTTAGAAACGAACTCCCATCCATCCATTTTCATTGTCTCAGAAATTTACTGAACTGTTACACATTGTTGAAAATGTATGTTCGAAAATATTTTGTTTCTCATACTACTCTTACATATAGGTTCATTACATATATAGTTTTGTTCACGTGTAGCCAATTACTGCTGTTTATCATTTGATTACATACATGTACGTATATAAGTGTTTGTAAAACTGTGGTTCAGAAGGGACTCCGGTATTTCTCAAATAGATTACAGTAATAAAAAGTAGTTGTACCGTATATGTATATATCCTCTTGTAATATGTTATGTCATTTGTACTAAAAGTATGAATCAGAATTAGGAGAAATAAAGTTACATGTTGTAAATCCAAACGGATTCCGAGTTTTGATCATTATGCATATTTTTGTTTCATTGATCACTATAAGGATACCAACAAAGTTTTAATATGTGTTTTTCCTTGAACAATTTGACAGAAAACGCTTGACCAATTTCACAATTACCGACTTTCAATTCCAAATATTTAAATTCGTATTCAAGTTGGACTCAATGAAAATACAAAAGTTTGCCTAATGTGTAACGGACTGATAACTTGGATAAACCCAAAAAGGTTGGGCAGATAGTAACTTCTTTTACATGGCCCAACGGGAAATCGAATTTAGGTCATTTTGATGGAAGGCCTGTGCTGAATAACAGAGTGCTGAAAGTCAGGTTTACCTTACTAAATTGTTAAAGTATGACGATTGGCCGTGTTATGTTTGTAGATTGAGATACATGTTCGATGGAAATAGCTCCGTGATGTCATTGACTACATGTGTGTTAGGTGCATCTTTATAGATTCATGTATGTATATATGTTTTCATGTTGCAAAGTTATTTCAACTCTCACTAACGTCTCTTGTTGATCCACATGGATTCCCGAAAGAGGAAACAACAGGGTTTTGAATGCAGAAAAAAACCGAAGATACCTTTTTTCCGTTCCTTTCAGGAAATGAAACCATGACCGCCTTCGTTATAGGCAAATGTGATATCAACGACGCATGCAGATAGCCATGTTTAAACCTTCCTTTTAGTATGACATCGTTGATATATGAATAATGTCTATCTATATCAGATAGTCAAATGGTAACTCGCTACAACCATTTGCGAACTATTCGAGACATTGGTCAATTGTTTAGCGCGTTTAACTCTTGAAGCCCTTAATTTATGTAAGAAGGACGAAACAGCTGTATGGTAAAATTTGATTCAATATTTGGCACGACTGTGTTTTTCTCACGTACGTATTTTTCACCACCTTAGCAGCTATCCCAAAGTAACATTCCCAGGTTTACATGTAAATACTGGCAGAATTTGTTTTTAGCAACTTCAGTAAGTATTCTAACTATTGCAGGAACAAGTTGATATAAGCTTTACGCGTTTTTCATATCCTGTGGCGATTATTTTCTAACTCGTTGATATGCGTATTGAATCAAAACAATCGGAGAACACGAAAGCGTCAATAACACCATAATCCGAACTCAAAATGGATTAAACTACAGGCAAAATATAAACAAAGTAAAGATTCACATGGAGACCTTCGTAAAAGTACAAGAGATAAGACCAGGTGTTCCAGAAGAGTATTCGTTTTCTGCTCCATCGACGACACCCGCCATGTAAATCTGTTCCATGTAAATGCAAATTAAAATATTGGTTGAACTAAATAAAGCTACATGCATTTCACCTTCTGTTGCGAATGTATGAGTCTTTCAACAGAGAATATAAGGACCACTCTTTTACAAATGTACCTTAATTGGTTCAGTAAAAGTTCATTTGGGAATGAAAAAAAAAATGTATTTAGTGTTGTTTTAGTGATAATCAGGAGCTGTTTTAGTGATGATCAGGAGTTGTTTTAGTGATAATCAGGAATCAGGACACGGTATATAATATACACATTTTCGTAGTACACGATTTGAAATTACACAGAACTAGTTTAATTTTACTTCTAAATTCATAAATGCTAGTGGTTTTACGCACCTAACCCTTCTGCTTCTACATAAGTTTAGAAATTTTGGAATCCCACCTTTTGGGCCCTACCATCACTGAAGAGTTTTTAGCTGTATGGTGCAGTTTAATTCGTTTGTTCGGTATATACTACTAAATTTAAAAGGTGCAGCACATGTGTGTGCTTCGTCATCTTCTATTGTATTTCTCTTTTAATAAATTGATGTAGTCTTCTGTTTTAGACGAATACTGTATATTCGGAATTTGGTCGTACACTTTTCAGTACAAAAACATTGTAAAAAGACCCAATTAACATTTTATGAAGAACACACGTATTATATGTTATTCCCTTTAATCAAAATCAAGAAAGAAGCTTAAATTAATTTTCATGTATATATTTACTTCACAGTGTGGTACATAAAATACAAAAAGAAAAAATACCAAGCGAGAATTAAAGCAACATTCTCGATTAAATCAACAGACGCATACTTATGAGCATCTTAAAAAAATCATTTTCATATCATACAATATCAGAATATATCTCAACGAGACCAAGATTGCGACAATCACGCTTGTCATAAATCTTGTCATAAGATATTCGAGATAATTTAGATTTAATCATTGCTATTTTCAATCATTGGTACTAACACAAAACAAAGATAGAACCAAAGCAAGCAGCAATGAAACCATAATCCGAACCCAAAAGCGATAAAAAAGTAAGAAATTACCAAAGCGTCAACAAAACCATAATCCAACCTCAAAATCGATAAAACAAGAAGCAAATGGGAACAAAAGAAAGATGTTCATGAAGACTCTCTTAAAAGCACAATATATTAAGACCTGGTGTTCCGGAAAAATAAGCGTCTTCTGCCTCATCGACGACACTCGCCATGTAAATCTTTGTCACATCCAAGTAAAGAGTTTCATTGTCAAACACAACAACTACCCCAAAACGTCCATCTTCATATCTATTAAACATATAGAATATTTCTCAATGAGACAACGATGGCGACCATAAAACTTGCCGATGGTTCTGATCAACCTGCATCTCTCGAATCCTTGTTTTGTTAATTTGTTTGTCAGCAGTCGACATCGATCACGAAAATCACGATACCCAGAGCAAGCCCTAAAATATTGAATCCTCTGCGAAATGTAAGCACCATACGTTGGAAAAGCAGAGATGTTATCACGATAAAACTACGAGCGAAATATGAACAAATGAAATATTTATAAGGATACCCCCTTAAAGGTACAATAAAATACGTCCAGGTATCGGAAGCGTGGTCATATTCCTCGTAATCGACAACAGCAGCCATGTAAATCAAGGTCATAAGTCCTCAAAACCATTATTAACAAAATGGTCACTCCCAGTACATGATCCGAAGACTGTTCTCAATATCTGTCCAACATCGACAAGAGAATCTTAATAACGAGTCCGTACTGCAGGATATCGGTGTGCGAGTCGTGATCCCCACCTATCCGGGATTTCTCTAGCATCAAGCTGGAACGTTTCACGACCTTTGGAAAAAATCGAAACATCTTCACTTTTAGGAAATTGGGGAAAGCAAAGAGGGCTAACTTTGGTATTTCATTAGCAATGCCTACATCTCGCCGTTCAATGTCATTCCATGTACACTATGCTGTAAACAAATATCCAATATCACGCTTAACCTATCCTTATTGCGGAAAGTGAAATTATGTCTGCATTCGCGTAACTGATTGAAATGTTACGCATATAACTTAAAATCTAATGTTTCCGTGAATAAATAAGAATATATCAAGAACAGAATGTCCTTCTTGAAGTGTCAACTCATACTACACGTGCCGGAATATACAGCCTTCAGACTCGGTCCAAATCTGTACCATTTCAACCATTTCAACTTTTTCTGATTTGACCAATCAACACTCAACTTACAGACGACTATGGGAAAACGTTAAACTTGCTCAGAAAAGTTTTGCTATAAAAATGTAATAAACAAAATATCTAACGTTATCATCAATAATAACACACATATTCACTCGTGTGGCTAATATTTTAATATATTTGGTATTACTACAGACAATGTTAGACATTGATGTGACTACGACATATGGCAATAGTTGTTAATATCAACAAGCCACTCAACGAAAGCAAAAACCTCCTCCAAATGTAAACTAAAGCACCATTGTTTCTGCGTCATGCACATGTTCACCCTAGCTAATGTCATGAATTCCTTCATTGTTTATTATGACGCCATGACGTTAATGTAGCAAAGATCGATGACGTCATTAACAGTTCAACGTTACTTACAGTAAAAACATCAACGTGAAGTACACTTGACGTCTTCGAGTTCTCATAACATTCAAATAAATTATAAGGTTCAGTGACTCATGACTTGTATGTAATGTACCTACCTCGACAGTATTGCTGATGAAGACATGTTTCTCCGAGACGTTTCCATGGATGGCATGTCGATGGTGTAAGAACGATAGGGCCTTGATAGTCCCCGTGGCTATCTGATACGCTTGTGTCGGCGACATTTTGCTCACAAGGGCATATTTCTCCAAGCTAATAGATCCCTTCTCTCGTTTGAAGTACTTACAGAAATACAACTCCTTGATAATATCACTGGTATTGAATCCTATAAAATACATCGTAAATATATTACAAGGACAACTTCTTAAAAGTGTATTCGTTAAAACATAAAGAGTAAAAAACGCCATTTTAATTAAATATTCATAACATTTTTTATAGTTATTTACAAAAGATTTGTAATGCCAATTATTTTTCGTAACGGTTATATCATGATATATATCAGGACCGTGTTTCTCAATGTTCTAGAATAAGCATGTATTTCGGTAATGAAATGCTACATATTTTGACATTGCGCTTTCTAGGGATTCAACCTTACTTGCTTTTGCAATTGCCTTTAAATTCACTGAAAAATTATCTGGCCTTTTGCATTTGATAAAAAAAAATATTCACTAACATTATTATGTGGTAGAGCTGTCATGAGGGTAATCAGCGTTAATTTTCGGCTAATGATGGTTTTGGGTTCGAGGCTCGGCCGAGCCCAAACCAAAGTTTTCTTTATAAATTTTATTCTATTAAAAGAAATACGTAAAACACTCACAAGTATAAAGGTGGCTAGTGTATGATACGTACCTTTCTCGTGTGTCAATCTTTTCTTTTTGACAGTCCATGACAAAGTTTTCCCCTTTTTAATAGTACTCTATCCAAGATAAAAAAAAAATAAAAAAAGACATATTAACATATTTTACATTTAAGAGTAGGGAAACAGTTCAAACCGTTAAGTATGTCGAGACAAAAATGTAGTTATGATGATAAACCTAATTGTCAACGAGTGAGAGTTTGAAAGGAACTTGAATGTTTGCATGTTTGTGTAATAGAGATATTCCTAGTAAGGAAATTTGTATTATAGTTACGACTATCGTAACATCACGTGTAATTACACATTTGCCCATGTTTAACAAATTTTTTTGCGCATTTGCTATTTGTAAACTTTAACATTATCCGTTTTAGTTAAAAATGCATTGACACCTGCTTTTTGCAAAACTCGACACCGTTTATATTGCAAAGAATTTTTTTATCAATCTGCAGGACATTATGTTTGTACATATCAGATACAGGTACATGTTTCATGGTAAAGGGATAAATGAACATTTATAATCACGAGATCAATTTTACCGACGAAGAAGTATACAAGGCAGGGATTAAGTACATTCAAACTGTAAAATGACGCTTCACGCTTACATGTACGTTAATGTCTGCTTTCCGTTTTATATAGAAATACGTGTAGAGGAAGGGATTGATAGCAGAGTTGATTGGTAGTACGAACACCATCACCCAAGCGTACACGTCAGCCGACACGGCTCCACCCAACTGCGACCACATACCTAAAGGAGATAAATTGCTGCATTATATTGAATGGTTACATATAAATATATATTTCGCAGCTGAAAGGTATGTCACAAAATGTTTCGAAAAATGAAAAAAAAACAAAATCTGTGCAATTACTTCTCAACATCACTATGCTTCCAAACACTAAGGCTGTCCTTACACAAGTGCATTAAGAGGTTACCTGCTTGTACTGTTGATTCCAAATAGGAAATAATGTAGCAGTTGATGCCAACCTCTTCCAATCTTGTATTCTATTAGAGTTTGCCCTTTTTTTCAAAAATGGCTTCGCGTGTCATCGCTTAAGGTTATAGTGTAAGGCACTTCATTGTACCGATAAGAATCGCTCTAAAAAGTCGTGCTTATATTAAGATTCTCCACCAGCCCTTAAAAGATCGAGCTGCATGTATGAGAGCATAACATATGTTTATGACCCTCCAGATTGATTTCTATTTCTAGAATTATTAGTGCAGTTCATAAATGTTCTTTAAATTGCCACGGGAAAGAGAATAGTGTGCTTCCACCGGGGGATCGAATCTTGGATGCCCAGGTTCCTAGTCAACACCAAAAACAGTATACAGTATACTGTAATTATCACATTATATTACACAAAAAAGTAAATGTATACCAACCTATAACACCGACTGGAAACCAGCAAAAGAAATCAGTAGCAACGACAAAAAATAAGGATCTTGCCAAAGCTATTTCCTGTTTCCGATTCCGTGTTATAGCAATACTTCCGCTTCCTTTGCAGTTTCTATGGATACATATCTGCGCAATAAGAATCAACAAGAACAGCAAACCGTTGAGTCCAATAAAGACCGCGACAGAGTACTCGTGTCCTGAAACATGTTTTGCTGTGAGTGGTAGGGCGAGGCAGACCCCTGATCGAGAGTAGAATTCTCCTTTAAAGTAACCCGGGAACGTGGTATGAGGTACAACAGCTAATATCACAGACACAACCCAGAACACCACACACAACACCACTGCAGTTCTCCAAGTGATCTTTCGTAGCGACAGTGGAAAAACAATGGCTATGAATCTGTCAATCGTTATCAATAAGATAGCAAAGGTGGACATTTCACTTGATATTACAGACAAACATCCAGCGGTCACACAGAGAGTTCCTTGTCTCCAGTTTGTATCATGTACAACGTAGTTACCACTGAAGTGAGTGTCAACGGCTGCGATTATTATCATATATATCCCCATTATCAGATCCGAAATGCTAAGATTGATCACAAATATGGATTGACTTTTCTTTACATTTCTTTTATCTATGACCAAGCGATATATTATGACAAAGATATTTCCCACTACGGCTAATAAACCTATGATCCAAAGGCATGTTTTTAAAAAGTCAGACCCTATTAAATTTGAACAAGACGATATAAAGTCTTCAGGAGCGAAACAGTTGTTATCCAGGACAGATTTCGGTTTTATGCAACACATCTTGTACGTGTCTGCGTAAAGGTACTGCAGGTTGTCAAGTCCGTCAAACATGAATTCTTGGACTTCGAAATAGTTGTTCCTGATATCTAGTGTTTCCAAATTTGTAAGATCTTGAAAACTTCTAAGCCCTAGATTGTGGATCCCGCTTGAACTAAGATTTAAAATAGTCAACGATTGAAGACCGCCGAAAACTCCAGACAAGATTTGTTCTGAATTGATGTTTGAAAGATGTAAGCTAGATATGGAGAACAGCTTCGAAAAAGCGTTGTCATCGATAGACACTATCGGGTTGCCACTCAGTATCAATGTCTGTAATGTAACTAAATTACTGAATATATTGTTGGGCAGACTGCTGATTAAATTAGATGACAAATCAAGGTATTCAAGTGACGATAGTCCTGAGAAAACATCCTTATGTAAATCCTTAATATTTGTTTGGGAAATATGCAGTGTTCTTAGAGCCTTTAAACCAATTAAAACGCCCTCAGAAATTGATGCAAATGGGTTGTTGCTTAGTATGAGCGTTCTCAAGTCATTTATATCACTAAATATATAATCCGGGAAACCTTGTATGTAATTGGATGATATGTCGAGATGTCTCAGTGCTGTCATGTTCTTAAAAATGGATTGATCACGAAATCTTAGCTCTTGAAAGGAACACGATTTTAAAATAAGGGTCGTGAGTAAAGGAAATGAGGATGGGAAATTATCCCTCAGGTTTTTTAAATTGGTTTTTATGCTGATGCTACGAGCCATGGCTGAAATGTTGCTCAGGTGAATATCTGCTATTTCGCTGTCACACACAAAAGCCAGTGTTTTACATGAACATCCCGTAGGACATGTGACGTCACAATGGAGTTCGTCGTCTCCTAGTGGACATTGTCGTACTCCGTCACATAAATATGTAAAAGGCAGGCATGGCTGACCCCCTCGACATCTGTAGTGATCACTGCAGTCGGGTGATTCTGAAAAAAAACCCCAAAGAAACCGGAGTTAATGAGTATTCAATTCTATTTTTAAACGCGTTTTACTGAAGCTATTCTCGTGTACAACAAGAATAATAGATTCATACATTTTCATTTGCCAAAATACTAAAAAATCATATACATAACTACCTAGTGTTTGGGAACTAGACGATTCTTTTGTTAGCAATCAAACATAGCGGAAATTGCATTTTGAAAATAGCAAACGTGTTTAAATCAAATTAAAAACATAATAATACAACAGATTTATTGTTTTAAAATAATGAACTAAAATGTTTCAATTTCTGATCCTAAATATGTCTTAAAATACTCACTACAGTCAAGTTCGTCCTCCCTATTTGGACAGTGACTGGTGCCGTCACAAATATATCTCATATGGAGACAGAAGGAACCCGGACACTTCACATAATACTCGGGACAGGTGAAGTTTTCTGAAAGTTTAGTAGTAAAAACTTTGAATCCATACGGTCATGTTTTTTACATACAGGTTTTTTTGTAAAAGTAAAGATTGGTTATGCGCAAGTATGCTTCATTATCTATTTACTTTTCATAATTAAGTAAAACAATAAAAAATATTAATAGATTATCAGTCTGATTAGTTCATGTAATCGATTATCTTTATTTGAGACACATTATATATTTTCTAATGACAAACAGATTGGAAGACTGTATTTTCAAGAACAAATAAATATCAAATTATTGTATGAATATTTACCAGGTCTTTAATAGAACCTTGAAATCAGATACTATTGTCTTCAAGATTATCAAGCAATGAGCAATCAGTAATTCAACTAGATTTTACAACGTTTTAATACGATATATCGTTCAGCAAAATAATTACCACAATTTTCCAGATGGGTAAGATCGCGGCAGGCTATTGGCTCCCCAGTGAGGTCAAAGTTCATCAAACATTGAAGGGCAGGATCATAATGGAATTCATTTTTACATTTTAAGTAAGTTGTCACAGGCTTTGTGTTATTGTTGTGTAAATCTGTAATATAAATCATTTCAATGAGAAAATAATGTCTAAAACGAAAATAAAGAGAATTATAACGGAGGTCATGTACTACTCATTCGGACAGGAAAATTACACGTAAAGCCTACAAACAAGGCGTGACATTTTGTGGTCACATCATTGTACGCGACGTCATTTTCGTAATTCACGTGCAAGGATGTATTCATACTGTACTGTATCCATAGTTAAGTGTTTGTTGTTTTCAGCTGGTATATTTATATAGGGGAGAAACAATCAGAATGTGCATTATATATAACTTTTAGTTAATCCATGGTTGCATATTTCAACTACTTCTTTCACATGTCTACATTAAAATTACGTCTTAATGGTCTGGCAATTCTTTTATGAATTCATGAAACTCTACCTCTAAGCTAAGGGATATTTTGTTGAGTGATACATTAATTCCTTAATGCCTCATACTGTCCACTCATTATGATGCATGTAATGAATTTTGCCTAAAACGTACTCACCTTCGGAACAAATTAAGCGGGAAACACCAATTATGGTCACGAAACTTGACCTCACTGACATAACCGGAAGCTGTTGTTTGTTTGTAATTGGTATCCAGCCGAAAGCTTCATTTCCGTCAAAGTATTCACTTTTTTCGTGGCGTTCATTATTTGTAAACTGCACAGAACATCTAATGCAAAATAAAATATTTTTACAGAAATTTTAATTTCATTTGTTTTTCATGGTGTCTTACTCAGTGAATTGTAGTTTACAAAATCCTTTATATAAAGGGTGACCTAGTTAATACTTTTATAGTTTGTTCATCAGCATATAACATGAAAGAAAGACTATTCAAGAAAACAATATTTTTAAAATAAAAATAAACAATAATTAAAATGAACATATTAACAAATGGCGAGTGTTTCATTTTGCACTCGCATTGTGGCATTTTTTATTTTAATGCACTATTGTATAATTCATGTGTTTAACATTGAAAGAATAAGCTTGGTCTTATCAAGTAAAGCCGAAACAGGTATACATACTCTATTGCCGTGCATATTCCAAAACAACCTTCATAATCATCAATCGTCATACTAAATGTGTCGCCATCTCCGTTTTCCCATTCAATGACGACCCCTGGAATATAGATGAAATAACCACATGGTCGAATGTACTGTATACAAGATGAGGATGACGCCAACATGACTTTCTGTTGAAATGGCGACTTGTATTTGACTGATTGGAATTGCCAACTTGTCCACTTCGTCTCAAACCATAAAGCATCTGAAACCACAGATGTGGCATGGTAGGGAATCGCTATGTCTTGTTCTGGCGAGAATTTCCATATAGTATGAACCTTCGTATCGGCAATGAAGCATTGCACATCTGATTTACCTACAAAATAAAAATTGATTTCAATACGGACATTTTAAAAATGATAAAACATCATGTTCAGGTAGGAAAATAACTGAATTTAGTTTTATTTTCATTTTATCATTAAACATGTGTAAAGTAATTGGAATAAATCAAAAGGATTTATCAGAATGCCAAAACATAATTAATGATGATGGTTCATTGAGGTTTCAGATCAAAAAGATAAAAAAAATAAATGAAAAGAATATCATAAAATATCATTCGTCTACACCGCACACAATAATTTCTCATTACGAACTCAATACATTATAAGGTTTAAATTTCGCCTACTGGTTTCCTGAATTACGTACATTGGGTCTTTAACAAATGAAAACTGTCATTCATTAATTTAATTTTTCTATTGAAGGTAATCACAGATAACACTTCTGTAAAACGTATTAGTAGTAAAGCCATGCAAGCGCATACGCATTGGTATTTCGGAGAGGTATTGCTCTTAAGTCGCCATCCAGTCCTTTTAATCAAAGGGAGCCATGTATACAAACTTGAAGGATACAACACACACACAAACAATACACTCTAGAATATATGTGACCTTAGCAATGTTAATGTATCGATGAACCTAATATAAATGGGAGTTTTGGACACATATTACCATATTGAGGCATTCCATAATCCACAGCCACATCGGATGAGAGGCCAGTTGTTGTCGTAACGGCCCACGAACAACAGGAGTAATAGGGTATCAGCGAGGAACAGGATATCTCGTCTGATTCCAGTTTATCTGAGCAATCTTGAACACCGTCACATTTTCTCGCTAAAGGCAAGATTCGGTTAGGTTCAAAACACCGGAACGTGTATTCTGACGGTAGGCCATTGTTACCTGTAACGTTAAATGTGTATTGATTTCAAAATATTTAAACATCACATTGAAGAAAGTTGTTTGAACACTCGGAGCACCTAGGAATTTCCAATTTTAATAAATAATAAAAAAAAAGATGAAATACTGGTATTCTACGACTATTTCTCTGCATTTGCACATATTTATCAAGACCAATGAGGACTTTCAACTTTTGACGCTTTTTGATATCTATTGATTTTGTTACCACCTTTGTGTTTCGATTGATACCTACTATACACTGTGATATATAGAGGATATTCAATGGTTTGCCGTTTAATATCAAATATATTTCACGAGTACGGCAGATTTGTTTTTATATTACAATAAAAAACAATCTGCCATGCAAGTGAAATATATTGGATATTAAACGGCAAACCACTGAATTATATTTTTATTACATTTCGAAAGAGGACTTAAGATACTTCAAGATTTGTTTTCTTTACTTGTCACTGGAAAGTAACTAGGCCTAATCCGTCGAAATCACAACCGATCGGGTCCAGTACAAAGCTGATTGGGATAAGCTGATCGGAAAATTGAATGATTCTTATATTCGAATTCATTACATACTAAATCCTGCAGCAGTTTCTCATCAATATTGACTATTGATGCCATTTCTTCAAGACAATCTTTCCACAATAGACAAGTTCTAGCAGACGACAACAATGCCAAGCCTCCAATGCCAGGGGAACAACTCATACAAAAGTTACATTACACTGAAAAAGCCTGGTATTTTCACTGCAAAATCTTATATTTTCACTGCAAAATCTTATATTTTCACTGCCGTGATGAGCAGTGAAAATATAAGATTTTGCAGTGAAAATATAAGTTTTGCAGTTTTATCAGTTTGATAATTTTCTATATTTCACTGGCAAAAATGTAAGGAAAAACTTAATTTTTGTGAAAGTTACATATACAAGACAAAGGAAATTGATATAATTGGTTAATGCATTTCAATTAACAACAATGCGCATGTATTGACCTTTGTTTGTTAAACATTCGCCACTGGCGTTAGTTTTATTTATTTTCTTGTATTTCCATATTAACTATAAAATTGTAATACATTTGTATGTAATCGAGACAAGTATTGGAATATAATTCATGATGCACTGTCACCAACCGTGTCTGATCATTTCTACATTACACAACATAAAGAAGCTACCTATGCAGATGGCGTCTGACTCGTCACTTCCGTCTATACACTCCACATCACCATCACATACGTCATACACTGGTATGCATTCCTTATTTGCACATTGCCAAAACCCTTCATCGCAAGGGGGGTAATCTACAAGTTAAAAGAATTCATTCTTGAACTCCATTGATATTATATAAATCTAAATATTAGTTATACTAGTCTTACTGATGAGACAGAACTGTATTTAAACTATAAATTGGCAATAAAATGATATGATAATTAAACAACTGCAATTTAGTTTACTTCTGAATTCATAAATTAAAGGGTTTTGACGAACCTGACGCTTCTGCTTTAACATCAATTTAGAAATTTTTGATTCCAACCTTTTGGCCACTAACGTCACTGAAGTAGAAGGAAATAGCTGTATGATACAGTTTATTTCATTTTTTCGGCATACTATATTTATCAGTAAATTACAAAGGTGCAGCATATGTGTGTTTTACATTTTGTACGTCACCTTTATCATTTTCAAAATAAATACTTATTGTCCAAAAAAGTGCTAATGTTCTAATAACTTTGTTCTTTTATTGTCATATCACGACATGAACAATCTGATTAAAATCATATCTTGATCACCGCGCCGTTACGTAAATCTCTCTCTGCTGCGTTAAGATCTTAGCAAAGCCAATAGCATTTGTCCGTTTAGTCATTTCGTCACCAAAAAGTTCATGTGGAATAATGTGACGAAGTGGCTAAATGAAAGATGACAGGTCATTGGAAAATTATTTTAGTTTTAAGTGAAGAGGCGACAAAGGTCATCTGAACGTGACCTCTTCTGGGATGTTGTCAGATCCTTGTAAAACGGAGTGAGAACAAGGATCTGTATCTTAATCAGATTGACATATATTAAGCGGTAGTTACATATATTGTTGTGATAATTGTGGTTTTTAAATTGGTTTACATAGTCACTAATAATAAGCAATTGTTCTTACTACATAGTAACTCATCCGAGCCGTCAGCACAGTCCTTTATAAAGTCGCAGCTTTTTGACACTGGTATACAGTCTCCGTAATCACACTGGAAGGTCTCCTCGTCACATCCTTTTCCTGCGAGAAATTTTCAAATTGATAAAAAAAAAATGCATTGCTTTATATTAACAATTTAGTTTTCAACAAAAAGTACATTTTGTGTAAGCATAATTCCTAATGTGTCTGTGTAATATTAAAAGTAATCAAAACAAATGCCGCTGATAAAAGTACTCTGTATACTAAATAGTATTTCATAGGGTACCGGCAATATATGATATTTTGTAATAAAAAAAACCCAATAACAAATGGAGTTAGTTATACCACCGTTTGTCATTGAACATAACAAAATATTTACTTCTCTTTATATGTATACCAAGAAGTCCTTTACCTTTCAATTATATCAAAATTTCGAAGGTTATCAATTAAACATCAGGCATCATGTATTTTACAGTACTAATAGTTATTTAGCACACTTTGATAATTGATGATGTTGAAATTATCCTTACGACAATTAGATTCATCTGATAAATCCGTACAGTCTGAGGTGCCATCACATCTGTATACAGACGATATATACTCCCCCGAAGTACACCGGATCATTGCCTTGCTTCCCGTGTAGTCGAGGATTCCCTGTGGTATCCTTAGACCTGTGTTGTGACAACGTCATATGCTTGTAAACTGAATCATTTAAGTTTTTATTCAGTTCGCTTGTTATATATGCGACTACGAATGCCTGCATTTGTCTACACTTTAAACCTTAAGAATGAAACTGTGAGTGAAACGTCTAGTCTATCTTCAACTGTCTAAATATAGCATCATGCATCCATTATGGTATATCTAGCAATATCGTCAACAAAGCATTTTATTTCATTAGTGATACATGTATTGAATATGAAAAAAAGGAACAAAAAACAAATTAAAAGATTTCAATTAGCAATCATGCACTATATGTTACCACACTGGGACAGAAATTGAGTAATTGATTATATAAATTATATTCAAATTTGATATGCAATCAATATTATGAACATCACTATCATAAATGGATTTGATTTGAATATGACAGTATAACTGTTATGATTTTAAACGTTATGTCCTGATATCGTCACATATTTGCATTGTTCTTTTAGATTTCATGCGGTGAACGCAACTCATTTACATTTGTACGTCCATATGAAGCATGAAGTGTTAATACTTACCTTTAGCTGGACGTTCCTCTTGCCATTCACATGCTACGTATGTGTGATCTGACGTCACAACCCACGTAAGGTCTCCTACTGTTTTACCATACGTCATCGCTAAGTCAGCCGGATACTCTTCAAGGCAAATGAAGCAGATTGTTTTGCTTAGCCTGGAAGGTAACCAAACTGACATCAAAACAATCGGATATTCTGCTTTTGGGGAAATACACTTAAAACTTTAAAAAAATATGATAATTATAATGAAGCAGGGTAGTCAGATACTAAATGTTATCGGAACATATTTACGTAAGTGCTGCAACAGTAGTAAAGTTTATACGACATATTTGCAAACGAAGCATGATAAATAAGGGTTTCTACCACAATACCCCGTGTCATTCAAAAAAAGCAAAAGGATTAGGCATCAGGCAAAGCCTATATGTACTTTCTCCATACAAATTCGGTATCTTACAATCAATGATATGCCAAATATAAACAATAGGTAATCAATAAGAGTATAGCGTATCTCCTAGCCCCTAAAGTAATAGTTATGTACTTTATTCAAATTTATGCGTTTCGATGACATATTCTGATATACGTTTTAATAAATTTGTAACCTCCTCACGACCATGACATCCATGTTACATGGTGCTTATATTAAAATGACCATGGTTGATATTTGGATTTATAAGCCGGGTGCTAAGTATAACTCGTAAGTTGTAGAAAAATGGACATACTAGGGAATAGTGTTCCGCTATTTCAGCACCGAGAACGTATTGGGGAATCTCTCAAATGAGAAATAGGCTAGAGTTCAAATAACTTGCTTCATGCCTAAGATAACACATAATCATGTTTATTTTTCAAGTGCCATAATTTACAAAGGTTTCTGTCGTATCAGAGAAAATTCCATTATTAGTTTATAAAAGAGTTCTGAATTAAGCAAGGACATTTACATTAGATAGAACGAATTTAAAACAAAATAATTAAATTCTTTAAATGTACCAGGGAAAAAGCTACTTTACTATTTAAAATAGTTGATATTTTAGACGTCTATCAGTCATAGATTCCCAAAAAAGATGTATGTACATTTTATAATGTGAGGTACCTCTGCGCAATCCTGTTATAATCCTTGTGGCTTCTAAATGAACATTTTCCAGTAACTATTTACACTAATCAGAGCAGTTGTCCAACAATACATCTGCATTTTTTAATATAAGCAGAATATAAGTCTTATAAATCTTTAGGAGGGTTTTTCTTGAAACTCGTTTCTTTAAGTATTTTAATTTAATTACCCTTTTAAAGGTTTTTTCATATATATACTGACGTGATTAAATGGAATCCATTTACCATCTACAGAAAATATAAAACCAAGGTGTTTATAAATTGCAGGGGACTGAACTGGGGTATTATTAAAGAATAAATCTGGATGTATGACATATATTTTCCTTCTGAATGCCATAGATACAGTTTTTGTAGGGTTAGATCTTATATCCAATAACAAGTGGTTGATGGATGTGGGATATTGGATATTTTGTAACTTTATAAAAAGAAAACAAAATAATTAAATAAAATCCGTATCTAACAACCACCCGTTCTGTAACTTCTATATATATAACGGTTGTTTTATTATGCTTACATCAACCCGTTAAGTTACATTGTTATTTACCCTCTCTATATATAACGGTTGTTTTATTATGTCTACATCAACCCGTTAAGTTACATTGCTATTTACCCTCTATATATATAACGGTTGTTTTATTATGCTTACATCAACCCGTTAAGTTACATTGTTATTTACCCTCTATATATATAACGATTGTTTTATTATGTCTACATCAACCCGTTAAGTTACATTGTTATTTACACTCTATATATATAACGGTTGTTTTATTATGCTTACATCAACCCGTTAAGTTACATTGTTATTTACCCTCTATATATATATAACGGTTGTTTTATTATGCTTACATCAACCCGTTAAGTTACATTGTTATTTACCCTCTATATATATAACAGTTGTTTTATTATGCTTACATCAACCCGTTAAGTTACATTGTTATTTACACTCTATATATATAACGGTTGTTTTATTATGTCTACATCAACCCGTTAAGTTACATTGTTTTATACCCTCTATATCTATAACGGTGGTTTTATTATGTCTACATCAATCCCGTTAAGTTACATTGTTATTTACCCTCTATATATATAACGATTGTTTTATTATGTCTACATCAACCCGTTAAGTTACATTGTTATTTACCCTCTATATATATAACGGTTGTGTTATTATGTCTACATCAACCCGTTAAGTTACATTGTTATTTACCCCCTATATATATAACGGTTGTTTTATTATGTCTACATCAACCCGTTAAGTTACAATGTTATTTACCTTTCCCTGAAAGTCATTGGCGACCCGTCTGTCCAGATGAAGTTTTTCCACAGCACAGTATTGTCAGCTAAGCTCAAACCTAAAGAAAACAGTTGTGCACATTGCTTATACATTATTGAAACCGCATAGTATTCCCTGTGTTGATCTTGAATTATAAAATGGTGCTATACAAGAACACTTCAGGATATTATGTGTTCAACTTTTTAAAATCCCCCATTTTTATTTTTGAACAAATTATCTTAATCACAACGTAATAGTGTAATAACAAAACCATATTTTGAGTTGAGCCAATTTACCGACAACGTAAGACTATCGATCTTTTTTGGTAAAACAATATGTATGCAATATGTATGTAATGGCTGATCTTTCATACCACTATTGAAGTTAAAAAAAACTTTCATTTCTTATATGTATAAAAATTAAGCAATTATCAGAAAAATGCCATTTAAAGACTTCCATTAAAACTTTGACCTTAAATTTTGAGTTATTTGCCCCCTCCTTATGAGGTAGTATACCAGCATGAACCCCCTATCAGCATCCTTTCTTGGGTTATCATCCAGACAATAGTGGGACCGACGAACATACTGCACAAAAGCTATAACCCCCTTCCCCACAAAAGAAAAACAAATATATTCTCCGAAATGCATTACAAAATATCTTTCTAAGCATACTGAATGTAATTTGGGTCATTGAGTAACAACCAGTATGATCAATTCTCGTATTTGTGGAATAGAGTTCTATAAACTACTTTTACTTTCCACTGATTATGATTAGTTAAAAGGATGTATGCTCACCAAGTTTTACATCTGTTTCTATTAGAAGTATATGGAAAGCAAAGCCATATATGATCTTTGATTTTTCCTCTGTATGTATGGATGTGACAGTTCCGTTGTTAGCAGCACAAGACGATTCGCTCATCACCTCGACACAAGTATCACTGAAACGAGTAATGTCTTCTTCATAATTATCTCCAATCTATAAATGATATATTTACCATTTTCCCTTTGCCTTTAAAACGTTTACTGTTTAAGTAACAATTTATTATTGCTCAAATAAAGCTAATTTGGTACAAGCATGTAGGTCCAAATGTAGCAAACACGTTCCTGAACGAGGAAAAGTCACCAGAACAAACTGTAGTAGTAACTTGAACCAGATCTTTTTAAAAAAAAGTGTAAAGAAACTAGGATGTTAAGGTAAATACTCACCCAGCAATAAGGATGCCATTCTCCCTGCAATGATCTGTGGACATCAAATCGTAAGTATGAACAACTTGACCTTTCACGGATTAAGGTGTTAGCATTACATAATTCGATTCATCAATTCCAGAAGCTAGTTAGAATGACTCATGTTATCGTTCTTACAGACATTTTGAAAACGTAGATAATGATTAAATCGTAATTACCCGAAAGAGGTTAATTATCTTTAAAAATGCGTCAAAAAAACAAAACAAAAAAATGAAAACAAAAAATGAGAAACAAATATCTGTTCTATCAGTTAACTATGCTATTTATGAATAAAACATTGTGCTTGCAGTTATTAACATCCAAATGGCTAAATGCAGCTTTGTTTGAGAAAATAATATTTCAGATCAACGAATGCTTGCTGTTTTATTTGTTCAATTAACAATATTTACACCTGTACAGTTATAAAGATGTTTAGAGTACGTCTACATCTGATAATATTTGTAAACCATACAATTAAGTTCAATGTTTTTATCATCACGTTGTTTTGGTTAAAAACGAGGCATAGTTTCCGAGTGATGGAGGTGAAGTCTCCTCTATACGATCGACAATATATTAAATTATAGTACTTAATCCGTTGAAGAATATGATTAATATAAGAGAATTATGAATTCCTTACCATATAAGACATCCACAAAGACTGTCTGGTTCTCGTTTGCGCGTGATGTGCCTGCTGAACAGTCTCTTGCAGTACAGGCGTACCATCCTCTATGGATAAGGGTTACTTTTGGTATACTCAGAGTAAATGAATTCGTCCCCTGAGTTTTATTCTGATTATGTGACAAAGCAATCCATTTTTCAGAAGGCAGGCGTCTGAAAAACCACATCTGCTCTTGGATACCAGTGTAATTACAGGTTAGGTTTAACGGCTCATACTGTCGATAAGCTTTGCGGTGCGGTGTCATGGTAATTTCAGACCCTGAATAAAAGTGTTAGATATAAAATAATCTACACATAAAACATACTTTCCAACACGAAGAAAATGTTTACAAATATCAGTTTATATCGATCATATCCGTATTTTGCCCGAATGTGACATAACTATCCATCCGAATGTCACTTTTTCACAGATTGTTTCATATGAACCTATTGACAAAGAATGTACTGGTATGTCCCCTTATATGATTGTATTTTCGTTTAGGCTGACGTCACGAATATGGTAAAACCTGATACCGAAAAGAGAAACAAGTCGACGTGAGGAAATAAAAACCTTTCATGATATTTTAACCGTGAACATAAGAAAGCTGACATTATGTCTTTTGCGCAAACTATGTTTGCGAATATCGGAGATGCTCTATCTCGCTGCATCATTCATTTTCGTCAAAAAAGCTCAAGGAAAATTTTATATTTTCGAAATGGTATCTAGCCAAAAGGCATTTTCATGGTTTTTCAGTTTATCCCGGTAGTTGAAATGGGAGACAAACACTCTTTCATGACCAAAGGTGTAAGATACAGGATTTCCAGTCTCGGGATTTTCAAATATGGCCAAACCCCCGGGTTGGACCAAATTTGAAAACCCCTCGGGTAGAATTTCCTTATTTTAAACCCCTGGTCAGAAAATAGTCTTATAATCCACATTATATTTCACGGACAACCATTAAAGAGTTTATATGGAATGTTTACTTACGTAACGTTTGGTCATCACATGGATCCGTGCTCGTCACTGCAAGCATTGGAAAAATATAAATGTCAAATATTTTATATTCGTCTCAAAAATCTCATCATTAAGATAGTTTATTCATTCTTTACGAGTAACATTGTGATGTAGAAAAAAATCAGAGAATACCAAAGCGCCAATAAAACCATATTCTGAACTCAAAATCGATTACACTAAGCGTCTTCTTCTTCATCAACGACACCCGCCATGTAAATCTTAGTCACATTTAAGGAGACATTTAGTCCTCAAAATGAGAACCGAGTCATCTTTGTCAATCACAACAAGTAAGAACACTAATGAGCATAACTCATGTTTTGGTAAGGAACTGCGTCACAGCTTTGTGATTGAAACATTTATCTTACAGGCTCTTTTTAATCATTTTTAGTAAACATTCATGACATATGTTTTTATATTATTGGCTAAATACTGGCATATAAAACAAATTGATTTCCACATTGCATGGCTGCTATTACACCTTTGTTACTAATAAATACATAAAATAACTAGCAAACTATATTCAAACATTTGTGTTTTTTTTCCATAAATGCACAGGACTAGTTTTCCTGCAATGAATTATATATAAAAAACCCATTAAAATCTATACCTTAATTGACTTTTTTATTACCTCAGTCATTTTCGTTTCTGTCGGCGACAATACATTTATGAAGTTTTTTGCATTACAGGACTTGTCAGGTATTGATTGCATGCCCCGGGATCTCTGGCTTTTTTCTACCATAAACCTTATAGATCTTTAAATTAGCATGGCTTTTAATATGACATGATGCAGCTATAACCTCTGCTACGGAAAAACAACAGGGAATACAAAAAAATGATATTGTATGGCTTAATATGAACAACATCCATCTTCATAACTATCTTTGTAACTTTTGCTTCTAAATTAGTTTAAAATTTTGGATTACCATCTTTTTGCCCCCTAGCATCACTGAAGAGCCCTAGGAGGACGACGACGAAACAGCAGTATGATGCAGTTGAATTCATTGTTTCGGCATACTATATCTATTACTAAATGTAAAAGGTGCAGCATGTGTGTGTGTTACGTCATCTATCACACTAAGCTCACTTACCTGGCAGTATTGTCACACTTTTCACGATATTATTGTCCGTGAATTGGTCACAGTCCTCTGCTACAGTGTCCGCACTTGATACCCAGCACCATACCACGATTGGCTGGGTGACGTCAGGGATGATTAACAGAGCGGTACTGCTGCCCTTGTTGTTACAGCCATCACGCGTTATTGTACTATTGGCATGTTGAGTATTGAGATGAGCTGTGACTGTCTGTAATAGTAATACACTGGTATACATCATCAGGTCTCTTGTTATATAACAATACTTCATATTTAGGTACAATGAAATATATAGAGGATCTTACACGAGTGACGATGTAATATGGTATTTATTAAACGAAACAATAACATGACGTCATGAAGACGTCATTTGTTTATGACATCACAATAGTGTTATTACACGTGTGTAATGCCATTTTTATGACATGGCCGTATGACATGACTGAACGGGTCAGTTATGTGATAAACAGTTACATGTAATCTAACATTATTAATTTATGATACGGTAAAAGACAATCCTACGATAGATAAAAGTTCCCTGAATCTCAAACGATTTGTCACTCGTACGAAACATTTGTCATATGGTAGACCAAATAGTTGAGCATGATATATAATTTTATATTGTGAACTTTCGTGAATGATAAGTCATTGACGTGGGAAAGAACTGTCCTATAGACATTGGTAGTAGTTCATTTTATCACAAGACCAGTTAATTGTACGTTGAGGTTGATGTATAATTCAATAATGAAAATTATCACATATAATTGGACATACCAAATACAATTGTAATAAACGAATATAAATCAAAATCAATATCGATCAGTCAAAGAAAGGATATGAATACCGGTCTACTTGGGGAACCTAGTTCAAGGAGGGGAAGACCAGGTGTCCCAGATTGAACTTTTTTGTTTTATCGATGACACCTGCCATTTAAATTTGGTGCTATAATGTACTTACGCTGCATGGATCGTCTGGGAATGAGACGTGCCACTTATGTCTGAGTCTATCACTGCCAACAGATCCACTACACGTTAAGGATATCTTACTACCAATGGGGTACTCATGTTGTTGTCTGTTGTTTACATATCCGGGATCGTTCACTTTTATGGCATCAGTGTATGAAGGGGCAACTGAAAGGTCCACATAGAAATGTTTTATATACGTAAGTACATGTGTTTGACCTATATTGTCAATGAGACATTCATTCATCGTCAATAGATTTATAAAACTAGCCGTTCATTTAAACATGATTAAGAATGTAGTAAGGTTTTAAAATATGATATAAATCCGACATGTTGACTAAAAACAAACAAATAAATAAGGATTGTACCTCATTTAGACTGCGGGCATACTACCGTATACGCAGTCAAAATGAGGTACAATCCTTATATTTACATCGTTATTAATTTTCAAGTGTTATTCGAAGAAAAAAACATTCGAAGCGGGTTGCTACGATGGTAACTACGATGGACGTGGTTGCTAAGATAATATAGTCCCACTGAATCTTCATCGATATACTGCTAAGTTTGGAAAATACACAGTGAACAATACTATTTTTCATCATTACATCATTTGTAAATTTGGTATTAAATAGTATTGCAAGCACTTCGAATTTATTTTTTTTATAACGGTCGTTATGTACACGCATTGATACAGGGATCTGGTTGTGACGCGGTCCGACGTCAGACGTCACAACTGCTAGGCGCCGCCATGTTTGCGTTACAGTCAAAGAATTTCGAATGCACACCATCGGAAACAAAAGTTTTCCAGAAATCTTTTATTGTATATTCAGAGCAAATGGATTCCATATATGTTCCATGTTTCAAAATCTTAAAAGAACAAAACAATGACCATCAGCGAATAGTTATTTTTCTGAAGCGTGAACGACGCTATGTTTGAACAAATATCAATCCGCCGAGCCTTTTTTCACTGCGTATACGCTAATACATTCGCAGTCGCAGAGTTCGCAGAGTTTACTGAGCACAAGAAGGGAGAGGTGTAAATATAAAACAATAGAAAGCGAAAACGATTTTCATTTTGACTTTTTTTTTTATACTTAGACGTAGTTGTTTGACCATATCTTAATTCTGCTACAAATCAGTATACTGTCGATTGTGATAAATATTTGATATTTACCACTTATAAAACGATATATCGAATGAGTATATAAATGAATGAACGTGTGCTCAATTCAGTGCTTGCCTTGATGTATAGGTCGTACGCATCACAAATTGAATGTGTAAGTAAATCTTATATGTACACGAAATGAAATAACAGTGGGGGGTGGGGGGGGGGAGAGATTGACTGAATGAATGTATGACTAAATGAATGAATTATATGATGTGATGTGCAGTGAAAGATAGTCATATGATCATATGAGGAACTGTAATGAAGCCTGACATAAGTTATGAAGCCTAAGGCCAATACAGCAGGTGGAGGACCAATAACTGGGCCAATACAGAGATAACCAATAAAGTATGACTTTATCAATTAACTCTGTGACAATTAAACAGAAAGTAAAGGCAAACACTGCAATAATACAAAATACTTATTATTATTATTTCAGCATATAAGCTTCGACCTATAATTTTTCAGTTTACAAAGTCAACCTTGTCATGTTGTCGTTCCGTGCATGTGACGTTTGTATCGATAATATAAAATGTCGACATGATTTGAAAGATTGCCGGACTGAATGATATTGCAAAATATTCATTACATGAATGTTTCAAGTAATATTCATAATTTGTAAGATTGAGCAAAACGTCTGGCAAAACATGTAAAGCGAGAAATATCATTTACTAGAGGTAAAATACATGTACATGATAATTTAGAAATACACATCATGTTGAACGTAATAGTAAACTTCATTGTAATTATTTCCCCAGATTACAAAGTTCTTTCCCATTGCGAACTGCTAGCAACTGTACAAGTGTTTTGGACGACGGACGGTTCCAGTAATATTTTTTAATAAACTTTTTACGTAAAGTTGTGAATAAAGGACATATAATATAAATGAAATCCGTCTTCTTCTTGATTTTTGGTTACAATGAAGAAAAATTATATGTGCCCTTTGGGTATTACAATATCTGCCTTCTATGCGTACAATGAAACTGATGGGACGTTAAAACCCTAAGATAAATATACGCACATGTTTCGCGCCAAATATTATATCGGCCGTATTTTGTCCTGTATTGGCCGACTTTCATTGTTTATATGTTTCGGTATTGATACAATATAAAGTTAGAAAATATTTGTTTTTTTGCTTCAACTCATGATGGGCATTTGACTGAAACATGCACACGAATATCGCAAAGTTGCAAGTTGACACCAAGGACAGAGGGAAGATATAGTAACTGTTCTGTTTAAATCATGTATGTGTAACAATTAAGTTGCGACACCGTAATCCCATTGTATGGATGTTGATATATGTCATCTATTATATGAGTTCCCGTACTTGTATTTTTGCGATTGTTTAACATACATTTTTATCGATATTTATTTTAAAAGATTCCAGCTCCAGCATTTTATATCGAATACATTTTGGAATACATCAACACATCTGGTCGCAAATATTTCACCAAATGTAACTACATGTTCTACTTCAAGTTCATGCTTCTACCCCGTCAAGACATAAACATTGTAACAAAGTTGGACTTAGATTTACTGCTGAGGTCTACACAATCTGGCTTAAAATGAAACACCGGACACAACGTGCTTGCAATTGGGTGGTCTACGGGGCAATGATCTAACAGCAGATTAAGATCTATCGAACAGCTTCCATATGTCAATCAGAGTGTTGGAAGAGTAGAAATGTAATAGACCAGTTTCACAATCGCTTCGGTAGCTAAAATTGGTCGATGTATCAAAGTCAAAACGAGGCGGAGGTTGTAAGACTGACTTCCGGTTATCTGTCAAACCATTATTAACATCTCGAGTAGCGAGAAGGTGGCGCTGGCTCTTAGAGCTTTATGGCGATTATCATGTATGAAACCGATAGCAATTTTAAGAGGAGACAACAAAAGTGTTACTTTAAAATAAGGGTTGCTTGTCGCTATATCTGTTACGCTGAATCGACAGAGACAAGCGAACCAATCTGATGAAATTCGCATCAGGGTCGTTTACAGGCGAACTCCAACCCCATTATGAATTCAAGTAATCAAATGAAACAGACAATTTTATGATATTAAACAAAATGTACAAGTAGTGAATACCAGAAAAAAATGTTTTTTTCGCTTTTATGTTGATTGATAAGTTCTTAATTTTACCACGCAAGTCCGTGCTTTTAAACATGTATCAGACGTATAATGCCATACGTCTATGCCTGTATGATTTTACATACAAACATTTGTTTCAAGTTTTACCATAATATGTTCAGTGAAAATATGAACATCATCATTCATTTTACCTATTTGTCCAGTCAAAATAGGGATAAAACGGGACAAAATTGCAACAGAATGTCAAAAAAGCGTAGCAAAGTGATCTACCATTGGGATTTTTTTCAGCGCAATTGTATACTTGACCAAATTTGAAGTGCACTAACTAATTATTATACAATTCTGATTGTGAAATGAATAGCTATATTTCATAACCAGTTAATGTATATTGCAGATGAGCCAAAATCGTTTTACTGATACGTCCTGTGTAAAAAATAATCGATCCATCATATCCCTAAAAATCCTTTTTACTTGACGGTAATATCTTATTCACATTTTAAATGCAGAAAATATCATTTAATTATCTCAGTAGTAAAATAAGATCATATTTATTTTTTTTAATAATGGCATTTAATTCAATTGTTAAAATTGTTTGGTGATTCATTTACACACAAAAAATGTCGTCATAATGCGCTGATTTTGGACATTTTCGCAGTATTGAATGCTTAACATATTTCCTTCATATGTTTTTATTGATAAGAAAGACCAAATGCATAAGTCATTTTTATATCCATCCAAGTGTAAATATTGCTAGGATAAGACAATTGGGCCAATATGCTTAAAACCAAACCTTGAAAACACTGCCTTATTCGGTTTAATCTGAACGGTTCACTATTATGAGCAATAAAACTCCTTATTTCTCTGCCAAGTTTAATCAGATTACCCGAAGACTTTATACCATGAAAGCATGTGGACAGATTTTAACAATGTGTTTTGTTTTTACATTATTGAAAAACAGATTGCATGAATTGAGAAATCTTTCAATATTGACATTGAAACAGTTCAAAGTTGGCCCCATAGCCATCTTTCAAGATTTAAAAAACAAAACAAAACAAAAAAACGTATGAATGTTAAATGTCTCGTATAAGAATACATATGTAATATTTTAGTGCATTTATTCATATCTAGCAATGGGTGTCAATATGTAATATGAGATTTATTAAACGGGTTTAATAACTTAATATGTCCAGAGCCTTTAGGCGAGTGACATACATGTATTAAGATATTGAACAAATTTAATGAATTCCATATACAGTAACATTGACTCGAGTGTAAGATTCTATTTATAACATAACGTATATTCATGAGAAAATACACCAAAACTCTCCAATGTCTTGACACAGGCAAATTTCAATTCAGAGACAATCATATAACGTCATAAAGACGCCATTTTTTATGGTGTCACAATTGTGTTATTACATTGTGTAATACTATATTAATGACATTGGTCTTATAACATCACTGAACGGGTCAGTTATGTGATTGAAACCACATATGACATATGATTATACGAATAATGGCAAACTTCCTGCAGCCTGGTTTGTTTAACTGACGAGTCAACATTATCAATGAATATTAGTCGCATTATGAAATTTCTCGACTTTAATACACATACTTTGGAAAAATGATGTGCAAGCACGGGCATATGTGCTTACATGGCAGCTACGCCTCTGCCCACCATTTGAATATATATATAAAGATAAATTGTGTTGTAATTTTGTCCTGGTTAGCCCATGGACGTATTTGAGACCTATCTCACATGTATACTATATACGTCCCTTGTGGTTAGGTCTATGTTTTGGCTAATTTGACTGGACTATACTTTATCTCTACCTGCTACACCGGCATAGGATCAAAACATGAACTTAAAATCTCCCGTTAAGTATTTGCCTATAATCTTATAGTAAGCTAAAATAAAAAATACATGTGTTTTTTCTTTCAATTTCGCGTCACCTTCCAGTCAAATGCCCGATTCATTATTTAGAAGAAGAAATGTATAATATACCTGCTAGATCTATATTAATATCGTATATTTACGAAAACAAAGTGTTGTAGAAGACGGGTGTTTGTACACCGACATCTGCGTGTCAGGTACCAGTCAGTCAAGATCAAGACTTCAGATAGATTGACGATACTGGCGATCGGGTGTTATTTGATCGGGAGTCACAACCATTTTCAGCACCATATGTGTACCTGTGACGGCTTGAATACGTGTGCCCTCGTCAAGTACCGATGAAAAGCAGCAAGCCGTAATGTTATCTGATGAATATGATAGTATTTATTTGATCGGGAGTCATAGCCATTTTCAGCGCCATATATGTGTATCTGTGACGGCTTGAATACGTGTGCCCTCGTCAAGTACCGGTGAAAAGCAGCAAGCCGTAATGTTAACTGATGAATATGATAGTATTTACTACAGTGCACTCTTTAATACATGTACCAATGGTTATGTATATGTCAATACTTTGTCGCTTTCTTGTCTGTATATCTGTTTGCGATTCATGTGTTTACTACTCACAACTCAACATCAAACCGGAAATGATTCTTACAACCCCCGCCTGGTTCTGGGTATCACAGTGGCAAGGGAGGTAACAACAAACAGCGATTGTGACAAGGGTCTATTGCAGTCATCTTCAGATCGATTTATATATAAGGTAAACTCGGGAGAGGACCGCACTTTGCACACGACCCTTAAGATTTTGGGAGGCATGCAAATGTGTATGGGATAAGGGATTAGGGAGAGCGAGACAGACCAAGGAAAGAGACGGACCTTGACGACACCTAAAACACCTGAGGAATCTTCAATAAACAAACAACTTTACCAACAACAGTTTGTCACTCTTGCTTTGTTACAACATACTGCACAGCTTGTATTGATATCTTATTACACATTTGTTACGGACTTGGTCAACGCCATTCAAATGCCGCTGTTTGTTTTCGTTTAGGTTTTTTTGTTTCGTGATATTGGGGATTTAAAATCCAAGGTCAGTTTAAACGCATCTATTTTGGATTGCAACTGCTTGTTTTAAGCTAGCATGGGAGTAAATGATGAAACGCCTAGAAAATTATGAAAGCTGATATAAACGATGTTATGAAGTAAATAGAAACAAATATAGTGAAACTTCTCTATCAAAACCACCTTAGGGACTACACCCAAGTGGTCTTAATAGCGTGGTGATATAAATACCGAGGATGACCATGCAGACAGATTTCTCCGAAATCCGCTTTTTGGGCTGTTTTCATGGTCCATTAACTAATGTATCGGCTTAATAATGTTAAACGCCCAGTAATTGTAACTGATTCGCCAATTTCACACCAACATACAGCTTACTGATCTGACACTTAACAAATGTAAATAGTGTAATACACACCAGGTGACTTTGTGTTTGGTCAGTGGTCTGAGTAGTGAGGCGAAAATTAGTGCAAAAGTGATATATTGGACTTTACAAAACTTGTCTTAAAAACGAGATGGTCTTATAGTGAGGTGGTCCTAATAGTGAAGTTTGAAATAAAAAGATATATAGAAGATTTTGTTTCGTGACTGAAATGAAGTGGTTTTAATAGCGATGTTGTCTTAACTCTGAGATGGTCTTTAAGCGCGGTTACACTATATACGCCTATATATATGTATACAGTTACGTGCCATAAGTCTTTCATTTTGCAACTTTTTTCAATGAATTTTCCTGACTTCGTTTCGGGATCATTTTTAATGAAATTTTGTGTACTTATAGAGAATTGTTTCCTTTTTCATTTAATAATATTTTCCCTGTTTTCCGTTATGCATAATTAGAGAAATGATAATTTATTTATAACATCCAATTTTCGGGACGCCATTTTGACCTCATTTTGGTAACGTTATATATAGAGAAATGGCGTCACACGGAAATTAGCAGTGTAGATAATTCTGTATAGCTCCATAAATACACAACGGAAAATTAAATAAATATTATGAGAGGAAACCTTGTATATTTCTGTACCAAATGACAAAAAAAAAAATGTCAAAATCTATCCATAAACGAAGTCAGGAAAATTCATTGAAAAAAGTTGGAAATACAAAGAATATATAGCAAAATAAAAAAAATTGAAAGACTTTTGGCACGTAACTGTATATTGTATTCACTTACCGGCAGGGTACAGTATGGTACGTTTTATATCAGACATGGCCGTTAACTGTCCCGTGGTGCTCCTACCATACATCACACATCTGTACTCCTCTGCGTCTTCACACCGGGTGTCATAGAAATCAATGACAAATTTAAGAAAACAGTTGTTCGACGTCAGGTCTGCCCCGGCATTCACACCTCTCCTAGCATGTAGAGTATCATCTGACCATCGTATTGTAGAGGTATTTCCCGTTTTGATAGCAGAAACAATCTCCGTCATCACTGTAAACGAATCTGATCTTGTCCGGAACAACGAAATACGGTTGACCTCTACAATGTTAAGTCCATCAGTGTAGGCCCAGCATGATATCTCAATGGCTTGTTTTCCTGGCGTCAGCGATGTTGGTACTCCATACATGTCCATTGTTGATACCAAAACTTGAAATTACAGAATAGGTGATAACAAATTCAATTATCTCTTCTTTTAATTGATTCATTGTTTATTTTAAGAAATAATTTTGTGCGCATTCAACATTTTGCAGGTGTGATGGAATATTTATCATTGCTAACAAAGCCTATAAATGCAGCTAAAATCAACACGTCTAAAATATAAAATCGGTTTGTTAAAAATGAATACAATTTTTTGCATTTTTGCCAATGATATATTTATCAATTATGGATCTTTGGTGTTATTACGACTTAAAGAATAAATGCCCTCGGTCAATATTGTAGATTCTACCAGGTTGGTATAACAGCATATTGACTAAATCAAAGGTCCTTAATTTTTATATTAGATGTGGAACTAGTTTGCAAAGGACTTAAATTGCATTATATATATCTTAATGAATAATGAAATTTACAAATGCACATACATTGGTACTATAACGTCACAATGATTAGGACGTCACAAATGCAATATTGACTCGGTGTTTCTAAACATAGAAACATCAGGTTGATATCACAAGATATGTGACCATATTTTAGCTAATAAGAATTGAGAAAAGTCAGACCGCATCTAATATTATGTTATTAAACGGCAAACCATGTAATATCATATATGCATTGGTTACTTCGTAAAACTTTAAAAGCATAACAGAAATATCTCTTACCATTACTCTTGAATTCATTATTTCATTTTTATTTTTTATTTACTGTGGCATTTCAGTATAATCTACAGGCAAAAGAGATTGTGTTTTTTGATAAATGGTGCCTTTTGAAGGAAAAACCTTATTAACACAAAAATAATTATTTTTATTTAAATAAAAACAGAACTGACGATTCCACGACTATTAATCATAAGAACTAGAGAACAACATCAACTGATAAACTGATAAACACAGCCCCCCCCCCCCCTCCATCCTCCTAAAATAAAAAAATACATATCCGGTATATATATCTTAAAGATAGGACAAATGGAAATGAATAGTTTGATAGGCTTACATGAAATATGTTCCACTTCTGGTGTCACTTCCTCAATGATATTGGTTGTAGTAGCCGACAGCTTTGTATCTGGTTTGTATGGTGTTGTTATTACCTTGTCAACTGGAGAAAACGTTTGTACATTATGGTCTACACCTTCTGATGTTGTGGTTAATGTATTGCCGACCTCATCACAATTAGTTGTCAATGATTTATTTACACCTTCTGCTGATGGTGTTGTCAAAAGTTCGGAGAGACCTTTCTGAGAGGTGATGTCCGTAAATTGTCCGTCGGTTGATGTCATCCATCCTCCATCGGTACTAAACGGCGTGTTCTGTGCAACTGTTGTCAACACGACATCATTATCATATACAGTTGTTGTAGCATCATTATTTTCGATTGTTATGACATCATCAGACATGATTGTTATGACATCATCCGCTACACGTGTTATGACATCATCATATACAGTTGTTATAGTATCATCAGCTATAGTTGTTATGACATCATCAGCTACGGTCGTTATGACAACATCAGCTATAGTCGCTGTGACATCATCAGATAAAGTTGTAGCCATGCTTTCGACAGCATTTTCTGGATTTGTCTGTACATTGCTACTTTCACCTTGTGACATTAATCCACTGTCATTGATTACTGTTGTTTGATCATTTCCATGTATAGCTGTTTTAGTTTCCGAGTCCTTCTCACTTGCAGCGATATGTGTGGCAATCAGTGATACCAATACAACGGATATCCTCAATGTTAGTGAAACAGGATGCATCGCCATTACTGTAAGACTTATACAATGTAGTTCTGGTTTAGTTCAATCCTTTTAAGGTCGTATTTCTACTGGTCAGAGCACTGAATTGTCAGGACGCATTGTTTAAACTGAACGGTACATAGCATTTAGTACAAAGAGTTTAAACAATGATCATGTAACAAATGAACACAGATATGTAATGAGCGATGGTCGAGGTATTTTTTCTGAATAACCTCCAATGTATAAATATCTGTAAATATTTAGAATTCATTCATCAGCACCACTCATATTTAATTGTATTGATAGCGTGATTTCCCATGGTCATCCTAACCTAAAGTCTGACATTGATTAAACACATATCCTGATTTATGTCTTCAACAAAACAAAATAAAAATCCTACCTTGGGCATTTCTACATTGTTTGAACTTGTTCATGGATGACAAAGGCAGCACCATTAACAACTATCGATGTGTATCAGCTAACAATACAACGACCTTGAGGGAAACTACAGCCTTAAAAACAGTTGTAATGGCAACAAAGTGTTTCATTGATTCCAATCTAGTGTTGGCTGGGATTACTCTAGTTACAATACAAATACGAAAGCACACTTAACCATGCAAATACCTGTTGACATTTAATCACGTTCCATATTCAATTTAATATACAAGGATCTGATTTAAACATAATATAATTACAAAAATGTCTTTTTTTAATAAAATACCACCCAGTTTTAAAAAATACATGTGCTTTTGGTTTTGACTGAAAGTTGTTCAACAGCAAAGTCTTTGATGTAAGTACTATCAATTCTCTTTAAAGTGAGAATAGCCTCGAGGCTACCAGGCTAATTAGTGATATAACTTCACAACCATTAGCAATATTAAAGGTAAGGGTTATAAAATTCTATACATGTTTTGTTTTTTTATTTTGTCTTTGATAATACAAATACACAATTCATGGCAACATCATGCTTCTTATTACTATAAAACTGAGCGAATATCAATATATTTGAAGTATTGGGGCAGCATCTTTCCGTTTTGAACTCCACCTGGCGCCTGGAAAACACCAGAGATAACCCGTGGCGTTTTTGTATCTACAGAAAGGTAAACATTATTTACAAACAGGACGACCTAGGGAAAATGTTTGACCTACGCTATTTTGAAAAAATATACTTAAAATTGAAGCAATAAAAAAGCGAAATAAAAATCTGTTTTGAATTATTGTATAAATATGCAAAATACAAACAATACATAAAAACCTAAAGTAAAATAATAGTACCCTGATACGACAGGTTTCATCACCAGTCGATCGTACTTACTCTTCTGAACATGAAATCAAGGACACAACACACTCTTCTACGTCAGCTGCTTTCCTCAATCTTTATTTTAACTTTATTTGTATGACCAACATTGACAGCTTAGCACTAAACCTCATGATAAACGTGATGATTTTTTTCGGTATTTCGATAGCAAACTTTCCTTTTCTTGATAGAACACATGTACTTTATGTATATTTCACCAACCTATGTCTGATATTTACATGTTACTGTTGATTCGTTATTCTAGGGGCTTAATATATATATAAATCGAGATTTTCGTGATATATGTCGGCTGTTGAAGAACAAACAAAGGGATTCGAGAGATGTAGGTATATGACGTAATATTTACTTGAATGTGACTGAAGTTAGATTCACATGACAGTTGCCTTCGATGAAGCAGAGATTAACACTCCTTCGGAAATGTTATACTTCTTCATCCAAATTTACATTCATTTACATGTATACGACAAAGGCAGTAAGTATGGTGTTTACATGTCGCAGATGATTCGTTATTCTAGGGCTTGCTCTGAATATCGCGATTTTCTTGATATGTCAACTGCTGACGAACAAATTAACAACACAAGGATTCGAGAAATGCAGGTTGATGAAGACTATGGGCAAGTTTAATGGTCGCCATCTTGATCTCATCGAGAAATATTCTGTATCTTTGTGTGATATGAAGATGGACGTTTCTGAGTTTGCTTGTTAGTGTGTTTACTTGTTGTGATGACAATGATGACTTGGTTCTCATTATGAGGTCTAATGCTTACTTATGCATTTCCTAAGCTTAGCTTCATACAATATGGATGTAACCGATTTTCATTCATACCGGCATAGAAATTAATATCCCGTGGATCAATATATATATATACATTTTTGCTGTTTAGCCCACCATCATCAGGTAGCGGGCTTATCAAATCATCTTGCGTCCGTGGTCCGTGGTCTGTGGTCCGTCCTTTAACAATTTTTGTTATCGCTATTTCTGGAAAAGTACAAGATAGAACAATCTCAAATTTCATTTGTCTATTACCCTTGGTGTCATATTGTGCATAGTCCATTTTGATACAAATCCGATAAACATCGTGGCCAACAGGCGGCCACTTGGATCTTTTGTTTTAGAAGTACAGAATGGATCATTCTCAAATCTAATATGTAGGTTTCCCTTGATGCGTACTTTTGCATACTTTATTTTCGGACAAATCCTATAAATAATATGGCCGACAGGCGGCCATCTTGGATTTGGGAGTAATAGCTTGTTATCGCTACAGCTGTGGTAACGCACAACGAACCACAAATTGCGTGCATACATCGTGCGGACAACGTACACAACTGGGCGATCTAAAGATCGTGCGTTCATGTGTGCGATTCTCATCGCACACACTCACGATTTGGTATAATTGGTCGATACATACATATATGTATTACGGAATGAAGAAAATAAAGAACCCTCTTGTCGAAACAATTAGGAGTATGTTAATTTTACAACATATTGTAACCTGTATTACACTGACCATAAGACAGTCAAGAACTGGTTTAGCTCCAAGTTAACAGAACAGGTAAATAACATACTGGATTTTTTCTTGCCCTGTGACGACGCCACTGCTGATAATCGCGGTTGCTAACGTGTAACCTTTAATCGTCGCTTATAATTAGCAATGTTGTTATTTGTACCCTGTCCGTCTTATCACCTGTGTTTCACATCTAGGACAGTTATGTAAGTGAGAAATACAGAATGGATCATTCTCAAATATCATATGCTGGTTCTCCTAGGTCCCTAGTTGTGCTGCATGAATTTTGGGACTCATAAAAAAAATAAAAATAGCTGACAGACAGCCATCTTGGATTTAGACAATGAAAATTTGTCATCGTTATATCTTGTGAGGTATTGAATGGATTGGGGCCTTCTGGTGGGTATAACTGATAAGTTTCATTTTTTGAATATCAACACCTGTGGGTTAGGTGGTCACGACATGACATGAAATCAGTTCGGAGCGCTTAACGATTTACATTGGGGTCAAAGTAGGGGGTTTTAAGCGTGAATTACCAACAGTCGCCTATATGGGTACAGCAAACCAGTTTACGATTAAGTGTGGTCTGTTTTTTCTTGCATTATAAACTTGCGCGAATATGTTATATAGTGAAAAATGGAATTGTACAACATTTTAGGATTTTCATTTATAAAAAAAATGTTATTGACATATAGATTTTAGACTGCCAAATGGATTGGACAACAGACACAGCCTATGTAAGCCCTCTCGATATAAACAATGTACTGGTGGCAAAAATATATAATATATTTAGTATATCATAAAAGCCAATTAATTAACCAATCAATGGATCTAATAGGTTTTGAATGATAACTATAAATGATAACTATTTACTTTAATGAAAGTTATTATAAAAATATATACAGCAGCTTAATTATCTCTTTTGTGTATGCAAATATAATCTTATAAATTTAGACAATTTTTTCAGTATTAGTTAAATAGTTCTAGACCAGCCAAAAGGCGCAGAGTGTAGGCCGCACTGTTCATGGTTTCACTTAGACCTACTTCATATGATCACTGGCTGGCAGATTAAAGAAATAAAAATATTCAACTATATATATATAAAGTACCAAGGGGATGTCGATTAGGCCCAGTGGTTATTGCCACAGGTATTTCTGGCTAGGCGATTTGGTGCCGGAGATCGTGAGTTCGAGGCCCGGATAGGGCACGAGTCAAAAATTGTCTTCCTTCGTCATTTATGTTTCCGTGTTTCTTATAATATATTAAACACATTGTATCATATACACTTAGTGTTGTTGATCCGAAGGTTGAAATGTGAATTTCCTGTCGTAATTGTACCCGTGCTTAATATATAAAGTACCAAGATATAATTAGGAAAACTTTCATTAAAGACTTTCTATTTAATAATTTATAGCACTCTAATGGGTGTTTAGAGCTTTACAAATATAGATACATTACAACCTGTCCAAAACAAGTCATTGGGACCAAATGCGTTGACCGGTCGATACAAGTGAATAACCTGGAAAGACAGGACGAAAGGAAGGAACGAAATGGTCGAATCAGATTGTAAGGCCGGTATATACAAGTTTTCGAATTGTACAATTAAGTATGCTAATGAACAGATGTTGAGAATGTTTTAACACAAATAGTAACTTACCAGATTACGACTTAAATTCGGGAAATCTTTTTTCAGTAAGTGTTTTTGATGCATGCAAGAATATGTTTAAATATTGAGATATTTGAGGTATGGAGACACCACTTTTATTCAAGGGTTCAGATTTAGAATATCTATTACAATTTTATGTTCACAAATCTTTTTAATGTGGCGGGAGTGTGGTAAACAAATGCGTGTTTTTCAAAAAGTTTCTATTATCTTAATACAGACGAGGACCAGGAGGAGGGAAATTCAGGTATGTTGGAGATGCCGAACAGTATCTTAGTCTTCTGTAACTTTGAGTTCATTATAATATAGCAGACCGTTAACCAACATGTTCTGAAGCGGTTCAATAATTATATGTTATCGTCTGGAAGAGTATAACAAAGTCCATCGCTATCCTTGACACACCATGTAATATTACAAAACTAGGTCAACTTCAACTTCAATCATAATATGCTTCAAAGTAAACATTTGTCGACCATGACCTTGACCTTATCATATACATTGTTAGCGTATCAATATAATGCAATATTTTATGAGCTAGCATATTAATTTTATCAAAACAGGCAAGGCCGAAAAACCAGTTAAACAAAAATCTGCCCATCTTAAATACAACAGAATCAGTATGTAACGTTAATGTTGTCTAGGTTTAAAGTCACTAAACAGCTAATAAAAGGAGAAAAATGATGGCTACGGTGACAAGGTCAAGTAAATAAAATGGAGCTATCAAGGGTTAAAATTAAGGCAGCTAAACAATGTTTTAAATCAAAATCAAAACTTCAGAAATTGACCTAATATATGTTACCTGTCATGAAATCTGTTTCAGCAAGAGTACACATAATCTCATTAGGGAGATAATCTGTATTTGTTATTAAGGTTATTGGACACTAGCTTGATTTCACAAACACAAACAAACGTTCGTTAATTCGCTATTAAATTTTAACAAAACACCATGTCAAGTTGCTTAGAAAAACACATTCCCACTAGTGTATGTGTTTAATTAAGCGTATATCACATTTGTTTGTAGTAAATAACGATGAATTTCCTGAGGAAGAGTTACGTGACTGTAATGCGCTTGCTCATATATATGGCCGTGAGTACGACGATGACTTCACAAACGGAAATTAAAACTGTTCTAAGATTGACTCTGTAAATACCTACACAATATATGCTGATGAGGTTTTGTCAAATAAATAAAATATATATTATAAATCGCATTGGATGAAGCTTCTGTTTTTTTATATACAAGATGAACTCAAGAAAAACCAATAATTACAATATATCAAAACTATTTATTCAAAATTAAAATGAATAAATCGTCGTTAGTGCTCACTTAAAAAATAAACAAAGTTGTGATAGGTGACCACATAATTGTTTGTAAAGAAGCAGGCATATATAGATTATAGGCTGGTATCATTTTATATTAAAAATCATTATTCATCAATGTTTGTATTTCCCAATAATGTTACTTGCGATGCCGTTGATTTGGCCCGAGAATTTGTCTGTGCGGAACTTGCATTCATAACAAAGGATATCGAAGATTCAACACAACCATAATCTGAACTCAAAATCGATCAAACAAGTGACTATGAACAAACGATTGACACGGAGAGCCTGGTAAAGGTACAAGAAAAGAACATCAGGCGTTCAAGATGAGTTAGTCTTCTGCTTCATGATCAATCTTGGGCACATCCAAGTAAATGTCACGTCCTTGAAAAGGGAACATAAGGACGTAGGTATACTAATGAGCATATCTACAGGCGTACATCTTCATAAAAGGATACAAAAAATAAATTAGAGAATACCGAAGCGTTAACAAAATCATTATCCAAACTCAAAATCGATCGAACCAGGGGCAAAATATGAGCAATGGAAATATTTACATGTGCGGTAAAAGAACAAGAGAATAAGACCAGGTGTTCCGGAAGATTAAGCGCATTCTGCTTCATCGACGACATCCCCCCACCCCATGTAAATCTGTGTCACATCCAAGTAAACTTCAAGTTCTCAAAAAAATGAGAACCGAGTATCATTGTCAATCACAACAAGTAAACACACTAATGAACATACTCAAAAACGTCCATCTTCATATCACTTAAATATACAGAATGCAAAGATAGCGACCATTGAAACTTGCCCATGGCTCTGACAAATCTGCATCTTTCGAATCATTGTGTTGTTAGTTTGTCAGCAATCGACATCGATTACGAAAATATACAGAATGCAAAGATAGCGACCATTGAAACTTGCCCATGGCTCTGACAAATCTGCATCTTTCGAATCATTGTGTTGTTAGTTTGTCAGCAATCGACATCGATTACGAAAATCCCGAGCAATCCCTAGAAAATCGAATCAACTGCAACATGTAAACAGCATAGGTTGGCGAAGCAATGATGTTACTATCAAGGAATGGAAAGTTCAATATCGGAAAATTGAAATCATCACGTTTATCGTATAGATGTTGTGTCCTTTATTTCATGTTGAGAAGGGTATATACGATCGACGTTTTCAGCGCACGTCTTATTGTTTATAGACAACACATCGTCGATTTATTTGAAAATGAAATTAAAAGATTTGAAATGGATTTGTTACCTGTCCTGATTAGCTCTTCCATTAATTCAGCCTCCTATGAAAACAAAAACGAGTCAACTAAGAGTGGGGCACAGTTTGTTCCCATTGGAATGTCAAAAGTCTGCTGTAAAATCTTTCCTCCGAACATTATATTTAATATCGTTATAAACACTTACCAAAAGTCAAACCTGGTATTCACAAAGAATGGAAAATCAAACTTCAAAAATACTATTGGTAACATATAAGAAATATTGTTTAAACTAGGTAACCACATCCAGTAATTATTTCAACACATCACAATGATGATTTTAACCAAAAGAAATGTCTATACTTATAAAGGCAATCTTGGCATGGTCAATGGTGATAAGACTCGACCTTTTACAAGGTGTTTGAAAGAAGTATCAATTTTAAAGTCTAAGCCATGTTTGAGGGTTTACTATCCCACAGTGTTTAGCCTTTCGACTGATATGGACAGCTATTACTTGGAGATGTACCATCTGAACAGACTTTTCGCCATCAGTAATATATAAGTGCCAACAGCAACGGAAGAATTAAGCGTTTGTTTTCGTTCCTTTGTTTACTTTTTATTGAGTACAATTACAATATATTATTTCCATAGTGTCATTACCATCGGAAAAGAATACCGTTCAGTCTTATTATTAAATTAAGTCAGTTAATAACTCTTATTTAGAGTTTCCTTAAACTTTGGATATTGAAATGCCCGTGTTTTTAAAGCGAGTGAGGATCCTGGAACATCGCAACGCCACCAAAACGTTTGTTTTAAATGGTTGGAGGTGCATATATTGGAATATAAATGAAAAAGAATTTTCGACAACGTATTGGTACAATTGGAAAAGAAAATATGTTAATAATATATTCTATGCTTTCTTTACTAAAGAGTAATTTGACAACATCATCGTTATCTAATCATTGAACGATCATGTTTAATAAATGTCCCTGATGCAGTATCCAATGATCGTTGACATGCATGCTTAACTCCTACATGTTGATAATAGATATTGATAAATCCTACACCGATCATTATACTTGTGGTAGGCCGACGTATAACTCACCAAGGGCTTTGGCTTAATCATGAGTGTTCAAATATTGTTTGATACTAAATCTTAAGTTCCTATGCTTATTTAGACCATAAATGGATGAACGTCGTTACACAATGATAAGTTACATAGGTATCTATGTGTTTATGCTATGCGTGTGTTTGACAAAATCTGAGCTGTGTGCTAAGTGGGAAAATAAAGAGGCAGTCTCTAACGATGGACACGTCTTCAGAGTGATACAGCCGTCAGGATATAGCCAGTGTTGGAAGGAATGTAAATTGTCCACAGAATGTGGGGATATCGCCTTTAATAGGGAACAGTTAAACTGTGGCCTCATCAGGAAGTCCGTCAATACTCCCTCTCCGATGGACTTGTCGGTAAGTTATAGTGTCTAATACTGTTGACCGCCGTGGGAATCATTGTTTATATGGACAGTAAAATGTTTGAGCTATGTTTAGTACTTAATTTTTCACAGGCTAAGTCAAGTACAACTTATTTTCTATATGAATTGTTAACTTTTTCAAATGCATTTATTTACAAATTGTTTTAAAAAACTTCTTGCATTATCGTAATGATCTTATTAAAAACCTGGCCAGAATTTAGTTTTATAAATTTAATATGACACTAAAAAGTAATTTTGATTACTGTACCTCTATAAAATTCAGAATGCTATTTTGCACTTTGTTGGGGTTGTCGGTTGTTGGGTCTATCAAACTTAATCTTAATACAGTATTCCCTTAACAACACACTTTTGCTTGAGATTATTATTCAGGTCTACATGTCAAATATCCTATGCCCCAGGTATGCGATACCTTGAGCCCCCTAGGGTCTCTCATACTCAATTTTTATACAGTGTTATTCTTACTTCAATCCTTTACCTGGGACTGTTACTCGGGTTTGAAGGTCAAAGATCAAGGTCACTGTTACTATTATATTATCCAATACAAATCGTAACCAAGGTTTCCGTGCGGTAACTTGTGTTCACTTGGGCCTTTCAAACTCAAACTTTTTACTGTGCTTCCTCACGGAAAGCTCTTGTCTTTAATTCCTCTTCGGGTCTTAAGTCTGATGCAGATGACATGGTACATATCTTACTAATTATCGAAACGTCATATAAAACATAATTTGGTTGTGTAAAATAATCATTATATAAGACAGATTGTTTGTGTCAAATATCACATGTGCCATTTTTATATTTTAAATAAACATATTGTGGGGGTCGTCTGTACACCCAAACCACAAAAGTAAATACATTATGATCATTGTTTAGTGATATCATCATTACTGTTAAAATACAAAATGATTTTGTCGATGACAAAAAACCAAAACCATGAAATGTGAATACAAGAAATGAATTAATAGAACATCAATTACTAATAAGATTTGTTGTTTAAATATCTTATTTAGTCAGATAGTCTTTAGCATAAGCAATAGAGAGGTGCATTTAATTGTTATTTTTATTACTTCTTCTTTCGTTTTTGTTATTTGTGTTCAGATGTAATAATATAGTTGAGCTATGCATTACATTTAGTTTATTCAACTTTGCTGGTAACCCAATCCGTAGATTTATCTGCCGAGATCAACATGAGGATATGTCAACGATCCGATGTAACTATTGATTACCGCTAGTCTGAGGGGATCTGACTATCTGGTCCACTAAATATTCGGCTTGCTGGCCGTCCGAAAGTAATGTTTTTAAGATAGGTTAATACGCGAAATTGTAGCGACCAAATTCCAGACATCGGTTTGATAATGACCGGCGTCTCGAGACCTCACGAGAGCTCCTTTTTACTGTATACATTTTGAATCAAGTGAGGTTATAGACGTCGATCATTTTTGGAAAAATACCTGTTCTTAATTGATATAATATGTGTCCGTATATTTACGTATCTAGGAATTCTGGCTATCGGACCGCCAATTAGACGCATTGTTAACGGATCAGATAGTAAGAACACTTCTGATTTACTGTATTTATGTTATGGATTTAAGACATTCGATAATTAATTTTTTGTATTTATTTTCAGTGGTGACCAGCGATACTAACAACGCTTTAATTAAAGTAATTAGATAAAAAATGTTAGTCATTCTCGGTCGAAAAATGCTTGATTTGCCATAACAACACCTCAAAAGGACAAGATGACATCATACATGGCAGGACTTCGACCAATAATAGTAGTTTGCTACTATACTTAGTATATCCAGAATAATGAGCAAGGAAACAAGTGCGTCACAATATTAATGTTACTGGAGTTTGTTTCAAGTATAAAATGTTTAAACTGAGCAGGTTAAATAAAATAGCAAATATTGTAAATGTATTTCACAGTACATAAAAAATAACTTATCTTCCAGACACAACTTGGACCATGTGCTACATTACTGTGGGGTAGACGAAAGATGCGTTGAACTAAAAAACGGGTCTGGACTTTGTATAAATGCGGGTATGTTTTTTTTAGTTATTCTGGACGTTTTTATTGCTTCAGAAAGTCTTTTTGAATTAAATAAAAACATGAAATCACTTTCACTTTGAAGGTACACAGCCAATGTTTCTTCATGTGAATATATTTATCTTAATGAAGAAAAAGATGTGTAAGAGGTTGAGTTCTGTTACGAAATACAGACAATCCGTTTTCAGCTTGTTTCGGTTGTTTTCATGATCAACCATCCTCCGATTATGGCTATCGTGGTGTCGCTGCAATAATAGTAACAGAGCACTTAGAGATTAGACAATCTTACTATCTGTAATTCTAATACGATATGTTTGTAGTGCGCGTTTTGATTGGGTATGGACTACGTTGTAATGTGCGATAGAATCATGATCAATCGTATCAAGCTCCGCCCATCGAGATTAAGTCACTCCCCGTTTCTACAAAAAACAAAATGGCGTTGTGGTGGGGAGAGCAGAGAGGATCGAATGAGAATGAGAGGATCAAATGAATGTATTTGTTGAATACATTATAAAAAAAACGTAATAATTTCATTTTCTCACTTGCATTTATTCATGAAACGTTAATATTTCATCCATGTGTAGCAATCTTCATCCGGAATCAAAACAAATATTCCACTGTGACTGTGTTGTGTGCATTTGCACAAAACGTTTTACATATCTAAAAACACGATTTTGTCGATACGAACTTATTGGCATGTATACTGACTTGAAATTATATATAGGTCATTCACTGGTGATCCTTCTAACTGTCCTTTATAGACAGATGCACTTTATATAGAGGTGTCCTCTATAGAATGTTTTCCATACAAAAGAATGAATTTCGTTCAAGAATTGATTATGACAAATGCATTTCAGCAACGTTGACATGTCATCTTCGATATCCAGGGGTTACGATCACCTACGCTCTCTACACCCCTGAACTATGTCATGGCAAACCTGAAGGCATGCTCAGGTAAAACACCTGAGCAATCACTAGGCTGCATGCCTGTCCTTTGAAGATAACAAAGGAGCCGCGATCGATTGTACGTCAAAGGGTCAGACCAGTCTTCTTGTCTAATCAACAAGGTGGCGCACACGGAGCCTTTACTTTGCCATGTCATATTCCAGGGGATATTGAGGATGACTAAATGTGTAGTTAAATTTTGCATTTCAATTTCTTAAAAGAACAGTAAAAAAATACGCACGTCAGACATTTTTACCCTTACATTCACTTTAAAATTAGTACTTGCAGATTTTATTTGAATAAGATCATATTATTCTTCATACAGTGAAATGTGATGGGGGATATTTCCAAAACAGATGCATTTTCGAAGGTCCTTCCCCGGGCAGTTGGACCGTCGGGCGGGTGAGTGTTCCAAGTCAGTCGTCTTTGTATAAGTTTTTACTACACCTTTTAATATCACATTCTTGTATTTGATAAAACCATATTGTAATCTGTTACATTCTTCCGTGATAAATTCCGAGAGTAGAAATAGTATATCTATGTATAATATCAAATGCTTTATGGAGTGTTATATATTATGATTGAAATTATTATTCAATGATACACTGTTTATTGTTATCATATCAATTTTTTTGAGGACTTGAAGTTTACTTAGATGTGACCAGGGCCTGTATTCATGAAACTGTTCTCATGCTCAAGCATGGATTTTGTGCTCAAGCCATTTTTCTTGAAACTCACCTGAATCATATTGAAGAGTTAAAAAGTCATTGTAAACGTTGAACACAGCTTTCGATCTCATTCCCCTTCGATTTTTTCCAAAATTTTGACAAAATTAGATTGTTTAAATAATGTATAGCCATAGCAAGAAATAAGGCTTGAGCACAGAATTTATGCCTGAGCGTGAGAACAGTTATATGAATACGGGCCCAGGATTTACATGGTTGGCGTCATCGGTGAAGTAGAAGAGGCTTAAAATGTTAAGTTGTTTTAGAATAAGAGTTGATATGGAAACAAAACATTGATTAAAGGTGATAAACCACCAAATTCTAAAAAATGCCAAATTTATTGTCAAAATATTAATAAAACATACAAAAGTTAATTCTAATTCACGTTTTTCAAAAAAAAAAATCCCTAATTGGTGCATTTTTTACATTTTGAAAACGAACCGATTACTCGTTCGACGTGAAAAACTAAAATAAGTACGCGCTTAATTCCCTTTGATTGTGACGTCATTTGAGACGATCGGAAAAGCGCGCCAACTGTCTATCAACGTAAACAAACGGTATGGAAGGCCTGCTGTGCTGGAACCACGGTCTTACATTTAACTCACCTGCGATTTTTAAAAATGTTGTTAAAGCCATTTTTAGCCAGGCAGTTTCATGAGAGAAACATTGTTGATGTCTTCGATAGGATTTGAACTTAAAATCTGAGGCTAGGCCAAAACCCGAAGTCTTACCAACACTTTAAGATCGTCCAAAAAAGCTCACGTTAAACAACAGGGGCTCGGTTTCGGAATTTTAAGCGATAGGCTTTTATGGCGTAAATCATTTTAATTTCACTTTACAATAAAGGCATGCACACCAGTAAACAGTATAAACACGTTTTATCTACTGTTTATTCACGTTCTATAACATTGTAAAATTGAGGGTATCGACTTATAATAGGAAAGGATTTACGCCATAAATCTCTGAAAATCCCGAAACCGAGCCCCTGTGCGTTAAACAGGAAACGAGTACGGAGCAATGTCGTACAGGCGGTGACTTGAGGTAGCGTAGGCATACGTCATATATGAAACAATACTAAACCAAAAATATAACATTGTATACCAACTTATAATATGGTTAAAAGTGTAAACGTATATTAAAGAGTTAAATAAAAAAGCCAGGTTTGTTTACCCATTGAAATATAACATTTACTCAACTGCCTTCAAATACATGAACGGAACTTTTCTATGACATTTTAATCATAGGTTTTAACCGAGATCTAGGGTACAGGAGAAATCGTAATGTTGAATTAACCCCAGTCTTCTGATATGGCTCTCATAAATTGTGATGAAGATGTATAGTTTGAGCATCCCTGGTTCTGAATATATATGCACGTATCTTTGTGTAAGCACGGACTAGATCATCAAATATTCTGAGGTATAACATCGGAAATACATTTCACTTAATTGAAATTATTCTGAGAGATGGAGAAGATGATCTCAAATTATTGTTGAACGGCACTGCTCCGCAATATATTAAAGTAGGTAAAAACCATAATTTCTGTATCAGAGAGTGATCCCAGTTATTGGTAAGAAAATGTACAGCATGCTCAAAAAACTGTATATAAGGCATTCGGTTACAACTTGATTATTTGGTCTGCTTTTTTTACTTTGACTTCAGAAATCTTTTTATTATTTTTTTTAACTGAAAAATGTTGAATTTTATATTTCACAGTTTATGCTTAGCAGCATTGCACTTGAATGTAAATTCTTTACGACCCCAGCCATTGGAAGATGTTGACAATATGACTATTTTCCTTTTATACAGGAAGCAAAGGCATGCTGAACAAAAAGAAGTGAAAACAAAAAAGACTTTCAGTACATTTTTTTAATTTATTATTTTGTTATAAAATATATATTTTTTGATACATTATGAAAACTAAGCATTTTATATTAACGCAAATCGGTTCATATTCTCTGATTTCATCATTTGCTATAACTAGATGAAATCACTGAACTGAATAAGTTGTGACCAGGAACACTCAGTTCCACACCATCAATGAACTTCCATCACTAGCCAGTTCAGAGATGCTATGAATATCAGCAAAAGTGAAGTTATCCACAGCCCTTGTAGACATTTCATCAGTTATGTCAGAAATAAGGATACTTGATACTTGTGTACTCTTCTGAAGGAAAATGTTTGTGGATATTTGACCCCCGCCCCGACAAGGCGTCTCCATGTACATTTTATACTCCAGAAGTGGAATTAATGGTATATGGATTTTGAAAAACTCGAAAGATCTTTTGCTCAATCTTGAACACCCCCTCCTAAAAAATGTCTTTTTGATCAAAACATTTGATTTTTCCACCTTGTACACCACCATACCTCATACAAAATTGAAGGAACGTCTCCGATCTCTTGCTATGTGACCTTTCTTGTCCAAGAAAGGCGGACGACGATACAAATGTATGGTAGTGAGCTATCTTGGAGCGCACTTTGTCAAAAACACGACAAAAGCTAAGAAGATATAGTAAGGATGATTGAATTCCTGGTCGACAATATTTTTATTGAGTTCGGAGGAAAGATTTTCCAGCAGACTGTTGGCATTCGCATGGGAACAAACTGTGCCCCACTCTTTTTGTTTCCATATGAGGCTGAATTTGTGGAGGAGCCAATCAGGACAGGTAACAAAAACCTGGTCAAGTCTTTAACTTTCACTTTCAGATATATCGACGATGTGTTGTCTATAAACAACAAGAGGTCTGCTGACCACGTCGGTCGTATATACCCTTCTGAACTTGAAATAAAGGACACAACAGACTCTTCTACATCAGCTACTTACCTATATCTCTACTTAAACTACGACCAATATGGTCAGCTTACTACTAAGTTATACGATAAACGTGATGATTTCAATTTTCCGATCGTTAACTTTTCATTTCTTGATAGTAACATCCCTGCTTCTCCAACATGTGGTGTTTACATGTCGCAGTTGATTCGGTATTCCAGGGCTTGCTCTAAATATCGGGATATTCGTGATCGATGTCGACTGCTGACACACAAACTAACAACACAAGGATTCGAAAGATGCAGGTTGATCAGAACTATGGTCGCCATCTTTGTCTCATTGAGATATATTCTGCATCTTTAAGTGATATGAAGATGGACGTTTTTGAGTATGCTCATTAGTGTGTTTACTTGTTGTGATTGACAATGATACACGGTTCTCATTTCGATAACTTGATGTTTACTTGGATGTGACAAAGATTTACATGGCGGGTGTCGTCGATGAAGCAGAAGACGCTAACTCTTCCGGAACACATGGTCTTATTCTCTTGTACTTTTGCAAGGGTCTCCATGTGAATCTTTCCTTTGTGCATATTTTGCCCCTGGTTTAATCGATTTTGAGTTTGGATTATGATTATGTTGACGCTTCGGTATTCTCTTATTTATTTTCAAACCAAGGCGAAATACAAAAAAATAAACAAAGGAATTAATGACAGGCAAAATTTAAAATAGTTTTTCTGTTTTAGGATCAATGCGGACAGCTGGGCGGAAGCTTAGTAACGATTGAATCCAGCGAAGTGAACAGCTTGATATTAACAATAACCACGAAAAAAGGTAATTAATAATACTTAACAACATAAGAAGGCATAAACTACATTTATGTAAATAATACATTACAACATCAGCAGGTACAGAAATATTATTGTATTTAATAACAACAGGTAAGAAGCGAACTATTTATGTATATACTAGTAGTACAATGATACAACATAAATGTATTTCAATCACATTGCCCTGTGTTATTTTCTCAGACCATTGTGTAAACGTACCGACTAAATATATGTTATATACCACTAGTGTTTATGACCTTCCAAACGTTTGATTGGCTGAGAAGTTGAAGTTTGACCGGAAATCTCGATCGATGACACTTGGCGGGAATATATGCGAGATTGTGCGTTTTCGCGCAAATAGACCGCGGTTCACTCCAAAAATATACACTGCCATTGTTGATTTGTTTTTATATTATAGTAGAAACAGGTCACACGACTCGTGGATGTTGGATATGGAATTTATTTCACTCTCATTAATTATTATTTAAACGTTACAAAAGACACTTGCTTAAGCTTGTGTCTTTTGTAACTCTTAAAAAATAATTAACTCGAGTGAAATAAATTCCATATCCAACATCCACTCGTTGTGTAACCTCTCTTTATATGCTGAATGAAAAATCAGGAAAACAACAATATACTGAATTAAATGTTTATTACAAGTATAACCATTATCATAAATACATATAATGAGTAAACAATTTTCGATGTACCGACAACATGAATGTGAAGACTACGTAATAGGATACGGACATAAGACAATGATCTGGCAGATTAAAAATGTAATGTCGCAGCGGACACATGATACTTGAATATGATAAAGAAATAGAAGTTATCTACAAAAAAAGTATACAGATACAGTTTATCATTACGATACCATATTGAGTGACAGAAACGTAATGAGCAATAAAAGTAATAGATATCTGTTCGTTTTTTTCTTAAATCAATACCAAACTAGTTTGTGACATAGATTATAATGTTGGTGAAAACCAATAACGTCTTTCATGAGAAAGCATAATGAGAACAGACTATACAGTACTTGATAATTTATTCTTACTCTTTCATATACTCAGTTTGGGCTGGCGAAACGACCTGGGAACAGAAGGCATATGGACCTGGATAGAGAATAATCATCAAATCGTTATTACCTCCCTTTGGGCCGCAAATAAGCCGTCGACGTCGTGGACAAATGCCAACTGTTTAGCCGTCATGTCCTCAGGCGTTTGGTATGACGTGGATTGCTCGGGTTCGAGAGCATATTTCTGCCAAACGTACCTTACACAATGACATGGTTTTCCTTTCAAACCGGAACAAGCGACGCATTGCAATGAACGTTTATCAGACACATAACCAGAGAGGACGGGAAACATCCGTCGCTACAAAGCTAGATGATAATAAGTGACATACGTATTTAATGGAGTGTATTATGAAGATTACACTCTTACGCGTACATGTCTACAAAATCATAAGTGCTGCGATTTCTTTATTAACTATTTACTACACTACATTTCTTTTAAATATCGATGCTAAAGATGAGGGAAAATAGACGACCAGATACTCTACCAATTGAGCTGTCTTCCTCCTCTTCCTCTTCCACAGTCCACCTCCTCCTTTCAATTTGGACAGACTCGGAAGAAATCGAATGTAGATTCTAAAAAGGGATATACCGTTTCTGTTTTGTTTCTGGTATATTGATAGATGTTCGAACGTGATTTTCTAAATTGCAATTAGTTTAGTATAGAATTTTGATAATAATCATCTCTCTTAGAGTTGTCCCGTTAACGCATCAGCGTAGTCTTCATAAGCATTAAGATAAGTCAGGAATTCAGGAAACCCTTTGAAGTACATGGGTTTTCTTGCGACAAAACAAACAATGATTCAATGCGATTAGCACATGTCTATAATCAAATGTATCATAAAAACCCTTTCTCATGTGCATAACGGTGAGTATCGTATTTTAGATTTGGCTATATTTCTAATTGTTGTATTTCTATCGAAGTAATGCTTGTTTTATCTTGTCGCGTGCGCACAATGCTAAGCGTTTCGAAGCCTTGGGTCATTTCTGTGTTATTTACATAGAGTAGTTTTTATATATAAGGACACAATTGTAATACATGCCAGATCATCGCCTTTTATACGTTCTTTCCTAATACTGTGAATGAAACATTCGAAAACCCTACAAACGTTCAAACGGAAATAGACTTATCCCGAGGATTGTCTACATTAAAGAGAGGTGATTGATAATTTTGTTTCTTAACGTAAAATAAACCGTAATGTGAACTACCTAAACAGGGATATCAACACTTTTATCGGTATTAAATTTTCGTATTTCATCCTATCTTAATGTGGCCGTTACCAAGACTTGTATGCATTTATATGTACATGTTTATAGTAGTGTAGGTTCTAAGCTTCAAAGCAAAATGGTTTCCTGCTCGCCATCCTTATCGACATTTCCCAGCATGCACCAAAAGTTTTCCGTTGGGCGAGAAACCATACTGGTCACACCTTTGCCAGTTCTGATTTTTTAAAAAAGGTTTTGAATATTGGTATTTTGGCCTGGGGAACAAGTTTAAAACCATGCAAAATCGATATGGAGTGTCTATCCAGTGATTCAAATATCAATCGAAGGAATCAATTCAAAAGAATTAATAAAGAAATTGATATGTTATTTGGAGTGCTGATTCATCATAATAATATGCAGGTCAAGTTTTACAAAAGTTTTATTTCAAAAGAGCATTAAGAGGATTTTGACGATCCACCAATACTAATTCATTTTTGTCTCGTAAGAGTTCTCCCTTTCTCTTAGAAGAAATCCAATACAACTTTCAGTATACTATTTACTGCGGTCAGGCTGAGTTTGATCACAACAATTTTTAGAATTACGTGGTTTTGCATATACTACCATTACTAGATATATTCATGATTGTCAATGTGTTTTAAAGCTGTATCTACACTATTTAACTCAGAATAGAACTGACTATCATGATGACAGCGGTCAATATTAGGCTGCAATTGATGCTGGGGTTGAGTTTGATGAAGAGCTTTGTATTATTATTAGCAAAAAGTACGCATGAGACAAGCTGGTGTGAACACGACACTAGTACGATCAGATAAAATCCGAAAGTGAGATATGCGGCCAACAAAATCCGATGCCCGCAATAAGGAAAAGCCTCTCATCAAACTCCATCGCAGTAGCAATGGCAGCCCTAAGATTGACAGCTTCCATCATGACATGTATTTATATACGTTTTGCATTGAGAAATAAAATGTTAATGCTTGACTTTCCATTTGTGTATGATAAACTATATCTGATCAATTGTGGTGGTATTACACTGTACGTGATGCACGTCATATTTGCTATAGAGGATGCATAAGCTGGCTTATGAGGATTTGTGTCACAACCTTTTCTTGAAAGCATTTTTGTATCATTATGATATATGATACACCAGAAAGATGACGTTACACACACATGTGCTGCACCTTTTAAATTTAGTCATAGATGCAGTATGCCGAAAATTTTAATTAAATTGCATCATACTGCAGTTTCGTCCTCATAGGACTTCTTAGTGATTCTAGGGTCCAAATGGTGGGAATCCCAAATGCTTACGCTAATGTGCAATCAGAAGGGTCAGGTGCATAAAACCCCTTTAATTTATGAAATAAGATGTATACACAAGTTATGTGTATTTTCAAATCGTGTACCATGAAAATGTGCTAAAAAGTAGATAAATTATTCATAGACCATTGGGATAATTCGAAGATTTTTGGGTTTTAAAATTTGGTTGGAAAAGAACTCATCTGCATTTTTTATAAGGCTTAAGAAATACGTGGGGAAAACATCAAAGGAAAAACAGGACAATTGGAACTTGTTAACTTGTTATTAAAAGACAAAGGAGTTCCAAATAATTGATCAATGTATTTAACAGGCAGAGCTATTCCTTAATATTTTCTTTTAATAGGAAAAAACGATTGATTAATGTAAATATTAGTGTGTAGGGGAAAAGTTTTGCACATATACAAAACCAACGTACAAACTTTTGTGGCGATTTTTACGACCCCATTAGGGCGAAAGATTATGATTTTGATCTATTACAGTTTTATGTAACAATTTTTGGTAATGTTAATTGGAAGTTATTCAGAGTTAGGTTATTATGTAAATTGAACATGTTTATTATTATCATTAAATGTAACCAGTGATGGACATTTTATTGTCATGTGATGTTTGAGATTTAACATGTTTATTATCATCATTAAAAGTCACCTGGGATGGCTGTTTAAATGTCAATATGGCTTTTGTTGTTTTTGAGTTGTAGTAATATAAATAATATTGTTACAGGACTTATGAATATTTTACGAGACGTTTCGACGACAGACTAGTACGATGTGGGCTCGGTCACCTTCATAAGAACGTATATACACAAAGTTTAAATTGTTTATGAGTTGTCCACGAAACTCGATGACAGGTGTTGGTACAATAGTATTAAAATTACACATAAAAGTCTCGATTCAAATACGCTTTGTTTGAAACTTGATGATAATGTAATAGATGTCCGAGAAAATATGACCCCCTCATCTCCATTTAAAAATATATAATTAAATAAAAGTAAAACATATAACACATTGGAAAATAAAAAAGAAATATTATTTATATTTTTAAATTTTTGATTACACAGATAACTCCTAGTTAGAAAATATCATAAAATTGTGTCGATAGGGTTCGTTGCAAGTTTCTTGCCCTTATCCCTTAAATAGTGTGAAAGTCAACCTCAGATAGACTCAATTAGCATGCTGTTACTATCACTGCTTATATAATACGTGTATCACAAGGTATAAAGTCGATAACATCTCACTCGCACATTTTTAACTAGCTGGTGACAGCATTTAATTTGCTAATAAACTTAAATACTGTTTCTCTCAGCTTTCATTGAAAACATTAGCATGTTGAATCAATTTCTGTACCCAGTGCTTTACATAGATTTAAAACAAAGAACATTCCGATGAGGTACTTATTATGCATCTTCGTGTGTGCCGTCGTATTGGATGAAGGTTTATTTTCTATTTTTATAGAGTTTCGAATTAAAATATTCAACTTATTATAAGAATAACATGACTTAATGTTTACATTATGATAATGCCCATTTGCAAGTCTACACTCAAATCCAATGTCTTTATATCTACAATAACCCAAGGCTTAATAATAACATCTATTTATATACTATTCCAAATATTGAAGATGTGTATGCAGAAATTTCTGCTGGAACAGCGCCAGTTGGTTTATGCAATAGAAGTGTACAATCAGCATCAGTTTGATTCTTTGATGTTTCTGATTTTAAAACCTATAAACAGCTATGGTCATATAAAGACCTGTCAGGTTTGGGTGGTGGAGGAAAGCCGGAGTACCCAGAGAAAACCCACCGACCCGCGGTAGGTACCTTTCCCCTGCATAGCAACCAACTTCTTCCTGTTATCGTCTTCTATTCAATCCAAGGCACAAGTCTGAAACGTTCGCAACAACACTAAGAAAGCATGTATTTTTTATATGTAAGATAAGCTTGTTAATACAGACAAGTCTGTCAGAGGGAGATAGGAATGGTGTTTAAACATTTATAAAATAGTTCATCATATTGATGTCCGTCACTTAAGTATAACTGCTACCATACCAATAACATTGATACTACATCAATTATAAGCACAATCAATAGTCACTTCTGGTAATAGATATAAAGCTAGCAAGATGATTGATTTTCAGTTTCAAGCATTTCCAATGGCTGTCGAATTTAATTTCAAAGTTTTTTAATAATTGTTGCCTGTACGACCGATTCGGTAGGCTGTGTCCAAGAGTATTTTCTGTTATCCAATCGACAAAATGTTTATGTAAACACAGACAAAGTCTCAAGTGACCTATTCTAATAGTTCTTTGTCCGTCTTCGTGCGTGGTCCGTCCGTAAACAATTTACCTTTCAACTTCTTGAATTTATACCAATTTGGCAAGAACCTTCCCTGGCCAAAGATGCACAAACTTGTGAATGATATGCCCCTGAACACCTTGGGTCCTGGAGGAGGGCCAAAAAGGGGTCAAATTAGTTCAACCGTCTCCTCCAGAAAGGGAAAGGCCTTCAGGAGCTTCATCAAAATTGTGAATTTCATTCCCCCGAACTTTACATTCTTCCCTTGGGGAGTGAAGTGTATTGTTGTTTATATAGGAAAATGACACCTTTGGACATATTTTGTTCTTTTTCAGTTTGAAATAATTCATTCAAACTTAGTTGGAATAATAGTTTTTGGTCAAATTATATAACTATATGTGTCGGGGCGGGGACTCGAACTCGCAACCTTTCGATATTGAGCCCAACGTCCTACCGGTATATTGAACATACTTTATTGATTTTATGTTTCAAAATACGAAACCTAAGTCAAAGATACCAATATCACATAATAAGTAATTGTAAATGAATTTTGCAGTTTTGGCCATTTGCGGGATATCTATATAGAATATCTTCCGAATTTGTAATCCGAATTGTATGAATGATTGCAGGAATGAAAACATAGTATTTTTCTCACTTTATATTTTAACTCAGGAAAGCAATTTGAGTTACCCTTACTCCTTATTTCTTAATGAAAAAAATCCTCATTTTTTCACTATGTCTTGCAGATTTAACGCTTAATGAAAAAAGGTCTGCATATAAACTTTTTTCAATATTAAGTAGAAGAAAGGAAAATGGGTTTCTCTGTCTAGACCGTCATAAAAAAGGGAGGTTAGCATGTTTCATTTTTAAGTCTCTTTACTATTTGTGTTATTTTCACAATTTCGAGTGCTCCACTAAAGATATGAAAAGAAATACCAAAATTATGTAATTATCAACATTCTTGCATAACAATTCCATAATATTGAAGATAAATATATTAAAGTTTTGCGATTTTGGGAAAAGGAATTAGAATTACTTACTTTTGCTCTATATTGCACTACGTGTACAGGTAGGCATATATACCTTAGATGAACTTCTAATAGAGAAATAAGGATCAATCAGAGTTTACCTAGATAGGAATAGGTAATCATCTAGAAATGTTCTGATAATCTATGTAGGTTATCTAAGACACGCACACGGTAGAAAGTTCACACACTTGCATGTTAAGAACATTTATACGAAACGAAGTGTCAGGTGCAATCATACTGACATTTTATTGATGTATAATGTTTATTCTATTGTTTGTATGGATTCAATATGTATGTACTGTAAACGCTATATAATGGCTGATGTTAGTTAGGTAGGAAAGTGTATCAAATGGTGCATGTTCAACTATTTTCAAAGTAAAAAGAAAAAATCAACAAAAAATCTGCTAAAATAGGGAATAAAAATGCTAGATAAACAAAAAGCAAACCCGATGGTATGATACTATACATGACGTTTCGGTGTTCTATGAGCTTTCTTAACGCTTTGGTATTCTACGTGGTTTTTTTCTCAATAACACGCAATAGTAAGCATGTTATGTAAAAACACGACACCAACATACAGTACCAGGAATGACGTCTACATCGTAACTGATGGGCAAAACAAATGAAATGTGGCTACTTCGAGCTAAGCTACACGCATCACGATTCTTCATATAAAATCGTTAGAAAACAAAAGAACCACAAAACCAAAGCATTTTTTTCGAAAAATGGGACACAACAACATGAACCGAGGCCACATTGACTCGAAAACAAAATGAAAGAAAATATAAACCATGGAAAGAATGAGAAAATAAGAAATATCATGACGATATTCAATACATACATGTACATTTACTAATTTGAAATTATTCAATGATTATTTAATCATAGGTCTAGTGCGCATCCAAATCTAAATTCGAACATTTCTTTCGGACAAATTTGTTTCTTCAGTCGCCTTCTAGACTTTTAGACTTCTAGAAGTTTTAGGACCTTGTTCAACATCACTGACGAGTCCTAGAAGGACGAAACAGCTTTATGGTGCAGTTTAATTCACTATTTGGTTAGACTGCTTTTTAATATTAATTAAAAGGGTACTATTATCGTGTTCGTCTTTTTACATATGTATAAACTCTAGTCATACATTGAACCCTGTAAACCCTATACATATCACGCAGGTTTGACCTGTAGACACAATTCCTTATCATAGAATGGACAACCTCTGCATAAATGATGGCAAACAGAGATAACCAGATCGCAATACACCTAATCAACGGCGGAGGACAGCTGTGTTAAGGAGGTAAGATCGTTGTGGGAAAACATTGGGGTTTTATTGTATTCGCAACGAATTTACGTTGCTATGCAGAAATAGGCAAGTCGTGGCAAACACTAATTTCTTTTCTATGATCGAGCACTGTTTTGATAGTAAGAAAGCATGCTGTAATGTAGCGGATGCCTTGAGATGTGAAGGGGTTGAATTTATTGGCTCTATGTGGCCAGTTTTTACATCCTGTCGGGATGTAGTATTTTACGTAGATGTATTGAACATATATGAAACTACCATGTGCGTAGGGAATCTAATATTCTACCTAGTGATCGGGGTATTTATTTTTCTGCTTTATGACAACGGTATTTATTTTTCTGACTTGTGATCAGGATATTTCGTTTTTTGCCTCGGTATCAGGATATTTTTTTCCCTTACTTCTGATCGGGGTATTTATTTCCCTGCCTTCTGATCGGGGTATTTCGTAAATTGTCAGTAAAGTATAACACTTTGTATTATCTTACAAACATATTTTTGTCCTAGTTTACATAGGCTCCATCAATTGACCGTATTTATTTGAGTATTTGATGCAAGGACGTCCTCCATTTTATTTGAAGCGAAGCGACAATACTCTCATTTATCAATTTAAATTCATTTGTATATGACGACATAGGTAAACCGGGACGTCAGGAGAGTTTTGTTTTAGTAAACTAATAAAAAAAATGTTTCAACTGGTGATGTTCAAATGCGTAAATGTAAATATAAAAAAGTAGTAGTGAGAAAAGAAATAAAACTTTTTACTATTAATTGCGAGATAACTGTCACGTTTAATTTATTTTGTTTCAAATAGGATATAGCATTGTCACGTAGCAATGCCACATGCTGTAATGACGTTGGGTAAGTCTACTCACATTCTCTCCTAAATTGCGTTAGGCACTACACTGGATGTCATTATGATTTTAATTTTTATTAGATTTATTGATACTCGTTTGTTTTGAAAATTTGAAAATTTACTATATCTTTTATCACAAACTTATAAATATATAACTTTAAACTTGCTTGATTTTTTTTCTATAATCTTTATAACTGAGTCTGCAAATTAATCTTCATTGTATTCGTGAGAAGTCTGAAGGTGCTAACAAGGGGTACCAGCCATACATATATACTGTTACAGTTTCAGCTTTGGCAATTCGTGAACAACTCTTCGTGAACAACTCGGTAACCACACGGGGGGGGGGGGGGGGGGGGGGGCACATGCATTTCACCAAAGCGTGCCGTGGTTCGATTTCCCAGCCAGACTTGAAAAAGTAATGGGTCATTTGCCCGACCAGGCGATTTTTTCCGAGTTTCCTTTCACAATACGACCACTCGCACGATATCACACGGGGCAACAAGAGTGATTAGCATTAGTTGGATAACTCATTTCATAATTATTGTAAAATAAATAAAAGCTGTTTTTTTTAAATGCTCGGGACAAGCATACGAATTATTATGCCAAGTTGTCATATTTCGTTTTTAATTTTTGAAGGGACGTGTGTGTGCTTGATCGTAATTGCAACATGTGCGAGTGCCTATGTCCACAGTAGTAAGTATGCCCTAGCTTTTACCAATACACCTCGCTCAACATTCATGAATGATCCTTAATTTAAGAAAAGGTCTTAATTTAAAAATCTTTATAGGAAAGCATTACGTTAACTTAAGATAATATCCCTAACTAACATAGTGCCTTCATAAGAATATATCTAAGTTTTTGTGAAACTGGTTCTTGTAGATATTATTTCATAATACTGTTTTATTTTCATTGTCATCTCCATATTGAACATTTTATAACTTTGCTCTTTGTCTATGGACACTTCATCGTCTTTTGTTTTGTTATCAATTATTAAAATCATTAACTTACTATATCATTTAATGATAGATGGACATTTGACATCCTCAAACCGTGGTCAGTCTGCAGAGTATACCAGTATTGCCATGAACGCATGTCACAAACACACGTTCAAGGACCCCAGGTGTTATACGGTGACGAGTTCACAACAGGTCTATGTGATGCAGTGTTCGGCAGGGACATATTTCAATAACCACACGTGTGGCTGTGACCTGCTCGTAGCCTCACTACCATATGACCTGGCACCAGGTAGGAAACTGAAATAAAAAAATAAATAGATAAATAAAAAGAAATACAAAAATATATATGTAAATAATAATAACAAAATAATATGGTGTAATGAAGCTGAACTGGACCGTGGTTAAACGTCGTCGACCAGATATTCGAGTTTGGTTGACCCCGGAAGGTCCAGAGTTCGAACCCCGGTCTGGCCGTGCATTCATGTTACAAAGGTGCCTGTGACATACTCTGTACCCTTGTTAAAGCATTTGATGTATTTCATTGGCAAGGGACAACCAGAACTTTGGTTGTAAATACTTAAAGTGTCTTCTGGGGCATTGTAGTTGATTTTGTTTTACAGTATCTAGCTATATAATACCATTTCTCCATATAGTATAGCACCGAGTACTAAAGTACAGCTTTGCTATCGATAACGTCGTTTGAAAGTCTTTTACGTGTATCATACCATAGAAAGAGCAAAATCGCTGATAAAACAATCATTTATTTCTTAATATTTTGTCGTGTTGGTAAATATGAATACGTGTATAGAAAGAGCAAATTCGCTGATAAATAATCCTTTATTTCTAAACAAGCTATCGTGTTGGTAAAGATGAATACGTGTAGTCACACTATAGAAAGAATGGGAAAAACCGCTGTTAAAATAATAATTCATTTTTAAACAGTTTGTCGTGTTGGTAAATATGAATTATATGAGTATTCATGAAACACAACCACAGAAGGTGTTTATACGTGGCGTTTCTTTGACTAGTACGGTATGTACTTCATCGCTTTTAACAGACACACGACAAGTCAAGGTCGATTCGCTCACATACATGTTAATACGTATTAAAATAAGTTGTTATAATGTTTCGAAATGAGTCGATTCAGCTGCGCTTTGCTTAATACTTGATCATAGAAGTGCGACAGCCTATGTTCCCCCTTATCCCAATTCGGAACTGAACCACTATTGCGTACATAGAATGCATCCTTTCCCTAACACTTGAGAACATTTTTATCTCCTAAAGGTGTCCAAGTCTGATCTGACATTACCAATTTATTGATCTGGGGCTCAGGCTACTTCTTGTTCACCGGATGATTTTTTTAACCTCATGTGGTTTCGTTTATTTCCAGTCGATATATGCAGTCTCCAATAAGCAATGCATCAAATGTTTTACACGTGTACATCCCATTTTTCGTACGAATTCTGCGAAGTTTCCTTTAGGTGTTTTATCCTTATGATGTACCAGGATGTGATATAACTTGGAACATCAAGTCTATTGCTGTATCAAGGGAGCGTAGCTGATTCGAGTGAAAATGTGACATACATAACAGCTTATTGACAATATGCTTGAATCGAAGCCGAATTGACATCACTTTCTAAAAAATGCAGTTCTGTCCAATTTTCTTCAATTTGATTATTTGGCGCCTATAATGTTTCCATGGAAGTATGTGTCATCGGTCTGGCCCTTGACCATATCATTGAACACCTCATGAGAAGGGCAGTCATATGTTTTCAAGTCCCTAACTTATGAAAACGTGATTGTATCTATTACTAAATTTAAATGGTGCAGTATACGTGTGTGTTTCGTCATCTTTCAATGTCATAGGTGTAGACCTACAATTTACTCTTTGGTTATTTGATAGATATTTTTTTGAAAAGTTTATTTTATAAAAGTAAAGTTAATATTTATAATGATCATCTGACAGTATCTAATCATATTGATATCATTCCAAACCATCGATTTTTAGTTTTTGTTTGTTTGGGGGTTTTGTTCTTTAACATTTGTTCATCATCCGTAATCACTTTTAAATTATGAAAAATAAATTTCTCGTTACTATTTTCAATGTCCTTTGCTGATTATGTTTTTTAAATAATACGCAGCTCGATTTTAACTTATTTTGACCTCTTTTATGAAACGTCAGCTTGGCCTTAAACGTCCATAGTTACCGACAGGCCGTTTAACTGGAGCAAACAAAAACTTTATACCTCTTCCAAAGTTTCCATCTGTGTTTACATGCGCTTCTCTGGTCATTGGTCATAGGAAGGTTACGAAGTACATGCTTTACCGATCATCCAAACGTCACATGTAACCATTGTTTGGTTACATGAATCATTTCAGATCATGTGCACGTCTCAAGGATTAGTCCAAAACGGGGTATTCAGCTGAAAACACCCATGTGTTTGCATTATTGCAAACAAGATATCCTAGAGGGATGGTGCTTACATGTGATTATTTCATTTTTCAGTGAATTGCCAACGCCTTCACTCCCAGCATTTGTCGAACGTTCTCACTTCTCACGCCACGTTATCCTGTAGTTCGGCCGGTTACACATGTAAGTGTTTTGTTTATTGAGATGTTGTATAGAATTACACATGCTCTGTTAGGCGAAGGCGTGAAAAGGCTGGAATCTCCTAATTTCCCCATGTGAATAAAAGTTTAGAATATTGTTGATTACAATCTGTCTAGCCCCTATCATCACAAATACAATATAGCTGAAGGAGGGAACTATATGTTGCAGTGTAATTTTTGAACTTGCTTTATACACTGTAGCTTGCCATTGTGTGTTTACCGTTCATATCATAATACCTGTATGTACGCGTACAGTGTAACATAAATATCACTTTCCATTTGCAATTTTGATTTTTTTAAATTTTGCGGTGATTTAAACTGCATTAGTGGATATTTAATGCAACAAATTCAGATACAATATTTTAAACTGACAATATATGAGTACTTTACACTTGTATCATCTTATCCGTAAGACGACGGTTACTCTTCCATAACACCTGGTCTTATTCGCCAGTACTTTTACAGGGATCCATGCAAATCTTTCTTCTGTTCATATATTGTCCCTAATTTAACTTTGAGTTCGAATTGTGATTTTGTTAACGCTTCGGCATTATCTGTATTATATATATATATGTATAGATTGTCACACTGTATTTTCAGGGTTTGTCGTGATAACAATTTTTCTGACCACGAACATGTGGATAAAATCGAGGGGCCACAGCCGGTGGACCCAATTTTTTATCCACGTGTGAACGATGAGAAAATTGTTCGAACGACACACCTTGAAAATACTGTATGATAAACTGTTTATCATCTATATACTTCTTTATTTCTTAATATAAGAAATACATGTATCAATTAAACACCATAGTTTTAAAACGACTTCTAGGGTCATCAATCGGTCTTTGGCTACCGTAAACAAATAGAAAATTTGCGCGGAGGAATACCATGAACCCTAAAGTCATTGCGAAAAAAAATGAAAACAATGATATCGCCATTGTCTTTATTATATACAATAATCAAGAGTCAACATGACTCTTGAAATTGTGTTATTATTCTTAAAATATTTTTTTTTTCATTTGTTTTTTTTTTTTATATTTTTATGACGGATTATTTTCTTAGGCGGATCACTTTTGTTAGGATACTATTTCCGGAAATGATGTCGTGTACTCTCGAGCAGACGTTCTGTTTTTAGAAAATATGTGCTCAAGTGTTAAAAGTAGGAAATTCGTTCTCACGTTCTTCTCAAGTCGTTCTCAACTTCTTCTTTCACTGTCTGATCATGGTATTGAGTTTTTCATGAAACCGGTAGGTGGTATAAAACAGTACATATATGATAACATGTATTATATCAGCAGTAACTCAATATTATCTTTACTAAGTTTTAAAAACATAGAAGACAAAGCACAACATATGAGATGGAATCTTATATTTTTTCCCACATTATTGCATGTATCATAGTTAATTCAATTCGTTGTATTATTTTTCTATTACATGTGTAAAATCCGAATTTGATAGTAACCATTTGAATACTTTATTTACAGTTTTGGAGTCATTAAAAACACAACACCATTGCCACGTGTCCGATTCCAGTGAGTCAATTAATCCATTTTGTGCCTGAACAATATACTTTTATTCAAAGTTTACTTGCCTATTTATTCACTTTTTTTTATATTTTCAGGATTCTAATAAGAAACATGTCATTGTCGTGACATTTTGGTTTATAGATTTAATTATTGATAGCTTTGCCACAAATATATTTCATTTCCGTATACGTATTATACATTTTGTTAGTAGGAGAATCATTTAAAACGGGATGTGTACCTTTAATGCATATATCCGTAATATAATAATTATTTAAAACGACATTTGTGTATACGCACTTTTCAGGCAAATGCGGATTCTCTACCGGCTGTAATGTCAATTGGATATCGTTGATAATTGAAGTCACAAAAGAAATAATACTTGGGGTTAGAGATAGGGTAGGGTTTAAGTTTTAAATTTATTATCTTGGCCAAAATACAATTGGTTTAAGGAATTATGATATATTTCTATTTCTGTTATTTCTGTTCTTCCCCCCCCCCCCCCAAATCCCCCCCCCCCCCCCCCCCCAAAAAAAAAAACATCTAATAAAATAAGCTTTTGTTCTGATATTAAGTTCCGTATTGTGTGTTTCTTCAGTTTGGCGTCGTTTGAATGAAGTAAAAAGTCAGGAATCCATTGATTGTGTGAAGAAGGTTGTAGCGGAGTTAAAAGGTATGTCAACCAGAATTATATCAAGGATATGTGTTCATTTGCATTAATGCATGCATATCTTAATTCATAACTCAACATTAAATAATTTGTATCTGGAAACTAACCAACATTTGATTTGTAAACGCAAAGGCTAACCGTTGACTTGTTTTATTGTATACAAAGTTTATTGAATGAAATATATGGAACACGTGCTTATACAAACCTCCTAATAATGACAATGTATCTTGTCATATAATTTGTTGTGAAGCCGTTGGTAGTATTCAACCAGCTCCTAATGGTCCAATGCTGTATAGCAACCTACCTTTTGAAAATAGTTTAGGCCAGGTACTTACTGCTGATTAGTTCACCCATCCAGACGTAAGCATGGAATGTTTCTAGAACTATCCTCAATTAATGACCTGGTACCACGAAGTGTACCTTTTCATTTTAATAATTAGTTATGCCATCCAGATTTCTAACACGTATTGAAAACCTATTGATCTATAAATGAGATTATTTTGTATTTATTTATAGAATATTATACATCTCATAACCAGCACAGCGGACAGCACACTTGTACGTGTAGTGGTGTGAAAAAGTATATTAACAGGCCTGCAGGTAAACAAACACCTCGAAGGTACACAAGTATGGTCTTTTCACGTGCTTATAGAACGAGTTCATGATATTTACAGAATAATTAGTCAATGAAAAAGTACGGAAACTGATAACATATGTTCAAGAAGAGAGACAATGTTCACGTTTTCAAGTGTTATTCAATCGTTAGGCTTTTTCACCCGTCTGTATACTATGCATTATACAAAATCATGGATAACGAACAAAGAAAATCATGGACAATGTGCAATGAAAGGAAACAGGGATACTCTTTGATGGTAATCTTAATTTGTTTGGCCCATAACGAATTCGCAAATAGACATAGTTCTTTGAAATTTTTGACACCCAATAATTGAACAACTTTGATATGTTTTTTGCTCCAGTAATATCTTTTGATAAATTGAGATATGCGGAGAAGAGAAGATAACATTGCGAGACGTGCTTTCGGGGTTACTTTCGTTTATTTAAAACAGAAATTTAGTAGAGGTAGGTGAAATGCATTACGCCACATCTAAATATAATAGAATACATTGAAATGTGTTAAATAATACACTATTAAACATGTATTTTATTTGTTACAGAGGATACATCTAGATGTTACTATTCTGACGTGAATTTCAACCGTGAGTACAAAAATATGTCACACAAATTTTGTAACATCTTTAAATTCAAATATATTCAGTCAACTATTATGTTGATTATTTTTGTATATTTACATTTGCGCTGCAACCAACTATATGAACATTACTAGCACAAATGCCTGTCATAAAAGTATGAAAGCAATGGTTCTCGAGACGTAGCACGTGGTTTAATTATGACGTCATAGATCGAGCTTGTTTATTGAGAGTCTCGTCGCACCGCTTCGAATAAAATGGAGAATGGACTTGCGTCAAACGCTCAAATGATAAATTATCATCATTGGCGTCAATTTCATTCAAACTGGGTTGTTCCGCCAAAGTTGGAAAAAATGAATGAAGTTAAGCAATTGTTCTAGTGAAAATGTAAATATATGGAGTGAAAGTCATTTTTTAACTTTCATAGTGCCATGAAAGGTCAGCGGTTCATATTTAGCATGAAGCCTGGCGGACTGAGTTGTTAAAGTTGTAACATATATACGTATACATTTATTGACTAGAATCACGGTCACGTTACCCTTGCTCGTTCATTTATTCTGACTGTTCAGGTGGATCATTATCCAATGCTGACATCATGAGAATTATTTAAATATTGATTTTGCAAATAACGGTATATTTAGACCACATTAAAAAGAAGTACAGGAGTTGAACGTTATAAAGAAAAGCTTTACACGGTATTTCATGGTATTGATTCATGTTAGAGCTTGTAACAAAACGAAATCGGGGTTATCTCGATTTTTATGAGAAATTCAACGGATATTTGCTGTTCACACATAAATCATTTTAAACAACAGTCCGGTTGTCCAGTCTCATGGACTGGACTGTTTGTAATTATACATGTAGAGTAAAAAGATTGGTTGATTTATTTTCAATGAAACATGTTTTGATTTCCTGGCATTCTTTATTAAAATCGATTTTTACAATAATATATAATTTATTTCTATTGCCATTATACTCACTTTTGATTCATTAAGTAATTTAATAAATCGCAATTATTCCCCTCGTTTCTTATTTACTGTAACTCGAAAAACATTTGAATTATCAATTTAGTTTACTGAGATATAATGAAAAGAAAAGATATGGTTATCGAAAATAAAACACTTTTCATCATTCCTTTCAGACATGTACAAGGCCGTATTTGGAAGTTGGGACACATACAATGCCAATACTTACGGAAGACGCTGCGCAAGCCATGAAACAAGTAAGTGTAGCACAGACTGTACTGGTTAACATATCTAGGGACTTCTTGCATCAAGGTAAAACATTAAACTTATGGGAAAGGAATGAATTAAATGTCACCATAACTGCAGCTGTCAAAATTGTGTTTTGAAAAATAGAGCAATACAAAAAGGAACCTACATGAAAAGTAAACATGAACACATCCAGGGGTGCACAAATGGTAAACACTGAAATAATGGAAAAGGAATTGATGTCTGCATACCTGAAGCTGTTAAAAATAGCGCTATGAAAAAGCAAGCAATGATAAATGGAACTTCCATGAAAAGTGAACATTTAAAAAGCTACAGAAATGCCGGTCTTCACGAAACCAATTATCATGCTCAAACTCTTTATATAATTATGAATATGCAAATATTGTTATTTCTTCATTCTGCTCATCAAATGCTCATTTACCCCAATTAATAAATGCAAGGGAGAAAGAGGTGATCCATCCAACTATAGACCAATATCTGTAACCCCTATATTTAGCAAGCATCTTGAAAAAATTGTATTTTAGTATATGTTCAACTACCTTTCAAGCGTAACATAAATTCCAAGAATCAGTCAGGTTTCTTACCAAATCATTCCACAGTATATCAACTATTAATCATATATGATGACATTGTAAAACATTTAGACAAAGGGAAAGAGGCCCGTATGATTTTCTGTGATATCAGCAAAGCATTTGACAGAGTTTGGCATGACAGTTTAATTTATAGATTAAAACAATAAAGTATATGTAATAACATGCTAGAATGGTTCATTTCATACCTACATGGCGGGTGTCGTCGATGAAGCAGACGACGCTTACTCTTCCGGAACACCTGGTCTTATTCTCTTGTGCTTTTACGAGAGTCTCCATGTAAATCTTTCCTTTGTTCCTATTTTGCCCCTAGTTTAATCGATTTTGAGTTCGGATTATGGTTTTGTTGACGCTTTGGTATTCTCTGATTTTTTTTTCATGATTGGCAACAAAGGGTGGTCATAGATGGGTATAGGTCTAATTAGAAAACATAACATGCAGGGGACCTCAAGGTTCAGTCCTTGGTCCGTTTTTGTTGATTCTTATTATGTACATATTAATGATATTGGTGATTATCTGTCTTCAAACTTCAACTTATTTGCCGATGACACCTCCTTATACGGTCTTATTGAGAAAAACAGACAGGAATGTGCTGATATATTCAATGATGATCTTAAGAAAATTTCAATTTGGGCTAGAACATTGGGAATTATATACCTTTAATTCCAGAAAAAAAACCTGTTACCTGCTTTTCTACAAGCGACTTGACTCTGAGACACAGCATCCTCCTCTTTATTTTGATGAATTGCCTATCATTAATCTTTCTATTCATTAACATCTCAGCTTGTTTTTCCATCCAATGCGAATTGATCAAGCCACATCAACTATATTTATGAAAACGCCTACAAAAGAATTAATATACAAAGATGATAGAAAATCACTTGAAACCATATATATCACATTTATACGTCTAATTATTGAATATGCAAATAGCATATAAGCAAACTGGACGAAGAATTAATGCGGTGTTTTAGAGTCAATTCAATTAGAAGCATTGCGCATTATTTTAGGTCTAAGACGTGGTACTCGTCATGATGTTTTATATAGAGAATCTGGTCTTATATCGTTAAACAGGAAAAGACATTTGCTTCAAAATATAACTTTCATAAAATATATCATAAGAAATGTCCCTCTCATGTTATGATATACTTCAACCATACATTAACAATAATAATGACAATTACCATCTTCGTCACAATAGAATTGTTGATGTTCCTTTACCTAGAACCCAGTTATATAAAGACAGTTTCTTCCCGAAACTTATATCATAATGAATAATCCAAACTACCTGTATCTATGAATGGCTATTTTACGCTCGGATTAAATGGAATCTCAATCTCAGTGTCATATTATTTTTAAATACCATGGTGATCTCGAAAATTCAATATTACCCTCTGCAAACTTAGAAATTTAAATTACTATTAGAAATTAGTAATTTAAATTCAGATCTATTTGAATCCCATTTAATTGATACCCCTTGCCTGCTCTTGTAATTCTTCTGTTAAGGATTGTGATCACTTCTTTCTTCATTGTACTCTTTTTAATAATCAAAGGCAAATTCCCATGAACTCTATTTCTGCTCTTAATGACACTATCCCATTAATTACTTTTATTTCCTATACGGATGTCAAAAGCTCGATGCCAGTATTAATGCAAGCAATATGGAGATTGTTCAGAGATTCGTTAAAGATACTAAACGATTTTACTTGATAATAACTACTTATTTACCTATCTTTGTATTACACTGATGTATGGAATTATCCCAGCAAACAATTGTACTATGTGCTGTCTATTAGCGGGTTCGAGACACTATTTTGTGACGTCGTCGAAATAAACATGGGCGGGTCAACCCGGCAAGGGTCATGCTATCAAACCATTCTCACGATTTTAGTTTTGAAATGAAATTTATGTCCACAAATAAGACTTTTATGAATACAATACGTTTTCATTATACTCACAATTTACCTCGTACTCTATATTTCCACTTTGTTCGTCATTCACTTACAAAAGTTCAAGTTCAAAAAAGGTAAATGCTTTTCTTGAAAAATAACAACAGAATACGTTGTGAATAGACCCATAATCCCGGAGGATGTTCCGGAAGGGTAAGTCAGCACAATAAAACTCTTGTATTGAAGCATTTGTGAGTTATACATTTATGAGTATTGCAGATTCGCCATGTGTTTGCATCATAAAGAAAGATATGCTCAATTCTTAAGTTATCAATGCAGGCATAATCATAACATCCATGTATTTGTGCTATTTTTTTCTTGAGATATATCAGTTTTATATCAATTCTTATAATTACTGAATTTGGCTCCGTGTTACAATTCTCGTGCTGTTTAAAATGTATTTCATTTTTTAGTGTGGGCCTATGTTGATGCAGTCTCTAAACATTCAAACACCTGTTTTGAGTTATTGATTACAATTATGACTCGTAAGTATAGTCTTTTATACTATATATTTGTTAAGTCTAAAAATTAAAACCTGTTCAATTTTCAAAACTAATTTTTCAAAATCAATCACTCATCATTTATCTTTACAAATACGTACGCAGAGAAAATGAAGCTACACACACATACATGTATGCTGCATCGTTTAAATAGTATGGCGAAAAGCTTCATCATACATCTGTTTCATCCTCCTATGACTAGAAATAAATAATGATTTTGTACTAAGGATTTACAATGCTAAAACTACAGCGCAGATCATAGTACCCGTGTCTTATACAGCTATTTACCTACTGTAAAAGCTAGTTAAGGTATATATACTGTTATGCTAATCGGAATACTATTTAAAGTACATACCTGTAAACATTCATGGATGCATATTTATACCGTGTCTTATACAGATATTAGCCTAAAAGCTGTCCAAGGTATATATACTGTTATGCTAATCGGAATACTATTTAAAGTGTATACCTGTAAACATTCATGGATGCATATTTATACCGTGTCTTATACAGATATTTGCCTAAAAGCTATTCTCTGTATATATACTGTTATGCTAATCGGAATACTATTTAAAGTGTATACCTGTAAACATTCATGGATGCATATTTATACCGTATTCAAAGGATATTTCCGGAATTGTGTGTGTTTTTCACGGTTTACGATTGAGGAACATGATGTTTATTTTTCTACAGACGCATATCAACATGTCGGTGCCAGTGACGGCTGTTCGTGTTCAGTAGCAAACGGTAAGGTACCGAGGTTACCGCTCACACTAAAACAATGTGGTGCTGGTTGCTTTGACTGTATTTCGTTCTCTTTTAAGAGCCCTACTTGGTATATTTTTTTTTTTGTTGATTTGTTTTTGGTTGTTTCAGTTTTGATGTTTTTGTTTTTGTTTGTTTTTTTATTGGTTTCGTTCTATTTTGGAGGGAGGACTAGCAGTAATGGGTTTATGAAAATTCGAGTTAATGCTTACTGAAATATGTACTGTACAAACACACTATGAACTGATTTGGTATATTAAGTAACGTGTCTTTCCTCTCGGTGTATATATCACCTAAATAAAGTAACCGTAGCGATAATTTGTGAATCAATTCTTTCTTTCTAAATATGTTTTGTAAATACTTATATAATGACGACAAAATGATATCTTTGTCATCCTTTTACCACCTTTTTATATATAGATCAACTAACGACCACGCCCCTTCCAGTCGTTCAGGTGAACCATGCTTACTGCTCACACTATTCGTTATACACAGGTATGAATCTGTTCCCAACGGATATACGTTACAAAACTAAGATTGCACCGTTCATCAAAAAGATTTATTTCTTTATTCCGTATTCAACTTTTATTCAATATTCCGATTAATGTCACACTGTTACAGATGTACATGTAAACATGCGATGTGTCGAAGTTATATTGGCTGAAATTAATTGCATGTACATCACTTGTAAGATATCCTTTCAAAACTTTACATGTTTAGAAAAAAATATGAAAAAATAGTGATACTGATGCCATTTGTATGTCGTATTTATTTTAGATGTACACGATCTGATTGGACAAGACTATTGTCTCACAGACCGCACAGGTAAGTCTTACCGAAAATTCTCTCGCGCCAAATAATTTGTTTTTATTTTGCTGTAAATACTGGCGGTTTAAGCCTGGCATGTTTTAAGAGATATGCATATACCTTATATTATAATAGACAGTCTCGTCAAAACCATTGACGGAAGATGTTTTTGATGAACAAGTGATGTATCCTCAAATGATATGAAGATGGACGTTTTTGAGTATGCTCATAAGTGTCATGTTGTGACTTGTTGTGATTGACAATGATACTCAGTTCTCGTTTTGAGAACTTGATGTTTACTTGGATGTGACAAATATCTACATTTACATGGCAGCTGTCGTCGATAAAGCAGAAGACGCTTACTCTTCCGGAACACCTAGTCGTATTCTCGTCCTTTTTTAACGAGAGGTTCCGTGTAAATGTTCCTTTTTTGCCAATTTTGCATTTAGTTAAATCAATTTTGAGTTCGGATTATGGTTTTGTTGACACTTTGGTATTCTCTGATTTTTCCCCATCAGAATGGGTGAAATTGAGTACGCCTCTAGGTGACACCTCACAATGCGTACATGAATTAGTTCGACTACGAGTGTAAATATAACTTCGTATTTGAAAAGAAAAAACTTGAATTCCAAGAACGTTGATGTTTGCGAGTGATAAAACGTTTAGATATCCATTATCTTTGAAGTTGAGGGTGTGACATGAAATTAAATCCGACCTGAATTTAAATGGCAGGTGTTGTAAATGAAACAGAAGACACTTACTATTCAGCAACACCTGGAATTATTGCAGCATATCTGGGTCAAAAGGAAATGATTGTTGAAATCTTCATCAAATTACAACTTTTGGCTGCATCCCTCATGGGTGTCGGATCTTATAATTGATGAATGTTTGGGTGTGAAAGGAACTTGTAAAATGTATTTGCATTTAAATCGGTTCAGGGTTTTTGAGAAGAAGTTGAAAATACAAACTCCTTTAGGTAGGACGAAGCACGGCGACGGACAAAAATCAAATTTCGTCGTATCCTGTAACGTAAACTATAACCAACTGAAAACCTCAGTTCCATGGTTAAAATTCGGGGGTCTTCTCCAAAATAGGGAATGTTGGTATATTTCTATACCATTGCATATGCAGTTTATATACCAAGAAATACCAAAACGACGGTCCGAATACTTCTGTTCAGCTATAACGGTTCCTCCGACATTTAGTCGAGCTTTGCATATTAGAGAGTTCCATCCCATGCATGGAAATACGTTTCCTTGAAAGTTAAGTCTAAATATAATGTATCATCTGAAAATTTAAAGATCATAACATCATGTTTGATTTAGTCCCGGGGAAATATTTAAGAACGCATAAAATCATAAGTTAATCTGAAAAGTTATGTACGGATATGTAAAACGTCCTGTACGTGACATGGTGACACTTAGTTACGTAAATGTAAATGTCAAGGTTACAAATATACATGTAAAAATACTTACACTCGTTGTGTAATGGAAACATGAACAATATCTTTGTGACAATAGGGAACTTTTGCTGTTGTTGTTATATATATTTCACATTTAATTGTCCAGAGTATATATTGTATAAGGCCAAGGAGGTGCTCTTGGGTCAATCTTCTTGCAATTACTGTCCTCGTTTATCCAATAGCAAGCGAGCTACTACGTCACGAAGTCCCTATTAAACATACTGTGTTAACAATTTAGTTTTTAATGTTACAGCGTTTCAAAGATTGAACCAGTTGACACATGCTGGTACAAGAACAGCGAACTGTGCCGAACAACTTATTTCTGAAATGTACGGTAAGTATGAACAGAGTTATCATCGACATTGAAAGTTCGATGCAGCACTCGCAGTAGTATATAGAGCGATACCGCGTCCACTATGTTTTTTGTAAACAAATTCAATCGTCACATTCCTTGCATAGAATCTTTACTTGTTTCCAACTAACTACAATGCATATTAGATTAGAGTAGCGCATGCTAGCTAGATAGGGCGCTTTATCGAATGATGTATGTTCAATTTAGATTTTTATCTTATATTTGTCTAAAATATCCATATATATACCTTTAGCATTATCCTGTTTTCAATTTATGGATCAAGATTTTGGCATATCGAATTTCTGTAATAAAATGCATTAAACATTTGGTCAAGATTTACTTCATCGCCAAACTTCATGAGATTATCACCCTGTTTACCTTAACCATGGCGTTTTATTGGATATTGGCACTGTCATGTCATATAAAAGTTATTTAAACGATATTTTGGAGTCTAGCTTGGTCATTTGCGGCCATGGCAATAGACATTATGCCTAATGTTTGTCGCGACGTCCGCTTATAGGATATTTGTCTTACCATATAAGCTGTTTCGCTTTTATCTCACCCAAAAACTCATCTTTAACCATACTCTGTGTGAAATCGTGCTGATATATCAATATATATCAATAGTATTTGGGCATTCGTAGTTTGATGAGGTGCTTAAAACTGTAATGTCCTCTGTCATTTAAATATTACAAGATTAATAATATTTTCAAAGAATTGTGTTATATTATTTAAATTCGATGAATAGGATTGCAACGCAAGGGAAATTCCAAAATTCTATTTATATCATAACTTTAAATTAGGGAAGCTGAATGAAACTGAACTCGGACTCTAAATTCACCGTTTATCATTATACCGAGATAGGAGAAATTATGTGTGAACAGTATAGACTTGTAAAGATGTGCTGATTGTTTAAGAGTTTAATATTTTATTCCAGTTCCTTAAATAACACTAAATCTACATAATGTTATCAATGCTTAGTGTAATTGTATAGAGATGTATAGCATGCATATACAATATTCCTTTTTATGTTACGTCTAGACGTGTTTGGAAGAATGTCTCACACACCTGCGAACTGCTCATGTTCCTCAACGGGCTATTATTCAAGTAAGTCAAATATAAATACTTAAGCCATTAAGAATTCCGTTATATTTATTTTGAAAATTGCTAATTACACATTTACACAATTTTGTCATTCATTCTGTGATCTTGATAAAGTTTTCGTTATTATCTTTTTTTTTCTAATCTGTTATTTGAAAGATAACAAGACTCGCCCATGCCGAATTGTATATTTGTCGACGATTATGCCAAATGTGAAAATCCCGAGAGTCGAATTTCCTAATACTTTTCCCTTTGTCACGACTTTGTGTATTTCTGTCATTCGAACTACAAGGATATGTCAAGAAGCTTCTAAAATGCTTCTTGAAAGCTTCTATTGACGTGTTCTCTGTACGTGTTATTAACTATTGACGTGTTCCCTGTACGTGTTATTAACTATTGACGTGTGATCTGTACGTGTTATTAACTATTGACGTGTTCCTTGTACGTGTTATTAACTATTGACGTGTTCTCTGTACGTGTTATTAACAATTGACGTGTTCTCTGTACGTGTTATTAACTATTGACGTGTTCTCTGTACGTGTTATTAACTATTGATGTGTTCTCTGTACGAGTATTAACTATTGACGTGTTCTCTGTACGTGTTATTAACTATTTACGTGTTCTCTGTACATGTTATTAACTATTGACGTGTTCTCTGTACGAGTATTAACTATTGACGTGTTCTCTGTACGAGTATTAACTATTGATGTGTTCTCTGTACGAGTATTAACTATTGACGTGTTCTCTGTACGAGTATTAACTATTGACGTGTTCCTTGTACATGTTATTAACTATTGACGTGTTCTCTGTACGCGTTATTAACTATTGACGTGTACCCTGTAGGTGTCATTCACTATTGACGTGTTCTCTGTACGTGTTATTTACTATTGACGTGTCCTCTGTACTTGTAATTAACTATTGACGTGTTCTCTGTACGTGTTATCAATTATTGACGTGTACCCTTTACGTTTTATTAACTATTGACGTGTTCTCTGTACGTGTTATTAACTATTGACGTGTTCTCTGTACATGTTATTAACTATTGACGTGTTCTCTGTACGTGTTATTAACTATTGACGTGTTCTCTGTACGTGTTATTAACTATTGACGTGTTCCCTGTACATGTTATTAACTATTGGCGTGTACCCTGTACGTGTTATTAACTATTGACGTGTTCTCTGTACGTGTTATTAACTATTGATGTGTTCTCTGTACGTGTTATTAACCATTGACATGTTCCCTGTACGTGTTATTAACTATTGACATGTACTCTGTACTTGTTATTAACTATTGACGTGTTCCCTGTATGTGTTATTAACTATTGACGTGTTCATTGTATGTGTTATTAACTATTGACGTGTTCACTGCACGTGTTATTAACTATTGATGTGTACCTTTTCCGGTTATTAACAATTGACGTGTACCATGTACGTGTTATTAACTATTGACGTGGTCCCTGTATGTGTTATTAACTATTGACGTGTACCCTGTACGTGTTATTAACTTTTGACGTGTTCCCTGTACATGTTATTAACTATTGACGTGTTCCCTGTACGTGTCATTAACTATTGACGTGTTCTCTGTACGTGTTATTAACTATTGACGTGTTCTCTGTACGTGTTATTAACTACTGGCGTGTTCCCTGTACGTGTTATTAATAATTGACGTATACCCTGCACGTGTTATTAACTATTGACGTGTACCCTGTACGTGTTATTAAATATTAACGTGTTCCCTGTACGCGTTATTAACTATTGACGTGTACCCTGCACGTGTTATTAACTATTGTCGTGTTCCCTGTATGTGTTATTAACAATTGACTTGTACCCTTTCCGGTTATTAACAATTGACGTGTACCCTGTACGTGTTATTAAATATTAACGTGTACCCTGTACGTGGTATTAACTATTGACGTGTTCCCTGTACGTGTTATTAATTATTGACGTGTTCCCTGTACGTGGCATTAACTATTGACGTGTTCTTTGTACGCGTTATTAACTATTGACGTGTACCCTGTAGGTGTCATTAAATATTGACGTGTTCTTTGTACGTGTTATTTACTATTGACGTGTCCTCTGTACGTGTTATTAACTATTGACGTGTTCTCTGTAAGTGTTATTAATTATTGATGTGTTCCCTGTACGTGTTATTAACTATTGATGTGTTCTCTGTACGTGTTATTAACTATTGACGTGTTCTCTGTACGTGTTATTAACTATTGACGTGTTCTCTGTACGTGTTATTAACTATTGACGTGTTCTCTGTACGTGTTATTAACTATTGACGTGTTCTCTGTACGTGTTGTTAACTACTGGCGTGTTCCCTGTACGTGTTATTAACTATTGACATGTACTCTGTACTTGTTATTAACTATTGACGTGTACCAGGTACATGTTTTTAACTATTGACGTGTTCCCTGTACTTGTTATTAACTATCGACGTCTTCTCTGTACGTGCTATTAACAATTGACGTGTACCCGGTATATGCTATTAACTATTGACGTGTACCCTGTACGTGTTATTAACTATCGACGTGTTCTCTGTACGGTTCATTTACTATTGACGTGTTCTCTGCACGTATTATTTACTATTGACGTGTTCTCTGTACGTGTAATTAACTATTGACGTGTTCCCTGTACGTGTAATTAACTATTGACGTGTTCCCTGTACGTGTAATTAACTATTGACGTGTTCCCTGTACGTGTTATTAACTATTGACGTGTTCCCTGTATGTGTTATTAACTATTGAGGTGTTCTCTGTACGTGTTATTAACTATTGAGTTGTACTCTGTACGTGTTATTAACTATTGACGTGTTCTCTGTACGTGCTTTTAACTATTGAGTTGTACTATGTAGGTGTCATTTACTATTGACGTGTTCTCTGTAATGTTATTAACTATTGACATATACTCTGTACTTGTTATTAACTATTGATGTGTACCCGGTACATGTTATTAACTATTGACGTGTTCCCTCTACCTGTTATTAACTATTGACGTCTTCTCTGTACGTGTTATTAATTATTGACGTGTTCACTGTACGTGTTATAAACTATTGGCGTTATCCTTGTATGTGTTATTAACTATTGACGTGTACCCTGTACGGGTTATCAACAATTGACGTGTACCCTGTACGTGTTATTAATTATTGACGAGTTCCCTGTATGTGTTATTCACTATTGACGTGTTCCCTGTACATGCTATTAAATATTGACGTGTATCCTTTACGGGTTATTAACTATTCACGTGTTCCCTGTACGTGTTATTAACTATTGACGTGTTCCCTGTATGTGCTATTAACAATTGACGTATACCCTGCACGTGCTATTAACAATTGACGTGTACCCGGTACATGCTATTAACTATTGACGTGTACCCTGTACGTGTTATTAACTATTGACATATACTCTGTACTTGTTATTAACTATTGATGTGTACCCGGTACATGTTATTAACTATTGACGTGTTCCCTCTACCTGTTATTAACTATTGACGTCTTCTCTGTACGTGTTATTAATTATTGACGTGTTCACTGTACGTGTTATTAACTATTGGCGTTATCCTTGTATGTGTTATTAACTATTGACGTGTACCCTGTACGGGTTATCAACAATTGACGTGTACCCTGTACATGCTATTAACTATTGACGTGTACCCTTTACGGGTTATTAACTATTCACGTGTTCCCTGTACGTGTTATTAACTATTGACGTGTTCCCTGTATGTGCTATTAACAATTGACGTATACCCTGCACGTGTTATTAACTATTGACGAGTTCTCTGTACGTGTTATTAACAATTGACGTGTACCCTTTCCGGTTATTAACAATTGACGTGTGCCCTGTACGTGTGATTAACTATTGACGTGTTCCCTGTGTGTGTTATTAACTATTGACGTGTTCCCTTTGTGTGTTATTAACTATTGACGTGTACCCTGTACGTGTTATTAACTATTGACGTGTTCTCTGTACGTGTTATTAACTATTGATGTGTTCTCTGTACGAGTATTAACTATTGACGTGTTCTCTGTACGTGTTATTAACTATTGACGTGTTCTCTGTACATGTTATTAACTATTGACGTGTTCTCTGTACGAGTATTAACTATTGACGTGTTCTCTGTACGAGTATTAACTATTGACGTGTTCTCTTTACATGTTTTTAACTATTGACGTGTTCTCTGTACGAGTATTAACTATTGACGTGTTCTCTGTACGAGTATTAACTATTGATGTGTTCTCTGTAAGAGTATTAACTATTGACGTGTTCTCTGTACGAGTATTAACTATTGACGTGTTCTTTGTACATGTTATTAACTATTGACGTGTTCTCTGTACGTGTTATTAACTATTGACGTGTTCTCTGTACGTGTTATTAACTATTGACGTGTTCTCTGTACGCGTTATTAACTATTGACGTGTACCCTGTAGGTGTCATTCACTATTGACGTGTTCTCTGTACGTGTTATTTACTATTGACGTGTCCTCTGTACTTGTAATTAACTATTGACGTGTTCTCTGTACGTGTTATCAATTATTGACGTGTACCCTTTACGTGTTATTAACTATTGACGTGTTCTCTGTACGTGTTATTAACTATTGACGTGTTCTCTGTACATGTTATTAACTATTGACGTGTTCTCTGTACGTGTTATTAACTATTGACGTGTTCTCTGTACGTGTTATTAACTATTGACGTGTTCCCTGTACATGTTATTAACTATTGGCGTGTACCCTGTACGTGTTATTAACTATTGACGTGTTCTCTGTACGTGTTATTAACTATTGATGTGTTCTCTATACGTGTTATTAACCACTGACATGTTCCCTGTACGTGTTATTAACTATTGACGTGTTCTCTGTACGTGTTATTAACTATTGACGTGTTCTCTGTACGTGTTATAAACTATTGACGTGTTCCCTGTACGTGTTATTAACTATTGACGTGTTCTCTGTACGTGTTATAAACTATTGACGTGTTCTCTGTACATGTTATTAACTATTGACGTGTTCTCTGTACATGTTATTAACTATTGACGTGTTCCTTGTACGTGTTATTAACTATTGACGTGTTCTCTGTGCGTGTTATTAACTATTGACGTGTTCCCTGTACGTGTTATTAACTATTGACGTGATCTCTGTACGTGTTATCAACTATTGACGTGTTCCCTGTACATGCTATTAACTATTGACGTGTTCTCTGTACGTGTTATAAACTATTGACGTGTTCCCTGTACGTGTTATAAATTATTGACGTGTTCTCTGCACGTGCTATTTACTATTGACGTGTTCTCTGCACATGTTATTAACTATTGACGTGTTCTCTGTACGTGTTATCAACTATTGATGTGTTCCCTGTACGTGTTAATAACTATTGATATGTTCCCTGTACGTGTTAATAACTATTGACGTGTACATTGTGCGTTTCATTAACTATTGACGTGTTTTATGTACATGTCATTAACTATTGATTTGTTCTCTGTACGTGTCATTAACTATTGACGTGTTCTCTGTATGTGTTATTACCTATTGACGTGTTCTCTGTACGTGTTATTAACTATTGACATGTACTCTGTACTTGTTATTAACTATTGACGTGTACCCTGTACGGGTTATTGTCTCTGTACGTGTTATTAACTATTGACGTGTTCACTGTACGTGTTATTAACTATTGACGTTATCCTTGTATGTGTTATTTACTATTGACGTGTTCTCTGAACGTGTTATTAACTATTGACGTGTTCCCTGTACGTGTTATTAACAATTGACGTATACCCTGCACGTGTTATTAACTATGGACGAGTTCTCTATACGTGTTATTAACTATTGACGTGTACCCTGTACGTGTTATTAACTATTGACGTGTACCCTGTACGTGTTATTAATTATTGACGTGTTCTCTGTACGTGTCATTAACTATTGACGTGTTCTCTGTACGTGTTATTAACTATTGACGTGTACCCTGTACATGTCATTAGCTATTGACGTGTTCTCTGTACGTGTTATTAACTATTGGCGTTATCCCTGTATGTGTTATTAACTATTGACGTGTACCCTGTACGGGTTATTAACAATTGACGTGTATCCTGTACGTGTTATTAATTATTGACGTGTACCCTGTATGTGTTATTAACTATTGACGTGTTCCCTGTACATGCTATTAACTATTGTCGTGTACCCTGTACGGGTTATTAACTATTCACGTGTTCCCTGTACGTGTTATTAACTATTGACGTGTTCCCTGTACGTGTTGTAAACTATTGACGTGTTCTCTGTACATGTTATTAACTATTAACGTGTTCCCTGTACGGGTTATTAACTATTCACGTGTTCCCTGTACGTGTTATTAACTATTGACGTGTTCCCTGTACGTGTTATAAACTATTGACGTGTTCTCTGTACATGTTATTAACTATTGGCGTGTTCTCTGTACGTGCTTTTAACTATTGAGTTTTACTCTGTAGGTGTCATTAACTATTGACGTGTTCTATGTATGTGTTATTAACTATTGAGATGTACTCTGTACGTCCTATTAACTATTGAGGTGTTCTCTGTACGTGTTATTAACTATTGAAGTGTACCCGGTACATGTTATTAACTATTGACGTGTTCCCTGTACGTGTTATTTATTATTGACGTGTACCCTGTACGGGTTATTGTCTCTGTACGTGTTATTAACTATTGACGTGTTCATTGTACGTGTTATTAGCTTTTGACGTTATCCTTGTATGTGTTATTAACTATTGACGTGTACCCTGTACGGGTTATTAACTATTGACGTGTGCCCTGTACGTGTTATTAACTATTGGCGTGCTCCCTGTACATGCTTTTAACTATTGACGTGTACCCTGTACGGGTTATTAACTATTCACGTGTTCCCTGTACGTGTTATTAACTATTGACCTGTACCCTGCACGTTTTCCCTGACCTGTTATTAACAATTGACGTGTACCCTTTCCGGTTATTAACAATTGACGTGTACCCTGTACGTGGTATTAACTATTGCCGTGTTCCCTGTGTGTGTTATTAACTATTGACGTGTTCCCTGTGTGTGTTATTAACTATTGACGTGTACCCTGTACAGGTAATTAACTATTCACGTGTTCTCTGTAGGTATCATAAACTATTGACGTGTTCTCTGTACGTGTTATTAACTATTGACGTGTTCTCTGTACGTGTTATTAACTACTGGCGTGTTCCCTGTACGTGTTATTAACTATTGACATGTATTCTGTACTTTTTATTAACTATTGAGGTGTACAAGGTACATGTTATTAACTATTGACGTGTTCCCTGTACGTGTTATTTACTATTGACGTGTGCCCTGTACGGGTTATTGTCTCTGTACGTGTTATTAACTATTGACGTGTTCATTGTACGTGTTATTAACTATTGACGTTATCCTTGTATGTGTTATTAACTATTGACGTGTACCCTGTACGGGTTATTAACTATTGACGTGTGCCCTGTACGTGTTATTAACTATTGGCGTGTTCCCTGTACATGCTTTTAACTATTGACGTGTACCCCGTACGGGTTATTAACTATTCACGTGTTCCCTGTACGTGTTATTAACTATTGACGTGTTCCTTGTACGTGTTATTAACAATTGACGTATACCCTGCACGTGTTATTAACTATTGACGAGTTCTCTGTACGTGTTATTAACTATTGACGTGTACCCTGTACGTGTTACTAACTATTAACGTGTTCCCTGTACGCGTTATTAACAATTGACGTGTACCCTGCACGTGTTATTAACTATTGACGTGTACCATGTACGGGTTATTAACAATTGACGTGTACCATGTACGTGTTATTAACTATTGACGTTCCCTGCACGTGTTATTAACTATTGATGTGTACCTTTTTCCGGTTATTAACAATTGACGTGTACCCTGTACGTGTTATTAACTATTGACGTGTTCCCTGTATGTGTTATTAACTATTGATGTGTTCCCTGTATGTGGTATTAACTATTGACGTGTTCTCTGTATATGTTATTAACAATTGACGTGTACCCTGTACGTGTTATTAACTTTTGACGTGTTCCCTGTACATGTTATTAACTATTGACGTGTTCCCTGTACGTGTCATTAACTATTGACGTGTTCTCTGTACGTGTTATTAACAACTGGCGTGTTCCCTGTACGTGTTATTAACAATTGACGTATACCCTGCACGTGTTATTAACTATTGACGAGTTCTCTGTACTAAGTTCCCTGTGTGTGTTATTAACTATTGACGTGTATCCTGTACGGGTAATTAACTATTCACGTGTTCTCTGCATGTGTTATTAACTATTGACGTGTTCTCTGTACGTGCTTTTAACTATTGAGTTGTACTCTGTTGGTGTCATTAACTATTGACGTGTTCTATGTATGTGTTATTAACTATTGACATGTACTCTGTACGTCCTATTAACTATTGACGTGTTCTCTGTACGTGTTATTAACTATTGACTTGTACTCTGTACTTGTTATTAACTATTGACGTGTACCCGGTACATGTTATTAACTATTGACGTGTTCCCTGTACGTGGTTTTTACTATTGACGTGTACCCTGTACGGGTTATTGTCTCTGTACGTGTTATTAACTATTGACGTGTTCACTGTACATGTTATTAACTATTGACGTTATCCTTGAATATGTTATTAACTATCAACGTGTTCCCTGTACGTGTTATTAACTATTGACGTGTTCCCTGTACGTGTTATTACCAATTGACGTATACCCTGCACGTGTTATTAACTATTGACGAGTTCTCTGTACGTGTTATTAACTATTGACGTGTACCCTGTACGTGTTATTAACTATTAACGTGTTCCCTGTACGTGTTATTTACTATTGACGTGTGCCCTGTACGGGTTATTGTCTCTGTACGTGTTATTAACTATTGACGTGTTCATTGTACGTGTTATTAACTATTGACGTTATCCTTGTATGTGTTATTAACTATTGACGTGTACCCTGTACGGGTTATTAACTATTGACGTGTGCCCTGTACGTGTTATTAACTATTGGCGTGTTCCCTGTACATGCTTTTAACTATTGACGTGTACCCCGTACGGGTTATTAACTATTCACGTGTTCCCTGTACGTGTTATTAACTATTGACGTGTTCCTTGTACGTGTTATTAACAATTGACGTATACCCTGCACGTGTTATTAACTATTGACGAGTTCTCTGTACGTGTTATTAACTATTGACGTGTACCCTGTACGTGTTACTAACTATTAACGTGTTCCCTGTACGCGTTATTAACAATTGACGTGTACCCTGCACGTGTTATTAACTATTGACGTGTACCATGTACGGGTTATTAACAATTGACGTGTACCATGTACGTGTTATTAACTATTGACGTTCCCTGCACGTGTTATTAACTATTGATGTGTACCTTTTTCCGGTTATTAACAATTGACGTGTACCCTGTACGTGTTATTAACTATTGACGTGTTCCCTGTATGTGTTATTAACTATTGATGTGTTCCCTGTATGTGGTATTAACTATTGACGTGTTCTCTGTATATGTTATTAACAATTGACGTGTACCCTGTACGTGTTATTAACTTTTGACGTGTTCCCTGTACATGTTATTAACTATTGACGTGTTCCCTGTACGTGTCATTAACTATTGACGTGTTCTCTGTACGTGTTATTAACAACTGGCGTGTTCCCTGTACGTGTTATTAACAATTGACGTATACCCTGCACGTGTTATTAACTATTGACGAGTTCTCTGTACTAAGTTCCCTGTGTGTGTTATTAACTATTGACGTGTATCCTGTACGGGTAATTAACTATTCACGTGTTCTCTGCATGTGTTATTAACTATTGACGTGTTCTCTGTACGTGCTTTTAACTATTGAGTTGTACTCTGTTGGTGTCATTAACTATTGACGTGTTCTATGTATGTGTTATTAACTATTGACATGTACTCTGTACGTCCTATTAACTATTGACGTGTTCTCTGTACGTGTTATTAACTATTGACATGTACTCTGTACTTGTTATTAACTATTGACGTGTACCCGGTACATGTTATATACTATTGACGTGTTCCCTGTACGTGGTTTTTACTATTGACGTGTACCCTGTACGGGTTATTGTCTCTGTACGTGTTATTAACTATTGACGTGTTCACTGTACATGTTATTAACTATTGACGTTATCCTTGAATATGTTATTAACTATCAACGTGTTCCCTGTACGTGTTATTAACTATTGACGTGTTCCCTGTACGTGTTATTACCAATTGACGTATACCCTGCACGTGTTATTAACTATTGACGAGTTCTCTGTACGTGTTATTAACTATTGACGTGTACCCTGTACGTGTTATTAACTATTAACGTGTTCCCTGTACGCGTTATTAACTATTGACCTGTACCCTGCACGTTTTCCCTGACCTGTTATTAACAATTGACGTGTACCCTTTCCGGTTATTAACAATTGACGTGTACCCTGTACGTGGTATTAACTATTGCCGTGTTCCCTGTGTGTGTTATTAACTATTGACGTGTTCCCTGTGTGTGTTATTAACTATTGACGTGTACCCTGTACAGGTAATTAACTATTCACGTGTTCTCTGTAGGTATCATAAACTATTGACGTGTTCCCTGTACCTGTTATTAACTATTGACGTGTTCTCTGTAGGTGTTATTAACTATTGACGTGTACCCTGTACCTGTTATTAACTATTGAAGTGTTCTCTGTACATGTTATTAACTATTGAAGTGTTCTCTGTACAGGTAATTAACTATTCACGTGTTCTCGGTACGTGTCATAAACTATTGACATGTTCTCTGTACCTGTTATTAACTATTGACGTGTTCTCTGTAGGTGTCATAAACTATTGACGTGTTCCCTGTACCTGTTATTAACTATTGACGTGTTCTCTGTAAGTGTTATTATCTATTGAGTTGTACTCTGTACGTGTTATTTACTATTGACGTGTACCCTGTACGTGTTAAACTATTGACGTGTTCTCTGTATGTGTTATTAACTATTGACGTTTTCTCTGTATCATATTTCCAGGTGTCACACATTTAACCCACTGTACGCGTATTCCAATTTATAACGGTAAGTGTTTGGCTTTTTTTCTTTCTGATCAACACATATCTAATCCATACTAGTAGAACATACCTAATTACATTAACATATGCATTTTAAAATAAAATAATTTCCCAATACCAATGATTTAAGAAGTAGAAGTCGATGTTACCTTTCTACGTTGAATATTTTATGTTTTGAGAAAGCTGTAATAACATGACATAACACGCATAACATCACGTCCTATTTTGTATTAATAAGATGCACATATGTATAACATAATTTTTATCGAACGTTTCGTATTTCTCTACATAATAAATTCCTGTCTAGATATGCATATACATTATGTTAAACGTGTTTTCGTGTAATCAGAAGCTTATTAGGTTTAAAGACTTTAATGTCCCTGGTCGTACCTTGCCAGATTTTCTTTAATGTCCCTGGTCGTACCTTGCCAGACTTTCTTTAATGTCCCTGGTCGTACCTTGCCAGACTTTCTCTAATGTCCCTGGTCTAACCTGTCAGACTTTCTCTAATGTCCCTGGTCGTACCTTGCCAGACTTTCTCTAATATCCCTGGTCGTACCTTGCCAGACTTTCTTTAATGTCCCTGGTCGTACCTTGCCAGACTTTCTCTAATGTCCCTGGTCGTACCTTGCCAGACTTTCTCTAATTTTATTTTCCAGAACTTACCAGTGGTGCCACGTGTAATACCCATCACAAAAGTAAGATTGTACTTTATATCAATGGATTCTTTACATACCAATAACATTAATTGAAATATTTGCATGTTAATTTTGTTCATACATATGATTTTTGTTTTGTTTTTAATTACCAAAAAAAAATTAAATAAATAAAATCACCTTTTAAGCTAGCTGTTACAAGCAACTTCAAAGTTTACCGATTGAAACTTGCACTTAATCGGGCACAGTCAGTCAAAACATACATGTACATAAAAGAACTACCGAAGGGGACTACAATCTATTAGTTAACCTACCGTCTGTCTGTCTGTCTGTCACCTTTTTGGGGTTTCCGTGTATCATATCTAAAACGTGTGCACATATACAACTGATTTTTGGTATGCAGATACATCATGGGGATAACTAGGTCAAGTGCTGACTTGGTAACGGTTGGATATTTGTTTTTTACAAAATTACGGCTTTTTGACTTAAAACAATCTGTTTCTGTGCATTATCTCTGCTACGTGTGTTTTATTGAACTGAAATTTGGTATACAGATACATCATGGGAATATCTAGGTCAGGTACCTGTTATTTGTTAAGTGAATCATTGCATCGTTAAAGCTTGTGGGGGCCGGTAGGGGACATACATTGCTTCCGCAATACTCAGTATCCTTTTTGTACTTATTTTCTGAATTATAACATTGGAATAGTAGGTAGCTCAGTCGTTATAAATATTGATATTGATGGTTTTTGTCTCGTTCCTTATACATTAGTTCTGTCGTCTTTTATCCTGTTTAATGTATATTAATGTAATTTTGTTCTTTGCAATTGTATTATATCTTATTCACTGTGTATTGATATCAATGATATTGACATACTGCTTAGTTGCCATATTGGTCTCATTGCGAAATGTTTTGTATCCTTGAATGACAAAATGGTTGACTAAGATTTACATAGCGAAGGTCTGCAATGGAGCAGAAGACGCTAACCTTTCTTGACACATTGCATTATGCTCTTGTACTTTTTCAAATGTCTTCGTGTTAATCATTCCTTGTTCACATTTTGTCCCTTTTTATTTCCTATTCTAAGCACAGGCACCTAAAGACAGGATACATGTAATAACCCATCTATATATCTACAACTATAGCGAAATATGAATAATTAAAACAAAATATGATAACAAAAGTTTCAATTTTTCTTTTTAAGGTATGTCTAGCTTGATACGTCAAGCGGCTAAATTTCACGCAAAAAATCGACTATCATACACCGAAAACGAGAGCAGATTTTTTGTGACATTTAACCGCTTTAACATGAAGAAAATTTTAAACTTTTGTTTTAGATATTGTTTTAAATTATTCATAATTCTCTATATGATCTATATATACATGGTTATTCTCCTGACCACAAGTGCCTGTGGTTTTTAGTATATTAATGTTATTGTGTTTGCTGTCTACATTGCAGTTCAATACATATTTACTTTTGTGTTTCATTTCAAGTTTTAGAGTTAATTAATGTGTTATGCTGTATGTCTATCGTAAACCATTTTAGATAAACCTGATTAACACTTGGGTGTATTTTTTCAGTATGGAGTTCGCTCAATAGCCTGATGAACACAGATAAATCGTGTCTTAATGATGTCCTCCCTAAAATTACAGGTAAGTAGGTGATGCAGAGTAAAGAGAAGGGTAAGATACACACATGATAAAGTAACCGATACAGCATGCCAAACATGTACAACGTATAGCACTACACCATGTAGCTGTCTTGTCCTTATCGGCGAAGCTAAAAAAGAGGAAATCCTAACTACTTAACACTAGTGGAAATAGAAGGGAATGTATTAAATAGAAAAAAAAATATGGGAAAAAAATGAAATGCTGATACATATTATGCGTGTATGTGAGGTACATATGTAGATGTAAAGAGTGTGAAGGTCTGCCCACTGTGACTAAACATATATAGACGATAATAGTAAGGTCTTTTTACCTCGAAATACATTTGGTTTGTTCTTAACAGTCTACTCGGCTGTATATGAGTACATGGTTGGCATTGCTAAAAATTGAAGAATGCTTACCCTGTTAGCGCCAAAATTGCAGCACCGAATTTTTTCCTCTTGGGAATTTAGAAAGACTGATAGTTAAGGTCCTTCAAGCATCGATAATTTATTGGCGAACTGCTTCAATACACCGAACAAGGTTGTGATAAAGTTATATTATATAGGAACCTCGAATTATTATTGTTTTTTCCATTATTATCATCATTATTATTGTATATTTGGTGTGGAACGGTGAAATATTCAAATGCAATATGAGTTGAAATGTTGTTTTAAAATTTTGCATTGGCATGTCAAGATCCATTCACAATGCAACACGCTTTGTAATATTGCGTTGACGTGAGTAGAAAACAGAAGCAATAAGTGATAAAAATATAAAATATCTCAAATCCTTTAAAAACATCTAGCTAAAACTGCTCTTAAATTCAAAAAATGACTCAAATCATAGCCATTTACGCATTTTCCTTTTTTTTGTACGTTAATTTTTGTCCTTTACTTTTGCTTTTGTTTGACGTCATTTCCTTTATAATAATTGATCTACTTGTCTTGGTTCTTATGTTGCTGTTTTTGGTTGATTGGCTATTCTGAATCTTAACATGATATAGATTAATGTGACTTACAAAATGTAGATAAGGCAATATTGATTTGAGTAAATACTCGTTAATATCAGTTTAAAAATGCAGAATTGATCATAAAACCAGATATCTTATTCTATTTGAGGAAGATGCTTATTGCGTATTATGGATCCACATGCATGTACACTTTGTCATTTTACAAAGATATAATATTTTATATATGGTAGAATGAACTACACTGTGATCTAAATCTTCTCTTCAAGTTACACATGCTTTCGGCGATATTTTAAGAAGTATCACCACAAATTTGTTAAAGTTAGGTTTAAACTATAAAGCAACATATATGCAACAGTGAGATTTTGTATGCACAATAATGTAACGTTATTGAACCAGTATGTTGTTTATGTGTCTAATTCGTAGAATAAATATCTAGTAGCAGACACGACCATTATCAGCTAGGGTTTATATATCACGTTTTGTTATCTTTTTTCCAGCAAGCGGTTTACACAGTGGATGTAAATGCCATGCACGTAAGAAATCTTAGAAAACATATAGGCTAGAATATTCAGAATGTGATAAATAACTGAAGGTATTAAACTGTAACATCTAAACAGCCAATCTGTATTTATTATTTCATGTATCATTATGCTCTTCAATGCCGTAGTATATACAAGGAAAATACTATTGTATGTTCATTGTGGTAAATCATTTAAATGTTAACCAGATAATACGTTAGTGTTTAACAAGATCCTCAGAATGTAATGCAATTCGTTTTTTTTTCAAAAAGATACACTATTAAAAACGTATGGGATAAGAATCGATTAGCGAGCCAGCGAAGAATTAAATAACATTTCCGTTGAATGAACTACGGTACAAGTATCAGTACAAAGCCACTCAATGATAGTAGTTGTATTATGTATCCATACACTCCACACCCTGCAGTGATATTCTTATAAATCATACAAAATGTATAGAATGGCGTGTTAAGATAAAGAAAATTCTGAGTTTGATTAGCAATTAAATGGATGGAATGATTTCACGTCCCTCTTGAATACTCCTTATTTCAATGGTAGTCTTATTTGAAATCTTATTTATAAAACTTTGAACAAACTAAGATGAAATGTACTTAATTTATGTATATAAACTGTGCTTTGTTTTTTAAAGAACACGCTACGACCACCACGGCGCCCCCTGTCACTCAATCACAAACAACACCATGCCAAGAGTACTCGGGATACAAGGGTAAGCGTGGTACCCAGCTATAAACATGTATTAAATGATCTTAATTAACACTTCTAGTAAAAGATAGGGTCGGTTTTTTTAATTAAATTTGATATTGGTGCAAAACAAGAAACAAAAAAACAAATATTATAAAACTCAAAAGTTCATGTGTTATTTTGGATAAAAAGCGATGAAGACGATGTCTAAACATGTTCCTAGTAATATGAAAAACAAATAGAGGATATTCAAGGGTTTGCTGTTTAATATCAAATTCATTTTACTAGTATGGCAGGTTTGTTTATATTTTCACGAGAGCGTATTGAAAAGTATTAATAAGCTACAAAATATAGTTTCGCATTTTAGAATATATCAAGAAAAAGGAAAGACACTTGAAAATTCAAGTTCGTGTTTAAAAAATTCCAAAACACAATATTTTATCCACTTTTTACATAAACGGTGTATTTTGGATATATAGGTTACACAACGAGTGGTTGTTGGATTTGTAAGCGAGTGTCTTTTGAAAAAATGATTAACGAGAGCAAAATAAATTCCATATCCAATAAACACGATTCGTACATGTATGACCTGTTTCTACCACAATATTAAATCAGCAGTGTCAGTGTTGATTTTTGTAGTGAACCGTGGACTTTTTGCGTAAAAAAGCATCATCTCGCATTTATTCCAGTCAAGTTGTAACGACGTCAACAATCGTGATTTCCGGTCAAAGTTTACCTTCTCAACCATTCAAAAGTCCGGAAGGTCAAAAAGCACTAATGGCATACATGTGTATAATATATTCATCCAACAGTCGGCACGTTTATACGATGGTCTGAGAGTGAAATAACATAGGGTATTGTGGCAGAAATATATCTATGATAATAAAACATAGTCCGTCTGGTATTACTGCGCCCGCCGACCTTATATTTCCACTTTATCAATTTGATAACTTAGTTTCTACCATAATACCCTGTGCTATTCCACTCTCAGACCGTTGTATAAACATGCCGACTGTTGGATAAAGATATGTTATATACCACTAGTGGAATATGACCTTCAGGACTTTTGATTGGTTGAGAAGTTGAACTTTGACCGGAAATCACGTGGGTCAATGCAACGTCCTGATTGTTGACGTCGTCATCGATTGTTGACGTCGTCACAATTTGGCAGGAATATATACGAGATGATGTGTTTTTCGCGCAAATATCATCCGCGGTTCACAGAAAATAACACTGCCACTGCGACTTATGGTATTGTGGTAGAAACAGGTCACACGGTTACTGGATATGGAATTTATTTCACTCTTGTCAACGATGTAGATTATATATACCGTTCATTTTAAATGTATTTAATGCATTCCTTTTACATAGCATTGCTTCGGGTATATGAGTATAAAAAATTAAAAAGATTAATGAAACAAAACAAATAGTGTTACTTACAATATTGCTTTTTGATGAATATTATATGTATCCTGTCATCTTTATTAGACAATTTATAAAAGAAATGTTTATATTCTCTCACCATCTTCATTTGCTAATTAACAAAAGGAGTTTTTGTAAACAAAGATGTAAACTATATAGGTTAATACATAAGGTCAATAGGTATTGGCTGTAAGTTTATGTTTAATTTATTTTCGTTCTACAGAACTGATGAAAGTTTTAGCAGCAGACCAGTGTGTTAGTTATACGAAAGGTTAGTTCAAAGCTCATCAAAAGTTTTATTTTGATTATTTGCATTGGAATATATTGATTTTATGCTTTAGATTGAACTGATACATGTAAGAGAGACAACTGCTGCCCTTATTCTTGCTTTTAGGAGATGATATTTCCCATACTATAATTATTGTCAACCTTTATGTATCAAAGAAACATACTCAGTACATATCGTATGCAACAGTTAACTTAAATCGATAAAATTAATGCCAACACATGCTTGGTTTAATGAGTAAGAAACTGAATATATTGCACTCGTCAATATGTTGATTGGATTCGTCATTTCAAACCTTTTTGACAGCTTAATGTGCCTTAGAGCAAAACGACGCTCTCGACAACGTTAATAAAACTGTTTGGGATGGAACAAAACAGTCCTCGGAGTTATATTTACCAAGATTCATACAATATTGAAAGCGCTATAGGAACGCAGACTATTCGTACATTATGTTTCACGAGATATAGTGATGGCTAATGTAATTGATGCTTGCTCTTTTACAGTATGGGGTCCATTGCACATTCTTGGAACACAAAGACATGCCTGTCTTGTTCAAGCTATAAACCATTTAGCATGTAAGCATTAGTTATTTTCTTACTTTCGACAATACTACGTTTTGACGGTCTAATAGAAAATCAATAATTGCTACAGAATATAGACGAATAACAACGTAGTACTAGGTACAAGAAATTCCTATTGAAGGATACAAAGTACCTTGATTTTGTCCTCCATATAAAGGTGGAACACTTCATTGAAAGGTGGGAACTCGATTCCAACCATTTGGCCACAAGCATCACTGACGAGTCCTAGAAGACTGAAACAGCTGCATAATGCAGTTTAATTCATTTTTTCAGCATACTAAATTTAAAAGGTGAAGCATGTGTATGTGTGTAACGTAATCTTTTAGGCTATATTTCCTGAATCCAACCTGAAATAAATGTGTGCATCACATTTTTTATTGCACATTAGTTTCAACTCATTAACGTTTTATGAAGATACATGAACAAAATTACAAAAAAAAAATTAATAAATAAAATGCTTTTGCCATTGCTCGTTGTAGCATCATACAACCACTTCGACAACCGGACCTGCTCTTGTTCCCACAGTGGCAGTGACGATTTGATATTCCAATCCATTCATGGAGGTAAATGTCATTTTCCTTGTCAACACCGACTGCTTAAACTGTGTAGGTTAGCATTAGCTAGGATGCATAAGTGTTAGGACGCTGGGCTCGTGATCGAAGGGTTGCGAGTTTGAGTCTCGGTCATGGCACTTGTGTTGTATCCGTGATCAAGATACTTTATTCCGCTTGTTCCAGTCTACTCAGCTGTAAATGAGTACGTGGTTAAGCAATGCTAGAAATTGTAGAATGCTAGCTGTGTGCGCCGAGATGGCAGCACCGGTTTCATACGAGGCTGACTTGGTCGAGGGGTTTATCAGGACGGTAACAAAAACCTTGCCAAATGTGTTGTCTATAATCAACAAGAAGTTTGCTGACCTAGTCAATCGTATATACCCTACTGAACATGAGATTAAAGACAAAACAGACTCTTCTACATCAGCTTCTTACCTCGATCATTACTTAAATTATGACCAACACAGGCAACTAAATACTAAGCTGTATGATAAACGTGACGATTTCGATTGTTCGATCATGAACTTTCCCTTTCTAGACAGTAGCATCCCTGCTTTTCCATCCTATGGTGTTTACATTTCGCAGTTGATTCGTTATTCTAGGGCTTGCTCTGAATATCGAAATTTTCGTGATAGATTTCAACTGCTGACGAACAAATTTACGGCACAGGGATTCGAGAGATGCAGGTTGGGCAAGTGTTATGGTCGCCATCTTGATCTAATCGAGAAATATTCTGTATCTTTGTGTGAAATGAAGATGGACGTTTTTGAATTTGCTTATTAGTGTGTTTACTTGTTGTGATGACAATGGCGACCCGGTTTTCATTTTGAGGACTGATTCTTCTTACTTGGATGTGACCAAAATTTGTGACGGGTGTCGTCGATGAGGCAGAAGACGCTTACTCTTCTGGAACACCTGGTCTTATTCTCTTGTGTTTTTACGAGAGTCTCCATGTTAACCTTTCCTTTGTACCTATTTTTCCCCTTGTTTAATCGATTTTGAGTTCAGGTTATGGTTTTGTTGACGCTTTGGTATTCACTGATTTTTTGTCATCAATGATAAATGGGGACAGTTTTTTTTCAATCAGTTGGTTTGCTTAAATTTCTTTTCTTTTCAACCATTGGACCCTGACAATAAATTTAAAAAAAAACCCAACATAACATGAATTATAGACTGCATTGTGTCTTTTTAAATCGATCTTTTATAAATACGTTTATTATACTATGTATCATAATTGTCGCTGGACCATGTATTATGTACGTGTGCAATTTGAACTTAATGTTTGTAAAAGTTTAAGACAAAGATATAAGGGAGGGACATAAATCTATCGAAGATTTATCTAGTTGTTACATACGTATTATTGCCCATATGACTGTTTTTAAACTACAGGCCATCATAATGATTGTTCCCGCCATTTCCGCAGTACATATCTAGGTAAGTCTATATCTTTTAACCCTGTTCATAGAAAGTCTAACAATACAATAACAGAGGGTAACATTGACATAGACATGTTGACATATAACGTTGCATTTGTTTATATATTTATGTAAACATCACATTTAGTAGATCAGCCCATAGATGTCAAATTTATAACGTTGTTAATATCATATTCTGGAGTATTAAGATCTGTTTATGTAATTTGTCTTGTACGCATTAATATCCATTCTTGCACATAGATAGACATAAAGGCTGACTTTTGTTGTATAATCTTTTAAGCTATTCACCATTAACGGAATATGAAAAACGATTCAAATTTTTATCATGAATGAGGACCTTATGGTGTACAAACATGTCACTTTTCTTGTAAAACAAGAAACATAAAATATTGCAATAGAAATCCCATTGATAAAGATTAGATTTCGAGTTCGTAAAGTGCAAAAAAAAAAAAAAAAGTTTTACGACCTTGAATAAAATGATAATAAAGATGGATTTCTTAAATGTTAATGTATAAATAATAACATACTTATTTCTCTCATATCTCGCCATGTTGAATAGAGGTTGCCCATGTAAGAAAGCTATGTAAGAAAAATCTATCTTACATAGCATTTCACGCGACGTGACGTCACAATGGCTCATCAATGACGTGACGTCACGAATACGGTAAACTCTGATGCCGGAAAGAGAAAACGACGGCGTGATAAAATTAAAACCTTTCACAAAATTTTAACCATAATCACCAGGAAGAGGAGATTAATTTTTCTGCGCAAACTTCGTTTGCAAATATAGGGTATGCTTGAACTCGCTGTCTAATTCGTTTTCGTCAAAAAAGCTCAAGGAAAAAGTTGAAATTTCAAAATGGTAGCCTGTTTAAACATATTTTCATGGTTTTTGAGCTTATTCGGGTAGTTGATATGAGAGAAAAAGACTCTTTCATTATGTGTGTATGTAGGATAAAGATATTCCACCCTCGGGATCACAAAATGTGGTAAAACCCTCGGCTTGCCGAGGGTTTCACCACATTTTGTGACCCCTCAGGTGGAATATCCCTATCCTACATACACGCATATGAAAGAGTCTTACAATGTATATTCTTATTTACAGAGATCATGACCAATGTGCTTGGTCCTCACATATCAACAAACGGAATCCAGGGCTACTGCATGACCCACCAAACAAGTACGTTATATAAAACTTCACATTCACACATAAACAGGTTAATGTTGCTATCTCATATGCCTTCATCCAGAGTGTCTTAACACAAGTTTATTTTAATCTTCTATTTAATGTATCTTTAAATGTTTTATCTAACAGTGTTGTAACATATTGTCAAGTTTTATATTCTTTATCTAGTGGTGATGTAACAAATTATAAAAGTTCGTAATCTGTATTTAATAATGTTATAACATGTTGTCCAGTTTTATAATTTTTATCTAGTGGTGGTGTAACAAATTATAAAACTACGTAATCTTTATCTTATAAGGTTGTTGCATGTTGTCCAGTTTTATAATTTGTTTCTAGTAGTTTTGTAACATGTTATCCGGTCTTATAACATTTATCTAGTGGTGCCTAACATATTGTCCAGTTTAATAATCTTTATCAAGTATATCCTTATATATAAACAAGTCGTTTTACTTTTATCTATTTAACCTTAACACAAAGTATAATCTTTATCTAGTGGTGATGTAACAAATTGTAAATCTTTGTTATTTTTATGTAATAGTGTTATAACATGCTGTCAAGATTATAATCTGTATCTAGTAGTTTTGTAACATATTATCCGGTCTTATTACATTTATCTAGTGGTGTTTAACATATTGTCCAGTTTAATAATCTTTATCAAGTATATCCTTATATATAAACAAGTCGTTTTACTTTTATCTATTTAACCTTATCAAATATTATAAACTTTATCTAGTGGTGATGTAACAAATTGTAAAAGTTCTTAATCTTTATCTAATAATGTTAAAACATGTTGTCCAGTTTTATAATCTTTATCAGTGTTGATGTAACAAATTATAAAACTTCGTAATCTTTATCTTATAGTGTTGTAACATGTTGTCCAGTCTTATAATCTTTATCAAGTATAGTATAGTTTTTATCCAGTGGAAATGTAACAAATTGTAAAACTTTGTAATCTTTACTTAATAGTGATATAACTTATTGTCCAGTTTTATTATCTTTATCAAGTATATCCTTTATCTATTTAACTTAAACAAAAGTATAAACCTTATTTAGTGTTGCTTAAAGCTGACAATGCAACTTAAAAGCTTTCAATTAAGATTTGAAAAAAAATATTCAGATTGTGATTACTCCGAATAGTTCCGAGATGTTCCCTACTTTGACCATGTGTCTTCCGGTTTTCGTAACCAAGGAAGTGGCAGACATTTTTGATTTACCCTTGCTTGGTAACGTGTGTAGACAACCTTGGGTATAAAAGCACCGATAGTTGCAAACCGGTTTTATTCCGACACTGCCCTCTCTCTATAGCACATCTCTTATAGTAACAAATAGTCTGTACACATTACGTTACGGCTCGTTTTCGGGTTTTTTTTTACGAATATGGATATTGGAAAGATATAAAATAAATATGAAATGAAATTGTAATAAAAACATCCATATCCCCATGAAACTTACAACAAAATAACACAACACAACTTTATGTAATATATGTTGCAAGCGAAACAAACAAATGGCTATTTAACGCTTATGCCTACCCTTTTGATATCCAACTAGTACTAATATCCAGCGTAGAAACCATAATAAATCCAAATAAGTCCATGAGAATTGTTCAAATATATAATTTCACATTGTTGACTACACACCTGGGTGTGCCGTGTTTTACACGTGTTTGCTTGTCAAGCGTCTACATGACCAAGACTAAGAGTTTGTACGTGGATGCGATTATATGCACGTGAAAGACCGGCGATATATATTGGATTTATGGAAGTATTTTCAGTGATATACCTTTTATTTCGGATACGCAATTTCAAGAATGTGTGTTATTAGTAAGAACCAGCATGGCAGTATTGTGGTTCAAATTCTAAAGGTGAGTGCGTTTGATTTTTGACAGCGGTTGCCGAGTGCGCGGAGCACTGACTATTGTGACGGTCAGGAGTACTTTGAAAACCGGTTTTACAGGCTATGACCTTTATATACCTATCGGGGCCCATACTCGTTACCAAGCAAAGGCAAAACTAAAATGTCGGCACTTCCTTAGAAACGATGGTCGGAACAGATAGGGGCGATCTCAAAACCAGAAAAAAATCGAACTTTGTTTAAAAAAAAAAAAAATAATTGAAAGCTTTTTAAGTTGCATTGTCAGCTTTAACATATATTCATGCTTCATAACCTTTGTCTAGTGTTTTCTAGCACACCTTAATGAAAGTATCATATTGAACACCCTTGGCTTGCGAAGCTGGCATACAGTGTGTAGTCAAGCTTTATAAACATCATACACTGTACGGGGTTTACCTAACATATGATTAAGTATAGTATCCTTTATTGATTGTGTCGTTTTACTAATAGTCAAGGTTTAAAACCTTTATCTAGTGTATCAAAACATATAACAAAATTAATAACCTTTATCTATAAGTAGTCTATGTAGTATTTGTAGTCAATGTATCATGTTAATTAAGACAAGAATATTTGATCTTATATTTGTGTTTCCCTCTTTTCATAGTATGGTCAAAATTGCATTTGCTGGCTACAACAAAACATCTGACCTACTGCCTCGAAGACCTCGTCAGTCATTTAGCTTGTAAGTCATAGTTTTCCTCAGACTCGTTTGGTTTCATTGTTTGCGTTAGTATTATCCCTTTGTATATCAGATACAAGTTAATCATGATTTAATCACTAAGTATTTCCATGAAGAGGAATTTCACATCTTAGATTTACAGGTAGAATAACAATATTAAAGCAGATTATGAAGTAATTAACGAAAGATGTTGTTACACACGCATATGCTGCACCTGTAAAAGTTAGAAATATATACAGTACTCGGCACTCTTCAGCGATGCTATTGGCCAAAAGGTGGGAATCCAAAATTTCTAAGTCAATGCAGAAGCAGAAGGTTAGTTGCGTTAAACAGCTTTAATTAATGAATTTATAAGTAAAATTCAACTAGTTCTGTATACTTTCAATTCGTTTACTAAGAAAATGTGGATATCATATGCGGTTGTCGTCGATGAAGCAGAAGACGCTTACTTTTCCGGAACACCTGGTCTTATTCTCTTGTGCTTTTACGAAAGTCTCCATGTAAATATTTCCTTTGTTCCTATTTTGCCCCTAGTTTAATCGATTTTGAGTTCGGATTATGGTTTTGTTGACGTTTTGGTATTCTCTGATGTTTTTATGTACCGTGCCACTACTCAAATAAGATAACTGTATCTATGAAGGCTCCAGCAAACCTCGGGGACTGAAACTGAAACAAAACAGTGCTTTTATGGTTTCTCAAAACCAATCCCAACAATTTTTTCTCGGGTTTAGTGTAGCTTATGTTATGCATCCAATAATGTCTTATAGTTAGGTCTTGCTTCTATGTTTTCTGAATATGATATCTTCGAAAATGACTAAACTGTGACGTCATCAATGAAACAAGATTTAATGAATGAACACGTTTTACTGATTGAGCAATGAATCCATGTTGTAGATATATCTAAACAACACAGCAAAATCATGTCACCATTGTCCATTATTTACGACATCTATTCGAAACAATTTGGGAAGATGTAGTAAACTTTATTTATTTCCATCAATCCGTGTGCCCCGTTTGTGATTCTGTGCAGAAGTTGTTAAAACATGCATGAAATCAACGATTACAATCTGTAAATTAATATCAATTTTTAAATGGATAACGTTGCTTGACCATATTAACCTAACTAGTCTGTTCCAAACAGTTATGCATTCTGTTATCTCAGGTATTAGTTTGAGGACATGATATTTACTATGATACCACCTGGAGATACATAGCGACTATCGTAGATGAAGCAGAAGACGATTACTCTTCTGGAACACTTAGTCATCTAATCTTGTGTTTTCCTTGTGGTTTCCGTGTACATATTCCCTTTATTCATATTTTGTCCCTCGTAATCTCTTTGTTCACGATATTTTACTATTCTTTGTTTTTTTTTCCAAAAGTGTCTACTCAGGGGAAAACGGACACGTGTTCCTGTCACCCTGTCTCTGGTAAGTCCGCCCAGTGTTACCGTAATGTATACTTTTGTTATTGTAACAATGTATTTTATACTTTCCTTTCTTAACTTTAATACCATTCTCACAGTTACTGCAGGTGAAGCTTTCGGCCCACCAAAATAGTTGCTTTACATGTGTTATATAAATGTATATTTTAGTGTTTGTAATCCCGATGCCTGTGGCTGATTTTCTTTATCTTCATTTGTTGCCTATACACATGTTTATGCAAAAGTATATATGCATGTTATCTAGCGTACAAGTTTTAAATAAAAGTAATTCCTGACTATGAAAAAGGTGTTTTAAATAAGAGGTTATTCATTAATTACTCCCTTGGTTAATATTTTGCCCATATTTTAATCGATTTTGAGTTAAGGCTATCGTCTTGTTGACGCTTCTGTATTCCCTAATTAATTTGGAAACGTTATTTTGAGTTTAGTCACTTCGGCTCCACAAACCCAAAAACCCGTCACTGTTCCCTCTACGCCTACCCCTGTAACTACTCAGGCACCAATCAAAGGTATGTATGATAGATAAATACAGATGTTTCTCCTTAAATCAAACTTTGGCATGCGAAATATGTTTTCTATAAGTTAAATGCATGCTTAATTGGGGCCGCAATTGCCAAGTTGTCTGACATTCTGCTATCACTTTCCATCCCCCGGAGATGGGTTCGAGGCTTACTTTGGACAGTTACTAGGGACTGGCCAATGGTTGGTGGTCTTCCTCCGGGAAATACGTCTTTCCTCCATATTTAAAGATTTGCATGTTACAAAATACGACGTAGAATAAAAACACCCTAATATGTATTAGTATTTATGTTAACAATATATGGTAAACCGATACGAGAACACAGCAATCTAATTTATAAACAAAGTCTGCATTGCTCATCCAAAGATTCAGACTTTTTCTTGCAATGAATTGTACAGGAATGACTGTGGAACCGGAAAAAATCGTCAGCCCGTTATATATAGAGTGTTCTATGTATTCTAAATGAGTGTCTATATGGAATTGACGCGTGTAATTATTATGCTTATCACAAACGTAATATATTCATAAGAAAATACACCAGAAAATCTCTCATTCATTTCTCTATAACAAATACAAATTTCTACTTTTTATGATACTATTCTTACTACCGGGACAATCGTATGACGTCATATGGTCATTTATTTATGACGTCACAACTGTGCTATTACACTCGAATAACTATATGGATGACCTGACCGTGTGATAAATAGAGGATCTTACACTAGTGGCGATGAAGGATGAAATTTATCTAACGAGTTTGATAAATTCCATATTTTACCGACACGAGTTTCTTATTCTTATGAGAAAATACACTAAAACTATAGAATTCATTTTTGTGTAATATCATACCAAAATTTATGACGTAGTCGTATGACATGACTGAACGTGTCATTTTTTGATAAAATATATGCATAAATATGTTCATGCACATGCTTATGCGATAGACTTTATTTCAGATCAAGGGTTAAGAGACAACAGTTCGGGTTCTGTATGTACACATTTCATATTTAATTGCTTCATATGATGTTTTTTATTAAATTTATTACATAATGCGTTTGATTTCCCTTAACTATACGCACAAGCTATATTTTGAACCATTTACTAGTGAAATGAACTATTGCACGGCTAAAATGACTATTGCACGGTCACGTGCGAACTATTGAACACCGCGTGATGTATCCTACTGTGTACCATTTCAAGCGTCAAAGTGAGTCAGATGTCAATGCTGCTAGACAACAGTCATGAAGACTTTTACAGGAAAGTTGAGATTTGTATTCGCCGATGAATACTGATTGATATTTGTGTGGTTATTATACTTTGATAATCAAATATTTATCTTTTTATTTTTGTTCACAAACCTGAGTTCACGTGATACATTATAACATTGATCTTTTATCATTAAAAAACATGTTAATAAAATAAACAATCTCAGTGATTCAAAGCAGGGACGTATATGTGTCTCACATATACGTCCCTGTGCAAAGTGTGTCTTGGTGATTATGTAATATAACAAGTATGTCATGGCTGTCTGTGCAAAAGTCCAACATATTTGACCCTCGGTACTGGTAATCGACCGATGTTGTATTGCATTGGGCCTTCGGCCTCGTGCAATAGAACATCGGTCGTTTACCAGTACCTCGTGCCAAATATTTTGGACTATTGCACAGACAGCCATGATATATTTGTATAATATATAACGCATATAAAAATATCATCTATGTTTTTATTTTGATATATACTTCCAGTTCAGCCTTGCCAGAAATTGGAGACCCTGATAGCCCTGGCCCATAATGCCTACCTTATTGATAATGCTGTCCCCTGTCCTTCCGGTGGTCATTCGAAATCCGAGGCAACAGTGGCGGACCTCTGTAAAGCACCTGCTTCTACGTCATGGCAAAAGGGTTATAATGTACGCAGTATATTTTTCTACTTATTGGCTGAATATAATATTTTGATTCTGTTATTTACACAAAATGAGTTTCTGCTATATTGTCGTTGTGAAAAAAGCACGTATTCATTTATAATTGTGAACATGTTTTAATTTTCGGAATAAGGTTTATCAGTTTTTTATTAATGCCATGCGCTAGGTTTGTTTTAACGATGAGTAGCATTTGGCGATGTGTTTTGTCACAAGTTCAGCAGTCAGAAATGTAGAAATCGCGCTGAGTATCATTCTATTCCTACGGGTTGACGTATGGATTGGTAACATATTGACAAAGTGGAAAGCTAATTGCTTGCTTCTACATTAGTTAGAAATTTAGGATTCCCACCTTTTGGCCCTAGCAACACTGAAAAGTTCTAGGAGGACACAACAGCTGTATGATGCAGTTTAGTTATTTTTTTCGGCATACCGTATTTGTTAAATTTAAAAGGTGCAGCATGTGTGTGTGTGACGTCATCTGTAAAACCTTTTACTCACAGGTGTTGCAACATTGCCAGGACATCCCACAGTATACGGCTATAGCTGCCTTTGCGGGGAACATTTATGTTGGTGACGGAATATCTGGAATTCTCATCTCGTGTAACTCTACCTCACTCAGGGTAAAAGCTAGTTACTTTAAGTCCTTCTGAGAATGGTTTACAGGTGTAAATATATGATAAGATTATGTTTATTATCGTTGATGATCAATGAATACGATATGATAGTTTGTAAATTATGTTTGAATCGAACAAAAGAGTTTGTTGTTTTAAAACAAACTTCTTCCAAATAGGTTGCTATAAGATATAGACGTTTGTGATAGCTTACTTTGAATACAAAAATGAATTGTCTCTATCATCGTCCAGGGACCCTTATGTCCATCCTGCTTCATCAAATAATAAGATGAAAAACATTTAACGTCATAAAAGGCAATTACTGTACTAAAATATAATGCAAGGAAATCCGCCATTATTTATCGATAATGCTGTTAACGTAACTATATACTCACTACTGTTCAACCTTAGTGGTTTTTTAACAGGTGTCTAAAGAAAGCAAGTAAAGTAGATTTACTACTGGCGAGCATATTGAAATCACATATGCGAGAATTTAGAATGTGAACCGATCTCAATAGCTACAAGTCAAGATTGAAGGTATTCACGAGCATATCTTGTTATGAAGAAATGTTTGATAGTCTTTGAAATTAAAACTATAAAAGGAAAATTTAACATGACAATTTACTTTGACATTGCAGATAGCGACCGAGCGGTGTGACCATCCCATGGAGGTGGTCACTGTCGTGTCCGGGGCCCGCGACACGTACACACACATGGCAGATAACTATTATACTTTACAGTGGTGAAAATGAGAATTAAATAGATTTTTTGCAAGAATAAAATATGTTTGGGGTTCCTCTGTGTGTCGATGTTTATTGAAAATGGTGGAACATATTGGTGAAATTATAAACGAAAATATTTTGGTCGCATCATAACAACGTATCAATGTATTGCACAAACAAAAAAAGAGCTGCAAAAGTTTAAAATAAACAAACAATAATCATTTTACGCTTTGTTTAACTTAAAATGTTTAATCGTGAAAATTGATTGATAAAATAAGAAAGAAATTTGCCAACATGACAAAATCTGTCTTTCAGAGCTATGACAGCATCAGATCACATCTAATCATGTGAGTATGCTAATACAGGGTTAAGATATAATTTGAAATTATTTAACACAACAGAGATGACCCTTAACAGCTAACTATCTTATTATTTGCTAAATAGAATAATCAAAGCGGTACCTATAACATTTTGAAATAAAACAAAAATATATACATGCATTTGGAAAGTTACTGTTTCATGATAGACATTTTTCTAGCCAAGTAAAACTACTTTCCTTTTAGCAATTGTAATTTACATTACTTAATCAATTCGTCATAATGTCTAAACCCTGAAGACTTTTGACACAAGTGCAATTATCATAAAAATAGACATGGTATTTGGTCGTTTTAAATCATAGTGTATCTTAGGTGGTCGTCTCACACCAAGGTGATCAGGGTTTCATGACAATTTGTTGCATACATCAAGGTTATTTTTTTAAGTGTACCTATGTGTACATTATCCCTTTAATGGTATCGATCTAACTACGATAATTGATGGACTGTACAGTGTACAGTGCATGTATCGGTCATTGTAATCAATGCGGGAAAACCTATGGATGACTGTACAATAATAGTATTTTGCGAAAATAATTATGATGTGAACGCCTCGGTTTATTACATATTTTTCTTCAATTTATTATTTACCAACATAGATTACCATAACTATTTTATTTAAGGATTAACATGAATCTATTTTTTATGTTATGGGGGTATAAACACAAAAAAACGGAGCGGTTTATGATGAGAGTATTTTGTTTTTTGTGTTATATTCCCATAACATTAAAAAATAGATTCAAGTTAATACTTATAACAAAATCTATACCGTTTGAAAATTAACTTTATTGATGGACTCTTTTCTCTTACGAATCATTAATTACGCTGCTGCATCAGCCAATCAAAAGCGGCGTTATAAACGGCGACGACATTTTTTACGTTATGGGCTGATAACATATTTTTTAAGCAAATGAAAATGCTTGTTTCAAAAAAGATTAAATAATTATTGTTTAGCTGCCAATGTTGACGAAGGGGGACACCAGTTGAATCATCTTTATGACCCTATTTTAACATCCAATAAGAGGCGGAATGGGTAAACATATTACCCGTCCCTCTGTCTACATGTAGTATTAGAGTATATTTGGACGAAATGTCGCGCTACGTTTTTGACAGCTGACTTTTCTAACTCACCCTATTTTTGGTACTGAGCTGATTTCAGCGGTCAGAACAACGACACTCGGCTATTGTACTCTTTGCTTGACAGAGGAAACATATGTTTTCGAATGCTCGCAAATTAAGTTTTCAATTCCTGTTAGTGTACAAAACAAACTAAGTTTATTTCATTCGTACCAAACCGATGAATCTTATTCCTAATATTTGTCTACACGAGGTATCAAGCAAATGTGATTTGTAGAAAAAATACAATAATATCATAAATAAATTTAAAACATTTTAAAAACATAAAAGGTATCACAATTCAACTGTCAACGGAAGTGTCAAAATAAGTTGTAGCAAATAATAACTTCCAATTAAAGAAAAAAAAATCGACACATACATGTAGATGTAACTCCGAAATCCTAAATACAAGTTGCATGAATAGTACTCATCACGTTATAATTTGCCTTTCACGAAACCTAAATAAACCTCTTCGAAACGCATATTGTTTGAAAGGAACCAATTACATTACCGGATACCGTTCACCTAGTAAACCAGAGAGCCGTGGCCCACGCCGACCACCCATCGAGGCCATCGTTCCAGAAGAATTCGTCGCCGACACCTAAACGAGACGAACTGCCACCAGGCCACAGACGACCGTTTGGGTTGCATTTGGTGCAGTTATTAAACCACCAACCTGCTCCGTGGACTGCTGCGCAGCTGCCTGTAGATTGGTCATTATCCCGGTCATAAGTGCTAAACGGTGATCCATTGGAGGGTGCCATGCTGTCATTCATAGGAAGCGTAAGTACGCTATCTAAAGGGACAATGTAAACTGAGGAATACGACATGGTATACTTTTGACCTTCGTCTTGAACAACAAAGTCTGCGTACACAATATTACCTACACCGTTGTAATCTTGGTCGGCGACCTGAACGACAAGACTATACGATTTACTGTTTGTCAGATAGTATGCGTTTTCATTACCCCACCAGAAGTCTCTCTCGGTCGTTTTGTTGATATCACCAAAGCCATTCCGGTACGACGCCCAGTCCCTGTTGAATGATATACCGCTAGTGTAATGGCGACTTTGCAGGTAGGTGCGTTTGTCGTACTCCATCCTACACAAAGTGAGTATAGGGGCTGGAGCGAGTACCGGCTGGATCAGGTACGTGTCTAACTGTCCCTTGTAATACGGATAACCCTCGGTGCAGTCTAAAAAATCAGTGAATACCAAAGCGTCAACAAAAGTTTGATTCGAACTCAAAATCGATAAAATTAGAGGCAAAATATGAACATAGGAGAGATTTACATGGAGACCCGAAAAAATACAAGAGAATAAAACCAGGTTTTTTTGAAAGAGTAAGCGTCGTCTGGGTCATCGATGACACCCGCCATGTAAATCTTGGTCTAATCAAAGTCAATGTCCTGGCCTCAAAGTGAGAACCGAGGCATTATTTTTAATTACAACAAGCAGACATACTAATGAGCATATTCAAAAATGTAGATCTTCATATCACTAAAGGATGTTAAATATTTCTCAATCAGTTGAAGTTTTTGACCAAGATACTTGCCAATTTACAGTCAAATTCAGCGATAAAACACAAGTATTTGTTTTAGTTGTTTTAGGTAAATGGTGAATATGTCACCCGGCTGGGCAATTTAGATACATGTAGTACCGATTAAGTTATTTAAATCACAGAATTCTGATAATGTCTATATCAAGTAAGTTTTATATTATAATGACCGTTTTATCAATTGAATAAAAAGTGCTTTCCATTCTTCAAATTTTATCTTGACTTTTCACTTGCAAACAGTAAATTCTAAAAGTTTTTCTTTGTTCATAGATTTAAGAATAGTTGCAAACGATTTCGAAGTCCATTCAAGAAAACGAAGAACCTTGGTTGTTGCGTATTTATTTCATATTCAGAGTACAGGCGGATATTTTATCATCATAAAGAACATCAGGGAAAGGGAGATGAACCAAAATACATCATTTCATATCAGACAATTTCATAAAACAAAACGTTCATTCGATATATATAAGTTTTAAAATACCTTCCATAAGTCGCTCACAGGTAGGGCCTATATATCCCCCTAGACATTGACAACTGCCGTTCACCATAACTCCTCCATTCAGGCAAGCGTTGGGCACGGTAGTGTTCTACAACACAAGCATAGGGTAAAATAATTCTACCATTGACATTTGACGTACCGGTTACTCATGCCGAAACTATCCTTTAAGCAAAAGCATGTTGAATACATGGGGAAGTTCCGGTAATGGATGACTGTTAGGTGTGTTTTCAAAAAGTGACGGGATTTTCCAAATACCTTCATCATAACACCGCAGATATGAACCGGATCTGATGGAATAGTGACACAACTGTCGGTAAATACAAGGACTCACTCATTTTGTCGTTACATTGGCTTATACATGTATGTGAATAATTGACACCTGTAATTTGATTGTCCGTATCGTGATTTGCACGAGCATTACGTGGCCATTGCACCATACAAGTATACGTGTATACGTGTATACGTCCTACAGACTTCTATTGAATTAAGAACTAATTACGGCCACTACTGAATTATTGAATAAAGTGGTAAAGAGTATAAATACCTTGAGTGCCATTCGTGACCCTAAACAAGTTGATGAAATTGTAAAACGTCTATTGAACAATGACCTATATAAGACGTCCCTACAGACTGCCCTTGGTATCACTGACCTGAAGTTAAAACACTTGAAGATCGTATGGACGACCTTGAACAATACTCAAGACGCAGTTGTTTAAAGTTCAGGGGTATCGTGGAGAGTAAAGATGAGGATACTGACCAATTAGTAATAAAGGCATGTAATGAGACTCTGGGCCTTATGATTACTAGTACAGACATTAGTCGTTCCCACAGGGTGGGAAAGCCCAATCAAAACTACCCCCGAGATATCATCGTTAGATTCATCTCTTACAGAGTCCGCGCCCTGGTCTATGAGAAGCGATTTGATCTTTTCAATAATCGAGACCTGCGTGATCAACAAGGAAAGATCCCATTTTTCTTAAATGAGGCGCTTACTAAAGGTTCACTTGACGTCTTCACAAAGGCGAGATATTTAAAAAAACAAAACATGATCTCTGGAACCTGGACGCAGGATGGCAGAATTATAATCCGTGGCAATGACAACCAGAAGACGTCAGTCACTACAATGAATGATCTACGGGCATATCCTGACCCCCCTCCCAAAACCCTAAACAGACCTCGCACACTTTAAGACCGCCAGAATAATAGTAATGGTACCTCCTTAGAGGGTCAACAATCACGCACGTGACACTCTTATACCTCAACATCGGATGACGATGCTTTCGTTGATGGCATCATTGATAGCAACCAGTGTACCTATGACGATGCCAGTGTATATACATGTACCCTATGACCTATTATGATGAATTACTGAATTATTGTAATTAATGCTTTCTTAAACCATTCTCTATACCCTTGTAAACTACAATCTTCGTATGTCATTTATCCGTATGTTTTGTATTGTGATATAGAAGACAATGTGTTTATATTCAGATTACATCCTACATGTATACATGTGGTTTCCTTATGTAATGTCAATTTTGAATTTTTTTTTTATTTCTTTTTTCTTTCTTTTTTTTTTTAAATTTTTTTTGCTTACATCATACTATCCTGACATTAGTGTATTCTATGTATGTGTTAGTAACACAGTTTCATTCATACATGCTATAATGATTCAGCCGAGCTGAATATGACGCATGAATAACTTGATAAATACTATGCAGTATCCATGTACATGTTCATGTAGCTACACGTATCTCCTATATATTTTATAATGAATCTATAAATTGATATACACATATATAATCATAATAATAATTGCATTATGATGTATTATTATTTTCCCAAAACCCTTCTACCTTGTATTATATTTTTCTTTCTGTAATAGCGACAATGTAAATTTCATATCCAGCTCAAGCAAATCACATTTTTGATTTATCAAAGGGAGATCACTCTTCTAGTCATAGCGGCATCGAAATCATACCGCATACTGCAGTATACTATGCAGTAGCTTGTACATTACTGTCAAATCTTAATACCATCCTTATTTAAGTAAGATCAACATATAATAAATAACACTTTCCTTTTCAGTGTCCGAAACGATTTGATTACCGGATATTTTCTTTGCTATGTTGAACGTTGAAATTATACTATAATTTTGAAAAAGTATCCGGATCTTTAGGATCCGTACGATTTCTGCTTTACTATACAAAATCAAGATCGCTCAGGAGTCCGTATAGGCAGTATTTCAAACTCCATATTTACTTTGAACATGGAAAAATCCCTGACCCATCCGAAGTGTTGCTGGAAACTTCTAAGGTAACATTGATGTATATAGCATTATTGTACATACTGTTAGTCTCATGCTTCTCATGTTCTTTTCTTCAAAATTCGTGCCAATCAGATCTTTTCCCCTGTTGTGACTATATGTGTAACATAGATGTCTCGTCTACTGTAATCCACTCCATGCATCAAGTAACAAAATTTGATCTATTAGATAATGGTTAAGTCTGTTAAAGTAACTATCATACTACATGGAGTGTTCTTCAGTAGATATCAGCATCTATCCACTCATGTTTGGCCTCTTTTTGATAATTCCAACGTTTTCAGTCGCATTTACATGTACCATAAACATTTACTTCATTTCTCCACTAATGACCAATTCTCACTTATTCTTTTGTTATTAATGATTTTATGTATGGATATTGAAATTAATCCGGGTCCTTTTTGCAGTCTTGATATTACCTGTCTGAACGTTCGCTCAATACGTAATAAACTGGATATCCTTGAAGATGAACTTAGCGATAAAGATATTATATGTCTAACCGAGAGTCATCTTAATGGAACTATAAATGATAATGACTTATTACTAAGCAAAGAAGAGATCGAGGTCTGCGTCCTGGGGGAGGCATTATTATATACCATAAGGACAATATCATTATGAAAATAAGAGCAGATCTGGAGTGTAATGATTTAGAAATATTGTGGACAGAGGTGTGCTTCGGCAACAAAAATATTCTTCTAGGTTGTATATATAGACCTCCTGACAGCAATGTCAGCTATTGGAATAAGTTTGATGATTTACTTGATCATGTTTCTGATGACTCAAGACATGCTAACACTAATATAATTATAACTGGTGATATCACTGTAAATATGAATAATATCCAGACAAATTCTCACCTTAGCAGACTTCTCTCAAAATATGATTTGATTAATCTTGTAAATGATTCCACAAGAATTACTCCAGACTCTTCTACTTCAATTGATGTTGTCTTCACTAATAATAATACTAATGTTTAAGATGTACTTGTATCTCCTCCAATTTGTAGTGACCATTCAGTAATAAACTTAAGTATATGTTACTCTGTATTTAAACAACATGCATACTCGAAAGATATTCTACTCTATAAGAATACTGATGTTACCAGAATGAACCGTATGATTGATAGTATCAACTGGGTAAGTATAAATGAGCAGCATGACGTAAATGATTTTAACAAAATACTTACTGACACTATAGATAAAGCTGTAGATGATTGTATACCTAAAAGGAATAATACAGTTAGACCAAATGATAAGCCATGGATGTCAAACGAGGTCAGGCTAAAAATTAGACAGAGAAATAGAGCTCATAAAAAAGCTGTACAGAGTAATAATCCTGATCATTGGGCACATTTTAGAAATGCTAGAAATGAACTTATTACCTTAATACGTAGGGCTAAATCTGTATACATAGAAGATCTAGAAAATTCTCTTAACAACCAGTCTACTTCTGCATCAAAATGGTGGAAAACAGCAAAAGCAATCTTGAAAATTGATGACAAATCACCTATCATTCCTCCATTAAATTGTAATGAATGTCTTGTTGATTATTTTACATCTATTTCAACTTCTTCTGATTACATTGATCCACTGCCTCCTGTTCCAGAATCCCCAAATACTCTCAATAATATTTCATTTCAAGAACAGGAGATAGTGGATCAGCTGACTGTATTGAATGATAGAAAGCCTGCAGGATCTGATGAAATTGTACCTAAAATTATTAAACTCCTCTCACCATCACTAGTAACTCCCCTTACTTTATTATTCAATAAAACTATGTCTACAGGCTCTATTCCTCTGTCTTGGAAATTAGCTAATATTAATGCGATATATAAAGGTAAAGGTAATAAATGCGATGTATCCTACTATCGTCCTATTTCTATCACAGGTTGCTTTAGTAAGATATTAGAAAAAAATTGTTTTTAAACATTTATTTAATCACTTAATACAATATGAAATTATTACAAAATATCAGTCTGGATTTATCCCAGGTGATTCTACTGTCAACCAACTATTATCACTGTATAATACAATTATTCAAGATGAAGGACTTGAACTTAGATCAATATTCTGTGATGTTAGCAAAGCATTTGATCGAGTTTGGCATCCTGGTTTACTATTTAAACTTGAAATGTATGGCATCAAAGGTAAGCTCCTTAATTGGTTTAAGGATTATCTTTTAAACCGTAAACATAGGGTCATGACAGAAGGTTTCTGCGAAGCAGTTCATATCAAATTTGTCTCTAGAACCATTGAGGTTTATACCCCATAAACCTCAACCAAACAGGATTTAATCCTTATATTAACATTCAGGTTGATTTTGGTATTTTATGGTTATTTCTAAAACGCTGGACTTGTGCAAGTCTATGCAGCGGAAGGCGCCAAGACGTGTGACGTCATCATTCACTGTTTGACGTCATCCTGATGAAATTCATAGCTGTTTCCGTATTGAAAACAACTAGAAAACGGTAAAACACAAACAAGGTTATTTGATCTGAAAACTGAAACAAAACCCAGGTTGTAAACAGTTTGGAAAAAGGGATTAATTCCCGCACTACTTTACTGATGTATTTATACGCCAACTGGAAAGTTTATCAAAAAATAACCTTCAAACATTTTGGTAGGTATATTGAGTCCAAGTTCACTAGAAATGTAAATATTTGCAGATGACACATCTCTCTTTAGAGTAATACATACCATTCCATTAGATGCTGCCAACAGTCTATCTACTGACTTAGTAAATGTTGATGTATGGTCCACAAAATGGGACATTAAGTTTAATCCAAATAAAACTGAATCATTAACTTTTAGTCGTAAAAGGAATATAATTAGTCCTGATATTTTATTTCAAAATGAAATCGTATCTAATGTTACATCACATAAACACCTTGGTGTATTTTTCTCTGCAGATGGTAAATAGCATCATCACATTGACTATATCTATAATAAAGCATATAAACGTCTTAATTACTAAAGTCAGTAAAATATAAAATGAGTCGAAAAACCTTAGTTACTTTGTATACTTTTTATATTAGACCCATTTTAGAGTATGGTGATATTATTTTTGATAACTGTACGCAAGAAGAAGCAAAACTTCTTGAATCAATACAAATAGAAGCTGCCCGTTTTATTACAGGTCTGCGTAAGGGCACCTCTCATTATAAACTTTACTGTGAACTTGGTTGGGACACCCTTGCTTCAAGACGGAAAAAAACATAGATTAATACTCCTTTACAAAATTCTCTGTGGAACTACACCAACTTATCTGAATGAATTAATTGAGCCGTACTTTACTAATGCAAATCCATATTTATTACGTAATGAAAGAATGTTTACTATTCCATTATGCAGAACCAATATCTACGCAAAAAGTTTTATTCCAGCCACATTGAAAGATTATAATGAACTTACAGCAAGGTGTGACCTTACCAGTATTACATCAATTTATCAGTTTAAGAAACTTTTAAATATGCATTAAAGTGACATCAGATTCGAAAATATTAATTATGCCTATTTTAATTCTGGTACTTGTACCAGGAAAAACAATATGCTTCTTTGTCAATTAAGAAATAATGTGAGTAATCTTAACTCTGACTTACACAGAGATCATCTTTCCGAATCTCCAGTATGTACATGTGGAAGCGCCCATGAAACAGTAGAACATTTTTTCTTAACATGTAGTAAATATGAGGAACCCCGAAGAATACTAAGAGAAACAATATTCAATTTAAATCATAATCATTATAATTTAAATATATTTTTGTCTGGCTGTGAAACTTGTAATAAACTAACTAACTTAAATATATTTGATAATGTCATTGAGTTCATTAGAGCCATCAATAGATTTTTACTATAGATTAAACCCCATTGTTGTTCTGCGAGCTGCAATTTCTTTCTTTCCTTATTAAGCCCTATATATGGTCACCTACCCCTCCCCCCTTTTTTCTGATTGGCATAAAATTTGTAATACTTAACATATTAGAATAATATATTCTAAGTATTACATATGAAATATTACATAGGTCTGAATCTAATCAATTGATTATGAAATAAGTAAGGACAATATCAGTCCACTAATACCATTCTACTAAATTTCTTTTCTTCCATATTGTATAATATATTTGTCATTGACTGAATATAGTATCCATGACTTAATCCAAAAATTCATGGGTGGATGAACAATGGCTAGTAAGCCAGTATGGACTTTTTATGTCTGTATCCCATGGGTGGATGGATTATGTCTTGGATAATGTATTCTAAATCCTCCAAAATTTATACTAATTGAAAATACATTTAAGACAAGCCAACTTTTATTTACAATAATCATAGAATGGTCCTTACTACTCAAATTACATATTCATACCATATCATATTATATATGTACTAAGTAATATCTTCATTGCATTGGAATTACTTAATTCTATTAAATTAGCAATTTTATATAATTATATATGTATATACACTTTGTTACAAGGAGAATAAAATTTTGTGAAATTGAAAAAATGTTGAATACACGATACCAAGATAATTATCATGAAATGTTATGTTTATGCCCAAATGTGATATTGACTTGGTATTCAATAATTAACGCAATACATGCAGTTAACGAATCAGTATTGTTATCAGAGTATCATACTAGTGAAGGTGACAAACAGGACTTTTAAAAAGGCTCAATATTTCTTAACCTAACTTTTGATTAACAGTACACCACACAATATTTCAAGGATTACCTACTTTTGTAATAATTGTCATGAAAAAATTAACCAAATATATGACTTATTATGTAGACACATTGTGTCTATGACTCTCTAACAACTTTAGTTACAAATATCAAATAATGCCTCTACAGAGAATGGTTCATTCCATACATCAAGGAGTGGCTAGGGCATAGCATATTTACACTTACAATAAAATTTTCGAACATCTGTTCAAATTGTATAGGTTCGCTTATCAAAAACGGAGAGTATTGTGATTCTCTTCAATCTAGGGATTGAAGCTTCGACCCCAAATACCACGTTCGCAGAATGACCGATGTTAAGACTATAACCAGAATAGCCAGAAAATGATTTCATATTGACGCAATAAACAAAGAACACATTCTGATTTTTATAACATATGATGATAAATACGAGCACTTACATCTTTTATAATATTATAGTTTTGTCACAAATAATGTCAACATTTATTACGTGCAAAACGACACGAGTCCATGTCAACATCATGTCACCTCATGTCACCTCACATGGCCATAATTACGTAACATCAACTCACAATCCATGTCAACTTCATATCACGTCACAAGGCCATATTTACGTAGCATCAACTCACAATCTATGTCAACATCATATCACGTCACAGGGTCATATTTACGTAGCATCAACTCACAATCTATGTCAACATCATATCACGTCACAGGGTCATATTTACGTAACATCAACTCACAATCTATGTCAACATCATGTCACGTCACACGCTTTTGTTTACGTAACATCAACTCACAATCTATGTCAACATCATGTCACGTTACAAGGTCATATTTACGTAACATCAACTCACAATCTATGTCAACTTCATATCACGTCACAAGGCCATATTTACGTAGCATCAACTCACAATCTATGTCAACATCATATCACGTCACAGGGTCATATTTACGTAACATCAACTCACAATCTATGTCAACATCATGTCACGTCACACGCTTTTGTTTACGTAACATCAACTCACAATCTATGTCAACATCATGTCACGTTACAAGGTCATATTTACGTAACATCAACTCACAATCTATGTCAACATCATGTCACGTTACAAGGTCATATTTGCGTAACATCAACTCACAATCCATTTCAACATCATATTACGTCAAAAGGCCATGTTTACGTAACATTTTTTTGGCATACTGTATATATTACTAAATTTATGCTTTATGTCATCACCAACTCACAATCCATGTCAACATTATACACGTCAAACCCCATGTTGACGAAATATTACGTCACAAGTCCATAGCATACACTTTGGTTAAGGCTATAGCTTAAGGTACAATTTACGGATGTGTCAAAAACGTATTTTGAAACCAAGTTTAGAAATAGAAAATTATCTTATTCTTATAACCAATGTATATAATGTTACAATACTGAAAATGAAAATGCATTAAAATTGTTGTCTCTAAGATAAGAATGATTGGTTTATAAAAAATATACCAAGTTGAATGATTATGCATCTGCTGCATAAATATAACATCCATTGAGACGCAGTATTGTTGAAGAAAAAAAGTAGAAAACAATGGTTTGTGGAAACATTGTGTTTCAAAATATATGACTACATACCGTGTTATTTTTTGCCGTATTGATATAAGATATTTGGTAATAATGACCGTGCAGATTTTCATGTCCATTTGAACATACGGTGTCCAGTTCCCATTGGCTCATCTGGCAGGTGCTAGGTTCCAGATAATTAAATGATACACAAAGAAGTTCCCTCTTACATTGCCTCGCGCAAGAGATGGCACTGTTCACTTCAATGGTTTTGGAGATGAAGGTGTTTTCTAACACGGTTGTCGGGCAATCTTCTCGTAATGTGAAGGTTATAGTGTCTGTTGCAGCGACAGAGAGAACATTGGCCACCACCAGAATCATTGAAAACATTGTGAGTGTTGGTCGTTATACCACATAGGAGGACAGCAACCTGACACAAGAGTCACTACAGCAGATCTGATCAGTTTACGGCAATTGTATATTTTATAATGATAGCATGTTGAAAAAAGCAAACAAAACCCCCTTTTCACCTCTTCAAAAAACCAAGGACAAGGGAAAACGGGTATTCAGCTTCGGTAAAAGAAAAATAAACAATTGTATTGGCGGCAAGGCCACAGGAAAGACATCAGATTCAGTCACAATACCGGATGCAAATACAATTCACGTAAGAAAGTGTACGATGTTTCTAACTGGTTCATCCAAATATCAATAACGACGGCCTTAGTAATCGGGGTAGGGATACAATAACAGGCCTTAGTAATCGGGGTAGGGATACAATAGCAGTAAAGCGTTTGCTTTCATACTATAATTGATTATGCATATTTTCTCTGAGATGAATGCATTTTATATTTAAATGATTCAAATAGATCCTTTTCGCTTTTAGACACCAAAAAATAAACACCGGTTACATTAGTTTACTCCTTTAATATATGAACAGGTTAAAATCATTCCTTTTGTTGTAGTATTTTATAGGACAAAGAATTACGTTAGATGTTACCAAGTAGGACAATGACCGAAGGATTCCTTGCATGTGATCTGAACTCTCAAACGTTTCGTTAGTTAATATTCAGCAATAACGATGTTCAGTAGTATATATAAACAAAGCAAGGGAGAAAAACATTTAGGACTAATTAAAAATATCTATTATTTGATACTTGCTGTTTACTTGGATGTGACAAAGATTTACATGATGGGTGTCGTCGATGAAGCAAAAGACGCTTACTCTTCCGGAACACCTGGTCTTATTCTCTTGTACTTTTACAAGGGTCTCCATGGTTTAATCGCTTTTGAGCTCGGATAATGATTTTGTTAACGCTTCGGTATTCTCTAATTGATCATTACGAGACTTTTATTTAACAATAGTCGTAAAACAACTAATACTGTGTTAACAGCTAGCAAATAATGTTTACAGTGGTACATTTTAATAGGACCTGCAGTTGATATAAACAAATAGCAGGACAACGACAAGTTGAATTTTAGCATTGCATCAAAAATGCTAGTAATAAAGGGTTGTGCAACCAAATTAATAACACAGTATATATGCTTTATTTTGCACAGCAGATTTAATCCATGTAATACCCAATGCTAGTTTTGTCTATCTCGTCTGATCTGTTTGATACCGCTACGCGCGTTGTTTCCTTGTGCACTGCGATGTATTACTCGTTACGCGTTAACGGCTCTACGTCTGATTATAGATATACATTATAAATATATATGTATGACTTTGATGTTGTTATATAAATGATATCAGTTTTGAAAGACGTTGTAATAACGAAGCGCCAACGTAAACATAAGTTTAAAAGCAAGTGAACTAGGGGTGATACGAAAACAAAAGATTTACACGAAACTCATTGAAAAGGGTACAATATACTGAAACAAAATCTCCATAGTTGGTAATTGTTCTTTGCCTCATCGGATACCCTTGCCTTGTAATCTTTGTGATATCCAAATAAATTGCATGTCCTCATGTCAGAATTGAGATATGTTTTCGTGACCGATGTCGACTTCTAACAAACAAACTAACGACACAAGGATTCGAGAGATTCAAGTTGATCAGAACTATGGGCATGTATTAATTATGGTCGCCATCTTTGTCTCATTGAGAAATATTCTGTAGCTTTAAGTGATATAAAGATGGACGGTTTTGAGTATGCTCATTAGTGTGTAAACTTGTTGTAATTAACAAAGATACTGGCGGGTGTTGTCGATGAAGCAGAAGACATGGAAGAAGAAGTCTCCATGTAAATTTTATCTTTGTTCACATGTTACCACAGATTTGCTCGATTTTGTGTTTGGATTTTGATTTTGTTAACGCTTTGGTATTCTCTAATTTATTTTCAAACATTGTAACAAAGCATACAGAAGATTATATTCAAAATTGTCCACCTTCATTTCCCACAGAAACACCGAAAGTTTATAGTGATATAAAAATCTGCCCATTGTCGTCATCAAACTGCATTTCTCAAATCTGTGACAGAGGATATCAAAAACTGCGAACCTGTCAGAATGGATTTCAAGACATATGATTTGTGTCGACATGAACTAGATTGGACAAGAATTTTGAATTGTATGTTTTCGAGTAATCGTTCACTTATGGTGACATGCTGGACATACTCGGTGTCCCAGGGACATGTCGAAAGTTCTTCTGACGTATGAGGCAGGTTCCACTATATACCCGACGTAATGTGTATATATTGTTACATATCATTGTCCGCAGAAAATATTTACGGCTATGGTAGTAATGCCCTACACAGTATGAATGTCTCTAATCTGCGAGGTACAAGGTGTATACAGTACATATCACAAGTAAGGAAACGTTTTTGCAATCATTTTCTTCGTTTTTCCAAGCTTTTTCATGGACTTTTCTTGGGGTTTTTTTTCAATGGTTTTTGACAATATTTGGTTATTTTGTACAAAGAGGGTGGTTAATAATAAACAAACAAGCTTGATTTCAAATCAAAGTCCAGAGAGATACGAGGCCCATGGCCTCTTGCTTCAATTACTATGAAAACTATACTGTAAGTAAAGTGACATAAGAAAAATTAACCATACCTGGCCAAACTTGTTCATGTAACAATCACGCTTTCACTTCTGGCATTATTTGTTATGTTAATCCTCTAAACCTTATTGTCACCGTTGTTATCTGCGACCTCAAATTAAGTGTGATATGGAAGCTTGGTAAGTAGGAATGTTACTTTACACTTAAGAATCCTAACGTGTAGCAGAAATTAGAAGAACGAACCTGCCTTTCAGTTTGTACAGATTATAAGATTTTTCAAAGTTACTTTTTAAGCTTAAAGCATCAGAGTCACAGAGGTATATCGTGGCTGTATAATGCAGTGCAATTCTTTAAAATGTATTTGCATGCAATTAAATGTCCATGATTTTATAGGTGTCAGTATCATTGAATATGTCTATTAATTTCCACTCATCAGAAATGCGTTCTTGTTTGCTTCTCAGTAAACGAATACCAAGGAATGCGATATTTCAATTACGGGAATATGACTCTAATTTGGTAAATTTTGTTTTCCACCCGATTGTGTAATCGATTAATATGGTTGTCAATACTGCTATCTGTTACATATAACTTAGTGGTATAAATATTAACAAGAGCATAGGGTTATAAAGATATTTATTTTATTTTGCATATAAAACATAGACCCAAGTGACGTCGACAACATCAAACAATTAATTATCATTCACATTTGACATTATAATTGTAAAAGGCAGGTAGTGACATATGTAGAGTGTGCTGACTCTGAAAGGGAAATACATGTATTTGATTTGATGCACACGGTATTTTTATCACAATTTGAGAAAAAAAAATCCAGGTAATCAGGTAAAATGAAATTTAATGCAGGTACAATGTGTACAGTTTTCGTAATATGCAGGAGTGATGACTTCGTCAACAACCAATTGTTTTATCATAAAAATAACACAAAATATCATTTTTAAAAGAACTCAGTTCTGAAAACTAATGTTATTTACCTGACAACAAAAATTGCTTTATTTTGTAAATAACGGTATATTAATATGGAAACGTACTAATAGCTTCGCTTGCAGGAGCGCCCTCGTGTTGACAATATTGTAAATTTTAAGGAGAAAAATCCAATATCAGGAACAGCATGAACTTTGATTCATCGCTACTAAAATAGCTAAATTTATCTTTTAGTTTAGTCTACGTCTTCCTATGTTTTTTTGTACGAAAAAAGAAAGTTAATAAGACAAGGTTTACAAATCATCGACTGACCTCATTCAATGTCCATAAATACAATTACCTGTTTTGAAATATGACAGATTAAAGAAATAGCACATCCAACATACAAATACAATGCACAATACTGTATCTCAATTGAATAGGTATATAACTGGCCATACTATCATGAGGTCTTTTGCTCTGCAGTTCAGAATTAATCAAGTTAAATAAAATACATTTTGTAGGTGCATGCTCTTAATAAAATCATAATAAGATCATGGTATTTATTTATGAAACTATTTCTAAGCACAAGATAATTATCTTGATTTCTCTTACTATTTTGAGGGAGAGAGGGTATCTAAAAGTGTCTTCAGTAATATCAAATATATTTTACGAGTGGGGCTGATATTTTGATAATTTTTACGAGTGCGCAGCACGAGTGAAAATATTGAAATATCAGCCTCACGAGTGAAATATGTTTGGTATTATTGAAGATACTGTTAGATATTCTGTTTATTACATTTGTATAGCAAAATCTTAAGTGGCAGCTTTTGAATTTCCCAAATGTCGTTTGTAAGCAGCGTTCTGATTGGTTAAATAAGAAAAAGTGATATTTTTCACTAGTGAAAAATATCACCTTTATAGAATGCATAATTTTCGATATTTCACTGATAAAATTGTAATAAACAACTTTCATCAACTTCCAACGCTGTAAGATGTTTTAGAGGTTTGAAGCGCAATACCGTTTCTGTGCCGCATAATTGTATTCATTTACAAACCTTGTTCTCGAATAAAACACATGTTTTTGCCTAATCCACGAGAAGGATTGATTGCAATTTGTATTCAAAATTAAGTACTTATGAAAAAACAGTTCTTTAAACGCCCATGACAAGGAATATTTAAACAAAATATATAATTTTCAAAATATCATCATGTAATTAAACAAATGGTCAAACTAATACACATACAATAACAGCGAAATTGTGTATATAATGAAACTACCAAAACAGCTTATGCGAAACGATGCATCGTTGAGAGTTATGTATTATATCTGATTGTTAATTTAATTGACAGTAATATCGACAACAAGCAAGCTTATACATGAATATACACGACTTGGATGTTCATAAAATAATTCTTGTTATATATGTATCGTATTTGTCACCAAGGTAATCAATGTAGAGAGATTCGTTACAAGTATATGTTCAGGTTCATAATAATAAGCACTTTATTGTATTGAAATGGATCAGGTCGCCATATCAAAATATAAATGAATGAATTGAATATATACAATAAATAAAATAACATAAAAAACATCGTCATATAATATCATTGTAACACATTTTCTTATACATAAATATCATTAAGTCTTATCATTGACCGATTACATCAATTTTAACACTACATGTGATGCCCAAGTCTTTGAGTATTAATATAATGGTTACATTGCAATATCAAGTAAGACGGTATTATATATAGCATATATATTTTTGTAAACCATCGAAACGTCTTCTTTATGCACAGACAGCTTTCGTTATATCAGGATGAGGCCATAGATAGTTTCTTAACCTTCCTTTTATTTATATTTGTCCGGAAGGAAGTTAGACTGCTTTAAGCTCGAGTTCATTTCTCATTGACCAAACATTTACAACCTGTTACCATATTGTTTGCACAGTTACAGCGACAGTCCATGATCCCTTAGCCTCGCTTTGATATTGCACTTATAATTGTGTGATCACCGGTTTCAACGTTCGCTATCGACTTTGAATTATATCCGCCATTATCATTGAAGGTCACACCGAAATACTTTCAATACACTTCACCTTTTTGTCCTTATATCGCTATTTATCACCATCTTAACATCATGGTCTCATTCTTGCGTCCAATTTGAGATTGAAGAATATTCGATATGGCTAAAGAAGATCGACAAACATACTTTGAATATGTGTCACCTTTCTGGCCTTAAATCCACTTCCAAAACTATGGTCTCTTTCTGGCTACCGAAGCGTCCGAGTGTTAAACAAAACGACGACTGAAATGTTAGGGTTGATATTGTGTAGTCATCCTGTTTTGTTTACAATGGCCATTTTTCAACTCTTTGTGCTGAATGCTTCAAATATGAACATCACCACCGCTAATTTGCAATTAAGCTTGCATCTTTTGTAATGCGTTGTGCATAAAAACAACATCTTATGACTGAGGTAGTATAGGATACAAAGAGGTGACGTCATTCCCTGTCAATGGCAGTGGCGTAGTGTGTCAAACATCAATGCATCACTGATAGCAATTTGTAAGTACTATGGACTCCTTTAGAACAGAACTTTTACCATGAACCGAACGAACAATAGTCCATGTTGTTCATGTCGCCATGAGTTACGTATTTCTTGGACATTTGATGCAATCTCGTCATATCTTTATTCATGTAATTGATTCCTAATCAGTTTACGTCTATGTCCTCTTCTCATCTGTAACGATAGAGATACAATTATATTTGATAAACAAAAGCATAAAAACAAACAAAATCTAAACAAATAACAAAACAAATATTAAAAAAAAAAGAAAAAAAACAACGTTTGCATAAATAAACAAACATCAACATCAATGTCATTATATTAGCTATGGTAAAAGATAAACACACATAAAGTTGAGGGTACGACTAAAACGACACAAGATTAGTCTAAATATACTTCTAAGTATGCCTGTTGATTAAACTACTCTGTATTCCTCTATTTACCTGATCATGCAATATGCAAATAGTATAAACACACAATTGACATTGTTTGATATAATAATGGAATTCTAATTTCTATGAGTATTGTGCATCTAAACATTTGATTTAAGTATGTCTTAAAATTAGTTTGTGATATAAATCATATCATCTCCAAACAAATCCGATTGGTACCATATAATGGTTGATACGCTGGTGATACGTTTTACAAATGAACACTTAACGAATTATCAATACGGTTACAATATCGTTTTTCAACATATTATTAATTTTCATTTCGATCAATTTCACCTGAATGTATATTTTCCTTTTTTGAAATATAATAGCAATGCGTAAGAGTGTCATACAGTACAAAGTTGTGCGATTAAATTAAGATGACATTTTTAGAATTGCGAATGGTAGTCAAATTAATCCTCAGTTATCACTTAAACATGTCATTATAATGTTGTTATTCTGAGGTTGTTATACAACCCGGAGAAATCCGTTTTTATAACAGGTGACGTAACATGCCAATGGCTCAACATATCTTTACTTCACACATTTGGAAAACGTTGTAGCAGTGGGAGAATTTGAGAAAAGGCACCATGATAAAATCAAAACCTTTTGAGCTAATTTAGACGTACGCATTAGAAAGATGAGACCTTGTTTTTTTGCGCATACGTTGTGTACAAATATGGGGTATGCTTAAAATAGTAGAAGGTTCTGAAAAATGTTAACAGTCTAAATGCAGTTTCATGGTTTCTGAACTTATTCCGATAGTTGCAATGAACGAATATTCGTTTATGCCAAAGGGTGTAGGTTAATTTTACAAATTGTCAAATTGGATAATCCTTGGTACAATGTACGATCTGTCCGATCCTACACACCTTTAAAATGAGCTATAATTCTTACTTCAATGTTAAACCCGATCAGTTTTGATCACCTGTTAAGCTTCAGTCTATAGCTTAGCCTCCGTGTGACTTTTGGATGGTTCTGTAGCTGTTGGTATCGTGCGGAGTATAACCTGTACGTCCGGGAGGTGCACTGGGGACAACATGCGACACACAGAAATGGTCAGTCAAAACACAATCATATCTAGATGTTGAAACATCGCTACACTGCCATTAATCGGTTATGAAATGTGTATTAGAGTAATCGCTCTATACCCTGTAAACTATAGGCAACAATTGCATTGAGGCTTTGTCGATGTAAAAAAGAGGGACCAACATGAACCGAATGGCAGTGTAACGAGTTATCACTTTATACATAATTAATCGAACAATATTTTCACAACCACCATATATAATATAAATAGCATGCATTTACTAGAGTGCACGTGATTACACAACTAAATCATACACATATACAACCTAACAAAAGTTACATAAAAATATGTTTATATTTGAATCTAATCTAATATTATCATAACAATATAAAATGTGTTTTATGAAATAAGAGACTCCGTAAGATGCAAGGCCGTCAACTTTAAACATATATTAGCATAAATATAGTACCACCTGTAACATGCATCTTGTAAGATATAGAGCATTATGATACTGATACACATTATCTTGACAATGTGATCCGCACCATTATTTACATAAACAACTGTACTTTAAATATCGATGGCGGCAATTTGTCTGATACGTAGATTCACCTGCTTAAGTAATTATAACTAGATTCGCAATTAGCGCGGATAATGCTATTATGACCAAGACGTGGTTGTTGATAAAAACACAGTGGAACATCAGGAAATGTACGCAATATGTCATGATAAAAGAATGAAAATTAAACAACAGAACATTCGTCTCTGAAAATAAGTGTAAATTCATAATATAATTACATATATGGAGCTGTTGTATCCATTTTCATATTTGAGATTATATACGTTAAATAATATTCGTTTCATAAACATGTGATGCATATAAGTTTATTATGTGCCTTCTATGATACATGAGTGACAACAACAAGAATTCACTATTTCTGATATAACTGATGCATTAAGAATACTCATGCATATGTTTAAATGTTAAATTGGTGTATTAAAATATTTTGTAAAGTTTATAGCTATGTAATCACAACAAATTATATATCTGATTAATACAGGAACCATGGTGAAACTTAAATTACATGCATAAGCACGGTCATCAAAAGCGTATTTCTACGGTGTTACAAATAGCTAAGTAACTCAATTTTTTTTCTTGTTTTTGTTTTTTTTATTTTCACCACAATTATAACTGATGCATAAACATAGTGACTCATACGTACACGTCCATAATTACCAAATAAAACAAAGCAATACTTTCAGAGAAAGTAGTATTTCCATAGTGGTATTTAATCTATACGAAACGGGGAACAAAAAAACTGTTTAAACTACCTTTTTTTAGGACAGAATTAACAGTGCCTTAGATAAGGGGGATTCGTTAGTATATCAGTTAAGGTATGTTTTACCTGACATATATGACCACTGGTAGTCCGGCGACACCGACAAACACTAGGGCTTGGACATTTCTGGCCGTCGGGACATTTAGGCCAACAAGAGGCTGCAAAAAAACCATTTACTGAACATTAATACATACATGTACTTCCGAAAAGTAAAAGGAGTTTTCTAATATGGATCAACTATGAATATAGATTATTGTAGAAACCATTGCTAACAAAACACAAGTTAGTGGTAAATATGTATATCATATAAACAAATATAAATAAAAAAAAACTTTTCATATTTGTTGTTATATTTAAATTATATCCGTTATACCGGATGACACGCTCCTTGAACACAGATTATTGATGTATTTTTTATGACTGTGTACTGGCGAAGTTCACAAACTTTTTACTGAACTAGATACTTTCAATGAACAATAGTCATTTTCAAAACATTACAACCTGTCGTTATCACCCGCGATATCGGGGTATTAAATCAAATAGTCCGTCGTAATAGAAAACTCAAATTATCTTAATAGTTTCCAAATAAGTATGGTTGCAGTTAATAATATTACCATATTGACAATTTTGTCCGTAATATCCCCTTCTGCACGTGCACTTGTCATGTGTCCGGCAGTATCCTCGCCCATTACAGTTTCGTGTACACTTCACTATATCAAAACATAATAGTACAGGCATTTTGGTTTTGTTCCGACATTCAATTATCAACACCACAGTCCAATATTTTACATGATGTAATCAGATTGATGCACTGCAAATACGAAATATATTCCATTCATTTCAATAAACAAGAAAATAGATCAGTGGTTATATGACTTTTAGGTAGCTTTAGCATTAATCGTGATATATTCGGAGGTCAATCCTATTCGTAAAAATGTGTTGAAAAGCTGAGGACCACTTTACATTGATTGAAATAGTGACAGTGGGAACTCTACATTATCAAAAGTCTTATTCAATACAATAAACAGCAAAATAGGTCTTCGGTTACATAACGTTTATATACTTTAATATTAACAATGATATATTATATATTATCGAAAGTCTTAGTCAATATAATTAACAACAAAAATAGTTATGACGTTACATGATGTTAACGTGGTAATTTTACATTATCGGAAGTCATCAGCGTTTTTTAAGCCATATATCATTACCGAATAGGACACTGAGCATTCAATGGAAACTGGAACATATAATTATGTGAAGAACCAAAATTAGGTAGACAGATACAAGCAGGTGCACCGTAGGTATATCTTAGGTTTCAACGGAGAAATAATTGATTTACACATACAAATATTTCAGGATGATTTAACCTAAATTGCCCTTCATTGTGAAATAATATGATTACAAATTATTAGGGAGCAAATATGATGTTACAATGATTCAGTTAACACCCTTTATTCTCGATTATTGATAATTATCATGGTTATTCTAACAAAGCGTTTCCAGATAAGGATTATTTGTGTGTATAACATGAGTTCCGGACCGGATGATTATCAAAGCAATGACAATGTGATAATAGCGTTATATAGTCTATAAGCTTTTTGCTGATGAGAAATATCTAAAGCAAATCGAGCTATTTAAAAGCAAAAGTGAAGCATCTGTTGGAAGTTAATACGGTACCAATTGGTAATTACAGTCGATTGAACCCTCCATGGGCATTGTATTCATATCCTTACAAACAACTAATGTTATATAAAACGACATAACTGCTTTCACATTAACCGATGAAAATTGTACATATGTTTACGTTTTAATCATGTCAACAAATGAGCTAACACGTAAAATCCACTTTCGTTACATTAATACTTATATCTCCAAAACAAATGTAAGCGCCTATTTTATTGTTTCAGCAACTGTGTATTATACAAATGTATCAAAATAAGATCAATGAATAAAATTTCCAAAATAGCATGCAATTGAGATTAATTATAGTTTCATCAAGTATGGTGAACCCTGTAAGTACCTCTGTGACAGAAACGTCCCGTGTAACCATGGATACACGTGCAGTGATTGACGCCCACACAACGGCCCCCGTGCAAGCAAACTCGCCGACAGTGCGCTGTGAGGAAAGCTTGTAATGTTAGCAAGTGATGTCATAGTGACATTTGTCAAACAGATACCGGTAATTAGGAGTGATACAAACGTGCGATAACAACGAACTTCCAAAACACTACAAAATAATCGGTGCATATAACTTCAATCTCTATCACGAAATGTTCAATTACAGCTGTATCTGAATTGCATAAAGCCTACATTTAGTAAGTTGGCTCAACAATTAATTAAAGGGTATGGTATTTCCTTGCCATTTCACCATCAATGTTGTACCTGTATTGATTGCATCTCATTATTTAAATTGATAGGATGGTTTTTGGTTTTTTCTTGAGAGGCTGATTGAAATACTAGTCGATCAAGCATGTATTTCAAAAATGATCATGAAATGTGGATGATGATGGCGATAAATCTGTAAGTGTTAAACTTCTAGTGAAATGTGAAATATTAGCAAGCTTTGTGTGAGCAAAATAGCTTGTGTAAAACATCTTTAAATGACATCTCCATAATTATACAATAGACAATATTAAATGTAATAAATTGTGCCGGTAACCCTTTCAATATTAATGCAACGAATTGTGCTGGTACACTTTACAATATTAATGCAACAAATTGTGCCGGTACACCTTACACCATTTATTCACATATAATGACTTATAACAAGTACAACACCAGTTCAATATTACCAATTAAAATAAAACCATTTGCTTGCATGCAGTTTGTTCTTACCGAACTGGCATCTACGACCATGATACCCGTGGGGGCATTTGCATCGATTATACCCGGAGCAGACTCCACCATTTTGACACTGAAAACGACATACGGCTGCGGAATAGAAAAACAAGTGTAGCTTATTACATGTATAACAAATATACGTGTTAAATATTTGGTCCATAAAACTTCAGTTATCTTTACTGAACTACAATGATTTTTATCGAATGAAAATAAACTTTATCTGTGTAGATGTATCTAACATTTACTGTGAGATTTTCACATTTGCATTTATACGGCTCTTTATTATACAGTGTTTTATATTGATTAGGTTATATAATAGTTTCATTGCTGATTAGCAAAATGCTACTTTGCATGCACTGTACCGTAAAAGACATGAAATAGGCCGTAAAAATGAAAAATTAAATCCAAAAAGGATAGAATTGAAGAACAATAAGCTGAATATTATAGTGTCATGACAGATAGTTGCAACATGTGCAATTACTAATTAACTATTCTTATTGATATTCAAACATCAAATAAACACTTACAATAAAAACATGCTTAAATTATGATTTTGTTAGATACAGTTGTTGTCAAGCGTCGTTTTGCTATACTCATTTTCATCTGTTTGATAAAACGTCAGATTCGTTTTCCGAAACATGATATTTAAATTGTGTTTAAATTGCTGTAACAAGTTTTTGATGTTAATGTTTTACAAGCAGTTTAAACGACAATATAACTTACCTCTCTCACATCGGGGACCTCGATGTCGTGCCCGACATCTACAAACTCCTGGGGCTACACATTTCCCGCGATTTTGACACATCGGGTTACATTTGGGTTTTGCACAGATTTTACCCTTGTAATTCGGAGTACATCGGCATTGATTACCCGGGAGGCATGCACCACCATTCCGACAGGGTGGATTACATACAGCTAGAACAAAAAGGGATAAAAAATATATATTTAATTAATGAAATTATCATGTGCGACATGGTGTTTATAATGTTCGGGGAAGGACAAAGCTATTACGATATTAGGACGTACATACGTTATACAAAGAGTATACCTTACATCGTTTCAACACTATCTAGGAAATATAGAAGAAACCACGTGGACTATGATTACAATCCTTACGTATATATGTATGAGAGTCTCGAAAAACTTGAATGTAAAAACAAAACTGGATAAATGATAACATGAAATGAAATATAGACAGACATGATGCATTATATTGTTTTCATTAATTGTTTGGGATATACATTTAGATAGCATTTTTGATTCAATGATACTTGATAGTAATTGATATAATTTCTTACGTATTTCACATCGGTATCCACTGTAACCACCAATACATCTACATGTATTGTGTCTGACACACAGACCGTTATTTCTACAGGCCGGTTTACAGTACGCTGGAAATACATAACAGAAATATCCCAACAATAAGAAATATCATTATAAAGTGAACATTTATGTTTGATATTGTTTCGCTAGAGTTATAAATGGTACATGCGAAACTGGCTCGGACATTTTACCTTTATTAACGAGAGTGGGAAATAATTCGCTTTATGAGAGTGTAAGCAATACAAAGTTTTGCATTGGAATTAATTACTCAATAAAATACAACTTTTGAACAAACGGGCATTTAACATCGTGTATTGATCAAGACAAATGTACATTGTGAACGAATGATGTGAAATGAACAGGATCGTTTTGAATAAACGTAATGTGTTACTATGGCAACTGATTGCATGCAGTAAAGTCTAAAACATTGTATAACTCATGAATACAGTCCTTTTGTAGAATTAGATAAACATTCAACAAACATTTAGTTATACACGTTCATGTGAGCATAATAAAACTTGCTTTTATATCCCTGAATATATTCAAGCACATGCCATAGAAATTTAGTATAAATCATTTAAGTGGATTTCAGAAACAAAACAAATAGATTATCACCTTTGAAATATTAATCGATGTAAGATTTGAATTATTGTCCATATTTAACGCTGAGCTAAGTATACAATAAAATATTGGACGGTACAAAAACTTACAGGCCGGATAAAGTTGTATAAAATAAAGGCACAAATGATTGAATATCGACTTGCGTGCGCTAGAAATATTTTAACACCAAACCAAGTAGTTTACAAAGAAAGAACATGGCACAATTAGAAACTACAATGATTGTTAATGTTCTGTTAAACAAGCGAAGACATCGATATCATCGTTCGTTGTGTGCTGGTTTCTTAGAATGACATCTATATGGAGTACTTATGATATCTTTGTATTGTAAGGTCAGTAAAACGCAATTAAAGCAATATGCCTGTTAGTATTTCATCCTATAAAGATATGTAGTTTAATTTGTTCACAATTTGTCAAGATGTTCTAACAAAGATCAGATCATTGGCAATAACTCATATAAACCAGAATCAACGACATTCGCCATATAAATAAAGGCCATATTCAAGTAAATGTCAAGAAATAAAGGGAGAAACTGTTGCTGTTTTCAAACCAAAACAAATTAATGCGCGTATTCAAAATGTACAAATCCGTGTCACACAAAGATCAGTATAATTTTCAATGAGATCATAAAAGAAGTCATATGCCCCATTTATATTTACCAAATTTGGCCCTTATGATATTAGAATTGCATCAGAATAAATCTTTTATAGCCGGCATGATACAGTATTTCCGAGAGAAAAAAACAGATAATCGTTTAACCTGTTAAGTATATCTGGTGATTATACAATGCTACAAGTTTCTACACTACTTCGTTTGTCAAGTAATACCTGTTTCGCACCTTGGTCCAGTATAGCCCTGTCTACAGAGACATTTATTTACACTTTGGCAAAAACCCATATTCTGGCAATGCGGCTTGCAAACAGCTGTAAAAAAGTATCATATATACGAAAAAGGAAAGCATTTAATGTTTTGGTTAATAGTGTGTTTATGTAGAAGTGCTAATATGAACACAGGAATGGATACAAAAGTATTCAATAGTTAACGACTGAAGAGTATAAAGCATCAGAAAGCTGTTTCAAAACATGAAAGAGTATGCTTTAGTTACAACAATGTGTATCGTAGCATTATGCATCGCATATATTTCATGTGATTAAATGCATTCATTTTATTTATCTATAAACAAGGTTTGTTTGCTAGCGTAAGCCTGCTGTAGACCCCAAATGATACAAATTCCAAATAAGCCAATAGAACCAATAACACGTGGATTATCAAAATATCAGAATAATGGACCTTGCTGACAGTTGTAATTGATAGAAATCTTGGTATATCAACTGTTTCTGTCCTAATACTAGTGGCAGCGTTTATATAACTAGACTTCAGCCTATGGAATAGCATATTTTCAATGCAGTACTTGAACATTCAACAACAATTTACAATGACAATATCGATTTCGCTGCCCTTTGAAATGATAAAGAAATAAAAGAACGAAAATCGTTACAATATGTGCCATGCCCTAAGATACCTACCACCAACAATCACACATTTTAGATTTAACCTAAATATATATTTAATACGGGTGTTAAAAAAATTATTTTTAAAGCATTAAACCATTATACCTGTTTTCTTTTATAATCTTTTTGCATAATAATTGTATGTGTACATGTGTGCCGTGCAAGAGATTATCACTTCATGGTGTGAATTTTTATAGTACAAAGTATATACATGCGTGCGATTTACGTCAGTGAATGTTAATTTCTGCGACTTGCATAATATATGATATAGCAATGTCTGTTACATTCAACTGGGTCGTGTAGATGTGTTTAACTTACAGTTGAGATTATAAATTCATTTAACATATACACGAAAGTGACTTATATCTGTGTCAGATACTTGTCGTTCCAGTATGTGACTTATGTGTGTGGTAAATATATTTATATGACTTATGTGTGTGGTAAATATATTTATATGACTTATGTGTGTGGTACATATATGTATGTGACTTATGTGTGTGGTAAATATATGTATGTGACTTACGTCTGTGACCGATATATGTATGTGACTTACGTCTGTGACCGATATATATATGTGACTTATGTGTGTGGTACATGTACATATATGTATGTGACTTATGTGTGTGGTAAATATATTTATATGACTTATGTGTGTGACCGATATATGTATGTGACTTATGTGTGTGACCGATATATGTATGTGACTTACGTCTGTGACCGATATATGTATATGACTTACGTCTGTGACCGATATATGTATGTGACTTATGTGTGTGACCGATATATGTATGTGACTTACGTCTGTGACCGATATTAGTATGTGACTTACGTCTGTGACCGATATTAGTATGTGACTTATGTCTGTGACCGATATATGTATGTGACGTATGTGTGTGGTAGATTTATGTATGTGACGTATGTGTGTGGTAGATAAATGTATGTGACTTACTTCTGTGACCGATATATATATGTGACTTATGTGTGTGGTACATATATGTATGTGACTTATGTGTGTGACCGATATATGTATGTGACTTATGGGTGTGACCGATATATGTATGTGACTTACGTCTGTGACCGATACATATATGTGACTTACGTCTGTGACCGATATTAGTATGTGACTTACGTCTGTGACCGATATATGTATGTGACTTACATGTGTGACGGATATAGGTATGTGACTTATGTGTGTGGCCGATATATGTATGTGACTTACGTCTGTGACATATATGTATGTGACTTACGTCTGTGACCGAAATATGTATATGACTTACATGTGTGACCGATATTTGTATGTGACTTACGTCTGTGACCGATATATGTATGTGACTTACGTCTGTGACCGATACATGTATGTGACTTACGTCTGTGACCGATATTTGTATGTGACTTACGTCTGTGACAGATATATGTATGTGACTTACGTCTGTGACCGATACATGTATGTGACTTACGTCTGTGACCGATATATGTATGTGACTTACGTGTGTGACCGATATATGTATGTGACTTACATGTGTGACCGATATATGTATGTGACTTACATGTGGGACCGATATATGTATGTGACTTACGTGTGTGACCGATATATGTATGTGAATTATGTGTGGCCGATATATGTATGTGACTTATGTGTGAGGTAGATATATGTATGTGACTTACGTGTGTGACCGATATATGTATGTGACTTAAGTCTGTGACCGATATATGTATGTGACTTATGTGTGTGTTAGATATATGTATGTGACTTATGTGTGTGACCGATATATGTATGTGACTTATGTGTGTGTTAGATATATGTATGTGACTTATGTGTGTGACCGATATATGTATGTGACTTACGTCTGTGACCGATATATGTATGTGACTTACGTCTGTGACCGATATATGTATGTGACTTACGTCTGTGACCGATATATGTATGTGACTTACGTCTGTGACCGATATTAGTATGTGACTTACGTCTGTGGCCGATATATGTATGTGACGTACGTCTGTGACCGATATATGTATGTGACTTACGTCTGTGACCGATATATGTATGTGACTTACGTCTGTGACCGATATATGTATGTGACTTACGTGTGTGACCGATATATGTATGTGACTTATGTGTGACCGATATGTGTATATGACTTACGTCTGTGACAGATATATGTATATGACTTACGTCTGTGACATATAAATCCAGTGTAACCTTGACGACAGGCACACACTCCAGGGGAAACACAGATACGATTCCGGGGACAGTACTGCTTACAAGCATTTGCTGGCAGGAGAACGGAAGTAAGGTAGTTATAGCAACAGTAAATATCAACAAGCATACACATTGGTACCAGTCCAAAATCACTCTTACTGTTTGCAGTTTTGCAGGAACAGTTGCAGCATCGATTGCTTCAAAATTGGTTCAAGTGAATTTTCGAAATATTTAGTTTGGAATATTTTATAACTGCATCTAATTTGAGTAGTTGTTCGGTACATATGTTACACATTTTCGTAGTACACTATTTGAAATTACACAGTACTATGTTATTTTTTTTTTCTAAATTCATAGATTAAAGGTGTTTTACGCACCTTACCCTTTTGCTTCTACAGTTTAGTCAAATTTAATTCCAATATTTTAGCCCCTAGTATCACTGACGTGTCCTTAAAGGACGAAACAGCTGTATAATGCAGTTCAATTCATTTTGCGGCCAGCTTTTTAATCTTTATAAAGGAGTTTGGTATTTGATGTATATAAAAACAGATATATATAAAGTATGTCGGTGATTGTATGGAGAACCATGGTACCATCGATGCACAACACCAAAGGCGAATAATTGGCTAGCTACAGTAGAAAACTTTCGGAAAGAATAGTCACCACATCCAAAAAAAAATAGTTATATTATGAACCGCAACCAAAACAAATAGTTACCAAATCCAAAAATGGAAAATAAATATTTCTTAAACAATAGTGATGAGTGAGATAATAACGAAAAAAAACATGTAAGTATTAAATAACCTAGTAAAAATATAAAGCATACCTGTACATGTTGTACCGTTACCAAGGTAACCATATGGGCACGCTCCACACCTGTAGTACGGATATCGTCTGGTTTCCCGACAGGCAGCGAGAGGTGAACATACGTTTCTCTCACACATGTTGGTTCCTATAGAATAACATGAATTAATAAAAATATAAAGTTAAATTGACAACATCAGTGACATCGGAGAAACACCAGGTTCGTCAAAGAGGGCTATAATGAACACATTGAAAATGTAACGTAATTGAAAATCGTCATGAACCAACAACAGATTCTATCAAACAAACAAACAAACAAACGATAATGAGAAGAACACTTTTCGTTAGTCATTTTCCTCATCATGATATATCTGAATAAGCATTCTTCACCATAGATGTAAGCTGTGTGTCTACCTGTTTGACAACTGAGACCAAAGTAGGTAATAATATAATGAAATGTAATTGAAAGTGATGAAAAACTAAAATCTTTACTTTGAGCTTTACAACTGCGTCCGTCGCCAAGGTAATTGTCTGGACACTGTCCACACGCGAAGGCATTCTGGGTACTGGCTGGGTCAGACATCGCGAGATCTGTACAGCGTACGCCGGGGAAGCAGGGGTTAGACGCACATGTCCTCGTACCTTATGTTTAAAATAAACAAAATGTATTATTTTTTCGAAGGAATACAAATAATGTAAAAATCATTTAAAAGAGTATTTAACGCACTATTTGATTGAAGGAATACATTTGACATAATATTGAATCGTGTATTTGAAACAAAAGATAAAAAATCGTTCAAATATATCAATGTAAGACGTGCAAATTGCTCATTTCATCATGAACGTACTAGCACAAACTAATATACATCTTCTCCTAAAGTCATGGCAGTTCAAATCAATGACATGTTGACGTAACATACACGTGATTCCATTTCCCGTCATGCCTGCCGGGCACTGGCCGCACCTAAACCCGTCTCCCACGTCAACGCACGTGTTCCTTTGGTAACAGGGGTTACTCCTACACGCGCTTACCCGTGACTCACACCGTGTACCTAAAACCAATGACATTTAAATTAAAGTTACATCAACACTATTGAAAGTACATTTTGGTTATGAATGAAAACAGGACTCTAGTAGAAATCTAATTTCAGAAAACTAATTAATGACCCCCCCAAAAATGATACAGAGAGTACTTCATAGATGAGGAATTTTTCGATACATTTTTCATTATCTAATTATAGAACTGAAATAGATACACAGAGTACTTCGTAGTTCGGAGATTTTTTATTCATTTGTTCTATGAAATAGTTACAGGCATTCACATATTGAAGTTCAGCTATAAACTATATTTAGACTATGGTTCCCTTTTCATATTCCTCGATTTAAAAAAAAGGTTTTGTGTTTCTGGACAAAGTTTTTTTATAAACACGCCAAACAACTTACCTGTGTAACAAGTGTAAAACAACTTACCAGTGTAACTAGTGTAAAACAACTTACCGGTGTAACTAGTGTAAAACAACTTACCAGTGTAACTAGTGTAAAACAACTTACCTGTGTAACTAGTGTAAAACAACTTACCTGTGTAACTAGTGTAAAACAACTAACCAGTGTAACTAGTGTAAAACAACTTACCTGTGTAACTATCGTAAAACAACTTACCTGTGTAATTAGTGTAAAACAACTTACCAGGGTAACTAGTGTAAAACAACTTACCAGTTTAACTAGTGTAAAACAACTTACCTGTGTAACTAGTGTAAAACAACTTACCAGGGTAACTAGTGTAAAACAACTTACCAGTTTAACTAGTGTAAAACAACTTACCTGTGTAACTAGTGTAAAACAACTTTCCATTGGAACTAGTGTAAAACAACTTACCAGTGTAACTAGTGTAAAACAATTTACCAGTGTACCGAAGTGTAAAACAACTGACCTGTGTAATTGGTGTAAAACAACTTACCAGTTTACCGAAGTGTAAAACAACTTACCTGTGTAACTGATGTAAAACAACTTACCAGTGTAAGTAGTGTAAAATAACCTACCTGTGTAACTAGTGTAAAACAACTTACCTGTGTAACTAGTGTAAAACAACTTTCCTGTGTAACTAGTGTAAAACAACTTTCCTGTGTAACTAGTGTAAAACAACTTTCCAGTGTAACTAGTATAAAACAACTTATCTGTTTAATTAGTGTTAAACAACTTTCCTGTGTAACTAGTGTAAAACAACTTACCTGTTTAACTAGTGTTAAACAACTTTCCTGTGTAACTAGTGTAAAACAACTTTCCTGTGTAACTAGTGTAAAACAACGTACCAGTGTAACTAGTGTAAAACAACCTACCTGTGTAACTAGTGTAAAACAACTAACCTGTGTAACTAGTGTAAAACAACTTACCTGTGTATTTAGTGTAAAACAACTTACCTGTGTAACTAGTGTAAAACAATTTACCAGTGTAACTAGTGTAAAATAACTTACCTTTGTAACTAGTGTAAAACAACTTACCAGTGTAACTAGTGTAAAACCACTTACCTTTGTAACTAGTAGGACAGTTACATTCGTACCCATTGGATGCTCGGTCGTAAAACAACTTACCAGTGTAACTAGTGTAAAACAACTTACCTGTGTAACTAGTGTAAAACAATTGACCTGTGTAACTAGTGTAAAACAACTTACTTTTGTAACTAGTAGGACAGTTACATTCGTACCCATTGGATGCTCGGTCGTAAAACAACTTACCAGTGTAACTAGTGTAAAACAACTTATCAGAGTTACTAGTGTAAAACAACTTACCTGTGTAACTAGTGTAAAACAACTTATCAGAGTTACTTGTGTAAAACAACTTACCTGTGTAACTAGTGTAAAACAACTTATCAGAATTACTAGTGTAAAACAACTTACCTGTGTAACTAGTGTAAAACAACTTATCAGAGCTACTAGTGTAAAACAACTTACCAGTGTAACTAGTGTAAAACAACTTACCAGTGTACCGGAGTGTAAAACAACTTACCGGTGTAACTAGTGTAAAACAACTTACCAGTGTAACTAGTGTAAAACAGCTTACCGGTGTAACTAGTGTAAAACAACTTACCGGTATAAGTAGTGTAAAACAACTTACCGGTGTAACTAGTGTAAAACAACTTACCGGTGTAACTAGTGTAAAACAACTTACCAGTATAACTAGTGTAAAACAACTTACCAGTGTTACTAGTGTAAAACAACTTACCGGTGTAACTAGTGTAAAACAACTTACCAGGGTAACTAGTGTAAAACAACTTACCGGTGTAACTAGTGTAAAACAACTTACCAGTGTAACTAGTGTAAAACAACTTACCAGTGTAACTAGTGTAAAACAACTTACCTGTGTAACTAGTGTAAAACAACTTACCAGTGTACCGGAGTGTAAAACAACTTACCAGTGTAACTAGTGTAAAACAACTTACCAGTGTAACTAGTTTAAAACAACTTACCAGTGTAACTAGTGTAAAACAACTTACCAGTGTAACTAGTGTAAAACAACTTACCAGTGTACCGAAGTGTAAAACAACTTACCAGTTTAACTAGTGTAAAACAACCTACCTGTGTAACTAGTGTAAAACAACTAACCTGTGTAACTAGTGTAAAACAACTTACCGGTGTATTTAGTGTAAAACAACTTACCTGTGTAACTAGTGTAAAACAATTTACCAGTGTAACTAGTGTAAAATAACTTACCTTTGTAACTAGTGTAAAACAACTTACCAGTGTAACTAGTGTAAAACAACTTACCAGTGTAACTAGTGTAAAACAACTTACCAGTGTAACTAGTGTAAAACAACTTACCTTTGTAACTAGTAGGACAGTTACATTCGTACCCATTGGATGCTCGGTCGTAAAACAACTTACCAGTGTAACTAGTGTAAAACAACTTACCTGTGTAACTAGTGTAAAACAATTGACCTGTGTAACTAGTGTAAAACAACTTACTTTTGTAACTAGTAGGACAGTTACATTCGTACCCATTGGATGCTCGGTCGTAAAACAACTTACCAGTGTAACTAGTGTAAAACAACTTATCAGAGTTACTAGTGTAAAACAACTTACCTGTGTAACTAGTGTAAAACAACTTATCAGAGTTACTTGTGTAAAACAACTTACCTGTGTAACTAGTGTAAAACAACTTATCAGAATTACTAGTGTAAAACAACTTACCTGTGTAACTAGTGTAAAACAACTTATCAGAGCTACTAGTGTAAAACAACTTACCTGTGTAACTAGTGTAAAACAACTTACCAGTGTACCGGAGTGTAAAACAACTTACCGGTGTAACTAGTGTAAAACAACTTACCAAAGTAACTAGTGTAAAACAACTTACCGGTGTAACTAGTGTAAAACAACTTAACTGTGTAACTAGTGTAACAACTTACCAGTATAACTAGTGTAAAACAACTTACCAGTGTAACTAGTGTAAAACAACTTACCGGTGTAACTAGTGTAAAACAACTTACCAATATAACTAGTGTGAAACAACTTACCGGTGTAACTAGTGTAAAACAACTTACCGGTGTAACTAATGTAAAACAACTTACCAGTGTAACTAGTGTAAAACAACTTACCAGTGTAACTAGTGTAAAACAACTTACCTGTGTAACTAGTGTTAAACAACTTACCAGTGTACCGGAGTGTAAAACAACTTACCAGTGTAACTAGTGTAAAACAACTTACCAGTGTAACTAGTGTAAAACAACTTACCAGTGTAACTAGTGTAAAACAACTTACCGGTGTAACTAGTGTAAAACAACTTACCAGTATAACTAGTGTAAAACAACTTACCGGTGTAACTAGTGTAAAACAACTTACCAGTGTAACTAGTGTAAAACAACTTACCAGTGTAACTAGTGTAAAACAACTTACCAGTGTAACTAGTGTAAAACAACTTACCAGTGTACCGGAGTGTAAAACAACTTACCAGTGTAACTAGTGTAAAACAACTTACCAGTGTAACTAGTTTAAAACAACTTACCAGTGTAACTAGTGTAAAACAACTTACCAGTGTAACTAGTGTAAAACAACTTACCAGTGTACCGAAGTGTAAAACAACTTACCAGTTTAACTAGTGTAAAACAACTTACCAGTGTAACTAGTTTAAAACAACTTACCAGTGTAACTAGTTTAAAACAACTTACCAGTTTAACTAGTGTAAAACAACTTACCAGTGTAACTAGTGTAAAACAACTTACCTTTGTAACTAGTAGGACAGTTACATTCGTACCCATTGGATGCTCGGTCGTAAAACAACTTACCAGTGTAACTAGTGTAAAACAACTTACCTGTGTAACTAGTGTAAAACAATTGACCTGTGTAACTAGTGTAAAACAACTTACTTTTGTAACTAGTAGGACAGTTACATTCGTACCCATTGGATGCTCGGTCGTAAAACAACTTACCAGTGTAACTAGTGTAAAACAACTTATCAGAGTTACTAGTGTAAAACAACTTACCTGTGTAACTAGTGTAAAACAACTTATCAGAGTTACTTGTGTAAAACAACTTACCTGTGTAACTAGTGTAAAACAACTTATCAGAATTACTAGTGTAAAACAACTTACCTGTGTAACTAGTGTAAAACAACTTATCAGAGCTACTAGTGTAAAACAACTTACCTGTGTAACTAGTGTAAAACAACTTACCAGTGTACCGGAGTGTAAAACAACTTACCGGTGTAACTAGTGTAAAACAACTTACCAAAGTAACTAGTGTAAAACAACTTACCGGTGTAACTAGTGTAAAACAACTTAACTGTGTAACTAGTGTAACAACTTACCAGTATAACTAGTGTAAAACAACTTACCAGTGTAACTAGTGTAAAACAACTTACCGGTGTAACTAGTGTAAAACAACTTACCAGTATAACTAGTGTGAAACAACTTACCGGTGTAACTAGTGTAAAACAACTTACCGGTGTAACTAATGTAAAACAACTTACCAGTGTAACTAGTGTAAAACAACTTACCAGTGTAACTAGTGTAAAACAACTTACCTGTGTAACTAGTGTAAAACAACTTACCAGTGTACCGGAGTGTAAAACAACTTACCAGTGTAACTAGTGTAAAACAACTTACCAGTGTAACTAGTGTAAAACAACTTACCAGTGTAACTAGTGTAAAACAACTTACCGGTGTAACTAGTGTAAAACAACTTACCAGTATAACTAGTGTAAAACAACTTACCGGTGTAACTAGTGTAAAACAACTTACCAGTGTAACTAGTGTAAAACAACTTACCAGTGTAACTAGTGTAAAACAACTTACCAGTGTAACTAGTGTAAAACAACTTACCAGTGTACCGGAGTGTAAAACAACTTACCAGTGTAACTAGTGTAAAACAACTTACCAGTGTAACTAGTTTAAAACAACTTACCAGTGTAACTAGTGTAAAACAACTTACCAGTGTAACTAGTGTAAAACAACTTACCAGTGTACCGAAGTGTAAAACAACTTACCAGTTTAACTAGTGTAAAACAACTTACCAGTGTAACTAGTTTAAAACAACTTACCAGTGTAACTAGTTTAAAACAACTTACCAGTTTAACTAGTGTAAAACAACTTACCAGTGTAACTAGTGTAAAACAACTTACCAGTGTACCGAAGTGTAAAACAACTTACCTGTGTACCGAAGTGTAAAAAAACTTACCAGTGTAACTAGTGTAAAACAACTTACCTTTGTAACTAGTAGGACAGTTACATTCGTACCCATTGGCTGTTCGGTTGTAACTCACTGTACGACTGACACATTCACCGTTGTTTTTACATCCACACTTAAACAAAATCACCTGTAAAGACGAACAACATTACATAATTATAAGAATGCTTATACAAAGTACAGTTCAATATCCCGAATGCTTTATTTTTAACGTTTATATATTAACAACATCCCACCTTTTCTTTGCCATCGAAAGGAAGCTATTCAAATTTTAGAGCAATTCTCTTTGAAAATTTAATTTGTTGGAGATTCAAATTATGAAAAAAATGCAAATTAAGAAATCCAATAAACAAGTTTATCTGTCTACATGCATAAATGTATATTGAAAATAATAATGATACAAAAGAATAACGAAGTGTCAAAACAACAAGTATCCGAGCCCAAAAAATGAACAAAGGAATGATAAACACGGAGCCCCTGAATCAATGATAACACGTACAGTATGCATACTAGTAAGCACATTCAAAAACAGTAACCTTCACATCATCTCTCAGTGAGATCACGAAGGGACTATAAGACTTGAAATTTTAAAATGATGCTAAATGAAGTTAATTCCATAAAAACGATCGCATTATGTGTACCAATATATCAGAAATATATCGTTTATGAAGCAAAACCTGTTTAAAACCGCTTGAATTCAAAGTTGAGACGAAAATAAATAAATAAACAATATTTCTTAAGAAACGTTAAAAGATTGAAAGACGAGTATCAAATGGGGAGGACATTATGAAAATAGACACTCTAGACTGAGTTCTGGAGGAGCCAGGAACGAATCATTTGATGAGGAATGTCTTGGATAATGATAAATTTCATGTAAACGAGATGAATTATGTAGATTTTCTTTTCGGGCATAGTTGATTCTGTACCGTAGGCAATAGCCTAAACACTGGAATGTTTCAAACTGGCACGCCATTGTTCAACAAGCCTATTATTTCATTGTCATTTCTTTATTTTCTGATAGTGACATTCTATTTTTTTTTTTTTAGACATCACATGCACGGAGCGATAAAGTAACTAGATAGATTGTTTTAAGAATGTTATAGACGCTGAAATAAAAAGAAGATATATTAATTCTGTTTTTAATTGCTTTCTTTTTAATGGTCAAAATATTATTCGGTTAGACATTATTGATTGGTTGAGTCATTGGTCCTCGGCCTACTGCATTGGCCTTCGGCTTTGCCGCAGGAAATTAGGCATATAACAGGCCTTGGACCAATAACTGGGCCAGTACATAAATAACCAATCAATACCAACATAATATAACCTTGCAGGTTCCTTTTATGGATTGTTTTGTATTGTCCTTCACTATCTTATAAACAACTGGACCTCTTTGCACTAACGTTTATATTCCGTATCCACTTGCAGTTTAACAATAATCTGCGAATTCGAACTCAAAATCGATGAAATATATTGTTTTGCTTTTAAAGTCGTCTTTCAAATATTACATGTAACATAGTAAATACACTACCTAAAAGACTTACAAGAAGGACTATTGTCCGCTTCCCGCCACATTTATCGGTTATTGACACTCGGAACACCTCAGAACTTCCGTTACTCCTCAATGACCTCACGTTTGACTTCCATTTAAACGTGCCCTGTCGGCTCACGTATGCATCTGATCTATCGACATTAAAACTCAATGGGGATCCTTCCGGGTCTGAGGCGTTAATACGTGTGAATATGGTGTCACCTTGTATGATAGAGAAAGAGGACTGTTTCATTCTTACAACTGGAGGTCGATTATCTGTAAATAAAATTTCAAACGTTAAAACATTTAATTGTTACTTAATTGTTATGACGTTCGACCGCTGGAGCTTTAATTTTGAAAAGTCCTTTCTCCTAGAAGAATACTGTTTCCTTCTGGTTCAACCTTTGAATATGATGTCATATTGATGATTTATCAAATATCTAAATCTCACGTACCGACATTATGACGTCACATTGAAGTTGATCTACAAAGCTAGGTAAGATCACACCACGTACTGACTTTAAAATTGAAGATTAAGTACCGAATCCAAGGATGTTTCAGCTAAATCACGAGGTATAAACGTGGCGTTTATTATATTACATGTATCTATTTACTAGTTCATTATTTTGACTTGCCTTCCCGGGGCGACCATGTTCTCATACTCCTGCCTGGTAAACACTTTTGACAATGGTTGTTGGGATTGGTGTAACCACTGACGTAACATGTTCTATTGATATAACATGTGTTGTTCTGCAGAAAGATAGAATAATAATGTACAGTTTGATCTCATTTACAGGAACTCACAAACATCATACTGGATAGCTTCCTCTTAACAATGTTTTCAAAATGTCCACTTCTGTTGAACACCAAGATATTTATTTTTTGTTTTTCACAGATAGTCCCTGTTGTTTATATTAACATGCATATCGATATTTTACTAACTCCAGCCTTCGGAATAAAAGCTCTGTGAATGTAGTAGCCATATCATGTAAGCAGCTATATTTGTTTATTCACTTTTTAATTATGAATTATTATGACAATTTATATATTACACATGTCAATCTCTTCCAACAAAATTTTCCGATAATTTGCGCTTTTTAATGCAGTGATACTAAATGTAGAAAGAATACATAACATATATATTACTGTGATAAAAGCCTACCCGGAATCTGCAGCCTGTTTCCATGGAGCATGTCTGGCAAACACTGTCGACTGAGGAAACCATGCGGGAGAGCATGTTCCCGTCAGAGTCAAATACCTATAACAGAAGGTAAATATAGCACTGTGTGGAGTCAAATATCTAAAACAGGAGGTAAATATAGCACTGTATGGAGTCAAATACCTAAAACAGGAGGTAAATATAGCACTGTGTAGAGTCAAATATCTAAAACAGAAGGTAAATATAGCACTGTGTAGAGTCAAATATCTAAAACAGAAGGTTAATATAGCACTGTGTGGAGTCAAATATCTAAAACAGAAGGTAAATATAGCACTGTGTGGAGTCAAATATCTAAAACAGAAGGTAAATATAGCACTGTGTGGAGTCAAATATCTAAAACAGAAGGTAAATATAGCACTGTGTGGAGTCAAATATCTAAAACAGAAGGTAAATATAGCACTGTGTGGAGTCAAATATCTAAAACAGGAGGTAAATATAGCACTGTGTGGAGTCAAATACCTAAAACAGAAGGTAAATATAGCACTATGTGGATTCAAATATCTAAAACAGGAGGTAAATAAAGCACTGTGTGGAGTCAAATACCTAAAACAGGAGGTAAATATAGCACTGTGTGGAGTCAAATATCTAAAACAGAAGGTAAATATAGCACTGTGTGGAGTCAAATACCTAAAACAGAAGGTAAATATAGCACTGTGTGGAGTCAAATATCTAAAGCAGAAAGCAAATGTAGCACTGTGTGGAGTCAAATATCCAAAGCAGAAAGCAAATATAGCACTGTGTGGAGTCAAATATCTAAAGCAGAAAGCAAATATAGCACTGTGTGGAGTCAAATACGTATAACAGAAGTTAAATATAGCTCTGTGTGGAGTAAAAAACATAAAACAGAAGTTAAATATAGCACTATGTGAAGTCAAATATCTACAGCAGAAGGTAAATATAACACTGTGTGAAGTCAAATATCTAAAACAGAAGGTAAATATAGCACTGTGTGGAGTCAAATATCTAAAACAGAAGGTAAATATAGCACTGTGTGGAGTCAAATATCTAAAACAGAAGGTTAATATAGCACTGTGTGGAGTCAAATATCTAAAACAGAAGGTAAATATAGCAATGTGTGGAGTCAAATACCTAAAACAGAAGGTAAATATAGCACTGTGTGTAGTCAAACACCTAAAACAGAAGCAAATATAGCACTATGTGGAGTAAAACGCCTACAACAGAAGGTAAATATAGCACTGTGTGTAGTCAAACACATACAACAGAAGGTAAATATAGCACTGTGTGAAGTCAAATATCTACATCAGAAGGTAAATATAGCACTGTGTGAAGTCAAATACCTACAACAGAAGGTAAATATAGCACTGTGTGGAGTCAAATATCTACATCAGAAGGTAAATATAGCACTGTGTGAAGTCAAACACCTACAACAGAAGGTAAATATAGCACTGTGTGAAGTAAAAATATATACAACAGAAGGTAAATATAGCACTGTGTGAAGTCAAACACCTACAACAGAAGGTAAATATAGCACTGTGTGAAGTCAAACACCTACAACAGAAGGTAAAAATTGCACTGTGTGAAGTTAAATACCAAAAAAACAGAAGGCAAATATAACACTGTGTGAAGTCAAACACCTACAACAGAAGGTAAATATAGCACTGTGTGAAGTCAAATACCAAAAAACAGAAGGTAAATATAGCACTATGTGGAGTCAAATATCTAAAACAGGAGGTAAATATAGCACTGTGTGGAGTCAAATATCTAAAACAGGAGGTAAATGTAGCACTGTGTGGAGTCAAATATATAAAGCAGAAAGCAAATATAACACTGTGTGGAGTTAAATACGTATAACGGGAGTTAAATATAGCACTGTGTGGAGTCAAATTTCTACAACAGAAGGTAAATTTAGCACTTAATGAAGTTAATTACCTACAACAGAAGGTAAATATAACACTGTGTGTAGTCAAATATCTACAACAACGGGTAAATATAGCACTGTGTGGAGTCAAAAACATAAAACAGAAGGTAAATATAGCACTGTGTGGAGTCAAATATCTAAAACAGAAGGTAAATATAGCACTATGTGGAGTCAAATATCTAAAACAGAAGGTAAATATAGCACTGTGTGGAGTCAAATATCTAAAACAGAAGGTAAATATAGCACTGTGTGGAGTCAAATTTCTACAACAGAAGGTAAATTTAGCACTTAATGAAGTCAATTACCTACAACAGAAGGTAAATATAACACTGTGTGTAGTCAAATATCTACAACAACGGGTAAATATAGCACTGTGTGGAGTCAAAAACATAAAACAGAAGGTAAATATAGCACTGTGTGGAGTCAAATATCTAAAACAGAAGGTAAATATAGCACTATGTGGAGTCAAATATCTAAAACAGAAGGTAAATATAGCACTGTGTGGAGTCAAATATCTAAAACAGAAGGTAAATATAGCACTGTGTGGAGTCAAATATCTAAAACAGAAGGTAAATATAGCACTGTGTGGAGTCAAATATCTAAAACAGAAGGTAAATATAGCACTATGTGGAGTCAAATATCTAAAACAGAAGGTAAATATAGCACTGTGTGGAGTCAAATATCTAAAACAAAAGGTAAATATAGCACTGTGTGGAGTCAAATATCTAAAACAGAAGGTAAATATAGCACTGTGTGGAGTCAAATATATAAAACAGAAGGTAAATACATACTGTAAAACACTATTTGTGAATATCAGTTTACATGTATTCGTCCCAGATAATACAGAAGTCTATAAACAGACGTTTAAATGTTCATATGACCTCATAAATTGCGGATCAATCTCATTTCCAGAAAAAAAAAACGTTGTAAAGGTCTAAGTTCAAATTGATGGATATCCGCGATCGAAAATCAGTAAAATAAAATGGTTTTCAGAAAAGAACAATAATTATAGGAATGTTAAGAAGGTCCATATAACAAGATAAATGAACATTTCTGTCTAGCGCGTCTACAAATGTACTAACGTTTGCAGTTATAGCCCATACAAAATCATTGATTCATAGCCTTAAAGGCCCAATATATGTAACTTCAGGGAAAGTTTTAGTGATTCTGAAAAATTCTAAAAGAAATCCAGTTGATAACCATGCAAAAATAAGCCTAAAACGAAGTAAACCTGAGCGGTAATTAACAAGACACTCTTGACAAAAAAAATCCAAAACATTGAAAATTATTCAGGTGGGGCCCACTTAAAAAACATACCGAAGGTTGAAGACGGTTCGAAATGGACGCGTGTTTACAAATATTGTGTTTCAAATGCTGCTGTACCGGTAACCGCGAAAGACTTCATCTTGAATATTGCTGATATCAACTAAATCTATAAATATAATATGTTATTAGGCTTGATTTTTGCTTCAAGTTTTGCCAACAGTTACGTATATTGGGCCTTTAAAACAGTTTTACATGTACTTGTCGAACCGATATATTAATTGTTCTGTTCTAAATGGAAATATGTTTTTTAAAGGATCCATTTTTTCACTTATTTGCACAAAGAGTAGATCGATATACTTAACATTGTGCAGATAAGGTACATAAGATCAAGTTTGAAGGACAACTTCAGGGAAAATATTAACTACCCCTGAGGTCTTTCATTAAAACTTAAGATCAATACTGTTATACGTTTTGGATTCAAAATATATTTGTCAGGATATTGTGACCTTCAAATCTGCCTGTTTTTCCTATAATTATATGTCATTATCATGTTGTCTTTTGAAATCAATGTGAAGACCTGCAAGTGTAAGGTCGATATACTCATGTTTCGTAACTGCATGTTCACGTGCTCGACCACGTGCAGATTCATCTCACGGTATTATGTAAAGTAAATCAGAGTATGTTAGCTATTCATCAGCATATATGTATCACGTGTATTTTGCACTTTAATAGAGAATCCGAACCGGATTCTTATGTTAATAATGTAATTTTGACGACAAGGACAGCGAAGGTTAAATGTATGATGTAAGGCACAGCGACCTTTTCCTGTAACGGTACCAATTGTTAAGTGTAAACATTTACAGTTTACACTGACATTCACTCGATAACCATTGTTCCACAAACATTACATGTATCATCTCATAACTGAAGTCAAACACGTGCCAAATTTCTATGACCCCAACAACAATACATGTGGGCGGAGTTATGCAAATCCTCCAATTTGAAAGACAATTGTGTGACGTCATTAACAATAAACGGGGGCGGAGCTTACAATGGGTTTTGCAACTTTCATGCTGTTACATTTATTAAACAGTTTTCACGCTAATTAGTTTTTACATGAAATGTGTCCGAAGATGGGACTATAATGGAGAAAACAGTTACTAGCCTTTCACAGAAATATACTGTAAATACAAGGATAAACTTTTTATTTTGAACAACAATGAAAAACGGGTAAATCATGCATAACCGGCTTTGCCGGTTATTGAATTTTCCCGTGTTCCATTGTTTTTATCCTCCGATAACCTAAACAAAATAGAAAGTTTATCCTTAAATAAAGAATCGCTAGTCGTCATAATGATTTTGTAAATGAGCGTTTTATTTTAATAAACAAATTAAAATAAAATGCATCAACAGGTCTACTCATTGACAGGTCCTTGTGAGGAAAACAGGAAAGTGGAAATGTAGCCAATGGAAATGTAGCAAATTATCCAGCCTTGTTACAAAAACTCAAAAAGACCAGTTAATATGACATAGACTCACATAGACCCGTTATTGTGACATAAACTCATACAGATCTGTTATCTGTTATTGTGATATAAACTCACACAGACCTGTTATTGTGACATAAACTAACACAGACCTGTTATTGTGACATAAACTCACACAGACCTGTTATTGTGACATAAACTAACACAGACCCGTTATTGTGACATAAACTCATACAGACCTGTCATTGTGACATAAACTAACACAGATCTGTTATTGTGACATAAACTCATACAGATCTGTTATTGTGACATAAACTCACACAGACCTGTTATTGTGACATAAACTCACACAGACCTGTTATTGTGACATAAACTCATACAGACCTGTTATTGTGACATAAACTCACACAGACCTGTTATTGTGACATAAACTCATACAGACCTGTTATTGTGACATAAACTCACACAGACCTGTCATTGTGACATAAACTAACACAGATCTGTTATTGTGACATAAACTCATACAGATCTGTTATTGTGACATAACCTCACACAGACCTGTTATTGTGACATGAACTCACACTGACCTGTTATTGTGACATAAACTCACACAGACCTGTTATTGTGACATAAACTAACACAGACCTGTTATTGTGACATAAACTCATACAGACCTGTTATTGTGACATAAACTCACACAGACCTGTTATTTTGACATAAACTCATACAGACCTGTTATTGTGACATAAACTCATACAGACCTGTTATTGTGACATTAACTCATACAGACCTGTTATTGTGACATAAACTAACAAAGACCTGTTATTGTGACATAAACTCATAAAGACCTGTTATTGTAACATAAAATCATACAGATCTGTTATTGTGACATAAACTCATACAGATCTGTTATTGTGATATAAACTCATACAGACCTGTTATTGTGACATAAACTCATACAGATCTGTTATTGTGACATAAACTCATACAGATCTGTTATTGTGACATAAACTCATACAGATCTGTTATTGTGACATAAACTCACACCGACCTGTTATTGTGACATAAACTCATACAGACCTGTTATTGTGACATAAACTCACACAGATCTGTTATTGTGACATAAACTCATACAGACCTGTTATTGTTACATAAACTCATACAGACCTGTTATTGTGATATAAACTCATACAGACCTGTTATTGTGACATAAACTCACACAGACCTGTTATTGTGACATAAACTCACACAGACCTGTTATTGTGACATAAACTAACACAGACCTGTTATTGTGACATAAACTCATACAGATCAGTTTTTGTGACATAAACTCACACAGACCTGTTATTATGACATAAACTAACACAGACCTGTTATTGTGACATAAAATCATACAGACCTGTTATTGTGACATAAAATCATACAGACCTGTTATTGTGACATAAACTCACACAGACCTGTTATTGTGACATAAACTCAACATAGACCTGTTATTGTGACATAAACTAACACAGACCTGTTATTGTGACATAAACTCATACAGATCTGTTATTGTGACATAAACTCAACATAGACCTGTTATTGTGACATAAACTAACACAGACCTGTTATTGTGACATAAAATCATACAGACCTGTTATTGTGACATAAACTCACACAGACCTGTTATTGTGACATAAACTCAACATAGACCTGTTATTGTGACATAAACTAACACAGACCTGTTATTGTGACATAAACTCATACAGACCTGTTATTGTGACATAAAATCACACAGATCTGTTATTGTGACATAAAATCATACAGATCTGTTATTGTGACATAAATTCACACAGACCTGTTATTGTGACATAAACTCATACAGGTCTGTTATTGTGACATAAATTCACACAGACCTGTTATTGTGACATAAACTCACACACACCTGTTATTGTGACATTAACTCATACAGACCTGTTATTGTGACATAAATTAACACAGACCTGTTATTGTGACATAAACTAACACAGACCTGTTATTGTGACATAAACTCATACAGACCTGTTATTGTGACATTAACTCATACAGACCTGTTATTTTGACATAAATTCATACAGACCTGTTATTGTGACATAAACTAACACAGACCTGTTATTGTGACATAAACTCATACAGACCTGTTATTGTGACATAAAATCATACAGATCTGTTATTGCGACATAGACTCACAAAGACCTGTTATTGTGACATAAACTAACACAGACCTGTTATTGTAACAGAAACTCATACAGACCTGTTATTGTGACATAAAGTCACACAGACCTGTTATTGTGACATAAAGTCACACAGACCTGTTATTGTGACATTAACTCATACAGACCTGTTATTGTGACATAAAGTCACACAGACCTGTTATTGTGACATAAAGTCACACAGACCTGTTATTGTGACATAAACTAACACAGACCTGTTATTGTGACATAAACTCATACAGACCTGTTATTGTGACATAAAATCATACAGATCTGTTATTGCGACATAGACTCACAAAGACCTGTTATTGTGACATTTACTAACACAGACCTGTTATTGTGACATAAACTCACACAGACCTGTTATTGTGACATAAACTCACACAGACCTGTTATTGTGACATAAACTAACACAGACCTGTTATTGTGACATAAACTCATACAGATCAGTTTTTGTGACATAAACTCACACAGACCTGTTATTATGACATAAACTAACACAGACCTGTTATTGTGACATAAAATCATACAGACCTGTTATTGTGACATAAAATCATACAGACCTGTTATTGTGACATAAACTCACACAGACCTGTTATTGTGACATAAACTCAACATAGACCTGTTATTGTGACATAAACTAACACAGACCTGTTATTGTGACATAAACTCATACAGATCTGTTATTGTGACATAAACTCAACATAGACCTGTTATTGTGACATAAACTAACACAGACCTGTTATTGTGACATAAAATCATACAGACCTGTTATTGTGACATAAACTCACACAGACCTGTTATTGTGACATAAACTCAACATAGACCTGTTATTGTGACATAAACTAACACAGACCTGTTATTGTGACATAAACTCATACAGACCTGTTATTGTGACATAAAATCACACAGACCTGTAATTGTGACATAAACCCATACAGACCTGTTATTGTGACATAAATTCACACAGACCTGTTATTGTGACATAAACTCACACACACCTGTTATTGTGACATTAACTCATACAGACCTGTTATTGTGACATAAATTAACACAGACCTGTTATTGTGACATAAACTAACACAGACCTGTTATTGTGACATAAACTCATACAGACCTGTTATTGTGACATTAACTCATACAGACCTGTTATTTTGACATAAATTCATACAGACCTGTTATTGTGACATAAACTAACACAGACCTGTTATTGTGACATAAACTCATACAGACCTGTTATTGTGACATAAAATCATACAGATCTGTTATTGCGACATAGACTCACAAAGACCTGTTATTGTGACATAAACTAACACAGACCTGTTATTGTAACAGAAACTCATACAGGTCTGTTATAGTGACATAAACTCACACAGACCTGTTATTGTGACATAAAGTCACACAGACCTGTTATTGTGACATAAAGTCACACAGACCTGTTATTGTGACATAAAGTCACACAGACCTGTTATTGTGACATAAACTAACACAGACCTGTTATTGTGACATAAACTCATACAGACCTGTTATTGTGACATAAAATCATACAGATCTGTTATTGCGACATAGACTCACAAAGACCTGTTATTGTGACATTAACTAACACAGACCTGTTATTGTGACATAAACTCTCACAGACCTGTTATTGTGACATAAACTCACACAGACCTGTTATTGTGACATAAACTCATACAGACCTGTTATTGTGGCATCAACTCATACAGACCTGTTATTGTGACATAAACTCATAGATATTTGACATGTCTGTACGGTATTTACTTACATAGGCCTGATATGTTGTGAAGTCAGCCCTGCGCGACTCCTGGGGAAGTAGACAGTCTACAGCCTCTATGTTAATGTATCTCATGATGGCCCGCTCCTTGTTACTACTGGGCACCCATTCACCGTTCTTAAACTATAAAGAAAACTTAGTTTACACAAGTTGTATTCCTGAAAACATCAGTACAGTGCATGATTTTTCAGGCCACTCTTTCTCTTGACTATAAACAATGTTCCTGTTGCCTCCCATTCATGATTCGTAATAGGCAGCAAAATTTGGAATCTTAATTATTTTCTTTAACTGTTTTCTCGTTTTTAATGTCCCCCTTGACACCACAATAATAATGATTTTGAGTTGATCGTTCGCCTCTGTGATAATGCTTTATGTGCCGTCCCCTGGACGAGACCTGCCAAAGTCTCATAAATGGTACACTAGTTACTTCATGTTTGTCTCTCAGAAGTGTGGGAGTCTGTTGTCAGTATAATGTGACCAAGGAGAGTTACACTGTACACAAACATTCCGCAGCTTCCTAAATGCATCGCTTAGCAGATATATTCACACCAAATAGAGCGAAACGCCGTCCTAAAATGGTTATAGCTGTTAAAAAAAGCAAAATAACACCAATATTTATCTCAAATTTATCAATTATCACAATCATACTTACAAAATCTGTTACACTAATTTGTTTGGTCATTTACAGAACAAGATACATTAACTGATAATCTTATGAGCAGAATCTGATGTAAATCAAACCTGTATCCGCCGGACAGCACATCCTCCACTGAAGTTTTTTAGAGGTCGTCTCAGATACATACGAACACTGCCACACCCGTCTGTTCGCTTGTCGCATGATCGGAACGGTATCCGGGTGACCGGGCGTGGTGTTGTTTGAAGTAATGTAGTTGTAAGCGCTGTAGTTGTTGTTGATATGGGTATTTTAGTGTTAGTGGTAGTTGTGGTTTGTGGAGTGGTAGTTGTGGTTGTTGGAGTAGTAGTTGTAATTGTTACTGGAGTGGTAGTTGTGGTTGTAGTTGGAGTTGTAGTTGTTTGAGTGGTAGTTGTAGTTGTGGGAGTGGTAGTTATAGTTGTGGGAGTGGTAGTTGTGGTTGTAGGAGTGGTAGTTGTTGTTGGAGTGGTAGTTGTTGTTGGAGTGGTAGTTGTTGTTGGAGTGGTAGTTGTAGTTGTTGGAGTGGTAGTTGTTCTTGTGGGAGTGGTAGTTGTGGTTGGAGTGGTAGTTGTTGTTGGAGTGGTAGTTGTGGTTGTAGGAGTGGTTGTTTTTGTTGGAGTGGTAGTTGTGGTTGTTAGAGTGGTAGTTGTTGTTGTTGGAGTGGTAGTTGTTGTTGGAGTGGTAGTTGTTGTTGGAGTGGTAGTTGTAGTTGTTGGAGTGGTAGTTGTGGTTGATGTAGTAGTAGTTGTTGGAGTGGTAGTTGTAGTTGTTGGAGTGGTTGTTGTGGTTGTTGGTGTTGTAGTAGTAGTTGTTGGAGTGGTAGTTGTAGTTGTTGGAGTGGTTGTTGTGGTTGTTGGTGTTGTAGTTGTAGTTGTTGGAGTGGTAGTTGTAGTTGTTGGAGTGGTTGTTGTGGTTGTTGGAGTGGTTGTTGTGGTTGTTGGTGTTGTAGTTGTAGTTGTTGGAGTGGTAGTTGTAGTTGTGGGAGTTGTAGTTGTAGTTGTTGGTGTTGTAGTTGTTGGAGTGGTAGTTGTAGTTGTTGGTGTTGTAGTTGTTGGAGTGGCAGTTGTAGTTGTTGGAGTGGTAGTTACAGGTGAGGTAGTTGTTGTAGTTGGTTTGGAGGTAGTTGTCGTTGTTGGAGTTGTAGATGAAATTGTCGTTGAAGAAATTGTTGATACTGAAATATAAAACTTAAGTCAAGAGTCTATCTAAATATTGACATGAAAATCATCCTCTTTTCCATTAATTATAGATCTTAGAAGTGATAACACATCGGATTCTGTTGACGGCAGATATACGCCTGGACAATATCTACATAAGTAAAATATATATGTCCGAGGTTTACTGGGGAAAAAAAATAGAAAATGTTGTGTTTTTGTCGGACAGTTTTTATCGTTAGATTTTGCTCTGTTTTTTATTGATGTTGACATAGCAGTATTGGCCCATAAACGTCTTGGTACTTTTCGAGATTTGCTCAAGTAACTAACATCCGGTTTGATAACTCCCGACCTCCTGATGGAGCACGGTGACATTGGACAAAGATGATTTGTGTGGGAAAACCTGAGGTACAAATATTAAGGGGCGGGGACATGCATAAAGCAGGATGTAAAAAGGAAATGATTGAACAAACCTGATTGTGGAACATTGTTTAGGATTTAACAAGTTTAACAAACGCTGTGTCGTAACGAACATTGGAAATAGGCTCTAAAACGTTATTTACATCCTGAATGTAACGTCTTGCACAAAATAACAAAATACCGAAAACCGCGCGTCGTTTGACTCAAAGTCAAAAGCAACGAGGAGGTGAAAACATTAAAAATGCATTCATGGTTAAATGCGCCACCTGTGCATCCTCAGGCGGTCCGGAGATATCAAGTTATCAAATGGAATGTTAATTACAAAGCTCGTAATGTGCCAAGGCCCATAACTGCGTTGTTAACATCAACAAAAAGCAAAGGTTATTCTCATACATGCGTGTTTTGTATTGGAGACCATTTAACCAATACAAATTTAACCGTTGATGCAATTACACACCTGTCAAATAGGCCTGAATATGGACCGATCGCAGCGTAGAAATAAATGTTATGATGATTTGGTCAAAAACAGGATAATTTGTTAATGCAGTTATAAATGCATTGTTAAAATCTGGAAGTTACTATCGATTACCTGATTTCTGGAGACATTCCACTCCTTGGTAGCCATAGTAACATATACATCCGCCATCACTACAAAAACCGTTATTGTAACAGTTCCCCGGACAAAGTGTCGCATTGATAAAACTATCACGTGACATGTTCGTTTCCATATCAACCGGTTTCGAGACAAGTGTAGATTCACATATACTTTCTGTAAGTCTTAGGATATTTGGCTTCCATGAGGATTCCTGTTTGCGCATGGCCATCGAGATACACATCTCTATAATAGACTGCAGTTTGTCGTTGATGAAAGTTGTACACGCGTCTGCTATATCCGATGCAAATACGAACTCGCCACATCTTTCACTTGCAACTTCTTCGGTTATTATTTCTAAAGCTTCACTAAAATCGGTGACGTCATCGTCACCAGCAAATCTGTAATCTGGCGGTTGAATTATTTTATTCCATAAATCATATGTAACATCTTTGAATCTCATAAACGGATGTGACGTCAAAAAAGGTTTCACTTTCGGACATGGATTGCCCACGGTTGCCAAGGAACAGTCACACATATTGTCAAATCGGTTGCTTTCAGCTGGCGTCGGGGATCGGTCGAAGTAGCTACGCCCAGGAGCAAACCTAGATTAATAAACGAAAACACAAATGAAATAATAACTATTATAGATGTTCTAATACAAATTTATAAGAATTCACGACACATAAGAAGAAGTCAGAAAAAAAAACAGACAAAAAACACACAGATTCAATATATGACATAAATGATCAAACTGAGAAACTCTACCTCCATGAATTGGTACCGGAAGGGGGTGCTGGAAGTCTGTTTACTTCCGGTCCGGTTGAGGATAAGTCGATAGCTGTGATTGGTCCACATAGACCGTCCACTTTCCCCGTGTAGAAACCAGAAACTTGGACGGCGACACCCATTTGTCCGGAATTGATATCAACACGCAGGCGAGCCTCTGAACTCAGTAAAATCTAGATAGAAAAGTAAATAGTGACGAAAAAAACATCGTAATAGTAAAACATCACCTTCAACCCTAAAAGCCTTATTTTAAAAGTTTAATTTACCATCGAAGAACATATGGCTATGCCGATTTATTTATTAAGTTATTAAGGCAATTAGGGTTATGTCTGCAAGCTACAGTGTACACAAAAGCAATGGACTTAGGACAAAGGAATTTAGATATAATGGGCATACTGGATTGGCCCATGGATAGTTGTAGACTTGATAAATTATCACAATTACGATATAATATGTTAACAATTTGAAAATGTAACCCTAGGTGCATGCATTGCTTAAAAAGTAAATCTATACATTAAATATAGAAAATGGAATGTACAGTTTAATTGTTTTGCTGGATGAACCTAACACAAACACATGTGCTATATATTTAAAAGATTCAGTATGCCGAAAAAAATTAATTCCATTGCATCATACGTTTTTTCGTCTTTCTGGGACTCGTCAGTGATACCGACCGATTATCATAATTAGAACACGTAACTTATATAAAAAACGAGTATATTACTATTACAATGCAAGGAAACACTGTTTCAGAATAAAGTTTACTATAGCTGAAAGTAAAACAAAACAATATATTTTGGCCATTTTCTGTCAATCTTTAGTTTACCACTTTAACATGAATAATCATCACAGATATGTTACTATAAATGAAGAATTTCATGAACACTGAGCTAGATATCTTCTTGCATCATGGCTATGACCTTCCTCGAAGCATACCACTATTGTCTAAATGCAGTACTATCACAATAAATACCAAGTACAAATTTGGATTTTCTTGCCTCCTAACTAGCAGTCCAACGGTATCTTCAATCATGTTTTTGTCTATATCATATAGTGTCACTAATGATAGAAACGAAATGTTTTTTCTGCTATAACCCAGTACAAATTTTGACTTTTTAAAAATATTTTGATACTTTTTTGTTTCATTTTTTTTTGCACTTTCAAATTACACTGTCAATTAAATATGTACTCCCATAAAAGCAGTTTTTTTCTTATTTGTTTATTTTGTTTTTGTTATCAATGTGGTTGCTTTTATCACAAAGACTTATCCATATAATAAGTTTTCGTAGTAGGAAACTATCTTACATCACGTGATTATTGACAAAGCTTTTGTCTATCGATTATCAAAGGTGTCCTCAACCCTGTAGAGGAATCTTACACAACACAGCATGAAATAGGGGTTTGTTTTATTTTAGACGCTTTTTTTTAACCATATTATATGTCTGTATATGTGCTTCTTGTTTCATATTTTATGTTTTTATTAAGAACGTACGTGAACAAGTCGATTATTTCTCCCCTCAAGAACTTTCATATTGGAAACGATAGGTCCTCCTCCGCCATAGGAAAGTAACCGGAAGTCTAATTCGACATCGTCATTTTCACTTCCGGTATTAGGCCGACACATATCGATCACAACAATATTGTCTCTATATCGCGCTACCACTCCGCATATACACAGACCGCTTTCATCAGGACAATGGCGTACTCTCATATGTATCTGAAAAATAATTAACAGAAATACTGTATATACAAAAGAATGTTTTCACTAAAATAAAAGTGAACTCTCAGATGTATCTGAAAAATATACATACAAACAATTTTTTTTTAAAAACTGCAAATACACAGACCCTCCTACCATAACAATAGCTACATCTCATATGTATCTGAAAATACGGAATTGTTACATAATCTTAATATTAACTCAAACCCGCGCAAAGATGACGTAACACACACATATGCTGCACCATTTAAATTTAGTAATAGATACAGCATGCCGAAAAAAACTGCATCATACAGCTGTTTCGTTCTCCTAGGACTCTTCAGTGATGCCAGGGGCCAAAAGGTAGGATTCCAAAATATCTAACCAATGTAGAAGCTGAGGGTCAGGTGTTTAAAACCCCTCTCATTTATGAATTAGGAAATAAAATTATATAAGTGTCGTATAATTTGATATCGTGTACTACGGAAATGTGTATATATTGTACCGTACAGCTACAGAAACGAGATATATGTGGCTATGTAAGCTACAGCAAACATCGGGGACTAAAACATCCACCAGCAGAGTCTACCACGACAAACTATATACGGAGGGAACGTTTACAAAGAGACTCCAGAACAAGTAAAGGGGAGATAAGATAAGCATATAAACATGTAACTAACGCCCCAATTTACATCCAAAGAACACTGGTACACTGCCAAACAATAGCAACTTAATAAGAGTTAAGTGCTACCACACTTTCCGGTATACATTGTCATCAAGTTGGCGATGTCTTCTTGGTGTCGGGGAAATCATAAAACACCAAATGTAATGATAAAGAAAAGACGTAAGTGTTGTAGCTGGGAGCAGACATATGTCTAGTGTAACATTATCTTTGTCTTAGTGTCAAATTTTTATTCTATTAACTGTTGATTATATTTTAAAAATATCAACAACGATGTTATACAATGACTTCCACAAATTTAATATGATAAAAGATTTAAACGCTTTCCTTCAAATAAGTGTGACCTCGAAATCTCTCCGTAATATTAATGTTCGCCCGAGTTTCCACTGGCTTTCAATATTCGCATTGCCCATATCAGAGACACATCTTCCATTGCCCATATCAGAGACACATCTTTCAACATTTATTTTGTTTTTGTCTCGTATGAGGACAAGATAAATAGCATAAATTTCTACGTAAAAATGAAGTGTCATAGGTTTTAGCATTTTGATCATGTTTACCTCTATATTTTTGTCGAAACTTTGAAATAAAACGTAGGTACCTCGCCGTCTTATTTGGTTTTTTCTGCAATGAGATAGAAAAAAGTATTTTATAATGCTATTAAAAATAAACAAGTAAAAGCGATCTTGAAATCTGCAGAATAATTTAACAGCAGTAGGAAAGTAGATGATGAAATAATATGGAATGCATACCCCATGGTTTAGATTAAAATGTATTGTTTTCTTCATGAATGTATATGAAAATACATGCATACAAAACACCTTTAGAGAATAGTAAATTAGAATAAAACAATTAATTCTTTTTTCGTTTCCCCTTTTCAAATTTTCAAAATCATATTGCACAAACAAAAGGTTCCATCTAATGTAAAATAAGTCTCCTTTTTGTTTTCTGTTTGGTTGGAAACAAACAGTAATGCATAGATGTGTTCTCACCGTGAACTGAATGTTAAGATCCTGACTCCGGACACAGCGAAACACGTGGCAGACGGTAGATCATACACCGTTAACTACAAAGGAAACACGTTCAGTAGGTAATGTCATAGATCTTATAGAAAATCAAACAAAGCACGTCATGGCAATAATAGAGTGATTTTGTCAAGAAATCATATCTGTGAGTTAATGTTTTTGTGAAGTGTAATAAAATAAAAGACCTTGTCTGACACGATTGCGGCATGCATATTATATAAAATAGCAAGTCAATAAATATGTTTCAGTGTGGCATTATTTGATCTGAATGTTTTGGCTGATTGAGGTTTGTTTGTAAATGCAACAGAAACCACATTGCTTATGTTAACTTCTTTATCCTTGGTCCGTACTCAAACACGTTTTTTTGGGCTCAAACCTCAGTTGTTAGTGAATCTATTTAAGATACTTACAGCCAAATATACCTTTAAGTGCTTACTATTGACTTTTCTTGCGTTTACCATAATCAGAGTGAATTATAAGAAAGTTGTGCTTGGTTTGAGGATATTTTTCCTGATTGAGTAGGAGAACATTTTATCAATAAGCTCCAGAATTGACTGATTTGACGGCCATTTTATATACAATGTTATCGACCTACATAGGTCTTCGACAGAGTGCCCTCCCATAGTCTCCCGTCCAGGAAGTAGATGTCGCCACTGATATCGTAATCTTCCGGCTCTAGGTTAAACAGGTTCCGGGCCACGACTACTTGTAGTTGATTCAGTGCACAAATGTTCCTTGGGCACCGCTTAATTCTTTTTAGGGGTATTTTACATGTAGAAAATAAGAGCTTCGAGTAATCACTTCCTGAAATTAAACATAAACCATTTCATCTGAGATATTGACAACAACAATGCTGTTCGTTATGTGTACATATTTGTTATTTAATTGTGCTTGTTTTCATCATTTACTTAATAAACTAATATATTACTTTGAAAGTATATCGATGTAAAAACATTTATTTTTTTAATGTTTTTGTCCTATTATTAACTAGTTAATGAAAACAAAATGTCATTTAATGAACTAACGATAAGAAGTAGTTTATGGTGATTAAATAAATAGCAATGGGATATATAATCGAATACATTAAAGAAACTAATATTGCACGAACGATGGCAATGATGCATCACACAGTTTAAATTGACGATGGTATTCTTACGATGCAATGTCGATAACAAAAATATCAACTTTTTAATTATGCAATTTAAACTCTTAAGACAGCTATCAATATACCTAGAATTGAAAATCAATTAAGTAAAAGTATGTTTAGAAAATTAGCCTAATAGTTGACGTACCTCCGGACGAGCTGAGTGTGAATATTAGGTTGGCCCCACACGAGTTAGCTCGCCTTCGTCGCCGCTTGTTACACACTATGGGTAGTCGCGAGACCCAGGTCAGGTTCTGGACCGGCCCGTCCTCCGTCAGCGTCACGTTACCCTCCTGTATCTGGTTAGGTATGGAAACTTCGTTTACCACAGAATCTTATAATATATATTTACATGTCATAATTAACATATTTCATTGTAGATAAAACCATCAAACTCCATGTACCAGAGTATCTTATATATGTTTTACATTTTATAAAAAAACATACTTAATTGTAGATAACTACATCAAACGTCAAGTACCAAAGTATCTAATAATATATATTTATATGTTATAATAAACATATTTCATTAAAGATGAAACCATCAAACTTCAAGTACCAAATTATCTTATAATTATATATTTACATGTTATAATAAACATGTCATTAGAGATAAAACTATCAAACTTCATATACCACAGTATCTTATAATATATATTTACATGTTATAATAAACATATTTCATTGTAGATTAAGCCATTTAACTCTATGTACCAGAGTATCTTATAATATATATTTACATGCTATAATAAAAATATGTCATTATAGATAAAACCTTAAACTTCATTTACCACAATATGTTATATATATTTACATGTTATAATAAACATACTTCATTGCAGATAAAACCATCAAACTCCATATACCAGAGTATCTTATAATATATATTTACATGTTATAATAAACATACTTCATTGCAGATAAAACCATCAAACTCCATATACCAGAGTATCTTATAATATATATTTACATGTCATAATAAACATATGTTATTGTATATAAATCCTTCAAGTACCAAAGTATCTAATAATATCTATTTTCATGTTATAATTAGCATATTTCATTATAGAAAAAACATCAATCTGCCAATATCAGACCGATTAACTGTCCTGTACACACCGTTTGTATGAATATAGAAAAAAAACATTGTTAAAATAGTAACTATAAAAGTTCCCTAATGGACAATAAAATATGTGTATGACATTTAAATATTTGATTTAAAAAAATGTATTTTTAGACGCACAACACATGCGTATTTGGTTGCTAACTCGGAAAATACAAAACATTATACAATAAATGTAACCAGTATTAAGTGTGTACATACAGAGTCTAGTTGTCATTTTCTTTCAATAACTAAAGTGTTTATACATATACGAAAACTATCTTTGTGACGTTGTGAAGAACGAAAGAAATGACAAAAGCGTTTCTAAGTAGTTATATATTAATGGTTTCCCTCTATGACCCTTTGAAGAGGTGAAATAACAATGTACGCTGAACATACTTAAAGCTGTTTGTCACTTCTTTGACTTCAATATAATGTTTTGTTTTAATCTTTTCCTTGAACTGCGCTTTAATATGATTGTCTTTCTAGTACATCAATTACGATGTCTTTTCTTTACAATAACACGTTATTCTTGAATTTATAAAGACATTCGATATCACGCATAATATTTTAGTTGTTATACCAAATACAAATGCACATGTGCATTATTTAATGACAATTACGATCTTTCTGATTCTAAGATAATCGATCATGACATTTTCGAGGCATTATGGGTTACGTCAGTCCACTGTGAAAACAATGTGAATGGAGAGGGTAACATAAAATCAGCATCATGATCAGGTCGTAAAAATTTTCCGTTCCAACCTATCTCTGTAAGCCTTATCAAACTTTTTTTTTGTATTAGGGCTTTTTGAATTGTTGTTTTGAAAGAGCTATTTTTCCATCGCCTATTTAGTACATGGGAATGAGAGATTCTATATTAAAAGATATATCATGTCATTCAGCTTGAGTCGGTTATCTCCAAAAGTAAAAAGTAAGTAGTACGATCCAGCACCCCCGTGTCACGCCTGTAACAGAGACCTACCGCAAAGCAATCTTACACTTATCTATGTAGAAATACTAGTAGTTATCATATCTATATTATAAAGAACTGCATCAAACACAGCTGTTAATATGTAATTTAGATACCACTGAATACAGGTTTATTGCAGATGTACATATAACAGGATCCTACCTTAACGCCCAAGAAATACGGGTCACTGGTGATCTCTCCCGAGGGTGTTCCGGATACTGGCTGTACTGCGCATGTTATCTGTGAGATAAGATAATGACGGCCAATGGCCCAATTACCTATAATTAAGATGTTGGTGATTGCATGCGGGAGGTGTCTATCAGATGTGAAACTACAGCAAACACGTGCGGACAAATCTTCACTATCTACATTCCGAGGTGTGGACGATAAAACTCGCGTTAAATTCTCAATGCGTTCATTATGTTACACAGACCGATATACCTACAAAGCTGTGAACGCACGTGTATTGTTAAAACAAGAATTCTGTTTCCATTCTTAAAATTTCCAAAGAAACAAAGGAGATACATTACATCGATGAGGTCATTGGCTTTTAGACATAGAATTCATGCTATTACGGACATTATTTGTATAACGTTTGTTGTTAAAATACATCGTTCAGACATAATCATTGTATTACTTGCGAGTAAACTTAATTTGAGCTACCAATACAGAACACTGCATATTTTACTTTTGTTGTTGTTGCTGCTGTTTTTCAAAACAATGTAATAATAATGATATTGTTTTTCAGTGTCTGTTTGACAATACGCACCAAAACATGGTTGCATTAACAATTATTTTTTTGCGTTGTTTCACCATATTGTGGCTGTATATCAGTTATATCAAGCTTAGCGTTGATCGGCATGGGTTAGGACTTTTGACAGAAAGTGCAAGTCATTTTATAGGTATAATATCCAATGCGAGGATCGTATATTAATTCTTCAATAATTTGTTTTTATATAATCTGCTACCATCACGTGTTCTTCAACATAATACTGGAAAATATCACTAAACCAAATGATCGCGCCTACCTCATTTACAACTGAAGACTCATTTGAGCTCTTCCTATTCAAAGGGTTGAAATAGCGCATTATGAAAATGAGTAAAAACAAGGCTGACCCCAGTATTTTGCAGATAAACGAGGATTGGTACATCAAAGTGAGTCAAGTATCTTTCGTGGTCATCGGAAGTTAAAACCAGGATATTTGTGTTATTCTCTAGGTTGAGATATCTGCTAGCCATATTTGTAGTCACATTGTGTCAAATATGAGCACATCTACAACGATATCGAAGAATTATTCCTAAGACTAGCTAAAGTCATGAAAAGCGGAAAAGTAATCATCACTTACTGATCTGCCCGCGTATACGTCACTTCCGACTCTAATAATATCACTGGTTTCCGTTCGGAATGTTTTTCGTATTATCGATGATAATCCTCTCTCTCCTTTGTACCAAACGACATGGAATGTAGGTGACGTGGACGCAATGACGTCATTAGGAATGTGAAAAGAACAATTTAATGATATGGTGCTACCTTTTACCCTCACACGTATAACAGGCTTCGTGATTTCTACAATGTGATCTGAAATGAAACAAAATTATCATTTAAAATTCAGAAATCGCATTAGATACCCTGATAATATAATCGAGGGAGAGGACGCAGAATCATTATACGCAATTTGAACAAAATTCCATTATATACACCAGGCCAAAAGATAGGACCAACACATATCTTAGATTAGGAAATGCATCCAATGACAATTCAACAGGATATACAAGTATATACCAAGTATAATAATATAAGGAATAAAATTCATCAGTTTGGTTTTCGAAAGCTCGCAAAGTAAGTTTTCAATTCCTGTTTGTGTATAAAACAAACTCAGTATATACCAAGTATAATAATGTTATTTAATATCTATCTTATCTATTTACAGTCGACAGGAAATTACATGTACAAAACTTCAATGATGTATCATTTTAAAAGACGTGCTCAAAAAAGGCATTCCCAAAGTCACAAAAACGTTTGTCTTTTTCTGTCTTTTATTAACAGATACGCTAGAAAATCATATTGTAAGATCAAGCAAAATCAACCATAATCTGAACTCAAAATCGATTAAACTACGGGTCAAACATGAACAAAGGAAAGATTTACATAGATATTCTTGTAAAAGTACAAGAGAATAAGACCAGGTGTTCCGCAAGAGTAAGTGTCTTCTGCTTCATCGACGACACCCGCCATGTATATCTAAGTAGACATCAGGCCCTCAAAATGAGAACCGAGTCATCATTGTCAATCACAAAAAGTATGTACATTAATGGGCATACTCAAAAACCAACCATCTTCATTTCAGATAAGGATACAAAGCATTTGGCAATGCGATCAAGATGGTGACCATAAAACTTGTTCATAATCCTCATCAACCTGCATCTCTGGAATCTTTGTGAAACAATTTTGTCAACAGCCGACATATATTAAGAAAATAACGTTTAGGGACGTTTTACACATGTTACGTCACGGTCAATTGTAGCCTTCTTAACAGGTCAGGAATGTACGATGTTACATGTATCGCGTGCTGTCTAACTGCAGAGGTGAACCATGGTCGACCCTGAAGGTATACACTACAGCGCCTGTGTTTTTCCAGATGTACAATCATCTCGTCTATCACACGTAGTTCTAAACAACTACCATAGACACATCTTTGTTGACACAAATTGTTGTTGTTTTTTGTATAACAGAAAACTTGTTTATATAAATGAGGATGAATATTGTACTGTACAGTAATTATTGCTGAAATTGATCATCAATCCTAGAAAGTCTTAAAGCCGGTTGTTGTCGTACTTGCTGCATCTGTGCAGCTGCAGTAGCATCAAATAGATTTTGTTTATATATTATGATATAAACCACGATTATGACTACAGATACTGTGTATCCCATATAACTGTTAACCATATTATTATGCAATGCTTGATATGGTGCACTAATGATTTTTTGATCCGTTGATATGACTACATTGTATAATGATATCAAGGCTTTGTAGTAACATAAAAAATAATTTTGTGCAACGATATTTCCATTATGTTATTATTAATAGTACGGAAGCAAGGAAGTTTCCCAGTAGTGTGTAAAGATGACGGAGAATCACTACAGGAACAAAACAAAATTATACGATAACTCACCAACACAGCTATGTAAATGACGTATATATATTTGTCCATGTGAACATGTTGTCATGGGAGCTGAAAAACAAAAACAAAAAATAAATATAATGAATCGAACAGTTTTTTTCGTTCGTTATTGCGTTAGGGCATCACTATCATTTGTGCATCTTTCTTTTCATATCTAAACCAAGCGTTTTATCATCAATAAGATCTCTCAGTTCGTTGTTTCTGTACAGTCTTTGTGTGTCGTGTTTTCCTTTTATACTCCTTTGTACATTTATAGCCAACTGAACAATACCTACTCAGATAATTTAGTTAAATATTTAAGTTATAAAGTCAAATAATGTAATATTGTTTGGAAAAAAAGCCTTTTCATTGGCTACAAAACATATGCCATCAGCCAATAACGTAAAAAGTGACATTGCCGTATGTAACTTCGCTTTTGATTGGCTGATGCAACAGCGCAATAATTTGTAAGACAGAAGAGTTTATCAATAAAGTGAATTTTCGCAGGGTATAGCTAAAATTATAAGGATTAACTTGAATCTATTTTTATAGTATGGGGTTATAACATAAAAAAAACTGTAGTGTACTCTTTTTTTCAGAGTATATGACGGATTTGATTTTGTGTGTTATTCTTCCATAACATAAGAGAAAGATTCAAGTTTATCCTTAAATATATACATTTATATGAATGCGTTCTCTTTCAAAATCGATATCGTTCGGATGGGAATACTTACTATAAGCACAATAGGCGACTGGACAGCCGTAAATCCAATCTAATTTATATATAAAGAAGTCTCTACAGTTTTTTATTACTACTGGGAAGGAAAAGGCGCAGCAGCTCTCAAAGTTAGCACACCCTTCCCCAGTTGTTGTTTCTCCCGGAAGTGGTAAACCATTCACCGGAAGTCGTAACCATACCGGGGCGAATGTGCCACAGCTTTTACTCTGAAAGAACAAAATGCAAGAACATTAATAGAATTGTTCTTGGCGATTTATCTGAACAATATTAATCAATAACCTAAATATTTTCCACAAATGTCTTAGAACATTTTTGTCTAGAACTGCAACACTTATAATCAAATTCTAAATCAGTGCATGGTGTTTTATTAGAGCTTAACATCAGTAATAATTATGTAGCACACCGTTTAAACTGTGGCTGATATCTGAAGGATCACACAACAGTGAAAATTCACAAATATTGACGGACTATGATTGGTGTGGCAGTCGATGTATCACCTATTTACATCTCAGATCTTGATCACTATGGAAACACACTAACGATACTTGAGTGGTTGAACAACATCAAAAAGACATTGTGTTCTAGATGTGCATATTCCCCGTACCAGGTCATCTTGAGTCAAAATCATAAACCATTTCCAATATTTTATAACAGAAAATTTAGAAACAAACTGTTGAAGATTCAAGTTATCGTGAAATTCCGATCAGCCTTCGAAATTGTTGAAATTGTTGATTTTTTTTTATAAAAGACATTTTTAAGTGTGTGTACCATATTATCAATGCACGACGTTAAGATCCACATTAATTGTCGATACAATTCTTATTACACAAAACATATCCTGTCAATTAATTCCCTTGAAAAGTATGAGTTCGCATTGATATCAGAAATTGAAGAAAAATATCTTGTTTATTCTATCTCATACTTAATGTATACTCCATATAAACAAAGTGTGAGCCCAACGCAACAATCAACTGTAACTTCTTTTTTATATATTTAGTAGGTACAATATGTAGTATTTCAACAGCCACTACGATAACACAGTGAAGTATTATAGGGAGTCAGTGACAGCGCTCATAATAAATCAACATCCTAAGGAATGGAAGGTCGAACATCTCCCATTTAAAGTTAACGAGTCAAGTACATTGAAACACGTCTGTTTGATGACTTAATCCAAGTCTTCAATCAAAACAAGGGGTAACAATGGTGGCAGATTTTAATTGTCCATTTTATTTTACCTTCGAGCTATTTGGAAATTCCTTTTAGCTCAGTAGTGGTGCATCTAACATCTAACAACCTGAAAATTGAGGGTTGGGTCCCCGATTGAAACAAACTATTTTCCTAAATGATACTCAATTAAAGGTGCAGGAATCTTACAAACATGTATCTCTTTCTCACAAATAATGGAAAGAATAATAAAATAATTAACATTTCTCTAGAAAATTAGTTCATTTAAAAACCTTTGATCGGTCAGATGCAAGAAGCCCTGGGTTTAAAACTAATCAGTAGGTAAAATCTTCATTAATATGTGGAACTGATGGACAGTATTCAAGTGTTACCTCGACACACTCAGTAGGGATCTCCGCGTCAGTACCGTTAAGTAGAAATCTATACCATCCGGGTGATAGCCTATCATCACACAACTGACCGGGGTTATAAATAGGACGGCGTCTGACGTCATCTATTACTGCGTACTGCCCTTCCATACATGGATCTATAAAAACAAAATGTATAAAATAGAATAATTCGTTGTCAAGCTTGCATGACATTGCAACATCTTTGATTAGATAACAACGATGTGTATGGTTAAAATGTCACAGAACTCTATTGTCAGCACCACACAGCATTATGTGGATATATCAATCTCGAGACTACAATTCTACTCAAAAATGCGGACTGTATACCCAATCCTGCTCAATCAAAATCTAAAGTCTGCGAGGTTATATTCAAATGTATACGCAATCAGATTGGTTCTTAATTTAAGTTCAGTTCTAAACTAGATCTTAGGCTGAAACTCCTTCAAGCGTATACAGTTAAACCCCACTTCGAACCAGGTTTACCCGAATACCACTCTAGTTATTTCAAACAGTTTTGAGCATCATATTAAGTGTACACAACAAAGAAATGGATGACGTCACAATAGCGATTGCTATTTATTATATATAGAGGATCTTACACGAGTGCCGATGTAGAAAATTTAATATGTTAAAAGCCTTTAGGCGAGTGACATATTAACTTATTTAACGAGTTTGATAAATTCCATATTGCATTGACACGAGTGTAAGATTCTATTCATCACATAACTTATATTTTTGAGAAAATACACAAAAACTCTCAAATTAATTCTCTATAAGAAAGGCAAACCTCTTCTTCAGAGCGATTTTCACTACCGAGAGAATCATATGTGTAATATACCATACTTTTGACCTGTCCGTATGACATGACTGAACAGAAGTATGACACCCTACAATTACATATTGCCAAGTTGAAATAACGCTCCGTATCCATTGACCAACCACCACTCATCTACAAAAACTCGTGTATATGTAGTCGAGTTTATAATTATTCAATTACTGTAAATGCCAAAATTAGTGAAAGTTTGTTGCATTTTTAATGAAACTCTTTTCAACAAGGAAAGTCAAGTGACTATAAGATACACGTATGGTGAGCCTTTAACACAAGGATGTGTATGGACGTTGTAATGCTAGACGCTTTAGGAGATCAAAGAGTTAGATTAAAAAGAACAGCTAACCCGTCTGTTCCCTACACGAGGCATGCCTACACGGTCAATCTGTGTAGGTGTGTTTCTGTTTATTAGATTTCCCGGTGTCCCGGTCACGTATAATGACCCCTGTCCGCGGTCAATAGTTTAGTTGACCGTTTGACTGGTGGTCAAAGACAATACCTATCAGACGTATCAGTGCACTGTATACATAGTTTACTCCACTTGAAATACGCGATAGGTACAGGTGTAACATGTTCACATTGAGGTTGACATGCTGGCAGGTACCATGTCTTACCTGTATTAATACCCAAGGTGTAATTATATTAAGACAATGGCTTGATCTAACTACTCACTTCGGTCAGGGATAACTGCATGATTATACAATAGATCAGGTTCATTATTCCAAACGCTTACCCTTTCTTGACACTGTGATTATGCTGTGGCACATTTTGTCGTTTTGTGTTAGTATTGTGGTCTATACTTTGTATGGGTCCGTCATTATGTGTGTATGCTTCGCTATATTTAACTAAAGTAAATAGTATGGAACTGTGTTCATAGGATTTGAACATAAAGAAAATCGTTTCATATATCAAAAGATAAAATTCCAATTATATCAGTTATCATAACATTGTCGCAGAGTTATGACGAATCCACTCTCTCCCGTATACTATACTTCAGAAATTATATATTCAGAACCAGATGCCGGATGCTCCGCGTGCGAAGGTATGAAATGTATTTGAAGATGAAGCTTACTCTTCTGGAACACCTGGTCTTATTCTCTTGTGCTTTACGAGGGTTTCCATGAAAATTCCTTTGTTCCTATTTTGCCTCTAGTTTAATCGAATTTGAGTTCGGGTTATGGTTTTGTTGACGCTTTGGTATTCTTTTTATGTTTGATGGTGTAATATATACTATTTGGTTATCTGTATTGTAAATAATTTCATTTCATACATATTTCATGTCTTAAAATGCATTTCTGTAATGCTGTAATTTATTCATATTGTTTCAGGTGGAATTAAATCTTCTTTTTCAAAATTTATGAAATCACTGTAACGTTGTTCTGTTTGGGGGATATCCATATTGATATCTTTATTTACTACATCCTCAATATCCAGGGGTTACGATCACCTACGCTCTCTACACTCTGTACAGAGCGAAGGTAATCGTAACCCCTTTATTTCGAGGATGTATTTATTACCGCTGATAAATTACTATAAAGTTGCCTGTACTTTGTATTAGGATGATTGTATACTAGATATAACTGTGTAAAGCGCGTTCTGTCTGTTTGATACCCAAGCGTTTCTTTAATCATACAATACACTGACATGGCCCCATGGTTCACTTCCATTCACGGATAAAATAATTCAAATATTTTCTTAATGGGTATTGAACATAACTATTTATAAAAACGATCTACTGTTTTGTGCTGTTTGTTTTGTAACGATTAAACACATTTATTAACTCAAATCAGTGGTAATCATCATACTATAGACTTTTTTCTCACGCGAAATTTCGTGTATTTGGACAGAGATTGAGTAGGCCCAGTTCTGTACACACAGGACGTGTTAATCAGACTAATATCCTCATTACCTCTACTCGTGAACACGTTACTATTGTACCGCGGTAGATTAAACATCGATGGCAGGGTGGGTGTTTGTTTTACCTCAAAGTGGGCGACCTTGGAAGGAAAGGAGTCCGTTGTTTCCCTTATGTACGATTAGAACAGTATCATTACTTTCGCATTTTTTCAAACTATCTCATATTATATATGTTACATACAGCTGCATGATGCAGTTTAATTCGAAAAGAAAATTAGTAAAAGCTCTACATTTTACAAAACTAATTTAACAGCATAATATCATCATCTTTTTATATATACTAATTAGACTGGGGATTAATAATGTATTAGGATTTTGAACAAGACTAGATCCTTAACATCACTGAAGAGTCATAGGAGGACGAAACAGCTGTATCATGCAGTTTAATTCATTTTTTTCGGCATACTGTATCTATAACTAAATTTAAAAGGTGCAGCATACATGTATGTGTGTGTTACGTCAACTTTAGTGATATGGGATGGTGGACTCTGCTGGTGGATTTTTAGTCCCCAAGGTTTGCTGAAGCCTCCATAGCCACATTTTATTTCATTTGAATAGTGGTACGGTATATATTATACAAATTTTCGATTTGAAATTATACAGAACTAGTTCAAATTTACTTCTGAATTCATAAATTAAAGGGGTTTTACGCACCTGACCATTCTGCTTCTACCTTAGTTTAGAAACTTTGAATTCCCATCTTTTGTCCCCTAGCATCACTGAAGAGTTCCAGGAGGACGAAACAGCTGTATGATGCAGTTTAATTCATTTTTGTGGCATACTGTATATATTACTATATTTAAAAGGTGCAGCATGTGTGTGTTACATGTACATGTCATTTTCAATAAATGAAAAACTTTTGATAATTTCATTTGTCTTATAATAATAATAATAATAATAAAAGACTTTATTTAGAGTCGATAACGCTTTGAGTCGCAAGACTCTTCCTCCAAGTGGTCGACATTTAAAATGTACAATATTTACAACATGTTTAATTATTTCATCATATACAAACATTGATATCACAGTAAGCTATATTAAGATGTGTACAGATAAAAGGTGTTACAATAAGAGTTGGGCTATGATTTGAATAAAATACATGTGACATATGCATACAGTACATTTCGATATCATGCCATATATTTAAAATATCTATCAAAGTTAAGCATGAAGTGTTACATGAAATAAGATAATGGTATGGGGATATAATAATAAGATAATAAGCATGTATTGCTAAAACTTCCAGACAGTGGTAACTTCATGATATAAAATTTGACATATGCTTCTTGCATTCAAGCTTAAAATTTGGTAGGTTTTGTCTTATTCATATATATCAGATTCTCACTAACAATGTTTTTTATTCTTTTATTCCTGGTTCCAGGTTTGTTATGATTTATTTTATCTGTGCTTTGAGATATTTTTCAACAGAATCGAATTGACATGTTTCCGGAACCCACAAGCTGAATCCTGTATCCTCGATCTCTAAACAGTGCGACGGAAATTAGCGTGAATCTGGTCCAAGAAGAAGGTTTTTTATCGCCGATAAAAGTAAATTATACGACAGCGACGAAAAAAAAAAGTTAACAGTACATGTAATGAGTTCATGGTTAACAAACCAATGGTCTTCAATCGGGCCTGGAAATTGCTTATGACTGCCAACTGAAAGTTCGATGATTAAATGAACACATTTTCGTTTTGGTTATTCTTTTAAAACTTCGAATTTATGCTGATCTAATTGCACACATTGTCCCACTAATACATTATCTCTTTGGTTTAGCTAAGAGGAACGTCTGGTTTTAGCACAAGTATACACTAAGATACATGACCACAAAGTAAATTTTAAGTTTTGTTTAACATAAATAGATTAACGCCTGTATTCTTGGCAGTGCGAGGCATTTCCTATCAGCGCAGGTACATTGTATACCAGACTGCGGAGAGCGATTCTCAAACAAAAGCTTGGCCAACAGATTTTTCTTAAATAAACTGAGGCCACTTAAGTTTGTTTTTATTATCAATTCGAAAGACAACCGGAAACAAAAAGTGCAGCTCTGCACATTCCACATCGGCAATTACAACACCTTGGGAAAGGTAAATCCTGAAATAGAGTTACCGCTCGTAGGATTGTCAACCACAATTTGTACAAGAGTAGGTGTTGGACTCGGTATACAACGTCTTATCTCCAGTCTGTCTCAAGGTAAAGAGCTAGATCGTTTGTTCTGTTCGTCAGGCTTTTGGAGTTACCATACAATAATAAATATCAATATTACATACCTGAAAAGCAAGTTTACAACAAGTTCGGATTAACTTTAGTCATGCTTCTAACAGCTAGTGGCGCTCGGAAATACCTTTAATGGTTCTACCAATTAGACGTTCGGAATAACCTTGCACATCGTCGGATAACCATATATTGTACTATGCTACGGTGTTTGTAGCGTAGCGTAGTGCAATCAATCGTGGGTGTCCGACGATGAATCTTGCTGTACAGTATCGTACCATAATACACTGACTTTATTGGTCTTATCTCCGCCATACTTTCGGAATAACCTTGCAGTATCGTACTAAACACCATGACTTTATTGGTCCTATCTCCGCCTTACGTTCGGAATACTTTTGCTGTATATTACCATTACACTATGACGTTATATGTCATATTTATCTTATGTTTGGAATAACTCTGTGACATGTAGGTTGACTACTCATATGGTTCTGTTGTAATATGGATCATTCACCTCGATTCTTCCCCAATATTATCCCTGCTAGTTTGCTGTCTTGAATTGGCAATCCATAAGCTCACAGTTACGTAAGTCTGGACGAGAGACAGTTGGATCAAAGGAACGATGAACCGTGTTGATTTCAAGAAGTTTGAATTACAATGTAAATCGTAACTTGAGAGATGGTGTTGATTTCGCCTATACATCATGCAGTTTGAACTCAAAATGATTAAACTAGAGGCAAAATTTGAAGCTTGTAAAAGTAGTAATGAATGTTTTGGAAGATTAAGCGTCTTCTGCTTCGTTGACGACAAAACAAAATATAAATCCTGGCATATCCAAGTATACACCAAGTCCTCAAAATGAGAACCAAGTCAGCATTGCCAATCACAAGTAAACATACTACACTGTAATGAACATACCCAAGAACGTCCATCTTCATCTCACACAAAGATACACAATATACCTGAACTAAGGACACAACAGACTCTTCTACACCAACTGCTTACATCAATGTGCACGTGCCTTATCTTTACTGAAACTATCATTAACAGGGGTAGCTTTTTACTAAGCTTTATGATAAATGTGACGATTCCAATGGTTTGACCGCTAACGTTCAGTTTCTTTATAATACATGTAATATCCCTGCTTCTCCATCCTATGACTTTTACATTTCGCAGTTGGTTCGTTAGCTACATGTAAGGCTTGCTCGAGATTTTCGTGTTAGATATCAGCTGCTGACAAATTTACGACACAGGGATTCGAGAAATGCTTGTTGATGAATGCTTAATCGAGTTTTATGGTCACCATATTGGTCTCATTGAGAAATAGTTTGTTTCTTTGTGTGATATGAAGATAGACATTTTCAAATATGATCATAAGTGTGATAAATTGTTGCGATTGAGGACGACTCGGTTCTCACTTTGAGGACTTGACGTTTACTTGGATGTGACGAAGATTGACATGGTGGTTGTCGTCGATGAAGCAGACAACGCTTACTCTTCCGGAGCACATGGTCTTATTCTCTTGTACTTGTTCATGGGTCGCCGTGAAAGTTTTTTCTTTGTTCATTTTCGTCCCTTGTTTAATCTGTCTTCGGTTATGGTGTTGTTGACACTTAGGTACCATCTGTTGTTTTCTTTTGATGTCGTTGATTTTCTTTATTTTTCCAAAATTTTACATAAATATACAGTTACAATACATGTAAACATTCATTCTAACTCTCACACTTTCTCATCGACACTGCTGTATCCACATCACGACATAAATGTATTATCATCATCATCATCTCCACCACCACCATCACACATCACCATGATCATCATCATGTCGTTGATTTTTACCCATACAGTTAAAACTAATAATCACAATAGCGCCAAATGCAGTCTTTCATAATTTACACAATAATAATTACAACATCGTATTTTGTCATACAAATGTACATGTAGGTTTATAAAAGTTATCGCTGAAATGAGCAAATCTACATAAAACTAATCATTTATTCACTTTTCCAAAACAGGTCTACATAAGCAGTTAATATTAACACTTGACCACTAACTACTCCTATGGTTATCACTCGACCTGCCCAGTCCTAGATCAGAGCCCTGCTAAAACAGACAGCTATAGTAAGGGGCTGCATACTTACCTTATTAATTTCTTCTATCGAGAGAACCAAAACAACATTCATTCATCTCTACAAATACGAGGTGTATTTACATTTCATTACCGAGCGTTTAACATGAATCAGTCGTGCTGGGTCTCGGCGCGTTCGTGAGACGAGTACCGGATAAAACTTATAGTAGCTACGTACTGCCGTATACTTGATATTGTTTCCGGTGATTAGTTTGTTTACGTACACGGAAAATCAAATGACATTCAAAACGACCGAATCACTAATCGTCATTCAAAAGTGACGGGCACAATCACGCGTTCACTGAAACGCTGGGCTATCATATTACACGAGTATATCTATACTTATAATGTCAGTCTGACTGGTCAGAACGTGAGTTTAAATAGAATTAATGAATGGTGGATGGATGGATGGATGGATGGATGGATGGGATGGATGGATGGATGGATGGATGGATTACACGAGTATATCTATATACATGTAATGTCAGTCTGACTGGTCAGAACGTTTGCTTATAGAATCAAGGAATGGATGGATGGATGGATGGATGGATGGATGGGTTGCATGCATGCATGGATGAATGATTTCATTATACGCATTTCTTATCATTATTGCATTAATTCCATGTAACTTTATGGAATTAATGAATGAATGAATGAATGGATGAATGGATGAATGAAGGAATAATACACGTTTATAAATGTTGTTGTATAAATGACATGTGAATTAATTAATGATTGAGTGAAGGAATTGATTAACCAAACAATTAATTTATAAATTAATTAATGAAAGAACGAATACTGAACCAATTCTGTGACAAGTAATTTATATAACAACAATACGTGGAATGCATACGTACACAGTAATATATTTAATATGTCAAACCAATGTCACATTTTGAAATGCTATGAAGGAACAATGTGACTACAGTATATATGAATATCGTGACGATTAAATGAATAAACGAAATTTATTTCAATAATGAATGTGGATGAATGAAATTAAAAATATGTGATATTATAGTGATATTATCCGAATAAATGAATGAACGAATGAATGAATACGATTGTAAAGTGAAGAATGAATGAATGAAATACGACTGAATTAATGAATGCACGCCCTCCACGTCGACTCCCTGACAGAGTTCCTACATCAGACGGCTGGAGATGATAAAAATGAGGATTGCCGTCACCACAGACCAAAGGTCAAGGTTCATTCTACATCGTTACATGCCCCGCGCTTGATCTTTTAATTGACAGAAATGTATTTGAAACATATATCATCACAACTTATCATTTCCGCAATTAGCGAGGTAATCTGAAGTATTTATAACATAACATGTAACGCTATAGCGAATCAAAGTTGTTATTATTGATGTTTATTTTTCACTAATGACTCCACACAGTGGTATGTTGTATGGGGAGGGTTACTCCTACAAATAATTCATCGGAAGCGCCATAAAGATTACGTGGAAGCAGTAAAACTTGTCACACCCCGCGTAGAATTTCAGCTTATCACACTCGGGTAACTTAGATAATCAGTTATAGAGTTAGTATGGCTCCACGGTAAATGTATATATCAGAAATAGTAGCGACGTGCACCGACCTTTTATGAATTTAGATGACATTGCGAAATGAGATTAGGTAAATTATATCTGACCATATCATAAAAACCTCCATCACTCAAGACCAGCATTTTGAATTGTGACAGACATAACTATTTTTATACGAAAGTCAACGATATTATTACGAATGGAAGATAATTGTTGAATGGAAGTTTTTCCGTATACATGTACTTGAAAGCAACATATTGTTAAAGGGTTTGTACCCATTGTCCCGTAATCCTTGCAACCTTCAGCAATATTCCGAGAAAAACTTCACACGCAAGGGATTTCGGAAATAAAACAACGACTATGGTAAGTCTAGAAATGTCCTTACATGTTGATGTACCTACAATTTGCACTTCTGTTATTAAGACATGGCTTGTTTGTCTTCAAATACGCAATGTATATGAAAATTTCATCAAAATAAAAAGTAGGTCAGATTTATTTCGAGACTGGAACGTAAGGAGGTTGCATCCGTAAGCTTTTATTAATACTATTTAAAACAAGTGCGAGACAACTAATCATTCTTCTTGGCCTTGATGTTAGCGCGCGGGGGTATAAATGTTAGAGGAAACCAGAGTACTCGGAGAAAACCCATGCGGAAACTTCAACTTTTTCATGTCCGATCGGAGAATCGAACCCAGGACCATTGGCAAAAGGCAAGCGCGCATCCACACTACCAATCGACCACCCGTGTATATTCATTTTGAAAATTGCCGACAACCGGCGTTTAACAAGAGCACTGTTAAAAGTGTTATAGATAAAGATAAACGTATAGCTTTATTTTTCGAATATCTTGAATTATCCAGCTGTCCAATACAAGGAATTAAAAAAAAAAGCAAGAAAATCGCACCCTTACATTTGTATTTTATAACAGCTATGGAGATAAATGACCTATTTGGACCGGGTCAGAACAGCCACAGATTATACGTGACAAGTGTCTGTGATAAACTGTCTAACATTACGTCTATAATGACTAACGATCGAGCTAACATTCCGTTCTGTAACAATATCGGAGCTACACAATATACAAACACATCTTCAAAGTGTTTTCTGACACTTCCCGAGCCCCGGACTCCGCCCTGTCACGAACTTTCGTCGTAATTTGTCTCGGTAATCCTCGGGTGATATCGGTGCCCACACCTTACTACGTATCGCCTCGGATCTATCACAGATTATCGTCAGCAAAATGTGAAGGCTTCCAAAGGACTGAGTTGTGTCAGCTTCACGTAATACAAATGTTGAACCTGTGGTGTCAATTGCAAAACTAAAGCAAATAAAGAAACGAAACGAAATGAGACAGGTAGATACATCTTGGTCCAGAACTCGAGGGTCTCGATAATAATATATAATTGGTACACAGTACTATCGTCGGGATGTTGCATAGTTGCTTTCCGATCAAAAGCCTAAAAATATGCTAAAATACTCTCCAAATATTCGGTTATACATCGTTCGCCGTGGTCGGGTGGTGCAGTCGATATCGCACTTGCATTTCACCAAGGTAGCCGGGGTTTGAGTTTACACATTCACTAGCATTTTCCTAATTGAAAAACTTTGGCATTACATGTAACTGCGCATTAAACTAACTAATTTTGAGACACCAAAGCGTTCACGCTGCTATCGGTTTCATTCTAAAGTCTCCATCAAACACGCGCTTGATTTACGGCCGGAGTCAATAGAATTCCGTGAGGACCTCTCGTTGTCCAAGTTAACGTAACACCAGTCATATGATACTACAGAGACGCTTACTTTCTTTTTTTATTTAATTCTCAACATGAGAAAGTGAAATATATCTGTGTTGTGGGTGTGTTTGTGGGACTGTAGCGAGTATCTCCTTCAATGACTTTCGGCCTGGGACGACAGTAGAATAGAAATGAGACGACCAAGGATATCAAAAAGCCTTCTAATTCAACCGTATATGATTTTGTTTCTCTGTATCCAAACCGAAGTAACGTTTCAATACAAACAGTTCTTTGTTAATTAGATGGTGTATAAGAGTTTTCCATGTTTGCAAGAAATCTGAAATCCATATATTCTGTCGATATCACATGTACATTTATCTATGCACATTTACATCCTGTCGTGGTAAAATGAAAGTCGTGCAGGCGCGGATGCAGGATTTTCGAAAGGAGGGGGTCCAGCCGACGCTTTTCAATGATACAACGGTTAAAACTTCCATTTTTAAGGCTATAAAAAATTCCTCTTCCGAAAAAGTGGGGTCCAGGACCCCCAGGTCCCCACTACCCCCCCCCCCCCCCCCCCCCCCTCCCTCTCTGGATCCGCTAGTGTTGTGCGTGTTACTCTGCAGACAATACGAGTTCTCAAAAGGCACCTGACGAGTTTACAGGTATATCTGAGCCTAGGCTAAAGTGTCGAGAATAATTTTACCTATTTTATAGGTTTCGATCAATTTTCGATAAAACTACCATCCAGAATGATGGATATATTTAGTAAGATTATCATTGGTGTGGCATTTTCACCGAAAATTGATCGACCCCCAAATTATATTTGTAACTAATTATCCGGCTCAAGTGCCCTACATGTGATTACATTATACTCTCAGACTTCTCAACACGTTTATACACATACATGTGCTTACAGTTTAGAATAAAAGCAGAAATTAATGCAGGCAAAAATAATCAATTAAATGCTAAATGCCACAACACACCGTATTTGATTACGGATATAAGTGCAATGTCTAGACGGGATATTTGAAGTCAATTAAAAATTCTTATATAGTTGTATACGTAATGTCGGTTAAATAATGTACTTTTTATATCACAGTATATTTAAGCGGATGGTTTATTCTCAGTGGGCCATCTTATCCGCCCGAGTTACCGAGTACATTTCAGAGAGTCTTGACGGCTCCGGAGTCTGACAAACAGAATGTCCACCAAGACGGCTTGATCAGCGGGGATTCTGTTATCGTCCTACATATAATGTAACATATTCCCTACATTTGACATACACATTTTCCTTTCTCTAGAACTTTTGAACTTGTAATTTCTATTCCAACATGTATAATGCCCCGCCATAAAGAAGTGTCTGTGTGTGAGAGTAAGGATGGAAATGGGGGGGGGGGGGGGGGGGTTGGTAAGGGGGGGGGGGGGGGGGGGGTACTGTGTTACCCATGTATGTCCATATGTCCATCCCATCCCGTCCCGTCTCGAGTTTCAATGTTAACAATGTTAACAATTTATATGCTTTTGCACTTTGGCATCATTTCGTCATACTTTATACAAAAGTCATTATCAAGCACGATACTTGGAGTATCGCTGTGTTTCACGGTACGAAGGTAAAAGTAAATATTACGGTTTTTATATCCTTCATATGAAAATTGTATAGAGAATAAGGGTATGCTCCAAAATTGTTAGAAGAATGATAGAATATTTTAGAAATATCGTATTTTCCATAATGTTCAATATGGTTTAAAATTCGAACATTTCGGAATATTTACAGTCCGGAAAGGAACTTTTCTGTGGATAGTTTTATTCAGATCAAACTCCCAATTTTAATATTGAAGATATTGACATTTATACATTAAACTGACGGAAACCTCCTCAATCCGAACGATCTTGTCAGAAAGTTGAGAGTCCGATATAGCCAGGTTTCTGGTGAACTTTAACTAAACTGTATAGCTTGTGCGCCGCTCGTGCCAGTCTTTGTGGGCAATTAAACTCGACAGATGAGATGAACCGATAGCCAGCCTGGTATATTAATTTCGATCATCCTTGACCACTTGTTTAAATTATAGGGCCTGACCCTCCCTGCCCCTGTTTCCTTATCTCCTGCCCTAAATTGTAAGGTGTCGACCTAACTCGGGCGTTAAGTGATCGTCCAGTGGGGTTAATTGTGGTGGCGATAAAATCTACCGTTAGGCCAGGACTTCTGATAACCTCACGGGCAGAAAACGTATGTACAGTAAAAGGTATATATCCCACTATAACCTCATAGCTCCGGGGTCATACATTAGTTATGCAAAGTCATTAAGGCCATCCATTTCTTGTCAAAACTTCCATTCAAGCAAAAAATGTTATGGTATAGTGTTACAAATTTTATCAAAGCATTAAGTCAGTTTTTGTGGCATGTACCTGGTCAATGTTTTAGGCCCATCCATCATGGCTTACCTGTTCAGGGTTAAAGGTCAGCAGGTAAAACATGAAATCGGGGGTTAACGAATCTCGTGAGAGAATAAGAAAAAAACAAGCAACTTTAATTCAGAATATGTGGTTTGACAAAGTCAGTACAAGATTACAGGTATAAACAGGTGTGATAATTAAAATAAGTCAGCACAGGGGAAACTGCTGGGATAAAACATATAAAGAGGCCTTGGAATTTGTGACAGCTAGTAATAGAGCAAAGACTAAGGGAGGTGTTTCTGGAGAATTTTGATACAGATGCTTCCCTCAAAGATATTTATAGACTGAAAATGTATCTATGACCGCTGAATTGGGCATTGTAATCGAAATGTAATTTAAACCTCCAAAAGTAAACACTGCACTGAAGACATTAGTTAATGTCCAAAGCTATATCTGAAGCAAATTCTCAGCGCACTTGTGGGATCAATTAGAAAGTGAGGACGGTGAAAACCCGTTGGGATACTGCAAAAGTTGATATTTTCGCTTAGACAGCCTCTGAACTGTTTAAGATATATTCGCAGATATTTAATGCAAGCGAAAATATCAACACTAAGAAAAAAATCCACTTTCACAGAGTTAGGACACAGGGAAACAACATGTATTGAAATAAACTCAAAGTTAGAACAGCGGTAAACTGTTGGAATAAAATTCTAAGATTAGGACAGAGGGAAACTATACATGTACTGGTACAAAACTAAAAGGACATATGCAAACCACAAATTTACATGTGAAGAGAAAACGCCAAGCATGCTCAAATGATACGCTATAAATTAAACAAAGAATAAAGTTAACACGTCATTAAAAATTCTAAAAATATCAAGTCTAAAAGACCAATCAGACAGGGAAATATTTCCTGGAATAAAGGAAAGGGGGTTACACGATAAATAAATACAACGTGTATAAATCATAGATATTACGTCAAAGAGTACCAATTCGGTAAATTTATTCTTTTTTCAACTATATTGCATAATAATATATCGCCGTAATGGGAAACTAATATAATGTCAAACCACACTATGCTATGAACCTCATTAAGTTAATATCAATTACTTAATAACATGAAAAAATATCGAATGTTGGTAATTATATTGGTATAGACTCCGAAAGAAGAAAGTTATGTCAGTTTTGGCGTTATTTCACTATTTCAATTTGGGGTTTTTTTTTTGTCTTATTGTTATTTTTTTTTTTCGCTTGGCGTTATTTTGCCGGCGACAAAGCGGAAAGAAAAATGCAAGCCACCAAATGTGAGAGAGCATTTGAATGTGTATGAGAGGTTAACATACGTGTTAATGTACAAATTGTACCGTGTTACATCGATGTTACATGTACTAATGCTTTCTTACGCGATAATTCTTAAAACTTTGCAAATGTGGAAACTGAATCTGCTGTGTGTGCTACATGTATCAGTCATACTATAGCATACATTTCCGTAACGTATAGATCTAGAGGAAATTGAAAAAAAGCCCGCCAAATATTCTTAACGCGACTGTTGACGTCCGTTCCTAACCAATACTTCCACTTGCTGTATGATTCGTGTGGACAGTTTTCCTTTGTCCCAACCAGTGGTCAAAGGAAGCGTGAAAAATTAGCATCTGTAGCATTACTGTTGTGTCAGTCATTCAAAAGTGACTTAATCCCCCGTAAACCCCGTAGTATCATTATATTCTAATATCCTCCCCTTCGGGCCTTCGTGTGTTACCAATATCTCCTCCACTGAATGACCTTAGCTGGGGTCGCGCGCCGGGGTCACGGGTTCGGCCATTGTCACGCTCAACAGATCCAATCTTAACTCGATGAAGGGTGATTATTTTCCGATTGATTGTTGGACATGATAGGATCAGTAAACTGCAATGAACCTTTGCCCGTCAATATTGATTTCATTAAATTACCGACATGTTTGACTCTTCACTTCAAACGGTCAAAATATTTCAGAAATCTTTACCTGTATATAACATATACCGAAGCTGTCGAATTCACTACCTTACGGCATATTGATATACTTTTCAAATCTTTTCATAATTCTTGAAACTGAAACATCAATAAAACTGTGCATATATGTTGAGATTTCAATTTAGGCATAAAGACGCACAATTTTCGTTATGAGTTATAATCATGGACATTACTTATCTAGTTGATCACCTGTCATTGGTACACACTTATATACCGATAGGTACAAAATGTTCTATACGAACGGGGATATTTCCAGCTCAGCATAGAACTATAAACAGGAATAATGAGAAAGATAGTGCTTTTGCTGGGACCAAACCCGCGACCTTTGGCTCCCCAGCCCAATGCTCAACCGTTGAGCTAAAGGGCAAATCCCTACAGCTTATGCTTGTAAGGCAACCTAATACAACATTTTAACAGCAGTAAGTTATGTCGTGATTGAATAATGGCGTATTCATATTGGACGCCTCGACGAACGTGTTTCTAGCCAATTATATGGTTGACACTAACTCTCTTTTTGGAGTCGCCCATCAAACAATTAATTAGGTCATTGAGGAGAAACAGCGTTATGTAATGTACATACTTGGTGTTAAATAAACTGACCACTGATCAAACATACGGATTTCAGCTAAATACACACACCTGTTGTGTTCCCTCGTTTTCTTCAGCGACCAGCGTTAATCGGAACTGTTTGTCAACATCGCGTATACGCTTGAGTCACTTCCGGTAAATGTTTGACCTACTTCCGGTCTATAGAGACTACATTGATCACAGTGGGTGGGCAAAAAGTGAGGCTTAATATCGCCATAAACAAACAAACTGGACAGGGAATTATACAAAAGTTACACATACTCGAACACCTCTTTCTTAAAAATGGTACTTGTATCACAGTTGAAATCCACGATTACAATCAAGAATAGAACTTGTTGGAATACATTTGGGTTTCGAGTGACAATTATTTTAATCCCAGTTCATGTTCTTTAATTTGTTTTGCGCCCAATTAACAGCTTAGGTCATTTAACACTAAGGATGTTGCCTTTTTGAGATTATAGCATGTCCTAAAGGGGTCACAGCACATACATTGCATGTCTAAATTAGGAAAGTGGTCATTTGAGGTGTCCACAAAATAAACCAAAACGTACCATTTTTGCGTATAGAGTCTGATTTGAGGGTCAAGCGTTAAATAAACAATGCTAGGAATCTAGTTATCTAAAAAGGGGTTTTGTATACGCACTATTTAAACAGACACATTGTATTGGCTGTTTATTTTCTTTAATTTGAATATATATATATTGTATACAATATGTATTGTATTGATAAAGATTTCATCTAAGAATCTTGTATCAATACATACTTTATCGGACTATGTGATGGTACATAAGAAACACTGACAAGAAACCCTTCCGTTTGGTGTTTTTTTCTGAAATAACACATATGGTTTTATTGGCAACATGGATGGAAGAGAGTGAAAGGCGTGCTATATCACAGCTAACTTTGTACCATTAGCTGTCTTATAATCTTACGTACTATTATCTACCCTCCGCCACAACGTCACACAGCAAACCCAATTAAGGCTACACGCACATGCCTTGCATTGTATTTGTAAAATCTAAACGTTATGGTTGGCAGAAGTCATTGACCGTAGCTTGTTATTCATGCTTGTTTGGTCCAATAATGGCTAAAGAAACACAGACAACATACTTAACATGGGTAAAAAGCTTGACTGTATCTCGCGGCCATTATCTGATGACATCTGTTTTCATTCCTGGCCTATCGTTCGCTATCATCAGCCCTGCGGTATGTATTGTGTCTGTGCGCGCGATTACATCACTCCGACATCTCGTGAAATAACGCGAGATTGAAGAGTGATTTGTCCACAGTTTCGCATTAGCTAACATTCCACCTTTACCTCCCAGTTGTAATATATATGTTTGTTCCAAGTTGTTCATGTACTTGTGTTATAACGGAATCCTTCGTCTGTCAACCTATTGAAACTTTTCATTCCAAAACATTGACATTTACACAAAAAATCTTTATTTTCTGTTAAGTTAAAAATGCTTAATCGATGTATTAAAGTCACATTCGCCGGTTTTTGCAGAAACTTATTTAAGGAATTTGAACTGCTTTAATGTAGATAGAACTTTGAGCATGACAAGTACACCGAATCTTTTCTTCAAAACTGCGGCTCGAGTTTTACTGACGAAAACAGTACATTTGTAATGGCCTGCATCTGTCGTTATCAGATAAATAGGGATAACATAAATCAATGTGGAAGTTTTACAAAGTGATAAATTCATCTTCATTTCAGAGGATACAGGACTGGGATAGTTTAATGTATATGAAGCTAAAAAATGTTACAGATTTTCAGTCAAATTATAATTCTAAATGTAAGTGATACTATTTGAGGCATTAATTGCGAATATTAAACAACACAGACGAGCTGTGTTGTGGCATACAAGTGTAGGAGGATGGGGGAGGAGGAGGAGGATTGTGACTTTGCTACAGTATGTGTATTTATCTCCAATAATCGGGTCAGACTGATTAAGCTGAATTCGGTACTCTGTGTCAAACTAATAAAGCTTTTACAGGACCACGACCATTTCCAAACTGACCAGTAATATGTGTGTAATCAGGTCAGGTCATTATCGGCCAAGTTAATTGCTTAATAAGCTGCTGTCAGTTTCAGTCATCAGCAGACCAGCATGGTTACGATAGCGTCAGATGTAACCTGGATAACCCGTAGCTATCACGTAGTCACTGATCAGTAATAGCGTGTCTAGTAACAGTGATTGATAGAATATCACGTGTTAAAGTTTGTCAGATAATCATATCTCTTGTGATATATCAGTGGCGTGGCGGAGAAGGGGGGGGGGGACTCATTTATGAACTCGAACAGAACCGTAACGTATTGTGTCATTGAGATACAAAAATGTAACCATGACGTCAGCATTATATTCTCGAAATGAGATGACGTCACTCGTGACCCTAGTCGTTGATGAACAGTGTCTATTCAACGCTTGGTTTGATCTCTCCACATTTACAAAATTCAAATATCAGTCTGTTAGATGCACAATACATGTGTACAGTGTTGATAGTAATTAAATTACAATGACAGGAATAAATGTATTTTTTACAACATAATAGGTTTGATTTGTAGTTTCTATCAATGGACTATCGTAGGATACATTTTAGCACATTTACAGTTTGCTTTGACAATAATTTTGGTCGTTTGGCCATCGTAGGTAAAATCTTGTCTATGTGCTTTGAATATTTCATTTTTATCATTTGGCTATTTGTATGGTACATTTTAGAATATTTACGGTTTTTGAACTACAATTTTTATCATTTGGCTATATGTATAGTACATTTTAGAACAAGTACGGGTTTTGAATTACAATTTTTATCATTTGGCTATGTATGTATAGTACATTTTAGAACAATTACGGTTAAGTTTTATCGTTTGGCTATTTATATGGTACATTTTAGAACACTTACGGTTTTTGAATTATAATTTTTATCATTTGGCTATGTATGTATAGTACATTTTAGAACAATTACGGTTAAGTTTTATCGTTTGGCTATTTATATGGTACATTTTAGAACAATTACGGTTAAGTTTTATCGTTTGGCTATTTATATGGTACATTTTAGAACACTTACGGTTAAGTTTTATCGTTTGGCTATTTATATGGTACATTTTAGAACAATTACGGTTAAGTTTTATCGTTTGGCTATTTATATAGTACATTTTAGAACAATTACGGTTTTTGTTTACTTTTACTTGAACAGTATTACCCCGGTATCTCGGGGTACATCCGTCTTTTGTTCCAGACGGGGTCGAGTGGTCAGAGACAACACTTATCTGCCATCACAAGTAGGTGACAGATTAACACGTTCACGCATGCGCAGTTGGCAAACGTTTGGAAGCTATTCATTTACATACTTTCAATATATCTTCATTTCTCCCATTAATGTAACAATGATCTGTTTTCATGGTTTAGGAAATATTTGAGAAATTTTCATTCACGTGAAAACCGTCTCAATGTAATTTTGCGACCGTTTTTAAACAAACAAACACCTATCCAGATTCGGCGTGAATGTTTATGGTCGTAACAGAGACCTCGGTAAGTAAACAAGCCAGGTCAATAAGTTTACCTATGTTTCCACTTACAGTGATGACAGGTCACGTCACATGCGATCTAGCCACATTCCAAAAGGCAAGAATATGATATAGTACGGTATACCGATGGATATAGTACGGTATACCGATGTCGTTGATCAATAGCAAGTGTACCCGCGGATTTTCGGACATCTACTTTATACATGTACAACGTATATACAGAGCCCATTGTAGCAGTTCCTTCACTTTAGACCTTCGGGTGGTGGTTCTTGGTCGACAATGTAACATTAATACAACATCAAACGTTATTTATTTGTACATGTATGCCCCGAACAAATACTACCCAAGTCAGGGGAGGTTCATTTTTTGTCAGTTTCGAGTTGCGAATTACAAAGTGCAAGTTGCGAGTTGGAAAGCGCGAGTTGCGAGTTGAAAAATGCGAGTTGCGAGTTGAAAAATGCGAGTTGCACTTTCCAACTTGCAACTCGCACTTTTCAACTCGCAACTCGACAAAAAGAAACCCCCAAGTCAGTGATTCCAAAGGCAACGGGGTGATGTTCTAGTTTGACCATATAGTCAGAACAATTTTGGCTAGTGATCATGATCAGAGTGTTAAGTTGTTGTTGGGCCTTTCTAAGAACAAACACAGTGATTGTACCGTTCCCTGGTCCCGGGGTGACATTTGTAAATGGTAGTTGAATGACATCAGTATCTGCCGTCATCGTCGTCAGCTGATCATGACATCCTCATGTTATACAGTACGTAAACCACAAACAAACACGGACTCCAATAAAACCAGTACTAAATCAATTTCAGAACACTTACAAAAGTACACTTAGTCTAGGACAATCAATATATTTTATCGAGATATACTGGTTTATTAAAATATTTTTTTTCTGTTTGTATCAATGCATTGTTTGTCCTCCAAGATTGCAAAATGGCAAAAACACCTATAGGAGAAACAGGAACATATCAGACAGTAGCGGAAACAATATTTAAGTATGCGCATACTCTTAGAGGATTGGAGCATAATATTGATGCAACAATAACCAATAGGAAAAACAAGGAAACACTTAACTATAGTAGAAACGATAGAGTTTTTAAGTAAACATAAACGTTTAGAAGATAGGAACAAACGAAACACTAACCAGCAGTGGTAACATGGAAACATCAAACCATAGTGGAAACGATAGGATTAAGTTAACGCAAACTCTTACAGGACAGGAGCATTTAAGGACGTATCATGTTTTGGAGGTATGGGTAAGTCGATGTACAGGGAGAAAACCCAAGGACCTACGGTCAGTACCTGACAGTTGCCCAAGGTGGGTTTCGAACTCGCAACCAAGAGGTGAAGGGATAATTGTAGAATGTCAAGACACTTTCAATCTAACCATTCGGCCACCGCGGCTCAGGAGACCGAAAGACAAATCTAAACAATGACATACTGATTTAGTGACCTACAGCACTGATTTTTTCTTCTGCGTAAAATTATCATCCCATTCGTAGGAGTTTATGATACTGAAGCGACTGACAACAGGTCAATTAAGGTAAGATCGTGTGTATACATATATCATATAATTGACCTGCCTTCTCATCTCTTAACCGTGTTTTATATCAAAGGAATTTCTACCCATTCAACAAATACTTCTCGTCAAGTTATGTAAACTACTTAACTATCCTTCTTTGAAACATGAATTATGTAAATACAATTTAAACATTTGTGTTTTCTTTTCGTCATAGAAAACAACGTCCCGTCAGAGGTGGGTAATTTGACGTGAGTTTGCGAGATTTTAAGCGACAGTTGCCATTGTTGGAGACCGGAGACCCGACAGTGTGGGTTAACACAGGTCATTTGATCGCGATCCGGATAAAAGATTTTGTTAAAGATGCTAAAGTGAAATATAATAATTACCAAAATTTTCCGACGGAGTATTGTATGGCTGTCAAGTACTGTACCGGGGCAGAAGCGACAATTGACGACCCCTTATTAACTTTTGATCGCGAACAAATACTGATGTCAAACGCACACATGTATCAGTTTCGATTAGGAGGGTCCTTGTCAGTCAGGTGCTTGATTATGAATGACTGGCTTATTCACGTACTTGAGGGGACTTTGGAAAGTCGTACAACGCTATTTAATTATGGAAAGCGTATAATACCCGTATCAATGTTGATCGTCTACAGAAAAGTATAACGTGGGGTAAATACTGTAGATATATGATTACCGTGACCTGCTCTTTGTTGTACGCGAATCGACATCGGTGTTGTCTACAAATTCACACAAATATGAACGATAGATTTTGTTATTTTCACACGTTTGAGCTATAGAATAATACTAATACACACCGTCCGGGTCACGGAATCTAGAATACAACATGTGGTGTATACTTAACATACGGGCTCGATAACACTACCAGTACAGTAAAATGGATTGGTAGTTTCTTACGTGCAAATGTGAAACAGGCCTAGGACCAAATAGCAATAGAGTCCGAATGAGTTTGACACCATGGGCCAACAAACGTTTCATAATGACGATCTAGTTGATATAAAGCGTTCTTCTCTTCGGTACTGATATGTTGTGCACGTAACTTTTACTAACAGTTTCTGATGTTGCCATTATTGTGACCTCATACTGCCGATGTTTAACAGTTAAATAACTGATGGTATCTTGTATAGCTACATGATGTAAATTCATCTGAACACAAAAAGAGATATTGCTTAAAAAAGTTTTAAAGTACATGTACTATAGACAGGCTGTCATAGAAACTCTCGTCTCGTTTAATTGTATGACGGAGGGTTTAGAGAGTATCATAAGATATATCAGATGTAATGAGAATACTTTTTCAAATTCATTTCATCACACTCTCACAAAACTATTTTCATAACACAACCGGTTTTGCCTTTGTCCTTATATTCTGACGTCATCGAATGGCAAGTCTTGTACACCACAAAAATACTACACAAGAACAAAACACCTACAGTTATGATATAAATAAATGCTTTTGATACACAATTAATGTGAATTTATCTGTAGCTTGCCCGAAATTCGTATTTTGTCACCCTCCATTCCGCTCACATGGGCGAACGACCAACGCTAGAGCGGGGTGTTGCCACGCAAGGCGCTTATAGATGAAACGTACAAGGAATACAAAGGCGTCAAGAACTGCGATTGGGGGGGGGGGTATTTTGGTTATTTTGTATCTCCAAATAAATAGAGGGCAACAAAACAAATCTCCAATTCTCTAAGAGCTCCCACGTTAGTCATCCTCGATATCTCCAGAGCATAGATGCACGTAACCCCCGGGTATCTAGAGCGTAGTTGAGCGTAACCCCCGTATATCCAGAGCGTAGATGAGCGTAACCCCCGGGTATCCAGAGCGTATATGAGCGTAACACCCGTATATCCAGAGTGTAGATGAGCGTAACACCCGGGTATCCAGAGCGTAGATGAGCGTAACACCCGTATATCGAGGATGTACGTTAGTCGTTACACGCTATTGTAACGACAGCTAGGTTCATGCTTTTCTCGATCACAGACCTCCGGTGATAAGATACAAGATTCAAGAAACTTTATTTAAAGTCGTATATAAACAAAGTAACATTACTTAGCGCTGCAGCGCTATTTCTGCGACAACCAAACACTTAACAAGGGAACTAACAGAATACATAGAAAGAAAGCAAAAGTTAAACATGCAGAACGATACACTGTCACAAACAACTATAACATGACATTATGCAATTATAACATGTAAGTAACATATATGAGGCATACCTCTATAACACAGCAACATAAAGTTGCATGTCACATTTATAAATCCAGTCACTAAAAATCTGTACACTATCAATAGTATATATTAGTCGCTTCCTCTGTGGTTAGGATTATTGTAAATATTTATTATGTACAGTACATAAATCATATGAATGTATAATTCTACACCATCATGCTGAGGAAGAAAATAAACAACATATTCTGACTACACCTGAGTTCTGGACCTACATCATCATCAACTTTAACAACTTTAACTTTATCAACTTTATTAAAACAGCTTTAAAAACAACAAAATAATATTTTAGTTCGTGTGGTGGGGGGTATGTTACAGTATTACAGCGGTCTTGTTATGGCCGTAGAAAACCCGGAAATGATTTTACTTCTATGGAATGTAGAACTTGTTTTTAACATTTTGGTGAATAAGCATTTTATAGTTTCAGTGTTATAAACTTTTAGTGAAATGGGTGCACTTGACAGACTACCGGGTAGACGCTGCGCTACTACAGTTGTCCACATACATGTAAGTAATGAACTGCAGGTAAAATAACTATTTATATAAGCTTTACCAGGTGGTTCCTTTCATTGGTGGGCCACCTTCAGGTGTAAATGATATCACCTATCTTACGGTACAGCACACAGGTGTCAATTGTCTCACCTGAGAGCGACAGACTCGCTATAAAAACTATTTATGCAATAAATGATCAGATTCTCGAGCTGTTATTCCGGGAGGGGATTCCTCTTGTAAAACGTTTCTCTACACGAAACAAATATCCATAATATCACACTCGATTACGTTACGACAAAAGGTTGGCGACCTGACTGTCTCTAGTGGTAAGGGTATATTTAACGATAAGCTTAACTTTCAAAAATATTTAGAAAGGCGTAGTAACGATACCTTGAGGCGGAAACATGTGTTTTTATATGTATGATATATGGGATAACTTCTTTGTGTGGCACAATACAAAATTGCACAAACAATTTAAGACATTTAAATTATTTGTCACGAATGACTATATACTTTCACTGAATGAGACATATTTCTATTATTTATTTCACGACATTTACACAAATATATTATAAGATCAATTAAAGATCTATGTGAAATTTTAATGAAATAAATTTTCATAACAATCAAAAGTTTAATTTAATCACATAATTATTTGAGTTCAATTCGATCTATAATAGAACCTGTCAGGAAAATGAGTATAGACTTGCGTTATTCTCTAAAGATACTATTAAGACTAATACAATGTAATGGGATTCAAAGTCAGCCGCAAGTCGGCCAGTTTTCTGAAGGTACTCTTGTTTCCCTCCACAATCAAAACCTGACTTGTCAATAAATAAATACACTACAGCTATACAAAAAGATACAAATGTAAAGCATACTCCTCCGATACACTGAGATATCCAGAATTATCTTCATCAATGTCTGATAAGCAAATAAATCAAATTCTGGTAAACTAACCCACTTTGAACTAACATCTTGAATATGTGCCACGTTATATAAATAATTGTTTGATACTTAATTTCTATATTGATGGATCCCGGAAGTAAAGATTCTGAGACTGAAAACTGTATTCAAGCAGGTACATTGTATGTACAGTAAGTGTTCCTCCACATATCAAACACAGGAACATTGTTACAGTCTATAACAGGTATATCTCGGCATAGACTAAGGTGTTCAGTGTACATTCAAATATAAAAGCTTCGGATCGGCATTGCAAAAAAAATGCCTTTTACATTTACCATTTTGTGTAACATCCCAAATGAAACAGTTAGCTGTATCAAGTTCCTCAGGTCCCTGTGGTTTCATACAGTGTTCCCACTACACACAGTACTGACCCATGTGTCTATCAGTACCCCCTACACACAGTACTGACCCATGTGTCTATCAGTACCCCCTACAAACAGTACTGGCCCTTGTGTCTATCAGTACTCCCCTACACACAGTACTGACCCATGTGTCTATAGTGTATCAGTACTCCCCTACACACAGTACTGACCCGTGTGTCAATCAGTACTCCCCTACACACAGTACTAACCCATGTGTCTATCAGTACTCCCCTACACACAGTACTGACCCGTGTGTCTATCAGTACTCCCCTACATACAGTACTGACCCGTGTGTCTATCAGTACTCCCCTACACACAGTACTGACCCGTGTGTCTATCAGTTCTCCCCTACACACAGTACTGACCCGTATGTCTATCAGTACTCCCCTACACACAGTACTGACCCGTGTGTCTATTGTGTATCAGTACTACCCTACACACGGTACTGACCCATGTGTCTATCAGTACTCCCCTACACACAGTACTGACCCGTGTGTCTATCAGTACTCCCCTACACAGTACTGACCCGTGTGTCTATCAGTACTCCCCTACACACAGTACTGACCAGCGTGTCTATAGTGTATCAGTACTCCCCTACACACAGTACTGACCCGTGTGTCTATAGTGTATCAGTACTCCCCTACACACAGTACTGACCCGTGTGTCTTTAGTGTATCAGTACTCCCCTACACACAGTACTGACCCGTGTGTCTATAGTATATCAGTACTCCCCTACACACAGTACTCACCAGCGTGTCTATAGTGTATCAGTACTCCCCTACACACAGTACTGACCCGTGTGTCTATCAGTACTCCCCTACACACAGTACTGACCAGCGTGTCTATTGTGTATCAGTACTACCCTACACACGGTACTGACCCATGTGTCTATCAGTACTCCCCTACACACAGTACTGACCCGTGTGTCTATCAGTACTCCCCTACACACAGTACTGACCAGCATGTCTATAGTGTATCAGTACTCCCCTACACACAGTACTGACCCGTGTGTCTATAGTGTATCAGTACTCCCCTACACACAGTACTGACCAGCGTGTCTATAGTGTATCAGTACTCCCCTACACACAGTACTGACCCGTGTGTCTATAAGTACTCCCCTACACATGAACCTGTTAGCGAGCAGTGACAGACTATTTGCTCTAGGTATTACTCTCGAGTTTACTTTATAACCTTTCCAGGCGGGACATTATATTGATATTCACATCAATGTTGACGAGTTATGACTGCAATTGTAAATTTCCTTTATCTCCATACACACAATATTTGACGTTTATACTAAATCACCAACTTCTATAATGTGATCTAAATATTTCTGGCATGTACGTACACTTTCGTCGTAGATACAATCAGTACGTATTTTGATAGTTGATTCGTAATGCGTTTCGTGCAGTTTAGTATTGAGATACACTTTATACAATTTGCACGCAATCTTTATTTGTCTCTCAATCTAAAGTGCACCTTTAAAATTTAACCTCGGAAAAAACTCGTGATGCATATAATGTTTCGATGTATCTTTTTTGAAATCGTTAAAAAAATCAAAATTACAGTGTAGATATGTAGGTACATATCATACAAATGTAAAATCCAAAACACGTGCTAGTTGATTCTCAGCAAAATTCTGAAAGTTAACAAGACTCGTTTTATGTAACTTTCGCGAGTGGCAGAGGTCATTTCGCTTGACAAATAGAAGAAGGCAGTATTCAAAATTCTTGTTTACTTTATGAAATCTGACGTTTTTATTCGATATCTGAACACGTACGCTATACATAATGTTTTAGTTCACAACCGAGATAGTCTCCCGCTATTTCTCCTTTTCAAGTAGATTCAATATCACTGTGTGCATACCGCAATATCATGCAGTTTTACTGTACATATAAATTTATTTCCCATAATGCTGAGAATTCCACTGTCTGTAAACTCTACCCGTGTCTATTTACTTTCTATCATATATAACAGTGCCAGCATATCTGTTTGTACAACGCCGAGAAGAATTAGTTCTAGAAGTTAAACTAACCCTGTCTTTATGTGTAAACCATTCGATTCTTATTCTATAGTCCGAAGGGTTCTGACTATCTGATCCGGAATATCGGTGGGTTGGCGTACATATATCGATACATATATAGTTGAAATCGACGAATTGAGCTACGTACGGGCTCTATAAGAAACAGAACACGGACTAGCTTCGTGTCCATTCCCACCAAGTGATCAAGCACGCGCCGATTGATGTTTGATTAGTATGCACTTTCTCAATGAAGCGCTTAATTGAAGCATTCAGGTAAAAACTTATCAATTAGGCCGGTAAGATAAGGACTAAAGGTTTCTCCGCTAATACACACACAGGTATGTAAAGGAGGCTCAACGGGTTACTTCCGGGACCTGCACACTGCGGTAAAAATTACACAGAGGACCAATTTCATTTAGTCACAGCATTGTTCAAATGTAACATAATTATCTTCGGGTCATAACAAAATTCCTTTGATGTGTATAAATAACGATATTAACTGTTCGGGAGATAGTTAATGGAATGACTCCAAGATTAATGAATCAATTTTATTTTTGCAAGGATCAAAATGTCAGCGAAATTCTAAATACAATTTATTAGCACAAGATTAAATGGATGACTTATAGAATTAATAAATAAATCTTATTTTCGTATAGATCAACGTGCCAATAAAACTTTTAAAATGACAATAAATTCACATAATCCTGTTCCTTTGTCAGATTTGGTTAAGTCCGGAAGTTATTGAGTGTTAGCATTGATGGCAGGTCTGTTAAGTGGCCGTCTTACATCAAGCGTTAAAAATATCAGTACGGAATTCCGTCCGGACTTTGTCGAGTACCTGCTAAATAAACACCCGTACAATTCATTAATCTATCGTAGCAGCACCGTGAAATCTGCTTGAATGTACAATATTGGGAAATTAAAATGTTTGAGGGATTAAAATATTTTCTGAAAGATATGGAAACATTAATCAATGCGTTTTTCTACTGTGTAAACGATATTGTTTACATAATAAATATACACATGTATACGATTCGATTTCGTTTACTCTTGTGCTATCGAGTATACTTTTGACTCAATATTAAATTTACTGCAGTATTACAATGTCAAACGGATAGTGGCTGTACATAAGGCAAGTGATGTCGTTTAGGAAACAAAAATAATCAGTTGGCACATTTTCATATTTATAACGTAAATAGATTACTTCATTATGCGTTTTCTTTGATAGTTTTTTGTTCAGAAAATAAATTTTAAGAAAAACAAATCTTACCTGCTTGTGCATAAGTAAATCCCAACAGGTGAACATGAAGAATACAAATGTATGTGACCAGTATAAAACACACGGCCATCTCAGACAACACAATCCCGGCGTCACTACACACAAACACATGTATTTATATAATCCACGTAATATTGTCTTTACCAGATCGCAAACGACCTGAGAGTGAATTGGCGTGTACCGAACACGCCCGCCATCACCTCGGGTCAGCCTACTCGAACGGACCCGAAATATATACTGCACTGCTTCCTTTAGCGCGAGACTTTTACTCTCGCAATGACTTCTAACTCTCGCGTTGTGTTGGATATAGATTCTGTCATCCTCCGTATCTAATTATAAAGTTGATTATCAACTAAATTCTATTTAAGTAATTAGTAGGAGTAAGGAGTAGACCCGGATCCCTGGAGCGCCAGCCGAACACAGATGCCGTCTGCGATAGTTTGACACCGTTTTGGTTTTTAAATGTCCGCGTTATGTGAATAGCTTGTGGCCACTTGAAAAGCGTTGTAAATCAGAACTCCCAACATGTACGTAAGTACAGAGTGGGTCCTCGTGCTATCTTAGTACCCTACACAGGCAAAACGGGGATTTTATTTAAGGTCTATCATCAAAGTGAAAGTTGAAGTATTAGTTGTGCATTGGTGTGTGAGGATGTAGACGCCCGCATCAATGCGCATGCTCAGCGTTACGTTGTACACATGTCGGTAAAGACAGGTTAAGGGTGCTTGTACAAAAAATGGTTAACCTGTCTAAACTGAACAGATCGATTTTAACTTTTTATTTCTACAGAAGAGGAATGTGCGTTATTTGAACACTTTAAGTGAATAAGCATACGTGTATATGTATGATGGTTGTCGAAGACAGGTTTTAGTACTTAAAGAGTAACTGTAGTGCTGAACTATCTTTCGTGTATGGAAAGATTGGTATGTAACAAGTGAGATAATTCTCACGAAAATTTTTTTTAGTCAAAATTAAGAAGTTTTGACCATTTTTTCTAAATTCACACCTGAACGCAAATCAGAAAATCCCCGATTTTGCCATACGACCGGAAGTGACGTCACAACGGTGACCGGACTGATAGACTTGAGTAGTCATTATATTAAAATTATATGAATCGTTTCACGACTTGTTATTTGTATAGTCTTCTATTCAAGAATATGACACTTATTATATATCAAGGCTGTATGGAGTTCATTAATGACCCTACTGATAATTCCAAGGTGTTGTATATGCCCCAGGGGGTCTTAATTAGTGGTGAGGGGGGTCGGGAGTTCCACAGGTGTGCGGCACACGTGTTCATGATCACTCGACCATAAATCAATTACCGCCGGAATCGCTAACATGATTAACAGGTACTTATTTTGTGGAAAAACTTTAAGACTTCAAAACATGCACTTGATATGATTAGGTATTAATTTTCTCATATTTTATTTCATATAACACCGCTAAAACGGCATGTGTATTCACTGATGGTCACGTTGATTGCATGCACATATCAGCAGGAACTGATCGTAACACCTTTTAAAATGCACGCTGAAAATTTTTAATGCATGCCGTTCGGCTTGATAAATACAAACCTACCTAAAAACAACCTCAAACAAACAGATGAGGGAAGGATATTTGTGTTGCTTGAGACCACCACGGACTTACATATAATCTAATTAGACTCAGAACTTCGAAAACCATATATTTTATTGGACTTCAAAGAAGAACAGTTAGTAACGTATATAGAATCACAAGACCAGCCTTTTTATATGTACGATACAATGTACGTATATATTGGAAAATAGAAATATATAACTTTTATCATTTAATTGATGCTTTCGACCTGTATAATCTGTTTTGACGGGTATTACATTTCGACTTCTTTTATCCTTATATGTTCGTGAAATTATAGGTGTGTATAAAAGTTAACAGCTTTCTATCCATTGATAATTTATTTATGTCTATGCAGTATAAAGAAAAACATTTCAAATTGCGAATATTGTAAAAGAAATGGAATATGAGCGAAATCCTGATGTTACCTGTCTTCAGGCACACACATCGAAATAGAAATCAAGAACAATGTATTTCGAATTCTGTTTGAGAAAAAATAAGATTAGATTTTTGAAAACCCCTGTGTTTTACTGACAAGAATGAACATGGAACATCTTTTGAAAATAAGATGAAAAGATTACCTAATTGGTTTTAATCACAGGCACTTGTGGCAAGGAGAATAGTCATCTAAATATATAGATAATATAGCAAAATATGAATAATTCGTTGGAAAAGACTAATATAGGCTTAGCCTGTTGTCTAATCCATTTATTGATACATCAACAGAACTTTTCTCGTTGAAGAGAAGAGTCAAATTCGACATTAAAAAAGTGTCATATACTGTTTGAGTTGACGGTGGGTTATGGAGATTTCAAAAGATACACGTGCACTCGATAGTCTATGTTCCAGTCGATAACTAACTACAGATTAAGAGAACACATTTTGAAGTTATAATGAGGGGATAATAACCGCAACATACTCAACTATTACAATTTAGTTAACTTTGATAGCCCTCACCCCACCCCACCCCTATCCAATGTTAATTAATTGCTATTTGAGTAACAAGTTACGCGTGAAGTTATCGAACTGACCAGGTAGATTATCCCCCTAATCCGATTACGTAATATAATGGACACTAACATGAGATGTACGATATTCAAAGGTATTATTATAAGAGTCACTCTTGAATCATTGGATAAATGATATGTAATAACTGACAATATAAATGATACAGAGTATTACACTAGGATAGCGCATATATATATATGGGTCAATTAAAATGAATTTGAACAATCAATAAATACTAAATTTATGAAAGGTTCCAAATAAAGTTATTTCAATGACGATCTCAGATTATTCTCCCGACCCCAATAGTATGGTGCGTCCCTTAATTTCATTGTATAATACACTTTGAATCATTAATCAACCAGACGTACATATTACTATTATATAGAGAGACATAGGACCCAAATTCTTGTGTTCCCGTTGTGACGTCACCAATACGTGTGCACAACTTTTAGCGGTTCGCGGTGATTGTGGCAAAACAGGTAAAAAAACCAAAGTTAAACCTGTCGTAACTTTGTAACTAGTCGGCCGATTTCCATGCGGTTTTCGACAATGTATTAATGCCGACACAACGAGTCTGATCATTTCAGTTTCTATTTGCACTACAGTTACTCTTTAAAGTAAAACTCCTGTCTAGTCCGGTATGTATTGTGGTCGTTCTAGGCAGGTTGTAGTACTTAGTTCAACACCTGTCTAGTTCGGTATGTATGTTCGTCCTAGACGGGTTTTAGTGCCTAAGTTAAACACCTGACTCGTTTGGTATCGGTTTGAGCGGTTGACAAGATTCAGATACACAGTAAAAGAAAACCTCTATTACTGAAGTGTACATCAGTGGCCAATGTACATATGTATCTACTGTTTAACACCCAGAGATAATTCCACTCCTCCCTACCGAAATTTTGAGACCGGTTTTATAATTGTAAGTTCAGTATCCTTTAGCTCCTTGATTTTGGTGTATCGTCTGTTTCATTAGTATAATTATTATATTCATGTGTATAACACATTAGAAAGAAAACTAAACATAAAAGACTTATATCGAGCACGTTTAAATTTGTCCGAATACCAAATAGACCAGACCACAGGGACACGTTACAAGAAATGTAGTAATGCATGTATAACATGTATGAGGGTGAATATAAACATAATCTAATCGACACTCATACATTTTATACAAACACTATACTGTTGTACATGTAACGTGTTCCTGTGATCAGACATACTTTCAATCGGAACATCGTGCGTCTAAAGAATGATAAAATATCTATTAAGACATCCACACTCTTAAAAAGATACCGGAACACTGTACACATTGTAGGCATAACCTCATGCTGTAAATAAATATTATTAAAACCAACAATCATGCGCTTATCTAATTGGTAGTTTTCGATTGTCACTAATGCCAGAATAACGGTGAATACAAGTAGTTCAATAGGAACGAGATACGAGGGGTGCAATGGTGAGGGGGTGGAGCTATACCATTGTATGGAACGACAACTCTTGGTCGAGATACAGGCACATACTGTACCGATATACCGTGCGTAATTACTGGTCGTACACATGGTCCTGTTTCAGAGGGAAACAAAGAAGAACAAAAAAGTATGGGGGAAGAAAAGTGAAGATAAAAGATTTAAACTTGATCCGACGTTTATGGCAGAAAAAACTCGAGTGGGTGCTGCAGTGTTTGTGTTTTATAGCTGCCCAGGGGTGGAATACGGGGGAATCTGTTTCCTCTACTCAAAAACACAGGTATGATTCACCGTAACACTAGATACGAACGTTACATAATGGTTCAGTGTTACAAGGATTCCGAAAGTATACATATCGGGTTACAAAAGTCACCCACACCAGTCAACCCATTATCTCATTTCTAAAGGTCCGCGTAAAGTTACCCCTAATTAACTGGTCCCCCGAACACGATCTTTAATCAGTCGAGAAATATTAAAAAAAGGAAATTATACAATTGTGAGTAGGTCAATATTTATTTGAGAAGAGTCCGTAAGAGATACAGACAGACACAGAATGGTATGAATGGATACACACCAGACCACCCATTCTTGTTCCAAATGGCCAATTAGGGTTCCGAATGGAAGATCACAATGAGCAGGTGTAACCCTTTGATGCTGTTCATGTCCGTAGTCACACTACGGAATACTATACCGATGAGTAACGACAGAGTGAGCTCGAACGTCTGACCGATAAATTATTTCTTCCACGCTTTTTATGATCATTCTCTTTTAGAAAGGGAATTCTTAGACACCTCCCAATCCTTGATAAGGGAACTAATAGGATATATCACTCTTGTGTACGGTATATATTCAAATACCGATATTTGATTTTTTTCTTTCACCCACACTTCACGGGTTCATTTCCGGTTTCTTTGGGGAAAAGTTTAAAAAGAATCTATCATCCCATTGAGAGTGAAACAAGGGGATCTCAACCAGAGGGGTTGTCAAACACGAGGCTTGACGAGTGTTTGTCAGTTTATACAGTCTTACCCAAAGGATGGAGGTCCCCATGTCTCACTTCCAATGGGGAATTAATTAATAGGTTTCTCTTACCCTGTTGACCCTCTTATATATATATATTAATTTGCGTTACATCAATGCAAAATAGTGTCAATGTTATGTGATTGAATTGTCAACATGACGGCATTGTATTGTAGCCGTGACGTCATAGCATTGATGCTATGACATTATACAATTGTTGAGAACATGCAAAGAGCTCGTGTAGCTTGTCTCAACCCTAGGGTGAGATAAGAAAATCTCACGTCGGTAAAATTGTGGATATGCCCATTCCGGGTAAGAGAAAAACATTACCACGTCATCACTTTATGTAATATAACCAAAGTAACGTCACATATTTCGTCACAATCATATTGCATCTCTCATTGATGATGGTGTTAGGCACCGAGTTTTACAACTTATTTTACGGTAGGAAAGTGTGAGAGAGAAAATAATCTATTATGAAAATGCATGCACTCGGCTTTTCGTGCTAACGTCAGTAATGTTACCCTCGGGTTAATGTTGAGATTCCTCAGTCTGTATTACACAGGGGTGATAGATTATATTAGCCTACATGTAGCCGACTCAAAATCTGTGCCATGATCTCTTACGTCCCTCTCATACAATGTAGTTACATATACTATGTAGTGACATCAACATCATTTTCACTGCGGATATTTCTTCTGGTTTTGAAGCGACGACAAACCACAGGGACCTTGTTACAGAGAATTTGTTACAGCTAGTTTTGGACCTAATTTTACACGTTTGGTTTTTTTTTTTTCAATTTTCGATAAAAATGCCCCCTAAAGGGTCATAAAGGCTATATGACCTTTGAGTGGGCATTTTAATCGAAAATTGCGTGATCTAAACCCCCCCCCCCCCCCCAAAAAAGTTAAATTACTCCAACTACCCTAGTTTAGATCCAAAACTAGCTGTAACAAATTCTCAGGTCCCTGTGCAACCAACCATAAAACATAAATCAGTTTTACCGTATTTCTCGAAGAACAGTCCAAACTTACGTATGGTTACTAACTTATAGGAAAGGTGCGAACAATCGTCATGGGATCATCGATTAGAGCAACACGAACAAGTCATGGGATCATTGATTAGATCAACACGAACAAGTCATGTATGCCGCTGTAGTTATATTACGTACTTTTTGTTACTTGTATCACAATAGAGGGCGCTGTACGTGTGTCACGGGGCTCTTTAGACCAGGTGAGCTGTGACGTAATGAGGAAATGTTGTGTTACCTGTCAGCACTCAGACTTTTTACCGAGGTGTCGGTCATACCGGATTAGGGTCCATCTTGTCACTACCGTTTCACTCACAGACAGGGACCACAACACACAGGGGAGGCCACGCAACATCTGTGTGGACCATAGTATTTATGTCTCGCAAGACTTGATTTGTTTGTGAACTTAATTGATATATTTAGCAAAAAACGAGGTTGAAACGTCGGATGTTGATGATAATATGCTTTAACCGATGAATTCCGGAAACTCCCGAGCGGTTTCCGATTGTCTGTGATTTGTCTCTGATAATAACGTTCAAGTGTAAACAAACAGCATGAAATCTGGAATGGTGTCGGAGCTAATAGGAGATAACTACAAGGTTAGCTAGGGTTAACAACAGCATTAGCTAACTGTAGGAATATAATGATCGAGAGGCAACGGCGTGTTACGTCATCAGGTGTCAATTATCGACATCCAGGTGAGAATTCCAGGTGAGACGTTGTGTAATGGCGTAGGGATAGGGTGAGAACGGCCGTCTGTTACGATAACTATGGGTGAAGAGTTGATTATACAGAACCCGTCACGTGGGACTTTGTGTTGTTGGTCGTCAGAAAATTAGGTCTGAATCAAACTCAGCAAAATAAAGGCAAAGCATGTGATGTTTTGGCGGTGTAGTCATCATTTGATTTGTACATAAGCACGCCAGTTAGAGATTGGGGTTTGTACGCAGTTGTAAAGCACGGAAGATATCGGATTGAAACTTGAATTTGAGAAAAAATCTTTCTCTGAAGCGAAGACAGCCAAACATTTGTATATTCATCCATTTTCGGAAGTTGTTTCCTTTTTATACTCTAGGCGGCCTTAAAAGACATTTGAGCAATGCAGTTATATAAATAATAAGTGATGCGATTTGTATAACGGGGATCCAGGGTAATGCATGGACTCCTTGTTTGTTTAAGAGTAAATAAAGCAACAATATACATCAAAATATTATATATTTATTTATTTATTGAAGTGTCACACATTTTAAACATATATAATACATCATTAAAACACAAATGTCCAGTCTAAACAGACTTACCAGACTATAAGCAATTAACAATTATTTCCATTATGAAATAGATAAATGAACTATTTATAAAAGATTATGACTGGAAATACAATATATTGCTTGGTTAACTACTCTATCAACAGAGTTGAGTTCGAAACCCTCGTGGGACAGTTGCCAGGTACTGACCATAGGTCGGTGGGTTTTCTCCGGGTACTCCGGCTTCCCTCCACCTCAAAAACCCGGCACGTCATTAAAAGGCCCTGGCTGTTAATTGATCGTTAAACAAAATAAAACATGCCAAATCATTCTGTGTCAATACATATTTGATAGGGCCTTTGTAAAATTGTTTTAACTGGTGACCCGATCCGTTTGCTTCCTTTTTACAATATGATAGATTTAGCTGTCAAATAATCATCAACTTACATGGTATATTGTTTTCGTGTTTATCGCCTATTACGGTAGATAACTAAATATGAATTCCTTAGTTCCGAACAACTCTGTGTAATGTTGGCTTCACGTGCACGCTACCATAGAGTTTTAATTCTTAGATTTGTAATATAGTTCCGACAGATAGCATGTGGCTCCATAAATCTGTTACAACCCTAACGTACAAACGCATGCTATTTGTTTCTTTAACTGTATACGTGTTATGACTAGGTTATTTGCCAATATTTGTAAATATATAAACGCCAAAACCCCAACAAAGAGTAAACAGTTGTGTATAGGAACATATTTGTAGATTTCTCCATAATTATAAAGTTTAGAGAATGTGGCGCATGGTCATTCTACCACATGGATACCCCTGTCAGTTACATATTATGTATGTAACAGGTGCTAAACCTTGGCTGCTAATAAGCTACATTGTTTCTCTTTTACGTACGCAAGTGGTTAAGGTGTCCCGACCTTCTATTACTAGCCCTCCACCTCTGGGTCGCGAGTTCGAAACCCACCTGGGGCAGTTACCATGTACTGATAAAGACCGTAGGTCGGTGTTTTTTCTCCGGTTACTCCGGCTCTCATCTACCTCCAAAATCTGTCACGTCTTTAAACGACCCTAACTGTTAAAAGGACGATTAACAAAATAAACCTAACCAAATAGTACTATTAAAAGCTATGATCATTTAAGGACGTGCCTTGTTTTAGCGATGGGGAAAGCCGGAAAACCCAGAGAAAAAACATCGACCTACGGGCAGTGCCCGACGACTGCTCCACTTAGGTCTCACATCCGCGTCCCGCCTTCATATACCATGCTCCCGTCATCTATCGTAATTGCTATGCGTTTCATAAACCAACGTATGTACCGTCTGTCTGTCTGTCTTTGCTGTTTGTTCAATAATCAGCGCCTGTATCCATGAAAATGTTAAAATGCTCAAATTAAATACAGTGCAAGATGGTGCGCCAAGCTCGATTCCATATTCACTGATTTAATTTATTTAGATTTTAATTTTTAGTTTCCGCATTCGACATTTTTACCTACAATTCTGACATCACTTTCATTGTGTTTACGTCTATGAATCAGGATTCCAGCCACAAGTGCAATTAACAACGTTGCATTGTGCCCAAAGTGTTTCAACATCAGTTAAAAAAATTAGAGAATACCAAAGCGTCAACAAAAGCACGATCCGAACTCAACATCGATTAAACTAGTGGCAATGGATGCCCTCCTAAAAGTAAAAAAGAGTGAGACCAAGTGTTCCGGAAGAGTCTTGGTCGCATCCATGTAAATATTGATCCTAAAAAATGCGAACCGAGTCATCATTGTCAATCACAACAAGTAAGCACCCTAATGAGCATACTCAAAAAGTTCATCTTTTCTCGATGAGATCAAGATGGCACCCATAATCTTCATCAACTTGCATCTCTCTAATCCCTGTGCCGTAAGCAGCTGACATCTATCACGAACATCTCGATATTCAGAGCAAGCCCTAGAATAACGAATTAACTGAGACTTGTAAATACCATAGGATGGAGAAGCAGGGATTTTCCTATCAAGAAAGAGAAAGTAAACGATCGGAAAATCGAAATCGTTACATTTATCATACAGCTTAGTAGTAAGGTGACCGTGTAGTTCATAGTAAGGTATCAAACTGTGGACAGAGGCCTCACTACACGGGCAACTTACTAATGCACTAAGTAATGCTAATACCTGAAACCCGAAAAGGTGTCACATGACCGATTAACAGGTACAGGTGTCAGCGAGAGATGGCCCACTAACCACCGAACAAGATAATAAACTTGAATCAATTAAATTTAATATACAGTCTGTTTTCAACTGCGGGATCGTTTTATTCGGCGAGTTATGTCATACAAATGAAACATTGAAATGCAACCGTCATTTAACTTTAATAGGCTATTTCTAAGGTTGCATGTAATGGTTAAATCCTCTGTTCTCACTTTGAGGCCATGACATTTACATGCATCTCACCTAGACTTTCATAGCGGATGTCGTCGGTGAAGCAAAAGAAGCTTACTCTTTCGGAACACAAGGTCTTATTATGTTGTTCTTTCTCATGTTCCGCCGAGTAAATATTTTCTTTGTTTATATTTTGCTTCTGGTTTAGTCGATTTTGATTTACTCCAAATCCCACATCTTACAAAAGCGTACACAGATGGTTGGTCGAGTTGATATCTATTTCCAAGATCAGACCGTGTTTGTCAATTACAATCATCTGTATTCAGGTCTGTCAAATCGTGCACTGAGTAATGCTAATACCTGAAACTCTAAAAGGTGTCACATGACCGATCGACAGGTATATCTCCAGGTGTCAGCGAGAGATGGCCCACTAACCACCGAACAAGATAACAAACTGGAGTCAATTAAATTCACCGTATCACCATAAATTGTCTTATAACTAGACTATGCCCGAGCAGTTCCGATAATTTAAATCTTGTATCGAAATTTTCCAGTCAAGTGTACATTGTACACACCAGATGTACGAGTAAGTCCGAGTCAACTCGACCCCAGACGATTTGCATTGATTGAACATCACCCACGATCCCAGGCTAGAGCTGACCTTATGTGACCTTGTGTAGACCCAATTGACTTCAAACGAACTCTGATACATAGTTATTAGATACAGCAGGGATGTTAGAAGGTACACAGCTTCGTTGCCTCGGCTCGTCTGCATGTGCAACTCATATTCACTGAATACGGGACCGAGAAAATTAAAACTTGCGTACATATCACGACCAACAGATTTGGGTATACGCCATGTGTGGCCCCTGTGTTACACAAAGAGATGAATGGATTAATTGTGATTATCAACTAAATAACATATCTCCCAGCTGAAATCTTGGTCCGTATTCATGAAACCGTTCTCATGCTCAATCATGAATTTTGTTATCAAATTAAAACCAACTTGTTTGTAACTCTCTGTTATCACGTGAATTTACCAAGAAGTCAAATAAAATAATTGAAAACATAATTCGGTTTTTAGGTCTTTTCAAAATTTTTCCAATGTTTTGTTGACAAGACAAGATTGATTCAATAAGCTTTAACCACAATAATAAATCGTTTTTGAACACAAAACCCATGCTTGAGCACGATAACGGTTTCACGAATACCGGCCCTAGACTCGGTGATCCTCGGCCATCAAACGACATGATCATGGAGATTCCATATCTGCGACAAACGTAAACAAATAGAGGTTTCCTTGGCACTTCCATTATCATTAACACAATAAAGGTCCTAAACGGGAAACCCCCCCCCCCCCCCCCCAAAAAAAAAAAACGTACTTGAATATTAAAAGTGGCTATATATGGTGTAGTTTATCCCTTGGAACAAACCAATGACCTTTATGGTCTTAATACATCGTACAGACATTTTTTTGTTTCAAACAAAAATCCTAGTCGACTAAAGGTCACAACGCTATCCAAAGAGAAGTGGTTAACACTTAATATTTACATCTGCTCTGCATTGTCAACATATACATGTAGCACTACTAAGGCCATACAGTTCCGTGTTACGAGACCACAACACTGGTGCGGTTATTATGACGTCAATATGATTGTGACGTCATAATCATAACGTTTGAGATAGCTGACCGATATTGACTGTTGGCTGTTCCATTTATTAGAAATCTACCTTCCATTTTCAGAACAAATGTAGAATATGAATTTATTATCAAAACCAACAGGAATGTAGATATAAGCGTTAAACAGCATTCTGTTCCGTGTTATAGGACCATAACACGGAACAGAATGCTGTTGTTTACTGGTTAACGTATATGGAATATTAGCCAGGATCCAATAGTAGCATATTTGGCTACAGCCATTAGTGTGAAACAAGTCCTTTATATGTTCCAACTTTAGCTACGAAGGTGTGTGAAAATAAAAATATCATACATGCTCGGCTACACCATTGTAGCTCTCTTTTGTATATATTGTGGGTATTTTTGTGAAAATGCATACCATTTCCTTTTTGAGCACCAATGCTTTTCCACTGCCCGTGCAGATATGTTTAAAGCATTAACTTATTTGAATATTAAAATTCATCTAAATTTGTTATTTTTTGGTAACGAAGACTTGGCTTTGGGTGTAAATAATTATGTGTTTGAACATGTACAGGCCTTTATCAAATCCAGCAAAAGATTTTAAACATGCAATTTATGTCTATCTTTATATCACCATTTGCATAATTATGTAAAATTGACTTATTTCAACTTTGAATTTGTAAATGTCTATGTCATCACTTGTGTAAATATTGTTTGTTGATAGGAGATGGCTCCATAAGTTGTTTTAACTTGTGCCAAATCCTTTGTACGTATTTTGGACAATAAATATGTGTAAAGTGAAAGTTATGTGCGGAAGGCTTAATATTCTGTTTCAGATTTGAAAGTCTCGTGAGGTCTCGCTTTAGACATAGCCATAACCCTAACCCTAACCCTAGTTACAAATGATTGTATTGTGTCAAAACAAATTTTTTGCATTTTTTTCAGAAGAGACGAAATACAAAAAGGCCTAGCGGATTTTTAAAATTCAGTTTCATTGGTTTATTTTGTAATGGAATTTAAGAGAAATGTTTTATTTATCCCCTTTCAAGTAAAGTTTTGTCATTATTGGTAATTATTTTAAACTCCGGGGAAACAATTTTTGCAGCGATTTGGCCACATTTTTAAGATGCGTGTTTGCTGATAAAATTTGTCATACTTTGTAAAATGTTAAAAAAGATAAACCAAACGAGACTTGAATGTGATTGAAAATTCAGAAGAGTGTGTCCTTATTAATACGCCTTGTTGCTCATTTGATATATCTACAGCTGTTCTATTTTTTCAATGGAAAACCCGCTTTTGTGGTCAAAGTTGGGACCTACCTCAAAATTGATAAAACTAGGGGCAAAGTATTAAAAAGGGAAATGTTTACATGGAGAGCTATGTAAAAGTACTAGAGAATAATACCAGGTGTTCCGGAATAGTAAGCGTCTTTTGCTTCATTGACGACACCCGCCATGTAAATCTTTGTCACACCCAAAGTAACATCAAGTTCTCAAAATGAGAACCATGGTATCACTCTCAATCACAGCAAGTAAAAACACTCATGAGAATACTCAAAAACGTATATCTTCATATCACATAAATATGCAAAATATTTGTCAGGGAGACAGAGATGGCGAGCATGAAACTTGCCCATAATTCTGGCCAATCAGTAGTCGACATCTATTTCGAAAATCTCGATATTTAGAGCAATCCCTAGAATAACGAGTTAACTGCGACATGTAATCACCATAGGTATAAGAAGCAGGGATGTTACTATCGAGAAATTGAAAGTTTACTATAAGAAAATTGAAATCGTCACGTTTATCGTAAAGCTTAGCAGTGAGTTGTCCATGTTAATATGCTATTAATTTTGTAAACAATAAACTAAAGTCATTTTATTTATTTCCAAAGGAGAGTTATCAATCTTTAACAAGTTGTAATTACAAAATGTAGTGTAACGGTTAAGTAGACCATTAATGGTATAACAGTATTGGTAACACTAAATAACGGTAATTTACAACGATAGTTATAAACATAATACACGTATTTAACAGTAATGTAAACTGTATGACCCTTGACGGAACTAACAGTTTAATACCTGTATTTTACGGTATATCATCCTCGATATCCAGGATTTACGCTCACTTACGCTCCTACGTATACGCTCAGCTTACGCGTAACCCCTGGATATCGAGGATGGCGGTACATGTTCCAGCCAGCAAGAGAATGTGGAGACTCGCTCTAAAATACAAGATGTCAGACGTGTGTCTGTGATAGCTGGAACGCTAGGTACAAATAGATACCTTTAACCAGCCTTTTGTTGTGTGTAGTGTAAGATCAGAGGGCCGGGGTGTAATTTGGTGTCTCGTAATGAGCGAGATTTAATCACTAATACACGGAGATGTTCCGTCGGCACACTAACGCGTTAACTAGACGATATAGGTAAAATGTCTGGTTATCACGACACAAAGATCGGGTTCCAACTTGAAAGACACGATCATTTCAGGAGTCAATTCTTTTGAAAAGGAATGTGACTGTCAGGTTAAATGATCTTCACAAATAACAAAAACGAAATGGATTGTATTTCCCGCGTAATCTGGCCTGTTCATCAAAGCGCGAAGGATTTGTACAACACGGAAGAAAAGTATTTACTATATACCAAACATGATGGACGATTATTTTTATTTATACATACATGATATTCCTATATTTTTTGTATGCTTGTATTTCTTTACTTATTCATTAATATGACTTGGGGTGTTGAAGCAAGGTTCTGTACCCAATTTCATAAGCGTCTCTTAACTTCCGGAATTCATAACTTATATTAGATATGGACCGACCTTCTTCAATTTTCAATGGATAAGGTTTGGTCCCGTGGAGGTCCATATTTTGTGACATTAATCTGATGTTTCTTCTTTTATATTCACCGAGTCAATTTTGCATTCGTGACGTCATAATCATTGTGACGTTACAGTGCCCAACTTTAAATTTCATGCTTTATCAAGATAGATATAATGCGATTTCAGGCTTTTACAAACAAGTTCCATATTTAATATATAAATTCAAGACTTTTGATTCGGTTGCTATGGTGTTATACCAACCTTGAAGAATCTAGAATATTGACCTTAGGCTAACGCCAGCGGTTACTATTTGATTCTACCAGGTTGGTATAGCACCATATTGACCTCACATAATGTGCAAATATTAAAGGTAAAGTTAAGGAATGTTCATGAAACTAGGGCCAGATGATTTCTCGATCAATGTGGATGCAGCTAGAAATTTAATCTGATACGTTCTCGAAATTCCTCGTCCAAACGCGATATCTGCAACGGTCACAAACATCTGCATGGGTTTGTGTTTCTATATGCAGAGAAAGTATGTTTTGTTGAGATCTTTCGTGTTGACAGAAACATCCCTACAGATGCACATGTGCGATATAATCAGGTTAAGGTGCATGCTTGTATGAGTGCCATCACCAGTTCGTATACAAATGTTATATAGGATTCCTGTTATATACACGTGCTAAGTCTGCATGGCAAGTTATCTCAGCTTCAAGCGTGTAAGAGTGGCGGGGGAATTTGTCAGTTTGCAATGCATCGATACATGTACAAACATTTAATATTCAGACTTTGATAAGTTTTCAATATGCAAATCCTTGTTTTTTTAGAAAGTCTAACCTCTTATGCTTTTTAGTCTCAGAGGTTCGCTCACGTTTATGTGTGTTTATTTAACAAGTCAAGTAAATTAAATGATCTTGGTTTTTTTCGTAACTAACCTTACCAAACGACTGTAATCCTAGGAAATTTATCGAAAATGGTTGCTAAGATAAAAGGTACAATTTGTAATGCAGATAAAGATGATATTTAAATAGATAATATATATTATTCAACCTTTTCTTTATTATACAACTTTTTGTAACATAAGACACTTTAAAGCGATTTACAATACATTTGTATAGGTACACAAATAATCCATTTACCATTTATCAATAATCAATGCAAGTTTTAATAAATTCTCAGGAGCTGCCTTATCGAGCGCTACACTGTAACTATACATGTACATGTAGTATGAAAGTTAACACGGGAAACATTCGGAGTGCTTAATTTTGTATTCTTATTAATTTCTAACGCCTCTATTACATCCTCATTATGTTAACTGACCTGGTAGAATAAAATAGCAATCGAGGGCTACTCTTTCTAACATGGATTGGCTGTAAAAATGGTTTTGGATACTTGTTTAATCCCGTGACATCGTCTATCCATCTTCGTCGTGTACTTATTATTATAGAGGGTTTGGGTAGGTACATGTACGTGTATATAGAGTTACATCAGGTGCCTGTATAACTACAGTAGACTTCTAAATGTGCTGCAACTGTGCATGGCTTTAATCTAATGAGATTTTTATTTCGCTGATCTCAATTTTAACACATCCAAAATATTTTTTTGAAAATCTGGAAATTTCAAACATAAAACGCTTCTCATTTTTGAATATCATGTTTGACCCAAAGTGACAAAATTGTCATTTGACCATACAGCAATATAAACGACATATAGAAATACTTGTCATTTTACAATTTATCCTGAGAAACAAGTAACTTAAAGAGCATGGATGTACGTGTAGATAATTCCCACATTTACACGTGATACTGTATACACGGAAACGGTGTATCGTTTCAGTCATCACTAATTACCCGATAAATGCCAGTATCAAATAATTTAAATGAATACCAACACACCCAAAACTGATCAGCTCAAGTGTCTTCCATTAATATCCTTTAAAAGAGAGAAAAATAGATGAGTCAAAAATGTTCATGCTGTCGGATTTTGTATGTGAGTACAATGGGAGTCTCGTTCACGGCAGAGCGGACGGGTTTGTTGTCATAATGGGGAGATGAGCGGATGTCCTCGTGATACCGTGACCCCGGATATCGATCCTGTGTGACCGGACATCAGGAATGTGACCGGTTCATCGTTTGTTTCGGACGTTAAACATCCGTCATACCAGAGGTATCGATATTAGCTGTCTAATGAGCATTACAATAGAGTAGACATATTGCAAAGTTTTGATTAAGGTAATTATAAATGATGATGCTAACTTGCATTAAATATAATCATATCCATTTAAACATATCTAAAACAGTCTAATCTAACGTTCAAATAATTCATTCCTTGAAAGTGACATTAAGCCTCCTAAAACACTACCAAATGATTTTAAAACCACAAATGTATATAATCCAGCTGTAGAGAGAATTTTCAATTTAGATCAATGTAAGGACGTCGGATTAGGAACATGGAGATCAGGGGTTCGATCCCCGAGGAAAGCACACTATTATCTTTCCTGTTACACTCCTATAACACTGCAGACACATTATCCGAGAGACAAACACATTCGAAAAGAAAGACAACCCATTTCTACAATTACTTGCACTGCTTTTCTTAAAACTAAACCCAGAAACAGACATGGACAATGTTCACTGCTTTCAGAGTTTCTCATGAAACGAAGAAAAGAAAGTAGCGCAGATATTATCGAGCACAGGGACCTGCTTTTTTTTACAGCCAGTTTTAGACCTAAACTAGGGTTTTTATAGTAATTTGACACTTTTGGCGGATTTAGATCAATTTTCGGTAAAAATGTCCCCTCAATGTCATAAAGGCTATATGACCATTGACGAGGGGCATTTTTTTATCGAAATTGTTATAAACCTAAAAGTGTAAAATTGCATCCTAGTTTAGGTCCAAAACTAGCTGTGACAAATTAGCAGGTCCCTGTGTTATCGACAGGCTTCTACAAATGGAATCGGTGATGCAATTCATAGTCGGACGAAAACAGAAATAGTTCAATAAAATGATGCCCCGGCGTAGTTAGATAATCGCAGTTTTCTCTATTCCAACAAGAGTTATTCCCCATGAACTACATTATACACTTATATTGCTAAGTAGTCTCGAGTTATATCCCTTGAGAACAAAGTCTCTAACTGATCAATAGCCTGATAGCACAGCTAGTCAGCAAGATCCACGGTATTCGTGATTAGATTATTATGTTATATATATACTCTTTATTTCCTCCAAATTGAAGATTCTAATAACAGAGCATCAAAACACAATCATCAGAAATACATAATTAATTATTTGCAATGTTTTCATATATGTATAGCACAATATCCAATGTTATTTACATATTAAGGCGTGTAATTCAAGCTAACAAACTACGCCCTTTGATTATTTGTTCATGTTCAGTACATAAATGTTACATATGTCATTTGTAATATGACGTTATCATTAGAAATTATTCTTACTGACCTCATACGGAACTCCTCAAGGTCAGAGTTACATAAATCATAAGAAAAGTGTCCTCCAATCAAAACATGGAATAGTTGACTTTCGTCTAAGGCATGCAGATATACACTTAATAATATATCACTGATATTAATTATTTCGCACCACATTTCGTCTCTTAGTTCTTCAGTCGAGCTGCATTGCAGAACTATGTGAATAGCAATATCTTTATACAAGTATCCACATTTGTGACATAATTCATTATGAGTCAGCCACCGCATGGTTACAGCTAATTTCATTATATAGTATACAGCTTCCCTATGTTCAGGGTACTTTATACATAGTTTCCACAGAAGATGTGGTACTAACTTGTCATGTATAAGAACAAATCTAGAAAAATCAACATTATTGTACTTCCTGTTTAACCATAATTTTTCTTCATATTCATGTACAACATTTTTCACCTGCTTCCTCCAATACATTTTAAGAGGAAACCATCCCTCATTTAGATACTCCTTAATCAGTTCATACAAATTGTACTTTCTATTTATCTTTAGGATGTCATACACAAAGCCATAAGTATAATTTTCTGCATTCTGATTTACAATAAAAAATCTTGTAAACAGTATACGCGACGAGAGTGTCGTATTATCTAATCTGCAGAGCCTACCGAAGAATAGCAACTTTTTAGTGTCAATATATCCTTCTATACTCGTCCAACCTAGAAGACTAGTACACATATCGGTTCTTGTTCTGGTTTAGAAACCTTGAATGAATTTGACAATAAAGTGTTGCGCCCTCTCGAGCATTAATATTTCTGTGTTCGTTAGAATCCACAGTTCACAACCGTATAAAGCTGAAGCATAAACTTTAGTTTTGATTATTTTACCAGTAGTTAAAGGGTTTAAAGCACTAGGTTGACAGCCAGAACGAATTAAACTCATGGTTCCACTTCTAAGCTTATTACAGGCACGAAGTGTGCGTTCTGTGTTATTAAATTTATTATTTAACAGCACTCCAACATGTGTAATGTTGTCCACTTCCGGAAGGGGGCAGTTATAGAGATGAAAATTTGTAATTACACCAATTTTCTTTCTCTTTGAGAAGGTTACAATGTTGCTCTTTGTCGAAGAAAATATAAACCTCCATTTTTTACTGTATGACTCGCATAACTGTAACATATATTGTAAATCGGTACATTTAGTACTCACTTAACGAATGTCGTCAGCTTGGGTTGGACAATTCACCCTTAAATCTGCAATAACTGCCCCTCTCCTGCACTGTTCAACTATATTTAACAAATCATTGATGAATACCAGATACATTTTCGCCGATAAGGCACTCCCTTGTAATATCCCTCTCTCCATCCCAACCATCTGGATTGTACGCCATTACAAACCACACAACAAGTTACATTCGTATATATTCCTTTCATAATCATCCATAATTTCGATTTCACTCCCATCTTATACAGTTTATACAGTAGGCCAGCATGCCACACTGTATCAAACGCCTTACTGCTATCAAGGACACTTACATACACATCTTCTCCTCTCTCAATATTATAATTTATACACTCTTGTAAGTTGAATGAGGTTAGCATACTGTAAAGACCTGCCTGGTAAGCTGACTGCTGAGCGTTTGGGAAAGAGCTCGAATTTAGGACTGGATCAAGCCTCTTCATTAATAACATTTCAAATACTTTGAAATTCACAGGCAAAAGAGTAACCCCACGATAGCTATTCGGATCCTCTCTCGGTTTTCCTTTTCCTTTGTGTATAGTCACAATTACACCCTTTTTACAATCATATGGTATGTACTGGTATTTTATTATTAAGTTAAATAATCTTGACAGGTGACGATATAACAGATGATTCCCGCATTTGAGATGTTCATAGACCACATTATCAAATCCCCCTGTTTTATTGGCTTTTAATTTCCAACATACGTTTGAAACTTCTGATTCCATGATTGGCGTGTCCAAATACTCAGTTCTATCATTTAAAGTCGTTTTTGCAATCAAATCAACTTTTCCCAAAATTTCTGTTTCAAAATTTGAATCAAACATTGAGTAAGGCTTACTTTTAAACAGCTCTTCAAAATGATCAGCCCATCTCTCAGTAATATCTATAGGATTTCTGTAAGTCCTCCCTTCATATTTTATTTCTGTTTGTGATTGTTTACGCTTAGCTAATTTAGACTTGAACAGATACCAAAACAGCTTATGGTCCATCTCGCTCGATTTGACAAGTTCCATTAACTGATCGGCCATGTATCTATCGAACGCTTGTCTAAGAGATTTCCTAAACACAGTTTTACGTTTATATACCTCTTAAAGCTCTCAGAAGTATCAGCTCTAGGCTTCCCTTCATTCACCCAAATTCTCCTCAAGTTTTCCATATTCTTATGGACCACATTTATCTGCTTATTCCAATAGGGTTTTAAATATTTTCTATATTTAGCTTCCGGAATAGTTTCCTTTGAAGCAGAGATTATTGCAGAAACAATATCATTGTAATAACTATCTATTTGACCTTGAGATACGTGACCTTCCGGTGGATTAATGATGGATAGCTTATCACCTAGCGATCCCTGGTAAGTACAAATCAAGTTGGTAGCTAATGCTTTATTCCAGCTAAACTTTAAGAAATTATTTTCTTGTGCAGCCTCTGGAATCTCCTTGACGTTATCGGGAATGGGTTTTCCACTGCTCTCCTTAACAGATCGCCTTATATTGTGGACCTGGTCCTTCAGACTATCGAAGGAGGACTTGCACATATTGGTTTTATCACTGATCCGTTCAATCTCTGATTCACACACCTTTATTCTTTGCTGAACTAACTTCAACGATTTCTTAAGGCTGGTAAGACCATTAGCTTATGAATCGTCGAAACGACTGGCTATCAACATGCAATCCGCTAGTTTTTCCATAACTCCTGTCATCTCCTGTGAGCCTCTTGCCATGATCCACCTGCACTTTGGTGCAGGATGTATTTATTTCTGTGATGGATCTACAAGCTTCCATGAGCTTTATCTCAATACAGTTTTTTTCTTCTTTTAACACGGTGAGGAATCACGTGGTCTGCAGTTGGTGAGTAACACGAGTATAAACTGGCCGCCGCCAGTGTTGAAAGTGAAAATAAAGGAAAGACACTGAAAATACTCATTACATAAGCATTTCATAGTGACGAGCATATACCATACTGAATTCTGGATATATCGATACCACATTTGTGCTGCAACGGTCCGTAGTTTTCTGTAACATTCTGACCAAAGTTTTGAATCGAAGCGATTCTCCTCGAACGAGGGGTGGTGGTTTACATGAACATTTACTATTTCGTACGTTTTCTTTGTCTAGACAAGAACTTGGGCTACAAAACTGATCGTTGCAGAAAGCGACGGTCTAAAGTCGATTGTACATCGAACCTTTCTGTTGAAAAATATTGTTTTCATTGTCAATTCTTTAATTTTGTTAAGTGATGAGTAAACACGAACTAAATTGCGGTGATGAGTCTACACGAACTGCTGAAGAAAGTTTTGGTATCGGGTATTAAGCGAGCAAAAAATAAGCCTGTTTGAACTGCCATAATATTTTGGTGGTACTTTATTATTATAAGTGCGACATGAAAGCAAAAAGCCATTTGTCTGTTCAGTCAAAGAGACATTTTGATCATATAATAAATGTCCCTGATATGTGACGATAATTTGTATGATTGTTTTTTTTAAATTTTGTTTTCATATATTTCAGCAATGTTTGTTGTTTTCCAGTCATATATGATATATCTTGGCTTTAATCAGTTAGTAAAGTTCCCCACCAAGGGTAACAATACTCTGGATTTCTTCTTAAAAACATCCCTCCATTGGTAAAAATAAATGAAAGGTAATCCGAGGTGTATCAGACCTAGTACTAGTATATATTATCCTTATCGACAGTTATATATAAACTCCGCCTATAAAAAACTTTAAGGCGTACCATACTTCTATGGGATAAAGCAAACATAGCTCAAAGAGAGATGACGTTGAATGGAAATTTACACCTTTTCGGAACATGAATATGAATGTTGACAAAGCTTGGTCATCCTTCTTTAAAGATGTGATAAATTGTGCAATTAAAAATCATGTACCACTATCATGTCCAAATTCACAAACCTTTGGGCTAACAACAATATAAACAAGTGCGACATGAAAGCAAAAAGCCATTTGTCTGTTCAGTCAAAGAGGCGAAGGAGACGGATTTCAAAGTTGACAAATTATCGTGTCAGCATAAGTCACTTATCGCATAACGTGTTCAGTTTTGGAAGCATCCCGGAAAGCCCGTACTCTATCACTTCACAAGCGTTAGATGTCTATTCTAACACAACTGCCAGTAACAAAGGAGCGCAAACGAGCTAGTACAAAGGTTGGTAGAAAATCACCATAACATGTACGACTGCAGGACCTGATCATAGTATGGTCAAACCAAAGGTAACCCATGAGTTAGCTCCGGAAATATTACCAACCTCTCTTATTCAACAGATCACTAGATATGGATGGAGTACCGTTATCATCCTTCCAAAAGGGCCAGACTTGGAGGTGGCATATATACTAAAAAAAAACACATTTTTTTAATTTTCCATGTGAGATAAAAACATGGGGTAATTATAGAAGGTTGTGACAAGCCAGAGCAGACCAAAAAGATACTTGTATTGTGTTTTGTTGATGGAGATTTGGTTGAATTTACGGGCGGGCACCTCTTGTTCTCCTATCACCTGATGTTATATGTGAAGTTGGATCGATAGCCACATGCTTATGAGTAGAATAGTTTTTATACAAAATGAAAAGTCTAGGTTTTGTTCTTCGATGTGCTAGGAGTTCCCAGCTAAGATAGGTTATCTTGTTGGTAACACAGCTAGACTCTCTAGATCTGTATTTGTTGTACGGGTATCCCTTCTTTGAATGTTTTCAATTGATAGGATATGATATATATAAGCATGGGGCTAAGTATTCGAAGGGATAGTCTTACAAGTGTGGTGTATGTTTTTAATTTTCTGGTGCATGACGACATGTTGCGCCTAATGAAGCCTAGTGTCTTGTTTGCTTCGTTTGTGCTGTTTGGTATGCAGTTCTATTTTAAATTACAATAATCTATTCCAGAATTTGGCTGTGTAATGAATATCGATGTTTTATTGTTTTTGTCTTCCTGGAAATATTAATGAAGGAACTGCTTTTCATTGAGCTTCATTCGCTAATTCCACTCGCAGGTTTCTGGAATTTTCAATTATTGATCTAATTGGTAACAGTCATTCAGTCGTCTGCGAGGAACTTAATATCACAGGAAACATAGTCTACGATATCATTGATGTATTTCAAAAGAGGAGGGGGCCAACAACTGTCCCCTTGTGTACCCCAGAGAGGACAGGGGCACTGTCAGAGCAGGTTCCATTTACACCACCTTCTGACGTCTGTTTCTTAGGAAAGAAGAAAACCAAAGGACAGTTTCTAGATTGATACCAAAGAATTTCAGCTTACTTGATAGTCTAGAGTGAAGAACCTTATCAAAAGCTTTGATGAAATCTAATTAAGCAATATAAACTTATTTGTTTTATCAATGTTTCTAGCAATATCGTCAATAGTTGAAAACTATGGTGTTTTCGTAGAGAATTTAGATCTAAGGCCATGTTTGTGATGCTAGTAAGAAGGACAGGACGGTAATATTCTTCAGATTGTTTGTCACCTTTTTTGAAAACTGGTACTATAAGTGCTTCAAGCCAGTCACTTGGTACGGTGCCGGAGTCTAAGGATGTTTGAAAAAGACAGATAGTGCTGGTTTGATTTCAGATACCTAGCTAGTTGCCTTATGTACTTAAAGATTCTGAAGGAGCTTGTGTACACCTGGCTCACTTATAACGATAGAAGGCATTTCTTGAAATTGAGATGGGCTTTAAGTTGGTAAACCTGGTATTCGAAAGATCGTCACTGGTGAAAACACTTTTGGTAAGTGTGCTTTACATTCATGGTATGAATAATTTGGGCCATTGTTGGATTCCTTATAGGTTGTTTGCTAAATGAATCCATCCTTTTATTTTTAATAAGTTTTTCTGTACAGGTTTATGATGTCATGCTCTTATTCAATTTTAGATTTTGGGCGTGTATGTATTTCCCAGTCCTGTAGCCTCTTGAGTTCTTTTAGCCCTATTGTAAGCACTTATTTTCTGTCTTGCAAGTTTGTTTATATTGTTGTTAGCACAAAAGGTTTGTGAATTAGGACGTAATAGTGGCACATGTTTTTTTAATTGCACAATTTATCACATCTATAACGAAGGATGACCAAGCTTTGTCAACATTCATATTCATGTTCCGAAAAGGTGTAAATTTCCATTCAACGTCATCCCTCTTTGAGCTATGTTCGCTTTATCCCATAGAAGTATAGTACGCCTTAAAGTTTATAGGCGGATTTGATATATCACTGTCGATAAAAATAATATTTATTATGGTCTAATACACCTCGGATTACCTTTCATTTATTTTAACCAATGAAGGGTGTTTTTTAAGCAGAAATCCAAAGTATTGTTACCCTTGGTGGGGAACTTTACTAACTGATTAAAGCCAAGATATATCATATATGACTGGAAAACAACAAACATTGCTCAAATAGGCTATATGAAAACAAAAATAAAAAAACAATCATACAAATTATCGTCACATATCAGGGATATTTATTATATGATCAAAATGCCTCTTTGAGTTAAAAGACAAATGGCTTTTGCTCTCATGCCGCACTTACAATAATAAAGTACCACCAAAATATTATGGCAGTTCAAACATGCTTATTTTTTGTTCGCTTAATACCCGATACCAAAACTTTCTTCAGCAGTTCGTGTAGACTCATCACCGCAATTTAGTTCGTGTTTACTCATCACTTAACAAAACTAAAGAATTGACAATGAAAACAATATTTCTCAACAGAAAGGTTCGATGTACAATCGACTTTAGACCGTCGCTTTCTGCAACGATCAGTTTTGTAGCCCAAGTTCTTGTCTAGACAAAGAAAACTTTCGAAATAGTAAATGTTCGTGTAAACCACCACCCCTCGTTCGAGGAGAATCGCTTCGATTCAAAACTTTGGTCAGAATGTTACAGAAAATTACGGACCGTTAAAGCACAAATGAGGTATCGATATATCCAGAGTTCAGTATGTTATATGCTCGTCACTATGAAATGTATATGTAATGAGTATTTTGAGTGTCTTACCTCTATTTTCACTTTCGATGTGGCGGCGGCCATTTTATATTCGTGTTACTCACCAACTGAAGACCACGTGATTCCCCACCGTGTTTAAGCTATTGATACTTGCTTCCTGTAAGTTGATCGTTTCCCATAGCTTTGAGTTTTCCTTTTTTAGCCTAGTAAACTTTTCTTTTACTATCTTTCTCACACTTTATGACCTGTTCTTTTACTACCTTCAAGTTAGACAAGTATCTCTTACTTTTATCCTGTGCCTTATCTCTTTCTTTGTAAACTTTTTCAATTTCTTTCTGTAGTTGATCTACTTTGTCTGTGGTTCCTTTGTAGCTACACTTAAAATCGTGCAAGTCTCTCTGAAGAATAGCGAATTTGTTTGTGAGAACTTTCATTCCTGCTATATTATCCTCGGAAGCTGGAAATTTCCGAGAAACACTTTCTGTCCGTTTACTTTTGGACGGTACAACCTCCATAAGATCTTCAGTGTACTCTCATTCACAGGCACGTATCAAGACAAAACAGTCTTTTGCGAGTTTCTTCTGCATTGGAGCCGCGCCTGTTTTTCTAGCTTCTAATCGCTTTCTAAGGTACCCTTCCTTTAGGAAATCATCTCTGGTACATATGTACATGCTTTCCTTCCTAATAGCTTCCAAGTCAGGTACACTATCACTAACAAAGGTACGTATTTCGTCGATCACAGGTCCTTTGGAATGTCCCTTATCTTGTCAATTTCCAACATGAAGTGTGATGTGTCGACAATGGGAGTACAATGGGAGTCGTTCACGGCAGAGCGGACGGGTTTGTTGCCATAATGGGGAGATGAGTGGATGTCCTCGTGATACCGTGACCCCGGATATCGATTCTGTGTGACCGGACATCAGGAATGTGACCGGTTCATCGTTTATTTCGGACGTTAAGTCAGAGGAATACTGTTAGCTGTCTAATGAGTATTACAATACAGCAGATATACTGCATTGTTTTGATTAAGATAATAATAAATGATGATGAGAACTTGCATTAGTTAGAAACATATAATAAAGGCTTAAATAATATCATAAAGGCTTTATGACCATTGAGGAGGCATTTTTATCGAAATTGATCTAAACCTAAAAGTGTAAAATTACCCCAAACATCATAGTTTAGGTCCAAAACTAGCTGTGACAAATTAGCAGGTCCCTGTGTTATCGACAGGCTTCTACAAATGGAAATAGTTCAATAAAATGATGCCCCGGCGTAGTTAGATAATCGCAGTTTTCTCTATTCCAACAAGAGTTATTCCCCATGAACTACATTATACACTTATATTGCTAAGTTGTCTCGAGTTATATCCCTTGAACACAAAGTCTCTAACTGATCAATAGTCTGATAGCACAGCTAGTCAGCAAGATCCACGGTATTCGTGATTAGATTATTATGTTTATGAGATATAATAAATTCTGCGTTTGAAGAAAACATTTTGAACGAATTGGAGATACACAAACTATTCTAATTATGCTAATCTAGCATGACTGCAATGAGAAACCCGTTCAAAATGCCCTATGGTTGTCAAGCGTGCATGTCATTAAAACCTGGCACTACAGTTGGTGGCAATAGATCCTTTAAAAAATCTGGGGTGAAATTATTGTGCATTTTATACAAAAGTTGGAGTTTTCTGCGTTTCCTTCGATTTGAGAGAGTTTCTAGACCAGTTTCAAAAAGTAAATTTTCAATTCGAGCATATGACTATATAGCATATCATACACCTGAATAATTTAGAATAAAATCTTTTACCAATCAAAGATTAATTCCACACAAATTTTGCCAGAAGAAAGGTAAACTGAGAAAATGAAATCGAAGAAAAACATGTTTTCTTCAATTTGGTGATAATTGAAGCAACATCTTCTGATTGTATTTCTCGTGTATTTTAGGTACGAGTTAAAGGGGCATCCCGCGAAAGTAAGTTTTTTTCATATTTATTTTCAAAATATTACATACACATATCGAGTGGGTATTCTTATGGACTACGACGATCGGATTCCGCTGACATGTATTCATAAAATGAATAATTTCAAAATAACTAGTGGAATTCCAAAACGTCTGGCCAGACGTTCTGAATTGGGATTTTCACCTACCAATGCATGCGCAGCGAGCGCCGTTTCCATTGTAAACACTCTATCTGTTATTACCGTTACACTACGATAAGGCCTAACTACTAAGCGAAAAGTTGCCGAATGGTCAAAATATGACACAAGACTGCGTTACGGAATCATATTGAGAGATGGGAAGTATTCTAAGGAGAAACTACCTGCTCTATTGCGTGTATGTTACTTATTTCTTCTGTATAACGGTAACATGCACAAATAAAGCTTTGATTTGGTTTTGAGGCTACCCAAGGGGAAACTATTTCAGTCTTCTGTTGCATAAAATGCGTGTGTAATATTAAACTTAAAAGTTTGTTTTATGATATTCTCTTTATAAAATCTGATGTTCCAGTAAAACAGTATGATTTAATTATATTGCTGGATAGAAAGACATTTTCAAATACTATATATACCATAACAGAAAAAAGTCGTTTGATTACGTTGTAAAACGGGACGTGCGACCGAGGTACATACGGCTTCAATTTGGACAAAAGGAATGTAAAAATTTGTTTTCACGCGTAAAAAAAAGTGATATTCATACTTAATCTGTAAATTAGTGAAGGTACAAATATCATTGGGTTGCGACCCCGGTATTGAATTTGATACGAAAATATATACATAACTGGAAATTTATTTAAAAAAAAACCCCTAAGTTATACAACATATACTTATATGTAAATTCCATTCCTGCAGGTTTTTGTTTTTTTTAAAGTCACCGTCCCTTTACAAGACGACAAAAAGATGTTAAAAGAAAGTGGAATTATCATAACATATTCATAACGTGTAGTTATAAGTGTTTCAACAGTTCCAAATCTGATATACATGTAGTCATGCTTATAGTGTGTCGTTATATGAGTGTGTGGACTTAAATATTCGCATTCCGTGATACGTGTTAACGTGTGAAGACGCTGAAAGTTGGATAGATTTTAAATGAATATAAATGTACTTTGTATATATAGTCTGAAAAAAAATCCTCAAGACATTGAGTTGTAAAATAAAATCGCAAACATTTCATGTCATTTTATTTTCGGACTTTTCAATGCATACATTTTATGAAATCATCTGAAAATTTGGTTCGTGAATATTACCTTTTACATAAATTAAGGTTTGTACCATGGCCGTATCCGTACCCATGTGTACCGGTCTCGGTCAGGTAAATATTATAAGACTCTGTCATGACCAGGGATGTAAGATAAGGAAATTCAACCCGAGGGGTTTTCAAATTTGGTAAAACCCGAGGCTTTGCCGAGGGTTTTGCCAAATTTGAAAATCCCGAGGGTGGAATTTCCTTATCTTACATCCCTGGTCATGACAGAGTATTTTTCTCTCATTTCAACTACCTGAATAAGCTCAAAAACCATGAAAATACTTTTGACTAGCCACCATTTTGAAAATATCAAATTTTTTCTTGATTTTTTTTGACGAAAACAAATGATACAGCAAGATCGAGCATACCCCATATTTGCAAACGTAGTTTGCGCAGAAAAAATAATTTCAGCTTTCTAATGTACACGGTTAAAATATCGTGAAAGGTTTTAATTTCATCACGTCGCCATTTTTCTTTTTTCGGCATCAGATTTTACCGAACTCGTGACGTCACGACATTGTTGCGCCATTGTGACGTCACGCGGTGGCTGTATTGCATGGGTAGGGGTGTAATACAACCACAGCGATCATATGTGTATTGCCCTAGACAGGCCAGTATTACACACCTAGAAATGAGAGAAAACCACAGCGATCATATGTGTATTGCCCTAGACAGGCCAGTATTACACACCTAGAAATGAGAGAAAATATAGATAATTCCTGGTGTCGATCGATATATGGTGCCGATATGCCGACAATTATTCTTCATTTGAATTTCGGTATGTGTGCAATTGATGTCTAATTTCAATGTGAATGTGATTCAATAAGTTTATACACGGACTTTGTCTCTGTTTCATCAGCCGTATACATTACGCGTCCCCTCCCGTATAGCCCCTTCCGTCAAACTGAGCAGGAAACTTGCGGCACACCTGTCACGTTGCGTCATCCCCGCTATTTTTATCTGGGCTTTCCCGGGGAATGCGATTTTGCAAGTGGTCATTATAGACATTTTGAGTGGACTTTTGAATTTGGGAATAACAGGAAGGTATAATTAGTAATGCAGCCGCCATGTTTATTCAAGAACAGGCAGTTAGGCTTTCGCGGGATTCCCCTTTAAGCATTATGTAGAGAATATGCATCTGTTTATGTAATATAATAATATCCTATCTAAGCCCGCACTTTGCTCTCGAGACAGCAATATATCTATTTTCACTTGTGATGAACCCCTCACAGTGGTTTCCGCCAATAAATCGTCCCAAGTTCGTTGGTATACAGGAGGGCCGGATTTCCGGTCCGGAGAGGCGGCATCGACCAGTGTCTGCCCCACGTGGGCCCTCGGCCGGGGGCGCCGATGTCACTGTCCTATTGCCGAGGGTTGCATCTGCCTGTTCCGTTTCCCCCTGTCTGATCTAACCCACCATCCACCCTTTAAGACACTTCTTATAAGGAAATTACGGATATCGAAAACCTTGGTGTGAACTCATTTGCACATATATTGCCTTGTATCAAGTAAGAAAAATCTGTTTAATTGCAAACTGAAAATGATGCTACATATCATGTTCATTTTAGAATCAACTAACTTCATTTTTCTGTTGAATTGCTGATCCTTAAATGTCGGTGTAAAGCATTTAAGTTTTAAATTAATTAAGTTTTGACTGTAAAGCATGCCATTCAGTGTTATCTCCCTTGTCGTACCCTGCTGACGTAGGATGTACGTTTGACTGTTACTTTAACTATTATCTCCCCTACACAAGAGTGTTCTTACAAATAAACGGACAGATAAACATATTTAAATAATTTGAAATATAAAATCTACATATTTTTTTTCTATTATCCGTCCGTCATTCCAAATGAAATGGATTTCTACAACACAGTGTCGGTGAGATTTTGTTCGTTTATAAAACCTGCTTTGCCGTCATGACATGTCGCAAAATTATTCACGGGTTGTCACGTGAACACAGTTCTCATTTCAAAGAGTTCTCTTTCAGAATACACCTGCTTGAGCACTGTTAACCAATCAGACGTGACCGTTAAATTGCGGATAAATAAAGCCTGCTTTCTTCTTCTATAGCTTCTCACAACCTTCAACACGAAAAAGTGGGTCGATTAATTGGTACAAGTTGGTATACAGCATACCATAATTATATTGATGATATTACATGACAAAAACTGCATGGATTAGAGAAACTTTGATTACATATAAAGGCGCAATATACGTAACTGCAAGCATTTTTTTTTGTAATTCTGAAAAAGTACCAGTTTATAATCATGCAAAAATAAACTTAAAACGAAGTAAACCTGAGTGCACGTGGTAACTTACAAGAAACTCTTGACAAAAAATTCCAAAGAATTGAAAATAAGTCAGGTGTGGCCCACTTCAACAACATGCCGAAGGTAGAAAACCGTATGTTTACAAATACCGTCTTTCAACTGCTGCTGTACCGGTAACCGTGTAAGAATTCATACTGAATATTGCTGATATCAGTTATTCTTAACTAATTCTATAAACACAATAAGTTATTAGGCTTGATTTTCGCTTCAAGTTTTGCCGAAAGTTACGTATATATTTGGCCTTTAACGCAAGTGGTCCAGTTTGTCTTATGAGAACTGGTTTCGCGAATATATTTTTGTTTTTGTCAATGTTAGACGTCAATAATGACCAAATAGCCAAAAATAGTCGTGTACAATTACAATAAGCAATTGGTGCAATCCCATTCAAAACAAGTTGCAATATATAATTAAATATTAACATTTTCTATTATATACATTTTACGCCCCTGGCCTGCTCTCTCTATCGTTATAAAAATGACAGATCGAAGCACAGAGCTAAGTGAAATTACCACGGAGAAAATAAAATTCTATGTGTAAAATAGAAGGATGTGTTGTAATTTTCGTACATCAAAATCAAATCATTTTCTTGGATGAGAGTTATTTCCCTTCGAACACAAACAATTGTCTGTTTTTGGGTGAAACCCATCGTCGGAAACCCAAGGAACACTTCTCTGACGTTATGCAAATGTCAGAGAAGTCTACCGTGGGTTTCCGACGATAGGTGAAACCTGAAAAATTATTCCAGGGGACAGAGAGCGAAAGTAATACGCTAATATACGGTCACCCTCATCCAACATATCTATATAAGATGTGTACTCATCCTCAGTAATTATTATTTGAAGTTATGTAATCATATAATCGTACTTTTAAACAAGGTATCGCAGGGATACAAATCCCCTTTAAGGTATACAAATACTTGACCAATATGTGAAGTTTGGTCAAAATCAGTTGAGAAATGAAATCACCAGAGCGTAGACAAAGATTTTCTTTAAATAATAACGATGACCTTGAAAAATAATGATCGCTATTTTCACTAGTCTAGGTGCACCACAGGAACAAACTGGATTTGGGATAAGATGTTTATAAATTTATGGTGATTCAACGCACTTGCACCATTTCTTAGTTGGCACAAAATAATATTTATTTTTCGAGGGATACATTTTTTAAAAATTATTTGAAATAGTTTAATTTTGATCAGCTACTTTATGATTCAGCTTTCTTTTAAAGGAACACATGCTTACGACAGTGGTCAGCGAAGGCTCAAGATTAGACAATGCCTGCACATGGTACATGGAAAGAAGCTTGTATTATTGATATTGGTTCTTGACCTTGGGATATTGAAAAATCTGTGGTGACGCAGATGATGAATGTTTTGCTGGTGATTGATAAATGGTTCAACTATATTAAACAAATAATCAGTGGTCAAGTGATTTATTATATATACATCAACATTGATTTGTGTTTATGACGCCTAGAATCTCCATGCCTGTTTCTTGACACAGTTTATAATGTGAAGAACCACTTCACTTCACGCGGATGTACCTGATAGTGGTATCTGATGATGTTTTGATAATGTGATTGATTTATTGATCTCTAGAATAGTATTACCACCTATCAAATTATTTCGAAAAAAACGAACAATTTTGATTACTCGCGATCGAATGTCTGCTTCTTATTTTGGGTAATATAAGCTAATAGCAAAATTTAGTAGAGGACTTCATAATAAAAACCGTAGGGACTGTCAGTATATGAATCGGAGATCATCCATATCCTGGAGTTACGATCACCTACACTTTCAACACCCCTGGAATACGTCATGACAAAATTGAATGCTCCATGTGCGCCACCTTGTTGATTGGGCAAAAAGACTGGTTCGAACCGTTGATGTACATCAAAAGAATCTCGTGGTCACATAACGGCAAAATTGACAAGCTTTGAAGTCGGTTGCGGCTCCTTTGTAATCTTCGATGGACATATTCAAATAATGTGATATCATATGATATGACGGTTTACCCAAGCCCTTAAATAGCTAATTCGGAGACGTAGATATATAGGCCTAATGCATACGTCTCTGTTTAATGCAATTTCCTGGTTTTACACGAATACATACAATTAATGTATTTTCATTAAATAAGATACAGTCGAGGTCAATAATGAACTGCACCATACGTACCGCTATTCGTCCTACTTGTCATGTCCCTCACATTAGTGATGCTAAATTTAAAACGGGGCCTAATATAGGCTTACATGACGCCGCGGCATTTGACTGGAAACAGAACTGGCCGAATGAATTTTCGTAATTTTCAAATGAACATTTTCAAATTAATTACCGTGGAATCCAGTTTTATTGAAACGCTTGCGATCGGGGAAAGTCAAAAATAGCAGGTGGATAAATACGTGTTGGAATGGAGATTTTATTTTCTTTCATATTAAGCGGTATTTCAATATCCGAGTTCAAATTAAGCGGGTTAACGTTCGGTTGTATACATGTGCTAAATACTTTCCGGATTTTCGAACCTGTTCCGGTTTGTAGTTGTACAGTTATATGCATTGACCTACTTCCGGTGATATTGTGAATGGCCTTTCTGGGCAGCAAAACACAGGAATGCTTTCTGTTTTGGAACAAATTCAGGTAATATATAGACTAATCGTCAATGACAAAGCTCAAGTTCAATGTTCGTGTTGTAAACCTTTAGGTGTTAAAGTCTACTGTTAACCTTTTTTAGCAAACAGCTTGATACTTTTACCCCGACCACTCCCTGGACACTTTCGAAGTTTCATATTTTTCCTGCACAAAGTCCATTTCTTTACATTTTTCATCTCCGTGAAATAAGGACCAAATGTAATCAGTTGTAAACAAAGCAAAACCATAACTTGTTCTGAAGAACATGATACACAGGTAACATATTAAGCACATATACCACATCATTCTGTCTTTGGTATAGGACTTATTTTTACAATTTGCACTACTCCTATAAACACAAGAGGCCGCTGGTCGGCCTTTTTATTATCGGATATGATTTTGCCGACTGCGACCTCTTATTTCCGACGCACTAATTCTTTGATGCAGATTCCGCCCTCGATTGAAGGGGAATGAAATCGGCTTGAAAAAACCTACTTCAGTGATTGACAGTTCATAAAAACATTGTCTACTCATGTTTTATGTAATTAAGATCCCATATGTATGTCAAAGATACAATTATATAAAATATTACGGACCGTCAAACAAAAAATACAAGACCAAGTGGCTGAAGCACCTCTCCGGCTTATTTTTCAACATGGTTTCCTCGGTTGATAAAAATTAGTACAGGGTTTTTTAAACGGAACGAAATGAGACAGAACATGGTTGTATTCCGATTGTAGAACATTGTACGTATTTTCATTTTTGTATTTACCGCAAACACCACGTGATATTTAAATTTACTTCCGACAATGTTGTCTGCTTCACTTCGACATAAGAAAAACATTATTTGTATAAAATTGAGTGTTTGACATGAAATTCTCCTGATTTCATGAAGGATTTATGGAAAGGAATGCTATTTGGACTTTGTTGATCATTTAAATGTAAGTGACACGCTATATTTTTTTCAAAATCCTGACTTTGAAAAATTGATCGTCAGCATCGGGAAAATCAGCTATATGGGCAGTTAGAGGTTACACGGCACCTGTCAAAAAATTTCTCGCCGTGTTAAACCTCTTACATTGTTGGAGTACAATTTGCACCTGTGTATATTTATAGATAGATCTAAATGGATACGAATTAAACACATATTACAACTATGCAAATGTACATTATTTATTTATCAGTTGCGATCCATAGCCTCGTAATTTGACAATTTGTTTATCCGTAATGTCACTATTACTTCAACGATCATACACATTGCAATCCAGGTTAATTTGTCACTATGATCATGTCAGAAACTCAAAATACCAGATTGTCTGCAAAAAAAAGGACGATAAAAAGTGATGAAGATAGTGCATTCGAACCCGCAACCGGAAACCCTTTGCTCTCCAGTCTGATGCTCTACTGACAGTGACTGAGCTAAGGGAAATTCCCTACAGCTCAAGCTTGTAAGGCAACCTAATCAATGCACATCTTTTACATTGTCTATCACTGGGTGGCCGCCTATAGCGTCACATGATCAGAAATAGATAGTTCAGAAAGAAACTCTCCCGACGTGTGGCGATTTTGAAAGAGATGTCAGAAAGCTGGTTATTTGTAATTTTATTAGAAATGGGTGGCGATTAATAGTTAAAGACCTCCTGTGACTTAAAATGTATAGGTTGTAAAGAATATCTTTTCTTTCCATTGATACTTAAATTGACATGTGATCAAAAATGTTTCATATCACAGCTTAAACAGCGACCCATTGCAAGGGTCGGTAAAATTTCCACTATTTAACTAGAGACACATTCTGACTCTCACACTTGTCTGTTGTCCAAATATTCAGTATGTCAGAGAGTCAAAACCCACTTGACTACCAGACGTAGGTACTTCTAGCTAGCTGATTTTGCACCTTCCAGACCCTGTAGTCAGCTAGGGCATTGACAAGAAGAAAATTGTTTAAAGTTGTCATTAGTTGGAAGGGTGGGTTACAGTCATTTTGAAACCCTGTTGTTTATGTACTTCAAATAAAACTTGATCTGCTTTTACTGTTCTATGAATGATATTTATATCTAAAAAGTAATTGCTAATTTAATGTTTGTCTTTGTTTTCCAACAATCTTAAATATTGTAACGACTTCCTTAAGTACAGTTGTGGGATCGCACAACGTTACACGATGTGCGGTGTGCGCACGACGGGCGAATGGTGTATGCACGATGTGTGCACGATGCGATCCTGGGCGATTATTTCTAACACACATGTGGGCGCACGATTAACTAACATTGTGCGATGACAATCGTGGTTGATGTAAAATGAGAAATGTCTTAATTAACACTAATATACGGCTTCGCGCTAGTTAAAACCTTTAAAGCATATTTCTATATATTTTAACTACATACATTAGCTAACATTTCTATCTATATATTTCTTAAAATTAGGAATAGTCTTTTTGTAGTTTTTGAAACTAACCAAAAAGACACATGTAAACTTTAAACACACGTTGACATCTTCTCATTCAGGTACAGTAAATATTGCCAGTTTTTACGAAGTTATACCTGTCCATAAACTGTAGATGTCTCTTGCCCGGGGCACTTAAAACACTCGCCTAGGTGTAACAATACAGGTTCAGTGGTGGGGAGGGGAGGGGAGGGGACGGGGTGGGGTATTCATATAACTAATTATAAGAGTCCAGTTTGTTTCATATCGGTCGCTCGGTAATGGCTGTCGTAGCGGATCGCGGGACACAGGACAGGGTAGACTCTGACATGTTATTATTTACCTGTTCTGTTACCTTGGAGCTGAATTAACCCCCACTTGACTGTCTCCTAGTCACTGTAATACTGTATACTGTATATTGTAAAATTAACATAATCTCAATAAATATGAAGCGAATTTATATAGTTTTTCGACAAGAGAGTTCCGTATTTTTTTCATTCCTTAATATTTATCGACCAATTGTACCAAATCGTGCGTGTGTGCGATGAGAATTGCACACATAAACGCACGATCTTTACATCGCCCCGTTGCGCGCACCATGGGCGAACTATGTGTGCACGATACACACACACATTTTTTGGTGCGTTGTGTGTTACCACAACTGTGCTGAAACGACCGGGTACCGAAACTACCTTTATCATATTTTAACTGTCACCACTTATTATTAAAAAATAAACAGATTCCACACATGTACATCTGTTTGAGAATATATAGCTGCCGTCTTACGTCACATAATCAAAAATAGATACCGGTAGTTCAAAAATAAACTTTTGCAAGATTGTGAAACCTACGGCCATTAATGATACAGATATAGAGAAAGAAATGTTGATTATTAGTTCAACTAAGTTAAAAGAATCTGTAATTTACAGTTGTACATAATACATGTAACTTTGGTGGTTCTGATTTCCTGCTTCTTGTTTAATTGTGTTCATATATATATTAGTGTAGAAAAATGTCTGTTCACAGCCAATATTTCTTCATGTGAAATTTGATAAAAAATATGCATGTAAAAATTCATTTAAGTATAAATTCACATGAAATTCATGTGAAATTGTTGTGAAAACAATGTGAATTTAGCATTAAAAAAAAAGAAGTATATCAAAAAGTCATATTAATTGCATGTAATTTCACATGAAATTTTTTCTTTTGAAATTCACTTTTTAGTAGGGCTGGGCGGTTTTACCGGTATACTATGGTATAAAGTTGTGATGTTACGTACCGTGGTACATTAGTCCTGTACCGCTTTTTTGGGGACTGTCATTTAACTTATCAATGAAATATTTGTTACATAGATCAATTGGAATTCCAATATGGTTCAATTATAATTTCTTATAAGTTTGCTTAACTATGACAGACAGAGCTTCAATCAAACTATATTAGAGGATAACACAAAGAGAAACTTATGACAAGCCTCTTGTTGATTGGCTTCAGAACAAAAACAGCCATAGACCTTTAGCAAGCTCAAAAATTCAATCAAGGTGGTACCGCAGTATTTGCCTAAATACCGTGGTATACCGTGGTACTTTTGATTTTGTGGTACCCAGCTCTACTTTTTAGCCCACCATCATCAGATGGTACATTGGCTATATTCAAATCGCCCTGCATCCAGGGCCATGGTCCATAGTCCATCCTTAAACAATTCTTGTTATCGCTATTTCTTGAGAAGTACTGGATGGACCTTCCCCTTGGTCCCTAGTTGTGCCCTTTTGAATTTGGGACTGATCTAAAAAACAAAATGGCTGACGGGGGAGGGGGGTTGGATTTTGAAATTAAAGGTTGCTATTGCTATTTCTATGGAAGAACCTGAACCTGATGGATCCTATTCAAATTTGATATTTAGGTTCCCCTTGGTGCTTAGTCATGACTTTGATTTTGGGACATATCTGAGGAACAAAGTGGCTGAAAAGTGGCCATCTTTGATTTTGCCATTGAACGCTTGTTTTTGCTATTTCTTGAGAAGTACTTGATGGATCTTATTCAAATTTCATATATTTATGCCTATATGTGCCCTTTTGATTCTTTAAAATCATTTCTTATGATCTTATTTCCCTTATGGTTTGTAATCGTACTAATATTAATACCCGACCTCCAATGGCTATGCTCCGGCCAGTCTAAAGATGCAATATATAAAGATTATCTCGTCGTTTAGAGGTACGCTATTGCAGCTAGGTTGATGAGAGAAGATATATAAGAGTAACTGAATGTTTAACCTTAAACATTTCCACTAAATCAAATCAGGTCTGTTATGAAAAAGAAAATCTTGTTTTCCTAAAAATCAGTTTTTACAAGATTTTGAAAAAAAACAACATTTCATGGCTCAAATCCAAAGTTGAAGCTCTTTGCAGTGTGTTTTTAGATCGAGGCACTAGTAGTCTAGAGGAAATTTTAAAGATGCTGGGCTCCTGATAGAAGGGTTACAAGTTTTAGTCCTGTTCCCACCTATTGTGTTGTATGTTTTATCCCGCTTGTTCCAGTCTACTCAGCTGTAAATGAGTACGTGGTTGGACATGCAGTGCTAGACATTGTGAATGCTAACTGTGAGCGCTGAAATGGCAGCACCGGTTGTATGCTCCCCACGGAGTTGAGAACGATATTGGCTGGTTGATAATATATTAAGGCCCTACGTATATAACCAAGATTAATAATTTGTGAACCGAAATATAGGTTGTGATAAATTAAGCAGCTATTATAAAAAAACTTCAAATTATTATTATTATTTTTAGAAAACCTTTGTCATATATAACATTCCTCTTCTCAGCGAGCAAATTAATTGCAATGAAATTATATAGAAATGCTTATGGACCATATTATGAACATGTACAAAGTATATGCAAGGGTTTTTTTGTAGACATTTTGATTGCTAGGTAACTTTATCACAATGCACAGGTTTCCATAAAAGAAAAACCAAAAGTTCATCAGCTGTTTGACTGAGTTAGATCAATTTTATCAAAACCTTGGCACATGGTATAATTAAGCAAAGCTCAAACTGATTGTTTTTAAAATGTAACTTTGGAAATATAATGAAGGTTTCTGATTTGTCGAAATTAATATGTTCATTAAGCTGAAAATTGATAGTCCTATAGTAATAAATAAATATATGATATTTGCATTTACCGTATGATATGTTCCCAATATTATGTCTGCCAACCCACTAAACAGTAATTATATATATAAATAGGACTTATTCAAAATGAAATTGCAATATGCGAGCTTCATGATATGTACAGTGTACCCTCGTTACATTTTATACCGCCACCATTCGTCCACAGCAATTATGGCGGTATAATGAGGGTGGCGATAGTATCGAATCATGAAAATTATAACCATGAATTAAATTGCATAATAGATTGCATTTCCAACATTTTATTAAAAGCAAGCTTAGTATTATATCGTAATCTAGATCTACATTGGCACAAATTTATATCTGAAAATAGTTATTGATCTACTTTTTCCGCATGCCATTCCAAATGGAACACTAAAGAGTTCCTCGATCTCCAAAAACAGAACGATATGGTGTTATCGTCGAGGGAAATATATAGCGATTCGGAACGTTTGCATTTTAAAGGGTGTGGCGGATGGCGGTATACGAGGGTGGCAAATTTAGCGAGGGAATTATATAGGACAAAAATCTGTTCTAGAGATTTAGGTGGCGGTATGCGAGGGTGGCGGTAGATTCGGATGGCGATAGGTCGAGGGTACACTGTATGTACTTACAATGCTGTTATTCAATTGACCACTGCAGATCAGATGCAATATTTTCTATTTTTTTAAAAATGTTCTTCCCTTAAAGTAATAAAGTAAATAAGATACATTTAATTAGACTGACCTTTTATCACTCTCGATCTTATGACAATGAGGACTAGAATCTTCACTCAAAAGTAAAAAAAAAGAAGAATATCTCCACATGCCAGGAAGGCAATTAGGGGTCACTGAGTGCAAGTAAACAAAAAACACCTCTGAATCATAGAGTTGGACTTTGATTAGATGAACCGTCATGATGTCATAAGGATCAGAATTGATACTTAATACAAGGAATTGTACACATTTGTATTTATAAACAAATGTCACAATAATATCCTCATATGATTCCATATGGTCACAATTGCACACAAAAAGTCAATAGGTTCTGTAAATGTGTTTTCTAAATTTTGTTTGTTTTTCAATAGCTTGTGAGTGTGACTTTGACCTTTGTCCCCATGACCTTGGCACCATATAGATAAAATCAATGCATACTTGTCTAAACCTTTTGATTATATATAGGTGTATACACATAGATTAAAGTTAATGAAAATTAAAGGTAGCCTAAACATGAGAAGGACATAAAAGGATCTATATTTAGTAACTCTTGATTGAATAAACTTGTGATGATCATCATGGTCAGTTGTTCAAAAGATGATTAGCTTAATCAGTGATTAGTGCAAATTTTAATTATCCTCTAACTTTAAAATGAAACCATAGATTCTATTACAACTTGCAGATGTTATAAAACTAATATTGTCAATTTACATACAAAATTTGAAGATTGTAACTTGTATATTGACAGAATTATTCAAGTTTGAAAAATGTCGTTAAATAGTGATTAAGCTAATCACCCTTTGAACAACTGGATCCAGCTGTCTGTGAGCTGTATATGTATGAGTAAAAAAATCTCATTTACCTATAGGAAAAAAAATTAGGAACAAAGATACAGATATTGACTCAGATATTGTTCGCTTGAAAATGTTCGTTACACTGAGACAACTTCGCTTTAATACACTGTTAAGATTAGGACATTTTTGTTGGTGACAGATCAAGATGAAGCTGTCTTAGTGTTTTATTTTTTATGTGATTAATAGTGGTGTGTCGATGATCGGAAATGATCGATTAACGGTTGATTATTGTTTACTGATTACGATTATCAATCATGTTTTGTATAATCGATTAATCGGTGTGTGAATAATATGTCATATTGTCCATTTTAATTGACATCAAAACATTGAATACATAATACCATTGCCTATAATGTAATATGTACATTTTCATTTTCTAGTAAAATGAAATAACAGTTTCAAAATCACAAGTTTGATCAGTGATTTCAATACAATGATTTTATTTTGGATATTAATAGGAAGTGAATTTGTTGCTTTTTTTGATAGAAACATTCTATTTTCCTTACATTTCTATTTTAAAAGAGCAACCAATTATAATCGTAAAATAGGTTAGTGAAGTCTTCCGATTACAACTGATCATGAACCCAACACTAGTGATTAACCCATATTTTATAACTCTTTATTCAAAAGTAAAACCTCCTACTTATAAAATGTTTTGTTATTTTAGGTTCTCATCTGCAAAATCTGAAAAGATGTTGGAGAGTCTCACTTTTCCTCTGGAAAATGGCAGCATTAAATAGGAATGGTGTACAGATGAAGATTTCTGGTGTCGGCAATGAGACAACTATGGGAGACGAGGAAAAGCTGCTTATGGATAGGATTGAAGGGAGTGAAAAGGAACGGCAAACAATGGTAGGGGCAGATAAGGAGGTGTTGACAGAAAAAGGGAGGCAAAAAGAACTGCTTTGTCACTATTGCAACAAAGTATTTTACAAGCAAAAGAACCTCAAAGTTCACTTGTGTATTCACACAGGGGAGAAAAAACTACAGTGTAATACCTGCGGAAAAAGTTTTATTCAGAGCTGTCACTTAAAGAGGCATCTACGAAGCCATTCCGGTGAAAAACCCTACTCTTGTGATATATGTGGAAACCAGTTTTCGCAGAATGGGCATCTTCGAGTCCACCTTAAGTCTCATTTCGGCAACAAGAACTACAAATGTGAGTATTGCCCTATGGCCTTTGTCCAGAACAGCCACCTTAAGCGACACATGAGATCCCACATGACTATACGTCCGTACAAGTGTGACATGTGTGACAAGACGTACAAGTTCAGTGACCACCTGTATATACATCTACGTCGCCACACTGGCGAGACCCCCTATCACTGTACGTTCTGTGACAAAGCCTTCCACACTAGTGCTAATCTGAACGCCCATATCAAGATCCACAACAAGTATGTCGACCGCAAGTTTAAATGTGAGATTTGTGTGAAGAAGTTCCACACCAACTATGCTTTGATGAAACACATGGCTGTGCATACCTCAGAAACACCATTTTCCTGCCGTCTTTGCCCCAAAAGCTTCAAGTACAAAGGAAATTTAAAGCATCATTTTGACGTGCATAGTAACGACGAAGATATTAAACTGCTCAAGTGTGTTATTTGTGTGAAGCGTTGCACATCATTCCAAACTCTGAAGGATCACATGTTGTCTCACTATGAAGAAAACACTAAGACACACGCGTGTGAGATATGTAACAAAACATTCCGGATCAAGAGCAGCCTACAGATGCATTATTCCCTGCACACTGGACATAAACTAGCCTACAGGTGTTTAGAGGTGCCCTGTGAGTTTGAATCCGGAACAATTGACGAAATGAAGGATCACGGTGCTACTTTGCATTGCGTTAAAGAGGGCGATGGATCAGAAGAGCACACTTTATCTGAAGATCGCATGACTAATTGTAATGAAACGGAAGAATATGCTACTGGCACGACAAAAAAATTCAAGTGCCCTATGGGATGTTCACACTGCTTTGATACTATCACTGACCTAGTAAGTCACCTGAAGTGTCACATAAAACTTGAGAAGAACCGAAAACCAGTCGACCACCGTTCTGGACATTCAACTGTCGCTAGGGTATCTGAATCTGGCGGTAAAGGGACTGGAAATTTCTTGAATACCACTGCTATATATCCTGATCCATTTCAAGTCCAAAACGGCAAGCCGGACAAACCCGTAACACAGCTAGATCCAGTAAGTATGCTGATTGAAACAGCGGAACAGGTATTGCCCAATTTGTATCATCAAGCATGTAGTAGTCGTCAGATTGAAGAGGAACATAACGGAGAGAGAACCAACAGAGTCCTGCAGATACCTCATAGGCCTGCAGAAAAACGTCCAATGTTGAACGACGATCATTCCCACTACCTGCAAGGAGCTGATACAAACCATGAGAGTGGGTTTGTGGTGAGTGAAGAACAGTTTTCTAACAGATCACCTGAAAAGGAAACTGTATCATTTTCTATCGTAGTGCCTGAAAAGACTGCTCACCAATTGTCAAAAGCGTCTGAACACCAGATTCATCAGAACTCTCTCCTTGTTCAAACTCTATCTAGCCTGTCTGCGGAAAGAAATAGTACAGAAAATGTGTTGCATAACACTCAACCAGTTTCAACCATGCAGTTCAAAAGCTTAGGGTCTACTGTTGGAGAACGGCATACCAACAATACTACAAACTCGGTGGAAATCAGCGGAAACAGCTTCCAGACACAGGAAGTTATTGGCACTCGCGTAAATAGTGTAGTTAGAGAAAATAATGCGATGTGGGTAGATAGTGCAGAACACAATCCTTCATTTGTCATAGAGGGAAATGGTAGCCAGTCTTTGGTGATCGGGAGACACGTGATCAAGATGCTTGACAATGCCAGTGTAAATGTTTCTGCTGAAAGTGTTCAGCTGCAAGGTGATGACATACAGGAAATTGTAGTTGACGAGAGAACTATGCAGGAACTTGTTATCGGTACATCGGAGATACCGTTTTCTGTCGGTGTTGATGCTAGTTTTCACCATCCTGGACACGGCACCAACAACCAGCAGCTCAGTGTTGGAGAAGTGGAGGATGTTATTATCCAGACGAAACCGAAAGAAGCCTCGACTGAGCATGTCCTTTATAGTAGTTCGTTAATACCAAGTGTAGACAAAAACCCAAACGAGGGACTGGTAAACTCAAGTTCCAACATTGAGATCCATATAGGAACCAAAGGCCAAGATAAAAACGTTGGTTCTATAATCCAGCAAAAGCTGGCATCGAATTACACTGTTCAGGAAACTGCTGAAGCCGAGTTACAATACGTGCCTTATAGAACTGAGAAAAATGTGTCCACCGGTAGTATTGGGGACCATGAGTATGTGTTGAGTCATGGAGAACATCCAGGTGGGCGTGACAATGACGTAGCTGAAGGACAGGTGCTAGGTGAGATAAGTGAGACTTCAAATGTTTCAAAATATACGGCTTACCCCCCACACTCTTCAAGAGACGCACAGCTGGACGTGGTTGAAGCACGAGACGCTGTTATGGCGCGGTGTCCATTCTGTAATGAACATTTCCAGGATGATAGTGTCTTAAAAGTTCATTTGCAAAGTCACATGAATTCAGAAAGAATTGTAGTCAATGTCGTGATGTACATGTGTCATTTGTGTAATGCAGAGTTTAATAGTAGGGAGAGTTTAAAGACACACCTACAAACACATGTGTAGGTACAAATATTCATAAAATATAGGGCCCCGACATACCTACGTTTGTACAATTTCAATCTCAATAACGATTACTTTAAAAGTGGAATTTTTCGCGTTTTGGAAATTTTCGCTTATTTCGCAGGCATTAAATCTCCGCGAATATATCCACACGCGAACACCATTTAAACTCAACAGTGTATAATAGTAATGCAGATACACAGTGCAAAACAGCTAGCTACAGCACGAAAATTTCCACATCGCGCATAGTTTGAAGGCTTTTACAGTATCATAAAATGTACCATTATATATCATATTATTAACATTTTTTTGTTATTGGTTCATTCATTGATTTACAAACTATAACTATAAAAACAACACAAGAAAGTGCATTGTACATGTACTTTGGTTAACAGAGATATTATCCTGAATCCATTAGAAAATGTTTTTTTTTCTTCACTAACTCCGGACTACTAAAAAAGTAATTCCAAGTTTTCTTCCATTAGCAGTTTTTCGTTTTTCACGTTTGCCCTGGCCTTTCCTAATTCAGACTAAGGCATGCAATGTTTGTAGAGAAACCCGAGGTCCAGTAGACGCACACATTACTAGGATCAATATTTGAATGCCACGTGAAGCTATATGTATGAAACAAATTGAGTCCTTAGCTATGTTTCAAGTTATGTTACTGATAAATTTGAAACGTTGATAATCAAATAGCGTTTTTATCCTGAATGTTTGATTTAACGCGGTAATGCTAGGCCCGGGATTGCTAAAATTATAAAGGTACACTGTGCTCAGTCTAGCCTGAAAAATGTTTTAGCAAAAGCCACTAAAGACCACTTTCCCTTTTAGCAAATAAACATTTCCTTTAGCAAGTTTTACTCATGAGCAAAGTCCAAAATTAAAGTGTTAATATTAATACAAGTTCTGATATATTTAACATACCATTCATTGAATTTGAACAATTCAGTATTTACGAAAATGGTTTATTCAACAAAATTCCATTAGCAAAAGTAGCTAAAGGCATACATTTTGTACATTTTCTTTTAGCAAAAAAGCAATTTCATTTCGTTAATAACGAAAAAAACAAATGGCTAGAGTGAGCACAGGTACATGTATGTCATTCAGACAAACTATTAAATTGATACGACAGTCTTCGTGGCTTGCTTTTGCTTCTCGTGGTCAAATATTAAGAACATACAGATGAAAATGCAACATTCCCGATCATTTTGATTTTAATGGTCATTTAGACATTTGGTTCAAATACAATTTGCATAATATTGATACAGTTGTATTAATACCCGACCTCCAAAAACACTAACAGCACTGCCCCGACGTAATATGTAAACAATTCGTCTCGTTGTAGAGCTTCGTTTAATTATCGCAGCTAATACAGGGTTTGCGCTGGGTATTTTATAAGTGGGGTCCTTTTCAGTTTCTATGCTTGAAAAACATATAGTGATGGCTTCAACGCCAACACTGTAATACATGCACGTGAAGTTGCAATTCCAAGTGCTATGGTCCCGTTTATGTTAATAAGAGCATATCAAAAGTGTCAGTGTTCTGGCTGGTAACTTTCTTGGGAATAGCAGAATAAATAAAACAATAACTTTTTGAAGCACACCATTGCAAAGACCCTCCAATGTATTTACACAGAACGAGAAAAAGCATATACATGTGTAATGATCACAAGTAAGGCATTATAAATAGAACAGTTACACGATTAAGTTCGAAATAATGATTTATTACCACACTGTTGTTTCTATACACACGTTGGTGTAACTGACGACACTGGCTTGTGTGTACGAATAGCAACGTTTTGTTTTACACGAGATATCTCCATATTGAAATATCTGTGTGTTACCATTTTGTACATTTTGTTTGGCGAGGAATGTTTATTATATACGTGTGACTTGAAGGTTTTTTTGTTATTCTGATATGAAATAAAACTGATTATGCACCACGGTTTGTTTAGCATTAATCGTCTCCGGGTATAGAAAAAATCAAGATGATCTCGAATCGTCAACAAAAAGGGGGTGGGGGTTGGTGGATATGAATACAGATTTACACGGAGTCCCTTGGGAAAAAGTACCTGAGAATGGGACCAGGTAATCTGAAAGTATAATCGTCTTCTGCTTCATCGACGACACCACCACGGAAATCTTGGTCACGTCCAAGTCTCAACCGAGTTATAACCGAGTCATTCATCTCAATCACAAGTAAACACACCGATGCACATACCAAAAACAGTCGACAAGGATGCACACTTGTTATCTATGAGACCAAGGAGACGATCATAGTCCTCTCATTTTGTGTGCAGATTTTTGATTTCGCCAAAGTACGCAAGTATGCTCACAGGGGCTAGGCACGGACCTGTCGCTATGAAATGATTGTCAGATATGTGTTAACCTTTTGAATAAAGCCACTCCCACTACTATATATCTGTGTCACAGAAATATTTTAGTGGGATGGGCTTTATTCTTGAAAGGTAAACCCATTATCTGACAACCGTTTCAATCATCTGTGATCCAGATATATAGTAGTGGGAGGGGCTTTATTCGAGAAAGGTAAATAAATATCTGACAATCATTTCATAGTGACATAGGTCCGTGCCTAGCCCCTGTGAGTATGCTAATAGTTCTTATCAATCTTCATCTTTTTCTGTGTCGTAATATCTTAGTATTTAGAGCATGCCATAGAGTAGCGAATAAAAGATGTCAAGTTAGCACCATAGGATAGGTTGAGGAAGCAGGAATGTTACTATTAAGAAAGGGAAAGTTCAAGATCGGAAAATCGATATAGTCACGTCACATGTATCTTTTGCTTAGTAGTAATTAAGCTGCATATATTGGTCAGTTTAAGTAAAGATAGCATTACGAATGTAAGCAGCTGATTTAGATGAATCCGTTGTGTCCTTTATTTCAATTTCCAAGTGTAGATTCGATTGTCGTGGTCGGCAAACTTATTGTTATTTATAGTCGATTTATCTAAAAGTAAATTTAGAGATTTGCCAAGATTTGTGTTACCTGTCCTGTTAACATCGATATATTAAAGGAGGCCTCACATCTTATTTCTTGGAAACCACAGAGTTACGCTCAGTACAACATTTTAGAAATAGGCAGACTTGTAGTCAACTATAACGCAAGACCGAACAGTTATACTAAACAATCTCAAAATCTAATCTATTTGTTTCATTACAGTTTCAAATAACAAAGCAGAAATGCAACTTGTCGAGTACTTTGATAAACAGCATTTTAAGATGATAGACCCGAAGTCTTATGACACCGTCACAATTATCGTATCTGGATACAGAATATAAACGAGTTTCATGGCAGCGGACCTCCCAATAAATAATGTATGTCTACACATTACAATACACATACGTATGAGCATTGAATTTGACAGTTTGTATAGTGTGTTTAATAGTTACATGTATGTGCCAACTGAAGTTATTCCGGGTGAACATTGCTATATCGTGAAGTGAATTGAAATCAAGGCAAGAAGATAGGAGTTGCATCCCTTTATACAGTTACTACATAATATATAAAGTTGCTAATAAATAAATATAATATTTTGTCATCAGAATACTTCTCTTTCTCGTCATTTGATGATGAAACTGCAGACTTTTATTTTCTGTTGCACCGTATGAGAGTGCTTCGTTACTGTGGTACAAGTCATAAGTTTTGCGTCAGTTTCCTGCTGTTAAAAAACAAAAAGATACTTACACAATCAATTTTATGGGGATTACTCAAGGATATCGTACGGGGTCATGCTATTGTTTAATAATGGATAATTATCCATTTAAGGAAAGTCAAACAAAAATAGCCCCACTGTTTTGATAGTTTTAAATGTTCGAAAAAATTACACCTAAATAATCTGTTATAAAGCTTTGCCTTTTAGTCCTTATATTTCACGTTCGATTATTTCAACAAAGTGATTATCGTTTAAAATGGAAATAATGTGTCACGCCCATCTTAACCATCCTCTTGAACATTATATCAAGCGAACTATAGATAGTTCACAGTTGGCGTTCTTGATCTTACACTGTACATCATGACCGACTGTACGATCAGCGTGAGATCTCCGATTTTATGACTGTTAAATTTATCGGTCTTGACAATGGCGTCTTTGGATCCCAGCCCCATTTTGTTAATTCTCTTTGGATCTCAGCCTGTTGTTGTTCGTACTCTCTAGATCCCATACTGATGTTGTTAATTTTCTCTGGATCCCAGACTTAAGTTGTTGATTATCTCTGGATCTCCGCCCCATATTAATGATTCTCTCTTGGTCCAAGTCCCATATTGATGATTCTCTCTGGAACCCAGCCCCATATTGATGATTCTCTCTGGATCTCCGCCCCATATTAATGATTCTCTCTGGATTCAAGCCCCATATTGATGATTCTCTCTGGATTCCAGCCCCATATTGATGATTCTCTCTGGATCCCAGCCCCATATTGATAATCCTCCCTGGAACTCCGCCCAATGTTGATTATTCTCTCTGGATCTCCGCCCCATATTGATGATTCTCTCTGGATCTCAGCCCCATATTAATGATTCTCTCTTGGTCCAAGTCCCATATTGATGATTCTCTCTGGATCCAAGTCCCATATTGATGATTCTCTCTGGATCTCAGCCCCATATTAATGATTCTCTCTTGGTCCAAGTCCCATATTGATGATTCTCTCTGGATCCAAGTCCCATATTGATGATTCTCTCTGGAACCCAGCCCCATATTGATGATTCTCTCTGGATCTCCGCCCCATATTAATGATTCTCTCTGGATTCAAGCCCCATATTGATGATTCTCTCTGGATTCCAGCCCCATATTGATGATTCTCTCTGGATCCCAGCCCCATATTGATAATCCTCCCTGGAACTCCGCCCAATGTTGATTATTCTCTCTGGATCTCCGCCCCATATTGATGATTCTCTCTGGATCTCAGCCCCATATTAATGATTCTCTCTTGGTCTAAGTCCCATATTGATGATTCTCCCTGGATCCAAGTCCCATATTAATGATTCTCTCTGGATCTCCACCCCATATTGGTGATTCTCCCTGGATCCAAGTCCCATATTGATGATTCTCTCTGGATCTCCACCCCATATTGGTGATTCTCCCTGGATCCAAGTCCCATATTGATGATTCTCTCTGGATCTCAGCCCCATATTAATGATTCTCTCTTGGTCCAAGTCCCATATTGATGATTCTCTCTGGATCCAAGTCCCATATTGATGATTCTCTCTGGATCTCTGCCCCATATTGATGATTCTCTCTGGATCTCCGCCCCATATTGAAGATTCTCTCTGGATCCAAGTTCCATATTGATGATTCTCTCTGGATCTCCGCCCCATATTGAAGATTCTCTCTGGATCTCCGCCAAATATTGATGAATCTCTCTAGATCTCCGCCCCATATTGATGATTCTCTCTTGATCCAAGTCCCATATTGATGATTCTCCCTGGATCCAAGTCCCATATTGATGATTCTCTCTGGATCTCAGCCCCATATTAATGATTCTCTCTGGATTCCAGCCCCATATTAATGATTCTCTCTGGATCTCCGCCCCATATTGATGATTCTCTCTTGATCCAAGTCCCATATTGATGATTCTCTCTGGATCCAAGTCCCATATTGATGATTCTCTCTGGATCTCCACCCCATATTGATGATTCTCCCTGGATCCAAGTCCCATATTGATGATTCTCTCTGGATCTCCGCCTCATATTGATGATTCTCTCTGGATCTCCGCCCCATATTAATGATTCTCTCTGGATTCCAGCCCCATATTAATGATTCTCTCTGGATCTCCGCCCCATATTGATGATTCTCTCTTGATCCAAGTCCCATATTGATGATTCTCTCTGGATCCAAGTCCCATATTGATGATTCTCTCTGGATCCAAGTCCCATATTGATGATTCTCTCTGGATCCAAGTCCCATATTGATGATTCTCTCTGGATCCAAGTCCCATATTGATGATTCTCTCTGGATCCAAGTCCCATATTGATGATTATCTCTGAATCCCAGCCTGGTATTGTTGATTCTTTATGGAGCCCAGCCTGATCAATAGCCCGATCAAGATTTCCGTGATACATTGTACATGTCGACAACTGACGGATACCCACAATATTTCTAGTATGAAGTTGTATAAAGATACATTTTACTGTCTATTAATCTAATCGGAAGGATCACGTAACACACACATATGCTGCACCTCTTAAATTTAGTAATAGTCGGAAGCTATTATTCATAATTGTGTGATATATAAGAATTTATATAATTATAGAATTCCAAAACGTCAAAAAAACCATAATCCGAACTCAAATTTGATTTAACTAGGGGCATAATAGAAACAAAGGAAAGATTTACATGGAGACTCTCGTAAAAGTACAAGAGAATTAGACTAGGTGTTCTGCAAGAGTAAGCGTCTTCTGCTTCATCGACGACACCCGCCTGGGTCACATACAAGTAAGCATAGCTATCCCCAAAATGAGAACCGAGACCGAGACTTCATTGTCAATCACAACAAGTAAGCACACTAATAAGCAAACTCACAAATGCCCATCTTCATATCACACAAAGATACAGAATATTTCTCGATGAGATCAAGATGGCGCCCATAGTCTTCATCAATCTTCATCTATCTATACCTGCGCCGTAAGTTTGTTCGTCAGCAGTTGACATCTAACACGGAAATCTCGATATTCATAGCAAGCCCTAGAATAACGAATCAATTGTGACATTTAAACACCATAGGACGGAGAGGCAAGGATGTTACTGTCAAAAAAGTGAATATTCACGATTGGAAAATCGAAATCGTCACGTTTATCATACAGCTTAGTTGTAAGTTGCCCGTGTTGATAATAGTTAAAGTAAATATTGAGGTACATGTAAGAAGCTGATGTAGGAGAGTTTGTTGTGTCTTTAGTCTCAAGTTAAGTAGGATATATACGATCGACTAGGTAAGCAAACTTCTTGTTGTCTATAGACCCCACATCATCGATATACCTGAAAGTGAAATTGAAAGATTTGGCAAGGCTTTTGTAACCCGTCCTGATAAGCCCTTCGACAAATTAAGCTTCGTATGGAAACAAAACCGGTCAGCCAAAAATTGGGGCACATTTGGTTCCCATTTTAATGCCAATAGTCTGTTGGAAAATCTTACCTCAGAACTAAACAAAACTATTGTCAGCCAGGAATTCAATCATTCGTACTTTATCTTCCTCAGTATATTTCAAGATAACATTTTTTTCACAACGTATGCTCAAAGATAGCTCAAAGCCATTTTTTGAAATGCTCATAAGTTTACCTTCTTGTATTAATGTTAATACCCCCTGTGTGGCTTCGGGACATGTTTAATAGCAGTACTTAACATAACAATACCATGACCCCATACACTATCCTTGATTATCCTCTTAAATTAATTTTGTAACTTTGTTTCGGTTTGTTCTTTAACAGCAGGAAACTGACACAAAACTGACTTGTACCAAAGTAACGAAGCACTCTCATACGGTGCAACAGATATTTCAGTGACCTACATGGCTGCTGCGTTCTCGAGTAGGCGCTAAATCTTTTGACATACACGGACCTGATTCATTTCAAAACTTCATAAACTTATTTTTGTCCCTTGTTACATGTACTATGTATCGTGCGCTAGCTTTTTAAAGGATTTTACTTTCTAATTAAGGTATTTATATGATTTCAGTATTCTCTTTTATTGTTTTTATATGATTATCATTTTACACTAGACTTAATATTTAACATTAAGATCCGCCTGTCACCTTTTGTTTTGTTTTTGTTTTTTTTGCAATAGCAAGCATACATTTCATTGTAAAGAACCTGCACAAGAACCATCTTCGCTAGCCAAAAGTTACGATCCGCACACTGACTTATTTGGACTCCGGCAAAATCTTGATTTGGAATTCGTTCAGTTTGCATACGTACCTTCTCTCTCCCTCTTACTGTTGTCTATTGGTATTATCAACCCCGAGTCGACATTACGTCCTCCTTGTTGGTTAGGATAAAATTTATTTTTTCTGTTTATGTGGTGATAACGATCCTTTAGCGTAATTCAAACTATTTTTTTGTCCAACATACATTTAATTGCATTTTTAGAAATTTTCAACATTTTATGACGTTTTGAGATTTTCAAAAGTGTATTGTTGTTTTTCGAATGTCAAAAATATGTTAGAGTTTTATTTTGAAACTCCGTCAATGTACAGAAATGGCTTGGTGATACGCATGCGCAATGTTTCCTGCTGTATATCAAAGTTGTTTTGCTATGATCAAAGCATTAGTCTGTCATGAAAGTTTTTATTAAGTATGATTTTTTGTAACGTTATATAAAATAAACTGTATGTATTTTACAGCAAAATGAATCCGGTTATACAACTTATATTAATCACTCTTGTTGGCCCGGAAGTTAGCACGCGAGGGGTCGTATTGTGGGAGGAAACCGGAGTACCCGGAGAAAACCCACGTGGTCGGGCAGGTGACCCCATACTTTTCACGTGCCTTGGTGAAAGGCAAGTGTGCTATCCACTGAACCACCCGACTACCCAACGTAACGTTACTGCTTTCCATGGCACTCGCGTTGTTTTAAGGAAAAATATCATAAGCGGATTTAGTAATATCTGTTAGAGTGTGAACTTTCCTGTAAAAAAATTCTAGTGAGCATGGTTTTATCCTGATGAACATAAATATTTCCAATTTGACAACTTGATGTTTACTAGAATGTTACCAAAATTCAAATAGCGAGTGTTGTCCATGAAGCAGAATACACTTACGCTTCCGGAACTCCTGGTCTTATTCTTTTGTGCTTTTACAAGGGTCTCCATGTAAATCTTTCCTTTGTTCATATTTTCCCTCTAGTTTAATCGATTTTGAGTTTGTAATATGTTTTTGTTGATTACCTGGCATTATCTGATTTTCCCCCAAGTGTTGTATAAACAAAACCAATAAATTACATTCAGAGGCCATCACTTGGCGGGAATGTACAATACAATATGCCTACGCGCATGAACTCTCGATATGCAAATGCTTTCGTTTAGTTAGGCTTTTATCATGTAGGTGTATGTAGAAAGGATAACTGTACCTCGTCATCTTAATCTCATAGAAAATATTCTGTATCTTTGTGTGATATGAAGATGGACGTTTTTGAGTTTGCTTATTAGTGTGCTTGACAATGATGACTCGGTTCTCATTTTGAGGATTGATGCTAACTTGGATGTGACCAAGATTTACATGGCGGGTGTTGTCGAAGAAGCAGGAGACGCTTACTCTTCTGGAACACCTGGTCTTATTCTTTTTGTACTTTTTCGAGGGTGTCCATGTACATTTTTCCTTTGTTCCTATTTTGCCTCTAGATTTATCGACTTTGAGTTCGGATTATGGTTTTGTTGACGCTTTGGAATTCTCTGATATCTTAACAATGATAAGCTTTGTGAAAAGAAGTCATGTTTCAATACTTAGAGTTACTTTTTATATACAAGTCATGTGTCAGTACATCAATCTTGTGCACAAACGAATGTGTGTACGTGCGCATATGTATCCTAATCAGGTCACACCTAAATATTTTTTGACTGAGTTTGTAGTACATGTAGAATCAGATTACACATCTCGCGGTTGTTGAATATGGGATTCATTTATATGTAACTGTCGTAAGGTAATTTTCGAAAGTTAAGTTAAGCTCGTGTCTTTTGTAACGTATGAAAATGAACTAGCTAGTATGAAATAGATTCCCTTTTCAACAATCTCTGATTTTGTTACCTTTACACATTTTACATATCTCATGAAAATGGTAAATCATTGTAAGTGTAAGATTTGGTTTTGTTTGTGTGTTTATATCTTACTTCCTATCAACAGCTGTGGTCATTGAAGGGCGTGGCAAGTTTTTTTGGTACAGGAAAGCCACTAACCAACGTCTAGTCCCTGGCGGCTGCCGTACCCTCGATCCAGGGTAGGAGGGCTATTATTAGCAGATTGTTCATCGTCGGATACCCTCTACAGATTGCACTATGCTGTTTGTAGCGTAGCGTAGTGCAATCAATCGACAATTCGTGGATGTCTGACGATACAGATTGTCAAAAACCTTAACCACTTGGCCATCGTGGTCCCTGTTTCAGTGTAAGAGATTTCTATATTTGTGCATATCCTATGGAACACGATAACTCCTTATAACATTATTATAAATCATTAACCTATCTAAAAATAGCCTATGCTATGGTATATATAACTTTGAAGATAGTACAAAAGACATGTACGGGAGTTGCTCCTTTATAATTTACAATATCGCCAAATGATGAATTAAACTGTATTATACACCTTATTTTGGCCTTAGTCTCGTCAATGATGCTAAAAGACGGCCTAAAGAAAATCTTTGGAGATGAAAAGAACCAGCCGAAATGAACCGCTTTTGCATTTATTTAGAGATGTTTTAATTATCCTAAACATACATCGAATTAAAAAAAAAAACAAGCTATATATGTTTTCATATATTTCTCACGTTGAAGAGGCGTGTCTTGTTTTGAGAAATTAGTCCTTTATTTAAAGACATCTTAATTGTTAGTTTTTCTACTGGTTAATAAAACATTAACATGAAAATATTCTCTTAATATGCAACAGGTCAAATATTACGTCAACATGATGGCATATTTCTGTACACTGAATCAGTAGCCTGTTTTATCTTCATACTTTGAAATGTTATATATTTTGTCTTTGAACGTCGATTCCCTGTAAAGTTTTATCTACGTTCGTAAAAGCTTTACTATATTTTGTCTTCGTAAGTTGACGCTGTTATATATTTTGTCTTTGTAATTTGACACTGTTATATATTTTGTCTTTGTAATTTGACCCGGTAATATATTTTGTTTTCGTATGTTGACGCTGGTATATATTTTGTCTTTGTAATTTGACCCAGTAATATATTTTGTCTTTGTAATTTGACGCTGTTATATATTTTGTCTTTGTAAGTTAACCCGGTAATATATTTTGTCTTTGTAAGTTGACACGGTAATATATTTTGTCTTTGTAAGTTGACATTGTAATATATTTTGTCTTTGTGTGTTGACACTGTTATATATTTTGTCTTTGTAAGTTGACCCGGTAATATATTTTGTCTTTGTAAGTTGACCCAGTAATACATGTTGTCTTTGTAAGTTGACACTGTTATATATTTTGTCTTTGTAAGTTGACCCGGTTATATATTTTGTCTTTGTAAGTTGACGCTGGTATATATTTTGTCTTTGTGTGTTGACACTGTTATATATTTTGTCTTTGTAAGTTGACCCGGTAATATATTTTGTTTTCGTATGTTGACGCTGTTATATATTTTGTCTTTCATATACAATTTGTCTTTGCACTTATAAGTTGACGCTGTTATATATTTTGTCTTTGTAAGTTGACACTGTTATATATTTTGTCTTTGTGTGTTGACGCTGGTATATACGTTATCTTTCTTATACAATTTGTCTTTGTAATTATAAGTTGACGCTGTTATATATTTTGTCTTTGTAATTATAAGTTGACGCTGTTATATATTTACTCTTTGTAATTATAAGTTGACGCTGTTATATATTTTGTCTTTGTAAGTTGACGCTGTAATACAATTTGTCTTTGTAATTATAAGTTGACGCTGTAAGTTACATCCCATTCTTTTTACGTTGACGATGAAGTTAATTTTATCTTTTTGCGTTGACTTTATTGCAGATCTTGCTTTTGTAAGTTGATGCTGTTTTACATTGTGTCTTTGTATATTGTAAGTTGACCCGGTAATATATTTTGTCTTTGTAAGTTGACCCGGTAATATATTTTGTCTTTGTAATTTGACCCGGTAATATATTTTGTCTTTGTAATTTGACACTGTTATATATTTTGTCTTTGTAAGTTGACGCTGTTATATATTTTGTCTTTGTAAGTTGACCCGGTAATATATTTTGTCTTTGTAATTTGACACTGTTACATATTTTGTCTTTGTAAGTTGACCCGGTTATATATTTTGTCTTTGTAATTTGACCCAGTAATATATTTTGTCTTTGTAAGTTGACCCGGTTATATATTTTGTCTTTGTAAGTTGACCCAGTAATATATTTTGTCTTTGTATGTTGACTTGGTAATATATTTTGTCTTTGTAAGTTGACCCAGTAATATATTTTGTCTTTGTAAGTTGACCCGGTTATATATTTTGTCTTTGTAATTTGACGCTGTAATATATTTTGTCTTTGTAAGTTGACCCGGTTATATCTTTTGTCTTTGTAAGTTGACCCGGTAATATATTTTGTCTTTGTAAGTTGACCCGGTAATATATTTTGTCTTTGCAAGTTGACGCTGTTATATATTTTGTCTTTGTAATTTGACGCTGTTATATATTTTATCTTTGTAAGTTGACGCTGTTATATATTTTGTCTTTGTAAGTTGACCCGGTAAAATATTTTGTCTATGTAATTTGACCCGGTAATATATCTTGTCTTTGTAATTTGACTCGGTAATATATTTTGTCTTCGTATGTTGACGCTGGTATAAATTTTGTCTTTCATATACAATTTGTCTTTGTAATTATAAGTTGACACTGTTATATATTTTGTCTTTGTAATTTGACCCGGTAATATATTTTGTCTTTGTAATTTGACCCGGTAATATATTTTGTCTTTGTTAGTTGACCCGGTAATATATTTTGTCTTTGTAATTTGACCCGGTAATATATTTTGTCTTTGTAATTTGACGCTGTAATATATTTTGTCTTTGTAAGTTGACGCTGGTATATATGTTGTCTTTGTATGTTGACCCGGTAATATATTTTGTCTTGTTATGTTGACGCATATATATATGTTGTCTTTGTATGTTGACCCGGTAATATATTTTGTCTTTTTAAGTTGACGCTGGTAAATATGTTGTCTTTGTAAGTTGACGCTGTTATATATTTTGTCTTTGTAAGTTGACGCTGTTATATATATTGTCTTTGTATGTTGACCCGGTAATATATTTTGTCTTCGTAGGTTGACGCTGTTATATATTTTGACTTTTTAAGTTGACCCGGTAATATATTTTGTCTTTGTAATCTGTCCGGTAATATATTTTGTCTTTGTATGTTGACGCTGTTATATATTTTGTCTTTGTTAGTTGACCCGGTAATATATTTTGTCTTTGTAAGTTGACCCAGTAATATATTTTGTCTTTGTATGTTGACTTGGTAATATATTTTGTCTTTGTAAGTTGACCCAGTAATATATTTTGTCTTTGTAAGTTGACCCGGTTATATATTTTGTCTTTGTAATTTGACCCAGTAATATATTTTGTCTTTGTAAGTTGACCCGGTTATATATTTTGTCTTTGTAAGTTGACCCGGTAATATATTTTGTCTTTGTAAGTTGACCCGGTAATATATTTTGTCTTTGCAAGTTGACGCTGTTATATATTTTGTCTTTGTAATTTGACGCTGTTATATATTTTATTTTTGTAAGTTGACGCTGTTATATATTTTGTCTTTGTAAGTTGACCCGGTAAAATATTTTGTCTATGTAATTTGACCCGGTAATATATCTTGTCTTTGTAATTTGACTCGGTAATATATTTTGTCTTCGTATGTTGACGCTGGTATAAATTTTGTCTTTCATATACAATTTGTCTTTGTAATTATTAGTTGACACTGTTATATATTTTGCCTTTGTAAGTTGACCCGGTTATATATTTTGTCTTTGTAAGTTGACGCTGGTATATATTTTGTCTTTGTGTGTTGACACTGTTATATATTTTGTCTTTGTAAGTTGACCCGGTAATATATTTTGTTTTCGTATGTTGACGCTGTTATATATTTTGTCTTTCATATACAATTTGTCTTTGCACTTATAAGTTGACGCTGTTATATATTTTGTCTTTGTAAGTTGACACTGTTATATATTTTGTCTTTGTGTGTTGACGCTGGTATATACGTTATCTTTCTTATACAATTTGTCTTTGTAATTATAAGTTGACGCTGTTATATATTTTGTCTTTGTAATTATAAGTTGACGCTGTTATATATTTACTCTTTGTAATTATAAGTTGACGCTGTTATATATTTTGTCTTTGTAAGTTGACGCTGTAATACAATTTGTCTTTGTAATTATAAGTTGACGCTGTAAGTTACATCCCATTCTTTTTACGTTGACGATGAAGTTAATTTTATCTTTTTGCGTTGACTTTATTGCAGATCTTGCTTTTGTAAGTTGATGCTGTTTTACATTGTGTCTTTGTACATTGTAAGTTGACCCGGTAATATATTTTGTCTTTGTAAGTTGACCCGGTAATATATTTTGTCTTTGTAATTTGACCCGGTAATATATTTTGTCTTTGTAATTTGACACTGTTATATATTTTGTCTTTGTAAGTTGACGCTGTTATATATTTTGTCTTTGTAAGTTGACCCGGTAATATATTTTGTCTTTGTAATTTGACACTGTTACATATTTTGTCTTTGTAATTTGACCCGGTTATATATTTTGTCTTTGTAATTTGACCCAGTAATATATTTTGTCTTTGTAAGTTGACCCAGTAATATATTTTGTCTTTGTAAGTTGACCCGGTTATATCTTTTGTCTTTGTAAGTTGACCCGGTAATATATTTTGTCTTTGTAAGTTGACCCGGTAATATATTTTGTCTTTGCAAGTTGACGCTGTTATATATTTTGTCTTTGTAATTTGACGCTGTTATATATTTTATCTTTGTAAGTTGACGCTGTTATATATTTTGTCTTTGTAAGTTGACCCGGTAAAATATTTTGTCTATGTAATTTGACCCGGTAATATATCTTGTCTTTGTAATTTGACTCGGTAATATATTTTGTCTTCGTATGTTGACGCTGGTATAAATTTTGTCTTTCATATACAATTTGTCTTTGTAATTATAAGTTGACACTGTTATATATTTTGTCTTTGTAATTTGACCCGGTAATATATTTTGTCTTTGTAATTTGACCCGGTAATATATTTTGTCTTTGTTAGTTGACCCGGTAATATATTTTGTCTTTGTAATTTGACCCGGTAATATATTTTGTCTTTGTAATTTGACGCTGTAATATATTTTGTCTTTGTAAGTTGACGCTGTTATATATGTTGTCTTTGTATGTTGACCCGGTAATATATTTTGTCTTCGTATGTTGACGCATATATATATGTTGTCTTTGTATGTTGACCCGGTAATATATTTTGTCTTTTTAAGTTGACGCTGGTAAATATGTTGTCTTTGTAAGTTGACGCTGTTATATATTTTGTCTTTGTAAGTTGACGCTGTTATATATATTGTCTTTGTATGTTGACCCGGTAATATATTTTGTCTTCGTAGGTTGACGCTGTTATATATTTTGACTTTTTAAGTTGACCCGGTAATATATTTTGTCTTTGTAATCTGTCCGGTAATATATTTTGTCTTTGTATGTTGACCCGGTAATATATTTTGTCTTTGTTAGTTGACCCGGTAATATATTTTGTCTTTGTAAGTTGACCCAGTAATATATTTTGTCTTTGTATGTTGACTTGGTAATATATTTTGTCTTTGTAAGTTGACCCAGTAATATATTTTGTCTTTGTAAGTTGACCCGGTTATATATTTTGTCTTTGTAATTTGACCCAGTAATATATTTTGTCTTTGTAAGTTGACCCGGTTATATATTTTGTCTTTGTAAGTTGACCCGGTAATATATTTTGTCTTTGTAAGTTGACCCGGTAATATATTTTGTCTTTGCAAGTTGACGCTGTTATATATTTTGTCTTTGTAATTTGACGCTGTTATATATTTTATCTTTGTAAGTTGACGCTGTTATATATTTTGTCTTTGTAAGTTGACCCGGTAAAATATTTTGTCTATGTAATTTGACCCGGTAATATATCTTGTCTTTGTAATTTGACTCGGTAATATATTTCGTCTTCGTATGTTGACGCTGGTATAAATTTTGTCTTTCATATACAATTTGTCTTTGTAATTATTAGTTGACACTGTTATATATTTTGCCTTTGTAAGTTGACCCGGTTATATATTTTGTCTTTGTAAGTTGACGCTGGTATATATTTTGTCTTTGTGTGTTGACACTGTTATATATTTTGTCTTTGTAAGCTGACCCGGTAATATATTTTGTTTTCGTATGTTGACGCTGGTATATATTTTGTCTTTCATATACAATTTGTCTTTGCACTTATAAGTTGACGCTGTTATATATTTTGTCTTTGTAAGTTGACACTGTTATATATTTTGTCTTTGTGTGTTGACGCTGGTATATACGTTATCTTTCTTATACAATTTGTCTTTGTAATTATAAGTTGACGCTGTTATATATTTTGTCTTTGTAAGTTGACGCTGTAATACAATTTGTCTTTGTAATTATAAGTTGACGCTGTAAGTTACATCCCATTCTTTTTACGTTGACGATGAAGTTAATTTTATCTTTTTGCGTTGACTTTATTGCAGATCTTGCTTTTGTAAGTTGATGCTGTTTTACATTGTGTCTTTGTACATTGTAAGTTGACCCGGTTATATATTTTGTCTTTGTAAGTTGACCCGGTAATATATTTTGTCTTTGTAATTTGACCCGATAATATATTTTGTCTTTGTAATTTGACACTGTTATATATTTTGTCTTTGTAAGTTGACGCTGTTATATATTTTGTCTTTGTAAGTTGACCCGGTAATATATTTTGTCTTTGTAAGTTGACACTGTTACATATTTTGTCTTTGTAAGTTGACCCGGTTATATATTTTGTCTTTGTAATTTGACCCAGTAATATATTTTGTCTTTGTAAGTTGACCCGGTTATATATTTTGTCTTTGTAAGTTGACATTGTAATATATTTTGTCTTTGTATGTTGACTTGGTAATATATTTTGTCTTTGTTAGTTGACCCAGTAATATATTTTGTCTTTGTAAGTTGACCCGGTTATATATTTTGTCTTTGTAATTTGACCCAGTAATATATTTTGTCTTTGTAAGTTGACCCGGTTATATATTTTGTCTTTGTAAGTTGAGCCGGTAATATATTTTGTCTTTGTAAGTTGACCCGGTAATATATTTTGTCTTTGCAAGTTGACGCTGTTATATATTTTGTCTTTGTAATTTGACGCTGTTATATATTTTATCTTTGTAAGTTGACGCTGTTATATATTTTGTCTTTGTAAGTTGACCCGGTAAAATATTTTGGCTATGTAATTTGACCCGGTAATATATCTTGTCTTTGTAATTTGACTCGGTAATATATTTTGTCTTCGTATGTTGACGCTGGTATAAATTTTGTCTTTCATATACAATTTGTAATTATAAGTTGACACTGTTATATATTTTGTCTTTGTAATTTGACCCGGTAATATATTTTGTCTTTGTAATTTGACCCGGTAATATATTTTGTCTTTGTTAGTTGACCCGGTAATATATTTTGTCTTTGTAATTTGACCCGGTAATATATTTTGTCTTTGTAATTTGACCCGGTAATATATTTTGTCTTTGTAATTTGACCCGGTAATATATTTTGTCTTTGTAAGTTGACACTGTTATATATTTTGTCTTTGTTAGTTGACCCGGTAGTATATTTTGTCTTTGTAAGTTGACACTGTTATATATGTTGTCTTTGTATGTTGACCCGGTAATATATTTTGTCTTCGTATGTTGACGCATATATATATGTTGTCTTTGTATGTTGACCCGGTAATATATTTTGTCTTTTTAAGTTGACGCTGGTAAATATGTTGTCTTTGTAAGTTGACGCTGTTATATATTTTGTCTTTGTAAGTTGACGCTGTTATATATATTGTCTTTGTATGTTGACCCGGTAATATATTTTGTCTTCGTAGGTTGACGCTGTTATATATTTTGACTTTTTAAGTTGACCCGGTAATATATTTTGTCTTTGTAATCTGTCCGGTAATATATTTTGTCTTTGTATGTTGACCCGGTAATATATTTTGTCTTTGTTAGTTGACCCGGTAATATATTTTGTCTTTGTAAGTTGACGCTGGTATATATTTTGTCTTTGTATGTTGACCCGGTAATATATTTTGTCTTCGTAGGTTGACGCTGTTATATATTTTGACTTTTTAAGTTGACCCGGTAATATATTTTGTCTTTGTAATCTGTCCGGTAATATATTTTGTCTTTGTATGTTGACCCGGTGATATATTTTGTCTTCGTAGGTTGACGCTGGTATATATTTTGTCTTTCATATACAATTTGTCTTTGTAATTATAAGTTGACACTGTTATATATTTTGTCATTGTAAGTTGACGCTGTTATATATTTTGTCTTTGTAATTTGACCCGGTAATATATGTTGTCTTTGTAAGTTAGCGCTGGTATATATGTTGTCTTTGTAAGTTAGCGCTGGTATATATGTTGTCTTTCTTGTACAATTTGTCTTTGTAATTATAAGTTGACGCTGTTAGTTACATCCCATTCTTTTTACGTTGACGATGAAGTTTATTTTATCTTTTTGAGTTGACTTTATTACAGACCTTGTTTTTGTAAGTTGATGCTGTTTTACATTGTGTCTTTGTAAGTTGACAATGCTACATATTTCGTCTTTGTTCGTTCACGCTGAAATATATGTTGTCTTTGTATATTGAGGCTGTAGAATATTTTCTCTTTGGAAGTTGACGCTGCAACATATTTTGTTTTTGTACGTTGACGCGGTAGTATATTTTGTTTTTGTACGTTGACGCGGTAGTATATTTTGTGTTTGTACGTTGACGCTGCAACATATCTTGTTTTTGTACGTTGACGCGGTAGTATATTTAGTTTTTGTACGTTTACGCGGTAGTATATTTGTTTTTGTACGTTGATGCGGTGGTATATTTTGTTTTTGTACGTTGACGCGGTAATGTATATTTTGTTTTTGTACGTTGACGCTGTAATTTATTTAATTTTTGTTCGTTGACGCGGTAACATATTTTGTTTTTGTACATTGACGCGGTAGTATATTTAGTTTTTGTACGTTTACGCGGTAGTATATTTGTTTTTGTACGTTGACGCGGTAACATATTTTGTTTTTGTTCGTTGACGCGGTAACATATTTTGTTTTTGTACGTTGACGCTGTAATTTATTTAATTTTTGTACGTTGACGCTGCAACATATTTTGTTTTTGTACGTTGACGCTGTAATTTATTTAATTTTTGTTCGTTGACGCGGTAACATATTTTGTTTTTGTTCGTTCACGCGGTAGTATATTTCGTCTTTGTACGTTGACGCTGAAATATATGTTGTCTTTGTATATTGAGGCTGTAGAATATTTTCTCTTTGAAAGTGGACGCTGCGACATATTTTGTTTTTGTACGTTGACGCGGTAGTATATTTTGTTTTTGTACGTTTACGCGATAGTATATTTGTTTTTGTACGTTGATGCGGTGGTATATTTTGTTTTTGTACGTTGACGCGGTTATATATATTTTGCTTTTGTACGTTGACGCGGTAGTATATTTTGTGTTTATACGTTGACGCTGCAACATATTTTGTTTTTGTACGTTGACGCGGTAACGTATTTTGTTTTTGTACATTGACACGGTAGTATATTTAGTTTTTGTACGTTGACGCGGTAGTATATTTGTTTTTGTACGTTGATGCGGAGGTATATATTTTGTTTTTTTACGTTGACGAGGTAATATATTTTGTTTTTGTACGTTGACACGGTAGTATATTTTGTTTTTGTACGTCGACGCGGTAGTATATTTAGTTTTTGTACGTTGACGCTGCAACATATTTTGTTTTTGTACGTTGACGCGGCAGTATATTTTGTCTTTGTACATTGACGCGGTAGTATATTTTGTTTTTGTACGTTGACGCTGCAACATATTTTGTTTTTGTACGTTGACGCGGCAGTATATTTTGTCTTTGTACATTGACGCGGTAGTATATTTTGTTTTTGTACGTTGACGCGGTAATATATTTTGTTTTTGTACGTTGACGCGGTAATGTATTTTGTTTTTGTACGTTGACACGGTAGTATATTTTGTTTTTGTACGTCGACGCGGTAGTATATTTATTTTTTTTACGTTTTCGCGGTAGTATATTTTGTTTTTGGACGTTTACGCTGTAATATATTTTGTTTTTGTACGTTTACGCGGTAATATATTTTGTTTTTGTACGTTGACGCGATAATATATTTAGTTTTTGTACGTTGACGCGATAATATATTTTGTCTTTTTTCGCTGACGCTTTAACAATTTTATCTTTGTTCGTTGGTGGTGTAGCATATCTTATAATTGTACTTTGAGGCTGTACCATGCAAACGCATTGTGTCTTTGGACGGCGACACTGTTTATTTTGATCTTGCTGGATACTGTCTTTCTATGTTTTTTGAGGCAATATACATCTTGTTTACCGCAATATTTTCGCAGATTGACAGTAAAATATTTTTTCGCCAATGTCAAATGCGACCTTCCTTTAACCATTGTATTGATTATTTTACTGAATAAGTTTTTTTTTTAATTCGGGGTCCAAAGAAAGTGAGAGTGAAATTGCCGTAAACACTCGCCTTTTATACAGTATACGTTTTCTAGTTTACGTTTTTATATGAAGCTTTTCATACACGAAGGATTTGAAACTTTCTAGCCTCGAGCTATTTAAGCAATTTTCAGGATTGATTATTGATGGACTGTCAACTGCTGAACAGTGCGCAGATTACACGTGGCCAATTTTAAAACGACATGCATGAATCTGTCCATATCTATATCCTGGTTACCTTTTATGCTTGGTACAATGTATGTTCACCGATCAACACTTTAACTCTTGTTGTGTCGTCCAGTGGAACTCATTCAAAGAATCAAATATTTGCGTTTGTGTTCGGTTTACGTGGATCTATAAAGTAGTAAATCAAGTTACCCGATGTGTTCCAGAACATTCCTCTATGCTCGTAAAGATCGGAATCATTGGTGGAAAGTTTCCAGATCCGTCGCTCCACATGTAAGTACATTTTACAATGAAGGTGTATGTACTATTATATAAAAAAGTGGTTGATGCATATGATTATTTTCCGGTCCATAGCCCTTGATGACGTAATGCTCATCCATGCGTGACATCTGCTTCTCCTGTTTTTCTGTATTTGGCGATACTTTATAACAAGATATGTGTATCCACCGAGAGCTGCTGATAGCTACGGAAATCACTGGGTTTTCACGCCAAGTCTATATAATGAGAAAAACCATACGTAGCGAAGAAACCCAATATCTTCCGTAACAAGGAACCGACATACTTCTTCATTTCTAGAAGAAGTCCCAGGAATAACGCTTCGTTATGCACCTCAGATGAAGTAAGTGTGTCGCAGAGATGTACTATGTTTAACAGTATGATGCTGTAATGACTCTGTGCTCTATTATATCCTACTTACATGTCTTCACTGAGTCTGTACTGTCTTTTTAATATGTACTTGGACTATTATTGTGTCTTTTTTCTGTTGCAATTGAGAATTAACACCATCATTAATTGTCACTTATTATGATTGTTTGTCGTTGAATTACTGAACATATTCCGTGTCATCGATTTTCAAATTGTCTGAATATCGTCTTTTAAAATGGAGACTTCCCAATTGAAACATATACGATAGAAAGTTAACAGTGAACGTATATATCATTATACATTCACATTCATTTGCATTTGACATTGATTTACATGGCAGATTAAGCAAAAGACGCTTATTCTTTTGGAACGCATGGTATGATTATGTTGTAATTGTTCAATGGTCTCCATGCATATCTTTCTCTTCGACATATATTGCCCCTGGTTGGATTGATTTTGAAGTTGACGTTATGACAATCTCTGAATTTCTAGGTCCTCTGACCCAAAGGATCAGAATAACCTATAGCCATCGTGCTCCATCCGTCGGCGTCCGTCATGCGCCGTGCGTAAACTTTCCCTTTAAGCAGCTTCTTCTCAAAAACGAAAAGGCCCTGGGTGCTGATATTATGCATGTAGCATGTTTGTTGTTCTTTAGGAACGATGGTCTTGAGTAGGGATTTTTTATAGCGTACAGACTTAATACACAACATAGACAGTGGAGCGTGAAATTGAAATTGCAATGTATCTAACATGTTAACTCCAGCTTTCCTCCACCGCCAAAACCTGGCACGTCCTTAAATAACACTGGCTGTTAATAGGACGTAAAACAAAATAAACCAAACCGAATTTTCCATTCTTTCTAAACAACATTCTCCTTTCTAATGTCTCCCTAGACACTACCTCACTTTTGGCCTTTAGTTTAGCGTTCGCCCCCGTAAGGAAGGCTATGACTTCTGCTCCCAGGCCGAGACATACTAGTACTTTACTATCTAACAATAGTAGTAACTACTTCCTGTTTGACGCTCAGCACTATGGTAGTGGAACGACTGGCTCACCATTGTCAGTATAATGTGATCGAGTGAGGATTTCGTCGGCAGTATGATAAGGCTTACACTAATATATAGCAGCCTCCCAAATACACATATATTCAGCACACACATCAACATTATATAACCGGATGGCCGTCCTTAAATGACCTTAGCTATTGATAGGACGTAAACAATCCAACAGAACTAAGCCCACACTATCCATCTTTTTAAGTCATGTGAATTATATCTGATTATACACACGTACATTTAACTTTATGCTTTTACAGCTACCGATTTTCAGGATTTTCTTTAATTTTCTTTATTGCCTTTACAAATACAGTTTTAATGAACACTCCTATGGTGTGACGACACCTCAATATATTTTATTTCAAAACAATATCGAAGCCTATTTATATTTTTTTCTGTCCATTGTTCAGGTACTACAGAATTGACAAACAACAGTTTTCGTTTGATCGATCGAACTGTTCAATTGTCGTTATAACTTGAAGTACAAACTGATTTTCGTTTACAATGAGTTGGATGTCGTATATTTTCTTATTTCAAACGTACAATGTATGTATACGATATACGTCAGCTTTTAAATTACATTTCGTTTTTCAAAAGTCGTTCTACGTGTATCAACAATTTTACAATAATGTATTACTAAATGACCCGTAGATGTTGATATATCGCTAATGAAATAAAAATCATATAATCTTGGCATTTCAGTAATTAAACAGTATGGTTTCGTCCTGAGATTTATAAAAAAAATCGTGTCCTCGAATCCGCTTCATCAAAATGTTTTCGGCTATGTATCTAATACACAGGATTGTCTGCTGCAGTGTTTGATGATTCCGGCGTGTTGTTTGGCTTCAAAAAGTCGGACATGACGGTACGGCTTCCTTAACGATATTACACGTAGATAATATTCACGAAAAACAAGAATGATTTATTCTGTAATGCATGTAACAGCCACATACCAGACTGGTCAATAGAAGTAAAAACAAAACGCAAACTAAAAAGGTTGACGCTCTGTTTCAATCCAACTTGTACACGGATCCTGGAGTAAAATCTCGCCTATAAACAGTGTGTTGAACGTGTATGGTTTCCTCTATAAACGAGAAGTAAATTAAATTCGCGAACAAAAATATCAGACTTTGTTCCTAAAGCATCAATTAAGCTTGGACGTATCATTATCTAACACAATTACGCAATCAAAACAAGACCATAACGCTACATGCAAGTAAAAAATAAGTTGCCGCTGGAAAAAAATCCCTCGTTCATTTAATATAAGTTACGTTGCCGTGGAACAATATTACTTGCAGTGTAAATCAGACGTTATTGAATTATACATATTTGTAGACTGCAGTTTTACACTTTCGGTCTGTCATGGAGAGAATATCAACACTTTTACTGTTATAGTACGTGCACATGTACCGACTTATAAAATACCAATACAGCTAAACACGTTTCTTTTGTTAGAGTTGGTTACGACACACCAATGTCTATTGAGAAATGTCCGTTTGATGTTAGGCAATCATAATCTGTCATTTAAAATAGATATACTGTCAATCTGTGTGGAAACAGACCAATTATTACGAACACATATAACATGAATAATCTTTGTATCACATTCGTTTTTTGTGATCATGCGCGGCTGTCAATGAACTTTAAAAGGTTGATAATCACAATGAAACTAATGATAGAAGTTCTGGTTAAAAACAAAAATCAACTGTTCCGTCTATTGTAGAATGGTGCCACATATCCACTCACGTCAGGTTTGATTCCTGTGGTGTATTTGCTTTTCCTCTGTTATCTAAATAGAGTCATCAGTTCTATATTTTTACTTACGTTTCCCTAGTTACAGTATACTTTATATTGCAATATCCTGATTTCGTTCTTTTATATTAATCTCGTCACGTGATGCTGCCAGGTAGGGCTACAATATATAAATAACTTTGTTTTCCACCAAATTCCATAACTTCTGCTCTTGCAATGTAATTGATACATCGCAATTCTGACCAATCAGAGGGATATTATATGTCACGTGGAACATCTCCGGTGACGTCACCCCTCTGTTTGAGGGAGTGCTATACTTCCGATTTTCCGAGTAGTTCTTCTGTAGTCACAAATCCATCATCTGTTAAAAGTGAGAATGAAAGCATTTTATTTTTTAAGCGATTTATTTCAGATTTCTCTCAAAGGTGTTATATCTTATTAAGCGTTAGTCGTTTTCTCATCCTTAAAATTATGCTGCGCATGCATTGTTTTTTATTAACACTTCATTAAGAAAAATTTCTCTTTTCTGGTTTATATTGTGGACGTATTAATTGTGTGTAATATTGAAAACCGTGCTTTTAATTTGAAGTAATACATAACTTGAATATTACTTGAATATGAACGTGTCTCTTATTTCTATACAATCTATTAAATGAAATATTTTTGTTTTCGACATTTACAAAAACATATTTCTATATTGATTGTTATATAAAACCAATATTTATTGACTACATCTACACTGTATCAATGATTTCAAATATAATCCGTATCTCTAACTTATCAATCATTCCAAGATAATGTAACATACACATGTGCTGCACCTTTTAAAATTTAGTAATATATACAGTGTGCCGAACAAATAATTAAACTATATCATATAGCTGTTTCGTACTCCTAGGACTCTTCAGTGATGCCAAGGGTCACAAGGTGTGAATCCAAATTGTCAGAACTAATGTATAAGCGGAAGGATCGGGTGCGTAAAACCCCTTTATTTTGTAAATTTAGAAATGAAATTAAACTAGTTCTGTATACTGTAATTGCAAATCATGTACTACAAGCAAACATGCTTAGTGGAGATGTGTGATCATATTTGTATATCTGACCTTTCATTTCGATATTCATGTGAAATAATTGAATTGCATTGTTAAATTAATGCTACTTAAAGATCGAATGATCTGAAGATATGATAGACCATTTTATTTTTCTTCAATCATTTGTCTTCGTAAAACAACCTATTTGATATGTTGAATTATATCGAAATGTAAGGAACATACCATTTGTGTCAACAAACTTCCGAATCAAGGCCTCTGCAATTTCTGGGTGATCTGCTAATTGTTCCGCTAATTCTTCCACGCGCATTAAAAACCTGAAATATAATTAAGAAAAATTACTACAATTTGCTTGCTTATAATTTTTGAGCGAAATTTTGAAATAATTCACTGTTAATAAAAGCTATGACGAAAGACAGCATCGAAGGTAATGAACACACCATAACAAAGTCAAGACAAATACAGTATCTGAAAAAATATCAGATAAACAACAAAAAGGTAACTGAGAAAAACACTCACAAAAAATAATAGATAAATAAAACCGAGGTCAATGAGGCACCATTGACAAAAACAAGAGACAACAACAATAAACGATTCGATATCACAACAAAGGACAAGTGGAATTCAACAACACAACAAAGAATAGAAAATCTTATAATTCAGAATTAGTTCAACAGAAATTGCATTGGTGTTGACGATCGTGGTTTCTATTCTAAATTACAGCTTTTCATTATATTTCTCCATTGATAAAATGCAATCATTGTTTTGTCTTAATGTTTCAAGAATATATGCAAAGGCAGCTTACGTAATTTAAGAGTATTTTGATTTGTCATTGCAGGAACTCAATGCCTGAAATAGTTTATTATACATCGATAAAACGTATCGTTTCTTTTTGACAAGTACTATTGGATATAATATCTGTTCATTTGATACATAATCGACAAGATCAACAGGAAGAAGTTTCGCAGAGCAAAGCATGATTGCTTTATGCGATTTCTTGTTAAAACAAGAGTTGGTGTTTAAAAATGTGGGATTATGGTGCTTTTTAATGATGTGACAGTGTCAATAAATTGTCGATGTTAACAAAACCAAAAGAAATATTTGCATTACTTTCCGATCATCTAATAGTCAAGTCGACAATTTGTCCCTGTTGTATCATTTCGTTTACGCCTGTCTCCATTACTTGTCGAAAGAACTCGTTACACAAAAACAAAGTTCCAGTTTGGTGCAACGATTTTGCACTTCCTTCCGTACTTAACACACCTTGTATGTCATCTACCGAACACCTACACGGCTTGATCGCCCTCACGGGTATTGATGGTGTAATACAGAATGCATTAACGAGTACTTAGCATGCATCTTAATATGCGTAAAAAATGTACCTGACAATATTCAAAATCCACTTAAGCAGGAGCAGAAAGAGGGTTGCGAAGCTTTGCAAGTGTTATTAGCATACATTTTAAACGACATCAATGGCGTTTGTCATTTTGGTGCTCTCCTATGTGTTCCAGTACGGGCGTTAATTGTGTGCTTTGCTGTCACTTTTGCGTTAATATTAATGATTCAAATAGAAACCAAGCATTACAATAAAGATCTTAACACGACTTTTAACCTTTTACATGGAATATTCAGCGTTCCTGCTCTAAAGATTTTAATAATAATAACAACATTGTCTTTCAAGAGTAATTATTAAGACGTTTCATACATACACGACTGTCCTTTTATGTTGATATTTCTAAAGTCACCTTCTTTTAAGTGGCCATTAATTATTATTGGTTCTTTTATAATGTACTGGGGGAGGTCTATAAAAGGTCCCCTCTAATTAACTAAAGCAATGTTGAATGATTGTTATAGCGTATATAAAATATGTGAAAATTCAATTTTCTATTTTGTATTGGGAAATAATCTAACAAGGTAGGGATATCCTTTTAGCATTTACTAAAACAATCATATCATATTGTTTCTCCATGAAACTTGATCTATTATATAGAAGTCTAATTTCCGGCCTTGTTTGAATATAAATAATTGATTAATTTCGAAATGTCTTTGCAGATCTATTGCTGCCATTCACATCAAGATATCCCAATCTTCCGGCGCAGCCTGTTTATTTACTAGTATTAAACATGATACATCGGAAAAGATGACTTACAGACACACAAGATGCACCTTTTAAATTCGTAATATATACAGTATGTCCTCCTAGGACTCTTCAGTGATGCTAGGGGCCAAAAGGCGGGAATCGAATTCTTCTAAACTAGGGTCAGGTCATTAAAATCCCTTTAATTTATGAATTTATAAAAAAATGAATTAACACTGCATGATTTAAAATCGTGAACTACGAAAGTGTGTATATCATTAACCGTGCCTCAGATAAGTTCGGCTACGGAGGCAACAGCAACCCTCGGGGGATGGAAAATCCACATGCAGAGTCTACAACCTTCTAACTGTACGATTGTAGATGCATGTGTTGGGTAAAATAAAGGAACTCAAATGCGTCGGCAGGTTGTTAGGATTCTGCGTCAAACCGATGTTTTTTTCTCTCACTTAGAAGCATCTCTTCAATTGACATTTTGTATCTCCGTGATAAGGTAATTGAGTTGGCAAGATACACAATAAAACGTCAATGATAGCTTAGGTTAGGCATGTACTAAACCATAAACGGGCAGCGTAGTGAAAAGTACGGACGTCAATTCGTTTAGTGCAAGATGATTAATTTAGTTTGTCTTTCAAACAGATGCCTATCACAGCAAATTGAATGATAGAGTTTAAATTAAGACGCTCTCCGCGTGTTTGATTGACGGTTGTTATAGGGAAATTGACATTGATTCTACATGCAGTTCTAATAATAGCGGTACATATGTGGCCCACAACATATCGGGAACACCCCTACTGTAAATGTCTGTTCGTATCGAATACAAACGATATCAGATAGGAACTGGTTTGTAGTTAAGCAGTTTCTAAGTAAATTTATGTCTCGAACGTTTTGTTCGCTATCTTTCCAATGCTGTTATTTATGTATTTCTGTCCTGACTTAAACTCACAATAACTTGTATTACGTACGTGATTTTGAGATATTCTGACGCATGAAGATGTTACAGAATGAACAATACCTGACAGGATTCAGTAATGACTGGAAAAGTACAAACCAATAGTTACACTGCTGTAGTCCAAAGTTACCATGGCAGTAGAAATATTGAAAAAAATGATTCTATTGATGCATAATAATTTTCATGACGTAAACTCCATTTTTGTTGTTGAAATCAATGAAATGTTTTAGTGAGTAACGTGGAGATTGCATTTTTTTTCTTCCAGTAATAGAAAACTAGGATCATTTTTTCAAACTCAGTTGATGAAATTCAATATTTAATCAAAACTATCACCGTAACATTGCTAATTTCTTTACATTCAAGTGGATGATCTATATTCATATTTTGCCGCCGTTTTTTTTTACTTATGGTTTTGTTGACGCATTGGTATTCTCTGATTTTTTTATTTTGTAGAGCCCTCGAGGTAATCAAGGCGATGTTCTATAGTCTAGTTTGTTTCCTTTACAGTTGCAGATAAAAATAACATGTTTATACAGGTTGACACTAGAATGTGTAATCCTAATATTTACATAATATATATTTTTGTATAGAAGTTTTTAATTGAGGTCATTCTCACGTGTACAGAAACTTTGTTATACCGGCCGTATAAAGACAAAACGCTTAACAATCCTAGCACGTAATTTGATTCACAATATATTTTTGTAAACATGTACGATACGCCTTTGTGTACAGTAAAATTACTCTTAAATAGGCAATGTTAATATATGTAACTTAACAAATTATTGGACACACTTTCAAGCTTTAAATACAAATAATCTAGGCGGAACTGAAGTGCAATACATAGTAAGTAGCACTTTATCACGTAATTTGGTCAACACGGTTTTGTAAATAGAGACGTTTCTGCAATGTACCATGTGTTCATATATCAAATATTTTAATATTTGCAAACCCGACACGTTTATTGAATCCTTCAAACAAAGTTAATGAGTAAAATATCCTACTTTCATTTATACATAAACCACTTTATCCCCCAGTTTTTTTTACCAATGCCGCACATGCGTCTTGTAGTAGAAATTTACGTCTATATACCTTCAGTTTTAAAAGCGTTGCAGAGTTCCATATATTTTTTGCTGAATAACAATACATGTTTTGAGCAATATAGAGATTTGTAAAACATTGTAAACAGTTTACTGTTTGATGACTTCAATACCTTTAAATGCAAGATCTTTAACTTTATGATCTTATATAAATGACTTGCTTATGGACCATCGTTCTTTGTGGATTGCCATAATCTTGTAGATAGGATTAATTCTGACACGGTTTACGTGGAATTCAAATTTAGGAAAATGCTTTATATAGCAGCTTAAAGATATATATGTGTAACGCGATAAAAGGCTTTAAAGGTATCTTCTCCTTTTGCTGTATTTTATTTTTGCATATGCTTTGGAACTCTTCAGACATAGATTTGTAGTCCTATGACCTAAGTACAAGTTATGGGGCCTTAATGGATGCGGATCTATATAGCCCACTAAATATTCACTTATAACATTGTAGCTGTCGTCCTCGACTGAGGAAGATATAGAAATTATGAACTTCCCCACTGTACTTTTCTAATGATTAAAATTTATATACAGTAGTACTTTACCCTTTATCACACTCTCATTGGTGTCAGCGTTACAGTTGACAGATTTTGAATATTTGATATGTTCTCATTGTATTCCGTTTGTCAACTGAAATATTGACAACCGGCAATTGGGTTCCCAATTCTTCAAGCAGATTTGTACGTCAGTATGTATGAAATATGTCTGGTTTGGACAATGCTGCCTTATCATTTTCATACACGACATTATCTATTAGGGGGCTGAGATCATTTGCATGTTCTCCTCACACAGGGGCGATTTTTCTCCCCTGTCTGGAATAATTATTTCTAACCTAACGCTCATTTACAATAAACTAACCAATCATGCACGACTGTCATTGTTTTAAAGCTAAAGTACTTTTACAGACACAGCCTCCATAATTTATTATAAAATAAGCCATAGCCTAAGCATACATAACGACATCAAACGTCATAAGCCAGGATTTAACAGATGGATGGAAGAAACATTGATCATATCCGGTTTTCCCTGCGATAGGGACTATAACTATAGAGTGATCCATTAGATTTGCTCGAACTTGTATCAACACCGGTTTTATACGTGCATTTTGAAGATTTTTCTTTTTGTTTTGACAGTATATTGTGTGACGAGCGATAAATAATCGTTGTAATATGATGTACCTACACAACACCTCTAGTCTTTTTACCTCTAAGTAATATGACAGAGATAGATTGCGCTAGCGCGTCCGCAACTGACTATAGAGATGTTTTGCGATCCTCATCAATCATAAGTGCTAATGTGTTTGCCATAAAACTAAAAAGAACAATAACTATTTATATACATGTACATGGCAGTGATATTGCAAAACTGTTGAAAACGCGAAAGAACACGGTAGGTGAAATATATTATTGACATAAATTTAGAAATTAACTAAATTATAAATGTTTTAACAAGATTGACAAATAATTTTGTTTACCTATGTTTCGAATTAGCAGGATGCGGATTTTGAAAAAAAACTCGAAAGATCTTCTGATCAATCTTGAGCATCCAACTCTTTATCTCGATATTTGCTTAAACTATAACCAAAATATAAAGCTTGTTTTAAGGTAAACAGGAAAACATGATGTTATCGATTTTCAAGAGAAATTTATTTTTCATTTCTTGATAGTAACATCCTGCTTCTCCAATTAACATATGGTGTTAACATGTCGCAGTTTATTCGTTATGTTAAGGCCTAGATATTGATATTTTCGTGATAGACGTCGGTTGCTGATAAACATATTTACAACAATGGATTTCGAGAGATGCAGATTGAGCAAGTTTTATGTTCGACGTCTTAGCATAATTGTTGATCCTTGAATGATATGAATATAGTCATAAGTGTGCTTACTTTTGATTGAGAATAACATAACGTTAACTTGGATCTGACCTAGATTTACCTGACGGGTGTCGTCGATAGGGCAGTAGACGCTTACTCTCCCGGTACACCTGGTCTTATTCTCTTGTAATTTTACAATTTTACAATTGTTCCGTCATCCAGTCTTTTTGGTCTAAGTTTCTATAGACAAGGGATCAAGATAATCTAGGTGACAAATGTTTCCTTTGCCTTGATAAAGACTTACATACACACGGGAGATCTACTCCAGACTTTCTAAAAACCACCCATCCAAATAAAAACGGTGAGATCGTTTCATTATGTAGGAGTACTAATAACAATTTAACGGACATTCATCGGTTTTCAGCGGTGCTAATTTAATGACGCATGCAATCTTACTAACCACGCTAAGTATGTAATGACGTGTAACAAAATCTGATGTCGAATGAATTTACGACATTATTACACGACAAAAGGTTGTGTAACACATTAAAATGATGAAGTATGTCTTAAACACCCTTTTTTCACCTCCTTACAGTTTGACGTCACAGCGCATATGAACAAAATCAAACATGACTTAATATGCGTTTTATGTTTTTATAACGATGCTGTAAGTCTTTTAAAGTAGCAGTATGATGATGTCATACTGTTTTGTTTTAAGACCGCAATGGCTACTATTTTTATCTTCATTTTAAATACTTTGCCAATCCGTATTTAGTGGCCGCATTGTCACATGCTCAACGAAAGTATGCATTGACGGATATAATATCACGCACGGAATTAACGTGTGTGAATCACATAGAATGTATTAAGATGCATTCATCATACGGGACTGGTCTTTGACCATGCATATTTCGTAAATGATAGTAATTGATAAATGTATTTAAATATGCCAATTACTAATTGGATGGTACATTGGATGACACCCCATCCTCCCCCCATTCCCTCGAAAAAAACAACCAATCATACTGTATGCTGAAATAATGCCGTATATATAAATACCTTGGATCAGGCCTCCAATGTGACAATTAAGAATACCACCATTAAGCTTTCTCTGGTACCGCCTCACTATAGATGGGGTTGTTTTAATCTATCTTGTTACGTACCAAGAGGACCAGGAAGGGTCATAGTCTACTTTATTTTGGTTCGCTCTGTCGATGGCCTTATTTGTAATAATTTTGCCTTTCCTGTTGCTGTATTTTCAGTTGATCTGTAGAAACGCGTTTGTTCTAGTTATTAAATGTTAAGCAGACTTTTCCAAATCTGTTCTTGAAATTAAACACAAAAATGGTATTAACATTTAAAGAATAATTTAACAATACACATTTGTTTTGTTTCATCAACTTTGCGTCGTAGATGAAGCAGAAGACGCTTACTCTTCCGGAACAGCTGGTCTTATTATCTGATTTTATACAATGGTCTCGGTGGAAATATTTCCTTGGTTCATAATTTGCCTCTAGTTTAACCGATTTTGAGTTCAGATTATGGTTTTGTTGACACTTTGGTATTTTCTGATTCGTTCTTTCGTCGTTTATTTCTGATTATGAAAGGTTAAAATTACTTCGTAAACGTCGATAGCCACACGTCTGCAATCAGAAATAGATATTAATGTAATATTTGATTTATTTCATCTGGCATGACAATGAAAACGATTAATAACAGCGGAAAATACTGATTTACCAGCAATCTTTGAAATGCATCTTTAACACACATCTGTCGTCATCGTGACGAGTGAGGGTTTTAACGAAGACGCGTTCCTATTCCTGCTTCAGGATTAATGTATAGCGATGTTTTATTTATAAGAAATAACCTGGATTTTAGTAGACCCTTGTGACCTGCTGTTTGGTTTTCATTTCCACCGATTCTATGTAACGAGATGTATAGCCTAGTACTAGTGCGATATTGTCCCCTGACACAACCATTAGACAATACCATGTACCAGGTTTTACTAAAGATTTTAATTGAAAATGAAATTGGATTCTTTCTTTATTATGAAAAAATCATCTGTAACGCAATTATTAAAGAACAATAACAGACAGTTTTGGTTACAATTAAAAACATGGAATCCTTAACAACAGTGCGAATTAAGAAGCACAGCTGTTTGGTGTTAATGGTTTCAATGTAATACATCTAGTAATTGGATTTCATGTCGACTGTCCTACTGTTACTGGGCTTTAGGGAAAAGGCACTGTCACGTTAAACTACACTGTGCTCATTGTCGCTAGTATATAAGTACCGATATTTACCTGTATTTAGGTTAATGTGGGTTCGTTACCGTCGTATTCGCCTGAAAACGTGTCAATTATTGTTTTGATATATGACTTTTGGATAAATACATCGGACATTTTACGTAAGGATTGGTTTGTTTATACTATCATCTGCCTATTTTGCTCCAGTGAGGTAATGACAATACGCCATTCGGATTGGTAAAAAATTGCAGCACAGAATACGGTATTCTTATATTCATCTTTTGGACGTCGGGCGGTGATTTGGATTGTAATATTCACCTAACGTACATGGATGTTACATGTTTCGATATAACATCGTAATAAATCTAGACCTAGACTAGAGAAGTAATTCGACCAATCAGCATGCAGCAAAAATGACATCCGAAAGACCAAAAACCTGCCCATTAATAGAAATATTTCTGTGCATCATGCGAACTGAAGGGGTCAAATTCGGACCTTTGATTAACACTGTCAGTATTTGGTTTTTTGAAAGATACGGATTTGTTCTAAATTGTACTCAAACAAAGTGTTCAACAAATTAACCGCACGACATAGGAAGCCTTTGATAGTTGATTATATTAGCCTTAAACCGCCTCGTCCGCTTTCACCTCTATAGAAGGAAAAATGTCACAAGTTTGAAATGAAGTCTTATCGGGAATATCATTGAGAGAATCAATATGCATTCAGATCATTCACCCACGATTACTGAGCTGTATCTAAAATGACATTAGAAATGCGACCATTACTATTTGCAAATAGGCGGTGATCTACTCAAATTGGTTTCAATAAATCTACAAGAAGACAGCACACGACATTACGGTCAAAAGAGTATCAGATGAGTTTGATTTACGTAAGACATGTAGTTTGTACGTTACCTAAGGATACACTTCTTCTTCTTAAAAAAAAAGTATTTCCTTTGTTCATAGTTTGCCCTTAGTTTAATCGATTTTGAGTTCGGATTATGATTGTATTAGCGCTTTGGTATTCTATATTTTGTTCAATCTTATGTTTATGTTGCCATAACACACAAAAAACGGAGTGTACTTCTTACAATTTATTTTTTCTACATAATCGCCGTTAAAAACCACTTTTATTGTGGGACTCTTTCCTCTCAGAAATCATTACGCTGTTGTTTCAGCAAATCAAATGCGATGTTACATATGGTGACGCTATCTTTTATGTTATGGGGTGTTAACAAGATTGTTAAGCAAATAAATATGCCTCACACAAGCAAGATAAAATTATCTATATGTTCCAATTGTAAAACAAACGCTGTGAAAATCATCCAAACTTACAGATAACAGAAGAATTATTCTGTAAATCTCTAAACACGGGCAAACATGAACGAAACGGGGGATATGCAGCTGTGTTTGAGACGATACGTTAGTTTCTGTGGTTTACCGTAAATGAGATGTCTTAAAATATAAAGTTGGTTTATTTTTTTTCGATCGGCAACACTCAATATCAGACATTGAGAAGTCATACACTTTTAATACACATCTCATTAAAACCCATTTACAACTGTATCATGCAACTCAGTTATATTTGAAATATAACAATGAATTACAAGCCAATCAAAAGGTGTATCCACATACTTTTGTTAAAGGGGAAACATTTCATCATTTGCCTATGGAATTTGTAACGGACTTTCTTTATGTTCTGAGAGCTGTAATTTTCACTTTCCATAAGAAACAATTTTCAAATACTTATTACGCTTATATTTCGTCTTTTAATTAATTACGTGTTCACTAACTAAGGACAATTAATAAAGTAGAATAATGGAGTACGCCCCTACCCTATTAGCTAATTAGATACCACAGTGTTTAATGTCAGCGAAAATTAGATACCACAGTGTTTAATGTCAGCGAAAATTGATATATCTGTTCTATTTCTAATTTTATCAAGCAAATTATCATTCTACATCTACAGTCTAAATGGTCGATATCCATTATGCATTCTGTTTTGGCAAAATATATCTAAATACCGTCCGCCAAGATCATGGTGGTCGCTGAAGAATATATTATAATCTAACCCTAAAACGTTATTCATCAAAACTAACTATTAAAAAAAAAACTAAAAAATTACGAATACATCGAATACTACAAGAGAAAAAAGGAAAATCTGATATTTCAAATGCTATTTTATCCATATCACTATTAAATAAAAAGAAAATCAAGCAAATCGTCTGCTTAAGACTATTATTGACTGACGAGTAAAATGTCTCCGTTATCACGTGGTCAATTCGTCACGGCGGCTGATTTACAGTGTGTGCATAGCTCAAGGTTACCGTGACCTCTTCTTAATTGTTTGTATTATCATATTGAGCCATGTGATTTTGTTTAATTGAGAGCAAGATGAGGTACTCTTTTATCAACTGATGGGATGAACAAATGATCTATCAATACAAAGATTTACTGCAATAGCTGTCGACAGTGCAACTCCAGGGGATACACACATGGATATTGACCTTAGAGATCGCCCCATTGATCAATGAGATGACCAATTAAAAGCGTCGTCTCATTAGTCCTTTGGGAGTCTATATTGACAATGCCTGTAACCAAGCAACTGTTAGCTATAAACAAAGGAGAATCCATGAGAGGGATTATTACTAATTCCGGACATGTGCGGCCCCAGGTCTCCTTAAGGAGTGTCCTTTGTCCCCTATGGTGTTGATTGATCACTCAATGGACCAATCAGAACCATGCTTCTATCGACCTACACCAATACGTCAGCGTTGTGGGATGAATAGCTTCAGGAGTGATAAGAGGCCGAAGTGATTAGAAAGGACTTGTTTAAGCTGGATATCGTAAATATCCAAGAAATTGGCATCGTGTAAAACACGGCATTGTGATGCGTTCTATATATGAGCAAACACGCACTAAATAAATTCTCACCCAATGAAGGATAGACCTACCATGTACCTTTAACTCAGCGGCTTACTCTGGAAAAATGCATTGCTCCAACAGAAACTTGATTCTAACGCACATATTTCATGAACAGCTATAAATACTGAATTACACGGGAACGTTAATATAGCAATGACAGGATAGCGCGCTAAAACGTAGGACATGAATCATATATGTGCATCTAAATATGTTTTGTTCTATATTTCTTGAAAAGACTTCCGTGTAATGTAAGTGTCTATCTACAAACGCTTAGTGAAATATTCCAGAACATTTGCAATATTTCGTTTGTAACGGTTTGTTAAATTGTCGTTAAATAAACCATGATTTAGACAATGCCTCACCTTGAAATAATGCACTCTTACCACCTGGTTCTGATTTACGAGCCTTTACCTGCGTATGAGCTTAATTATGAGGTGATAATGAAACAGGAGGGGATCATAGTAGAGACCCTGACTGATATATGGTTAGCTTAACCCGATGTTATAATATGTGATACAAATGTAGCTTATCGGTTATACGCGAAATCCTCGCGTCCTCCTTGTCTTCCGATTATGATTTTAAATTCCACCAAACGTAAATTTTCGTTTGAGTTATTATCTAAAACATGTAGTGCGCTAAATGGGTCTGCTATGCTTATCAAACATCAATCGGGGTGAACCATATCGTCTATTAGTTTGTTAAAGTAAGGCTTAGGTGACGCAGCGTTACTAATTCTAATCTGGTGCGATGTGATGACACATTATCATATTACATATTTAGATTATACGATAGTTAGGTACAGGTAACACAGGTAAGTACAGGTAAGTCTTTCAGATCTGTGGAAAGTCAGAAATCCTACAGGTGTGTAAATAGGATACAGTATGATATATGCATATATATCACACTGTTATACGGAATATACCGGAAAAGTGCAAAACAAAATGATTGCAAAAATTACATGCAGAACGTTTCCACATTTTGTATATACTGCATAATACATGTAACAGCTCATCCCACTAAAAATGACAATTCCTTACAATTCTGTTTCAAGAGGCACACAAACACGTTTTTAAATTGATGGACATTTTAATTCAATTCAGCTACTCGTGATGTTAATCTTGTATTAAGTGTAAAAACCTAAACGTTTGTATAAAATGTATGACGCCATCATTTTTTCAGATTAAACAACATAGTCTTAAAAGTCTAGCATTAGAGACATATGTGAAACTAGGCTGTACGCACTGAATTATTTGTACTTTTGCACATACACGTACATTTATATGCCTACATTCACACATTTTTATAAGCCCTACATAAAATTGGATTCTTTGTTTATAGAATGTTTGAGACCTACTTGGGAGACATCGTCCAATTATAAAGGAGAAGGGACTCGACATGTCTGACTTTACTTTCATGATTTGGGGTGAGGTTTTGTCGAAGGCTCTGTCTAAAAGGAGGAACAACCACCGCAACTGACTAGACTGGATTGTAGACACTTTGTCATTAACCGCGGACATTTATGACATCCATGAAAGTGCCATATCAATCTAACACTGTTGAATGGTTATAATGTAACCGTGCCACTTCATCTGTCATCGTTGACAATGTTTCAGAGAGTAATTTAATTAAGACGGTCATAGTTTACCGTGGGTTTATCGTCGCCTCGCACCGGTGATAGTTTACGCTCGCATCAATGAAATGCTTGTCATAGAGCTGGTATTTAACACCATCGTGAGATCATGTTCGCGCCATAAAACACACCAGAGACCATGATCGCACCCATATTTCCGCGCCATGTCGTGGTAATGCAATAAAGCTCTGAGTTTCATTGCCAAACTAAAACAACCAAACAATGAAAAGAACAGGATTACGTCTAGCAACTTTGATTGGGTGTACATAACAATGATACTATAGAATAAAACAGCGAAACAATATTTGTTTTTGGGAAGGGCGTGCACGATTAATGAGTTTTATAAAGAGGTTTGGTCACTATCCGCCTATACAGACATAGGCTAGGAACTACATGTATGGTGGTCGGGTGGTGCAGTGGATAGCACACTTGCCTTTCACCAAGGCGGCCGGGGTTCGATTCCTCGACCGGACATGAAAAGGCATGGGGTCACCTGCCCGACCACGTGGGTTTTCTCCAGGTACTCCGGTTTCTTCCCACAGTCAGACCACTTGCGCACTAACATCCGGGCCAACACGAATGATAAATATAAGTTGAATAACTTGTTTCATAATTGTTGTAAAATAAAGAAAGTTTATAAAAGCTATGAACTCGCTTGCTCGAGCTAAAAATACAGGTAAAATACCACGTGACCTTTTGTAAATCTCCCAGTACTAAAATGTATTTCCATGGTTCTTTGGTTTGCTGTAGTGTAACTGAGTGTGAAAGACACCACATGTACTTGAGTTGGCCATTTTTGTTGACCAAAATATAAACTTATAAAGTCGATTGATTACACACAAAATATGATAAAAAAGTGTTTTATGTGTCGTAAAAATAACAAGATATAAAAAATGGTTGCTACATGACGGCTCAACTTCCTGAGCTAAGTAGACTATATTGGCTGGGACTCTTTTATTTTGCTTTGCTGTCAGTTTAGTTGTTGTCAAAATTAAACTATTTCATCAACAACGTTTTTTCGCATTTTTTATACGAGCGCATCAGATGGCCACTTTTAAAAAATAAGATTTATGTAGTCTTTTGGTGCATAAACGAAATAGGACTTTATCAAAGTTGGTCCTCAGATGCGCTCTATGTCAAACACGGATATTAATTTGGGGAAAAAGATCCTCAAAAGTTACAAAAGGCAAGATAATGCAACTTTATTGACATTTAATGAAATGGATATTGCAATTAACGAACTCTTTTTTTGCAAGTAAAAACATATAAATGTGATATATCTAGCATTGGTATTAAAAAACTCACATTTCGATGTTTATTTTTTGATTTTGAAAACGGACACCTTAAGATCGAAACGGCCCAATATGAGCCACACCTCTTTCTTATACATAATAATCATATACTGGACACTGCGTTTATTCTATATACATACGTGTGTGTGAGTGGGGTGAATGGGTATGTGTCTGTTAGAGTTATTAGTGGCTATCTTGACGGATTCATTACCAAATATACATGTAGGTACATTTTGTATATATATTACAATACAAACGTACCGAGGTGAAAATGACCCAATCAAATCAATATTCAGTTAGTTTGTTTGATTTGTGTTCGAAATATAAATGTATTTATATACATAAACATTAGTCAGCTAGATTTAGAATAAAAATGAGCCGATATATGACGATATTGTGGAACAGTTATACGACTAGACAAAAGGGATACATTGAAGGTTTAATATGCCTCTGATGCAAGCGCATTAGTTATATCTAAGGGTGCACTGCATAATTCATTTCATGATGTTACCTCATTCTGGCGAACAGATAACAATTGCATCTCGAACATTCGTGAATACATTGTATTAGCAATAAAAACAAAATTATGGAAAACGGGAATGAACCAGATTAAAATAGTTCAAACAGGGATGATTTTTATCATTATGTAGGTTCAGTTTTATCACACACTTATAGTGTATACAATATGTCATACTGCTGTTGATTCGTTATTCTAGAACTTGCTGCTAACATCGATATGTATATGGTATATTCAATTTCCGAATCTTGATCGAAAGATGCAGGCTGTCCAAAAACAAAATGTATGGTCAACATATTTGTCTTATTAACAAATAATCTGTTTCCTTGTATCATATATATTCGAACGCTCTCAAATATGATCATAAGCATGCTAAGTTGATATGTAAAAACCCAATTGATCACTTTGAAGACGTGTCATTGTCTTGGATATAATTCAGTAGTGCTTGTCGTTGATGAAGCAGAAGACGCTTACCCTCCCCGAACGCCTGGTGTTATTCTTGCACTTTTTTCTCCTTATACAATTTTTTTTGGTTCCTATTTTGAGCCTAATTTAATCGAGTTTGAGTTAGGATTATCATTTTCTTGACGTTTTTATATTATTTTAATTCTGTATTAGAAGACCCATGCAAGAGTTCTACAATCAAAATACTTTCGACATAAGCACCATTTATAAATGTACAAAAATGACATGTTTTCTGAAGCTGACATATTAAATCGAATCATCTCGATAGCAACCGCCTGCTGTGTGACATAACACGTATTTACTTACTGTGAATCGTTTTCCTCTTCTGTCTCCCGCGCAAAATCTTCAAACAAGTTATCTCCCCTTTTGCCAAATCCGTGTCCTATACGCATGACTATTCCTTGTCTGAAACCACGTTTCGTGCTCGTGAAAGTTCTTTGAGGAAGTGCATCAATTATAGAGACAGTCACAAAACATAACACTAGCACGCAACAACAGGTCCGCATCCTGGGAATGTCTGAAAAAGAAACGAAAAACATCAGAAGGTTACCAGGGGAAATAATGACATTGTTAGGGAATTATCCTAGGCAACTAAGACGCCTTGCCTACGTCATTTAAATCCCGCCCATAAGGTACCCGTCCTCGAGAACCACAAGCTTTTTCTAAAGACGCATGTCCTTCTGTACTTAAATACTGTACCTTGGTCACTAAACCAGTATTTCCTTGAATACTTTGTTAGACTATGAATTGATGAAATGCCAAAATTAATGATCTTCCGCCTTTTACAAACTTTAGCCGACGCACACCTTTGAACATATATTAATATGTAAATGACTACAAATATACATATATCACTTGAGTGACGTTTTCCATCTTCATGAATGAATGGCTATAACGTGATGCCCACGGGAAACAAGAAAGGCCATTCCTGAGGTCATGCATGATTACACGACATTGGCCGGGGGATTAAACGCACGAGATACCGCACGAAACTGGCATCCTTTAGAGTGACGTTACGCCTACACACAAAGGGCATGTGCAAGTTACACTCTTAAGTTAAAAAAAAACATGATGGCATACAAATATTTCGTGATCATATTGGTACAATTAAAGGACACTGGAGGTTGTTGGAGTTTGCGATGTGGACAATGCTCACGAATTTTACCAAGAATATCAGTGTTCGATTCCTTGAGTGGAGGGGTAAAAAATACATATACATGTATATTTCTTCACCCGCTCTCTTCTGTGATGTTTCTGCGAGTACTCCCGTTTACCCCCGCAGTAAGGCCCTCCTGTGCTTATATATGTACGTCCGGGCCAACAGGAGAGATGGAAATATGTCGTTAGCTGCAATTATTATTTGAATATGTATTTGGATATAACTTTTGTATCTATGTAAAACAAGTCCAATTTATCGATGTTTTCGACAGTCGTTGTCTTGAGTCTAACTCATGTGACATGACAACATATATCCAAACAAACGTTCGAAATCAAAACACCATCTTCAATTTTAAGATATTTTGGTTACTGAAAATACGCGTGTATGTACGAAAATTCGAAGGACAACATACACGCTCACACTCATTTTCTAAATCAAATTTCTTTATATGGTATGAAATGCAGACGAGCGTAAGACCATTTTATAACATTATCAACATTTGTGGAATGTTTAATGTAAAACGACGATTTTTCTTTCAGCATTGAAATGTGAAGCGCCGCCATCTTGACTTACGAGTGGATGATGGTGAAGCTAATTTTCTTGTTAGTTAATTGTTTGCAGAAAATTTCAAAATATTTGATATTTTTTTCGCATTGTTTCAGAGTCACAAACTATAAGTTGTTCTGTGTATAATTCACGCCTGAGTGGACATGTGCGACTAGTTTTATGATTCACTTCGATAATCCATAAACCGGCTAACATTAAAACTGTATAATGCATTAACAAGGCGGGCCCGAGGCGAGTGAGCGAACACTACAGTAAGTACATAGGTATGAGGAACTGATAAGGATATATTTACTGATAGATGTACAGTCGAACCTCGTTTTCCCGAAGTTGGCAGGATCATTGAAAAACAGTTCTAGCCACCGAGTAACCAATTTATTTGAGTTCGAAGGTTAATTTGAAATCTGACCGGGACAGATGAAAAACGAATTAAACAGTGTCATTGAGTTACACGAGGTCGGGCTAACGAGGTTAGGATTTACCTGATATCGCTTTTCCTTGCGGAACATCTGGTCTGATCTTCCTTGATTTTAATTTTCAGATTATTTACGGTGTCAGTCTTTTATTTTGTCGTTTTACATGATTGAGTTCGAGCGCGTTTCAAAGATTTGAAGTATTAAATATAGCTTAGTGTATTGTCATATTGTTGGGGGAAATGCATTTTGATCCCTCCGCTGCATTGTTTGGTATAGTCGTTTGGGTAGCCATCTTTGTCTCATTGAGAAATATTCTGTATCTTTGTGTGCTATGAAGAGGGAGGTGTTTGAGTATGCTCATTAGTGTGCAGTGTTTATTTCGAGGACTTAGTGTTTACTAGTTTGTGACCAAAATGAACATGGCGGGATTCGTCGATGAAGCAGAGAACCCTTACTCTTCCGGAACACCTTGTCTTATTCTCTTGTACTTTTACAATAATCTCCATATGGACTTTTTTTCTTTTATCGTATTTTAATCGATTTTTGTTGACGCTTTGGGATTCTCTTTAACTGTATATTTGACTTTATTGCACCTATAACGATTGCTAAAATAAAAGAAAAAAAAAGTTTTAAAATGCCCCAGACAGCTATTTCGTCCAGCTATATTACTTTAGGGTTAAGGGTAGGGTACACAAAACAGACATTCTTAGTAGTGTGAACAACGGGATGCTTACAAATCACCTAAATCACGGGGATTTAAGGAATGAGAAGAGAGACAATAATCTGATACAACATTAATTTAGTATGATTAAATGTCTAATAATCATACTAATGTTATCCTATACTGCCATATCAAGCTTTGCTTTAGTTGTAGATTTAGTGGATAGACATTTAATGCTTTACTGAACCATCTGTGTTTTTATGTAATATACATCCCTGTTACAATGTAGTAGTGTACTCATCGATTCGCAATGATTACTTTTGTCCTAAATTGACATACGGCATTGTCTATAGACAGGAACATTTTCATTTCATTTAAGATATAGTTGATGAAACACGACCCGTATTTGTTTGTACGAGGTCGGCAAAAACTCGTCTACTACTGATTCAATATGAATGGGGATGTTGTTTTATCTTACAAATGTACTTTCACGTAATGTGTATAGATTTGTGTCTGCTGAAAACCAGTGCTTTCCCCAAATGTCTTGCGTACAAACAAAACAGGTTTCATATTATCAGGAACGTTTGGTACCTAGTGACCAGCAATTCTCTAGAAACACTTGTAAATGTGTATTTAACATTCCTAAGAACAACATCAATATTAAGATACAAAAATGATTTGGTTAAACTATGAATACACGAAAAGAAATATAATAAGGTAGGCAATAAACTTATATCACATTCTATTGTTTGAACGCAAAATAACACCATTCATGTTCAAAATATGCATTTCACTCCATTAAGAAATTAATATGCCAATCGTTTTGTAAATCCTGACAAAGTAACGATACTACAATTATAATTTTTATACATTTTACAATAACGTCGGTAGTATGTTTACTCAAGGCATAACTACAAATCTCAGAAGGACACACTACTGATCTCAGTAGAACACACTTCCCATCATATCGTTATACATGTAATTGTATTATATTCTTGAATGACCAGTTTGCTTAAGCTTCCTACAATCTTAATGTGTTTCCAGTGGATACGTTGCCAATCTCGATATGTGTTAATAAGGCTTTGTTCTCTAATCTGTAATAGTAATGTCGATATATGTGACGGCATAACAAGCGTAACCTACCCACTCACCCCGGAAATAGCCACAATGTCCATATATTCTCCATTATATAATCAGCGATGTGTTGTAAGTCTAACTGTCGTGAACCCGACCATTAAGGACTTTCCCGTACATTTTGTGTCCGAGGCACACCAGGGGGTGACGGGAACACTTCCTGGGTCAATTAGTCTATTTACACGTGCGTTTATTTAGTGCGTCCGTGTGTTCATCAGACGCATTTATTTAAACCATGTCAATTAAAAAAAATAACAAAAAAAACATAGCGTCGTAGCCTTATAATGACTCTGAAACAAAACTTAAAACCTACATAACTTCCATAAGTACTTTGTATATTATTACCCTATGTACGTATCATCTAGCGCTTCATCACCAATCAGTTCTCTGTTTGACGTAAGCCAAGCAACAGACCGAATTGTTGAATTATAACGAAATATTTTACAGTATGTATTTCCACGGTATCGGTTTCGGATTCTAAATCATAGGTCCATATCCTATATACGATAAAATAATAAAAAAATATTCATTTAACTACCATGATCTTCATTCTCTATTCGAAATCAACTTTGTTGAAGTTGATAAAGAAAGTACATCACTCACATCAAGAATAACAAAATTCGACTACTATTGTGTGCGTATTATTGCGACTTAAATGTTGATATATATTATTTAAAATTGCTTTTTTGAAGCACTTTTTTTTATGTTTTTGGTTTTTCACGATATTCTGACAACATTCATTAATTAACATATATACACAAGTCCCTTTACTTGTATAGCAAACATGAAAGCAAAGACTTATCTGACTGGCCGCCATATTCAATATGCAAACTGTAAATCATGGTAGCAAATAATAACATATAATCCACATTTTCTTCATAAATAAGTGACAAAAAAAGGAAGGGAGAAGAAGAAAAATAATCCCCCAAAACCACAACATAAAACACTAAGATATCTCGTTCTGGTAAATAGGCCGCAAAAGACTCAAGATGTAAAAACTTCTACAGTCCCCGGGCTATATATATGCAGGGAATTACGGTTTATCATATTACTCGAAATAAATAGACCTTCCATGTCAAAAGCAAACACAGTCACAGGGTACTTACACTAACTATCCAGTCACACAGGGATCGAGTCGTAAATCACAATGGCACCGCCACTATGTGTTGATATTAAACTCTAATTTGTAATCCGAAACACATCGACAATCTACTCTGTCGACAAATTTCTTATTAAGGGCACCACCTCTGACTGGGCGTGTGCGTTTCTGTACCTACACGGGGCCAATAGATTATCCTGATCTGATTTGTCCTTAGGCTTCACTGTTTAATGCATGAATCAAACCAAGGACAATTAGACTATTAATTAACTGCAACACAATCGGTACGAACCGAGTCAACACACAACATTTCCTATTATTGGAAGTTAATAATTCATAAACCACACGAAACCCCGAACTTCAGTGGTCCCGAGGGATTCCGAATGATCCACGAGATAACGTGTTCGCCACATTATGTCCTCAATGTAACCTGCACCGCATGCAAAATGAAAGGAAACCTGCATCGGGTTTCACGCGGGTCATAACACGCTTTGATTTTCAAATATGGTGTTGTTAAAACGGTTTTATCTGCAAATGGAATGTCAGAATATGGTAAAAGTATTGTAAAACTAGGATGTTCCATCTGCTGCAGTATGGTGTTCCCTTTAAATTGCTATTAAATTTTCATTTTCAAGAAGCATTGTTAAATTTTTACCACTTTTTTGTACTTTTTCTGAGAATTACGTCTTGTTCAATATCTTAATACATTATGCATTAACAGTCTATTAAGTATAAATGAAAACAGATGATAATATGCCGTCAAATTAGTATCGCAACATGAAGACTTTCTTCAGCTTTTACTAATTTTCTGTTTAAAATCTTGTAGAAAGCGTTCTTTCCAGTTTTCTGTGTTTATCTTTCAATAGCATCTATTTTATGCGATTACCAAAGGCACACTATTGATATTACTCTACACCGCAAAATACTTCCTGATATAAACACGTTTAAACAACACAAAACTATCAATGTACGTGTACCATTGAAACCTTATTTCTTAGTTATTTGGACTGTATGAGTCTATTATTGGTTTATAGAGGCTAATCTTGTTGAGATCGATGTTTCGAAGCACATTTCGTTTAAGTTTAGAAACCAATCAAATAATACCAAAGCGTCAAAAAACCATGATTCAAACTCAAAATCGATTAGAGTTCATTTGAAAAGTGAAACAAAAGTACAAATTTAAAGAATAAGACAAGGTGTTACGGATGAGTAACCGTCTTCGGCTTCATCGAAGGCATCTGCAATCTATATAAATGTAACATCCAAGTAAACATCAAGTCCTCAAAGAGAGAACAGAGCCGGCATTTTCAATCACAACGAGTACGCTTTCTCACAAAAAATATTCCAAAACAGCCACCTTCATATCATACAAGGATACAATTTTGTATTAATGAGACACAGACGGCGACTATAAAACTCATAGTCTCCATCAACCATCATCTCTCGAATCCCTCCTCCGTATGTTTGCTACTCAGCAGCCGACTTCTATCACGAAATCACGATTGTTTGAGTAGACCCTAGAATAAGGAATCAACTGCAGTATGCAAATACCACTGGTTGAAGTCACTTTCAAGATTGGAAATACTTGTGATAGGAAAATCGAAATCGTCTCGTTTGTTGTAAGCTGTTCATGATAACAATAATTTAAGCAAAGAACTTGATAAGCTGCTGACGTAGAATAGTCTGTTGTGACTTTTATTTAATGTACAGAAGGTGTAATACGATAGACATGGTCAGCAAAATGTTGACAACACATCGCGGAATATACATGCTTACCAGAAAGTGAAATTAAAAGATTTGGCGAGATTTTTTGTTATCTGTCCTGATGATCTCCGTTGTATGAAAACAAAAGCACGTCAACGAAGAGTGGGCGCAGTTTGGCAAGCAGCGAATCAAGTAGTGTGATCCATATCATAGGTTAGTTGTGAATAAAAGTGGATTCGATCGTCCTTGATAAGGAAGGGGCTATTGTTATCAGTTCAATGCGACATCTTCTCTTTTGTGTGTTTAAAAAGGGCAAAATACCATAATTTAAGCTTGGAAACAAGTATATTGTTTGGTTTAAAATTGTGCGAATCCAGGATCGGACATGACAAGGTGAGCCTCAGTTTAGAAAGGTGAGAAATGACGGTAATTTTCATGTCTTGTGAAGTGTAATTTAATAACCTCTAATATCCGTCATCAGAAAAATGGATCTCACATCGACTTTATTTTGATCAAAGTTTAAAAAGTTAGCATATATAGTATATTAGTTATCCAACCTTGTCTACAATGGGCGTGTGTGAATTATATAACTATATATTGGAAACCCTTGAAAGGTAGACGCAACAAAAATCTTATTATCCTTTCTGATTTGTGTGTATTGATTTTATTATGAGCTGGTGGGGTGGTGTTGTACTGTAGTAAGTTAGGGATATTGACAGCACAGACACATCAGTTGTCGTCTCAAAGTGGTCCGTTCACTCTATACAACAAGACAAATACTCCATTTCATAAAAAAAAGAGTTATTTCAATAATAAGCGAGCAGGAAATGTCCTTTAACACAAACGCATATACATGTATATTATATTTACTCACATAAATGACATATTTACCGTTGAAACATATGAATAATTGTTGAAGACTGTTACTGTACAGAAGCAATAACAAACAGCTTTGCTGTCAAATATCATACCATCAATATATACAGGGAGGGATTGAGTAACTGATTAATAAAGATATTGGATGTGATGAAGATTTACATGGCGGGTGTCGTCGATGAAGCAAGGGTATCCATGCACATGTTGTAAGTGTCGCTGCTAGTGTTTATTTGTTAATATTTTGCCCCTTGTTTTATGATGTTGCTTCAGTATTCTCTTATTTAAAACAAAGTGTTTAATGTCATATTCTTAATAGCTTAGGTAGCTTAGGGATGCGTCTATATGTATGTATTGCGAGCGTATATTAGTGGTTGTGTAAAAGCTAAACAAGGTATAATGGTTATATATAAGTGGCGGATATCTTTGATGAAGCAATATATCCATGTAAATGTTAATATGTTGCCTCTAGTTTAACTGGTAATGAGTTCGGATTATGATTATGTTGATGGTCAGTATTCTCTTATTTCAAAAAAGTTTAGCTTAGGTAACTCAGGGATGTACCTATATGTATGTATTTCGAGCGTATATCAGTGATTGTTTAAGATAGACGGGGTATAATGGTTAGTTTGTCTTTAAGTGATACAGCAGATATGATGCCTCCTTTGTAGTGTTAACACTTACATTTTTATATTAACTTTATTTATTTTACAAAAGTAATAATACTTATATTAGTCACTCTTATTGACCCGGATGTTGGCGCGCGAGGGATCGTATTGTGAGCGGAAACCGGAACACCCGGAAATCTTTGTGGCCGGGCAGGTTACCCCATTCGTTTTCAGGACAGGGAATCGAACCCCGGCTGCTTTGATAAAAGGCAAGCGCACCTCCAAACCACCCTTAAATTCTTCAATAACAAGACAAAGGCATCAATCAGGATACTCTGCCTGGTTACGTTATACTAACCCGCTGTTACAGTTGCCCTTAATACTGATCTTATTAAAGCAAGAAAGCAAGTACCACAGTAAAAAGACGTTTGTATGTCACGACCTGGTGGGTACGGAGCTCATCCCGCACCTAAAAGGAGGGTAACTGACAGGTTCACGGCAGAATATACATGTTACACTATTTCGTATGTGTAACATGACTGTATTCAATGAAACAAATCTGATTTGCTGTATGTCTATATGGATGACAATAATTAATGTTAACATTTAGCTTCAAGACAAACATACCCGTATTCACGTGTTTCTGATGAATTTAGTAGGTGAAATAGTCCAAACCTCAAATCATGTACCCACATAGTCTACACCACTATTCGTGCAGGCATGTGGGTCAACTGTGGTATGTACGGCTATGATAACGGAGATCATTAAATCGAAAATGCTATAAAAAAGAGTGGGAGAACTTTGATTAACCTATTATGTTTGTCATTGGCCAGAATTGGTACATTATCGATTTCTGTTTAGGCAAGCTATCAAATCGACACTAACGGGCGTAGGTAAATACGTAACCAAACCAATTAAGTGCTTCTTTTTCTAGAGCCGACTGATCGTTACCAGTTTCTGTCTTGTTTAAAGACGCTATAAACATGTATACAGTGATTACTAAGAAGAAAACCCGTAGAACATGTCACTTGTATGTTCAATGCATGGCTAATTGCTAGATCTCGAAATGCTTATTTGACGTTTAACTCCCTTACTTAATTTTCAGTTGTAGCCGTATTTGTGTCGAGTCGTCAGAAAGCAAATTATTTTAAAAAGTCAATATAATTATTTGCAAACGTCCATCAGGTAGACTGTTTATCACGGTCTTTTGTGTTGTGTTAAGACGGGTTCGAGTACTTTTGAAACCTTGATACGAAATACTATTGTAACAACTTATCAATTCACGAGACCAGGTATATGTTATATAGGCAATGGACAACCCAAAGCAAATTAAGAACATTTGGAACCCTTTTCCTAGCACCTTGGCGCTAAAGATATCCTGTAGATTTACCTTGACAAACCCACCAAACTTTTGTAAGCAACGCACCTACAAGTACAACGAATTTCAAGCATGGACGTTAATTATATTATTTCCAAAGTTTTGATGACAAGTTTTAAAACATTGAAAAAAAAGTCTTATAAATACGTTTGTATAAACGTTATTCATTTAACTACAATTATGAAACAAGCTACACTGAAAACTTTTGTAGCCCGGATGTGTGGGCGGGAGAGTCTTATTTTGGTAGCAAACTGGAGAGAACCCATGTCGAGCAGGTAACCTCATACCCTGTCACGTCCAGTCGAGGAAACAAACCATGGTAGTCTTAAAGAAAGGAAAGTGAGCTTCCACAATACAAACCAATCCAACCGCCCCTGTAAATAGACCTTTTACTAATACCAGAAATAGGCCAGTCAGAATGGAACTATTCGAACTTTAACTAAAATGATCAAAAACGTTGAGATATAAAAATAGAAATCGTTATGTTACAATGTAATCATGCTTTGATACACTGCCTTACAGAAAGACGCATTAAGTTACATTGCTGTACTTATAGAAGTAACCACCAATGTTTCTATTATATTTCCTGTTTTGAACGTTCTGCCCCCCAATGTGAACCCATGTTTAATGGATTGGAGATGACATAAACTCATTAAGTACACAAAATGACAACACGATATGCCTTCAGGAGTACAACCTCTTAATTCGTCAGTCCTCTGTAAGATGTTCTCCTGCGACCGAGTCTCGAGATCATCCAATTTGTGACGTTTTGCTCCATTACCATCATCACTTTACTTCTCGCTCTGATAATTACCGAGTGTAAGTGACAAGGATTTAGTCGTGTACGTTTTTCAAATAGATCAATTGATACCATATTATCAACACCGTCGGTGTAAAGCTTTATCCAAAACAACAACAATCTAAGCTAAAAGCAGAAAGGAATAACACTCACAAGAAAACAAATATATCCGAAGAATTAAAAATATCCGCCTATATCAGTTTGTTTTGTCGATATGTTTATCAAATGATTAAAAGGTGCATAAATACGTTCCTGAGCATTCCGTCAAAGACTGAATGGTCATTGAGATGAAATGGTTTTAAATGATAACCTCTAGAAAATAATCATACATATCTAAGGCTATATCTATGAAATAACAACCATGACCTAGTTGTACCGGAATGGTTGTCGTTAACGGGTATTAGTAATTCGCTTTCACCTTGTTCTGCTGGTTACCATCTTAACCTTCATATGAACTATTGTTTTAATGCTGATATGTCGACATTGGGAACCCCTGAAACCACCACCAATACACAACAGTCATATACCAATGTCAGTAGAGCTGTTTCCGGTGATTGGACACGTCTGGTTTACTACTGTAACGGGATAAATTCCATACCGATTGTCTCAATCATCGTGATAGTTGATGACCACTGTGGGTCGGTCTGGCTAAAGCAATTTCTTGTTAATTTTGTGGTAATAAAATGATCTAGAATCCCCATACACTAATAATACAATTGTAGGGAAGACCAAATTGATATTCTGATAATTCTTCCGTTTCAAATCACACATTTACTGTATATAATATACACATGTATTTACTATATTATTATGTTAGAAAATACCCCAGTTCTCACTTTGAGGACGTATCTGTAAGTTGGATGTTACCAATATTTATATGGTGGGTGTTGCAAGTGAGAAGAATACGTTTACCCTTCCCGCACACTTGGTCTTACTATGTTTCCAAAAGTCTATAAGTAAAGCATGCCTCTTTTGTGTATAGATATTAAATATATATATATATATGAATTTTGTTTTTTTCTGACGCTTCGGCATTTATCTTACATAACCACAATTATGTCATCACAACGCTAAATTATCGTAATCAGGAAAAGTATATTTCCCTTTGATGTCGAGTTAGGTTAAGCCATTTAGCTATTGCTATGAGACTGGACTATTCACATTACATAATTATGTTTTTCAATTTCCAACACAGACCATCTTGATACGTATGTTCTAAAATAACAAACCTGAGCAAGAACTCAAGAAACATTTGAGGGTTAATATTAGTGTGATTAACACTTAATTGAAGGGTTATGCTATAAACACATATTGTTTCCAAGAGAAAGAAGTAACAAAGATAATCCGTCAAGTAGGAATCATACTTAGTTGTGAACAAATATTCGTGATTTTCAATGTTGCTTTCGAAAAAAATATAATAATAATAATAAAGACTTTAAAATTTAAAAATTGTATGATATACATGTCTACAGCTTGTTACTTGAAGATCCCCATTTTTGTTGTACCACTTAATTATCTAAAAGACTTATAACTACAAACGAAAGTACTCCCAAACATTCCATGCTATATGTTTTGATGTGTGATCTAATTTGTTTCCCACAAGCATGTCTACATTTCGCCACCCCGCGTCACCCGTCTATCGGAGTATCAGTCTTGGTGACCTGTTTATGTGTTTAAGGGAAATACTAATATACCATTGTCTTGTGGATTTGAAAACCTTTTAAGATGTCAAATGTTGAATTTTGGTGTTAAAAAATATCCTGCCTAAAATTGAATAAATGCATATAATGAAATTGTGAATATGTTTTGATTCAAAATTTTCTATTTCTCGATGATGTGGTGGTTTCACGCAATATTTTACTTTCTTGAAGCAATTGCCTTCTACTGTCTTTTGCTTGAACTAAAAATAGAAATTAGTCGCATGACAATAGACTTCCAAATACCGACTTTTATGAAAAACTACTATTTTTCCGTTGGCTTATTTCGGAAATGGCGCAACGATGCGGCACATTTTCCCTGAAGGTGTATGTTTGCGCTCCCCTGTTTCCTCCAGAGTAAAGAAAAACAACAACAACAAATTGTTGTGAATGGGTATTCACGACGAGTGCGCATGTAACGCCACGTATTCATGACACAATATCACTGATTCGTGCGCAGTTTATCAGCTCATAATCACACATTCTCTTCCCGTCATGTTTTACTTTAATCATCATCCACGGGGTGTGAGTTGATATGCTCATGTTGTGAAGAAAATGTATTTATACACATTCAACTCAAATCAAAATCAACACAAGAAATCATCGCAAAGCAACTTGGGATTACCGGCGCTAACAAGGAAGCGTTATATTAACACTTTCTTAGTCTATCCATCGACAGCCATCATGATTCCAAACGAAACCAATTCCAGAGCGAATGCTGCTAAAATTAGTGACGAACGTTGTACAAAATGATGCAAAGGCCTTTCTCCCGTTGCCTTTCCGCCCCTCTCGTTTAGCGTGAAATATTCATGACAGGTGATTTACGGTTAAGGATAGGTAAGTAAAATTCTCCGAATTGCTTTTAAAGTACTTAAACTTTTCAAAATCTGATTTCATTTAGGACCTAAACCTTTCTATAATGATGAAACATTTGAAATAATAACACGCAATTCTAGAATCTTGATCATCTTCATGTGGTATTTAAATCTTTTAAAATGAGAAATTTAGGGAAAAACTAATATGATCATTGGCAGAAAATGGTGTTCGTATTCAACTGACTCTAGTGACAGTAATCTAAACATTGTTTGCAAAAAAAATAAAATAAAAAAGGGAGAAAAAAAGATTGTGAGAGAGAGAGAGAGAAAAAAAATAAACAAAGCAGCAAGCAAGAAATTATGAAAACAAAAACAAAACCAAAAGGAGGGGGTTCGCCCAAATTTAGAAATCGAGAAAGAAAATATCGACAAGTATTGACAAATATCGACACCACAATGCCGAAGAGATCACATACCTTTATCCAAACTCATAATGTATAAAAGTAGGGTTAGAATATGACTAAGGCAACATTCAAACTAAGGTCACTGAAAAATAGCAAGAGAGTAAAAAACATAAGTGTTCCGGAAGAGTAAGCGTCTTCTGCTTTATCCAGGACAACCTCAATGTAAATCTAGGTTACATCCAGGTAAATGTCACGTGCAAATGTAGTCCAAATGAGAACTGATGCATCATTTCAAAACACAAAAAGTAATGAACATATTTAAATATATCCACCCTCATATTACGCAAAAATACAGAATACGTCTCAATGAGACCAAGACAACTTTAAACTTGAAAACAGACGACACATGCAATTTGACATTGAATACACATCTACTAATGCAATTTCAAGGTAAATGGATGCTTTGTTTCTTAGGTTTGATTTCTTTGAAAGCCCTCAGGGCCCGTAAACTCTCTCGCGCAGCGTTACCAACATCTAAACACTCGGGCGTGAACATCTCCGGCAGTGTATTTATACACTATTAGCGATTGTCCTTGGAATAGCACGTCTATGTTCATCTCTTCACAATCCTATTAGACTGCAATGGATCGATACCTGGTCGAAACTATTCGCAAAGCAATGCTTAAAAGACAGGTCAAAGAGGCAACACTTGGATTGAAGGATTAGTGGAAGGATACAGCATCATAATGCAATCTGTTCGGTCACTTTCTGTTGGGCAGTAGGCAATTCGGCTATTACTGTGCTTTAACTATAACTGTTATACGACTAATATGTTTTCGCTCGGTTGCCTAGCATTGTCGTTATTCGTGTGGAATTTAATATAGCGTGACGTGTAGGATAAGAGGAGCTTCTTGGAGTCCATATGATTGATTGGTGATGCAATCACATATGCTAGACTTGCAGACATTTACAGAATCGATCCTGTAGTCAATATCCACATCTGTATATATGGCAGTCCTTACTGTTCTACAGTCTGTAATGTCGAAAATGCCACAATTTCTTTTTTTTATTTTTTTTTCTGGGGGAGGGGGGTGTATGTGGGGGTTGGGGGTTTGGGGCACTCTCGAGCCCCAAAACTTTCGAATATACTGAAAACTACTCGTGAAATGATAAAACAGTCATGTATCAAGACAATGTCTTGAAAGTTACGCAAACACTAACTAGAAGCAACAGGTACATTTAACAGTATTACACAACGTTGCTTCTTACTGATAGAATCTTATACCGATACATTCTAGTTTTTATCAAAGGCGATTAGTGCGGCAGTATTTAACACGGAATAAGGGTATTTTGTTGCCCTGTGCTAGCAGATGGAAAAAAAAAGCAGAACATTTGCAAAAACTGCAATTGAAGAGATTTCATTATGTCATGTCAGGACAGCAGGATACTCTATCTTAGTATTGGTTGTATCTAGTTTTAGACTTTTTTTCGCGTATCAATCATCTTGAACACCTTGTTGTATTATTGTAAACTATTTCAAGGGATTCCGTGTGAATGTTCCCTTCGATCATATTTTGTCCCTGGTTTAATCAATGTTGAGTCAGATTTTGTTTTTCTCTTCAGAGTTCTCCGATATCTTATTGCTGAGCGTTCGCCGATGTTAGGAATATAAGTGGTTGGGTCCCCTGATCAGGGTTTGGAGCAAAGACGTTACAAACAATTCAAAAGGTTCGGATCTTTTGAGCTGGTGGTAACGACTTAGCTCTATAGTCTAGGGGTATCGGGTACATGCCCCGCCAGTCTAACTAATATCATTTCTTCTCTTTCTCGTAAAATATTATATCTGTCCCTTGTCTAGGTGTTTGTGCGTTGTAATATTACACTAATTAAATAATCTCATTACAGCTCCTGGTTCTCATTTTAGTGTTTTGTTTGCTGTTTATGGACGGATACCAAAGTTGTGTTATATGCCACCCCCTTGTATTAACTGTAACAAATACACTTCATATAGTAGCTGTCATCTTTGCGTTTTGAGCATGTTGTAAAAAAAAGTAAAGTAACCAAACAACCAAACAAGAGATATACATCGTGTGCAATTCAAATATTATTGTTAATCAAATATATGTCAATTAAGAGTATTTGTTTCTATATATTTTATTATCGCAGTGAATACAGAATGAAATTTAATTTGCAAAATATATTATGAGTATATATTTTATATACAGAGACTCCACTTCATCTCATTCCTGTTAATTACGATAACTGAAAACTAAGTACATCAATGAAATCAATATACACATACACGACCCTCAATAAGTAGCCATTAGCTGAGACAATTCCATCTTATTACAAGATATTTAAACATTTCTTTATGATTGCAATAACAATAATTGCATATATTTCTTGTAATCATTTCTGTGTTATACCCTATGGAAACGTTTTAATTGTTTGGTAATGAGTATTTGATGTAGAATTTTACTGCAATTACAACGACCTTGTATCAAATACTTTTTATTAAAGGCCATATACAATATTGCTCGGTTATGGTTAATGCAATCGAATTGTGATCAGTTAAAGTTAAGGAACGTGTATGTTTCTTTTTATGACGGCAATGTAGAATATATTTTATTATCTAATTGAACAGTTTTGAAAAATATGCAATTAACTGGAAACTGATATATAAGAAAAAAACTATTTTTCTCTCCTAACATCACGTTTTGGCGACTGACGATGACAACATCTGCAGATGTATCATTGAGTCATCCATTTGGCTTATAAACTATTACGAATATCAACAGATATCAAAAATGAATATGTGCTTTGAAATATATAATACGCACATGACCCGTCTGCTTCTACATTAGTTTAGTAATTTTGGATTCCCACCTTTTTGCCCCTAGCATCACTGAAGAGTCCTAGGAGGATGAAACAGCTGTATGATGCAGTTTAATTAATTTTCGGCATACTGTATATATTACAAAAATTTTAAAGGTGCATCATCTGTGTGTTGCGTCATCATTAGAATTTTTTTTTTAAATCGAATGGGAATATGTCATAAATTGTGTGTCTAACATTTACTTTTAAGTGTGCATGTAATTTGTACAAGTCGTATGATTGGTTTGTTTGTGTTTGATGTCCTATTATTAGCTCGGGTCATTTACGCACGTTTTATTTGTCAATGGAAACCGGACTTCTTGCAGAAAGGCCATAACTGGTTATGATATGTTTAGTTTGTAGTGGTAAAATGGTCCTCAAAACAAAAGTATTTAGTGGAAATGCTGATAAATATCTATGTTGTAAAGTGTAAGAGCAAACGTATTTTTAGTACCTGTTTTGACACTTTTCTGACCGTATACAAAGTGAGAGTAACACATTGTTCACTTGTATATCTATCGATCAGATATTAATAAGATTATCAGTAAGTAAAATGATGACAAATCATCACTGAAGGACACTTCCACAGCGATATATAACTACTGTCAAAACCTTTGGTTGGAGGAAGTTGGAAATGCCACTCCCGAAGATATTTTGTTGCAATTGTATTGTCCCCGAAGAGCAACAAACAAAATTGTATCGAGTGTTTTATTCTTCCGCTCTTTTATAGTTTATTATTTAACAGCTACACCTTACAGGATATGTTTTCTTTTACTAATAAATAACATAGAACATACCCACGTGATGTAAATGTTGTACAATTTATGACTTGGTGTTATGGCAATATGTATACTCCCAGGACAAAACCTAAGCAATATAATCGTTATGGGGTTAACACACGTCCGAATCAATTTTAGCTGGAATACATTAGAAAAAATATATCACACAACGAGAAAGTTATATTCTGTACAAGAAATATGAATTCTGCACAATAAGAAATAATAAAAGATGGCATTGTCTAATCACTCTTTATATTAACCCCATAAAATCAAACACAATTTCCCTAAAGAATCACTGTTTAGTATTGTGTATCAGATTAGCTGAATGACTGATGGGTTTAACCACATCAAAGGGTTACTCGCCGAACAATTGACATAGTTTGGAAATTTAAGATGAATCATAAACTAAAAAAAAATACTGGGATATTTATGCTATTATATAAATACACATATATATGCATATATTGAGAATATTCTATTGATAATCCTTGAAACTCATGACTTTGATATGTAGATATACTCATATCTATCCATCTTCCTTTCCTTGTTGTACACATTTGGTCTACAGATATTTATTTGTTTGTCATGTCTTTGATCTGATAGCCTAACCTTTAAAATGAATTATGTGAACGTTCAAATCGATGCATCATGTACGTGGAGAGGAATACAAGCTATTCAAATATCTTGCCTGGGAAAAAATGAATTCACTACTCGTGTCAGCTTTCGTAAATATCACCTGAATCATGTCGAAGAGTCAAAAGTCAGTGTAGATGTTGAAAACAGCTTTCGACTTTATGTCGCTTCAATATTTTACCAAAACTTTGACAAAATTAGATTGTTTAGATAATTTATAGCCAGAACAAGAAATAAGGCTAGAGCACAGAATCCATGCTTAACAGGCCCGAGTCTTTTTCTCCTTTACTTTTCAGGCATCCTACATACCAGTGGTTTGGCTTACCTATGCTCTCTATACCCATTGACATGTAAAACTGAAGGAACGATAGTAGGAAAACTGACCAATTGCTAAGCTGACCAGACAATCAAATTAAATACCTGTCAATTCTACCGTAATGTGTCCACGAGAATCGTTTGAAGCACATCAAAGGGTCGAACCAGTTTTCTCACCTTGTCAACAATATGATGCACAAAGTACGTTCTTTTTTGCCATGACATATTCCAGGAATTTAGAAAGCGTAGGTGAGCGTAGACATGAATATCAAGGATATATTGCAACGGTCTCCGTGTAAATCTTTCTTTTGTTTATGGTTTGCCCCTATTTTAATCGATTCTAATTTTAATAGTGTTATGCATGGTCTTCTCTGATAAACGTCAAGCAGCAACAAACAATTGTGCTTCCATAGTTCATTAGCTGCTGTTTTGACATGATACGGATCATGTTAATTAACATGCTTTAATATTGTATTTCAGTTTATCGATTCATCAATTCGGTTTTAACCAAATCAGTATTCATTATAACGAATGGTTGCTTTGATTCTATTAAATTGTTATTTAATTTCTTCAACTGATTAAATATATTTCGTAATATCATTTTATCATATTAGTGGACAATCACCCTGGGAACCCTGCCCTGACACAGACCAGGTTTTCAGGAGTCTTACTGTGAAAGTTACATTCTTGGGTAATCATATACGCTCAATATAGATTGCAACATTAACAATGTATAAATATTTGATATGACATAGACATCGACGTGACAACGTCTGTATCTCCCACCGTGAAAGGTTGTTAATTTTGTTCGTGATGGCCGGTACGCGGTGAGCGGGATACTCTATCCCAACTTGTTTACAGCGTGCCATCACATGCTATTCTGAATGCACTGCATTGATTGGCTTCAGAATATTTAACTCAAAATATAGTAAATAAAAAAAAAAAAGTGATCTCACAAAATTTATTCGCAACAGATTCAAATCATGAAAATGATTAAATCAAAAATACTACCGAACCATCAGGGCATTGGTTTTGTAACTAAATGTAACTAGTTGAAAAGTTAAAGCAGGACGAGGGTTCGATGTCACGTTGAAATATTATACTAACACGACTTTAGGAAATTATTTAAATTGACGATCTACTCTTCTGTGAAATGTTACCGATTCGATCTGATAGCTCTTGGAAATGACCAATAAAGATGTTCCCGCTCTCCAATCCCTTTGTTATAAATCCTATAGTGTTTAAAATAGAAAACTCGACGTATATCATATCATGATTTTAACGTGGAAGTTACGAGTTATCGAACCATCATCGTTTGTTTAAGCTGTATCCAATGTTAACGTACCATGGTGTATGTAATGCTGATGTAGAATATAGAGAAACACACCCAAAAAGTAAAAGGTATGCGTGACATTTACTTTTATTTATGACAAATTACGCTTATCGAACTTCAAGCGAACAGCAGACGGAACAAAGCTGTGGGTTGACTCCTAATCTGATACCTGTATCTCGGAATAACTCGAGTGTTACCCTGTCAATATTGACCATGAACGATACCGTTTGATGTTTAGCAATACACGTAAATTGCACGGAAGCTCTTGTGACTGTTATATATTAATTCACAGCCCTATATCTAATTACAGTTTTGAAAAGCAAGTATCGTCGATATCAAAATAAACATGAATACTTTTACATGCCTGTTTGACAAAGTAATATAATTTACTGTTAATGAGTATATAAAATAAATTAGAGAATACCGAAGCGTTCACAAAATCATAATCCGAACTCAAAATCGATAAAGCGAGGGGCAAAATATGAACAAAGAAAATATATACATGGACCCTTGTAAAAGTACAAGAGACAAAGACCAGGTGTTCCAGAAGAGTAAGCGTCTTCTGCTTCATCAACGACACCCGCCATGTAAATCTTTGTCAAATCCAAGTATATAATATTCATAAACTTTTTGAAATTGTATGAAAACCTTTCCATATTCAGAGTGGAATGTTAATATATTTTTACTTATTTCAAAAAAGAATTTAAATTGATTAATCGAAACGTTGAGAAAACTGCAGTGCTTATGAAACCGTGGTTGAAGTTGATAGTTGATAAAAATAGGACAAACTACGGACAAAGGAAGTATATAGACGCAGACTCCTAAAAATACTGAAGTGGACTGGGTATAACTGAACACTGTCAGACGCTCTAGAAGAGTAAGAGTGTTGAGCTTCAATGTTCTCATCAACCATGCAAATCTAGATCATATTTAAGGAATGTCATGCCATCAATACGATTAATAGAGTAACGAATATGCACACTGATGAATGTCATACAAAGCATTGACTTTACATAAAACAAAACGTTTAGTAGTTTTATTCCAATCCTGGTTTTCGAAAGATGATGTAAAACACACATATACTCCACCTGTTTAATTTAGTAATAGATACAGTGTGCCGAAAAAATAAATGAAACTGCATCATACAGCTGTTTCGTCCTCATATGACTCTTCAAAACCCCTTTAATTTATGAATTTAGAAGTACAATTAAAATAGTTCTGTATAATTTCAAATCGTGTACTACGAAAATGAGTATATTATGTACCGTAGCACTACTCAAATGAGTTTAACTGTGGTTATGGGGGCTCCAGCAAATCGAATGCTTTCGAATGTTTTCTATAATTTTCCAAACTTTTCATCTGCAATGATTTATTGATTAAAACGCTTCTGATTATTCATCTAAATCATACATAAAAATTGCGAGGAACTATCATCTCGAATTACCGAAAATAGATATCTGCCTATGTACACATCATTCACAGTGACTGTGTATCCGTCTACACCAATGAGCATCGGCATGTTAACATGGCAGCCGTAATGGAACTTTACATGTTATGTGCATGTCACATGTTATAAGCACGTCCGCTTCACATCATTAACACGTACTTTGTACATTGTAAGCATTCCAGTCACGCCCTTGGTACAAAGGCACACAACATGTGGTTCGGAAACCGGGCCAGTTTTCTTATCAAGACGTTATAATTTTGATATCGGGCTCTGATAGTTTCTGACGCCAAATAGCACTCTCTTGTATGGGGTGTACAGCCCGCGGTCCTGACCGAAACAGCATCGATTCATAACTTCATCTCTAGCGGAAACATGCTCTTTGGAATACTTCAACAGCGCAGGTTTATAACCATATTCAACCCGTTGTATTCATGGAGTCAAGTACACTTATTGACACAATGATATTTTCAATACCAGCACCGTGCTTCACAATTTTTAAAATATGTTACCACGTGCTGACATTGCTACATTTCCTCAACGGCACGGTTATAGAACTTTACTCAATTTAGGAATAAAATATACTCCAAGACGAATGATATATGATGAAGTCATTTGAACAAACCAATCATCAATTTTAAAGTCACTTACTATGGGTTCAGAGAATACAGATAATGCAGAGAATGTAGAACATTTCCATGGTGACTTTGGTATCAGACTGCTCGAAACACAAAAGTATATCATTACTCCTTTACCGTTTTTAAACTTAACAAAAATTAAGGAACACATGTGCTATTTTGATCATGTTTGAAGATAGAACTAGTTACCAGGTAAATAGCTATTGTGCTATTAACCCGAAAAAATAGCTATTGTCACGGGTGAGGGGTTAAAGTGTTATTCGCCTAATAACCGGTTCTTCTCCATTCTTGGGACAACAACACTTGAGATACTGAACGGGAAGTTAAGGTTCTCGGTATCTTTTTGAAAACTATGATTGGATAATTCCTCTATAGAATAAATGCCAAAACAAAAATGAGGTGTTTGTTTCAGATATATAGCGGGATACTGTATCCCCTTGATCAGGTATATTTCCCTAGACTTTGTGCACCAAGCGGAAATAGCATTGTCTTGTGAATGCATTCTGCTTAATCCGCACTTCCATGCTTAAGTTATATAATGGCATTACCCTCGAGAGAAGATATTAACCATAAATAGCAACTTGTAGGTTAGAATACAACAGGTATATTGTCAGAACCGGTCTACGTTGTCAGTGAATACCTTTCTTAATAATGCACGTGTAAAACCAAGCATTGTGCTAGAGATTAATTGATGTCAATAACTCAAACTTAATTCAAATGTTCTCACTTTCTAAAAAGAGATGTATTAAGGCTAATGGTATGAAGCGTTAAATAACTTCAATACAACGATCCGAACGTAGCGTCAGTCACGAGTCTTTGTTATGTTAACTCCTACATCATACAGCGTTGTTACATTTTTAGATTGATTGATGGCTAACTAAGATACGATGGTCTCTCCAAGTTTCCCGTCTCAATTAACCGTTTCCGGAATCACCGTCACGTCTCCTTTACATCCATCACTCGACTACAACCAATCACACACTTCCGGTTTCAATAGCTTTCGATTTTTTTTGTAGAGATGCAAGATAAGAGCATAGTTGATTGGATTTCCGGTAATTTGATAAAAGTCAAAGAAAAACGCGTCAAGTGTTCACTTGATTACATTTTCGACATTCAATTATATAAACATTAATAAAAAGCGATGTTTTGCAAAATAAACGACTTGTCTTAAAATACGGTTTATTGACACCTCCCTCACACCGACGTAAAACACGATTGTAGACATTTTTAGCTTGTGTTTTAAAAATATCACCGGTAGTTAATCATCTCATTTATCGACCATTGCGAATTAGATTATAATCATTTGTTACGGTGTTATATTGCTGGTATACAATAAGTTAAGCCCAAGTCAAACAGTGGACAGCAAAATCTGCAAATTATGACATTACACTCTATATACATAATAACTTTAACTGGAAGGTGATAAAGAATTACCAAAATAAATCAATACTTTTAGGACTGTTAATCGATTTTTATTTAATCCTTTCTCATATGCCCATAAAGGGGATAAGACCGTGGAAAAAAAGTATTTTTTTCATTCTCCCTTAACGATAATGATACTTTTTTGTACGCCCTATCTGGAAATTTAATCAACCACCGTTTCTCTGAGATTCCCATCGAATCGAAAATACATATATCTAGACGTAAGAATCCATACTTGTATAGAAACAATACGCAGGCAATGTCTTGTGTGGTCATTTTAATTATTGGGAAAGCCTGCGCCAAATACATGTATAGCAATATCAAATTTAAATATAGTACGAAATTATACAAGTACACTGTATAAGTGCGAGTTCGAAACCCATGTGGAGTAGTTGCCAGGTTACTGTCCGTAGGTCGTTGGCTTTCCTCCACCTTCAAAAACCTGACACGGCCTTAAATGACATGGGCTGTTGATAGGACGTAAAACAAAATAAACCAAAACACACGTTAAAGGATTCTCTTAATATTAATCTAAAATTGTATGGAAAACATCTGATTTTGTTAAAATATCAGTTCATAAGGAGTATAGACTTACACATGTGTGCTATAGTTATCATAATATATCAATTTGATGCTTGAGTAGAATTATGCTGTCACTTATTTTGTAAAACTAACGAACTCGGATTTAATTACCAATCATAACCATGTATTATATGATCTTAACAAGCCGTATACTCGATATCTAGCGTGTAAGTTATCGATATTGACGAGAACGCATGTCTAAACGCCAATAGTATGGTGTATTTAAGGCTTGATTGAGAGTGCTAATTAGTACGATTGACCGAGGCGAAACGGACCGGTATGTGTTATTAATGGGGAATTATAAGTATCATCTATTCTTAATTACGAATTACGGAGAAATAAGAAATATGATGAGGAAGGTGGAAGGGGGAGGAGGGGGGTGGTGGTGGTTGTTGGGAGTGGGAGGGGTGGTGGTTGGCGGGTTGGTTGGGGGTGGTTTGGTGGGTGGTGGTTGGGGGTGGGTGGTGGTTAGGGGGTTGGGGGTTCGGGGTGGGGGGGGGGGGTTGGTGGTGGTCATATAAATGGTTTACCTTGTGTTCTTAGAGCTCGAAGTCGATTGATGATACAGATAAAAATACATCTCGGTACGATGTCGCGATTGAGCTGCCTATCTCATCAAAACTACGGTCGGAATCTTCATTGATGTTAAGTAAAAGGAAGAGTAATTTAGTTCTGAATGTAATGGTTTCTCACATCTCGGCATATTTGATAGAGTTTGCCAATGGGAGAAATCTATGTAAGAAAAATATATTTCACATTGCATATCACGCAACGTGACGTTACAATGTCTCAACAATAACGTGACGTCACGAATACGGTAAACGCTGATGCCGGAAAGAGAAAACCGTTCACCAAACGTTAACTGTTAACATTAGAAAGGCGATATATATATTTTCTGTTCAAATTAGTTTTGCAAATATGTGGTATGTTTAATCTCGCTGTCTAATTCGTATTCGTGAAGGCTCAAAGAAAAAGTTGAAATTTTCAAAATTATAGCCAGTCAAAACGTATTGTCATGGTTTTAGAGTTTAGCCATGAAGGAGGTTGATATGAGAGAAAAATACCCCTTCATAAGCAAAGGTGTAAGATATGGTAATCCACTCTCAACCTGAGGGTTTTTCAAATTAGATACAATACGATCTTTGCCTATATATTTGCCAAATTTGAAAAAAAAACAGGGTGAATTTCCCTAACTAACGTCCCTTGTCATGAAGGAGTCTTATAGACAAATATGAAAATGCTTATCTAGATTTGCTAGAACCCGTATGCAATATATCTATGGTAATTTCCGTGAACGACTAATTAAGGCTTTTCCTTCGATATCCCCCTTTTCAATAATACAGCAATATTGAATGGAAGGAACGTTGTTTAGAAATAAACATCCCTAATTGAAAAGCAGGGCGAGGATACGACACTTTATATCATGGTGATTAGTAATGTAGAGTTGTTATTTATGCCCCAATCCAAGTGAAAACAAAGGAAATGGCATAGTTGCAGAGAAAATGCCAACGGTCGGTAAAATTGCCGTACAAAATTAAATGATGTGACATTTTTACCGTAAGGTCATTTTAGGCGTTTAAATCTCTTATTAACTCTGAAAATCTCAGTTTAGGTCCAAAATAAGGATGTTCAAGGTAACAAATTACCGGGTCCCAGGGGTCACACAGTGTTTAATTCAAGTATCGGAATTAGGGGTCGCCTAAAAAACACGTGATGCATGATCATCTTCCTACCGAATGCACGTGTTCAAATGGACAGGAACACTTTTGAAAACATGCCTTGGATGACATTTTAGACAGGGGATTGCATTAGGTGGTTATTCTATATTCAGCAGTATTACAATGTAAAAATGTAAGAAGAAAGTTACAAAGCATGTTATTAGAAATCCGGTATTCAATACAATGTTAAGGCCAGCAAGCTTTTAACCTTTAAGTATGTTCAATGATGTTCAAAAGTAACTTCACTTTTAAACTTTTTGTTAATACATTGTGATTTCTTCATTACTAGTACAAAACAGTGTTTATTATTTGACCACTTTACTATGCATTCAATTTAGCCTACAATCTGAGGGAAATTGATCAATATAAATTACTAGCTTGTTTCCTAATCCTTCATCAGACCTGATTTTGTATCGTATTGTATATTTATAATCATACTCAAATAAAAAACTATACAAGCTAACCAAGGAGGCGAATAGTGGTGATTTATTTTCTCAATAAGGTGTATGGAACTTTAGTAGTAAAATAAAGCTGATGCTATAACTATTGTGTGCCATGATGAATATAATAAAAAGTCGCTATAAACATTGGAAGTTCGCTTTCTCCATAGCGGATATGAAACCGCGTGATTCCTTGAATAGATATTGTGGACTTTATTCACCCTGGGGCAATTTGATATGTGGCCATTACCTGTTTTAACAGTATTTTTTTTATCAGAACTGATATCTATTGATTAACATCCAATATTAACTAGCCAGCTCTGTATAACGCCATTGATAGGTATTGGGTATACGAGAACATAACACTTGGTACCTGCTGAATAATAGATTACCTAGACATGGTCATGTAAAACTGTTACCGGAGAGCTGATCACGAGGGGTTCGGGGATTGGAGTTGTCGTTCCTTTCCGGAACTGGTGAAACGGTCTCTTGGCCATTATTTACTGCCCCCATGACGCCTAGTTTCCGCGTTCCCGCTTAGATATATAATAATAATTAAAAATGCAAACCTATACATTTAGGTAAGGGCTGCCTTTTAAAAGAACAAAATATTACAAATGCTATCATAATCGGTCATATTTTATCATTTATGAATTATTCGGACCGATGAATAAAATCAAGCTAAATTATACATTGTCAAATCTAATCATACCATGTCAACTAAAATTATATGGTGCCAGGCTAAATTATCTGCTTCCAGGTTGAATTTTGATAATAAAAATCAGATCAGCGGTCACGGAAATCATTTTCAAAAATATTAAGGTGTGATCGGTTCCAGAAAAGTGATTGTTTGAAATTTGCATAAGTCGTAATTAGCTCCGCTCACATCTGCTTGTGACGTCAACGTATCTCGTTTACATAATTTGAATAGCTCCACCCACACGTGAGGCGTTTTTATCGCATGAGCTTTTCGGAATGCTTTATGAAGTATTTTAGCACGAACCAAATAACTTACATTTGTATGAAATCTGATTTAGTACATAATCGACATTCATTTCCAAATATAAATATCTAATGTACCATTGTTTTACAACTACCTGTATGTACAACTGTATATAAGTACCTACTAGTATATAACATTCTATTGGGCTTAGATCTTGCTTCAAACAATTGTTTAAATGCTACTTGAAAACGGAAGTAAGTGAAGACAAATGAAAGGCCTGAGGTTTCGTTTCGAACTGATTGTCTCCAGAAGGATGTTGTTCAGTTCAAACATTTAAATCAGTGGTGATTTAATCCCACTCGTATTCGATTAATGTTAGTGCCATGATTCGTTAAATTTAATATCTCAAAATCGATTTTTGCTGAGTCATCAAACCGAAACATTATTCATTTTTAAACTCACATTTTTGTTCGTTATGACACAATGTCATTTCGGGAAATTCCCTACAATTCAGTTTTTCCCCCGAGTCATGTGTCAAACAGATCAAACCTGCTACTACTTCCTTGTCCATCGATTTCATTATTTTTTTTAAATGTTATTTGTTTTCAAAAAACATTTGTGGTGACAGAACGTCGATAAAATAGATTAATCTATGAACGAAATAACACAAACACTTAGTATTCTTTTACAGAACACCAAATGCTATGGAAGATTTACGGACCATTATAGATTTATACATGCATTAGATGTCTATCTTTACCGGAAATAAACTTCAGTATGTATTTACTGAACAACCATCATTTTCAGTCACAACTATAATACACATACAGTGTATATAATATACGTTGACTATAGGCATTGTTAACTGGTGTTACCGTACCTCGCCTCGTATTGATATGCTACCAGTTAGGGCAATGGGTCAGCTACAGAACTCCTCCCTGGTGGGATAATACGACTCTGTCTAAACCATTAATTTTTCATAAATACAGAACTCTTAACTTGTCATTGTGTTTCGTGCAATAAAGTACACGGCCTTTGGAAGTCTGATGATTCGGACCATAAAACTCCTATCAATTCTGTATGAACTCCATAGTGATACCAACTAAGCCTCCACGGCAGGTGAGATGTTTAGAATGTGATTTGTCCCGGGACTATTGTTCCGAATCCCCCGGGCTTCACGCTATGCGGGCACTATCATCCCGACCCCCGGGGATTTCACGCAATGAAAGCACGTTACATTCTGTCTATATTTTCACTGAATAGATTGTAACCCTGTAAGGTAAAACCGCCTCCTTACAAAATAATGCGCGTCTCTTGTCCTGTGTCTGCTATTGATCACTGAATCATTGGAAATGGGGAAAAATAGATCGTGTGTAATTTCACTTTTGGTGTGAGGCATTTGCCCCAAGTTACATCGTTCCATCGTGTAGAAACGGTTTTATGAGCCGTAATGCAATGGAAAGTGTTGACTTCAGATACACGTGACCTTAAATATTTACCGTCGAATTATGTCTGTTTTCATAATATACAGGCACCAGTCGAGCTAACACGTGTAACACGAATCCAAATTCACAGGCTGTCTGACTTTTAACAGAAGATACAACGCTATCAGATGCTGGGTACTGTTTTACCATTGTGCAATTATCTTAAATAACAAACAAGATCAAAGTACTGATATTATTGACACAAAACCTCAAGTTCTCAATACGTCTACCCGACACCGACAGTAGCACGACCTTATTCGTCTCCTTTATTTGAGATTTCTACTTAATGTACAGCGTGTTACTTACCGATGTTAAGTATCATATGATGTACGGCGAGTTTCTTACCCATGATTAGTATCCTATTTTCATATCCGGCAAATCGGACATGTTTTTTTTCCAAGAATGATAAGCAACGCACTGAAAGACCTTAAGAAAGCTATCTATCACAATTTTATAATGGGTTGTGTCAGCTTAGTGATTATAGCATATGAATGGAATGATGGCTATTTTAGTTGTATTAGCCGATTTATCAATCTCTCAGAAGATGATTTCGTTTTAGTTGCATTTGTTCAAGAACTTAGTTGCGGAATTGATATTGGTAATTTTTTTAGTGTCCAAAACAATCGGGAAGTAATAACGGATTTCAAGGTAACATTTTTTAATTAAGTGTTTTCAATCTATTCAATTCTTATTACATTTTGAATGAATTACTACTAAAACTGTATGATCAACGTGACGATTTCGATTGTCCGATCGTGAGCTTTCCCCTTCTTGATAGTAACATCCCTGAATGCAATTTTGCCATCTTAAGCTACATTGTATTAGCATATCGCTCATAATGTGATCATTCAAGCGGATTAAGAAGAGCACACTGGCAAAAGATATGTTACAAACATGTAAATTACACTAAAACATAACCCTTATACTTTTCTTTAAAGATTTTGTTATAAGTAAGACATTGTGCTGTTAATTCAGGACATATTTAAGACTTTTTAAATCACGGCGAAATCGTTGCGGTTAAGTAAATGTAAGACCTACGAAATGTACTGTCTATTGGCCGTAGGAAGTCGTCTGCTGTCGCTTACATCATCCCATCACTCTGAGACATACACATTTCTAGCCGACCTACGCAATATTTCACTTGATTTATATTTCATAAGTGTCTGTAGATGAACCAATGATGGATCGAACAGACAAAGCTATTACCAGAGGAGCTTTTGTAAAAATGGACATTTTTATAAACAGATAGGTAAATCTCATTGATCTCACGACTCGGAACTGCTAAAGGTACAATGCTGATTAGTCAATAATTAATGTTTTGCATGTGCGTGTTGGTGTGTTTTGGTGCCGAAGGGACGTTTGGGATACATTGTGACGTCAACAATCGAGAGACACGTCTTTTTTCTTCTTATACACGGAGATATCTCATCTTTGATTCTCTTGTGTCATATTATCTCTAGTAAAAATACGGGACTGATATTATCTAATAAATGAAACCAATGTTTAGCTCCAGCTTAGTTTTTGAACTCACACCTAATTTCTTCTTTCAGTTCTTGAGTATGTAAAACATGGTATTTTGTCAAAAGTTCACTTTTACAATTATCGTTTTTATAGCTTACATGATTTAGGATAGTTACAAACCACGCTGGCTTGATCATAGAATTGGTTGAGAAAAGAACGGTGTCGAAAGCACGACCCCAGTGTTTTGATTCCGAATGACTGTAGTAGTTTATATGTGTAGTAGTTAGATGTTCGCCATTGAATAATAATGCAGTGAATAATCCACCACGTCATTGTATAGGTACAGACGTGTTATACGGCCTGTAAACAGCTTTGGACATTTCAGGTTGTACATGTACAATGTTTTGGTGATGAAGGAAACCCGGAGTACTCGGAGATTTGCATAAGTTTCGGAGGAGGATTTTTTATCCACAGATGTCCGGTAGACGGACAAACACACGGACGAAAAGACAAGCTGATTCACATTTAACTTCGTTGTGTGGGGTACAATGATGGGTCTGAACGCTGATGCACATACGTTTAGTTCTACAGGACAAGCTTAGTACAAATGAAGAAAAAAAAAAAATCAGAGAATACCAAAGCGTCAACATACCCGTAATTTGAACTCAAAATCGACTAAACTAGGCGCAAAATTTGAATAAAGGAAAGATTTACATGGAGACCCTCGTAAAAATACAAGAGAATAAGGCCAGATATTCAGGACGAGTAAGCGTCTTGTACTTCATCGACGACACTCGCCATTACATGGGTAAAATAATGGATTAATTAGCAAATGAAATTAAAATTACATTAAAAAACATTGGTATAAGTACCAAGCTTGATATTTAACCTATGACCTTACTTTACTTGGGGGAACGTTTAAGATCAAATGCACAACTGAGGCATGAGGCATTGCTAAGACACTTGAGAATAAAGTGTGGCTAAAAAAAGCTGTTGGCCAGTTCTAGTTCAATACTCTATTGTACTAGCTAGCCCATACACCATATACAAATCAGGCACGTTAATATGGAAGCCAGATAAATGCTGATTGTAATGCATTCGTTTTAATTCCATCTCGTCGTCCTGAATTTCATATCTGATAATTGCACTAAATATTGATTACATCTATTCACAATCACGTTTAGTAATTAAGCGATGAAAACCGTAAAATAATCATTAGAGTCCTGATTTCTCAACCGGAACATTTTGGAACAGTGTCCTTTGTATCGTGGGACATCGACCAATGGGAACGAACATGTTTCCAATAACAAGGTATCGTTTTCCTATAGAGCTGCAACTGGTTCGTATTAGAGTATTCAAATTCAATATTTATTGTTTAATTCAAAACGGATTTGTATTCGACATAACGTTTAACGATCCGTTGATATGTGTTTGATAAAACAACAACAATTGCTGTATATAACTATTTTCATTTATTGATGAATATCAAAACGGCCTCTGGATCGAATTTCTGCTCACCTCATCGTAACTACGTTCAACTAGAACCGTTCAATTAGCTACTACGTGTTAAACGTACCGATGCAAATATAGCTGTTTAAATGGATTTCGTTAGCATTGAGGTTAACATCGAATTATATATCATTTAGGGTTTATGTGATAAAGGCTACAGAAATTGTATAGGGACTAGTAGAAACATAAAAATAGCTTACTTTGTCAACTTTACTGAATGGGGATACTGTATACGCAAACACACAAATGAAATATCTATATTTAGCAATTTCAGCAATGCACTTGAAAAAAACAAAAAAAAAAAAACAGATATCAATTTGGTAAGATAAAAAGATTTAACGGAGACGAAAACAATTCAACTGGCCTTTCGTATATCGTTTCTTATACTAGCCGCATATATAATGCTGACTTAAATGAATAAAGAGAGAGCATATTTAAGTGATCTGTTCATTTTGTGCGTGTACTAATACAAGAGTAGGATTTCATTTTGCACTAAACAAACATGCATTTTTTTACCGATACTAAAATGAAAAAAAAAAAAAACCCAGAAAAGACCTGCTTTGAAAACTGTAGCATTCGCCAGTCCGTGTTTACTGTATGACGCCTACTGCTCTGTCGAATAGAGAATTCAATCGAAGTTTTAATCTACGATACTGGAAGTATTTACCTTACGGCACTGCTCTCGCCGAGCAGCAATTAACTAACTATGAATCACACACACTATTACTCTAAGGACATTTTGTTCTCCAACAATTAATAAATGATTTATATAAATGCAAAGGTCAAGATGAACACGGCTGATGTGCCGTTGTACAAGCGTAATGCATTTATAATGTGAATCTACATCACAGCAGACTTCAAAACTACACCACGATATTTCAGGCACACGAATTTGCTAAGTGGTACAATGATCCAAGTTCTTCAGGAGATCGATCCTTTATGTCAGACCATAAAGTGGCTAGAGTAGAGAAATGGCCGAAAACATCATTACATTTATGACCCGCAGTTTATTCAATGAAAAATGGTACAATATATATGGCCTATTGGCAACAAATTAAACCGCACCACACGAGCTAAACGCCTTCGCTTGGAGTGTAATAATAGCATAGTGTGATGTCTTCAACGACATCAATTTTAAAAGACATAAGAACTGCCGTTAGAAGAAATGAATAAGATAGAAAGACGGCATTTATTATTACATTTACAACGAGCTGTATAAAATTGTTTACGATATGTGTTCCACTTATTCTCTAAAGCTATTAAACTATTCATCAATCCTCCTACATGAGATAACTCATGTATATATGTTCCTTGAAACGTTACTCTCCTCCACTGGTAAGTTACAAGTTGTTTGGGTGGTCGGGTGGTGCAGTGGGTAGCGCATTTATCTTTTACCAAGGCGACCTGGGTTCGATTCCCCGACCGGACATGAAAAGGTATGGGGTCAGGTGCCCGACCACATGGGTTTTTTCAGGGTACTTCGGTTTCCTCCCACAATAAGACACTCTCGCGCACTGATATAGTGATAATATAATTAGGATTTGTTTCATAATTGTTGTAAAACAAATAAAGTTTATATATACATGTAGTTAGGTTTTAAAGCACAGGTAAATATTTGGTAGTAAGAAATACGAATGTCATACCACTTAAGGTATTACTATTGTATGTAAGAAGCCCCCGTCAAAATTTCGAAAGATTGAAATTTGCGACTGCTTTATAGGTGTGGAACATGTGCAGCGCTGTGAATCTAATTCTGATGAGACTTCGGAGTCATCAGTTACCTACCTGAGGGATTGTTTGTGTTGTTTATGGACATAGTCTTTATTTTCTACGTGTCTTTTCATAACGATTTATTTTTTGTACAAACATCATTTGGGTAAAATGTTTGTTTTGTAGATATCTTATCAATAAGAATAGTATAGATAATTATTTAGTAAAAGCGCGAGATATTTCATTTACTTCATATCCATATCCCTGTTGTAGTTACACTATCAGTGGTACATGACGTTGAGCTATGACACATATTTCGGACCTCTAGTTGAGGACATTTTAACGTGCTCTTTTAAAACTTTTACTATTCACTGAAAATATTTCTTTCTATATGCAAGCTGTATAGATTGTCACCTTGCTCATAGCGTCTAAACAGTTGCGTAATATGGCGGAACAAGTATTTCGCGGATGCCCCAATCAAATTGAGTTCGATTGGACTGGATTTCGTGCAACAATGCCAGATACAAAATATTAATGCTACAAGATTAATTAAAACAACACTGAATAAGATGCAAATTACTGTCGTATCTCTATTGATATCGAAAGTAAAGAATAAAAAGGTATTTTCTTTAATCACTGGTTGTTCATGGCACTTCAATGCTATTTGCTGGCTTTATTATCTGATTTTATCCCTGTGAACGCAAATACAGTCAAATGAAATCTCACACCAAAATTACCATCTGTACATAAGTAAGCTTAACATGAAAATTGTTTTGCCAACGGAAAGAAATTAACAAAAACCCCACAAAAACCAGAGAATACCAAAGCGTCATTAAAACCATAACCTGAACCCAAAACAGATTAAACTAAAGGCAAAATAGGAACAAAAGAAAGATTTACTCGGAGACTCGCGTAAAAGCACAAGAAAATAAGACTAGGTGTACCAAGAGTAAGCGTTTTCTGCTTCATCGACGAAGTAATGATAAAGTAATGATTATACTGCATCTACTCTATCCTATAAGATCCAGTATAAGCCCACTTAATAAACGAACATTTTGAATAGATGCATACATGTATTTATACCATATGTTAACCAAAGGCCTTGGTAACCATCTAACGCTACTTCTAAGACGTGTTATTTTAACATCACTTCCTCCCCTATATTACTTATACTTTGTACCATCTATGAAATATAAGATATACAATGAAACATATCCTGTTTAATATACCACAAATAGAAATCTAAGTAACATAAATATAATATTTGATTTTCAAAATTTGAGTTTCACGAGCAAGGGAGGCACATGTGTTTTTCTGCTTTATGAATATGATCATATTTCTATAAAAAACCTCTTGAATCGAAGAATTAAACTGGATATGTATTTGTGTTTTTGATTCAGACGATATATGATATAACGTGATGAATGTAAGATGTTTGTCATATAAATCCTTTCTGAAACCGGCATTTCACACAACATGTACCTTTGTGAATGCTATATGATGTTTCCGCTTGTTAGAATAGTCTTATATGGTATGATTAATACTGCATTTAACCGGAGTTGATTTCAAAATCCAAATTCTTGATGGAATCGAATTTCTTGTCACCCAGTGAAATCTAACACGTTGAAGCCTCATATAAGACATTTCCCTGTAATGGTGGTATATAATGTAACGCATTTCATAAAAGTCTCTAGATCTTCGTGATTTGGAATAAAGGCAGGCGCGTTGACGAATCAAATGGTTTTGGTAAGTAACCATGAATAGCTTGCAGCGTTGCCCAGGATTAACGAGTCATAAATCTACAGGGGATTTCCTTTTATGTTCATTTACACACATAATCCGTTTCCATTGGACCGTAATCACTTGGTATTGTCTTCTAGATATAGGGAGTACGATCGAAAATGGTCTCTGGAATACATGTCTATATTTTATCCTTAAGATGCATCTACAGCTTCTGAATCCTACTGGCTAAGCCCGAAATACAGCAGAACGTTATCTTGTGAAGTAGACTAATATACAACTGTAACAACGCCAGCATAGATATACAGCATTTGAAATCAACGGCGGTCAGAAAACGACACCAGTATACAGAGAAGAAAACATATGCAAAAGCCTGAAAAAAGAGGTATGAAAATGCACAAGCATTCCCAAAACAGCTACCAAATAGGCACCAGTATAACCATACTAGGAACGAAATAGGCAATAGCATACCAATAAACATATATCTCGTAGGCATCAATATACCCCAAACCATGCAAGAAATAGGTAATAGCATACCAAAGAGCAGGTATGAAATAAGCGTACATAATGTTAGTATACCTTAATCTGAAATTAAATATAATATACTATAAACTTTATTTATTTTACAACAATTATGAAACAAGTTATACAACTTATATTAATCACTCTTGTTGGCCCGGATATTAGCGCGCTAGGGGTCTTATTGTGGGAGGAAACCGGAGTACCCGGAGAAAACCCACGTAGTCGGGCAGGTGACCCCATACCTTTTCACGTCCGGACGGGGAAATTAAATAGGCATCAGTATACCAAAAGAGGCATGAAAAAGCACCATTATACTACTAAAAGACATTGTGAATCTTAAAATATCAACAGGCAAGTGAAGCACCGAAACATTCAGAAACAAACAAGAAACAGATTTCATTGAACCAGACATTTATATACAGTATTATAAAACTGAAATCGAATAGTAATGCAAGTTTTGCACACATTTTTTCCTGTACCAGTTATTAAATAGCAGTGGCAGAATTGCAGTATCAAAATCATTCCCATTTACTATTTTTGTTTTATTTTGATAATTGGATTGACAGTAAGTTACATGTGTTCGTTTTCAACTATCGGCTTGCATTACGCATTACAAACATAGATATAATTTAATACATAAACATAATTTCTCTTTGTGCCTAGGTTGATACAGATATTAGTTAATTTTCTTTAGTTCCAAAATGACCATTGAATAGAACTTATCTCCGAGTTTGGTGAGCATGAATGGCGTTGCATGAATGTTTCGAAGCTTTTATCGCTTTTAAGATGTATCTAAGAAATATCTTTTCATAATTTCTTACGTAAAGTAAAATCACTTAGTAAGATATCACTGTATTATGAGACGTCACTCTTGAAATATGACGTCAGGTCTGACATGAAAAGTATCTTCATTTGGAGAAATATGTTCATGTGCTATCATGAAACTGCAAGAAATGTCAAATTATGTATCTGTAATACGGCGGGAAAGGAATTATCCTTCTCAGTTTTATTCCTACCATAGACAAATACCTAATCCGTGATCATCTGCACTAAAAACTGCATTACATGTATTTCATCCTCTTTCCTATTGATATTTAAACGTGTTTTGCAATGTCCTTCAGGATGAATGGATGGGAAGAAACAAGGGACTGTTAAACATACCAGCAATTTTGTAAATTTGTTTAATATGATAATTTTGTTCATATCTTTACCTTTGTCCTTTTAGATTTTTAAGTAATTATAATATTAATAATAATTGGACCTCTTGTTTCCGTAACTGTGACGTATGTTCATAATTAAGGTATATTTCGGAGTAATCTCCGCAAGAGACAAATAAGTCTAAGATAGAGCTATTGCATCTATTGAAATCGTCCGTAGAGTCCCAAGATGAGCGAAATAGAATCTTCAGTGTCATATTTTTACACATATTTCTACAAACACATGACCATTAAACATTTTTTACCACTAGTTAGCTGCAGTGAGCTTTGTTTTATTTTTTGTTTTCTACCCCATTTACAACACTTTATAATACAATGTGATACAATGTACTCCGATTGCCCATTTATGACTAATATTGTATTGATGGACTTGACAAATAACTTCTAATTTGATACACATATATTTCGCCCACACAACATTCAACCTTCGCGTTTGTTTGAACAAATTTCAATGCATACGGTATATGATAGAACGTACCTCTCATTCTACATTGGATTGAAATATTTAATTTAACTAAAATCAATACAGACAATTTACGTCCGATAAAATAGCCTTTATATTATATATATCAAACAATGGGCGGTGATGTGTTTGCTCGGATACCGCGCCATGTACATACAAGTCGTTGTAGGAGAAAAAAGACCTCATAGGTACCAGCATTTTACAATGTTCCGAGGACATCATATACGCATATTCAAGTTAAAAGTATCAAACATGCAATTTGTTATCCCCTGATAATGTTACAATGTAACCGTATAACATACCGGCGATAGAATATACCCATATGCAAGTAAAAATATCGAAAACAGTATTTGTCCGTTTTATCTGTTACAAAGGAGATGTCTAAAAGTACTTCTATGTCAATTTAGAATCTAATCAGAATTAATTAGACATTAACACCAGTCCGTGCACATTCATAAGGAATTAAATTTGATGTGCAATTTACAAGAATGTCTCAGTGTCGAAATTATATCTGTGTTTACGTTTTCTTGACAAAGGATAAAATAGCCGCAAAAAAGCTTTTGAAAATATGTTAAACACAGCGTTCTACAGAAATATCTAAATATTGTTACGGTATGTTTAAGCGAATGACATATTTAATCAAACGAACATTTCTTTTTGTACAGTACTGGACGTATGATTGAAGTTCCGTTGCTAGGGTTACGTCAATCCTATAACTATAGTTATTCCTACCTGTTATATATAATCTCCTATTTACACTCCAGATCTAATGGAGTTCAAATTAGCAATAGTCATATAGACAATTACATAGAACCTCCAGGTATACAGTACGCCAGGTAAAGCCTTACCTTGTCGAACCTCATGGATATATATAGATAACAAACCTAATTCGATAAACTCACCAGGTTGATACCAAGAGCATGAAGATACATGTATGTCTATCAAACTACGACGCAATATGAAACACAGTCAAAAATACAAATTGTCATGTACCTTTATGCTTTACAGAATTCAAACTTCATACTGAAAGTGTCTTTGTTCTAGGCAATTGTTTACTGTAAAAACAACCCTAAACAAACAATAGCTTTACATAAGGTAACGCAACTTACCGTTGTAAGGTATTTCTAGGAAAATAAAAATGTGGGTTTCCAGGAGACACGTTCCTTTGCTTGTTCAGCGTTGATAATGTAAGATCCCGACTGATCAGGAACGAGTGTTGTTCTCGTATACTCACTATGCCACGGACTCTCACACTAGTACTCTTGCTATCCTGCTTCTTAAATATATATTGAGTTCCGGATTTGCCTGTTCCGGTGATCCGCGTTGGTGTGTAGCTTTAAATCAAAATCGACAAGTTTTTTTTCTCTATTAAATAGCAATTTTTTTTCTAATGGAGTATCATAGTAAAATCATCCAAGTTGATCAATATCGTCACAAGTTTCGACCCATGCTGGAGTCAGAGACTTTCATGTAACTAATTTATAGAGACAGAATGGACTGGAATGCGTTTACCATTGTTTTATTCTCCCACGGAAAAATGACGTCACGATTTGTGCGAGCCTGTTGTCCTATACACAGTGTGCGCAGCTTCGACCATCCACGAGGTTCATGCGTTGACTGGAGGTTTATAGGGTTGTGTGCATATTTCAGAATACTGTAGTGATTATTGATAGATCGAACGAAACGCAATCGTTTGACGAGGCTGACTCCTACCTGACTCTCTACTAATAATAAGATAACAAACGGGTCTAACCTACATAGTGCTGATAAGTGAGGCTGGGAATGGTAAAAAATCAATGTATCGATTTATCTTGTCGATCGCAATTTTAGTTCAAACAATTTTCGATACAAATTGGTGAAAATTAGACACTCTCCCTATTTTACAGTTGATTTTACACTGTTTGTATCTGCAGCGCTCATTCCTCGCTGTTGATTTAGCGTGTTAACTTAAGGACAAGCAAACTACAGCTAATCTCGCGCGGCTTACCATTGACCGGGACTCGGGGCTTTAACTATAGGTAATCCGATACCGCTCATGTTGCAGCACAAATCGGGCTTTTAAAAAAACATTTAAAAAGAGCTGAAAGAGGAAAGGAATGGTGAAAGCATGTAACAAGTCAGAAAGGGATCACTTTTACGCACTCAGAATGAAATGCTCGCTGTAAATTGTGTGTCGTATCGAGTTATTGTCACTGATCATAGTGATTTTAAAGGTACGGCTTGGTATGGAAGGGAAGCGTTCAGGGGCAAACCTTATACACTAACACGAACATGAGTACACGTGCATTCTTAACCACGATGGGTAGAGAAAACGGTACATACACGTGCAAACATGACATTTGCATGAGCAAATATTACTTTGACGGGCAAGCCTAACCCTTCAAACTAACACGTACAATAACAAGAACGTGAAGACAATGTCAAGAACACGAGGGATCTTAAATTCTCACATGTGTAAACCTTAACATGAAGAAAGAGTTCCATCTTTCATATTTGCATAACTATTTACACGGATACCATTGAACAAATAAAAGATAAGACAAGATGTTTCGAATGAGTAAACGTCTTCTTCTTCAACGATGACAATCCCCATGTAGTTCTTAAGAAAACGCCATAAATGTTAGAAGCGAGAAGGAATCACATACATGAGCATATCAAACAATGGCTATCTTCATATTCAAGAGTGCAGAATAGTTCTAAATGGGACCAGGATGGTAGCCATAGTCCTAATCAACCTGAACCGTTCGAATCCCTGTGCCATTTGTCCATCAGTTGCCGACATTTATCACGAAAATCTTGATATTCAGAGTAAGCCCTAGATTAAAGAACTTAAACCATACTGTAATAACGACATTTCCGCATCCCTTTCAAGATATAACAATTTACTCGTGATCAAGATAATACTACTTACATTTAATTAGTATTGTTTGGTTATTATAGCCATTGATATCTGTTCTAACTTTTAACCAGTTCTTACGAGCATATTGGTATAGAGACGCTTTGGATAAAAACGAGTAGTGAACATCACACAAGTGAATAAGTAAGTTAACGTGTTCTAACCCCATATCTAGTGTATACATCGCGCAAAGTCCCCTCCCCTCCCCCCAAGCCATAGGGGACTAACGATTCCTTGTTGGTGTTTGGCGTACGCTGGTGGGGTACAAGCGTTTTTGTTTTATCATTCTGGTGTTTTAACTTGATCTGTTGTGTATGTTATCGCTTTAGTTAGTACATTCCGTCCTGGATTATATTGGTACCGAATCAATGACATTCTTTTTAAGATGTATTAACATCATTTATTACATTTTTGCCTGTGAAATATAGAAAATTATCAAACTGATAAAACTTAAATTTTCTCTGCTGTGATGAGCAGTGAAAATATAAGATTTTGCCTTGGAAATATAAGATTTTGCCGTGAAAATATAAGATTTTGTAGTGAAAATATAAGGCTTTTTCAGTGTAATGTGAAAAAGTGACCCGCCAATAAGAAACTACCCGGGGTCATTATTCTACGTTGCAAAAGTTAGCCGGGTCGTTATTTTACAGTAGAAATCTTACTCAGCCTTCTGTAGAAAAATGACCCTACTCGATATTTCTGTTATTCGTCCTTTTGAGAAAGTGACCCGCCGTAGATTTCAACGGTGGGTAGTTTTAAACTGGGTAATTTTTTCACGTTACACCGGAACTTTTGTATGAGTTGTTCCCCTTGATCGGAATCGAACATGACATTGGAGGCTCGGTATATTGTTGTCGTCTGCTAGAACTTGTCTATGAAGAAATGGTCTTGAAGAAATGGCATCAATAGTACATATTGATAAGAAACTGCTGCAGGATTTAATATGTGATGAATTGGAAGATGAGACGGATCATCTTATCCCAATCAGCTGTGTACTGGACCCGATCGGTTGTGATTTCGACGGATTAGGACTACCAGTAGTCTAGTTTCTTTCCAGTAGGCAAGTAAAGAAAACAAATCATTCGAAATGTAATAAAAAGAAAATTCAATGGTTTGCCGATTAATATCAAATATATTTCACTTGTATGACAGATTTTTTTTAATATTTTCACTCGTGCTACGCACTCGTGAAAATATAAAAAAATCTGCCATACTCGTAAAATATATTTGATATTAATCGGCAAACCATTGAATATCCTCTATATCTTGTTTAACCAATCTCGTAACTTTACGGAATACTTACTTATTTATCTCTTAAATCAACGGTGTTCTTAAAGGTCAAGGATTGCCCTTGTGTGTGAACCCTGTTACTCGATATCATTTCATGTCTCCGTGACATTGTTAGCTGTGAATATTTTTTTTCATTAGATATTATACATTTTAATGCTTCACCAATATCTTAATCAATACTTCAAAATGACACATTCTAATCAAATAATGATCCAATGGTTTTTGAAACAGAAACGAAAATACAGAGTTGTCAAAAGTCAAACGTAGAATTATTTATTCATTCCAATGTTTTGACTTACATAGGTACATAGGTATCTAAGAAAAAACTGAACCATACGATCCCCTCGGTATGTGTGACGTCTTTGAAGACCACACGAGGTAATTTAGATCCCTTTGTGAAATGAACAATCTGGTATATCGCTTATTATGTAATGAAGCCTAACTACGTTTCCTAAATGTGACCGTTCTTCACCACTCCAACCAAAGAATCAATTATTGTCAATGTAAGTAATTGGCGACTGGTCACACGTTAGGATAAGTAGGGTCATTACTAGATCAATTGTACCTATTGACGTATACTGAGTACAGCAGAGCTAGTGTATACTATGCCTATATAACTACATGTACATGTAGGTAATCGTCTAGAAAACGTTCGTTGGTTAAATTAAATGAAGTCATGGGTTTGTGTATATAACTTGTTAATGGAATGCTGGTTTATTTAGGCAAATCTTAAAGATGGGTGATGCAATAGAATACTAACAAGCCTTTCTTCCAAGCGGCCAGTGTTTGATTCCCTTATTGAACGTAAAAAGGTGGGGTAATTTTCCCGATCGCATGTTACAATATAAACTTTATCTATTTTACAAAAAAAGTATGAAACACGTTATCTAAATTATATTAATCACTCTTTTTGGCCCGTATGTTAGCGCGCACGGTGTCTTATTGTAGGAGGAAACCGGAGTACACGGAGAAAACCAACGTGGTCGGGCCTTGGTGAAAGGCAGGTACGCTATCCACTCCACTAGCTGACCAATCCCTAAGACCGCATGTTATTGGGTACTCCGGTTTCTCCCACACTAAGGCTAACAAAAATATACATTTTTTCTATAACGCAAGCAAACATATATTTTTTCTTGAAGTCTGTGGTTGTATTCTACCTTAACAATTTAATAAATTAACGCAATTTAAGGAATCCTCGCAGTATGGCGTGAACTGCAGCTATGGTGAGGTTGTGTCGTTTTTCAGTGAAGAATTTTTAAGTTAAAAATATAAAATAATAATTATATGATTTAATACTATAACATGTATATACATAGTGCCTTTGAAAACATGACAATATAAGACACAAAGAGCGTCACAAAGACATATTATGGAAGTATCCTTCATAATGATACTCAGTAAAACAAACAAAAACATGAACATATTCGATTTGAAATATTACAAAGTACAGTACAAAAGTAGATACAATATTACTGCATATTTTCAATAACTACATATCAATCTGTATCTGTGTTAATTTGTATCAATAACTTTATTCCCCCCTCATATCTCGGCATGTAAGATAAATCTGTCTTATATAACATTTCACGTTACCTGACGCCAAAGTGGTTCAGCAATAATATTCAGTCATGAATACGGTTAGCTCTGATGCCATTTTCGTCAGAAATGTTCAAAGGAAAAGTTTATATGTTAATAATAGTAGCAAGAAAAAAATATTTTCATGGTTTCTTCAGGTAGGTTAATGAGAAAAAATACATTTTCATGTCAAATATGTAAGATAGGGAAATTCTACTCCTGGGATTTTCAAATTTGTAAAAACATCCAACAAAATCTTGGATTTTACAAAATGTGAAAAGAAACTGCGAGTGGAATTTTCCTATCTTACACATCCGGTCACAAAACAGTCTAATACGACTCAGACAACTTAATCAGCCTATCATCAAGTGTTTAATACGATTGTAGTCTCTACTGAAAGTTTCCCCGGCTAAATACAGTGCTCCTGAGTAATTTAAATACATTGTAGGTACAGTAACGTTTGACATTCTTCATTGAATGAACTCTATAGATATGTAGCTTTTGACAAATGTATAATTTTGGTAGATTTTGAAAAGTGATCGCGGATTAATATGAGGTCAAAAATCAGGGGGGGGGGGGGGGGGGGGGGCTTTTCCACGACATTTTCATAAAATTCCTTTTTAAGCATTTGCCAAGGATATGTATGTTCATGTATATGTGAATCTAGACATTGTTTACTAGTGTTGAACTTCAAATGTTAAAGTTTTAAGCTCAAAAACTTAGTCATAACATACAGTAAAGTAATTAGTTGTGTGAATCCTTATAACCATACATGTATAAGTTTAACTTTTCTTATTAAGTAAGAAAGGGCAAAGAAGCCACCAATGATACTTGTGTTAGTATACAGTCATGTTTGGAGTGTTTATTTTTGCAGTACTTCCTACTCAAACTCATGACATATGCTACATTCTTTATTAATATTTGGCATCTATTTAGGCTCAATGTTGTTTTGTTTTGTAGACAATGAGGCCGTTTCAAGAAGAGTTGCATGGCACGGATGAAACATGTTAACTAAAAAACAAAGTAAGGAGGGTTTTATTAAAAATTCAGCAAGTCGAAGAAAGTAAAAATGCCTACAGACTACTCGCATGCAGGTACTACTTACGTTCAAATAACATTAGCTGCACTTTTAATAAAATTATTACTTTTTAAAATATTATTATGTTATAGTAGCATGGACACTTCACACTTTTAACAAATTTCTGTTATCCTCTTCATCCTATTGGCTGTATTTGTAAACAATATAAATATTACTTAGGTATAACTAGAAATGTGTACACGTATCAATTCGTATTTACTTATTTGTTAAATAATGGTCGGGCAGTTGACCACATACCTTTATCACGTCTTATCGGGAAATCGAGACATCAAATACAGACACGAACGAAAGAAACAATTAGCCCTATAAGCGTATATAGAGGTGTCACAACGATTGGTTGTTGGATATAAAACTTATTTCACTCGGGTTAATTATTTTTTAAAAGTAACAGAAGACATGAGCTTTAGCGAGTGCCTTTTGAAGCTTAAGAAATAGTCAACGAGAGTGAAATGCATTCTTTATCCAATAACCACGAGTCGTGTGATCTGTTTTAACACAATACTATTAAGTAAAAAGTAAAATGGGACGGGAACACCCTCTGACTTTTGACCCCATATCAATCCGCCATCACATATCAAAATCTACCAAAAGTATACATTTGTGTAAAGTTAAATATCTATAGATTTCATTCAATGCAGAATATGTCAACAATTACCTATTTAGATTATTCAGAATCACTGTTCTTAGCCGGAACAAATTTTTGGTAGGGACTACAAACGTATGAAACACTTCGTGATAGGCTGATTTAGTTGTGTGATTCCTATACCACTAGTGGTATGTAGCTTATATTTATCCAACAGTCAGCACGTTTATACAATGGTATCAGAGTAACTCAGGGTATTGTGGTAGAAACTTACCTACACCACATGTGGTACATGTAAAAAGTGGAATAAGGACTAAAAATTGATACAATTAGTCAAACTATTAAATAACAGGTATAAAACACCAAGAGAATAAAAACGGATGTCAGGAAGATAAACGCTTATTTCTACATCGCCGACACCCGCTATTTAAAGTCTACGTCAAGTAAAAAAATATTGCGCAATCGAGAATACTTAAATCGTCAACCTCTATATCGTAAAAATGAAATATCATAACATATGACAGTCCTCCAATAAAGTCAGACAAGAACTGACTCTGAAATCTAATTAATCACTGGTGCTGCGACAAATAGCTCTCATATTGTTAAGTGAGTTATAAAGTTCATATTTCGACATATCAATAACTGTCTATCACCAAGCCCTTTAACGCCAATGGAACATAATTATCAGAGGTACTCCGTATAACATTTCTTTCTACGCACGTGTTCTCCCATTAGTGCCAATCTGCTGCCCAACACATAGTGCTACATCAAATGCCTATTTTATGACTTTTATCATAACTCAAGGCCTTCAGACCAGATCTCATAAAAGTTTGGTCTTAAAATAATCTTTCTCGTGCGACACGTGAAGCAGTCGCATACGTCATACTAGTGACCTTGATAACACTGGGTGACATTAAAATGATAGAAAGTCATATTTGAAAACGCCGTGACCTTCTGTAATACTTCTTTTTCCATGCGTTTCTGAGTGAAGAAATAACGTAACAAACACATACACTCATCTGCATCACCTTTTGAATTTAGTTTGCCGAAAAATGAATTTTAATGCGTCATATACAGCTGTTTCGTCCTTTCAGGACTCGTCAGTGTTAGCTATATATCCCCCCTTGTCAAAATGGGAGTATACTAAAACCAGCATGTAACCTAGTAAGTTTAGAATCTAGACAAAAAAGTCACGTAACCCTCTGTGCGCTTCAGTGTAGGACGCTATTTATATTTGCTGATATGTTATGTTTGATTATACCAGTAGGGATACTGTGGACATATTATATCCCTAACTAGATTCTAAATCTAGAGGGTTGCATGCTGGATTAATTATGCCCCAATTTAGACAAAACGAGCGTATACAGTTATCGCTCGTTCTGTGCGTTTGTCAGTACGTCCGACTGTTCGTCCGTGATGAAATATAACCATGACCCTCTAAACAGATTAATTTTGTGTTCATACCATTGTTTCACACTGCATCAATGCTAAACCATGTTGTATTCTGGAAATCATCTGCCAAGGTTATAGGTCAAAGGTCGTTCTTGATCATCCTTGGAAACAAATTTGGGTGCGAGAGATACCTCAGGTAGCCCAAGCCATATCAATTTCATATTCACACAACCAAGACGCGCTTTTAGTTCTAGATATGATTGGAAATTATTTTATGGTCATCAGTTAAAGGCAAAAATTAATCCTTGACGACTTTGGGAAAATATGTTCAATATGTCCCATTAGCTCCTTGACTTATTGAGTTTATGTTTCCAAGTCATAGCATACGGTGCTACACCTGGGTAATTTCTGGTATTCTTTGGAGCCATGAACATTTGATTAAGAACAATGTAACGTTTATAGATCAGGAACAGATATGTCCGACGAGACTACTAACGAGTATGTTAACAAATGTCACAGATTTGATGAACCTATATTCCTGGCACAAAGAAATATCAAACTTCTAGGCAAGATCCTGTACTCAACATCTAGACCTTCTTCAACAAAATCCTTTGAAAATTCTCTGCTGTAAGTTTGTCAATAATCGACTTCTATCACTTTATGCTGTTCCGAGCAAGTTACGATTTATAAACACGATGGGCAGTGGCAGTGAGGGGTTACTATAAAGAAAGAGAAATGTGTCAAATGAATGATATAGCATCGTTCCGCTTTTTATCGTAGTGTTATGCAGTGTTATGTTATGTTACCCTGCCGGGTGGTATTAACTGTAAAACGAAATTTAATACATTTTTAGTCTATTGAGTTCTTACAAAAATATATATTGTATATTGCATGTATCGTAGTTTAATAGCAGCGCACTGCTAGTACATCCATATCCGATATAGAAAACTATTGCTAGGATTAAGGTACCAGTCGTGAAAAGCTTTTCAGTTAAATTTAACTTCATATAAACTACGAAACTTGTTGACTAGAAGAGGGACAATTATTCCATAGGAATGTCATATAAGTCAGCTGTAGCGAGGTAAAAATGTCTATAAGAGGGAGTGGTCTACTAAGAAATAAGTTGATATCTAGATAATCACGTGTATTCTTCAAAGTCTCACACAGTCAGTTACATTGTACAGATGCGAAATTTGAATGTGCGTTACTGTTCCGTTATAAAAATATATCTACATGTATAAGAACAAGTGAGATGTGTTTTCGTACACCAACGGTGTTATCTGATGATATTTAATTCAACACACTCCATGCATGAAGTTAAATAACATTATATATATCAATGTTTAATTTTTGGTGTGCTTGTTATAGTTTTAAATAAATCAACATTTTGGATCGATTATGAAGCGAAGACATAGTTCTCTTCAGCATTTACGATTGGATTTATTCAAAACAATAGAAACATGCTGGGACGGGCTATCCAAACAGAAGTTAAAAGGGATTGGCTATAGTACACTGAAACTAATATAGCATTCACCCACCTTCCGCTCTACGTATGGTATTTTTAAATTTCAAACTGGCTATTTTCGGCATCAGCTACGCATCTATATTCAACACAGTCAATGACTGATTGTTTAAAAAAACAATTGCACAGGTGGTCATTACCAGGAACATATCAGATACAATGACATATGATATAAGCAGAGAGGTCATTGTCTATCATACCTGTTAATCATAAATAAGTTAGTGTTACAGTACCTCCAGAGCAGTCACACAGGACGCTGATTAACACCCAACTCGTATTAATCTTTTATAATACATTTGGTATCAGTTGAATCGGTCCGTAAATGTATTGCTGGCATGTTTCTTTTTTTTGTTAATCCCGATGTGTTATTAAACTAATACTGGCAGTGGTGCTTTTGATTTCATTAAGCTGATTATACTGAATAATCTTAATGTCCATGATATAACAAAAAATAATCAGTTATCAAAAAGTCATCCTGAAATTAATACTTTAAGTTAACAGGTATGGAATCATCTAGGGCAAATATGATAGAGTGAAAAGGACCACATGGATATAACACGGGTTCCAAATGGTACAATTTGAAAATGTGACGCCAGTGAATTGAATCAATAGAAAACACGACACGATGGAATTAATTTTGAATGAATGAACTCTCGTGACAACAACGTAAAATGCAAATTACAAGGAGATCGGATTAACCTATTAGTGAAATAAAAATCAATGTCAACATGGAATTGGTGAATAAGGCAATATACAGTCAAGGCGGATATCAGGACGCTATAGAATATTGTTCATCGTAATCTGATTTTTTAGCAACAATTATACACAAAACAGATCTCAATATAAAAGTACTGCGTTATATCGCAAGCATAGCAAAAAATACCAATAATCCCCGGTAATAAAATCTTATTCCACAAGTGACTCCTGACTTAAATGTTCTGATAACTTCCGGTAGTGCAAGAGCATTCCGACAAGATGGCGCTCGCGTACCAATTTTTTTTAAATAGAGTTACAATGTACGAGATCGCTGTCTCGCACAAGTGCATGGAATTTTTGGAAGGAGATACAATCATCACAGATCACGCAACCAAAATTAATCTAATCTTACAAAAACTCATTAAACAATAGTCCACTAGGCCGTGGGACAATTTAGTCTCCGAGCTTGATTGTGTGGGATTTTTTTTTTCTGAAAGGCGTTATAGCTTATTTTGATGTGCTCAATTCGAATCAATATACTTATATGACATATAAATCTACGTGCATTGTACCTGTGGACGTTTAGTATAGGGCACTAGTGACTAGCGGTATATGTCCCTGTGACTTTGATCGTTCGTAACCAAAACGTGTTTCTGAAGTTCAACATATTTATAATGTCTTTCCCTAGATTCTTGTCTTCAGTGTTTATTTTCCCTTTAACATTACGTATTATTTGTCAAATTATTCATGTTATTGACTATTTCTTTTCTTGTGCTACGTTTTACTGATCTTATATAGTCTCACACTAGGCAAGACAAGTTCCTCAGAATGGAAGCAGACTGAAATGAAGAAGGCCAAGTACCACGTTATGAATGACAGCAGTTGTCCTGCACCAATGATTCAATAGGAAAAGTGAAAATGAACATGGAGTCGTCAAGGTAACTGTTGATATTTGTCAAATTATGTAGTTTGCATTGTGAAGGTAAACAATTTGGTTACATACAAATCTCAATTAAAATACTGTTTCGGTTTATAAAATTAACAGCACAACATGTTGTGTAACAATACTTTGGTACAAATATAGATGCACTGGAAATATTTATTGACACGAACCGAAATGCGTTATCCTACCTTTTGAATAAAGTTATACGGGTCATGTCTTAGACTGAGACAGTAGACTATAGAAAAGAAATCTATGTGCAACATTTTGAATATACCATTTCACGGATTTATGAAACACGTATATAATGCTTTAGGTTTATACCGATTAAGTCCCACAATAACCATGGTGCTATCTAAACATTGATTGGTCATTTAGCGCAGCAGCCGCTTCTCTGATATTTCTGCTCTGAAGATCAACGTTGATTCATTAAAGAAGGAAAAAAATCAAGTGAAGGATGAACTTCTCGACCTTAAATGTCGTTCAATGAAAAACAGTTTGATTTTAAAAATCCGTCTGCTGTACAATTAGATCCAGAGTCAGACTCATACAAGGACATAAGTTCTACTGATTCTGATTCCATGTTTGAGGAAATAGATGCCCCAATTACTTTGAGTGATATTCGTTCTGCTATAAAAAAAACGAAAATGTGGTAAAGCACACGGACCTAACGGTATACTTGATACATGTTTTATATATTGCGACGATTTGGCTATGCCAGTGTTGACGACGTTGTTTAACAATGTATTGGATGCTGGATGTTTTCCCACTAATTGGGCATCAGCTACAATTATACCTGTTCAATTAGAAAGGAGATCGTAACGATCGAAATATTTTTCGTGGATTTAGTTGTCTTAGTAAAATTTTCACTTCTGTTCTTAATAAACAAATTTTTACAAAAAACGAAAATCTACCTAATGCCCAATTTGGTTTTCGGTCTGGATTGAGCACTATTTATGCTATTTTTGCTATAATTCAATTATACCCAAAACGTTATCGTCTAAGAAACGTTTTTACTGCTATATTGTAAATTTAAAAAAAAAAAGCTTTTTGCTTTGTAGATAGATTAAGTTAAAGGCTTAATTTGCCTAGGCTTGGCATTCGAGGTAAAAGTTTACAGGTTATTAAATCGATTTATGAATTGGTCAAATCCTGCGTTTCGCTTAATGGTAAGTGTTCGAATTACATTGAAAACAATATCGGTTTAATGCAAGGGGACATTTTATCAATCACTTTGTTTTAATTCTTTGTTTCCGACTTCGAAACTTTCTTTATTGAGAAAGGCGCTACAGCGTACGACTTCGGGGAATTATCATTGTTTCTCTTTATGTATGCAGTAGGTTCATTTAATGTTTTGTAAAAATATTCTTAAAGTTAAAAAATCTGCTTGAAATTCCATGGTGTATTTTGAACTTGGGCGATACTCATAGGAATGTGGTAGAAAGAACAGAATGATTACGTACTGGTTTCACTGAATAAACTCGAACAATTGTATTTTAAACACTGCCTACTTACATATTGTATGTCACAATAACAATGAGATTTGTTTCAACAGGGCAATTGCCTTTTTTCTCTTGGCTTTGGTGATGTTTGGGATCACCATTCTTCTTATTATTGTAAAAACGTACTTCTACTGATAAAACAAAGCCTTTTTTATCAGCATCAGCAATATCCTAGAGGTTTACTTGAAACCTCGTCAAAATGAGTACTTTATAGATATTTGACTGCTAATTTTACTATACAGTTTTATTTGACCAAGTATATACCTGTGAAATATTGAATTTATCTTACTAAATTACGTCTGTCTGTTTATAAATTAGCTGTCGAGACAGGTAGATATAATAAAATACCAAGATAACAAAGAATATGTGTTTACTGTCCCTAAGATGTTGAAGATGAGTATCATTTTATCATAATATGCAAACGTTTTCATGTTCAAAAATCTATTCGTCCAAAGCAATTATGGCCGTATAACGAGGATGGCGATAGTATCGAGTTATGCAAATTATAACCATGAATTAAATTGCATAATAGATTGCATTTCTAACATTTTATCAAACAACAAGCTTAGTATTATGTCGTCAAAAAGATCTACATTGCCATAAAATTTATATCTGAAAATAGTATATATAAAACCGTTGCACTGGTGCAAACCGTCAATGTACAAACTGATTGAACTACTATGTGTTAACAATTTTAGCGAAATTCGTAACTTACTAGATATTTGTATATAGCCAACAAAGCCACAGTGATATTGTCATTATTATATAAACATTTTGCCTGTTTCCCATAATAACAAAGGGTAGATAGATTGTACGTTGTATGCTGCATGTTATCCAATTTAACCACATGTTGTCACTTCCACTTATTAGCCGAAAGGCCCACGCTAATAAATGAACTTGAACTTGACTGATGCCAAGTGAATACAATGTACACTAAACAATTATTATGTACATACAACAATAACCGCAACACAATTACAGTATTACTTGTGTAAACTGTAAGTCATCGGAACTAAACGTTTTGACAGGCTTATACAGGTGCCTTGTTTGTAGATATATATGGATGTAGAATATAGTTTAAGAGGAAAATGTTGGGAGTAAAGTTAAGGTTGGAATAAACAGGATTTGAATTAGACATTGGCCTGTTAAGCAACTTTATAAGGTTTTCTCATTCATGAAATAGGCGCAATGTATCACTAGTGAAAAGTATTACTTTTATAGAATAAATAATTTTCGATATTTCACTGGTAAAAATGTAATAAAAATATGATTTCAAGAACTATATGTGAAAACTTACTGGAACTTGAAAAATGCAAATGTTTAAAGAAAAATATATTAAATAAATAAACGATTGAGAATTGAGAACATGCTAGGATAAAATCGGAACAAAAAATAAGGTAAATTAGATCATTTACCCAACAGCTAGGCGAACAGTGTTGATATAAACAGGAAGATGTCACATATCATGAATAATTCAAATACTAAAACCAAGTAATTGATTTATTGATATGGAATCACACGATAAATGGTTTTAACGGTGATCAGGTAAAGTTGTAATTACATAAATGGGATTTTTATAGACGAGGCGTACATTGTGTTGATACCGTAGGCCGTGGCGTTCCCTCATACATACCATGTGCTGAAATACTCACCTATTGTTCATCCAGTCATCTTTAAAGTAGCATGGCATTGTGTCTTTTTTTTCGAGACTCAGCTATCTAAGCGTGTCATTATATATGGTTTGATTATTTTACATCCTATTAGCGAATGAGGTAAGTTGAGGATGACCTCCCGGTGTAGGCTATGCGAGTATGCGTCGAGTGCATGTGCATTTTAGAGGTTGTGTTATGTTCGTTTTAACTGCCTTGGGATAGTTTTGATCTTTTTGCGATTTAAAGTGCTACCACGATGAAGTATACTGATAAAGGTTTAACAGATCAACGTTCCACCCTGTCATATTATACTACGTTGGATATAAATATATCCATAGAACCATAGCCTTTCTCACAAGGGCGAACGCCCAACGAAAGGTAATTACATAAGGATTGAAAGTATTTTTTTAACTTTCATAGTGCTATGAAAGGTCAGTCGTTACATCCATATTGAATGAAGCCCTAGCGGGCTTCATGCTGAAAATGGATGTAACGGCTTACCTTTCATAGCACTATGAAAGTTAAAAAAAATACCCTCAATCCATATATTTACATTTTTACTTAAGAACAGTTGCTTAACTTTATTTACATTTTTTTCCGATTAAAAGTTTATTACCTGCGTTTGTATATGTGTCGTCATTTAAACGACATGGGTGGAACAGCCCAGCTTGAATAAAATTGGTGCCAATGATAATAATTAGTCTTTTGAGCGTTTGACACAAGGGCATTTTCCATGTTATTCGAAGTGGCGCGACAAAACTCTCATTGAACAAGCTTGGTCTATGACGTCATAATGAAACCACGTGCTACGTCTCGAGAACCATTACTTTCATACTTTTATGAAAGGCATTTTTGCTGGTAATGTTCATATTGTGGGTTGCAGCGCAAATGTAAATATATTCCTATGGTTACATATGCATGTATAAATAATATGACAAAGACAAAACCTTTAAAAGAGCGCAGATTGTGTATCTCTGATATTTACTGAGAATCATTCATGAACTGGTTCAGATAGATATAAAGTTTCCATAATTGAAAGTCGGCAAGTTGAAAAAAACAGCTTCTCAAGCAACGACAGAGATAATTGCAACATATATACGCTCAAATTTTCACATTTACGATGAAGGCCGAGTGCCACGTAACGTAATTTTGTGACGTAACGTCATTGTGTGACGTGTTTCCGGTTTTCCCATTGGAGGACTACTTTCGGACGAATACAAATCAAGGGCATAGGGTTGCAATAAAAAGGGAACAACTCTGTTTATGCATGCATGTGTTACCATTCAAGAACTTCGCTCGGGGCGCCTTCTGCGCCAAAGTGATGCGATTTTAATGTATCTTAAAAAACTTTTAATATATTTATAATGGTATTTTCATATCTTATTGAATTTCAAGTAATAAGGAAAAACAGATTTTATCAAAACTGCTGTTGCAATAAGTGCTTTTTGTTTGCCTAAATTGCGATCTTCAAGGGGAAAGATAATTGTTGCTAGAGAAAAAAAGTGTGGTCGTTCAAGCGACCTTATACCAATTCGAACCAACTGGTCTTGTTCCAAGGAGCCAAATCCTTACTGTAGCACTCCATTACTATGTCGCTGGTTAGAGACCTACGTGGAGGGTATTGGTTTTTTCGAGAACTCCGGTTTACCTCTACCTCCGAAACCTGACATATCCAAAAATGATCAACAAAACGTTAAACACAAACCCAAACCAGACATATCTATTCCTCAGGTTTCCTAAACGCTCAATAATATCAACTTCAACTGTAATATGAAATGTTTCAACATTCTATAATTATATATTTACTAGGAAATAAATATGAATATATTTATATAGCGTTTACATTTTACGGTTGATGCGTGGGAATGATTGGAGAGAGATGTTTTTTTTTGTATGGAGTCTTTAATACCAGTCGAAATTACGACATGTTAAACAAATGCAAAATATAAATGTAGGAAATGAAGCATTACTGTTATAGCTGTAAATCGTTGGGTTTACACGATATGGAAATATCAAATATCGAACATACTGTAGATAAATCGAAGAAAGTAATCAATCATTTCCAGAGTAATCCATTTTGTCCAAGCCCATATTTTCATTGCATTACAAGAGTGGTCATTTGGGAGACATAAACTACTATTGTAATATACGTACTTATGAGTATTGGGGAGGGGTGGTTTTGTTTGTATTTAAATCAAGGTAGGTTATGGTAGTGAAATACGTCATTAGATTTCCCTAAACGTGGTGATTGGCTATCACATGATCAGCAATGTCATGTAAATATACGTATCGTTGTGTGGTCGATACTAGTGCCTTTTCAATGCCGGCCAGGCTCGGCTATAGTTTACGACACGTCAGTTACTTGTAGGGGGCTTGCTTGTGCGCGCCAGTGGTCTTTCTCTCTATATATGTTAAATGTTTATTAATAAATCGTCCACGTCATAGCGTATTAGTAAGACGTATATGTATTATCAAACTACGCATGATCCTGCCTACACAAGTTTTATAACATGTATTTATAGATCTATATATCATAACTCTCTGATTCTTATAGTTACACTGAATGTATCAGTTAACAGTATTGACCGATCATATGCATTCGTAATGGGTTTAATAATAAATTATTTTAACCATACATCAACTAAACAAAGTAACACATCATGTTTTTTTTATATTGAGATTTGATTTGAAAGTTTAACCGTCTCTTTAAGGGATTTTACCATAATTAACAAACACTTGTTTTCTTTGTTACACTTTGATATGTTTTTTTTGTGTTTTTTTTTGTTTGTTTTTTTTCTTTTTAGAGTTGTACTCGCCATTCCACATAGGTAATTATATTTCCGGAGTACGTGGGCGTTTGTGCGCCGGTAAAACCTACATACAAGTGTTCTAATTGGTTTAATAGCCGTATATGCTAGACTGTTATTATGGAAACGTTTATAATTATTTAAATTTGGAAACAAAAAACTATTTTCTTTTTTATATTTGGAAAATCAATGCAATAAGAACAATGCTAAATAAAAGCATGCATTTAATAAAAACTCGCAGGCATTTTCTACATACGGGCACAGGCAGACTGCTATGGGGTTACGTAAACCACATCAACCATATCAGTTCCTCACTTGTAAAACGATATTGGTGCAAACAGTTGAATATAGCCAAGGTGGGAGAGGAAAAAATGAAAGAATTAGCTACTCCCGATAACAAAAATAGATAAAACGTCTGGCTTAAGATGTTTCAGTTGTACAACTCATATCGGATATTTTTATCTGATTCATACAGGGTTATGTGATTTTATTGACAGTTGAATAAATTATCATATTAAAGATGGCAAAATATTGACCTGAAAGGAATTTTGAAGGAAGTGCTAAGTTTTCGAGAGCTACTTTAAGTAAGAACATTTTATATTCAAGTTTGAGGGTTCTCAAACAATACAGAAGTGATCGATCCTTTTCCCTCCTAGAAGGACGATACAGCTGTATGATGCAATGTAATTCATTTTTGGAAATTGTATCTACTTATTTCAAAAAGTTCCGTTTATCATCGTTGATGACGTCGGACCACAAAATGTGATGCAGCGATGAAAACTATTTAACGTTGAAGATACAATACTATTTTTAAAATGTAAATGACAAAAAAGTACAAATTAATAGCGTACCAATTAGAGTAGATACAATGCTTGACATTTATTAAAACTGTGTATACATTCACATCAGCAGCACACTTAAAACACGCGTGGGATAATAGGTGTATAAGGGTCGATGAAACACAATTAGAACCTCACTAGTATTATATAGATTGCTATAATTAAACCATACAGAGTCATTGGTCATTAAGGTATTGTCATTAAACCAAACAAATTAGGTTTTTGTTGTGGACTATTAAAAGGATAATAACAATGAAAATATATACATATTAAATGACATTGGCTACATAATATCATTCCGATTGGTTGCAAACAAATGAGGCATATGTTTAAGTGGTTTTATATCGAAAGTATATATATATGTAGCCCACAAAGATTCCTTTTTTACCAACTATATTTTCTATCATGAATAAATAAGAATCATAATCGACAATAATGAATGTTCATTCAAACCAAGCCAAAATCAGAATAGGCTACACGACTACGATTAGCGTTCTTCGACTTTGTAGTCAACTAGTGCCGCCAACCGCTGAGCACGAAAACATATGCAAACACTATGAAATTAGATGCACATCTATTTGCGTATTCCTTGATCATGATAAGGTTATGGCACAAGTCCTTGAACTAATAGTTCACTAGCGGAGTCCGTAATATAGTAATAGAAAATGTAAATACAGCCGAATTACCGGATAAACAATTCTTACATTCCTAAAACCGCAAGAGAAGGTACAAGGCAATATCAATTTCACAAACATTTAATTTTGTCGTTCAGAAAATTGGTAATTAAAATCTAACGCCTCACCCCCACTTTTTAACGTGTTCGTCTTCAAACACCACAATCCAGCATCGAACATCAGGGTCCGAATCGGAGTTACAGGAAAAGATATGAACTATAAGGCGACATTGATATTGCGAACAACTAAGAATCTGTCGCATATACATCGAATTTAGTTAGAACAAAAACATGCAGCTTTCTATTTGTTGCATTTGTTTACGTCACGACAAAACCATCATTACACCTACAGTAAAGAATCGAGGAGATTTGCTGAGTGATCTTTGACGCAAGATTTTAGCGACGTCACATTTGGTACTAACTGAGAACACATTTCTGAATTAGTTTCTCGCTGCACTTCTGCTGCTTGCTGCTGATAAATTTTAATACGTTATATAAATTGAGTCTTTGCAAAGTTTGTTTGCTATGTATGTTGCAAAAAGCTACACAGTCACTCATACTACATGTACCGTCGTTTCCTCTGATTAATAAAGAGTACCAAACCATTAACAAAACTTTTATCAGAAATCAGAATTGAATAAACCAGGGGCAATGTATAAACAAAGGACATTTTAACAAAGAGACCCTTTGGAAACAAAATAATAAAACCAGATGCTCCGGAATCCTGTTTTATCGACAACACTCACGATGTCAATCTAAGTCGGATTCAAGTAAATGATATCAGTGAAGGGATATTCACGATAGGAGAATCGAAATAATTACGTTTATCGTGCAGCTTGGTAGTAATTTGGCCGTGTTGGTCAACTTCATTTAAAACTGAAAACGATGGCAGTGACACAGAAGGAACTGTTCTGATAAGACAATATTAATGATGATATTGATACTGCGAATATACAATAGTTTATATTTCCACACTGCATTGAGCAGTTAAATGTATTTGTTCGAATCTGTTGCCTTGGCTATATGTCTTGTCAAATAGAGAGATCATGATGTTTTGTTAGTATAATGTATTTAACATGCATACAATATACCGTAGGTCAACTGGCATCAGACAATTTTTTCTACTATATGTAACTACCAAGGAAAATAATAAAAAAAAAAAAATATTTAAAAACTTTGCGCAGGTCTTGGTTCCTATTTGCCATTGTTGATCAATTTAAATTGAACCTATAGTGAGCTGGAGAGTATCAAACAAAGAATACTTCAAACAAAATATATCGTAAGAATAAACGTTGGTGCACATTTTTCCTGTAAAGATACTGTTCATATCTAAAATAGATCAGACAGGAAAATATATTAAGTAATCCTCCTGATACCTCCTTATACACTACATTCGTGTACAACGACCTGGAACTGTGGTCATCTACCCGAGTAAGCGGTCCGAATTTCCTAGAAAACGTTCACGCAACGGACAACACCGAATGTGCACAAAGTGGTTACATTTCAAACCAAAGCGTCTGGAAAAAAAAAAACAAAAAAAAAAAAAACGTAAACAAGATATATGCAATTTTATGTACATTTTCTTTTGTACTGCTTCATCATAGGTTATGTAATATGGTTTCAGTGTTGAAAGTTCAGCATATATAAGTTATTGCTGGTGTTTTAGAATATGGGATCACCCTTGTACATGTATTATTTTCACACTGAAAGCTAATCACACTGTCTGACTGATTCGTAACCATATTTACTCTATACCATGTCGTTTAAGCTGTTAACCATTTATATACCGTATTATTTTGCAGAGATATAGTCATCTGATATATCATATTACGCACGCAGTCATCATATATCATATAACATTCATGTATATATAGTCCTCTGCCACATCATGATACACAGGTAAAATGCAATCATTATATCTCATATTACATAGATATAGCCATCTGATATATCATATAACATATGTATATTAAGTATATATCATACTACATTATACAGTCATCTGATAAGTTGATTTCGGTAGGCATTGTTAAAGTATAAAGGTCGCTGACGTGTAAGAAAATAAATAATCAATAATGGCATCAATGATATGAACATTCTGCGTTGCTAAAACAGTTTGTATTATAAACTGAATACATTTGTAAAAACTATATCTATTATATAATACCCGAGCGATCAATCGAACATAAAATAGAAACATAAAAACATAGAAATAGGGATAACAAAATGTACTATGGAAACTATATCAGCAAATTAGAAGGTGAACAGAAACACATACATATGAGGCAGGAGAGTTTTTTTTACGATTTTTTAAATTAATGCACATTTATTGACAAACGAAAAGTATAAAAAAAAAATGAGTTCGTTCTTTTCAGCGTTACATAGCACTGTTTGGTACTAGAAATACGATATGTGAGTGTAGCTTTATTTAGAAACTAGTTGTTAATGCAGAGAAGTACTGGCAACAAAAGACTATATGGTAAGCTAGTCTTACGCTTTACCCAAAACTTAGGATATACCAAAGTATACAAACTATAATCCGAATTTTAAAATCGATTAAACTAGAGGCAAAATATGAACAAAGTGACACTTAACATGAATACCATCGTAAAAGTACAAAATAATAAGAATAGGTGCTCTGGAAGAGTAAGCGTCTTCTGCTTCATCGACGACACCCGCCATGTAAATTTTGGTCATGTCCAAGTAAACGTCAATCCTCAAAATGAGAACCGAGTCCTCATTGTCAATCACAACAAGTAAGCACATTGATAAGCAAATTTTAAAACGTCCATCTTCATATCACACAAAGATAGAGAACATTTCGCGATCAGATCAAGATGGCAACCGAAAAAAACTTGTCCATAGTCTTCACCATTCTGCATCTGCTCCACTGTCGACCGATGGTTTCTCTCTCTCTCTGTCTCTCTGGATTTACCCCGACTTCGAAACATGCCTTGACCGATACTATATGTATAAGTCTGCATAAACCTTATTTTGGTCAACAAGAAATTTTAAATATAATTATTGGTTGACATTCATTGGTGTGAAACATGCATAGGCTTAGCTACACAGCATCATTCAGCATATAAGTGCGCCAATGTTACACTCCGATGAATGTCAAAAATGTGACAACCAAACCTTAAGTGAAATAAGGTAATAATTATTTCTACGTTATGAAATGGAGCCCGTCAACAATGTAACATTTTACTGTTGTTATACTGATGTAAATATGACAGCGTACACATTCTGTGATCTCACATCATCCTAACGAAACACTGTCAAAACGGTGCTAATGCCTGAAATCGCCACGCTGCGCCAGACATGCTTATATCATCGTTATAGATGTTCACCCTGTTATAAATGCATATCAACCTTAAGTGTTTCACGGAGTTTCGTCTCTTGTCATAAATTAGGCACCCGTCATTACGGCTACATAACGACATTTGACGAAGGGCGCCCCGCATTGAAGTCAGCTTTCCCCAGACAAATTACCGTAACGCACCCCTTCAGTAGCTGCGGCGGTTATATTGTCACTCTCAATGATAATCTATATATAGGGGAATCAGACTTAATAATTTGTTATTTTTACTTTTTATGTATCTATGGATTTGTAAACACGCATTCATAGTTTTGTATTTGGCATGATTGACTGACGTTTCTCACGATAACGCTGGATGATATTATAGCTAACCGTCGTTTCAGTTAACACTCTATGATGTTTGATGAACGAGGTGGGGTCTATCTAGGTGCAGAACATATATGTGTGAATTAGGTTCATCGTATTTGGGAACAGGTGAATGACCAACAATCATCACAACGTGTTTACTTGGTTGATAATGACAGACAAACCAGTGAAACTGCTTATAACGGTTACTTATGAGTGTTTGCTCTGTCTCATACCCAGGCTGTCTATGATATCCTACAAAAATGTTTTATCTTATAAAAAGAAAAAAGAAAATCAAAAATGAGAATACCTATTCGTCAACAAAATCATAATCCGAACTCAAAATCAATTAAACTAGGGGCAAAATACCAAAAAGGGAAAGATCCTCATAGAGACCCATGTAATAGCTCATGCTCAAGTATGTATTCTGTGCTCAAGCCAGCTTTCTTGAAACTCTCCTTAATCATGTCAAAGAGTCAAAAAGTCAATGTAAATGTTGAAAACAGTTTTTGGCTTCATTTTGCCTCAACCTTTTTCGAAAACTTTAACAAAGTTATATTTTTAAAATCTTTTATAGCCAGAACAATAAATAAGGCTTGAGCACGAAATCTATGCTTGAGCATGAGAACGGTTTCATGAACACGGGCCCTGGTGTTTCGGAAGAGTAAGCGTTTTCTGCTTCATCGACGACATCCACCATGTAAATCTTGATCACAACGAAGTAAACATCAAGTCCTCGACATGAGAACTAATCAATGCTTCAACATTAAAGAAACATACGGAAGTAACTGTCTGCTAAACAATCATATTTTGACTGTATTATTAATGTACACCATTAAGTCTAATATGTTATTATACTTCTATTATATAACACAGTCAGGGATTGGTCGAGAGCCGCCACGTGTCAGGGAGACTGCACTTCATGTCTCCCTCGCGTGCATCATGTCCACATTCTCATGTCTCCCCCATGCGGAGCCCCTCGCAGAATTCTCTAGAGAGTTGTCGTTCGTGGTACAGAACTCTCCAAGGTGTTCCGATGAACAACATGGCAGTCGACAGACGTTTTCATTAAGCAGACGCCGATGAAATCAACAATATTCTGCAGGCAAAGGACGCAAAACACACAACAGGCCTCAAAATGATTATACACAATGACACTGAAAGATTAATAGAATTACATTTTTTTTTTAAATTGGACTGTTTATTTCCACATATTGTTATTTAATAAATTTATTGTTTGTGAATCATATGAATACAGTCTTCATTGAAGCTGTATTTCGGTATAATAAACAATTTATTGCCCTGGTTATAGGGAGACATGACGATTAGTTTACACGCGGCAAGTCATATCTCCTTCGGATTTCGCCCTCGGGAAAATATGACATGCCTTGGGTAAACAAATCGTTATCTCTCCCTACAACCAGGGCAATACATGTATAATATATATAAGGATATCATATTTATGCAAAGACGGACTACATTTTTCTACATTGCGTCAATATGTAGATTTACACAAGTTTAGAACGTTGGGCACACGATTGGAATGAACACATGCTTATGCGAGAAAATGCATAATGGCAAAATATGATAGAAACAAAAGAAGGGCACGTAACGCTAACAAACAACAGAAACTATTAAATTGAATAAATAAGGGCCGTTTTATTCAGATAAAACCCCGAAAAATAAAAAATAAAAAAATGATGTTTTGAAAACAATAACGTCAGTAACTAGTAATCATATTAATATATAAAATAACCGATAAAAAAGAAGTGTTATACATTGTATTTCGTTAGTAACTAAATCAATCCTTGCAGTGTTCTTATAATACGCCTTTATATGTTGATAGAATACACAGAACAGGTGTAAACAGGTATTACATTACACAGAGAACAGGCTTGCATCAGTAACTTAAAGCCGCTGATTAGGAAAATCCGATAATATGTTAGATATCTGAAACAGTCCGCGTTACGAAATTAAACGTTCCATAAGCGTTGACCTCTCCTCACACCTACATGAAGTTGCATATGTTACGGTAGGTAGATCCCTCTAACATTACCGGTAAACGTCAGATTACCTATTAAGTTACTAATAATGATAAGCATTATGTTGATAATGTATTAATTCCCTTCTATACGTAATAGGATATATGCAACGATATAATACGAAAAAAATAAAGAATACCGAACCGTAAACAAACCCATATTCTGAACTCAAAATCGATTAAACTTTGGGCAAATTGCGGGAAAGGGGGACAATCCGCATAGAAACTCCTGTATAAATAAAATATAATAAGACCGGAAGGGGGGATTTTATTAGAGATCAAATGATTTTCTTGCCAGAATACAAACACTTAAAATGATTTAATGTTCGTCTCAGGATTAAATGTATTCGCAGAATTGTGCAAAAAGGACAATGATTATGAGTCTCGTTGCGCTTTGATTAGATTGTGATTGAGGAAAATTATTCCTCAATTCTCATAATCAGAACGTGATACACTGTATCTACCCGGATATGACCTACGTTGCGTGTTTCGTCGATGAAACAAAAGACATTTATGTGTTCCTTATTTAATCGATTCTGAATGTGGATGATGGTTTCATTGATATTGTTTTTTTCCCCAAGCCGCATTGAAAAAATGTGTTATCGTGTTATTAACTCTAAAATTCTAAACAACAATCGACATACAAATTCAGGTCAAAGTTTGTAGAGCAAGGAGTACACAAGGTGAGGGGCCGGACGTCTATGAAGGGTCCAGAAGCTTAGAAATAAAATCAGAGAACAGCGTCAACAAAACCACGGTTTGGGTAATTTGGTTGACTTTTTAAAAGCTGACGAAAAATAAATAATTGGTGGAAGATGACGTAATACACAGATATGCTGCACCTTTTAAATTTAGTAATAGATACCGTACGCCAAAAATGAATTAAACTGCATCATACAACAGTTTTTTCCTCATATGACTCTTTACCTACATTTGTACGCTAGAGACTAAAAGGTGGGAACCAAAATTTCTAAACTCATGTAAAAGCAGAAGGATCAGATGCGTAAAACCTCTTTAATTTATTAATTTAGAAGTAACATTAAACGAGTTATGTATACATGTAGTTTCAAACCGTGTGCTACGAAGATGTGAATATTATGTACATTGTACCATGCCACTACTCAAGTGAGATAAACTGTGGCTACGGGGACTGTAGCAAACATCGGGGACTAAACAATCTACCAGCAGAGTCTGTCATCCCCTTTCATGAACGATGGCGTAACACACACATATGTCGAAGGAATCTCTGACATTAAGACTATACCTAAGCATTATTATTAGTAAAGCCAGTCTCTTCCTTAACAAGCATGTTTGTTCAAGCAAGCAAGTAACTGGTCTTTTCATATTTTCTTTTTCCTCAATTAATGATTAACAGAAGTGTCTCTTTTTGTTTTATCAATGTTTTTGGTTGTGCTTTTCACTCGAAAACAATGACTTCCCGCAACACAAACACACACCAACACTTTGTCACTTCCAGCATACTGTAACTAAGCGTGATTATGCAGTTATGAAGGTAGAAAAAATACATCATTTGAATACTCGATTCTACAATTCTAAGACGGATTCATGATTCCGTTTATACCGTCAATTATATATTCCCTAGAATCAACGAATGGTGATGTCTACATGTACCATAAGTGTTACATATACATATTAAAGCAGTACGCATGCTTAGTGTCTGATACTACCAGCTAAGGTATCAATTATGAATAATTTTCATTTGAGATGTGATTCAGGAAGCGGATAATGGATTAATATAAATATCTAAGCTGTCTTGTTCAACTGTGACGCAGACAAAAATAAGCTATCAGGATACCCACCTATATAAATATGCGTATTTTCTACCTGTAAACCTAGAACCCATGTGGAGCTATGACGGAGCCGAATCAAGCTAAACAGCATTAAAGTCATCACCTAGAACTGCCATGGTGATTAAAATCCTGAACCGGAAATAGGTTCATGAGATTGTAGCGATTTGTCGCTGGGTGTCATATGCTTGGACAACTCTAAATAATTTCTAAACAATTTGCCTGGGAAGATATGATTATAACTTAAAGCTTCCCATACAATGTGTAAAATCCATGATAGCACATGTCTGTTTTATGTGCCATTAGCATCACAGGGTAAACTAGGGCAAAACTATTGACACACCGTTAACGCTGTATTCTTCCGAAAAATTTAAATCCATTCTCACTTTGAGAACTTCCGGCTTTTAACCAATGGTTTGTTCATGACTTTGTTCACCCAAATGACATTTCAGAAAAAAATCGCATGGCCATTTATTTCAACGATTAAATATCCCAGATTATATTAATCCGTTTGCTTTGTTGAATGGTAAAGAGAAGCTTTGATACTGATCTGTATAGTTTAGTTTGGCACGGCATATCGAAGTGTATATGACATGTTCAATATTTATTAATGAGCACATCTTTATGCATTCCATTATCAAAATTAAAATTTCTATTTGATCTGTATCTCATGTAAAAATGAATATGATGTGAATAGTACTATGTAAATGGATCTTTGCTCCTTGTTGACATTTCGAAAGTATTTGTTTACTCACAGCTGTATTGATAATTTGACGCCAGGATATTTCGTGGGTGTTGTTCGAGTTCAAGAACCATGTAAAGGTATTGGTTATCAATATTGAAGTGACAAAAAAATCGTTTCGATGAACATAATAAAATTTAAATGAAATGTAATTGCACATTTCATTGACAAAAAGTCATACATGTCGTTGTTTTTTTCGAATTATAATCAATTATCCTATTTAGCATGAAATGCTTGTGACACATTAAATAATTGTAACATAGCACCTAATTTTCAAAAGAAAAATAAAAAATAAATAAATAATAAAAAATAGCCAATTAATTAAACTGTAGTTGGGGGTTTCGATTTGATTTTATGTAAAGGCCTATTATCAGCTAATGCCATTAAAGGCCGTGTATATCTGTATATTGTGCGCGCGTGAATATTAATTTGTATACATGGATGTGTGTACATTTTTGATTGTATCGAAGATAGATATGTTACACGTACATAATATACACATTCCCGTAGTATCGATTTGAACTTTTACGTAACTAGTTTCATTTTTCTTATTAATTCATAAAATAAAGGGGTTTTACGCACCAGAACCTTCAGCTTCTATAAAATTGTACAATAGTTTAGATATTTTAGATTCCTACCTTTTGACCCCCAGCATTACTGCAGAGTCCTAGGAAGACGAATCAGCTGTATGATGCAGCTTAAATAATTTTGTCGGCATACTGTACCTATTACTAAATTCAAAAGGTGCAGGATATTTGTGTGTTACGTCATCCTTCATATAACATCGCGGATATGACACCGACTTTATAGGGCTATCCCACTGAAATTATATGTCGAATGCACCAAACAGCATTATGTATAGTCACATGATATCACTATATACAGTTTAATAATATATATTAAACAATCTTTCCATGACTGTAAAGACTTAAATAAGCTATACAAATTATCATTGTTAAGGCTTTGGCATTTTTCAGAAAACACTAGGAGAAATAAAGTTCATGTACTAAGTAGCAGAGAGAAGTATAATATACCTGTCTGTGGCTTACGTGTTTTAGAATACATAACGGATTCGCGAATGCTGTAGGGATTTACATTGAGTTACATCTTCGGATTCCTATAGTGGATAACAGCCGATGTATCCCTTCTTGACCCCAACCCCTCTTAAATTTGATCAATTATCAACACGGTGTAAAGCACTAGTTCCTCTTTTGTAATGGTCTCGGTCCCAAAAGTCTGTAGAGAGGCCGAAGGAATTGCCTTTCCCCTGACGCCCGAAAAGTTTTGAAACATGATGTTGAAAAAAAACTATTTGACCAGGATGTATACCCTTGCCTTCAGACAAGCTTATTTTGTCTTTAACCAAATCTTTCTGGTGGTTTTCCCAAGTGTGTTAAGTTCTATTCAAATGGAAATATAATATAATTGTATATGCGAAAAATGAATTGCAATCTGACAGGAGTCATTAGGTTGAGTATTTGAATATCACTTTAACTTCCAATATACCTAGCGTTATACATATAATATTTCCTTTTAGTTGGTTCTGTCTATAGAAAATAATTTCTTAAAACACAACAAGTACGTTATCAAGGTGTGACTTTTCGATGACTATATGTGAATCATTTACCGACTGTACTATAGGAACTTTCTATCTCAAAAGTGTTGTCATCTCTCTTGTTTTCCATGTCATGGCTACACTGGGAAGTGTTTTTTTTAAACAAATTTGCGCCATGTACTTATGATGTCATAGTCAAAAAGCATTCCACAAATGTGATATATACTTAGGGTTAACGATATATCGAAACGTCATTGTACAACGCTAAAATATCAACTATAAGACAAATGACAAATGAATAACAAAGTCGGGTCCGAAGAGAAAACAAGTCTTGTATAGGCAAAGTCATTCATAAGGTCATATTTACCATTGAATGGCATTGCCACTATACATCCCTACCAAATTCAGTTGGCGTTCATCAGGCCATGGCCGATTGTTGACGTCATCATTGTAATGACGTCATAATTGTTACGTTGGATACCATTGACCGTCCCCGGGCGATGGCTGTTTTTTTCATTGAACAAGAATAATGCGACAAATACATTTATTGAGCTAAATGCTGAGAAATAAAATGTGTTATTGATTGTTTTATGACATGAGCAGATTCTAAAAATGGTAAATATAAGTATTGAACTGCTTTCAGTTGGCATTCATAGGCTCTATGAATGCCAACTGAAAGCATTTCAATGCTTAAATGTATACCAACAATAACGGTTAAGCCAATAAGTTCGTGATCGCAATGTTCGTTACGTCATCCTTCATACTGTTCCTAATGTTGGTGTTTTCATGCTGTTAGTCATGCTTTTTTGCACTTGTTACATATAATACAAATATACATTATCACGATTGAGTTGTGTGTAATATGTATGGACATATTCGCGGAGATTTAATACCAGCAAAATAAGAGAAAATGTCCGCATTGAAAACAGTTCTTCGTTTACACTATCAAAATATCATTATTGTATAATGTGTAATTAAAACTGAGAGAACACGCCCTTGTGTCCTGTAATACAATATTGCAGTATAAAATAATATAAATGACCTATGTACGACATATGCTCCTACTTTTTGAACTTATTATAACTGAATGTTGTTTTCCAGATATAAATCTTCCAGGTTGTGATTAAACAAAGTACATGCAACATCTACGCCATTCATCATCATGCGGTATTTAAATACATAGGCAGGAAATCGAAGTTTACACCAGCATGTTGATATCAGAGGAAAGTCTCCAGAGTGAAGTGATTGACACAATGTACTGGTGATGTTTTGTTTCATTTATCAACATGTGATAAATTGAAAAACTCGTGTCGGGAATTAATTAAATGATGTATCTATTTAGAGGCGTGTGTAAATAGGATAAAGTACCGGTCAATAACACGACAAAACATATTGATTCATTAGCCGCTGTCAAACATAAGTCATTTACAATTTCTGAAATTAACAACAACTAAGAAGAATACTGTACCTTAATTGTTTAAAATCAATAGTGTTTAAGGTAATACAAAAAATAGGGGAAAACTATGAACAAATGGGAGATTTACATAGAGACCCCTTGTAAAAGTACAAGAGAATAAGACCAGGTATGTTTTAGGTACATGTATAAATGTAAAATGTTCGTAGAGATTGATATATTTCCGTATCAATCTCCGCGAATGGTCGCTATCTTTGTCACTTTAAGAAATATTCTGTATCTTTAAGTGATATAAAGGTGTACGTTTTTGGGTATGCTTATTAGTGTGCTTACTACATTTGTAGTTGTAATCAACAATGATACTCAGTTCTAGTTTTGATAACTTTGTGTTAACTATGATATGACTAATATTTACATGGCGGGTGTCGTTAATGAAGCAGAGGACGCTTACTCTTCCGAAACACCGTGTCTTATTATTTTGTACTGTTATAAGGATCTCCATGCAAATTTTCCCTTTGTTCATATTTTGCCCCTAGTTTATTCGATTTTGAGTTAAGGTTATGGTTTTGTTAACGCTTCGGTATTCTCTTATTTATTTTCATTGTAGAGTCATGCTTTTACTAATAAACACAATTATAATTTGCCAATGCCAAACTTAATAAAAGCCGACTGGGACTCGGTTTTTTTTTGTAAAACATTAATTAATTAATTTATTAACCAAAACATAATTTGTTTTAATCGTTGATATCAATATTCTAGTTAGGTAACTATGATACATTAGATTGCTTCACATTCCCAACACCTGTTTGGGAAGATCATGCCATGAAATTATTGTCGCAATTAGAAAAATGACGTCAAAGTTTTTGTCACCTATCACATTGTTTTTACGAAACGACTGTAAGGCAATATAATAACACTGAACGTATAAGTATTGAAGTTTCCTACTTTACATGAACAAAGCAATATTTAAAGATATATATCAAAGGTTAATCGATAAATCACCTAAATATTGTACTTGGTTTCCTACAGTTGTGTGAATGTCAAAACAAATATACAGAGGATAGCTAACAGTGTAATAAGTTATACTACATATGTTTAACAAATTGGCTTATCTAGAAATATAAGGCACACAAGTGAAATATTCTTTGTGTTTCTGGATAAACTGTTAGATGTCCTGTGAAACACATTTTATAGCAAAATCTAACTATTGAGTTGTTTTATTTACTCAAATGTCATTCGTAGGCAGTGTCTTCATTGGACAAGTATGATAAAAAGTGATATTTATCATTGATTAAAATATCAAATTTTTATTTTTAAAAAATAAAAAGATTAATATTCGAGATTTCACTAGCAATAATGTAAAAGTCCTATTTGCGGCGAATGTTTTCATTTCTGCTGTGTATTTGCGTGCTGGATACATGTCTTGCTTGTACACTTACTGTCCTGTCATATCGGGGAGCCGACGTCACTTTTATAGTGTTATCTCACTGAAATGCTATGCCTAAGCACCACGCAATGCATTCTACTGGTAACTTTATACTGACAACGACCAGTCCAGTCGATGCCTTTACCATTTGAGCACAACGTTGGAAAGAGAACTATAACTGCGTGTTTAATTTCATAGACTTTGTCTCAACCAGGAAACCAAACTCATAGCTTTCCTTAAAGGGCAACAACGATTGAAACTGAGACAATATCAACATGAAGGCAAACAAGGGGCTTCTGACTTCATATATGATGGGCAAATTTCATATTAAGAGAAGTATATACATGTGTACATTGCATTTTGTGTGGATTGGTATGGGCATGATTATTGACAGTTTAAATTTTCAATTCAGTTTCACCGAGAACTCCTGGAAACGTTAAGTGGCCATACCTAAGAAAAGACTGTTATCATCGTCTAAGGAGCAGTTGTACAAAGTTGTACATACACAAACGTATACAGTCAAACTTCAATGTTGCGAACTTTGCGGAACCGTAGTGAAAACTTCGAAACATCGGAACTTCGACTCATGAATTTTGAACATCGACATGTATATGTATATATGTACTGTACATAAGAAGAACTGATGCAGTACTAGTGTAACGTTACATAGGAAATTGTAGATTCACATTTATAAATAATAGTATACTATAATACACACTGTAGTTTTTGCAACGTGATGTCCACTTATTTTTCAAAGCAGGTAAAACGTTCACTTCAATTTATTAGTTGTATTTTATAATGTTTTCATAACGAACGGGTCAGACTAAAACTTCGATACAGCGAAAAATTCGATTTATAGAAGTTCGATTCATAAAAGCAAATCAGTGGCATTATATAATGAAAAAAAAGTTGGACTTTGTCAAAAGTTCGACACATCGAGTTGGGAGTTGGTTAAAACAGGGTTACATATATCAGCTAAAAATAACAAGATAATGGGGGTTAAAGTAGGTAGCAACAACGGAGGAAATGGAGGTTGATACGGGGCAACAGAACAACTGGGGAAACGGGGGTTGAAACAGAGCAACGCCTGCCAACTAACAACACAACGGGGGGGGGGGGGGGGTCGGATTTGGATTGGTTAAAACAGCTATCATCTAAGAACACCAAGGCAAATAGGGTTGAAATAGGGCAACGCCTACCAGCTAGAAGCAACAGGGGAAATGGGGTTAAAAAATGAATACCATGAAAATATTACCATTTCCTGTGCCACATGTGGTGGACTGTATGAAGTATCCCATTAATATAAGATAATGAAATTTGATTTGACCGGATACTAGTGAGGACGCTATTGATATCGGCCTTCCGCTGTTCATCAGATCAACAGTCTGGCGTGGTCCAGGCGTGAAACGCTAGGGATCTATATCCGCATTAGAATCAATCTAGGCCAGGTTATTATGTAGGAATTAAGTGATTATGTTCTCAACGAGAATCAAACATTAGATTATGGGGAAAATCCACATCGATCGACAACTGTACACGTGACAAACAATTGAGAAAGGAAATGCCTGTAATTGAAGTGATTGCGATACACCAATGCTGTCAAATGTTTGTCGTGGTCGTATATAAAGGACAGTCAGTAACACAGACAACACGATGTTTAGTTGTCGATACACATGGACGAAATAAAAAAGCATCTAGACAGATATTTGCATATCGTATTTAAATTTGAGTTGCTGATGCTAGTCGTTTCGTCCTTCTTTTTTGGCATTTTTAACCCCGAAACCAAGACGTTTTCCACAAAACGACAATGCAATTTTCGCTAATGAATCAAACCACTTTTGTGAAACGACCACACTGAAGATCGCATTTTTTTTTTCGATTCGCTTTTATATTGAGGTATTTTATTTCTTCTTTTGTTTACACATTTGATGAAGGGAATGACCAAATATATGGTAATAGTATCCACATTAGACAAAGGAACATTTATTGAATATAGATTTCTTTATAAAATGATATTTTCTTAATATAAAGTAGGTTGATGATTACGAAAGAACACATGAAATAAACAATATCTAAAATTATCTGTTAACATCCGCATGACATTTTGATACCTTGTTGACGACAAAAACTATTTATCAGATAATGTCAATTATTTAAAGGGCACAGTCACTAGTATCATACGCCGCGGTACATGGTTTTTGATTTGATCACGTACAAATACTGCTTAAGTACAAACGAAAATTAACGCAGCCTATATTTACTCATTGTTATAGCCCTGTCAGTAGAGCAGGAAACGCTCACTATTACGGGGACGGATAAATACTAGATGCATTTTTAAAACTTGAACAAATATCAAATGTAAATATGTATCCAATATAAAACTGAGATTTAAAAGGTAGAAACATCCCGTGACATTCTCCAAACAGCGCACCTGTTGTATTTACCTGCGGAAAGGATGTTTGTTGTCACACAAGCCTGAACATCGACACGTAACACAACACGTGCACGTGTCGGGGATCGCTCGTTTAGCGTCATATTTGTCAACGCGTGACATCTGTTTGATTATGCACAAGGGTGAAAGTGAAGTAGTGTTATTTGTTAGCAATAATATATTATCGATTGTATTGTGACAAACCGTTTCAATATGGTGTGCATTACGTATAACGCATTTATGAAAGATGAAATTGTGACTTTTTCTGATAGAAAAAACTATCCAAGCGTATTACCACACAACGACTAAACAAATTCAACTACAAATTTCAGCAATAAAGGCACTAAGGGACCATACTTGGAAATCCTTATTATTTGCGTTATATGCCATTTCAAAACTTACCAAAAAACATTGGTATTCACACTTCACACACGTTTTTTGTTAATTTGATTTAGGTTTAATCTAAATAAAAAAACACACAAAAGAAATACGGCATCAATTTCAAATAAATGATGTACTTATTGGTAACTAAGTAACATATTTTAAAGTATAAGTTCCTTCAGTAGTTAGAATGGTTTGAGGATACAATATTAAAATAACCGACATGGTGGGCGTAGCAGTGGATGACGAAGTCGTATATTTCACCAAGACGACCGGTGTAAGATTTCCCAAAGTGAAAATGCAAGGCGCCATCTATCCGACTATGCATGTGTTCATGCTCATATGGCTTGCTCTGAAAATCGAGATTTCTGTGATATATGTCAGCTGCTGACGAACAAATTGATGGCACAGGGATTTGAGAGATACAGGTTGATGAAGACTATGAGCAAGTTCAATGGTCGCCATCTCAATTTCATTGGAAAATATTCTAATTCTTTGTATGCTATAAAGATGAGCGTGTTTGAATAAGTTCATTAGTGTGTTTACTTGTTGTGATTGAGACTTATGCATCCTTTCTCACTTTGCGGCCATGATATTTACTTGGATCTGATCTAGATTTACATGGTGGATGTCGTCGATGAAACAGCGGAAGCGTATTTTCTCGAACGCTTGGTCTTATTTTCTTGTCCCGTTACATGGTCTACATTAAAAAAATTCTTTTTGCGTATTTTGTCTCTAGTTTAATCAATTTTGAGTTCGGATTATTGTTTTAAATGCTCACGTCCGATTACGTCTCTCACAAAACATCCATGATTGAAAAGTATCAAAATTATTAGCCACCCGCTTAAAATATGTTTCTTATTGTTGGTGATATGGCTAAATGCTATTTGATTTTATTGTAGCAAAACCTACCCGGGCAGTTTTTCATCTCCCTATTGTCTTTCGTAAGCAGTGCATTGATTGGTTAAATGAGAAATAAACAGTGAAAAATGTAATATTTCTCACTAGTGAAAAATGTCATATTTCTCACTAGTGAACAGAATGAAAATGATGTTGATGTCTATACCAATGCTGATGCTTATATGTGTTTTGATAATGAAGATATATGTCATGATGATGATGATGATGATGATGATGATGATGATGATGATACCATATGCGAGAGTGAATGTGAGGGTGTGAGTCTATTTGTTTTGTATTGTGGTTTTAAAAATGTGTGAAAAATAAAAAATAGCAAAAAAAAAAACAACAAACAAACAAAAAAACGATATTTTAATAATTAAAATTGTATTTATAGTTAATATAGTGGATATAAATTATTTATATGTCAATTTAGGCACAGTAACTCATTTGAGTAGCGGCACGCTATATAGTTTACACATAGTACACGATTTGAAATTACATGTATACAGAACTAGTTTCCATTAAAGGGGTTATGCGAACCTGACCCTTCTACATTAGTTTAGAAATTTTGGGTTCCCACCTTTTGGCCCCAAGCATCACTGAAGAGTCCTCGGAGAACGAAACAGCTAAATTTAAAAGGTGCAGCATATTTGTGTGTTACGTCACTTTGATTAAACAAGGGAAAAACAGTTAATTAAGATACTGGTAACGTAGTTTGCGCGCTCACATTTTAGCTCATACCCAAATTTAAACATATGAACAGGATGATGAATTGGCGGTTTCACAATAGTTGCTGTAAAAATGACACAAAAACTGTAACTAGTGTAATCACATTTTTTTTCAGCGCACAAATCTCTAAAATAAGTTATTATCTAAGACATGTACGTTTATAGTAAAACTAACAAGAATTTCAATTGATTTCGTTTGTTTATATCGAGGTAGTAACCTAAAATTAAATGGAACATTCCATCATACGTTTGTCACGTTGTGCTGTCCCTCTTGCTCAATTTACAATGGTGTTTTACCTCTGTCAACACAGAGATTAAACAGCGTGCGTATCTGTTTACTCATACGGGTGGTGCCATATACATCAAGCAGTTTTTAATTGTTTGCAAATAACTCTTTCATGATTTAAAAAAAAACTTATATTACCATAGCCTTTGATGTTTTATATTCTATTGGAGATGGATCATTTCCTAATTGATCTGCGTGGCCTCGTACCAAGGTTAATGTGGTCAATGTTAATTTCATTTATAATCAATTGAATGCAAGTGACACCGCTGAATATAGACATGCGGAAATGCTGATTTTACTGATATAAACCGGTTATAATTGCAAGTTAATTGAAGATGATTAAGTTTTCATTTGTAATAAAAAAAAACCGAGAAGCATATGCTAAATCGACAATGCTGAATATATGTCCATGCAGAAATGCTGATTTTCATGGTATAAAACAGGCAATATTTGCATGTAAGTTTATTGAAGGAGAATACGTATTTATTTATTGTAACAAAAATCAATTCATATGAGCATATGGTTTGTTGAATGAAATTCGCGGAAAGTTGAACCTAGTACCCAACACTAGCTAAACTTTAGAATATGCGATATAAACCCATAAATCTACGTAGGAGGGTACAGCGATTAACAGTGATAATTAAATACGTCACAGGCGATTATTTACAATACGTGTTTCATTACTGAAAATCGATCGTGATTACTGACATTTGAGTTAAGCCGATTTGGTAAGAAGTTATCGATACATTTCATAATTGGCAGATTTTCATGATCAGGGTTTTCTTGCTTTCTTGCTGCATATTCTGTTATTTTTCGTGAATCTTATGTTATACTACAAACAGGGAATTGACATGCGTTATAGATATAAGTAATGTTGCTACAAGTGAATACGTGTCTATATTCCATACATATGACAATTTTTAAGTTGAAGTTGTGATTACTTGCCTGTAAAATTCCTTTTAAACTATTTATATGAAATACATGTGATCTAAACGAAACTTGATAATATAGATGTTCATATTCATACTAATAATAAATATGTGTTTCCTATATAAACCTGAACAACAATTGAAAACCTATAGACCGATTTGGATTCGTGTCCACATGTAACCCGCTACATTGTAGATTATTTCATGATCTCGTGGACTGATAATAGTATAACTTCACCAGATCAGTGAATATACATAAATGACATGTACGTTTTCAACAGTCATATCATGTATTGTTTTTTGTCGCAACCTGTTATATGTCATTGATGAGTTTAGTTCTAAATCTGAAGTGAGACAAATTATAATTCACAAGATTGTTTTTATTTTATTACTGATTGATATATATATATATAAGCACCTTTAATGACAGTCTTTGATTATAGCTTCATGTAATAGAATAAAACAACAACAACTAAATAAAAAAGGAATAAAAAAGGAAGGAAGGATACCTTTTATTGTTTAGAATTATCACTGAATGTCATCCGCATGACAAACGTGACATATCATGGCTGAACCATTTTCTGACACAATGTTAAAGTACTGTACATTAAAGCTGAGTTGTTATAATTATACTCGATCAAAAACGCATTGTTGATATTAAACATCAATTACCGCCAGCTTCTATTATACGGCTTTGTCACAGCCTACCATTCCATTAGAAGTTCAAACATTACAACAGTATTTACGTTTTGAAGTAAAATGGAAGATAACAATCGCGACAATATATATGAATAGGCGAAACCTAAACAAGTTTGCTCCGTTGATCTCTGATATCTACGGATTTAGAATTAGATAATACTGTTTTAAAACAGATATATAAATGATGGGACTATTTTAATTCGACAAGCCAAAGAATAAAAAAACCGCATTAGATAATAACAAAGCGTTAACAAAACCATAATCAGATACTCGAAATCGATTAAATCATGTGTAACTCAAGACAAACACACAAAAACAAAAATAAAACAAAAATACACAGAGACCCCTAAATAAGTTAAAGTGAATGAGATCAGGCTTTCCAAAAGTTTAAGTTTAATACATTTTTTGGCATATTGTATTTATTATTATGGTCGCCATTTTGACATCATCGAGAAATATTATGTATCTTTGTGTGATATGAAGATGGACGTTTTTGAGTTTGCTTGTTAGTGTGTTTCCTTGTTGTGATGACAATGATACTCGTTTCTCATTTTGAGGATTGATGCGTACTTTGATGTGACCAAGATTTACAGGGCGGGTATCGTCGATGAAGAAGAAGATGCTTACTCTTCCGGAACACCTGGTCTTATTCTTTTGTGCTTTAACGAGTGTCTCCATGTAAATCTTTCCTTTGTTCCTATGTTGCCCCAAGTTTAACCGATTTTGGGTTCGGGTTATAGTTTTGTTGACGCTTTGGTATTCTCTGAATATTTTTAAAAGGCGCAGCACATGTGTGTGTTACGTAATCTTTAAGCGTATTCTGCTTCGTCGATGTAACCCGCCATGTAAATACTGGTCAGATCCAAGTTAATGTCATTGCATCAAAGTGAGAACTAAGGCATAATACTCAATCACATCTAACAGACATACTATTAAGCATATTCAAAAACAGCCAACTTCATATCACACAAGGTTTTAGAATATAGCGACTATAAAACTGGCTCATACTCTTTATAAATTTGTATCTTTCGAATCGTCATAAGTTCGCCATTAGCTTGACATTGAAACAAATAAAAATGCAACGATTCGATTAAGTACGTCTAAAAAACGATACATACAAATATGTTGGAATTTCACTATCTTCCTACACTTATAGTAGGTTACATGTATCATATGATGACAAGCTGTAGTCGGTCAACTGAACGTAATGTTTAGTGGTTCAATTTAACATACGGTACTTTATTCATTTATTCCTGTCAACATCGTACAGCAGTGTTATTGTGGGTGACAAGCACGACATGAATAGCGAGCGGAACCACAATGTTTATCACCTGTAAATACCAGAGTCTCATACGTCAACATACAACATGGTTATTGGTTTCGGCTCAGCAATGACCTGTATGTAAAGTAATAACCTTATGATTGCTGTGCTGTTTTGAATAATTGTAACATTACGGTCAATGTGTTTGTGTCATCAGCTGTAAAATCACATACACGGAATACTTCATAGTTTACGCAATCATACGCCAAAGGAAGCATACAGCATTGTCTCAATACACACTTATTTGTTGAATCTGTTGTGATGTTGTTATCATGTCTTCATTAAGCAATGAACTGTAACCAGATGTAGTATACGGTCGATATGAAAACAATTTGGGAGACAGATACACAATCATTCTATCTATCTGTCACATCAATTGAATTCATATCGACTGTATACTGCATCTGGTTACAGTTCAATGCTTATATTTGAATTAAGGACACTTTTTAAATATGTTTGTGTCTATTTATTTTGGATAAAATCGGATGACGTACTCACTTTTCCCATGTGTGTTTATTTGCTGGAAGAGCCTGATTTAAATCAATGTCATTTATGATACTGATTCCAAGCCATAACATGTGATCTGAGGCGGAGTGCAAAGCGTTGACGCGGCGTAGTCCAACATGACGCCAGAAAGGTGGTCTTAATAGCCTGATCTAAATCAACGTCATCAAAGCCATTGATTCAAATCTATTATACATCTTATCTGTGGCGGAGTGCAAAAGTTTGATATTATTTTATCCATTATGGCGATAAAATGACGTCATGTGATCCGGCATAGCACATTGTAGCATACGGTGTGACATACTACAATTTGGTTTATTAATGACATATAGGCAAAACAGAATGTAAATATCAATGGTAAACGCAGCCATTCATGCATTTAATGATATATGCTGTTAAACATCGCTCAAACACTACAAATATCGTTGTCATTATGTTAACTTAAAGAAACAAAGTATCTGTTTCCTCATTACATTATTGTATATATATAGAGGTACGCCCATTATAAACAGTGCTGACAAACAATCTAACAACACAAGGATTCGAGAGATGCCGGTTCGTCAGAACTATGTGCAGGTTTTGTGGTCGCCATCTTTAATCTCATCGAAACATATTCTGTATATTTAATTGATATGATGAGCGACCTTTTTGGAATATGCCAATTTATTTGTTTACTTGTTGTGATTAACAGTGATTACTCGGATCTCATTTGAGGATTTGATGCTGACTTGGATGTGCCCATGATTTACACCGCGGGTGTCATTGATGAAGCAGAAGATGCCTTCCCTTCCGGAACACCTGGTCTTCTTATCTTGTACTTTTACGAGGGTCTTCATGTAGTCCTTGTTTCATGTTTTACCCCTAGTGTAATATCGTTTAGTTAACGCTTCGGTACTCTCTAAAAATGTATTCAATGGTCTTCCGTTCAATATCACGTATATTTTTGTATGGCATATTTATTTTTATATTTGAAAGAGTGCGTTGCACAAGTGAAAATATTAGATAAGTTTACTTTACGATTTGTTTGAACTGCCCAAAATGTAAAAAAACAGAGGTTACACAGGTGTTTGTTGGATATGGAATTTATTTCAATCTTATGAGAGTGAAATAAATTTCATATCCAATAACCAACAGTCATGTGACCTGTTTCTACCACAATCTCGGAAACAACTGGAAAGAAATGTAATACTTTTTTTCTGATTTGACCAATCGAAAGACTGCATACAAACGACTATGGGGAAATTGTTAAGCTGCCCCAGTAGATGTTGCTAACGGGACAGTTATGGGCAGGTTACATTATCTTCACATTCATAATATAACAAATACCTAGAAATATTCTTTATCTGTGTGTGATATAAAGATGTTTTTTTTTTAGTTTGCTTAATAGTGTGCTTACTTGTTATGATTGACAATGTTTGCTCGATCCTCATTTTGAGGATTGATGCTTACTTGGATGTGACCAAGATTTACAAGGCGTCGATGAAGCTGAAGATAAAAGTGGTTCATTAACTATCCGATAGAGGGGTGTCTTCTATTTCTACAACCCGTTTGTTTTCTTTTGCAAGAACATATGACCTCCTCTTTCAAACTGTCAATTTTTCTGTAAGAGGACCAATTTTTAATCAAAAAGTTCTTTTTTTTCAAAAGTAAAAACAATACATCGTTCTTGACTTATTGTAATGTTGAACGTCTAAGCGACTCGATACCGAGTTGATATTCAGGACAAGTGGTGTGAGAACTGATGATGGAATCGCTCTGTAAGAAAAGGGAACTTCTAAATCTGTTAGCATGAATTATTAAGTTCTGGAACTAGATTACCCATCCTCGAGGTATTTTGTTTCCCACTCCTTCTACTACAACCTATAACAGGAATGACTCTCTGGGCCTTAATGCTTTTTAAGTGCCGAAACTTGTCTAAGCTGTCGATTTAAAATCTTTCGAATGCTAACAATGGTGTAAACAGCAACAGTATTCGGTGCGAAAATTCCAAACAAGTCACATGAACATTAAAGATTCCTAAAAGCCCCAATAACGTGTACAGCTTTCTTAATGTATCGCATATTATGCATGATATAAAACGAGGGCGCTTTTGTAGCAGACGACACAAGAGAAGCATAACGCTGACGTGCGTAATTAACATGTTTTTGTTTTAGCTACTCAACGGGCTTCTGCTGATGTGAGTTATATCTCATCACCTTTAACACGTGTAGTAATGTTTAAAAAATGCCTTGAACATATTGAAGTGTCAGCAAAACCATAATTTGAACTCCAAATCGATTAAACTATTGGCACTTTATGAATGAAGGAACGATGAACATGCAAACTTCTAACAAAGGACAAGAGAGTGTTCCGGAAGAAATTCACCGATGACACCCGCCATGTAAATTTGGTCTGATACAGGTAAACGTCACCTTCTTAAAATGAGAAGAATCAAGCATACAAATGAGAATATTCAAAAATGTGCATTTCGATGTTATGCAAGGATGCAAAACAAGTCTCGATATATGTAGGATGTGTTTAGATTAAAGACCCAACAGACTTTCCTACATCAGCTTCTTACCGCGATCTTTCCTTAAACTATGACCAACATGGGCAACTTACTACTAAGCTGTATGATAAATGTGACGATTTCGATTTTCCGATCGTGAACCTGACCTTTCTTGATAGTAACATCCTATGGTGTTTACATGTCGCAGTTGATTCGTTATTCTGAGCTTGGTCTAAATATCGCGATTTCCATGATAGATATCAACTGCTGACGAAAAAACTTACGGTACAGGGATTCGAGAAATGTAGGTTGATGAAGACTGTAGGTAAGTTTTATGTTTTGCAACTTGATCTCATCGAGAAATATTCTGTATTTTTGTGTGATATGAAGATAGACGTTTTTGAGTTTGCGTGTTAGTGTGTTTACTTGCTGTGATGACATTGATGACTCGGTTCTTATTTTGAGGATTGGTGCTTACTTGGATGTGACCAAGATTTAGATGGCGGGTGTCGTCGATAAAGCAGAAACAGTTTATTCTTCCGGAACACCTGGTCTTATTCTCTTGTGCTTTTACAAGAGTTTCCATGTAAATCTTTCCTTTGTTCCTATTTTTGCCCCTTGCTTAATCAATTTTGAGTTCGGATTATGGTTTTGTTGACGCTTTGGTATTATCTGATTTTTTTTTTGTTCTTCATGCGTCGTTTCCGATGTTTACGAAGCACTTGTAGAAAAATTCTAACACATTAATTATTAATTTTGCGTAATCAGTAAAATCCATGTAGTCAAATTGTGCGCTTGTCAGTATTTCTCAGCTATTGTTTACAAAGAAAAATTAGAAAATCAGAAAAAAGAAAAGACAAGATCGTAAATTTAGTCGCCTCTCAAGAATCATAACATAGGGCAGCAAGCACAACGTTTTCGCTCTACCTGCAGTGCATTTCTACCAATTCGGAAACAAATCAGTTAGGTCGTATCGGTTAAAGGTAAGTTATATATATATTGCGACACCAGCTAACCCTTTTACAATGGTCCCTGATGGCTAGCCGTCGGCTATATTTTGCACTTTTTAAGTGTATCATTCCCGATTTAGAGAAACCTGAGAGTAAGTGTTTGGTCTATCTTACCACCCATTTAAATGACCCCAGCGGGCTAGGGGTTGTCTATGTTTTGCGCCACCAGCGTCTCCCCTCCTTTTTCAGTGGTATCCTAGGAGAAAGAGGCTTATTTAAGTTAAGGATATAACGTACAAGCACATACGCATGTTTACACTAAAAACATGACAGAAGATAAACACATCTTTTCGCTTTACATCGTTTACTTACATGACGGGTGTCGTCGATAAAGCAGAAGACGCTTCTCTTCCGAAACATCTGGTCTTATTTTCTTTTAGTTTTACAAGAGTCTCCATGTAAATCTTTCCTTTGTTCATATTTTGCCCCTGGTTTAATCGATTTTGAGTTTGAATTATGATTTTGTTAACGCTTCGGTATTCTCTTATTTATTAGACCAGGTCAAGGTTTGTTCACAATCTAATAAAAAAGAAAACTCGTACCAACCTGATATAAGATATGGGTACATGAAACGGCTACCTCATTCTCCTCCTTAATTTAAGTTATGTGGTAGGGTTAAATGTTCGGCTTAGGAGCAGTTCTATCCTAATATCAATATACATGCATTCAATTCAACAATACACATTGTATTAAGTAAAACCTTTGAAATGTGACTTGTGACGCAATAACTTAAGTTAAGGCATCAACGAGGCATGTCTGATGGTGATTGTGTCACCTGTTAATGTCGTTACCCAAGAACTATCATGCAGTCGATAATATAAAGAGAACGTAAAGAAAGAGTTAACATCTTTATGTCACTTTGCTCTTAAACACGGACATATTCAGCAGCAGAAGTTAGCGATCGAAGAGTCATTGAATCGCTGCCGGAAGCAGACGGAAAGTGTGAAGGGAAATGAAGACCATTGTTCTGAAAGAGTTGTTATCATTCCTTTGAAAATTTCCTTAAACATTCCTTAGACTCTATGGTGCAGTATATTATGACACTATTTTTCTCAGTACCACGTAAATTTAGCGTCGTACGAGAGTATGTAATGTAATGGTGATACAAGGAACAAATAGAGACTGCCACTCAGCTATGGTTTTGTAGTTTCTGTTTTGAAAACACAAGCGTACTATATATATATAATGAAAAAATAGTTTGTTTTTATGTTAAGGTAGGTATAGCGATAGCATAAATGCAAATTCAACGACCGAATTGCAAACGCCTTTACCCTCTTCGGGGATCTTTAGGAAAGTTTAATGCTGTCCGTTAAAAATAAACTTTCTTGAAGAGCCCCCAAGAGGGCAGAGTCTTTTGGAAGACGGTTGTCGTGTTTAGATTTATTTTATCTCTCGCTATATATTCTGCACAAGATGTTTAATTTCATTCATATTTCTTTCAGTAAGTACTGCATTTAAATATATTAAATTGATATAAATAGATGATACCTAAATGTCTTCAGTAAGCACGAGTCGGGCTTTTTTAATGAGTGTGTAGCACAAGTGGAAACATCAAAATAGTAGCTGCACGCGTGAAATATGTTTGGTATTACTAAAGATACTGTAAGATATTCTGTGTATTTCATTGTTGTAGCAAAATGAACCAGCGCAGAGTTTAAAGTTCTCATTATTATTTGTAAGCAGTTTTTGAATGGTACAATCGATTCACCTTTTTGACCTTGTATTCGTTAATTGATTAATTAGCATTCCAAGAAAACCCTCAAAATAGTACAATAACAACAGACACAATAACTTATATAATATACGTATTATATAAACTCCTGTTACTTTTAGCTAAACTAATCTCACATATTCATGTTTAATTAGGTCCAATAAATCAGTGGATACCGGACGAATGACAGGCAGTACAGATAAATGACAAATACAGCAGTACATAATCACGTGTTGGAAGACCTTAAAAGAGAATTGTTTTTACTGAAAGGAAAAACTATACGATATAGTTTACAACTGATGCAACACATAGAATCATTGTATTGTTGACTAGATTCATGCTCACAAAGTATATTATTTTAATCTGAAAACAAAATTTGCAAAGTGGCAATTTGTACTTTTTTGTAGAAACTGGTAGACATAATTATATATATGCATATAAATTGTAGGTACATGTAGCGTCTTAAATGCAACACAAACGCCACATCAAACCCCGGACAAATTGCTCTACAGAATACAGCGTAACATGTATTCGATAAAATGTCGACTTGTCACATATATTGTTACAGACTGCAATAGCTACGATAAAGAAGACAGGGCATTACAGTCTCTCCGGCGCTCTGGGACGCATGCGCTGACAGACAGTGGTTCCGTTGTGCTAATGGCAAAGTCCCAAACGTCCATTGGTGACAACAGGCGGGGCTGTAACATCTTACTGATCCTCTCCTCGATGTGGATATAATTGTCTAGGCGCAAATACCTATTACTGATATAACTTCTCTGTTGTTCAAACGAAAACCCCGTCATGACACTTCGACGGTTGTTAGGGTTTTGAGAAGAGAGAATTATTGCTATTACTTAGGATGCATCGTTGGTAATTTGAAACTTCCGGTCAATGAGGACGGGAAAAAATCAACAATGGTTGTGTCTATTTTATTAAAAGAACTCCCCAAGGTAACATTGCACACTTCATTAACTACCAACCTTGAACAAAATGTAGACAGACTAGGGTGTGGATGGTAGAAAAGCTAGCGCCAAATAACAAAGTCTAATGACGGATACGATATTGATTGGAACCTTTAGCCTTGAAATGAAGAATCACAAATCGGTAGCGACAATGACCGTTTTGGGGATAACCACTCAGACGTTATCGGTCATCAGTGGACATATATCAATACTCCCATGACCATTCAGTTTCCAAACAATTCCTAGACCAATGCCCTTCCTTATGTGTCCACTTTGTATGAACACTTTAAACCTGATTCAGTAGTACCATACAATGCTCTATCATTGTATTACTTTTTGTTTAACATTAGCTTACAATCTCGGCTTCAATAGAATGTTTAACATTATCTTACAATCTTGGCTTCAATATAATTTTCAACATTAGCTTTCAATTTTGGCTTCAATATAACGTTTAACATTAGCTTATAATATCGACTTCAATATAATGTTTAACATTAGCTTACAATCTCGGCTTCAATATAATTTTCAACATTAGCTTTCAATTTTGGCTTCAATATAACGTTTAACATTAGCTTACAATATCGACTTCAATATAATGTTAAACATTAGCTTACAATATCGACTTCAATATAATGTTAAACATTAGCTTACAATCTTGGCTTCAATATAATGTTCAATATTAGCTTTCAATGTTGGCTTCAATATAACGTTTAACATTAGCTTATAATATCGACTTCAATATAATATTTAACATTAGCTTACAATCTCGGCTTCAATATAATGTTCAACATTAGCTTTCAATTTTGGCTTCAATATAACGTTTAACATTAGCTTACAATATCGACTTCAATATAATGTTTAACATTAGCTTACAATCTCGGCTTAAAAATAATGCTTAACATTAGCTTACAATCTCGGCTTCAATATAAGTTCAACATTAGCTTACAATTTCGGCTTCAATATAATGTTTAACATTAGCTTACAATCTTGGCTTCAATATAATGTTCAATATTAGCTTTCAATTTTGGCTTCAATATAACGTTTAACATTAGCTTATAATATCGACTTCAATATAATGTTTAACATTAGCTTACAATCTCGGCTTCAATATAAGGTTCAACATTTAGGGTGATGACAACATGTAACCTTACAAGATGATTTGTGAGATAACTGTAAACAGTTGTCATCATATTGGCTTGAACCACAAGGGGTCAGGCACAAAGACATTATTTTCGGGTACACTTACACGCCTGTATGTATGCACATTCTCAAGCGACCCTTCCCTTCCTTCAGTTTCATTAGCTGCATTGTATTTGTAGAACTACAAATACACCAATAAACAACAAACTAATCAAACAAAGCCATTTTGTCTTTTGTTATGATATAACACCTAGTTTCTGGAGGTATAGTTAAGTAGTTTTATGCTGTAAGCAAGGTTAGGACAACAAACCACTGCTCTGTATTACTATTTAATCTATTTATGTTTGAAAATATTAATGGTAAAAGCGATATAAATTTGAACAACGCCGTAAGTAGAATACAACCTCGAAAAACCGAGGAGACTGACATCATATTTCGACAGTACATATAACAATCATTAACTAGACATTACCGAATGTTATTATCTGTTCCTAAAACTAATACGATCGCTGTGGCCTATATTGCTCACGGGGTCCTGACACTTCGTTACGGTGTAGGTTTTCGATTTTAAAACGAAAAACTCTATAATATTGTTGGCTGCGATTAGGATGGCTATTTTATAGAAAAATACACTTAATTTACGAAAATGTATAATTACTCTAAAAACCTGAGTTAAGGTCCAAAACTAGCTTAAACAAATGTAGTATGCACTTTTCATCTTGTCCACACATAACCATTCTCGTAATTTATTTTATATTTGAATCGTACTTCAATCCAGTCGCAATGAGAATTTCAGTTAACGAGGCATGTTAAAATGTATACCAAATGTATATCAGTTGACAATATTATCTTAGTGAGGTATTTCGACTGTTTCATAATGATGAACGAAACTGGCTACATTGTCATACTTGCCAACTTTTTTGAAATTTCCATTGAGGAGATTACGTGCGTTCAGAATTGAAAACAAAAAAATATGTATATATGTACATTCAGAGGGAAAATAACAGTTTTAAATGACTTCTTTTGAGCTGTTTTTTCAGATGAAATCATCAGATCTTTAAAAATAGGAACAGTTAAGCAGATTCCAAAGTTGATAATGCAACATTTTAGGGTCCAAAATCGGGAGTCTCCCTCCTAAATAGGGAGGGTTAGCAAGTATGCATTGTATCAGCTGTTCCGCGTATGTGCAGCCTTGACGGCAAGTATGCAACATTGTAGCTAATCCGAAGCACCGTGTTACAGTTAAACACGTTTTAAAATAAATCAACGTAGATGGATAGAATGTCTATTTCGTATCTGGCATGGCATGGCGTGAAAGGGAAATGAACCTCGTGAAAATGAAGTGAACTGCACAAGTATCATTTATACGAAATTCACTTCACTTTCATCAGGCCAAGCAAGCAACAATATATACATTTAATCCTTACGTACATATATGTACTGATTTGTGCATTTGCATAATGAATATAAAGCTAATACAAAGTTGAACATCGCTAACGTCACCAGCACCTAAGCTGACAGTATATAGGGGAACCTGTATTGTCATCGTGCAAAATATCTTTGACAATGCTTTCTTATCACTTACAACTGGTGTATATGCCAAGTACGTGCTTATTACGTTGATTCTGAATGTGTGTACCCACTACCCAGCAGTATCTCAAAGAATATACACATATACCTAATATTCATGTTTATTGAACATTATCAGTGATATGACTGATATACACATGTATTTGTTATTGTCGGTCTGCATGCCATATACTTTTGACTCGATAAACATATTATCAGGGTTTTCAGGTACTGTAGTTATTTTCTTTAACCCAAGCATATTTTTCATGTTTATTTAAAACCGTAGGGGTTTCGCATCCTTCTTGAGTTTTTATTCCTGTTAAAAACAATCGAAACTAAATGGAATTTACAGCATTATTTCTTTGGATATCCTGTCATAAATGACAGTTAGCTGTTATACATATGATGTAATGATATCCCCAACGGTAATTACTCAACAGAGAGTGTGAAAGCCTACATGTCACCGCGTAAAAGATTTTTGACAATGCTTTCTAATCACAAAAAAACTGGAGCATAGACGATGCCCATACTTGTAAAGTCTCGTGGTGATTTCAACCGTCATTCGAACAACGCTACATACACCAATGATCGTTTTGACATAACACCAGACAGCTTCCTTACTCAATTTCGATGTATTATGCAGAAAAAAAGCTTACCTTTTCACGTCGTAATGTAGTACAGTGATGCCAGCAGTATGTAACAGGGCGATGTTTGGCCTGCTCACTATGGAATGATCGACTGTTTTGTTTTCCCCTTTCTGTCAAGTCTTAGATGTCACGATTTGATTTAATACCCAGTAAATTACAGAAGATGCACTGAGCTAGGGACTTATCATCAGTGTCAATGTAACGCTTGAATTGGGGAATTACAATAAACGCTATCTGTTTGATGCGAGGTGTTCAAGCATTCTTGACCAAGGGTGAAGAGTCGCATCAACCCACTAGCTTTATGCTTATTAAGATAAAACACTTTTTACGTTTGCCTGTTATCCTGGATCAAAATGTCAAATGAGACGATATCATTGTTCCTTACAAAGCAATGCCAGGGTAATAAGTTCGTGGGCTTTTTACATATTTTTCCAAATGTTAATGATTTCACATAATCGGAAGGTTTCCCAATTACATATAAAACATCATAAGCGTCAACGAAACGATAACCCGAAGCACAATAAGATGCAACATGTAAACAGCGAGATGGCGGAAGCTATGACAAGAAAACAATGCTAAAGAAGGACACTCAGCTATCATGAATATGAAATTGAATTTAATATTGTTGCCGAAGCAACACAAAGACACAATTTCTGTTGATCGGTTGGTCTATAGCAAAACTTCAGATAAAAAAAATCAGCGTCAACAAAACCATAATCCGAACTCAAAATCGATTAAACTAGGGGCAAAATAGGAACAAAGGAAATATTTACATGTCTTCTGCTTCATCGACGACACCCGCCATGTAAATATTTTTGCGTCAAAAGTACATATTTATTGAAGTTAAAATACTCAACTATGTCAAAATTCCTTTTTTACTTTTTGTCAAGTCTCGATATTTGTCGACCTTGAGAGTAGTTGCAGCATTATTCAGATGATTTCTATAAATTACTTTGCCGTTTAGGTAACTGGAACTTCTGTTTGTTTTATCTTAATATATTATGATTCTTGTTCATATAGTACTCTCTTGCAGATGAAAAAAATAAGAGAATACCAAAGCATCAACAAAACCATAATCCGAGCTCAAAATCGATTAAACTAGGGGCAAAATAGGAACAAAGGAAGGGTTTACATGGAGACTCTCGTAAAAGCACAAGAGAATAAGACCAGGTGTTCCGGAAGAGTAAGCGTCTTCTGCTTCATCGAAAACACCCGCCATGTAAATCTTGGTCACATCCAAGTAAACATCAAGTCCTCAAAATGAGAACCGAGTCATCATTTTCATCACAACAAGTAAACACACTAACAAGCAAACTATATCAGCTTATGATTACGTGCAGCATCGGTCATCTACCAGTGTTTTGTAATGTAAATTTAGTCTGTACAGGATATACATTGATAAATAGATCAATGGTGAACTTAACCCGGATACTATGATTTATTTGGTATAAAAAAAATTGAACATAAACAGGGGTTTCAATAAATGCTAATCAAATAATATATTTAATAGTAGACCAATGTGAAGACCTTAATTTGCAAATAATAATAACAGTACCCATGTAATGATAGATTGATATTTCAAAAGATCGATGGGCTTGTCTTTGTTTCTCTCTTGTAATGTCAATTTCAACTGAGAAGGAACTTATCCAAACTCCATATTGTAATTAGCCAGTGGCTTGAATGTCAATATTTAATCTGTATAATTATATGTTTTACAAACTGAATTACCTATAATGAAAAATATAAGCACTTTAATTAAATATTGTGTACCTAACAGTACTGTTAGCGTATTGTTTTCAAAGAGCAATATTAAATGACAAAGACAAAATCAAAACGGTTCTTTCAGACAAGATGCAACACATTTGTTTCTTTATTACTTTCACGAGGGGGTGTTTGAGATACATAGACTCAGAGGTCTGTCGTGTAATGGTAACACACACACTAACTTGTCCTATATGTGTAATAACCAGCTACCATAGCCTCGTCACAGTGGCAGAATGAGACAAAGTGGCAGGTGCAATGCGTTTCTGATAGCAAAGTACCATAGAGTCATCACAGCCGACTCATCACGACTGTATAAGGGTGATTCGCTTTCCCTATAGATCGATTTGCACCAGTAAACACTTCCTGATCAAGTTGTTAATCTTTGTTTAAGGAGGTATATTTCAACTATAGCTTTCCAGTCAAGATTTTACTCAACAGTGAGTTTGTTTAAGGGAGTTTATATCAGCAGGTTTTATTTGTCAGTATTTATCCTTTCACTCGTCAGAATGTAAGTATTCGACGGGTGGTCGGGTGGTACATGGATATCGCACTTGTCTTTCACGAAGGCGGCCACGGTTCGATTTCCAGACCGGACTTGAAAAGGTATTGGGTCATCTGCCCGACCACGTGGATTTTCACCGGGCTCTCCGGGTCTCCTCCCACAATAAGACTCCTTTTGCGCTAACATCCGGGCAAACAATAATTGTTTATATAACTTGTTTAATAATTCTTGTAAAATAAATAAAGTTAATATGATCGCCTTTATCGCCGCTCTCGGTTCCTGCATTAGGCCTGTGACGCATGTGACGTCATTTCTATTCTGGTGACGGCAACAACATACCTAAGAGGCGTTTACCGAGTTGACGGCTTCAAATACGTTCAGGAGAAAATGGATATGATCTAGGCTTCAAAGGGAGTTGTCAAGAATAATTACAATTGTGGTAACGCACATCGCAACATAAATTGCGTGCATCGTGCATCGTGCATCCATCGTGCACCCATCTTTCGCCCATGGTGTTCCAAACTGTGCGATCTAAAGAGTGTGCGTTTATGTGTGCGATTCCCAAACACACGCACGATTTGGTACAATTGGTCGATAAATATTACGGAATGAAAAAAATATGGAACTATATAAATTTGCATCGTGTTTATTAGGATTATGTTAATTTCACAATAAACAGTAAACAGTATTACAGTAACCATGCGACAGTCAAGTGTGGGTTTAGCTCCCAGGTAACAGAACAGGTAAAAGACATGCCCGAGTTTGACCTGTCCCGTTTGTGGCGATCCGCTACGACACCCATTACCGAGCGACCGTTATGAAAACAAACTGGACTCTTATAATTAGTTATTTGAACACCCCTCCCCTCCCCACTTTACATGTGTTTTCACACATAGATGAGTGTGGTAAGTGCCCGGGCCAGAGACATCTAAATATACATATATGGTCTATGTACAAGTATAGCTTGGTAAAAAACTGGCAATATTTACCTGAATCAGAGACGCATTTATACGGCTCTGCCTGAATGAGAACTTGTCAATATGTGTCTAGTTGGGTTTTTTCCCAAAAACTACAAAAGACTATTACTAATTTTAAGAAATATATAGATATAAATATCAGCTAATGTATATAGTTAAAATATAGAAATATGTTAAAAACAACAAGCGCGAAACCGCATATATTGCTAAACCACTTCTCATTTTACATCAACCACGATTGTCATCGCACAATTTTCGTTTATCGTGCGCCCACATGTGCATTAGAAAAAGTCGCATCGTTCTCACAGCGTGCACACTTCCTGCATATACCGTTCACACATCGTGCGCCCACCGCACATCGTGTAACGTTGTGCGATCCCACTACATATGTATGTTTTGGTTGGGCAGAAGTCTTTGTTTTAAATAAATAACGAATGACTATACCTAGTTCAAGAGTGTAGACCCATCAGAATATGTTGCTATACCTATGATTTTAGGCTAGAAACCTTATCGAATTAGCGATTGGGTATGGATGGGGGGGGGGGGTCATTCATATATAATATTGTGTTGAAAATAAATTAGAGATTATCACAGCGTTAACAAAAACACAATCCGCACTCGAAATCGATGGAATCAGCGGCAAACAATAAACAAAGGAAAAATTTACATGGAGACCCTTGTAAAAGTACACGAGAATCATATCACTTAAAAATTCAAAAAAATTCCGCATGAGACAAAGATGGCGACAATAAAGCTGATCAACCTGCATCTCTCGAATCCTTGTGTTGTTAGTTCGTTTGTCAGCAGGCGACATCGATCACAAAAATCACGATATTTAGAGCAAGTCCTAAAATAAAGAATTGACTGCGACATATAAACACGTTAGATTGGAGAAACAGGGATGTTTCTATCAAGAAATGTTCACGATTGGAAAATTGAAATCATCACGTTTATCGCATTGCTTAGTAGTAAGCCGTCCATGTTGGTAATAGTTTAATAAAAGATCTAGGTACATCGTATTGTAATTAGCTTATGTAGAAGAGTCCGTTGTGTCCTGTACTTTAAGTTCTGAAGTGTATATAAACGATCGACGTGGTCAGCAAACTTCTTGTTGTTTATAGACACCACATTTTCAACATATCTGAAAGAGAAGATTTAGTAAGGTTTTTGTTACCTCTCCTGATCTGCTCTTCCACAAACAAAAAAAAAAGTCAGCTACGAGTGGGGCACAGTTTGTTCATATGTGAATGCCAACTGTCTGAACTCAAAAAAAAATATTGTCAACCAGGAGTTCAATCATCCTTATTATATCTCGTTAGTTGTTTCGAATTTTTCAAAATCCACATCCCATTAAATCCACTTCTGGAGTATACAGTGTCATAATAAGACTGAAGCCCCGATTCCATGGTCCTAAGAATGATAGTAAGAAGTTTTGATAATGGCTTGGTCGAGCAATTAGCAGAGCCAGGGATGAAACGTTGCTTATAAGGATCCTTGTGTAGTTTCAGTATCCAATAAAGACGAGGTAAGTCAGCGTCTTGCTCATTAACCGATACTTTGAAATATTGTAATACAAAGCAGGCTTAGACAGTATTTCATCTTTCGACAAGCCTGTCATTGTGTAAGTTAGATTATCTAGGTTATCATGTCGTCACCTGTCTAATATATTCCAGGTTTGTAAGCTGCTCTATTTGTTTGGGTTTTTTTTTTGTGTAATATGGCAAAAACAGTAGAATGATAAATTAAAAAACTAATAATGTATTACCAGTGAAATAGTGTGTTCAATAAGAAAAATGAAAAGTGAATGATACATGCATGTATAAGGATCAATCTGACACCAATACATAGATGTAGTACAATACATATCGAACGAATGTCACCTTGGATAATTACTTTAACCATGCGGTAATTGCGTGATAATTTGTCTAATTGTTGACGTCACTATACGTGTGTTTATTAAAAACTGTAATCTTATTATATAATGAATCGGGTTTACGTCATACCTAAAGCACAGGTACGTCACACGAGAGTTGTTGTTTTGGTGTTTTGTTTTTATCAATTCGGATCAAAACAAAGTAGAAGCGAAATGACGATACCACTAATGTTTAAACGTTTGAAACAATTCTTAATTGTCTTGATTACATTAGAAGTCGTATTCGATTTTCAACAGAATTGATTTTTCAGTTTGAAAGCCGATACAGGATTACGTATTGGTATGTATGGAATAGCAAAAAGTATCCCAAGCAAATGTTAATTAAAGAAGAAGAATAAAATCCATGGCGAAATAGAAACTGTTGTAAAATGCTTACGCAAAAGTTCAGAAATAGAAAATACAATTAGTCCAAGCATTCAAACGACGGGATTGCATCATTTTGATACTAATTTACCCAAACAATAGAGGCATTAACGCTTACTAATTACAACGGATTTGCATTGTGATGATCACAAAACCCAACAACCACAGAATGCACCACATCCGAGACTAATCGTATGGGATTGTCACAGAGAGGCATGTGTATTGCTGAGTATTACTGCATGGGCTAGTTTCATGATAATCTAAATATTATCTAATCATTCACAGATTGTATCGCGTTACCGATTTTTCTGTCATCCTCATAAGGGGCGATTTTTCTGCCCCCCCCCCCCCCCCCCGAGTATAGTGTGTGCTATGACGCGACTTACAATAGGGGACAGCATGATTCTATGTATTGTGAATATGACCCAAGTTGTGACGGCATCATTTCCAAAGCACATTTCATGACACATTGGCTATGGCGCAGTATATACGGGTTATCTCTTCTTCTTCATGTATTAATGTTTTTGAAAGTTTGGGAGAATAATAATCAAACGTTAGTCTGTTCTGTTGATAGAGATATATTTACCCTCATATACGAGTTTGGCTGGCAAACGGCCGGAAAGCCTAATTTCTAACTAGCCAAACTCTTTCACTGGGTTCGAGATATCCCGGTCAACGAAAAGGCCAATGTACGATCAGTCATCGCATAATAATTTTTTTTTGCTAACCGTCATATGGATTTTTCATACATTTTATTTTAAGTACGATTACATATTGCCCAATGGTCACGTGTATCAGTTGAGAACGTTTCACCGATCAACATTGATGTCAGTATTACATCTCCTTGGTTGCTGTCACTGTGCTACTTATCAAGAATATCGACACAACATACAGAATTGTATTGCCGTAATACGACTTGACATCGTTATCACTAAACACTAGTACAGAAAGGTCACAAAAGAATAGCTGGTACATGTATGAACTATTCAATATTTTAACTTAACTAGGGATATAACTAACCAATATTTGTTTCAATAAAAGTCATTGATGGACTTGTCTTGAAAACAGTCCTTTTTATACAACTTTTAAAAAATATGAGAATACCGAAGCGAGTAAGCCGAACTCCAAATCGATTAAATGATAGGCAAAACATGAGTAAAGGGAGGATTTACACGGAGACTCAATAAGAGAAGCATAACAGGTGTTCTGGAAGGGTATGCAGAAGTTGCTTCCTAGACGACACACGTCACCTAAATAAAATATAGTTCCCCCTGACAAAGCTGTCAGGACCATCGTAAAGTGAGATATACAGCACAACAAAGCTGTTTGGGCCACCACAAAGTGCAAGTTCCATCCGACTAAGCTATCATGATCGTCAACAAAACACTGCATGTGGCTACACACCCGACAAATCTGATAAGGCAGTCACAAACTACTATCTTCACTCCCGACACAGATGTCAGGGCTGTCACAAAGAACTAGTTGCAATGTACACCCCCGCCAACGCTGTCCGAGCTGTCACTTCAATTGATCAGTGTACTTTAAATAACTGAGTTGGTATGACCCTCTCGTAGCCGTCTATCAATGGGAACTATGTATGGTGCATAGGGTCATATATATGGCTAGCAGGCAATTCCGTAAAGTACAGCACTAACAGTACGGGCTGGCACAGACGATCACAGTGGCTCCATATCCATATTCATACAGGTATTAATATGTTTAAAAAGGTTTACTGATATGTTAAAGTAATATGAGTTTATTTCGGTAATTTCACTTTTAACTCAAAAATATTAGCTAGTAAATCAATTTAAACAAAGAAAACAAAAAAGCGGGAGAGTAGAAACAGGGATCCGTGTCAAACCTTAGAACGACATTCGTTTGACTGATTAAAAGATATAGATAGTGTTCACGAATATAAGTTCATTTTGGTAATTTCACTTTCACCTCAAAGAGATTTACTAATAAATTAATTTACATAACGAAAAGAAAAGAAGCAAGACAGTAGAAACATGGATCCGAGTCTAATCTTAGAAAGGTATTCTTTTGAAGGACTAAAACGCGGAAGAATTAATATTTAAACTCACTCCACAATAAGTATTATGAAGATTCACAATATTCGGAAGTACGTGTGATCATTGTTATGGAATTTGTCTATATTGGTTTTTTCTTCAAAATATATGATTTTACCCAAGTTTGTTTGTATGTATATTCCTCCTACGTTCATATAATCAGAACAACGGCTGATACTGCAACGATACAACAGTAGTCACATAAACTACACAGGGGATCACTGGGTCTGGTGCTTCTGGCATAGAAAACAACTGGTATCACTTACTACTCTACAGCATGCATTGAATACAATGCAACTTGAATAAGTGTCTACCATGCATACAGAGTGAGTATGTACCTTGCATATCACAGCCCCAAACTATAATGCACTAAAATCTTATTCCTGCCTGTCTAATATTTTGGTGTTGTTGAGCAGTGCAAACATTGCATGCGAAATACTAGATTAATCCAATGTATATTTTCATAGAAATACAGTACTGACTTCCTCGCCTGTTGAAAAAGTCTGTTGATTGATTGGGCTTTACGGCATACGGCTATGATGTCCCGGGATCTAATCATGGCTTGGCTCTATTTAAACAATCACATCAGTAAGTTAAGTTGTGCAAAATACTTGCATTTCATGGATTGTGTTTGCATATCAAAGCTCCACACTGAATACATTTGTTTCTAACGTGAACTTTCCTTTTCTTGATAGTAACATCCATGCTTCTCCATCATATAGTGTTTACATGTCGCAGTTGATTTGTTATTTTAGGGATTGCTCTGGATATCGAGATTTTCGTGTTAAATGTCAACTGCTGATGAACAAACTTACGGCACAGGGATTCGAGAGATGCAGGTTGATGAAGACTTTGGGGAAGTTTTATGGTCGCAATCTTGATCTCATCGAGAAATATTCTGTATCTTTGTGTGATATGAAGATGGACGTTTTTGAGTTTGCTTGTAAGTGTGTTTACTTGTTTTGATTGACATTGATGACTCGGTTCCGGAACAATCTCCTATAGAGGAATTTACCTCCATAGCCTTCTTCAGGCTACAAATCATTTCTATTATTATCAAATAAAAGAAAATCATTGTACCTCTTTCACTCACAAAATAACGTCTCCTTTAGATATTAGTAAGAGTGAGAGACAGATAAATCTACTCCAAAACCCCAACTTATGTAATAGCCGAGTCATCTAATTTTACATTCAAATATTTACAATGAAATGATTACTTGTCGACAGCAATTTCATTTAGATAATAGCATATAGCTGATTTCATATGATTTTTCCCTGCCAAACTTGATGCATTTTGAATTCATATCTATATTTAAAAAAAAAAAAGAATAATAATAATAATAATCAACTGAAATACTTTTGAAAGTGTCTCTTCCTACATTCTGTATGCAGTGTGTAAATTTCGGCATTACATTCAGCTCATTCAAAACTTACAAATGCGGAAAAACATATTCTGCTTATTATTTAAATAAATATAGTATTATCTATATTTACCACAGTATTAATAATAAATTTAATATGTCTACTGACGTTTAGCACTTTGACATCTGTCGAATTACATGCTGTCCTATTTACATAAATTTATTCTCACAAGTTATATGACTCGAATACGACTCATTTGATCCTAATGATATTTTGAGAGTTGATTTTTACAAATAAAAACAATAACAAAAAAAATATAATAATCAAAATCCCTCGAAAATGATATTACATACCTGATTTCTGGCCACACAACTTGAACAGCAAGGTTTGAAGCTGATACCATCTTGATAGAGAAATATTATAATAGCTTGTCGTTTATTTGTTTAAAACGCCATCCAAGATGTATTGTAGACTGGCAAAAACATCCAATCGCTATCCCTAGTCGGCGTTACACACTCCGACTAACGGTTTGGGTATATGATAGGCTTATAAAGAACGAGAATCCCGACATCGAAATTTTAAGGAACGACAACTCTACCTGAGCACATAAACGCATAGGTCTACAGCATTTCAACTTATTAAAAAAACACGTTTCATTTCGTCTTCAAAATAGTGCATAGTGAAGATTTCATTTAGGTATAAAAGAAAAAAAAACGAAGCGAAAGACAAAACAATGAAAAAACTTTCACAAATGAAATTCCGTTTCATTTATGCGCAATTTTTTTGGCAACCATTTGGCCAACCAACCGTTACTGTAATAGGCCTAGCTGACCCCAATACCTGGGCCATCGCAGCTTACATGTACCCACTCGCTCTTAGCGTAACGAACAACAACTCTTAGCAAGGATTCACACAATGCATTTCTCGCAATGGCTTACTTTTTCATTTCAAAAGAAAATCGGAGGAATGATGTCATGTTATCGCAAAATTAATTCGAAATAAAAAGATTTTACTAATATTTTCCCAGACTGGCCAAGAGTTATACAAAAGTGTTTATTATTGAATAAATTCATCGTAACAATAAAACTATAAACTGCATGTCGACTTTGTGTTATCTATATAAAAAAAAAACAAGATTTCTTATGATATTCTCAGCTTATCTCTATCAAAAACACACACAAAATATAGGCCTAATAACAACAAAATTCACAACTTCTATTTTTGTTACTATCGGCAATAACTTCCTTCATTTTTTTTTTGTACAAGTTCAACGAACGGAAAGTCTTTCCTGTAAATCAGCTTATATTTTGCGCGTTCTGAAGGCTTCATGTCCCTCCGGGCCTTCAGTAGTTCCCCTCGACGTTTACTCGCGGACGGTGGCAAGTCCGGAACCACACTATATCCGGAACCAAAACCGAGGGTGTAAGCTGCCTCCATCACCTCATCCCTGTCCATTAGACTGCTGAGTCTGATGAAGTTGTTTTTGCCCTCCTTACCACCTGGCAAACGATGAACTGCAGTAAAAAGCATCGGCTTGTGCTTATCAAAGTCTCGTACTTTAGTTTCCGTGACCCTGGAAAATAAATATCGACTCCAAAAGTCTCTTTCAGCTCCTTTTTCGAGGTTTTGACATATAATGTTGTGTCAGTATACAAACATGGTAATGGTTGTGAACATTTTAATGTAGTTTAACAGATTTTAGCTTTCTGTATAACTAAGACATATGGAAATGTCTGTTATCAATGTTGCATAGTGTAAATGAAAATATAATCTACCTCATTTTGTTGTTACAAAAAGGTCTTCTTTTAGATATACTTAAAACTTTGTTACAGTACAGAATAAAGAAAGTGTAAGTATTCGAATTTAAATGAAGCCAAGTCTGTTGTTATAACCACCATTTCGAGGCAACTCCCAAGTGTATATAGTTCTAGTCCGGAAAGAATTACAGTACAAATATATTACCGGATACATAATTTGAAAAGGCCATGACCGTATCTTAAGTCTGATCTATCAGAAATAAGCCCGTGACAACAAATCTGTCAAATTCAAAACAGAAAGAAAATTAGGAAGTGCTCTCGAAAAATGTTAAACGCAAAATTCAAATAGTGTACTATTCCCGCAATTCTTCCACACTCCATCAAGAATCAATCTTGATGATTTAACGATAACAGATTGTATGACCATGCTGCACTGAAATCCCTTTAAAGTGAGCCAAGCACTTTAGATTAATCTTGCAGATTGCTTCCTGTGAAATGTAATTTAAACATAAGCAGAACGATAGAACATGAAGATTTGAAAATATGACTTGTATCAGCAATTTGCTATTTACATTAGAAGCTTCATGTATATGACAACAATCCTAAATATTAGAGATAACGCATGATAAATGGCTGTTTAATCAGTTTAAACTATTGTTTGTCTTATTCGATAATTATGTCAACATAAACATATTTAAAATCAGTCTACGATGATTAAGTTCCATTGAGAGGCTAGTCAAATTAAGCAAAAATTGTAATGATTTTCTCCTGTGCATGGGGTATGGATTGTTTGTTGCATTATTCTTTGTCTCATTGAAACACATCTTGTCTCTTAGCGTGATATGAAAATGGACGTTTTTGAGTTTGCTCATTAGTGTGCTTACTTCTTGTAATTGACAATGATAACTCGTTTCTCATCTTGAGGACCTGTTGTGTACTTGGGTGTAAGATTACATGACGGGTGTCTCCAATGAAGCAGAGGACGCCAACTTTTCCGAAACACCTCGTCTTTTTCTCCTTAACAAGGGTCCCCATGCTAATTCTTTATTTTGGTTTTATATTTTGCCCCTAGTTTTAAAGATTTTGAAATCGGACCCTTCCGTATTCTCTACTTTTTTAATACAGAATGGTTTACAGTTCACTTTGCAACCCGTTTCTGTTACTATTCTCATGTACATTTTGATCATTATAAACGCTAGACATTATTCAATATTTGCAAACTACGAAATGTATTGAACCAAAGGGCTAATTCATCTCCTTATCCTAGAAAGATGAACCAACTATATGGTGCGCTTAATTATTTATCTCGACCATTTCTTGTTCTAAAGTTGTGCCCTTGAACAATCATTTGAATCCCAATTAATAGTCGGATACAATTCAATTTTAGAATAGTTTGTCATGAACGTTTGTTAAGCTGTTGATGTTTTAGAACAACATCAGCAAAATATATTATACGAACGATGATGCATTAAATCACAACCAGATCATATCAAGACTGTTATGCTAAACGACATACTACCTACACACGTAATGATATACAGGTTTAAAATGTACCGAATCTGTTACTGACTGATCAACAAAAAGTTTGCTTAACGTCTTACGTCAGCAGGCTATCATCCACGTTAAAAATGCCATCAAATGCATGCGTGAATCATGGCTTGTTCTCTAACTCCTAGATATGTGTGGAATGAGTTCGGAATAAGTTACATATTCTCAGTCACAATTATCTAGTTTCGTCTGATCTATTTTTACATAGGGAGGTTTTGGTAGAGGACGTGGAATAATAAATGATATAACAGTTTTAAAGCAATCAACCTTACAAACTAAACGTACATCAAAAAATACTTTTTGTAAAAAACCATTTCATTGCATAAGTGTATTGAAAAGAATATATTTTTAAAATTACAACATATCTTCTTGTTTTTCGAACTGCAATGAAATGCATGGATTCACTGTTGTTTTCTTTCTGCGATTTCGCATGAGATACGTAATGTATACAACACTGTGCAAAAGATAGCAGCTTGTTTCCGATGACATAATCTATTTTATGACTATTATCACCACAAACATAGCTGGCAAAACTGTACGAACTAATATAAATACGTTGTGATTGTTATTCCCTGTCGGTAGAGGTGCAATACGGTCTATCGTAGGAAACATGCATGATCATCAGAAACGATCAATTTGAAACTAATGCAAATTGTTTTTATTGTCTTCCAAAAACTTAATTTGTCAATGGAACTTGAGTTTGCCTGATACAACCTGTTACCTTTCCAATGTCTGAATAGATCTACATCATCTTGTTGCACCCCTGGGTCATAGTGGGAGAATTTATACAAAAGCTATATCATAGCGAATCACAAACGTCAGTTGATGAATATTCCTGTTGATTAATTTACAAACAAGTAAGTATGTTTATCACGCTGTAACTCCTCGCTCCTGGAACATGTGAAATGAACCCGTATCCTTCAGGGGTTTGGCACGACGTCACTGCGATTAATTAATCTGTAGTCATCATCAACAATGGTACGTAATCACGGTTACTTGTAATTTAAATTAATCTTCTACTTTTCAATTGTACACATACTAGCGAGTAATGAGAAAAGTATACGCAGCTATTGATTTTCTTAAAATTATACAAAAAAGCTTAAACGTTTCGCTTAGACGAATGCGTTGCTAAATATATAAGAAATGCTGCATTTATCGTTTGTGGTGCTTGATTTGATTAAATATCCCAGTAGAATTGCACCATGGCTTTCGATATCAACGTCAACTTTCCTTCTAATTGGATTAGGGTAATTTCGTTAAACAGTTTGAGCAAACATAACATACAGCCGCCATAACAAATGACACTCATTTTGCCCTTTTTTTCTTGTTTTCTTTGTTATAATTACTGAAATATGTCGCCGACCCTTTGTAACATCATTTTTCTGACTGGATGAATCACGGAAATGTATTGAAGCCTTCATATGAACAGAATCATTTTCGTACTAAGCTTTATGATAAACGTGACGATTTCGAATTTCAAATCGTGAAATTTCCCTTTCTTAATAGGTACAGCTTCTCCAACCTATGGTGTGTACATGTCATAGTTGACTGGTCATTCTAGGGCTTGCTTGAATTGTCGTGATAGATGTCAGCTGCATACGAACAAACGTACGGCACAGGGATGTTAGAGATGCAGGTTGATATACATATATAGGGGCTAGCATTTTAGATGTATAGTCGCCATCTTGGTCTCATTGAAAAATATTCTGTATCTTTAGATGTGTGTGATATGAATATGGACATTTTTGAGTGTGCTCTGTTGTTGTCATTGATAATGATGACTCGTTTTTCATTTTGAGGACATGATGGTTACTCTTCCGGAATACGTGTCTTATTTTCGGGTACTTTCACGACGGTCTCCATGTAAATATTCCCTTTGTTCATAGTTTGCCTCTATATAAATCGATTTGAATTAGGATTATGGTTTTGTTGACGCTATGGTATTCTCTGGTTATTTACATGTTCGTGATCGTATACTTGACCAAAGGTCACCGCACTGCAAGATACATTGTATATATGTTGATTAGACCTACTCTACTGTGCAATTATGAAGATTTTAATAATTGCTTTTACTGTTTATCAATAGTGTGTGACGCATTTTGTCATGTTTGGTCTTCATTGGTACAATTAAATATAGATATTGGAGAAAGTTGCGTTTCTGTGTACAAAGAAGAACCAATGATTATCCACGTCCAATCGGAACATCAAACCAATGAATGATAGAATCTTCACCTACCTTGAGGGTTTGAAAGAGAAATCTCCAACCCAAGGGTTAATGTGTTTGATTGTCTAACCCGAAGCTCTGCCGATGGTTTGACAATAAACTCATCACCCTGAGGGTTGGAGATTTCTTCAAAGAAGGGGTGGCTTAATTTTCTCCTATTATTGTAGTATCAATGCAACACACTGCTAACGCGACATGATTTAATTGTTAACTTGTCGTGATGGTACTGTTGCCGTGGCGTCATTACATAGTTGCCGTGACTTTATATTGCATTGTTGTCAGCTCCTCGTGATTTCTGCTATACCCTAGGATGACAGAGAACTCTTGGACAGGTAAAAGAGAACATTCTGTGAATGATGGGAGAAACCTCAGTGAAAGTTAGGCAAGTGCGTTATCCCCTTCACCATCGACACAGAAATTCGATAGATGTTATTAATGAAGACAATGAAACATGTTTTGGTAGCCATCTTGGTCTTAATGAAAAATATTTTGTATCCTTGTGTGATATGAAAATATACATTTTTGATATGCTCACTAGTATAACAACATGCTTTTTTTTCGAGAATATTGTCCAAGTTCTCAGTTTGAGGATAATAAATACTAAGATGTGACTTAGATTAACATGGCTAGTGTTGCATGTACTTATTTCAGTCAGGTGGGTAGGGTGTAAGAATTGCACCTGCTGCCCCAATGGAATTATCGTAAGAGGCGACTAAATTTAAGATATCATTCCATTCTTTCTAAACATTTTGATTCTTCCTAATATCTCCCTTGATACTACCTAACGGGTGCTGTCCTAAGGCCAAGACATACCGGAGTCTCTAACAACCGTAGCTACTACTCCCTACTGTAAACGTTCAGCAGTATGAGAGTGGAACTGTATATTTATCCTTTGTCAGTATAATGTGACCCAGTGGAGTGTTCTTCCGGGGACCTTCGGCAGTATACTTCAATGTGGTAGCACGTTAAATCTGTATAATATGAGGATTATCGCAAGAAAGCTTTAACGAAGATATCACAGCTCTAAAATACACACGCACTTAAAACACGCATCCTTAAAATACCATGGCCGTTAATTGGACAATTAAACAATAAATCTTAACTTATTCATATTTCAGTAATTATTATCATTATAATTTTTCGGGTAGGGAGGAGGTGATTAAATATTTATCAATGTCACAACCATGTATCAGAACAATTCGCATCCCGTAGACAAAATAGGTCATTGTCGTAGCGATGCGATGATCCGTAATACACAATTAATCACATATGAGGATTATATGGTAGTTTTTGATTGACGAACTAAAGAGTTCGCTGACTACGCTTGATATGTATTTTATCAAAAGTGATTCGTTAAGTATATGGCAATTTGTGTGGCATTTATCACTCTATCTATGTAGTTACTTTTATTTGGACCTTCTGGCTGCATGTACATCATCTTAGAGAGATTGACAGAGGGATTAAATCATTGCCAATCTAATAGAAAAGTATAGCTTTGGGAGATAGGATTAAATGAAGCCTCAGAAAGGCTGTTATTTTATGTTCGGGAACCGGTAATAAAAGTAAATAAACATCATGTGTTTTGTTAAGCGGTTGTAAATCCATAAGGTTTGAAATTGCTTTATTTGCATTAGACCTGTTATAATTGGTTTCCCATTGGTAAGTTTACTATTTTTTCAAATATTTTCGTGACTTCGTTTGACATCAATACTTATTAAAGTATAATAAATCAAGTTAAAGATTTATAGTTGATATCATTATTTATGCCTTTATTGTTAGTAAATCATGTTTCATCTAAACAAATAATACGATGACGTCCTTCTTTGTATTCACAAACTTTGATGTTTCGTCATAAACAATGGTTCGGCTAATCAGCAAACATTGTTTAAGTTCAACAAAATAAGTTAGTATACGGATACTACCAATAGAAGCAATCGCATATTCACAGTGTTCCATTTTTCATTAATTAATAAGCAAAACTAAGAACATTCAAGTTAATTTAAAAAAAATAACAATGAAACAAGATCGGAAAATGACATTACGTTTAAGATATTCGACCTCTGGTTGTATTGAATATTATAAGGCCATATTAAATTTCATATGTTTATAATGCCGGTAAAATAGACTTTTGTAGATATTGATGTTTTTTTTCCATATCAAAAATGACGAAAATTAACCGAAAGCACGTCGGTCGTAACACTGATGTAATTCGGTGCGTGTAGCGGCGTTTAACTAGTAAGTAACCGAAAATTCGCCTTTTTAAAAAATATTCGTACACAAAAGGAAAACAACAAAAAACAAAGCATGTCAATACCAAAGCTAAGATAGCGTTTACGATATGTTATCGTTTAATAAGGATTGAAAGTCATGATTTTAAACTCCCGCTGGGCTGCGGCTTCATGCATAACATGATTGCAATTAAACAAGGCTGCTTAATGACGCCAGAAGTAAACTGTGTGTTACATGTTCGTCTCGATAATGTTTGTTTTCATATTCATATGAAAAGCATTTCTCCTGATAATTTTCATAAAATTGGTTGCAGCCTAAATGTAAATATTAGTATATGTTAACAGGTTTTTTTCCAAATGTTTAACATTCGTTACTGTTTGCCTGTTTACGAATAATTTAAACATGTTTTATCATGGTGAAAAAATATTGTTTATTATTACTCAGTTGAGTTTCACAAATAGCAAATTCTTGAGATATTTTCATTTAGATTTTGTATCAATCTTTACAAGAGCTGTCTTTTGCATCAAGACATTTTTCAGTCGTTACTTATATTGAATCACATGACGTTAAATATCAAAATAAAAGTGATCCTAAATACAGCACTGGGGACATCACACATAAGCTCTTTTTTATTAAAAATATCCATAATATTTTTACGATCTTAACCATGACACACTTTTAAATCCGATTGCCTTAAGATCTTCACATAAAATGTCAAGGCCGAGAATATCAAATAATCGACATTTAAGATGATCTTATAATTTCATCAGAGCTAGGTCTGTGGAATAACATCCCCTAACTCCAAATCCCTGACTGAAATATGTATAATTCAGTTAAAAGTGTTCAACCCATTTTACAATAAATTATACAATGTTTATGATACTGACTAGTCGATAGATTCCACCGTCAGTCGTAGATTTTTTTCCCAATCGGAGTTATCCTTGGTTAAATTGGTAAAACGTGTTATTGTTGCCTGCAGGCACTTGCCCTATATCTAAGGCGGCGAACAGGTATACTTCGACCATGCAATAAAGGCAGTACCTTTTAAGGGATTGAATATTGCTAGTTAATGAAAAATAGAATAGAATCATACGTAATAGGGAACAATTAACCTACCATACATCTTGAGCTAAAAACACATCTACAGCTACAAAACGGCAAATCAACATGTGCCCTTTTTTATTTATCTTCTGTTTGAACATGCTATGACAGCTGAAGCAATAGGTCATAGATCATTAGGTTGTCATGTATGTCTGTGATTTGATTAGTGTCCGAAGTGATATTCAGAACTAACGATTAATACATGGTATCAATTGATCAATACTTACACCTGTGGCAAGATCGACAATTCGTGACGGAAACAATCGAGACCCAATGCCACTTGCGTGGTTCAGTGCAAAACAATTACATGTAAACTTGGCCACTGCGATATGTACATGCTTGCAAATTTTACGATTTTCAATTTTTGCGATTTCCATAGGGTTGCTCAATTCGCCAAAAAATTGACACACGCAGAAAATACCCGATATTCGGTATGTGGTTTAACCACAAACACAGATCTTAAAGGTTCGAGGGTTAACCACAAACATATATATAAAATGTTCAAGGAAACACAGGTCTAAAAGGTTCAAGAGTAAGCCACGAACACATGTCTAAACGGTTCGAACGTTAACCACAAAAAGTGGTATATCAGATGCATGTTGTATTTAAGTAACTCCCCTTTGTCAGTGAGGCACAACATAACTTGTAGTCAACCATGAACCAAACAGATATTTCTACAGGTATATGAGTGAGCTAATTTAACCGATGGCATCGTGATTAGATCATTATATCATGACTCATTTGAGGTATTGTTGAAAACGTCATTAATTTATATGTTAATACTACAATACGTCTATTGTGCTTGTAATAAAAAGGAAACCAACAGGTTGTTAGACATTTATGATAAATAAAACGTTCCATGTGGCATCTCTATTTAAAAAAAATGTCACCTGACCCATCACAATGACATAGATACAATAGTGATCAGTTCAGCCTTTATCTATATAACCAGATTGTCTACACATTTTCAAATTAAACAGACAATCCCTGTTAAAACTACGCCCTAAGGACTTATCATCCAACATGATCTCTCCTTCATCAACCACAAACACAGTCAACAGTCCCGTCGTGCTTTATCGTCATACCAAACCAAATATGTCGCGATTTGTTAATATTCGTGTTGAACAAACGTGGAGAAACAACAATACTCAATGTAAAGCTATTATTGATACTAGCTCTATCACGAACGACATAAAACGCTTTAGACGAAAGGAAACCGATTTATTTCTAAATCCGTTTTAGTTTGACTGATTTATCGGAAATTTGTCGACTCTGCCGAGAACAATGCCTCAGCGCCGGTCTAATAACGAAAGGGAAAGAACAAATAGGTTTAAATACGTTTACAGGTTCTTTGATTTATTGAAACCCGGCTATTTCACTTTGGTTGGTAAGCTGAAGGTGGTCAAATGGCGAAAGGAAAATAGCTGTATTTGTGAAAGCGGTTCCAACAAAACTGATTTATTGGAACATTGCCAACGACCCCCATAAAACATGTCACATCTATCTCAATGTTGTGATTTGTGAAAACAGAAAGGAGTATGCCACCGAACATTTGTTGCTATTTTAGAACAGTAGTACTATTGATGGTTTATGAATAGGCTGATTTAAAGCCTCGGAGATTATATATACGTTCAACGTAGACAATCACCACCGAACAATCGAACAACAGTGCAACGTTAGTTCAATAACAAAAATATAAGATTTTTACACATCAACCGAAAATCGGGGACAGCAAGTTAATGAGTCGTAAAATACACTCTTCATCGTCCAGTGTCAGGGGAAATGACGATGTCAATCGTCCTTCATCGTCTTATGTTTACATTTTGCATGATTGCTTCCCATTTACTTAGTGTTAATCTTGAATGTATTCACAGCAGTATAGATACAAATAAGAACAATATTACGACGTCATTTTGGCGCTCTTTTGACTTATGATTCTCAACGCTTTGCTCGTCTCTTCAGATCACACGTATTTTAGCTTTAGGTTGATCACTCAGCTGGTTGTGATTTTCAAAAAGGTCCAGTATGTTAACAATAGGGACAAACATCTCTGTTAATTGGAAAATAAATGACATGATAAATTATTCCAAACGGACGTCATTCTATTGATCTTGCACCCAAATTTCATTCCTAATAATACCAATCACACTTATTACGGATCACAGCATAGTCGCTTTCTGGAGAGATTAACCAACAAGAGGCCCAAGGGCCTTAACGGTCATCTGACTACCAATTGTGATACCATTATGGAATTAGTTTAAACAATATTTTATTTCCATCAGTGTACATGTATATTACATATATAGAAATTATACAAATAGTGAGGATTGGAAAACAAGCTAATAGCTTATATAAATTCCTCTCCTCTAGGAATTAGTAATACAATCATGTAACAATATGCCACACAAATGTGGTTTTCAAGATGGTGATGATCATGGAGTTCTTAGGAACAGTGCGAAAAAAAACATTTGGTCAGAATCATTTTAGGCAAGTTTCAGATCATGGAAAGTGTTAGATGTGGATGCAAAATGGGGGCTGTTGCAGCCATCTTGGATCTCTGACGGACTGGAGAAATAACAACATTTGGTTGGGACTATCTGGGGATCATTTTTCTATGAAAAGTTTTAAATGTGTATTCAAAATGGGGGCTGTGGCAGCCATCTTGGATGTCTGACGGACCCGATAAATAACATTTGGTTGGGACTATCTGAGGATAATTTTTGCAAGGTTCAGCTCAATGTCACTTGTAGAACTTGAGAAGTTCAAAATGACATATGTAGCGGCCATCTTAGATTTGTGACAATGGGCGAGTTCGATTGCCGACTATAGTTACTGTAGTCTACTAGAGTTCAACCGAACACACTTTAGTTATAATGTACTGCGCATGTGTACAGAAAGAAGGAGTTGAACTTGAGAAGAAGTTTAAAATGTGAAAAGTTTACGGACGGCAATTTTGTTTTTCAAGATGGCGAATCTGGCGGCCATCTTGGATTTTGGACCAACCCGAAATGTAACAACACTTGGTCAGGACCATCTCAGGATCATTTCAGCCAATTTTCAGCTTAATCCCAGTGGTAGAACTTGATAAGAAGTTGGAAACGTGTTTTTCAAGATTGCGGCTCTGGCAGCCATCTTGGATTTCGGACCGACCCAAAAAGTAACAATACTTGATCAGGACCATCTCAGGATCATGTCAGCCAAGTTTCAGCTTAATCACACAGGTAGAACTTGAGAAGAAGTTTGAAATGTGTTTTTCAAGATGGCGGCTCTGAAGGCCATCTTGGATTTCCGACCAACTTGAAAAATAACAACACTTGGTCAGGACAATCTCAGAATCACTTCAGCCAAGTTTTAGCTTAATCCCACAGGTAGAACTTGAGAAGAAGTTGGAAATGTGTTTTGTAAGATGGCGGCCATGGCGGCCATCTTGGATTTCGAACCGACCGAAAAGTAACAACTCATGGTCAGGACCATCTCAGGATAATTTCAGCCAAGTTTCAGCTTAATCCCACAGGTGAAACTTGAGAGAAATTTGGAAATGTGTTTTTCAAGATGGCGGCTCTGGCGGCCATCTTGGATTTCGGACCGACCCGAAAAATAACAACACTTGGTCAGGACTATCTCAGGATCATTTCAGCCAAGTTTCAGCTTAATCCCAGTGGTAGAACTTAAGAAGAAGTTTAAAATAGGTGTTGTTCAGGAAAACAGTGATTGCGCAATCATGTCACAAAATGGCCGCCATGGCACAAATGTCGAGAGTTTTTCGGACCCGAAAAATAACAACATTTTATGGGCTGCCCTTCCTGAACATCCCTACCAATTTTCAGCTCACAGGTACCAGTGGAACTGTAGAAGAAGTTTAATATGTGTTTTTCAAGATGTCGGCTATGGCGGCCATCTTGGATTTCGGACCGACCCGAAAAATAACAACACTTGGTCAGGACCATCTCAGGATCATTTCAGCTAAGTTTCAGCTTATTCCCACTGGTAGAACTTGAGAAGAAGTTGAAAATGTGTTTTTCAAGATGGCGGCTCTGGCGGCCATCTTGGATTTCGGACCGACCCGAAAAATAACAACACTTGGTCAGGACCATCTCAGGATCATTTCAGCTAAGTTTCAGCTTATTCCCATTGGTAGAACTTGAGAAGAAGTTTGAAATGTGAAAAGTTTACGGACGGCGGACGGCGGACGGCGCACGGCGGACGGCGGACGGCGCACGGCGCACGGCGGACGGCGCACGGCGGACGACGACGGACGAAGCACGGTAACTATAGGTCATCTTGACCCTTTGGGTCAGATGACCTAAAAAGCAGAATTAACGAGGTCTACCAATTAACAATCCCCACTGTCTATGTAAAACAATACAGTTACTTGGTGTTACCTAGTTTTACATGGCGGGTGTAGTCGATGAAACAGAAGATGCTTACTCTTCCGAACACCTGGTCTTATTCTCTTGTACTTTTACAAGGGCCTCCATGTAAATCTGTCCTTTGCTCATATTTTGCCTCTTATTTACTCGATTTCGAGTTCGAACAATGTATTAAACATTATATCACCTTATTTTTTCAATATTTTTTACATACGTGATTTAAGCAACAACTGAAATTAAGAAATTATAACATTCAAATCCTGTAAGTAGAAAGTTGAGATGTAACTCATTTTACGTAACAATAGTAATACTAATGATAAACCGTATCCACTGAGGATTAAAACCTGAGGTGTCTAAATCGTATCTCCCAGACTGTCCTTGACTACAGGGATTATGCTTGGTCAGCTATTATATTCCCGATGTATAGTTAAGCCAACGTAAATACTGCATTAGTCTGAGTTGCCTCTTATTTGATTTCAAATTCAGATAAGAATTATTATGATACCCCAACGCTTCATAGAAGATTAAAAAAATCAGAAAATACTGAAGCGCCAGCAAAGCCACAACTCCAACTTCCAATCGATTAAACTAGGGACAAAATAATTCAGAACAAAGGCACAAATTTCAAAGAAACCCTCGAAAAATTATGAGAATATAAGAGTTGTTCCGAAAGATATGAGAAATGATAAATTTCTTTACACACTCCCTTATCAACTAGGTCACATCCAAGTAAATACCGCGTCCCAAAACAAGAACCGAGGCATCACTGTAAATCACAACAGATTGGCATATTAATAAACAACGATTGAAAACTTCGACCACATATCATACAAATATACAGAACATTTTTCAATAAGACCAAGAAGGCTATATAAGTAATGACTGACACAATTTTTTTCATTCGATAGATTGAGTTTTTCTGAACGAACTTTATTATCAATTCTAGTTAATCTAAAAAAAAAAAAAAAATGAAAAATGCCTGACTTAAATAAATTTATATATATTTTTTTATTATTGGAATGAAAGAGAATGAAAGAATAAATGATTTGAAGTTTGAGAGAAGAAATGCAAGAGGAAGAGTGAATGAAGGGAAAGAGGCCTCCTGTGTGGGGTTACATGTTGTAAGAGGGATGATCCCAGGGCACCCCAACCCTGGCATCCTTCCAAAAAAAAAAGCTGGGGAATTAAAACATTGTCCAATTATTTAACTATTATGATAATCAACACGTTTTAAAAAAGATTATATGGATTTTCAAATACGATCATGTTATTGCTTTGAAAGAGCGTCTTCATGTGTGAAGTTGAATATTTTGTAGAATAACACGATCATAAGATATATTTTCGCATACGGAATGGTTGTTTTTCACATTTTCACAAAAATAAGGTACATTGTATATACGTTTACTCGCAAATATTTTCGATATTTCATGATGGAATATGTTAAAACTAAAATTATCCACATATTCACATATCACTGGTCAAAGTATATGCTGCACTTAGAACAGAAAGACTTTAAAACATAACATTATGCAAAATAAATAAATAAATAAAAATAAAATAATTAAAAAATCAGTAAGAGATTTGCATAATGATGAAATTAAATCAAAAGATTAGACAGGGACATTTTATCAACAATCAATCAAACTGGACCTACAACAGTATAATCAATTCCTGTTTAGTTGTACAAATTCCTCAGTTATTGAGGGTGGTTATGGAAGTAAAATATTTGAAAATATATAGGACTAGTTTAATTTTACTTCTAAATTGATAAATTAAAGGGTTTTACGTACCTGGCCCTTCTGCTTCTACATGAATTTAGAAATGTTTCGATTCCAACCTTTTGGTCCCTAGCACCACTGCATAGTCCAAAGAGGACAAAACGGCTGTATGATGCAGTTTAATTAAATTTTTCGACATACTGTATCTATAACAAAATTTAAAAGGTGCGGCATGTGTGTGTTACATCTATGTACGTCATACTATGGAGGCCATATGGCTAGGGATTAATATCCAGTTTAAGAAATGAGTCGTTAAAGTTTAATTAAGTAGTGTCCAATGAAGTCCGAATGGATATATTTTGATGTTGGAAAATGCTCCTCACTCGAACTGAATTAAAATAATAGAATGATCGAAAACACCGACGAAGTCACTGAGTAACAAATTCTCCGCGGTGTTTTCCTCTGAATTTAATCTCGTAATTCCATTTGTGTCTAGTCCACAATAAACAGTGGCCTTCAGATTGTGTGATTTTTATTTCAATTTCCAAATAGAAAATCAAAAAGATTATCCAACATCATTAAATGTACAGAAGAAGCGAACCCCAACAGAATCCTCGGAGACAGCAAAACTTACTCAATGAATCATGATAGAGGCGGCATTTAAGATCCAAGGCCCTGTATTTCTGATAATCTTGAAAGGTCTACTACCGAATCTAAAATAGTCATGCCACCGCTTTGATGTTTAATTTTGGCTTTTACATACTTACATGGAAATAAGATCAGACTGATTGAACGTAATTGAATATTTGATGAAGGTTCATATTAAGCGTTCGTCACTCTGGTACAATACTGCAAACAAAAGTTATATAATAATACATTTTTGCCTGTAAAATATAGAAAATTATCAAACTGATAAAAGATGACGTAACACACACAGGTGATGCACCTTTTAAATTTAATACTAGATACAGCATGCCAAAAAAATGATTCAAACTGTACCATACAGATGTTTAGTCCTCATAGGACTCTCCAGTGATGCTTTCTAAACCAACGTAAACTTTATATTTTCACTGTTGTGATGAGCAGTGAATATATAAGATTGTGCAGTGAAAATTGCCGAAGTTACTTTCCATTAGGCAGCTAAAGAAAAATAGAATAAAATAAAAAAATTAAGGCCTCATTCGAAAAGTAATAAAAAGACAATCCAGTGGGTTGTCGTTTTATATCACCCGTGAAAATATAAAAAAAAAAATATGTCATACTCGTGAAATATATTTGAAATTAAACGGAAAGCCATTAAATATCCTTTATACAATAGGTACATTGAAGCCGGTTCTGATATCGAAACGTAACTGCAGCCTAAATCAGTAAATTTACGATATGCTTATAACTGAAAAAATCCATACAACTGACATTAGAAAAAAGTCTGCTTATAGACAGAGCAGTGTAAACATCTTCATATTACAAAATACTAATTATATGATTGTAGCGTAAGATACATGTATTGGCTATAACTGTATCATATCGGTGTCCTAGAAGATGAATAAGCGAATGTTGTCATAGTTGAGAATATGTATCTGCAGTTACAAAACAAAATGAGGATTTAATTTTGAACGATTTCGCGGTTTTTATTCACTGTCGGCATACTTTGTACATTTAATATGTTAAATGAATCTGACTCATTGCAATTGTTGTGCTGGCATTTACGATGGAACACTAAGGCATGTTTGCACCTTCATAGCCGTGTATGTGGCGATGCTGAATTATGTATTAATACATATACCGATTTAGTTTATTGCAAGCATCATACGTTCCAACAGGTTTTATGGTGACTGCAATGTATCCGGGTCGTTTCTGTCCAATACCAACACATTCGATTTTAAACGACACTTCATTTAATTCCAGACTGATTAGTATAGCTTATACATGTCAACTTAGGACACCGATCGCTATAAACAAGTCTTAGTGTCAATCAGGCTGGTAATAATCACATATGTCAACAATAACACGGGGTGAAATAAAGGTGTCGGTGTTTATCGGATTGTAGGACAAATTAATCTGCATTTATCTCCCCGCAAAAATGTTAAAGAACAAATGATAAGGCGTAACCTACCATCACCAAGATCAAAACAGTTGACAGTAGTTGTTCAGGTTTATTAAGATTTTTAATTCATACATGAAAGGGAAGTCGGAAAACCATGTACTTTATCATTTTTAACTGTTTCAGAACATCCAGGATTCGGACATGACGTGTACAGGATGAAGAATAATGATAACCAGTATCGACGATAATTTAATATGTTGAAATAATTGTCGCAAGTTACAAGGAATAGAATAGTTATAACTTGGAGTTAGATACAGTCGAACGTAATAAGAACAGTACCATACAGACACATCATCCTTCTATGTTTCGTAAGTGATGCTCAGCAATGGTCCCAGTCGTAAAATCTAGGAGACGATTAAGGACCTAAAACCGACCGATAGAAATGTTGAAATCAAAGTAGGAAGATGTACTAGCCCTAAAATTCATTTTTGACTATGTACAAGTAATTGAAATAATTCAAATAATTTCCAGGCTTGAATGAATTAAACGTGACATGCATGGACTTTTTCATTATATGCCGAAAAAGACATCAAGAAGACTTTGAGAAATCATGTTTCGGAAACAAATCTCAAAATTTTACATCCGCGGTTTGAAATAGTTGCAGATACTGGCAATCACTTTTCCTTATTGAGAATAGTCCTGTATCATTATGAGTCTAACTACACCCCAAATAAAATGGCAAATTCCGGTTTTTGGTCTCAACAATTTGTACCATTACCACAACATCAGTCTAATAATTTGACAGGTTCTAAGAAGACAGACAAAATGTGGCATTTAAAAGCGATAGACACGGGCGACAGGAGCATTAGTCCTGGAATCGGAAGTTATGGAAAACCAATAAAATTTGTCAGGTTTGTCATAGAATGTATAAATGCTGAAAATGATGTTGTATACCATATCACAAAGGAGGTTTGACAAAAAACAACCTGATGGTTTGAACAATATACGCCACTATAAAACAAAAGTCCAAATAACTTTATCAGATTCTGAGAAGATTTCAATTGTGATATTTAAACTCCATATGCAAGGGATAATGAAGCACGTGTTTAGAGTAAACAAAGTTAAATGTAAATAGTAGGAGTTGTCAGGATTTTCGTAGACTAGAGATGTAATGAATAGTATCCTTTACTGCAAAGTAGACATGTCAGTGAAACATCAAACCAGTGAACATGGTTTAGTGTCTCAAATTAATCACCTTAATGCCCTGTCACACTTGACCGGATTGGGGTTCCAAACATCAAGGTATAGGGTTTTTCATTATCCGGTGGTTAAGTTATCAATCCGGTAAAAAAAACCTGCTGCTGACGTACTTGCACCACATTGGGAACGGTTGAAACGTACCTATAACGAACATGTAACGTAAGGCTACAGTTCAACAAGCTGAATGTCTCCGAATGAGTGACGGACAACAAACGAACACGAACTGGCCAAACAGGAGGCGTACAGGATGCATTTCGGACAAACTGGCGGTGGTAAAATTTGACGGATTAAATTTTGGCGATCTACAGTTACGTGCCATAAGTCTTTCAATTTTTTTTATTTTGCTATATATTCTTTGTATTTCCAACTTTTCCCAATGAATTTTCCTGACTTCGTTTCGGGATCATTTTTAGTGAAATTTTGTGTACTTATAGAGAATTGTTTCCTGTTTCATCTGATAATATTTTCACTGTTTTCCGTTATGTATAATCAGAGAAATTATAATTTATTTACAACATCCAATTTTCGGGACGCCATTTTGACGTCATTTTGGTAACGTTATATAGGGAAATGGCGTCACACGGAAATTAGCAGTGTAGATAATTCTGTATAGCTCCATAAATACACAACGGAAAAATTAATAAATATTGTGAGAGGAAACCTTGTATATTTGTGGACCAAATGACAAAAAATTGTCAAAATCCATCCATTAACGAAGTCAGGAAAATTCATCGAAAAAAGTTGGAAATACAAAGAATATATAGCAAAATAAAAAAAAATGAAAGACTTATGGCACGTAACTGTATATACTGACCGGCCAAATCGCCAAATTAAAGTCCCGCTAAAATTTCACGCTATACGGTATACGGATTGAACGGCGCTGTTTTAATTTTCTTGGCGATATGCAAGTCGGTTTTATCCAAATTGACCACGAAGCCCTAGCCCTAGCGGGTTTCATGCACTATTTATGTAACCGCTTTTCATTAATACCGGCATGGAAATTAAAAACAAAAAAAACGCCGTTCAATCTCTATATGACGACACACCAAACTATGTGCACACCATTATCGTTATTGTTGGAAGGTATCTTGTTGGCTCCATACTTGTCTAGCTTTGGTGTATATTGCCGGAAAAGATCAAATGCCATTTCTAATTGCAAGAAAGGCTTATCTAAGGTTAACATGAGTTTTACTGAACTTCAAAAAACATAAATAAATAAAAACTGCAATCCCCAACTTCAATTTCCTGAATTAAGTATTTTCCTTTAAAGTTCATCACAGTATTTCCAAATGTTTTACTGAATAAAGAGCATCGGAAAAACAGTTTGATTCCTCATTATATGGTAATGAAGACGAAATAATTAGTTTCTTAAGTGCATTATTTGTTTCGCGACAATGCCCAAGAGTAGTGACAAATATATCATTCGGAAATTAACCTATCGTCACAAAGAAACGACTTGAGTCGTCACGAATCCCCATACAGTAAAGATGCATTTCATACACAGATGTTGTGGTTGGCGCTAATAGAGATTTCGCATTAAGCCCGAATCTGTTTAAAATAACTTAAAGACTAAAAGTGTAAACAGCTCACTCTTGAAATTATTTAGCTAGATTCAATAAAACATAAGTTTATAGACTGTGTTTCGTATGCTTTCGTCACGCTTTATTTACTACATGTAACCGTTTATGCCTATAGACAGGAAATCAAATCGGTCTGAATTATATCACCGTTTTTTCTCAAGTTCTCTCTTTTCCAAATAATCAAAGATTGTCATTTTACATCATCAACTTTAGTTTATGTTAAGATTTAAAACTTCAAAAGGAATATTCCCAATAAGATGTAACAACTTAAAGGGACAATTAAGCGAAGTTTGTTTACTTTTTATAATATCACCAAATATTTTATAAAATTGTAGTTCGGTTATCATTGTGAAATATTCATACCGATATTTTGACAAAACTTGATGTTTTCCATGCGTTTTTCAATTAATATTAGGGAAATCCTTAATCATCCAACCCATGCAAATGAGACATATGTTTATAAACATCTCTGAGCACTCTAACCCTACGGAGCATGCGTGTGTTCAGGTAAACATATTTCCCTTCAGAGGGCCACTGTGTGTGCGAGCTTTCAATCATATCTGCTTTTGGTTAGTTTGAAGTATACCAACACAATTTCTCGTCGGATCTAATAATAAGCATATATACCATAATTGTTGACAACGTATTTCGTTAATCTAATTTACCTTGAAATAAGTAAGTGTGAAATCAAACTCCACGTGTCCTCGCGTCCAATTGTTTACAACACACATACATGTGGTGGTGCGGTTATTTCGTGCTTTATACCATCGTTGTTTATAATACGTTATATACCTAGTAACTAATTCTAACACACGTGAAAAAACTCTGCTATGTTATTTGCTAAGGAAAAACTCAGAAAACGTTTTAGTCGAAAAAGAGCATTTATTCAAATGTCACTGAACATGATAACATAATTCTGTTATTGACAGTAAATGAAAGTTGTTTTTACATAAGCAAAAAAGGTTGGGTTAAAATCATCATCATAAACGCCTGCTTTATTTTGATGTCGCTTTATTTGGCGCGAGCTTTCGCAATAATAAAACTGACCACATCGGACATCGGCTAAACGGTAAGTACTGATTCCTTTGTCTGAATATAGGTATTTTTTATTCTAATTAATTCTAAAAAACGCGGATTCACTAGATTGCCTCTTTAAGAACGTTCTTTCAAATTAGGTTAGTACATAATATCATCAATAACACAATATATATTCATATTTGGTATTGCATTTGCGTAAATGCCATAAGTAAACCAAATTGTATTCATAAACTGTATACTATAATTTACGTTTAATAAATAATTAATATCAATGTGCGACATTACCAATTTCATATGAATAAAACAATTATAGAACGATCGGTATTCTCAGGAATTGACACAAATTGCGATTTCAATGAAAATTGACTTGTGCAAAATCTGTGTTTCTGTCTTTTGATTTTTTGACGACACAGGCACTATGTTTCCTTTGAAAAAAACCTGCTGTTCCGGTATTCGAACTTGTGATGACACCAGAGATATGGTAAGCGACAAATTTAAACGGATCATTAGCTGCAGTTAATTAAAACAAATATTTATGAATATAAATAAAAACATTGAACTGTTAACAAAGAGTAATATATAGCGGTTTTTCTTTGTATCTGTCATCCAAATAATGTTTTTATTTTCAAAGCATACTAATTACATTTTTATAAAGAAAACGTATTAATAAACAAATCTGATAAGATAATTTTCGAAAAAAAATGTACACATTTTATCGATTTCCAAACCTTCCATGTGTACAGACAGTAAATTGTGATTGTCTAAATACACCGGAGCGCATACTGTAGCTGGGAATGACTAATCTCTGATTTCCAAATTTCAGATTTGATGCAAGAATCAAATTGGAAGTCGAATGAAAGTGAGTATTTTTTTTGCAAGATAAATATTATCACAACAGGAGCAGCGAAAGAAATCTTGAGGAATTACTAAATGCGATCAAATCCAGTAAACTAGCAAAAACACCCGACCTTGAAAACATAATGGAGGAAATGTAAGTTCCTAGGTCTAAAACACCAGGCTTGAGATTGCAGATATTAAAAGGTAGGCAAAGCAATTATCAGCGCTCTCACTTTCTAACAGTCTATTGCGGGCGCTAAAATCCAATTTAATCGCTCGAAATGTGTACGACTAAGTTCGATAGATAACCTTTATTTCTCCATTATCATGGGATTACAATAAATAGTGTACATTCATTAACATCACCTCACATCAGATTCTAAACATAGCAAACCACTAGTGACGAAATAATGAAACTTCTGTACAAATTCTTCTTAACTCTATACTTGTTCAGCGGTTTACGTATGTTTTTGTTGTTGTGTAAAGTGTTATGATGGATTTTGCAATTACGTTCATCATATGTGCCCACTGTAGCTTAATATATTGACCGACCTAATACCAACAATTTATCTACTTGTTCTGTTTAAGATTTTTCAGATATATCCAATACTGCTTCAGGAATAATTTGCATATATTGTTAGATAAGCATTGTTGTTTTTATACACAAGACAGGTGCTCTTAGTACGTCGTGTTCATGGCATCATCGATCTATATATACATTGTATTTTTCTTAATATGCGTTAATATCAAATTATATGAAAGATCAGAAATATCAATATTGTCATTCGAATATCCGTGTCCAGTTTACAACGAGAAAGTCCAGCTGATGTGGTGTGGTCGGTATTATGTATTGTAAGTTTAACGCTGGTTGGAAAATGATATGATAAAAATTAATTTGCATTTTTCTATAATTGTGCTGTTATTCGGCATATTGTGTAACCAGGATATGATGTTTAAACAAAAAGGATCCAATGTTTTTTCATTGTTTGTAGCATAATTATAGACATATATTTGATTGTGACTATTTTCGGAACAACGGTTTTGTTGCTGCATACAATGCTATAATACATTTGACATTTGTGTTCTGGGAATTCTGCCTACAAAATGTTAGCAATGTGAGCATTAAGATATCCTAGAACTATTATGACTCCGGCGGATATGTGTTTTATCGAAGCGCATTCCCAATGTTTCGGGAGTGTTAATACAATCATCCATGGTACTGTTAGTTCAAAGCATTCAAACACCTATAGCATCATTGTACATACAAATTAGTTGCATAATTGCAGTACTAATTACTGTTGAGTCACAGTTGAAGATCAAGGGTACAAAACGCAATTAAGTTCTGTACATAATACCAATATCCCTTTGTCCTGTAGGGCGCGAACGTTTTTAAAATGTCATGGATATAATACTATTGCTCAAAGGAAAGCAGCTGAAGTCATCGTCATTTTTGTTTAAACATCAGTCAGTTCAGTGATCAGGATTCTATGACGATTGCGATGTCAGTGGTAGTTAAAAAATATCTAAATATGCCTTCTGGTAGCTAAGTTAATACATGAAGCAGTAGCCAGTACGATTACTGCGTGTACCTACAGCAATTCGAATAATACGATCTATGTTAAAGGTGTCCATCATTCTGCATAGTACACATGGTTGTTTCCCGTGTTCGCGTGCTTAAATCAGTTGACTAAAACGGGTCAGGTAAACATACGTCATCACAGTCGGAACGTGTATTAGACGTAGCTTATACTTTTTAGGTACCTATTGATTTCATTCCATGTCTTTTAAACTTTAACTTGTGTAACTATCACCCCACGAGAGAGCATACACATTAATGACATCACTGACAGACTTGGTCATAACCTAGTCTTTTACTCGAGAGAGCACTGCACCTTTTATTATCATATCGGTAATGCATCCTAGGTAAAGGTTCGCCTATGTCCACGTGGTTGATACTTGCGCATACAGTTTATTTACTTATTATTTTTACTGTTCTTTGTTCGTTCTTCTTCCCTTTTACTTTATAATATATTGTTCTATCTATTTTCACTCTTGTTTTATGATGCACAGCTGTGTAGTGATAGGACGCCAGGCTCGTGATCGAAGGGTTGCCAGTTCAAGTCCCGGTCAAGGCACTTGAGCAAGGCACTTTACTCTGCTTGTTCTAGTTTACTCAGCTGTAAATGAGTACGAGGTTGGGCAGTGCTACAAAGTAAAAAAGGCTAGCTGTGAGCGCTGTATGCTCCCCAGGAGCTGAGAACTGTACTGGCTGCTTGCTTAGGCCCTATAACTACAGATCATAATTTCCGAACCGCTTTGAGACGGCCTTGTCACGGCGGTATATAAGAACCACGAATTATTATTATTATGTTTTCCAGGACATATTATACAGACTGTATCTTTTCGCCGTTTGTATTCAAATTCAAACTAAATTCAAGATTTTTGCTGTTCCCTTTCACAGTCTGCAGCCCGTTGTGCAGCAATGCTTTTTCGTCTCTGACTAGTGATGTACGAACTTAAAGCGATAGTGGATTACGGCGTTAGTATTTTGCCATTGACACTAGGAATGAGAACTTTTACAGTGGTGTCGAGGTTCTTTAATTGATATACCATTTTATTGAAAACGTACCACACACAAAACTTGCTTGTTTGATTTGTTACATTTACAGTTTACCAAAAATACATTTAACTATACATTTATAAAAAATAGTTTGTCCTTTTATGACGTAATTCGAATTAAAAACACATAAGGCTTGGCACGAAGCATGTGACTGTACATCATATGCATAAAACTTGTAAAATATGTAAGTTTAAAGCGTAAGTCTTAAACAGGTGTTTCGGAATAGTTAACGTCTGAAGATGGATGTTTTTGGGCAAGTTTTCTGGTCGCCATCTTTGTCTCATTGAGAAATATTCTGTATCGTTAAGTGATATTTAGATTGGGTTTTTGAGTATGCTCATTAGTGTTTTTACTTGTTGCTACTTAGTTCACATTTTGAGAACTTTGTGTTTACTTGGATGTGACAAAGATTTGCATGGCGGGTATCGTCGATGAAGCAGAAGACGCTTACTCTTCCGGAACACCTGGTCCTATTCTCTTGTACTTTTACCAGAGTCTCCATGTAAATCTTTCCTTTGTTCATATTTTGAGTTTGAATTATGATTTTGTTAACGCTTCGGTATTCTCTTATTTATTTGAGTATGCTCATTAGTGTGCTTACTTATTGTGATTGAGAATGATGACTCGGTTCTCACTTTGAGAACTTGATGTCTACTCGGACGTGATCAAGATTTACAAAGCGGGTATTGTCAATTAAGCATAGACTCATTACATTCAGGAACACTTGGTCTTATGCTCTTGTACTTTAAAATGGTTCTTCTAGATTAATCGATTTAGAGTTCGGAATATGGTTTTGTTGACGTTTGATTTTATCTGACTTGTTTTCGTTTTCCTTTTTTTTATAATTGACGACACTTGCTATATTATCTAAGATATGTTGAGATGCTTGTAATGAAAATATCACAATAACGTGTCCAGAATCACTGATATGATTTTTATCGAATCATTATTTGGTAAAATGATGGTAAAAAATAGTAAACAACACCAATTAAATATCTGACGTGTGTTTTGTGTAGGCCAGCTTGTCCAAGATATGTCTGCGAACACAGGGTGATTTGTGCCACACGTCTGTCTGTTGACAGCGCCATCTCCCAGGGGAGGTAATTAGAATACACGAGCAGCACAAAAGAGTTCCAAAAGTAATTTCTCATGATCGTAAGGCAAAGCGAAACGCCGTCTGAGTTATTGGCGCTAAGGGACAGGAGACCATGATGGCGACTTGTATTAATTCTCACAGAACAATGACTTTGACGTGGCTATGTTAAATTTATCGACGTGTTTCCAATATAAGAAATAAATAAGTACTAGAATAGATACCGAGTGTTGTAAGTAAACGGTTATTTATGTGTCGGATAATGTACTGTTCGATCTATGTGTTAATACATAGTATATGTAATAATAGAATGATTAATCCTTTTTGTCGCACAATATGTCAGAGATTCTCCTGCGTGCAGTAAGGTCCATGCATTGACATATCTGACCGTCTCAACAGGATTATAGTGTCATGTGTGTGGTCACGTGATGGAGTATTGGCCAACTACGGCAGTGATTCACGGACTGAAATTCTAGATTTTGCAGATTAGATTACAACCCGTCCTGAAAATGAATAGATTGTATTTATAACAAATGCTTCAATTAATAAATCATTTCCGAATATAATTTCAAATGTTATATGGAAGAGAAATAAGGGTCAAAAGTTGTACTTCATACGTGACGAAATAATGATTTTCGAGCTCACAGTGGAGAAATCTAAGACAAAAAAGGCGACAAACGGTAAGAGAGTATACTAACCTTTTAAAAAAAATAACTAGAGATTATAAGACAAGGTGTTCAGTAAAGGTAAGCGTCTTCTCTTTGGGGTGACTCGCCAAGTATCTTTCGGTCACAATCAAGAACGACATATTTCCGTGTTAGGAGAGTTCCGCCGTATGTGTGAGCTTAAGTTCTACCAAAAAAGTTATGTTCGTTTAAAGCCGCAGAATGTCAGACTGTAACAAATGAGCGACCATGACCGCTGTTTTAACTGAAACTCGTCAAATTGTTCACACCGAGTACATTGCTATGTGACTTTCTAAAAACGTACCAAGATAGCATTTTTTTTTTCATCGTTGTTAATTAATAAAAAATCATAATCGGCAACGATCTGAAATATTAATATGAATGAATGAAAAAAACACAAAAAAAATGAGTTAAACAATACCTCGAGCTGTATTCAATATTTAAAGAGCATCATTTCAATTTTGTTTGCAAAAGTGAATTTCGGATCTATTAATTTTATCATCAATGAATTGAACAATCAATTGTTATCAAAAAACAGAGGATGTTGCTTTTGTAACAAACCGATCATATTAATTTATTTAAGAGAGATGGAAAACCAAGACATTTTTCTTTCACTATCTGAAATCTCTTAACATCTGACAAAGGTACTGTACGTGCTGACTTTCTAACAGGGTTATCCGTTTGTCTAATTGGTTTTACCACGTAATTATGTTACATTTTACACGTCACGAGTTACATCCTGGTTTTGAACGACATTAATGAAAAGTGACATTTTTTTCTAATTTCAACTGATTTGAGACAGATTGTAAGCTTGATTGAATAATAATATTCAAAGTTGAAAACAAACGCGCACCAAATACAAATCTTGAACACGATCACACACATTTCCGACACGAAACACAAGACGGATGTTAAATAGAATTGAAATTATTTGTAATCATAATCAAATTAAAACAAATGTCATCGCTTACCTGCTTGAAAGGAGGAAAAAAAATCTGAATTTATCGGAGAGATGCATGTTTGTAAAGAACGATAGCGTAATACAAATCGTTTTCATCTTTTGAGCAAAGTGCGATTGTACTGTACATGTGGACATATTGAAAATAAATGTTTTTATCATATTGACTAAAAAATGCCAAGGTTTTTTTTATGACGTACGGTCATAAAAAGCCATGTAGTGTGCGCAATTTTACGATTTTCCGTTTCGTAGTTTGATGTTTTGTTAAGTTTCAATTTCATGTTTTTAATCCAATCTGGCAATCCGTGAACTTTGGTTGTGTCCTTCAAGGGAATATGACGGGGATCAATTCTGAAGAGAAATATAATAGGCATACACTGACAGATATATACAAGGTATAGTCATTGTCGTGTCTGATATCCACATCCGACATAAACAGACAAGGCACCGGAAAGGTCTGCCCGTGATTCTACAGGAAAGTCCTTGTTGTCTTAATTGTATGAGTTAATCATACCAATTTGAAATTTTGCTGTGAAATTGTCTTTTTTGATGACCAATTAAAATCTTTTGAGTACCAGCCATGTATTATTTGCTTTTAGCCCACTTTGTCCTAAATAAGAAAACTTTGAGCATTGTTAAATGGCCTTGGAATGACTGGCTTGGAATATCGTTTTGTGACGAAAAAGCAAAGGAAATTATCAAGCTAATGTTTCGTAATAGCCGAGGTCGAGCTCGTCTGATTACATCAATGTAATTTAATAGCCTTTCAACTTGTCATATAACCGATTTTATCTCGCAATTAACAATAATATTTCAAAAAAGATCTGCCATGATATTGCCTTTGTTTCCCATAAAACCAAAACCCAATGTCCTGCTGTGACTAGGAATTTTAAGCTATTCATTTGAGAAAAATACACTGAAATCTTTTGATCTTAACAGCATATCTGCTTCTTTACAAAAACATGTCAGTATGATAGAAGTTCATCCTGTTAAACACTGATGCAAATAGGATTGTTTCCGATTTGTTGAAACATGATTTTCTGCATAAAAGTCAGGCAAAATAAGTATCCAATAAAAATCTCTGTCGTTTGAAGTTGCCAGATCTCGCGTGATTTGACACAATAATGAGACGAACTTAACAGTTAGGCGAACTCCCGAACGAATCACAATTGTAACAAATTATTGGTTTGGAAATAATCCTGAGCATGTCCCATCCCATGTTTGGATGTATCCTCAATGTAAATGGCACGATGGCGATTTATTGGGTGCGGAATAAACACGTTATTATTTATTGTCGTAGGGTTCATAATCCGCCAATAACCATGTACACAAAGCCCACGTACAACTGTCCAATCAGCGCGGCGCTTAGCTTCACTTCCCGCCACGCACTCCTAGTAACACACATTAACACGGCTGCTGGGATTTATGTTAGTATGATGACGAGGTTACACAATAATGTATGAACATAAATGTCATGGGCTTATTTTAATTGTGCTTCTGTGTTTCCGTGGTTACATAACACTCAATTGGGACTAATTTTGTTGGAAAATACCCACAAGACTATTACATATGTATATATGTTGTATTTATATAATGATATAATATTATTGCGAATAAATTAAATGAAAGATCCAAAATTTTAATACATTCTATACCCACATGTATGAATAAATGATATCTAGTTGTATACGTCTAAAGAAATATCAAAGTTCGTTTAAACCAGTTTTACAATATAAAATATAAAATATCGATTCTAAGAGTAAGGCACTATCAGATACGCGTTGCATTGTTCAATCTCCTATTTTTTTTTCAGGGTGTTGAAGAATATTTCTTCGGCCGGCGGATAGCCAAATGATATGCTTCTCAATTGCTTCAATTAAAGGCGATGTACTAAATTTAATAACGATTGGTGTAAATCCACATTTAAACGATAGCAGCGGCACATTGTACCGTTGATTCGTTTTTGAAATGCTGATAACATTTTGCCTCGATGTGACTAAACAACTGGCAGTTTCTTTATTCTCGGTAAACAAAGTTGTAAAAACATAACGATTAATGCAATATTTATTGATAAAATTGATTGTCTGGAAATAAGTAAATCAATCCGTTAATCATGGTAGCAGTTACTTGTAATCAAGAAAAGGGAAGAGTCTTCGATACTTACATGTACTATGTGTGTACACAGACAAGTTAAGTAAAACCCGTAAATTGCTTGTGTTAACAAAGACGTTGTCGTGGAGGTTGTGACTAGACATGCTGGTACTGGAGGTTGTGACTAGACATGCTGGTACTGGAGGTTGTGACTAGGCATGCTGATACTGGAGGTTGTGACTAGGCATGCTGATACTGGAGGTTGTGCCTGACATGCTGATACTTGAGGTTGTGACTAGACATGTTGATACTGGGGGTTGTGACTAGATATGTTGATACTGGAGGTTGTGACTAGACATGTTGATACTGGAGGTTGTGACTAGACATGTTGATACTGGAGGTTGTGACTAGACATGCTGATACTGGAGGTTGTGACTAGACATGCTGATACTGGAGGTTGTGACTAGACATGCTGATACTGGAGGTTGTGACTAAACATGCTGATACTGGAGGTTGTGACTAGACATGTTGATACTGGGGGTTGTGACTAGACATGTTGATACTGGAGGTTGTGACTAGACATGTTGATACTGGAGGTTGTGACTAGACATGTTGATACTGGAGGTTGTGACTAGACATGTTGATACTGGAGGTTGTGACTAGACATGTTGATACTTGGGGTTGTGACTAGGCATGTTGGTACTGGGGGTTGTGACTAGACATGTTGATACTGGGGGTTGTGACTAGGCATGTTGGTACTGGGGGTTGTGACTAGGCATGCTGGTACTGGAGGTTGTGACTAGGCATGTTGATACTGGAGGTTATGACTAGGTATGCTGATACTTGAGGTTGTGACTAGGCATGTTGATACTGGAGGTTATGACTAGACATGTTGATACTGGAGGTTGTGATTAGACATGCTGATACAGGAGGTTGTGACTAGGCATACTGATACTGGAGGTTGTGACTAGACATGTTGATACTGGAAGTAGTGACTAGACATGCTGATACTGGAGGTTGTGACTAGACATGCTGATACTGGAGGTTGTGACTAGACATGTTGATACTGGAGGTTCTGACTAGGCATGCTGATACTGGAGGTTGTGACTAGGTATGTTGATACTGGAGGTTATGACTAGGCATGTTGATACTGGAGGTTATGACTAGGTATGCTGATACTTGAGGTTGTGACTAGGCATGTTGATAATGGAGGTTATGACTAGACATGTTGATACTGGAGGTTCTGACTAGGCATGCTGATACTGGAGGTTGTGACTAGGTATGTTGATACTGGAGGTTATGACTAGGCATGTTGATACTGGAGGTTATGACTAGGTATGCTGATACTTGAGGTTGTGACTAGGCATGTTGATAATGGAGGTTATGACTAGACATGTTGATACTGGAGGTTGTGACTAGGCATACTGATACTGGAGGTTGTGACTAGACATGTTGATACTGGAGGTAGTGACTAGGCATGTTGATACTGGAGGTTGTGACTAGGCATGCTGATACTGGAAGTTGTGACTAGGTATGCTGATACTGGAGGTTGTGACTAGGTATGCTGATACTGGAGGTTGTGACTAGGCATGCTGATACTGGAGGTTGTGATATGGCATGCTGATGCTAGAGGTTGTGACTAGGCGTGCTGGTACTGGAGGTTGTGACTAGCTATGTTGGTACTGGAGGTTGTGACTAGACATGCTGATACTTGAGGTTGTGACTAGACATGCTGGTACTGGAGGTTGTGACTTGGCATGTTGGTACTGGAGGTTGTGACTAGGCATGCCGATACTGGAGGTTGTGACTAGACATGCTGGTACTGGAGGTTGTGACTGGACATGCTGGTACTGGAGGTTGTGACTAGATATGCTGGTACTGGAGGTTGTGACTAGGCATGCTGATACTGGAGGTTGTGACTAGACATGCTGATACTGGAGGTTCTGACTAGGTATGTTGATACTGGAGGTTGTGACTAGGTATGTTGATACTGGAGGTTGTGACTAGGCATGCTGGTACTGGAGGTTGTGACTAGATATGCTGGTACTGGAGGTTGTGACTAAACATGCTGGTACTGGAAGTTGTGACTAGACATGCTGGTACTGGAGGTTGTGACTAGGTATGTTGATACTGGAGGTTGTGACTAGGCATGTTGGTACTGGAAGTTGTGACTAGACATGCTGGTACTGGAAGTTGTGACTAGACATGCTGGTACTGGAGGTTGTGACTAGACATGCTGGTACTGGAAGTTGTGACTAGGCATGTTGGTACTGGAAGTTGTGACTAGACATGCTGATACTGGAAGTTGTGACTAGACATGCTGGTACTGGAAGTTGTGACTAGACATGCTGGTACTGGAGGTTGTGATTAGACATGCTGATACTGGAGGTTGTGACTAGGCATGCTGGTACTGGAGGTTGTGACTAGATATGCTGGTACTGGAGGTTGTGACTAGGTATGTTGATACTGGAGGTTGTGACTAGGCATGTTGGTACTGGAAGTTGTGACTAGACATGCTGGTACTGGAAGTTGTGACTAGACATGCTGGTACTGGAGGTTGTGACTAGACATGCTGGTACTGGAAGTTGTGACTAGGCATGTTGGTACTGGAAGTTGTGACTAGACATGCTGGTACTGGAAGTTGTGACTAGACATGCTGGTACTGGAGGTTGTGACTAGATATGCTGGTACTGGAGGTTGTGACTAGGCATGTTGGTACTGGAAGTTGTGACTAGACATGCTGGTACTGGAAGTTGTGACTAGACATGCTGGTACTGGAGGTTGTGACTAGACATGCTGATACTGGAGGTTGTGACTAGGTATGTTGATACTGGAGGTTGTGACTAGGCATGTTGATACTGGAGGTTGTGACTAGGTATGCTGGTACTGGAGGTTGTGACTTGGCATGTTTATACTGGAGGTTGTGACTAGGTATGCTGGTACTGGAGTTTGTGACTAGGCATGCTGGTACTGGAGGTTGTGACTAGGCATGTTGATACTGGAGGTTGTGACTAGGCATGTTGATACTGGAGGTTGTGACTAGGCATGTTGATACTGGAGGTTGTGACTAGGCATGTCTTAGAGTTTACGATAAAGTTCGCATACCCTCCCAGCTGATTAAAACAGGATAACAAGTAAAGAATCACATGTGTAATTAAGTTTGGAAGTTGGTCAACCGAATCTCAAATACAGCAAAACAACAAATACGAAGATCTTTATTTTTGGCGGCCACAAAATAACGAAAAGACGTTACACTCACGGGTCAAAAGTCTTTCGACATTTGTTTCTTTTCCTATATATTCTTCCTATTTACAATTCTTTTCAATTAATTTTCCTGACTTTGTTGATGGACGGATTTTGACAATATTTGGTCATTGCGTACATAAATATTCATATATTCTGATGTGTATTTGTAGGGCAACTCATAATTATGAGATGAAATCAGGAAATAATATTTTCTATTACTGTACAAATTTCATTAAAAGTACTCCATAAATAAGCTCAGGAAAAAAAAATGGAAAAACAAAGAATATATAGCAAAAGAAAAAAACGCGGAACGACTTCACTTTAATTTGTACCTGCTGCCTCCATTGCATTATCATAGAAGGCGACTAAACTTGGGATCTTATCTTTTCCATTCTTTCTAAACAACTTTCCCCTTCCTAATGTTTCCCTATGGCTATAGTTCTCTCCCCGGGCCGAAACATACCAGTCTCTAACAATGGTAGTTATTACTCCCTGCTTGACGCTCAGCATGATGGGAGTGGATCGTGTATGGTAAGCATTCCTTATATACATGTAAACAATTAGAACTACTAATTACTTATAATCAACTAATATCAAGTGCTAAATATTCTAAGTATACTTTTTACTTTATGTCATGAATTTATCCATATAATACTGTTAATTATTAAAAAATTAAACTGATTTATTTGAGCTATGCATTTTGAATCTGGAGTATTTTAATATTACAAAAAATGAAAATTATATGTGAACATGTTGTGATCTATATAGTACATGTATTATGACTTTGTGAAAAATACAGGTAAATAAGTATCTACCTGTAAATTTGCACTTTCCCAGAACAGACTATAATTGGTGTGCCATTGTTTTCAAGTGTTATATAATTATTTTGATCCCCAAAAAGTGGGAGAAAAGAGAACAAACCGGTGGGATGTCCGTGTGCTAGCACATTAAATCGGCAAAAAATCCGGACTATCGCAAGAAGGCTTACAAGACCATAGCGCAGCCTCACAAATACACACACTCTCAACACACACTCTCAACACACACTCCAAACACACACTCTCTCAACACACACTCTCAACACACACTCCCAACACACACTCTCTCAACACACGCTCTCAACACACACTCTCAACACACGCTCTCAACACACACTCCCAACACACGCTCTCAACACACGTACCCACATCGCATGCTCCGGGAGGCCGTCCTTTAATAACACTGGCTGTTAATAAGACGTAAAAACAATCAACCAACCAACGTAACGACTCTTGATCCGTGATTGTATATAAGCCGCAATATACAGATCATGAATAATGATAACACTTAGTTGAAACCAGCAAAACAGTTGTCAGAAAGGATAACGGATAATTAAATGTATTATGACGTATGATAAGTGAACAAGGGTCCTGAGCTTTTTTTATAGAAACATTAGAATAGCTTTGAGCCTCTATTTTGCAAATGAGGAAACAAGAGCTTCTGATCGTAATAATGCACCAAACACAAATATCTGTCAGATATACACTTTATTTATTTTACAAGTTTTAGTCCGGATGTCAGCAAGCGGGGTCTTATTGTGGGAGAAAACCGGAGTACCCGGAGAAAACTAACGTGGTCAGACACATTCCGTTCCACGTCAGATCGGGGAATTCAAACCCAACAGTCTTGGTGAAAGTCAAATGCGCTATCCATTGCGCCACCAGACTAACCAATATATATAAAATAGCCATGTATGACCTCAAAGTGTGTTATTGAAGGAGCACTGATGGTCAGATTAATATTAACAAACATTTTAATGATCAAATATATGTATATAAGATCAGAATCGTAAATATCCTGAAGAAGAATTGAAGAGACAACAAAAATTGGGTGGTCGGGTGGTGCAGTGGATAGCGCACTTGCCTTTCACCAAGGCGGCCGGGGTTCGACTCCCCGACCGGACGTGAAAAGGTATGGGGTCACCTGCCCCACCACGTGGGTTTTCTCCGGGTACTCCGGTTTCCTCCCACAATAAGACCCCTCGCGCGCTAACATCCGGGCCAACAAGAGTGATTAATATAAGTTGTATAACTTGTTTCATAATTGTTGTAAAATAAATAAAGTTTATATTTTAAAAGACAACAAAACCATACACTTAAAGATAAAGGCTAGGGAGACATACAGCTTACCGGAAGTTAAATTTAACGTCACCACGCAACATCCGCCATACGATCCATCATCAAACCGTGTAATAGGTGTAGGTCCTTAACTTGGATAGTTATGAATTATTTACTTTAATACTAGTATAAAAAAGATACTATATCAAATACCATTTCCCTATATAATATCATTTGTTCAAGTTGCTGTACCCAAATGATGATTCACGTGTATATGAATGACACGTCTATCAGAAAAGTGACCGTCCTAAGTAAAGGTCAGAGTGTCAATGACACTGTTTCAGACGCTTCTAACGCTTCTGTTCGTGAACGGCCGTCATCTTATTAGTATACATGGTCTCGAAGTGACGAGAGACACGTATTTCAAATATTGAAACGACGACATGCTCCCGTCATCAGTTTGGTCTCTTCTCTTCTCTGTGACTTTGAAATGTGTTAGAATGGTCGATTATGAAGCAAACGACTCTTCAGTAAACAAAGCATATAGCTTGATGCATTATACAAAACTGCCAATTTAAAGCGTCCTGGGAACTGTGATTCAGATATCCAAACGTTTATGTGTCGTTGAACTCCAAACTAATGAGGCCTCAGGGATACGAAGTTGCTATTAAAACAAGCCAGGTGTCCTTTTATCATGAGAAGGCATTAGGTCAGCGATATTGGGACAACCGACCTAACGAATGGTGAATGCTGAATGGTGAATGATTTACCCAAACAAGTCGCTCTCCTTTGAAAAGGAAAGCAATCCAAGGCGTGCGAAAAGCTATAAAATTCAAAGTACATATACCTTAATATTTTTATTAAGTAAAGCAACAGAGTAACATATACTGTATGCACTGTAACTTGTCTATTTTTAAAATAGTACTAAGTGTATCATCAACTTATACCACCAGGCAAAGTGAAATGTAAAACTGCTGGTATAGAAATGTTTTAATTCAGTAACGATTTCGTTTTGATATTTTCAAAATGGAATGCAAATATTACAGTGGACTGAATAAAATAATTGATTTTTAATCAATATGGAAAATAATGGCACATATGACCACCGATTGTTTACAAATCAATAATGTTGTAATTAGCAACTTTCGAAAGTTTCCATTGCCATTATATATGTAAATATCATTTGCTTATCTCCACCTACGCTACAGCAAAATGGTCAGCAGAGATATGCCTATTAAAACAGAAACTTGGCCTAGGTGGTTTCCAGTTACTGATAACGCGGCATTGCTGCAAAAAATCAGCCAGGTACATTATAAATATTCACGTTTTTGGTACACTAAATATGTGTTTATTGTTAAGATTACGCTTGGGATTGAGGCTCACGCTTCGACAATAACAGTTAGGTTACCGAACAATATACTCGGCTGGTGCACGCACTTCGTTTGCTGTCAATCAAAACAGCATAGCACGAATTGTCGCTGATACCTTTCGACTCCCGGGCGCTGAAGCGAAATGTTTATTCCTCATTTTAACATTAATAATGAACAGTAAACTCACATTTGTGTTTCATCAACAATAGTTGAAAATACATATTCAGTCAATGTCATTTATAATCACTAAATGATATCATGGTGATGTTATATATTTTGTATTTTAAAAAGTTTATTAGTAAAAAAAAAATGCAGTAAGTAATAGAAATAGTACACGTAATGATAATTCATAGTATTAATTGACGATACGATTCTTCTTTTTTTCTTGCAGGAAATAAGCTTTGCTTAACGGTTTTTTTTTCATTTACATTAATAAAGTTACTTATTGTCAAATGAACACGTCTGTTTAAAGCCAACCATTGGATGTTGCGTATCTTATTTTGATATAAACATTATTTACCCGAAGGACGCTGAAAACAAATAATAAACCATATTAATATTTATATATTTATATACGGACATTGTTTCCACGAACATCATGACGTCTGTGATTGATGGCAACAGCTGATGTACATAATTATAGCACGTGTTTCGAAAAACGGAGGTTGATGACCGTTTGAGCAAGTGTTCTGGTCGCCATTGTGATCTCTTTTTTGGTTTTTATCTGAGTACAATATCGATGTCAGGTGTTAAGTATGCCCCGGGGGTAACGCTGTGCTTTCATGTCCCTCCACCACTAGGTTAAGTGTTCGAGGCCTGTGTTTTGCCAGGTACTGAGTCGGTGATTTTTCTCAAACACTCGAAGTTTCCTTCATCTCCGAATCCTGAATCTTCTTCCTATGTTTAAAAGTCAAGGGCAGTCAATTGGACGTAAAACATAAACAAAAACCAAACGGGTGTCCGAGCCTAAGCGACGGCACAATCCTCACCTATTCTTCGGTCAATCACGCAAAAAAAAAAAATCAGCAATTACATCTAGACAAAATGGACTAGTGGTAATAAATGCAATTCAAATGGGGAATATGCTTGACTCTTTAAACCAGATAACGGTTGATATTTTATCGAAAAGTCATTGTCAAAAGAAATATTCGTGCAAATTGCTGTAATTTCGACAATATATTTAGATTGAAATGAAGTTTAGTTGATTTTTTTGGTTTATTTTTTTATTTTACGTCGTATTAACAGTTATGGTCATTTATGGACCTGCAAAGTTTTGGAGGGGGAGTTAAGCCGGAGTACCCGGATATAACCACCGATCTACGGTCAGTACCTGGCAGCTGACCCATGTGGGATTAGAACATGCAACCCAGAGGTGGACGGCTAGTGGTAGAATGTCAGAACACCTTAACCACTCGGCAACCGCGGCCCTCTAAAATGTAAATAATGCCTTAGTAACAACGATGCAACTTTTAGGTGAACGGGATTATACTGAACAGCAAAACTATTAAATGACTATTAATCGTGTTTCTTTTTATTGTCAGTCAAATTCACAACGAAGATTTTGTTATCAACAGCAATGCTGCATAGTTTTGTTAGTAATGATAGCAGACAATACCGTACATGAAACTTTATGCCAGTACTTATGAGTGAGATTATATTGTATATCATTATTTGAGAAACAGACGGGCAACGTCTCTAAGGTAACACAAAAAAACTCTACACTTTAACAGTTCTCAAACTGAGATAACATATATCTATGAGATGGGCTAACAGTTAAATACAGCTAGGAAATTCTATATCAAAAGTATGGGCCAGGTACATGTGTAGGTAGTCTATAAATTAAAACAAATCGGATACTGTAACACAAAATCAAACAAAAAGAAAGGCAACATTTTAAAACTATAATCTTCAGTTCCTAGTTATGGTTTGTTAATGCTATCTTCGGAACTATCATTACGGAATAATAACGCTTTAGCCTCTTTGTTGGGGCAGCGGTTGCTGAATAGTTAAGATGTAAGGTGTCATTCTACCACTAGCCCTCCACCTCTTGGTTATGAGTTCGTAGCCCACGTGGCGTAGCTTGAAAGTGCTGATCGTAAGTCGGTGGGTTTTTTTCTCCGGGTGCTCCGGCTTTCCTTCACCTCCAAAACCTGGCATGTTCTTAAACGACCCGGGCAAAATAAACATAAACTATTGCTAGCAGACTTGAGACCGACACAAGCTTAGGTAAGTTCGATTTCAAGCACAAGTTGAACGTCATAGACGGCAAATAAGCCAAATGTATCTAGCAGCTATGCTGCATTTTTTTCTTTTGCTTATATTAAAACAATAGCATGACATCATGTACAATAAATGACGTCATTATCTGTGACGTCTAAATAGTTTTCAACAGTAACAAACTATATTATACGTTTGCAATATCGTTGTATTTATTCAAATGTTACTGTTACACGGCAACTGATAAATTAATTCAAAGCATCGCTATAAATGCTGTTGAGATTTTTTTTTTATTATATACGCGGTTATGATGTCATGTTAAACTAATAAAAGAGAGACACAGAGGGTGGCCGAGATATTGGTCTAGACTACAATTATTACATAATGTATATTGATGAAGTTATGGTGGATTATTGCTTATAAAGTTTACTAGAAGGTGCAATGAAAAGAGGAAAAGAGACGCTAACCTCGGTCACCGACCTTCGATAAAAGTATAAAAAAGGAAAGTTAATCAACAATAAATGTACAGTACAATTAATTAGTAATGTACACAGCACAATGTAACAGTACCAGTAATAACTAATGAGTAATGTACACTGCACAATGTAACAGTACCAGTAACAACTAATTAGTAATGTACACAACACAATGTAACAGTACCAGAAAATGGTAATTAGTAATGTACACTGCACAATGTAATAGTACCAGTAATAACTAATAAGTAATGTACACTGCACAATGTAACAGTACCAGTAACAACTTATTAGTAATGTACACTGCACAATGTAACAGTACCAGTAACAACTAATTAGTAATGTACACCGTACAATGTAACAGTACCAGAAAATGGTAAATAGTAATGTACACTGCACAATGTAACAGTACCAGTAACAACTAATTAGTAATGTACACTGCATAATGTAACAGTACCAGTAACAACTAATTAGTAATGTACACAACACAATGTAACAGTACCAGTAATAACTAATTAGTAATGTACACATCACAATTTAACAGTACCAGTAATAACTAATTAGTAATGTACACAGCACAATATAACAGTACCAGTAATAACTAATTAGTAATGTACACAACACAATGTAACAGTACCAGTAACAACTAATTAGTAATGTACACAACACAATATAACAGTACCAGTAATAACTAATTAGTAATGTACACAACACAATATAACAGTACCAGTAACAACTAATTAGTAATGTACACAGCACAATATAACAGTACCAGTAATAACTAATTAGTAATGTACACAACACAATATAACAGTACCAGTAACAATTAAGAAGTAATGTACACCGTACAATGTAACAGTACCAGTAACAATTAATAAGTAATGTACACAGCACAATGTAACAGTACCAGTAACAATTAAGAAGTAATGTACACCGTACAATGTAACAGTACCAGTAACAACTAATTAGTAATGTACACCGTACAATGTATCAGTACCAGTAACAATTAAGAAGTAATGTACACTATACAATGTAACAGTACCAGTAACAACTAATTAGTAATGTACACAGCACAATGTAACAGTACCAGTAACAATTAAGAAGTAATGTACACAGCACAATGTAACAGTACCAGTAACAATTAATTAGTAATGTACACCGTACAATGTAACAGTACCAGTAACAACTAATTAGTAATGTACACAGCACAATGTAACAGTACCAGTAATAACTAATGAGTAATGTACACAACACAATGTAACAGTACCAGTAACAACTAATTAGTAATGTACACAGCACAATGTAACAGTACCAGTAACAACTAATTAGTAATGTACACCTTACAATGAAACAGTACCAGTAACAACTAATTAGTAATGTACACAGCACAATATAACAGTACCAGTAATAACTAATTAGTAATGTACACAGCACAATGTAACAGTACCAGTAACAATTAAGAAGTAATGTACACTGTACAATGTAACAGTACCAGTAACAATTAAGAAGTAATGTACACTGTACAATGTAACAGTACCAGTAACAACTAATTAGTAATGTACACTGTACAATGTAACAGTACCAGTAACAATTAAGAAGTAATGTACACTGTACAATGTAACAGTACCAGTAACAATTAAGAAGTAATGTACACTGTACAATGTAACAGTACCAGTAACAATTAAGAAGTAATGTACACTGTACAATGTAACAGTACCAGTAACAACTAATTAGTAATGTACACTGTACAATGTAACAGTACCAGTAATAACTAAGAAGTAATGTACACTGTACAATGTAACAGTACCAGTAACAATTAAAAAGTAATGTACACCGTACAATGTAACAGTACCAGTAATAACTAATTAGTAATGTACACAGCATAATGTAACAGTACCAGTAACAACTAATTAGTAATGTACACCGTACAATGTAACAGTACCAGTAACAACTAATTAGTAATGTACACAGCACAATGTAACAGTACCAGTAATAACTAATTAGTAATGTACACAACACAATGTAACAGTACCAGTAACAACTAATTAGTAATGTACACAGCACAATGTAACAGTACCAGTAATAACTAATTAACAATGTACACAGCACAATGTAACAGTACCAGTAATAACTAATTAGTAATGTACACAGCACAATGTAACAGTACCAGTAACAATTAAGAAGTAATGTACACCGTACAATGTAACAGTACCAGTAACAACTAATTAGTAATGTACACAGCACAATGTAACAGTATCAGTAACAACTAATTAGTAATGTACACAGCACAATGTAACAGTACCAGTAATAACTAATTAGTAATGTGCACAGCACAATATAACAGTACCAGTAATAACTAATTAGTAATGTACACAGCACAATGTAACAGTACCAGTAACAACTAATTAGTAATGTACACCGTACAATGTAACAGTACCAGTAACAACTAATTAGTAATGTACACATCACAATATAACAGTACCAGTAATAACTAATTAGTAATGTACACAGCACAATATAACAGTACCAGTAACAATTAAGAAGTAATGTACACCGTACAATGTAACAGTACCAGTAACAACTAATTAGTAATGTACACTGTACAATGTAACAGTACCAGTAATAACTAATTAGTAATGTACACAGCACAATGTAACAGTACCAGTAACAACTAATTAGTAATGTACACAGCACAATGTAACAGTACCAGTAATAACTAATTAGTAATGTACACAGCACAATATAACAGTACCAGTAACAATTAAGAAGTAATGTACACCGTACAATGTAACAGTACCAGTAACAATTAAGAAGTAATGTACACCGTACAATGTAACAGTACCAGTAACAACTAATTAGTAATGTACACAGTACAATGTAACAGTACCAGTAACAACTAATTAGTAATGTACACAGCACAATGTAACAGTACCAGTAATAACTAATTAGTAATGTACACAGCACAATGTAACAGTACCAGTAACAACTAATTAGTAATGTACACAGCACAATGTAACCGTATCAGTAACAACTAATTAGTAATGTACATAGCACAATGTAACAGTACCAGTAATAACTAATTAGTAATGTGCACAGCACAATATAACAGTACCAGTAATAACTAATTAGTAATGTACACAGCACAATGTAACAGTACCAGTAACAACTAATTAGTAATGTACACCGTACAATGTAACAGTACCAGTAACAACTAATTAGTAATGTACACATCACAATATAACAGTACCAGTAATAACTAATTAGTAATGTACACAGCACAATATAACAGTACCAGTAATAACTAAGAAGTAATGTACACAGCACAATATAACAGTACCAGTAATAACTAATTAGTAATGTACACTGTACAATGTAACAGTACCAGTAACAACTAATTAGTAATGTACACTGTACAATGTAACAGTACCAGTAACAATTAAGAAATAATGTACACCGTACAATGTAACAGTACCAGTAACAATTAATTAGTAATGTACACTGTACAATGTAACAGTACCAGTAACAATTAAGAAGTAATGTACACTGTACAATGTAACAGTACCAGTAACAACTAATTAGTAATGTACACTGTACAATGTAACAGTACCAGTAACAACTAATTAGCAATGTACACAGCATAATGTAACAGTACCAGTAACAACTAATAAGTAATGTACACAGCACAATATAACAGTACCAGTAATAACTAATTAGTAATGTACACAGCACAATATAACAGTACCAGTAATAACTAAGAAGTAATGTACACCGTACAATGTAACAGTACCAGTAATAACTAATTAGCAATGTACACAGCATAATGTAACAGTACCAGTAACAACTAATTAGTAATGTACACCGTACAATGTAACAGTACCAGTAATAACTAATTAGTAATGTACACAGCATAATGTAACAGTACCAGTAACAACTAATTAGTAATGTACACCGTACAATGTAACAGTACCAGTAACAACTAATTAGTAATGTACACAGCACAATATAACAGTACCAGTAATAACTAATTAGTAATGTACACAGCACAATGTAACAGTACCAGTAACAATTAAGAAGTAATGTACACTGTACAATGTAACAGTACCAGTAACAATTAAGAAGTAATGTACACTGTACAATGTAACAGTACCAGTAACAACTAATTAGTAATGTACACTGTACAATGTAACAGTACCAGTAACAATTAAGAAGTAATGTACACCGTACAATGTAACAGTACCAGTAACAATTAAGAAGTAATGTACACTGTACAATGTAACAGTACCAGTAACAATTAAGAAGTAATGTACACTGTACAATGTAACAGTACCAGTAACAACTAATTAGTAATGTACACAGCACAATATAACAGTACCAGTAATAACTAATTAGTAATGTACACAGCACAATGTAACAGTACCAGTAATAACTAATTAGTAATGTACACAACACAATGTAACAGTACCAGTAACAACTAATTAGTAATGTACACAGCACAATGTAACAGTACCAGTAATAACTAATTAGTAAAGTACACAGCACAATGTAACAGTACCAGTAATAACTAATTAGTAATGTACACAGCACAATGTAACAGTACCAGTAACAATTAAGAAGTAATGTACACCGTACAATGTAACAGTACCAGTAACAACTAATTAGTAATGTACACAGCACAATATAACAGTACCAGTAATAACTAATTAGTAATGTACACAGCACAATGTAACAGTACCAGTAATAACTAATTAGTAATGTACACAGCACAATGTAACAGTACCAGTAACAACTAATTAGTAATGTACAAAGCACAATGTAACAGTACCAGTAATAACTAATTAGCAATGTACACAGCACAATGTAACAGTACCAGTAATAACTAATTAGCAATGTACACAGCACAATGTAACAGTACCAGTAATAACTAATTAGTAATGTACACAGCACAATGTAACAGTACCAGTAACAATTAAGAAGTAATGTACACTGTACAATGTAACAGTACCAGTAACAACTAATTAGTAATGTACACAGCACAATGTAACAGTATCAGTAACAACTAATTAGTAATGTACACAGCACAATATAACAGTACCAGTAATAACTAAGAAGTAATGTACACAGCACAGTGTAACAGTACCAGTAACAACTAATTAGTAATGTACACCGTACAATGTAACAGTACCAGTAACAACTAATTAGTAATGTACACAGCACAATATAACAGTACCAGTAATAACTAATTAGTAATGTACACAGCACAATGTAACAGTACCAGTAACAACTAAGAAGTAATGTACACTGTACAATGTAACAGTACCAGTAACAATTAAGAAGTAATGTACACTGTACAATGTAACAGTACCAGTAACAACTAATTAGTAATGTACACTGTACAATGTAACAGTACCAGTAACAATTAAGAAGTAATGTACACCGTAGAATGTAACAGTACCAGTAATAACTAATTAGTAATGTACACTGTACAATGTAACAGTACCAGTAACAATTAAGAAGTAATGTACACTGTACAATGTAACAGTACCAGTAACAACTAATTAGTAATGTACACTGTACAATGTAACAGTACCAGTAACAATTAAGAAGTAATGTACACTGTACAATGTAACAGTACCAGTAACAATTAAGAAGTAATGTACACTGTACAATGTAACAGTACCAGTAACAACTAATTAGTAATGTACACTGTACAATGTAACAGTACCAGTAATAACTAAGAAGTAATGTACACCGTACAATGTAACAGTACCAGTAATAACTAATTAGTAATGTACACAGCACAATGTAACAGTACCAGTAACAATTAAAAAGTAATGTACACCGTACAATGTAAAAGTACCAGTAATAACTAATTAGTAATGTACACAGCATAATGTAACAGTACCAGTAACAACTAATTAGTAATGTACACCGTACAATGTAACAGTACCAGTAACAACTAATTAGTAATGTACACAGCACAATGAAACAGTACCAGTAATAACTAATTAGTAATGTACACAACACAATGTAACAGTACCAGTAACAACTAATTAGTAATGTACACAACACAATGTAACAGTACCAGTAATAACTAATTAGTAATGTACACAACACAATGTAACAGTACCAGTAACAACTAATTAGTAATGTACACAACACAATATAACAGTACCAGTAACAATTAAGAAGTAATGTACACTGTACAATGTAACAGTACCAGTAACAACTAATTAGTAATGTACACAGCACAATGTAACAGTACCAGTAATAACTAATTAGCAATGTACACAGCACAATGTAACAGTACCAGTAATAACTAATTAGTAATGTACACAGCACAATTTAACAGTACCAGTAACAATTAAGAAGTAATGTACACCGTACAATGTAACAGTACCAGTAACAACTAATTAGTAATGTACACAGCACAATGTAACAGTATCAGTAACAACTAATTAGTAATGTACACAGCACAATGTAACAGTACCAGTAATAACTAATTAGTAATGTGCACAGCACAATATAACAGTACCAGTAATAACTAATTAGTAATGTACACAGCACAATGTAACAGTACCAGTAACAACTAATTAGTAATGTACACCGTACAATGTAACAGTACCAGTAACAACTAATTAGTAATGTACACATCACAATATAACAGTACCAGTAATAACTAATTAGTAATGTACATAGCACAATATAACAGTACCAGTAATAACTAAGAAGTAATGTACACAGCACAATATAACAGTACCAGTAATAACTAATTAGTAATGTACACATCACAATATAACAGTACCAGTAATAACTAATTAGTAATGTACACAGCACAATATAACAGTACCAGTAATAACTAATTAGTAATGTACACAGCACAATGTAACAGTACCAGTAATAACTAATTAGTAATGTACACATCACAATGTAACAGTACCAGTAATAACTAATTAGTAATGTACACAGCACAATATAACAGTACCAGTAACAATTAAGAAGTAATGTACACCGTACAATGTAACAGTACCAGTAACAATTAAGAAGTAATGTACACCGTACAATGTAACAGTACCAGTAACAATTAATTAGTAATGTACACTGTACAATGTAACAGTACCAGTAACAATTAAGAAGTAATGTACACTGTACAATGTAACAGTACCAGTAACAACTAATTAGTAATGTACACCGTACAATGTATCAGTACCAGTAACAATTAAGAAGTAATGTACACTGTACAATGTAACAGTACCAGTAACAATTAAGAAGTAATGTACACTATACAATGTAACAGTACCAGTAACAACTAATTAGTAATGTACACAGCACAATGTAACAGTACCAGTAACAATTAAGAAGTAATGTACACAGCACAATGTAACAGTACCAGTAACAATTAAGAAGTAATGTACACCGTACAATGTAACAGTACCAGTAATAACTAATTAGTAATGTACACAGCACAATGTAACAGTACCAGTAACAATTAAGAAGTAATGTACACCGTACAATGTATCAGTACCAGTAACAACTAATTAGTAATGTACACAGCACAATGTAACAGTACCAGTAATAACTAATTAGTAATGTACACAGCACAATATAACAGTACCAGTAATAACTAATTAGTAATGTACACAGCACAATGTAACAGTACCAGTAACAACTAATTAGTAATGTACACAGCACAATGTAACAGTACCAGTAATAACTAATTAGCAATGTACACATCACAATATAACAGTACCAGTAATAACTAATTAGTAATGTACACAGCACAATATAACAGTACCAGTAATAACTAAGAAGTAATGTACACAGCACAATGTAACAGTACCAGTAACAACTAATTAGTAATGTACACAGCACAATGTAACAGTACCAGTAACAACTAATTAGTAATGTACACAGCACAATGTAACAGTACCAGTAATAACTAATTAGCAATGTACACAGCACAATGTAACAGTACCAGTAATAACTAATTAGCAATGTACACAGCACAATGTAACAGTACCAGTAACAACTAATTAGTAATGTACACCGTACAATGTAACAGTACCAGTAATAACTAATTAGTAATGTACACGGTACAATGTAACAGTACCAGTAATAACTAATTAGCAATGTACACAGCACAATGTAACAGTACCAGTAATAACTAATTAGTAATGTACACGGTACAATGTAACAGTACCAGTAACATCTAATTAGTAATGTACACAGCACAATGTAACAGTACCAGTAATAACTAATTAGTAATGTACACAGCACAATATAACAGTACCAGTAATAACTAATTAGTAATGTACACAGCACAATGTAACAGTACCAGTAACAACTAATTAGTAATGTACACCGTACAATGTAACAGTACCAGTAACAACTAATTAGTAATGTACACATCACAATATAACAGTACCAGTAATAACTAATTAGTAATGTGCACAGCACAATGGAACAGTACCAGTAATAACTAATTAGTAATGTACACATCACAATATAACAGTACCAGTAATAACTAAGAAGTAATGTACACAGCACAATGTAACAGTACCAGTAATAACTAATTAGTAATGTACACAGCACAATGTAACAGTACCAGTAATAACTAATTAGTAATGTACACAGCACAATGTAACAGTACCAGTAACAATTAAGAAGTAATGTACACCGTATAATGTAACAGTACCAGTAACAACTAATTAGTAATGTACACAGCACAATATAACAGTACCAGTAATAACTAATTAGCAATGTACACCGTACAATGTAACAGTACCAGTAACAACTAATTAGTAATGTACACAGCACAATGTAACAGTACCAGTAACAATTAAGAAATAATGTACACCGTACAATGTAACAGTACCAGTAACAATTAAGAAGTAATGTACACTGTACAATGTAACAGTACCAGTAACAACTAATTAGTAATGTACACTGTACAATGTAACAGTACCAGTAACAATTAAGAAGTAATGTACACCGTACAATGTAACAGTACCAGTAACAATTAATTAATAATGTACACTGTACAATGTAACAGTACCAGTAACAACTAATTAGTAATGTACACTGTACAATGTAACAGTACCAGTAATAACTAATTAGTAATGTACACCGTACAATGTAACAGTACCAGTAACAACTAATTAGTAATGTACACTGTACAATGTAACAGTACCAGTAACAATTAAGAAGTAATGTACACCGTACAATGTAACAGTACCAGTAACAACTAATTAGTAATGTACACTGTACAATGTAACAGTACCAGTAATAACTAAGAAGTAATGTACACAGCACAATGTAACAGTACCAGTAACAACTAATTAGTAATGTACACTACACAATGTAACAGTACCAGTAACAACTAATTAGTAATGTACACCGTACAATGTAACACTACCAGTAACAATTAATAAGTAATGTGCACTGTACAATGTAATAGTACCAGTAACAACTAATTAATAATGTACACTACACAATGTAACAGTGCCAGTAACAACTAATTAGTAATGTACACCGTACAATGTAACACTACCAGTAACAATTAATAAGCAATGTACACTGTACAATGTAACAGTACCAGTAACAACTAATTAGTAATGTACACTACACAATGTAACAGTACCAGTAACAACTAATTAGTAATGTACACCGTACAATGTAACAGTACCAGTAACAATTGATTAGTAATGTACACTGTACAATGTAACAGTACCAGTAACAATTAATAAGTAATGTACACCGTACAATGTAACAGTACCAGTAACAATTAATTAGTAATGTACACCGTACAATGTAACAGTACCAGTAATAACTAATTAGTAATGTACACTACACAATGTAACAGTACCAGTAACAATTAATTAGTAATGTACACTGTACAATGTAACAGTACCAGTAACAATTAATTAGTAATGTACACCGTACAATGTAACAGTACCAGTAACAACTAATTAGTAATGTACACTACACAATGTAACAGTACCAGTAACAACTAATTAGTAATGTACACCGTACAATGTAACAGTACCAGTAACAATTAATTAGTAATGTACACTGTTCAATATAACAGTACCAGTAACAACTAATTAGTAATGTACACTACACAATGTAACAGTACCAGTAATAACTAATTAGCAATGTACACAGCACAATGTAACAGTACCAGTAACAATTAATTAGTAATGTACACTGTACAATGTAACAGTACCAGTAACAATTAATTAGTAATGTACACTGTACAATGTAACAGTACCAGTAACAATTAATTAGTAATGTACACTGTACAATGTAACAGTACCAGTAACAATTAAGAAGTAATGTACACAGCACAATGTAACAGTACCAGTAACAATTAAGAAGTAATGTACACCGTACAATGTAACAATGCCAGTAACAACTAATTAGAAATGTACACCGTACAATGTAACAGTACCAGTAACAATTAATTAGTAATGTACACTGTACAATGTAACAGTGCCAGTAACAATTAAGAAGTAATGTACACAACACAATGTAACAGTACCAGTAACAACTAATAAGTAATGTACACTGCACAATGTAACAGTACCAGTAACAACTAATTAGTAATGTACACTACACAATGTAACAGTACCAGTAACAACTAATTAGTAATGTACACTACACAATGTAACAGTACCAGTAACAACTAATTAGTAATGTAAACTACACAATGTAACAGTACAAGTAACAACTAATTAGTAATGTACACCGTACAATGTAACAGTACCAGTAACAATTAATTAGTAATGTACACTGTACAATGTAACAATACCTGTAATAATTATTAGTAATGTACACCGTATAATGTAACAGTATCAGTAATAATTATTAGAAATGTACACTGCCCAATGTAACAGTACCAGTAACAACTAATAAGTAATTTACACTGTACAATATAGCAGTACCAGTAACAATTAAGAAGTAATGTACACAGCACAATGTAACAGTACCAGTAACAACTAATTAGTTATGTACACCGTACAATGTAACAGTACCAGTAACAACTAATTAGTAATGTACACCGTACAATGTAACAGTACCAGTAACAATTAAGAAGTAATGTACACAGCACAATGTAACAGTACCAGTAATAACTAATTAGTAATGTACACTGCACAATGTAACAGTACCAGTAACAACTAAGAAGTAATGTACACAGCACAATGTAACAGTACCAGTAACAATTAATTAGTAATGTACACCGTACAATGTAACAGTACCAGTAATAACTAATTAGTAATGTACACCGTACAATGTAACAGTACCAGTAACAATTAAGAAGTAATGTACACAGCACAATGTAACAGTACCAGTAACAACTAAGAAGTAATGTACACAGCACACTGTAACAGTACCAGTAACAATTAATTAGTAATGTACACAGCACAATAAAAAAGTATCAGTAACAATTAATTACTAATGTACACAGCACAATGTACACAGCACAATGTAGCAGTACCAGTAACAAATAAGAAGTAATGTACACAGCACAATGTAACAGTACCAGTAACAACTAATTAGTAATGTACACTGCACAAAGTAACAGTACCAGTAAAATTAATTAGTAATGTACACAGCACAATAAAAAAGTACCAGTAACAATTAATAACTAATGTACACTGCACAATGTACACAGCACAATGTAACAGTACCAGTAATGTACACAACACAATGTTACGGTACCAGTAACAATTAATTAGTAATGTACACTACACAATGTAACAGGACCAGTAACAACTAATTAGTAATGTACACTGTACAATGTAACAGTACCAGTAACAACTAATTAGTAATGTACACTACACAATGTAACAGTACCAGTAACAATTAATAAGTAATGTACACCGTACCATGTAACAGTACCAGTAATGTACACAGCACAATGTAACAGTACCAGTAATGTACACAACACAATGTAACAGTACCAGTAACAATTAATTAGTAATGTACAGTACACAATGTAACAGGACCAGTAACAACTAATTAGTAATGTACACTGTACAATGTAACAGGACCAGTAACAACTAATTAGTAATGTACACTGTACAATGTAACAGTACCAGTAATGTACACAGCACAATGTAACAGTACCAGTAATGTACACAATACAATGTAACAGTACCAGTAACAACTAATTAGTAATATACACTGTACAATGTAACAGTACCAGTAACAACTAATTAGTAATGTACACCGTACAATATAACAGTACCAGTAACAACTAATTAGTAATGTACACCGTACAATGTAACAGTACCAGTAACAATTAATTAGTAATGTACACAGCACAATTTAACAGGACCAGTAACAATTAATTAGTAATGTACACTGCACAATGTAACAGTACCAGTAACAACTAATTAGTCCATACTGCTAAAAACAATGCTTTTTAAATGTTTGATGCTTTCGCAGACTCTAATATTGTGGATAAATATTTCATAAAATGAGGGTAAAGGTTTGATCTGTAATGAATGGCGTGTCGTAATGTATCGCTAAGACTACATTAGTACTTGAATGGTGTACATGTAAAAACTATAGTAGCTGATCACAATCAGGTTTGTTTCTTTTAATCACAGATGACAAATCTGTCTTAATAAATAGCCGACCTAGAAGAAATTGCAAAATATTTGAACTTTGCAGTTTAACGATACAAATTGTAAAAATTATTGAAATTGCATTATAAGACTTCCCAAGGAATTTGTGCGTGAGATAATGCAAATATGACATTTAATTACGACTCTGCTGTTTACTAGATTCGTTGCGCCGTACACTGATATATTTACATTTGCGCTGCAACCCACTATATGAACATTACCAGTAAAAATGCCTTTCATAAAAGTATGAAAGCAATGGTTCTCGAGACGTAGCACGTGGTTTAATTATGACGTCATAGATCAAGCTTGTTCAATGAGAGTATTTTCGCGCCGCTTCAAATAACATGGATATTGCCCTTGCGTCAAACGCTCAAATGACTCGTCATTATCATTGGCGCCAAATTTATTCATGCTGGGCTGTTCCGCCAATGTCGTTTAAATGACGACGCCTATAGAAGAGCAGCTAATAAACTGATTATTTGGAAAAAAATATAAATGGAATTCAGTATCTGTGTTATAGTAAAAATGTAAATATATGGATTGAAAGTCATTTTTTTACTTTCATAGTGCTATGAAAGTTAAAAAAAAATGACTTTCAATCCTTATATATAGTATATATATTAACCATTATAGTAGTGGCTTCTTAGTTCGTTATTTTACTAAAACGTTGATATTGTGATAGGCTTGTACAGTAGTTGTTCATTAGAAATGAAAATAAAAATGTCCTTACTGAACTAAAACTATGGTATTTGCTGAAAAAATAGGGATTACTGCACGCCCAGGAGACCTGTATGGCCTACTGGTGAATACATCCCTTGTCTTGTGATCAGTAACATGTTCTCGCCTCAGAAAGTGATATCATCAGATCGATCCGGCACACATATTCATCATCCATCACCTTCTTTATCACATAACTGACTCGTCCAGTCTTGTCATACGGCCATGTCATAAAAATGGTATTACACACGTGTAAAACACAATTGTGACGTCATAAACAAATGACGTCTTCATGACGTCATATCATTGTCTCGGAAGTGAAAATCGTACTGTCACAGAAAAACTCTGCCTTTCTTAAGGGAATTAATTTTAACAGTTTTTTTTTGTATTTTCTCATAAATATGAGTTATGTGATAAATATAATCTTACACTCGTGTCAATGCAATATAGAATTTATTAAACTCGTTGAATATGTTAATATGTCACTCGCCTAAATGCTCGTGACATATTGAATTATGAAACTCGTTTAATCAATTCCATATAAAATCGACACTCGTGTAAGATCCTCTATATACTGTATATTTGCTTTTATTCGCGGAGGATTTCATTTCGCTATATTCGCGGTCAAATAAAATTCCGCTAAATCGAATACCCGCGAAATATAATACATTGATAGGACTAATTAGCATGAACGAACAAATAATCCCCGCTGAACGCGAAATTTTTTTCAGTAAATAAGTTCGATAAGAAAAATGCGAAACGTTATCCCCGTGAAATAAAACAACTATACAGTATATTGTTATGCACAAACTATTGCTATAAGTAAATTATGTTATTTGACCTTTTCATAGTTACAATATGCTTAAGTGGTGCAATGAGTAGGGTACTCGTCTTTCACTATAACGGCCGGGGTCCGATTGACATCGCCTGCCCGACCACGTGTTTGTTTCCGGGTGCTCTGGATTTCTCCGATTATATGACCACCGCGCATTAATAGCTGGACTAACATGAGTCTATAACTTGTACAAAAAGTGTTATGAATTGCTGCCAATGCATGTATATAAAGGTTATATTTCCTTTAAAAGGCCCAACATACGCATCTTCAGCGAATTTTTCGTGATTCTGAAAAAAAATCAGTTGATTACCATGCAAAAATAAGGTTTAAATGAAGTAAACATGAGCGGTAACTACCATGAAACTCATGACAGAAAATTCCAAAGAATTCAAAATAATTTAGGCGTGGACTACTAAAACGACAAGCCGGAGTTAGACGACAGTTCAAAATGGATGCATGTTTACAAATACCGAGTTTCAACTGCTGCTGTACCGTTAACCGCGTAAGAATTCATTTTGAATATTGCTGTTAACTAAACTATACATATAATAATTAATAAACTTTATCTATTATACAACAATTATGAAACAAGTTATACAACTTATATTAATCACGTTGGCCCAGATGTTAGCGTGCGAGGGGTCTGATTGTGGGAGGAAACAGGAGTACCTGGAGAAACCCACGTGGTCAGGCAGGTTACCCCATGACTTTTCACGCCCAGTCGACGAAATCAAAGCCCGGCCGCCTTGGTGAAAGGCAAATGCGCTACCCACTGCACCACCCGTCCATCCATATAAGTTATGAGGCTTGATTTTCGCTGAAATGTTTGCCGAAAGTTACGTATATTGGGCCTTTAGCACCCTGGTAAGATCGCTGTCACGTAGATGCAGCGCTATGATGCAGTATTTACTTTGTTTGTAAATGGCTGCTCTACGTGCGAAATCACCGCAGTGTTTCAAAACTGAAACATAATGTACCACAAGTACGTAACGGCCTTGTCGTGGAGGCATTCCCGACAAGGAAATGTCTCTTTTACGAAAGTAAAGAACTATGCACTTTTTTATGCGTCAAACAAGAGCTGTCGTTTTGTGTGCATTCCAGTCCAGGGAACTGTTTAAACTTTATACACTAGATTGGGCTATTATTGATGCATTTAAGGATTCTATAAATACGCCCACGAGACACGGAACATGTAATTACCGTATTAGTGTAGCTTGATGGTTTGTAGTCTCGTTCAATCAAAATCTCGCGAGACGTATCCTAGACACATATTTGCTGCTGTGCCTGTTTCCCCGGGAGCTTTGCAATCTCTGTGAAAGACAGAGGTTGGGCGTACTTGGTCCAGAAGATCAGAAACGTCACGCCGACTAGGTCAACACCCCGTCTGTTCCAGGGCGTACTTTGGCGGTGTTTAGGACACCCGTTTGATTCTGATAGTGCGGTTATAGGAAGGGCGACTGCTAAAGACGTTCAACAATAACTGCTACCAACATTTTATCAAAATTGTATTTCTGGCGGTGTCACTGTAGAAAATTGAGTGAATACGCCTAATATGAAAAAGAGGAATTTGATTGCTTGTGTGTCAACTCCTGGTGTGATGTTGTGCTGCCAAGTACATGGTAACACTGCCAGACAATGCCACACACATATAAATCATTTCACCTAGCCTGAGGAATCAGCTCGTCGTAGACTAATTGAAATCCCACTTACGCATATCAGTAGAAATGAGGAATAAATTGACACCATGTACCTTCCTTACGCTTGGTTTAAAAAGAGTCATGGGCACAGATATTGTATAAAATGTATTGTTGATTTCCATCAGTTGTAAGATATTTTTACAAGTTGAATACACATTGTACGACTTTTTAAAATGTACATCGTAATTATAATGCAGCTACAATGTATCTAAATGTATGTCACATATCTCGGGGACATTTTTGACGATAACATCACCATAATAAATGTACTGGAAAATATCATCTCTAATTTTTCTCATAACGATTGATTATAAAAAAAACATAGCCGAGAAAAATAACATTAAACATTTAAATAATAAAAAGGGCATGTAATCACAAACTTGAAATATTTACAGTCAACACTGACATTCACTCGATAGCCATTGCATTGCTAGCCTATTTTCCAATAACTATACTTGAGAACGTGCCAAAATGCTATGACGTCGACAACAATACATATGGGCGAGCTATGCAAATTATCCATATCGAGTCAGAATTATATGACGCCATTCACAATTGACATGGGCGGAGCTAACCACGGCTTATACAAACTTCATGCTGTTACATTTATTGAGCAGTTTTCACGTTTGTTAGTTTTAAAATGAGATATATGTCCGCAGATGGGGAGATTCGAGCAAAAAAGTTATGAACCATTTACAGGAAGGTATTGTAAATATAGGAATTAACCTTTGATTAGTTTATGAGATCATAAATCCAATGAAGCAGTCGGTAAATTTAGTGTTTACGCAATTTACCTCGTGCTCAATTGAATTAACGATCTCATAAACTAACCAAAATTAAAGGTTAATACTTAAGCAGCATGACTATTCAATACCGCAATCGAACGTAATTTTATTACTATCGAGTCTGAAATTCCTTCTTTATATTACTGCTGTAATGTTCATTTATCGCCAACACGCCGTTTCCGAGATACAAGAACTATTTTGAAATGGAGTTAGAAATCGGTGATTTGATCATGTGACCGCGAAAAATTTAGGGCACTTCACAATGGCGGCATTGACGACCGAATGGCAGCTACATGTATATTTGATTCGATGTTTTTGGTCGCTTTAGGTTAAAATGGAACGAAACAAAAACTGGCAGTCGTAAAAGAAACAATCTGGCAAAATGTAACGTTCAGATCGTTTCCAACAGCAAAGAAAAAAACCCCGATTACGAGCACTGTGGATTGCATTCATATTTCTCAATACAAGATAAATTCAGTTCATCAATGATCTCAGCTAATTTTAATTACACCCCTTTTGTTTTATTTTAAGTTGTGATCCCTCTTTCGACCAAAAAACTTTACTTTGCTTACCGTCATTGAAAACTTCTATTTAGCCGCCATTTGTTTTAAAAGTGCCCTAAATAAAGTCACGTAGTGATGAAAGTCACATGACTAAACCGACTGAAGGTTGTATCCCGGAAATGCCGTATTGGAAAAGTCCCACACCGTATCATTACTATATCCGAGTCTATAAGTCCAACACTGTATCATTACTATATCCGAATCTAAATGTCCTACACTGTATCATTACTATATCCGAGTTTAAAAGTCCTACTTTGTACCATTACTATATCCGAGTCTAAAAGTCCTACTTTGTATTATTGCTATATCCGAGTGAAAAAGTCCTACTTTGTATCATTACAATATCCGGGTCTATAAGTCCTACTTTGTATCATTACTATATCCGAGTCAAAAAGTCCCACACTGTATCATTACTATATCCGAGTCAAAATGTCATACATTGTATCATTATTAAATCCGAGTCTAAAAGTCCTACACTGTATCATTACTGCATCCGAGTCTAAAAGTTCTAATTTGTATCATTACTATATCCGAGTCAAAAGGTCCTACTTTGTATCATTACAATATCCGGGTCTATAAGTCCTACACTGTATCATTACTATATCCGAGTCTAAAAGTCCCACACTGTATCATTACTATATCCGAGTCTAAATGCCATACTCTGCATCATTATTATATCCGAGTCTAAAAGTCATACACTGTATCATTACTGTATCCGAGTCTAAAAGTCCTACTTTGTATCATTACTATATCCGAGTCTAAAAGTCCTACTTTGTATTATTACTACATGTATATCCGAGTTTAAAAGTCCTACTTTGTATCATTACTATATTCGAGTCTAAAAGTCCTACTTTGTATCATTACTATATCCGAGTCTATAAGTCATACACTGTATCATTACTGTATCCGAGTCTAAAAGTCCTACTTTGTATCATTACTATATCCGAGTCTAAAAGTCCTACTTTGTATTATTACTATATCCGAGTCTAAAAGTCCTACTTTGTATCATTACTGTATCAGAGTCTAAAAGTCCTACTTTGTATCATTACTATATCCGAGTCTAAAAGTCCCACACTGTATCATTACTATATCCGAGTCAAAAAGTCCTACTTTGTATCATTACTATATCCGAGTCAAAACGTCCTACTTTGTATCATTACTGTATCCAAGTCTAAAAGTCCTACTTTGTATCATTACTATATCCGAGTCTAAAAGTCCTACTTTGTATCATTACTGTATCCGAGTCTAAAAGTCCTACACTGTATCATTACTGTATCCGAGTCTAAAAGTCCTACTTTGTATCATTACTATATCCGAGTCTAAAAGTCCTACTTTGTATCATTACTATATCCGAGACTAAAAGTCCTACACTGTATCATTACTGTATCCGAGTCTAAAAGTCATACACTGTATCATTACTGTATCCGAGTCTAAAAGTCCTACTTTGTATCATTACTATATCCGAGTCTAAAAGTCCTACTTTGTATTATTACTACATGTATATCCGAGTTTAAAAGTCCTACTTTGTATCATTACTATATCCGAGTCTAAAAGTCCTACTTTGTATCATTACTGTATCCGAGTCTAAAAGTCCTACACTGTATCATTACTGTATCCGAGTCTAAAAGTCCTACTTTGTATCATTACTATATCCGAGTCAAAAAGTCCTACTTTGTATCATTACTATATCCGAGTCTAAAAGTCCTACACTGTATCATTACTGTATCCGAGTCTAAAAGTCTTACTTTGTATCATTACTATATCCGAGTCTAAAAGTCCTACTTTGTATCATTACTATATCCGAGTCTAAAAGTCCCACACTGTATCATTACTGTATCCGAGTCTAAAAGTCCTACTTTGTATCATTACTATATTCGAGTCTTAAAGTCCTACTTTGTATTATTACTATATCCTAGTCTAAAAGTTCTACTTTGTATCATTACTGTATCCGAGTCTAAAAGTCCCACACTGTATCATTACTATATCCGAGTCAAAAAGTCCTACTTTGTATCATTACTATATCCGAGTCAAAAAGTCCTACTTTGTATCATTACTGTATCCAAGTCTAAAAGTCCTATTTTGTATCATTACTATATCCGAGTCTAAAAGTCCTACTTTGTATCATTACTGTATCCGAGTCTAAAAGTCCTACTTTGTATCATTACTATATCCGAGTCTAAAAGTCCTACTTTGTATCATTACTGTATCCGAGTCTAAAAGTCCTACACTGTATCATTACTGTATCCGAGTCTAAAAGTCTTACTTTGTATCATTACTATATCCGAGTCTAAAAGTCCTACTTTGTATCATTACTGTATCCGAGTCTAAAAGTCCTACTTTGTATCATTACTATATCCGAGTCTAAAAGTCCTACTTTGCATTATTACTATATCCGAGTCTAAAAGTCCTACTTTGTATCATTACTGTATCTGAGTCTAAAAGTCCAACTTTGTATCATTACTATATCCGAGTCAAAAAGTCCTACTTTGTATCATTACTATATCCGAGTCAAAAAGTCCTACTTTGTATCATTACTGTATCCAAGTCTAAAAGTCCTACTTTGTATCATTACTATATCCGAGTCTAAAAGTCCTACTTTTCATTACTGTATCCGAGTCTAAAAGTCCTACACTGTATCATTACTGTATCCGAGTCTAAAAGTCCTACTTTGTATCATTACTATATCCGAGTCTAAAAGTCCTATTTTGTATCATTACTGTATCCGAGTCTAAAAGTCCTACACTGTATCATTACTGTATCCGAGTCTAAAAGTCTTACTTTGTATCATTACTATATCTGAGTCTAAAAGTCCTACTTTGTATCATTACTATATCCGAGTCTAAAAGTCCTACTTTGTATCATTACTGTATCCGAGTCTAAAAGTCCTACTTTGTATCATTACTATATCAGAGTCTAAAAGTCCTACTTTGTATTATAACTATATCCGAGTCTAAAAGTCCTACTTTGTATCATTACTGTATCTGAGTCTAAAAGTCCTACTTTGTATCATTACTATATCCGAGTCTAAAAGTCCCACACTGTATCATTACTATATCCGAGTCAAAAAGTCCTACTTTGTATCATTACTGTATCCGAGTCTAAAAGTCCTACTTTGTATCATTACTTTATCCGAGTCTAAAAGTCCTACTTTGTATTATTACTACATGTATATCCGAGTCAAAAAGTCCTACTTTGTATCATTACTATATCCGAGTCTAAAAGTCCTACTTTGCATTATTACTATATCCGAGTCTAAAAGTCCTACTTTGTATCATTACTGTATCCGAGTCTAAAAGTCCTACTTTGTATCATTACTTTATCCGAGTCAAAAAGTCCTACTTTGTATCATTACTGTATCCGAGTCTAAAAGTTCTAATTTGTATCATTTCTATATCCGAGTCAAAAGGTCCTACTTTGTATCATTACAATATCCGGGTCTATAAGTCCTACACTGTATCGTTACTATATCCGGGTCTAAAAAAGTCCCACACTGTATCATTACTGTATCCGAGTCTAAAAGTCCTACTTTGTATCATTACTATATCCTAGTCTAAAAGTCCTACTTTGTATTATTACTACATGTATATTCGAGTCTAAAAGTCCTACTTTGTATCATTACTATATCCGAGTCTATAAGTCATACACTGTATCATTACTGTATCCGAGTCTAAAAGTCCTACTTTGTATCATTACTATATCCGAGTCTAAAAGTCCTACTTTGTATTATTACTATATCCGAGTCTAAAAGTCCTACTTTGTATCATTACTGTATCCGAGTCTAAAAGTCCTACTTTGTATCATTACTATATCCGAGTCTAAAAGTCCCACACTGTATCATTACTATATCCGAGTCAAAAAGTCCTACTTTGTATCATTACTATATCATAGTCAAAAAGTCCTACTTTGTATCATTACTGTATCCAAGTCTAAAAGTCCTACTTTGTATCATTACTATATCCGAGTCTAAAAGTCCTACTTTGTATCATTACTGTATCCGAGTCTAAAAGTCCTACACTGTATCATTACTGTATCCGAGTCTAAAAGTCCTACTTTGTATCATTACTATATCCGAGTCTAAAAGTCCTACACTGTATCATTACTGTATCCGAGTCTAAAAGTCCTACACCGTATCATTACTATATCCGAGTCTAAAAGTCTTACTTTGTATCATTACTATATCCGAGTCTAAAAGTCCTACTTTGTATCATTACTATATCCGAGTCTAAAAGTCCTACTTTGTATCATTACTATATCCGAGTCAAAAAGTTCTACACTGTATCATTACTATATCCGAGTCTAAAAGTTCTAATTTGTATCATTACTATATCCGAGTCTAAAAGTCATACTTTGTATCATTACTATATCCGAGTCTAAAAGTCATACTTTGTATCATTACTATATCAGAGTCAAAAAGTCATAGGTTGTATCATTACTACATGTATATCCGAGTCTTAAAGTCCTACTTTGTATCATTACTGTATCCGAGTCTAAAAGTCCTACTTTGTATTATTACTATATCCGAGTCTAAAAGTCCTACTTTGTATCATTACAATATCCGAGTCTAAAAGTCCTACTTTGTATCATTACTATATCCGAGTCAAAAAGTCCTACACTGTATCATTACTATATCCGAGTCTATAAGTCCTACATTGTTATTGCTACCCCTGAGTCCCATTATAATGAATGACGCATAATTATGTTTTTTTTAATTCGAAAATAAAAAAAAGAAACATGTCTGTACATATGAAGAAAATAATATTGAACCTTGTTCGTTTTTTAGGGGGAAAAAAGAAAAGACAAAGAAAAATTTATATATGTATATATGAAAAAACAATTTCTTGCCTGATTGCGCCTGCAGCATGTGATTGTTTTGTAGTGTGGAGCTGATATATTAACAGATATTTACATATACGTTCCTATGACGCATTACCATAAAACATAGGTAGTCAGACACATTCACGTCAGCTTAAAGTACAGAACACCTTAATGCAAAGATTTAGAAGGCAGTAGATAAAACCGGTCTGATCCGTTTAATAAATGAATATTTCTGCAGTATAATGGTTCTTGATAATACTAATGGTTTTATGAAGCTTTATCAAAATCCCTCAAGGATTGAAGCCACTAGAGTCCCGACAAGAATTTTATTCTTGATTAGTCATTTTTAAGTAACGATGACATTGGCCTTGACCCGACCTACGAAGGGTAAACGTCCTTGACTTCATCGATGACAATTCGGGTAGAATCCAAAGGAAAGAGGGAAAAAATACAGCAAAATACATAGACAAGATGTTTCGAATGAGTACATATTCTCCGCCATAGGCCCGAACAATATGTTCGATTGTACATTTTTTAACAGAAAGTTTTCGTTCCAATACATATATTATGTAGCTGCTCTACGATATCTGTGAAGGAACGCACAAAAATGAGTGAACTGAAAGCGCAAATATACTTTGGAACTATTGGCCATAGTGTACCGAAGCTGTGATTTATTGAAGCCAAAATAAGAATAGTACTTATACTACAAGAACAACTATTATTTAACTACATGTACATCTACATAACGGGTGATGGCGATAAAGCGCACCTGGCCTTATTCTTCTGGACCAGTACTTTTACTAGGATCTCCATGTAAATCGTTCCTTTGTTCAAAGTCATATAGTTTAATTTTTTAATGTTAAGTCCAGATTATGGCTCTGTTGATGCTTTGTTCTTTTCTGGTTTGATTTATTATTCCAAATACAACCAAAGTATAAATCAACAAAAAGTTAATTTTAGAGAAAATTGAACAATATGTGTATCAAAGTTACAATCGGATATCGCGAACGTACTGTACAAAATGTGAGGTCCGTCTCTATAGTCTCTCTGGGCCTAACTAACATAGTTAACTAACGATGACAATGTCACTCGGAACCCAAGTCGACAGGATCCTGCTCATCAGCCTAGGACGGCAATGCTATTTGTAAACAAGGGAACATGAGCTTATTGGGGACGTTTTGTTTAAGTGCCTTTAGTTACGGATATTTGGTGTATGGGTTTAGAAAGAAGTCTCTTGAATACAGCTTATTAATGTGATTGCTTGTTGTGATGGACAATGATGACTCGGTTCTCATTTTGAGAACTTAAAGTTAATATGGATATGACCAAGCTGTACATGGGAGGAGTCGTCGATGAATCAGAAGACGCTTATTCTTCCGAACATCTGGTCTTATTATGTTGTGCTTTTACGAGGGTCTTCAGGTAAAAGTTTCCATTGTTCATATTTTGCCTGTAGTTTAATCGTTTTTGTGATCGGATTATGGTTTTGTTGACGCTTTGGTATTTTTTTTATAGTTTTTTTCTTACATATATCTAAATTACTTTTGAGAAGAGGTCGTACTTGCATTTCATAAAATGTGGAAAATGGTAATATTACACAAGTGTCACTCAATAATTTTCTTTAAAGAATAAACAGATTTCCCAGATGCCACCCACATAACAAAATCCACATAACCTTAAAACAGGAAAGTTACAGTTGTATTCGATAAAACAAGTCCGACTTTTTATAACTGACGTGTATTGTTACGAATATGACAACCGAACATCCGAGTCCATTATACAGCGATACGTGCTTGGAGCCATCTTATAGGCATACTAGTCACTTTTGATGCATATATGACACGACTGCATTATCGGGCTTCATGTTATCAAATTTGGAGACTCTCAGCTTGAACAGGCTGTTCTCACATATAGTGTAAGAACTAAACCTACGCAAAAGGTGAGTGACACGTGTGTACGCCAAGTACTAAACCTACCCAAAAGGTGAGTGACACGTGTGTACACCAAGTACTAAACCTACACAAAAGGTGAGTGACACGTGTGTACGCCAAGTACTAAACCTACCCAAAAGGTGAGTGACACGTGTGTACGCCACGTACTAAACCTACCCAAAAGGTGAGTGACACGTGTGTACGCCAAGTACTAAACCTACCCAAAAGGTGAGTGACACGTGTGTACACCAAGTACTAAACCTACCCAAAAGGTGAGTGACACGTGTATACGCTAAGTACTAAACCTACCCAAAAGGTGAGTGACACGTGTGTACGCCAAGTACTAAACCCACACAAAAGGTGAGTGACACGTGTGTACGCCAAGTACTAAACCTACACAAAAGGTGAGTGACACGTGTGTACGCCAGGTGCTAAACCTACCCAAAAGGTGAGTGACACGTATGTACGCCAAGTATTAAACTTACCCAAAAGGTGAGTGACACGTGTGTACGCCAAGTACTAAACTTACCCAAAAGGTGAGTGACACGTGTGTACGCCAAACACTAGCGGTGTGCCCAGAGAAAGAGTAAGGCGCTCAGTCCTAGAGGTCAAACAGGGAATTGTGTACCCAGTACCAGTATCATACCTAGTACTGTACCAGTATCAAATTTAAACAAAAAGTGGATCCGCAGTCCCCGAAGCATATTCGAAAATGGGAATTAGATACTTATTACCAATCTAGTATCATATCTTAACAAACAAATGGGTCCACATTTCCCAGAAGTATATTGTAACAGAATATTGTTCAACTAGTACCAATAAAATGTACTCAAAGCTGGGGGTGTTCAGCCCCAGGGGCATCCAACAAAGGTTGAACCCACAGCTCCCAGCACCAAACGCATGTTTAAACACAGAATGGTACACCTAGTACAAGCAGGCGGTTCAAACATAAAAAGATACTCTTAGCTTTAACAGTACGCTCGAATAACAAATAGTACTTACAGGTTACACGAAGCAAAAATATCACCATCAGTAGTACGTTCAAATAGAAAATCTGATTTCAACTCCATCATTATGTTCAATAAGAATTTTGGGGTCTACGGTCAAACAGGACGCTCGAACAAGAGAATAGAGCCTGATGCTCCGGAAGAACAAGCGTTCTTTGCCTAATCAACGCCACCCACCATTCCAGTTCAGGCAACATCCGAGTCCGCAATGCAGAATTGATTGCACGGTGTATATGCACATTTCGATCGAGATGATGAGTCAACTTTGCTTTCGTTAGAGAATAAAAATAAATAAGAGAATACCGAAGCGTTAACAAAATCATAATCCAAACTCAAAATCGATTAAACCAGGCGCAAAATATGAACAAAGGAAAGATTTACATGGAGACTCTTGTAAAAGTACAAGAAAATAAGACAAGGTGTTCCGGAAGAGTAAACGTCTTCAGCTTCATCGACGACAACCGCCATGTAAATCTTTGTCACCTCCAAGTAAACATCAAGTTCTCAAAATGAGAACCGAGTATCATTGTCAATCACAACAAATAAACACACTAATGAGCATACTCAAAAACGTCCATCTTCGTATCAAACAAAGATAGAGGTACATCTCCATAGTGGGCGTTGATGACGGTGCTGTGAGTAATTTCAAGTTGTTTTTTTTTTGTACAATTTTCACTGTATCATAACTCAAATGTGTAACAGTGACATATATTAGCATTTTTGATATTAAAATATTCAATATTGATATTCTATACGATATTTCCGGTTGTCCAGCGTATCATGTAGCGCGTCCGTTACTTGCGTCGTCCGTTATAGAACCGTCCGTATTACAGATGTACTTGGACATAACGAGATGTAATTGGACATAATTGAAAAAAAATGATAACAAAGTCTAATTGAATATCACAGATAAATACATACAATGGATGTACAGGCAGCAAAAGAAACGTGTTACACGTATACAGTTATATAATAATTATTGGCTGTTTCAATATGATGTATATCACCCCATAAAGCCCATCTTGCTGTGTGAAAAACAAGACATTACACTACTACTTCAAATTGTACTTTTTTATCAATAGCATCTTTGTTGAGTCAAAGAAGGACAAACAGTTGCAGTGTTATTCATGTATGGTGTATGAAATCTACATTTGGTTACAGTATTACACAATTGACTACTAGTATAATTTCGTGTTTATTTCCTCGTCTTCGAGGTTAGCACAAACTTTCATAGGCGTAATGATACCTTGTAAATAGTCGCATGGTTAACATTATACATAATTTATATGATATCGTCAAATTAATTTTTTTATTTTGAAAGAAACACATGTACAATAAAGGGGTTTCATGTACATCATTCTGTTATTTCAACAAGTTGGCTTATTGCGATGTCAAGGTTGCCAAGAATATATAGGTACAGAAAAAACGTCAATAACATCAATTTGTACGAGAAAATGAAGAAAATCAACCAGCTAAAAGCAGACGAGGCAATTTAAAAAATGCGAGCATCAGAAATCTCAAGTGGTGTATGTATAATTATTATAAGTTAATTACTAACGTATATTTCCTAGCGTAAGCAAGTGTTAATTTCACGACCTTAGTCGTCTAGTAAATGAAATGTTGCCGTTGTGCGACCAAATTGTCACAGAGTTCATAATTACCAATCGTCCTACGAGATGTCGATATCGCACGGCCGTTAATTAGAGCGTGGAGATCGGCGATAAGCTTGTTCCTTAGTTTGAAACGTTATCGTAAAACATAAGTTGGTCGTGCAATTTCTCAATAGGACAAAATGGAACTGTGAATATTAGCACTTGCATCACAAAACATTGGCCTAATGTCTAATATATATTCGGTGAGAATTGAGAGATATTTTGAAATAAAATGCCAAAATAATATGTATAAGATGATACCGATGAACTTGAAATTAAGGATATAACATACTTTTCTACATCAACTGCTTACAATGTTGTACCTCGATCTTTCTTTAAACTATGACCAACATGTGCAGCTTATATATATAGTAAATGCTTCTCCATTTAAACTATACCAATAAACGTGACGGTTTAGATTTTTCGATCTTGAACTTTCTCTTTCGTGATAGCAACATCACGCATTTCCTACTTATGGTGACTGCATGTCGAGATATATTCCAGGGCTTGCTCTAACTGTAGTGATTTTTTTTTATTTCTTTTGTTTTTGTTTTGTAGCACAGGGGTTCGAGAGGTTGAAGTTGATGAAGAGTACACATTGTATGAGCAAGTTTGGTGATCGCCATCTTGGTGTCAACGGGAAACGTTCTATTTCTTTATTTTCTATGAATATGCTCACTAGTATGTTTAATTGATATTGAGAATGGTACCTCAATTCTCTCCTTAGGATGAGGCATCTACTTGGATGTGAACTAGATGCACACGAAGAGAGCATGTCTTACACGACAGCTGTTTCAAGGGATTCATGAACCACAAAGATGTTATAAATCCAACAGTAAACATTGTATGATGCAACATAATTCACAATGATCGACTTAGACATGCTTTATTAAAACGGTATAAAGCGCTGAACCTTCTACAGATAACTAAAGGTAAGAAAGCATTAACTGTGGTAGTGTTCGGCCCTGGGGAATAGTTCACCAGGTAGGTACATTACATGTACCATAACCTCGGGAAAACAGTTTTGACTATTGCCTAAAATGACATGATACTGCTCTAAGTCCTGTTAAGTTAATGTGGCACAACATTGTTAAGCACGCATAGCCCAGATTTTTTGTTATTTCAGCACGAGCAGAATATGCAGTTTTGTCAAAAACAAAACAGACAGAATGAGAGAAATACTTATTTTTCGAGGACATAAATTTGTAATAAGACTTTCATCTTTTCAACTTTGAGGATAATATTCTGAAACATTTTATTTGTCAGTGGACTTCTGAAATAGTTGAAAAAGCATACATACGAAATAAACCAAAATATCCCCGACACCTTCTGGTAGCTAAATGGTTTATTTATATATTTATTTGTTTACTTTTTTAAATCTCCATACATTTAAATATCCACATTGTTAAATTAACACCCGTGTCCGTGCCATGTCTTCATTATGGAAACAACTATTCATGTATCGTTGTTTTCTCACTAGTGTGTGGTCGGGTGGTGCAGGGATAGCGCACTTGCCTTTCACCAATGTGCTTGGGGTTCGATTCTCCGACCGGACGTAAAAAGGTTTTGGTTCGCCTGCCCGACCACCTGGGTTTTCTCCTGGTACTCCAGTTTCCTCCAACAATAAGGTACCTTGCGCGTAAGCAGCCGGACCAACAAAAGTGATTAATATATCAAGTTGGATAGTATTTTTCATACTGGCTGTAAAATGACTAAAGTTTAAATATTTTCTAACTATTTTAACCAATGCATTAAGCTGGTACAAATGTCAAATACAAAAAGTTAAGTTACCCGCCTAGCCGCGAACTCTCTGACAGAGTAATCCATCATCTAGCCGATAACCTAATACACTCGTGTGTACATGATGGATGGCATAAAGGGGGCTACGATTACATTTACTATTAGTCTGGAAGCATTAACCAGTTGCTTGGTGTCCTTCTCTCCCTAATAAAACATCCGTCATATTTCTATACATCAGAGAGCAATAACCACGTGTAACTGACCTTAATCGTTTGACCTGATTCATGTTCATATATCATTAAATATTAAAGAGTCAGTTCTATGTGTGCATTGTGATACCTACAGAAGTGACACGAAGTGTACACTTATACAGAACCAGGGTTGGTCTAAACTACAGAATTTGCAATTACGGTTTCCCATACATCCGAACATATCCAAGCCAAGAAAGGTTTTAATTATCAGGGCTCTCACATTCATACATTGCAATAAATATCATTTCGAATCAATTTGTTCCCATCCCCCTGTTATATCGATCAAGTCAAACGGAAACGTGTTTTTTATGTTGATCTTAATGATTGTTTCCGTGCCACTCCTGTTAGAGACACTTGTTTTTTTGTACGAGGTGTTTACCCGACGGATTTCTTGAACGATCCTGTCTCGGTCCAGATCTTAACCTGATGTGTTGAACAGGCGTTCAGTAGTACCTTATCCCACGCGGAAATTTAGTACTATACTTCATATTAAGTACGAACGATCAAAACAAAGGCGACACCTACTTGAAAACGTTGTTTAAGACAAACGGACAAGGCACGCGATTGCAACCGATGGGAATCTTAACGGTATCCAAAAAAAAATAATGATCAACTATGTATGTTCTCCCAAGGACTCATCGATGATGAAGTAATATTAATACATGTACAATGTATATGTATACAAATTAAAAACAAAATTTGCTTCAATGCACAGTAAATAGTAAAAATATGAAGAAAAAAATCAACATAGTACATTTGGAAGAGTCGATCGTATATACCCTACTGATCTTAAGATAAAAGATACAACAAACTTTCCTACATCAGCTTCTAACCTCGATCTATCCTAAAACTATGACCAACACGGGCAGCTTACTACTAAGCTGTATGATAAACGTGACGATTTCGATGATTTTCCGTGAACTTTCCCTTTCTTGATAGTAATACCCCTGCTTCTCCATATTGTGGTGTTTACATGTCGCAGTTGATTCATTATTCCATGGCTTGCTCTGAATATCAATATTTTCTTGATAAAAGTCAGCTGCTGACGAACAAACTTACGGCAGATGCAGGTTGATGAGGACTATTGACACTATTTATGATCGCCATTTTGATCTCATCGAGAAATATTCTGTATCTTTGTGTGTTATGAAGATGGACGTTTGCTTATTAGTGTGCCTACTTGTTGTGATTGACAATTATGACTCGGTTCTCATTTTTAAGGGTTTATTTTTGTAGATTGATGTTTACTTTGATTGAGATTTACATGGCGGGTGTCGTCGATGAAGCAGAAGACGCTTACTCTTCTGGAACATCTGGTCTTATTCTTTTGTACTTTTAAGCAGGTCTCCATTTTAATATTTCATTTGTTCATAGTTTGCCTCTAGTTTAATCGATTTTGAGTTCGGATTATTGTAATGTTTACACTTTGATTTTCTATGAATTTTATTATGTTTTGTTGTTTTCAAATTGTTGTTTTTGTAAATAAATTACTTCTGGCTGCAACAAAATTATAATATAGCAGGAAGATACTCACATCCTAGTATGATCGAAATATCAATACGAATAATATATAGCATGTGATACATTTTAGTACAAACATAAATATGAAGCTTATACTATTCTTGGTACTGGTTGCATACGATTTAACCTCTAAAAACCGAGTAAAAAGTATAACTTCAAATACAAAGTAAAGATAAATCAATAAAGTGGATAACCAAAACATAATAATTTAAAGTTAAATCACCTGGCAGGCAGTACGCCGGGGCGAATTTGGCATCAGTACACACTCTTCCAATGGTGTCGAAAATGTCTGCTGAACACAGGACTTCGATCTTCCGCAGGCTGTTCTGTTCCCTGGAATCTCAGGTTTAGGAGAATTCAATTCGTATCCTGAAACAAGCTTTAGAAGGCATTTAATCTTTTAAATAAATTGCCTTTTCCTTGATTCGACGAAAGTATAAACTCTCATAATATATTTGACTGTGAATGAAGAGGAGAAAAGTAATCGTTCATGTAGGCTCTGAACAGGAACATAACGATCCCTTTATTGCTTTTGATTGACTGGCATTTCAACAAATTGCTTGGCACTTTTATACATTAAGGTGTAATTGGTGTTTGTAAAATCCCCCCAAAATAAGTTTTCATTTCAAAGTTAGGAATTTTGTTTTTGGTACCAAACGGAGTGATCTGATTTCGAGGAAACACTCTAGATACGTTTTTATCTACCGTTAAAAGACCAACGAGACCATCACAAGATAGCATTAAAAAGCACTTCCCTGAACTCATATTTCCAGTCTATCGGCAATTTGTTTACAATTAAACAAGATTAAGCTCTCCAAACTAGCGTGACTATTAAGTTATCCGACATTTCCGTATCACAACAAAAGCACTTCAGTTTTCAGTGTGTTCGTTCAATTGGTAAAATTGTCAATATATCTGATTTGGAGATATGGCAGACGAAGGAAAATGCAATTATTGTTTATTGAGGTTTTCCTTGAGGAAATATATGCAGTTTTTCAATCTATATAAATTCACCGAGTATTGTGAAAATAGGCAAGGCTTCCACACAGTATCTGTAACCGAACGTTAATGGTTCCCCAATGACCAAAGAAGGAAGTCAATGCTGAACTGTGAGCAGCTCATGCTCAGTCACGATCATTACATTTCATTCTGCCTCTTCGAGCATATATACAGCAACATACCGCAAAACGAACATTTGGGATCCATATTACACTTTCTCTCATGTCTAGGTGTGTAATACTGGCCTGTCTAGGGCAATACACATACGATCGCTGTGGTTGTATTACACCCCTACCCATGCAATACAGCCACCGCGTGACGTCACAATGGCGCAACAATGTCGTGACGTCACGAGTTCGGTAAAATATGATGCCTAAAAAAGAAAAATGGCGACGTGATGAAATTAAAACCTTTCACGATATTTTAACCGTGTACATTAGAAAGCTGAGGTTATTTTTTCTGCGCAAACTACGTTTGCAAATATGGGGTATGCTCGATCTCGCTGTATCATTTGTTTTCGTCAAAAACATTCAAGGGAAAATTTGATAGTTTCAAAATGGTGGCCAGTCAAAAGTATTTTCATGGTTTTTGAGCTTATTCAAGTAGTTGAAATGAGAGAAAAATACTCTTTCATGACCAAAGGTGTAAGATAGGAAAATTCCACCCTCAGGATTTTCAAATTTAGGAAAACCCTCGGCAAAGCCTCGGGTTTTACCAAATTTGAAAACCCCTCGGGTGGAATTTCCCTATCTTACACCTCTGGTCATGAAAGAGTCTTATAATATAGCCCCTCCCCTCAAAAACCAACAACAAAAAAACAAAAAAAACTACAGTGGTACAATTGGGGAATGCATAATATATTCTACATTGATTATCCCGAAGACTCGAATTACATGTATTAAGTCAGGCGTTCGAGTTAATGAAGGTAGATATATTATCATGCATATCCTACACAACAAATGTTCCACCGTGCATGTACTCAACAAATAATCTGGGAAAAGAAAATCGTACATGAACTGTGCAAGGCTAAATGAAAACAAAATAATGATGTGAATAAAAGGGATGGACTGAACGGAATTGAAACTCTCGACCTCCGATTGCCATCATGTAACACTAGTTAAATATACTCTACTGGATCCGCTAGATAGTTCTAGCCAAACTATTCTTCGGTTTTACTTAAAGGATTTTTCATAAAAAAAAGAATGAATGTTGTCTTATAAAATATGTTATCCATTGTTCCTGTTCAATCAAGTTTTGAACAAATCTGTAGAATTGATAAAGCTGTTTAAATTTTGTAACACTACTAATGAAAGTGCACCTTAATGCGGGATTTGAAAAACAATGATGATCAATTAACGATCGACATCAAAAGTTTTACATGTACTTCAACTTTATCAACTCTCTTCATTTCAAAATAAAAAAAAATTATATACATTAAAGGATATAAAAATCAAACCACTTTGCTGTTTCTGAATTGTTGCTTACCGTGGCCATTGTGTCTGTACATATATTCTTATTTGACTCCTAGACCTACAAAACTGACTAAAAATTATCTTCAGCGTAAGACAATGACTTATAGTCAAAATAAGCTGAACCAATATATATGCTATCAGCACTTGTATTGGTTACAATTTTTATATAGAAGTTGGTGTATTTACTTATTATAATATTTTAAATTTATCCATAACGATGAATAATTCATGATTAACATCATCATTTAATTAAAGACTAACGAGTCAAATAACAAAACAAAGCAAAACAAAAACAAAAAACTAACCCCTCCCCCAGAAACGGAAGTTTAAAACATTGTTATTAATCATTTAGAGATGCTGTAGGAAGAAAACGTTTTGGAAAGCTGTTTCTGTAACTGGGATGTACATACATTGCTTTCGGTAGGTGACGGCGGTTTGGTTGGAAACAGTCAGTAAGGCGCCAGACCTTTATCTGAGTTCTGTTGATGGGAAACATTAATATTGTAATACAGTTTCCATGGGTTACAGTGTCGTAGGTGTTTTTGAAACATTTCGATAATTTCAGTTCCATAATGATGTTTGTACATTTCCGCTATTGAGTACAAATTCCTCTTTAGGCACTCCCATTAGAAATCGCGTTCCAATGAATTCAATTGGATCAGCTATATTTTGAATCCCCCACCCTCCGTCGTGATGTACCTTGGTCTGTTCAAACATTTTGGTGACGATAGGCTGTTCTAAGAATCGCATTCGCCCTGACAGCAAATGCAGATTTATAAATGGAATATCTTTGCTTAATTCAATGAAATCCAAACATATTAAATGTAAATATAAGTGCTGAACGACATATTTTCAATGTTCATGTCGGTATGAATTCAAACAGGTTCTTTTCTGTTACATATGTAACTATTAATGTTGTTATAAGCATCAAATTACCGAAGAGCGTTTAATTAATTTGTAACTGTAATTTTGTGTAACTGAACATGCCATATAAGGAACGAATACCGTTAGTACAAGTATCTGTAAAATAAGTTATCCGCATATCATATACACCCGTATTGCCCGTAAGTAATAGCACTTTAAAGGTAACTTAGGTTAGGTGGGAATGTTTGCTTCTAATAGTTTATAATTGGTATCAATTTCAAGACATACATTTGTATGCCAGAGGATTGTCTTGATCATCCCATTCCATGTATCATTATTATTAATTCTGCAAATCGGGGTTTCAAAAAGAAGTAAATATATTACCAAATTGGGAGGGATACATCGTACACGGAAATCTCACATCGGTCTCCTGGGAGAAAGGTTGTGATTTGTGACGTAACAGTTTCCGGGGTAACACGTGATTTAGACGATACAAACAAATGAGCAACTAATTCGATCTGAAGCATTAAACGGAATATTGAAACATTCCTTCGGGCATGTTTCCATGTCTATGAATATTTCAAATCAGATTTTGACTTAATTGAAGATTGCCCAAGGGAAGGTCAGGTGCAAAAGATACTTAGCATGCAGATCGATCCGGGCACTTCTGTTCTCTGACGTCACAGCAACGTTTTGGCTGTGTCGGTTTACAGATCTCTGATAGCATGCTCCGATAAACTGCGTTCTTTTTTCTCGGTGATTTAAAGTTTGGAGTTGATTTATCATGAGTCCTTAAATAGATCGATGATTCATTTATTACATTTTAATCAACATGAAATCTAACTAACGTAATTATTTTAGTTCAGGGTTCATTAAGTGTGTTATTTTTCATAGCCATGCTAATATTCCCTTGATAAATTTGTGTTTCTTTTTTAAATTGAAAATAAATGGTTTTTATAACCTCAGGAAAACACTTTCGCGTCGCTTACCATTGAAAATGAAGTACTAAAACCATTAGACAGAGCCATTTTCCACATCACTGTGTTAAAAGAGGGACATTGTTTATAAAAAAAAACTATACGTGCCGGGTCAAATTATTATTTAAATTAGATCTACAACTATCGGTTCTTTAATTCCAAAACAAGATTTTGAATTCCCCGTGTAAATACGAAACTACTCAGTGTCCAGACCGGACATCATATAATTATGCTATAGGATGCGCGCGCACTTCGAGCTTCCTCAGAAGTATATATAGCTGTAGTGTTATACCCTGGTATCTTGGACTTATTTCGGGTTTTTTTCGGGTTTTTATATTCCAGCTTTCCCCGATATCAGTTATATATTATAGATGACTTTTTTGTCCCCTTTCGATATCGTGCAAGTGTACTTTCAGTTTGGCTTTTGCTTTTGTTTTTAGTTGTTTTTTTTCGTAATTTTTTCTTTATTTTACTTATAGCCTTAATTGATATTTGCAATTTTGACGGTCTTATACTCGTTGTACTGATAGCCTTAGCGTTTTGATTTCAATCATTGACAGTATTACTGTCTGTTGTTGACAATATTAATGCCTGTTATCTTGAAAGCGTATGACAGCATAAATGTGTCGTATATTGTCATTCTTAATTTCTTTTTTTAGATGACAGTATAAATGTTTGTTATGTTGGACACAGGAATGATAATTGTAGTAAAATCCTGAACATTTGTTACAGTAGAATCATGAATCATTGACAGCATACATGTTTGTCATATCGACGGCCTGGATGTTTCTTATATTGACAGTCTAAATGTGTGTTATATTGACAGTCTAAATGTGTGTTATATTGACAGTCTGAATATTTGTTATATTGACATCCTGAATGTTTGTTATATTGACAGCCTGAATGTTTGTTATATTGACAGTCTGAATGTTTGTTATATTGACATCCTGAATGTTTGTTATATTAACAGTCTGAATGTTTGTTATATTGACGGCCTGAATGTTTGTTATATTGACAACCTGAATGTTTGTTATATTGACAGCCTGAATGTTTGTTATATTGACATCCTGAATGTTTGTTATATTGACAGTCTGAATGTGTGTTACATTGACAGTCTGAATGTTTGTTATATTGACAGTCTGAATGTTTGTTATATTGACAGTCTGAATGTTTGTTATATTGACAGCCTGAATGTTTGTTATATTGACAGTCTGAATGTGTGTTACATTGACAGCCTGGATGTTGGTTATATTGACATCCTGAATGTTTGTTATATTGACAGTCTGAATGTTTGTTATATTGACAGTCTGAATGCTTGTTATATTGACAGTCTGAATGTTTGTTATATTGACAGTCTGAATGTTTGTTATATTGACAGCCTGAATGTTTGTTATATTGACAGCCTGAATGTTTGTTATATTGACAGTCTGAATGTGTGTTACATTGACAGCCTGGATGTTGGTTATATTGACAGCCTGAATGTTGGTTATATTGACAGTCTGAATGTTTGTTATATTGACAGCCTGAATGTTTGTTATATTGACAGCCTGAATGTTTGTTATATTGACAGCCTGAATGTTTGTTATATTGACAGTCTTAATGTTTGTTATATTGACAGCCTGAATGTTTGTTATATTGACAGCCTGAATGTTTGTTATATTGACAGTCTGAATGTTTGTTATATTGACAGTCTGAATGTTTGTTATATTGACGGTCTAAATGTTTGTTATATTGACAGTCTGAATGTTTGTTATATTGACGGTCTAAATGTTTGTTATATTGACAGTCTGATTGTTTGTTATATTGACAGTCTAAATGTTTGTTATATTGACAGTCTGAATGTTTGTTATATTGACAGCCTGAATGTTTGTTATATTGACAGTCTGAATGTTTGTTATATTGACAGCCTGAATGTTTGTTATATTGACAGCCTGAATGTTTGTTATATTGACAGTCTTAATGTTGTTATATTGACAGCCTGAATGTTTGTTATATTGACAGCCTGAATGTTTGTTATATTGACAGTCTGAATGTTTGTTATATTGACAGCCTGAATGTTTGTTATATTGACAGCCTGAATGTTTGTTATATTGACAGTCTGAATGTTTGTTATATTGACAGTCTGAATGTTTGTTATATTGACAGTCTGAATGTTTGTTATATTGACAGCCTGAATGTTTGTTATATTGACAGCCTGAATGTTTGTTATATTGACAGTCTTAATGTTTGTTATATTGACAGCCTGAATGTTTGTTATATTGACAGCCTGAATGTTTGTTATATTGACAGTCTGAATGTTTGTTATATTGACAGTCTGAATGTTTGTTATATTGACGGTCTAAATGTTTGTTATATTGACAGTCTGAATGTTTGTTATATTGACAGTCTGAATGTTTGTTATATTGACAGCCTGAATATTTGTTATATTGACAGTCTGAATGTTTGTTATATTGACAGACTGAATGTTTGTTATATTGACAGTCTGAATGTTTGTTATATTGACGGTCTAAATATTTGTTATATTGACAGTCTGAATGTTTGTTATATTGACGGTCTAAATGTTTGTTATATTGACAGTCTGAATGTTTGTTATATTGACAGTCTGAATGTTTGTTATATTGACAGACTGAATGTTTGTTATATTGACAGTCTGAATGTTTGTTATATTGACGGTCTAAATGTTTGTTATATTGACAGTCTGATTGTTTGTTATATTGACAACCTGAATTTTTGTTATATTGACAGCCTAAATGTTTGTTATATTGACAGCCTGAATTTTTGTTACATTAAAAGGCTGAATGTTTGTTATATTGACAATCTAAATGTTTGTTATAGTGACAGTGTGAATGTTTGTTATATTGACAGCCTGGATGTTTATTATATTGACAGTCTGAATGTTTGTTATATTGACAGTCTGAATGTTTGTTATATTGACAGTCTGAATGTTTGTTATATTGACAGCCTGAATGTTTGTTATATTGACAGCCTGAATGTTTGTTATATTGACGGCCTGAATGTTTGTTATATTGACAACCTGAATGTTTGTTATATTGACAGTCTGAATGTTTGTTATATTGACAGTCTGAATGTTTGTTATATTGACGGTCTAAATGTTTGTTATATTGACAGTCTGAATGTTTGTTATATTGACGGTCTAAATGTTTGTTATATTGACAGTCTGATTGTTTGTTATATTGACAACCTGAATGTTTGTTATATTGACAGCCTAAATGTTTGTTATATTGACAGCCTGAATTTTTGTTACATTAAAAGGCTGAATGTTTGTTATATTGACAATCTAAATGTTTGTTATAGTGACAGCCTGAATTTTTGTTATATTGACGGCCTGAATGTTTGTTATATTGACAGTCTGAATGTTTGTTATATTGACAGCCTGAATGTTTGTTATATTGACAGCCTGAATGTTTGTTATATTGACAGTCTGAATGTTTGTTATATTGACAGCCTGAATGTTTGTTATATTGACAGCCTAAATGTTTGTTATATTGACTGCCTGAATGTTTGTTATATTGACAGCCTGAATGTTTGTTATATTGACAGCCTGAATTTTTGTTATATTGACTGCCTGAATGTTTGTTTTATTGACAGTCTGAATGTTTGTTATATTGACAGCCTGAATGTTTGTTATATTGACAGTCTGAATGTTTGTTATATTGACAGTCTGAATGTGTGTTATATTGACAACCTGAATGTTAATTATATTGACAGTTTGAATGTTTGTTATATTGACAGTCTGAATGTGTGTTATATTGACAACCTGAATGTTTATTATATTGACAGTCTGAATGTGTGTTATATTGACAGCCTGAATGTTTGTTATATTGACGGCCTGAATATTTGTTATATTGACAGTCTGAATGTGTGTTATATTGACGGTCTGAATGTTTGTTATATTGACAGTCTGAATGTTTGTTATACTGACAGTCGGAATGTTTGTTATATTGACAGCCTGAATGTTTATTATATTGACGGTCTGAATGTTTATTATATTGACAGTCTGAATGTGTGTTATATTGACAGTCTGAATGTTTGTTATATTGACAGTCTGAATGTTTGTTATATTGACAGTCTGAATGTTTGTTATATTGACGGTCTGAATGTTTATTATATTGACAGTCTGAATGTTTATTATATTGGCAGTCTGAATGTTTGTTATATTGACAATCTGAATGTTTGTTATATTGACAACCTGAATGTTTATTATATTGACAGTCTGAATGTGTGTTATATTGACGGTCTGAATGTTTGTTATATTGACAGTCTGAATGTTTATTATATTGGCAGTCTGAATGTTTGTTATATTGACAGTTTGAATGTTTGTTATATTGACAACCTGAATGTATGTTATATTGACAACCTGAATGTTTGTTATATTGACAGTCTGTATGTGTGTTATATTGACAGTCTGTATTCGTGTTATATTGACAGCCTGAATGTTTGTTATACTGACAGTCTGGATGTTTGTTATATTGACAACCTGAATGTTTGTTATATTGACAGCCTGAATGTTTGTTATATTGACAGTCTGAATGTGTGTTATATTGACAGTCTGAATGTTTGTTATATTGACGGTCTGAATGTTTGTTATATTGACAGCCTGAATGTTTGTTATATTGACAGTCTGTATGTGTGTTATATTGACAGTCTGTATTCGTGTTATATTGACAGCCTGAATGTTTGTTATACTGACAGTCTGGATGTTTGTTATATTGACAACCTGAATGTTTGTTATATTGACAGCCTGAATGTTTGTTATATTGACAGTCTGAATGTGTGTTATATTGACAGTCTGAATGTTTGTTATATTGACGGTCTGAATGTTTGTTATATTGACAGCCTGAATGTTTGTTATATTGACAGATTGAATGTTTGTTATATTGACAGTCTGAATGTTTGTTATATTGACAGCCTAAATGTTTGTTATATTGACAGTCTGAATGTGTGTTACATTGACAGTCTGAATGTGTGTTACATTGACAGTCTGAATGTTTGTTATATTGACAGTCTGAATGTTTGTTATATTGACAGTCTGAATGTTTGTTATATTGACGGCCTGAATATTTGTTTTATTGACAGTCTGAATGTTTGTTATATTGACAGTCTGAATGTTTGTTATATTGACAGCCTGAATGGTTGTTATATTGACAGCCTGAATGTTTGTTATATTGACAGTCTGAATGTTTGTTATATTGACAGTCTAAATGTTTGTCATATTGACAGTCTAAATGTTTGTCATATTGACAGTCTAAAAGTTTGTTATATTGACAGTCTGAATGTTTGTTATATTGACAGCCTGAATGTTTGTTATATTGACAGTCTGAATGTTTGTTATATTGACAGTCTGAATGTTTGTTATATTGACAGTCTGAATGTTTGTTATATTGACAGCCTGAATGTTTGTCATATTGACAGTCTAAATGTTTGTCATATTGACAGTCTAAAAGTTTGTTAAATTGACAGTCTGAATGTTCGTATATTTACAGCCTGAATGTTTGTTATATTGACAGCCTGAATGTTTGTTATATTGACAGACTGAATGTTCGTATATTTACAGCCTGAATGTTTGTTATATTGACAGTCAGAATGTTTGTTATATTGACAGTCAGAATGTTTGTTATATTGACAGTCAGAATGTTTGTTATATTGACAGTTATATTGACAGCCTGAATGTTTGTTATATTGACAGACTGAATGTTTGTTATATTGACAGCCTGGATGTTTATTATATTGACAGCCTGAATGTTTGTTATATTGACAGTCAGAGTGTTTGTTATATTGACAGTCTGACTGTGTGATATATTGATAGTCTAAATGTTTGTTATATTGACAGCCTGAATGTTTGTTATATTGACAGCCTGAATGTTTGTTATATTGACAGCCTGAATGTTTGTTATATTGACAACCTGAATGTTTGTTATATTGACAGCCTGAATGTTTGTTATATTGACAGCCTGAATGTTTGTTATATTGACAACCTGAATGTTTGTTATACTGACAGCCTGAATGTTTGTTATATTGACAGCCTGGATGTTTGTTATATTGACAGCCTGAATGTTTGTTATATTGACAGACTGAATGTTTGTTATATTGACAGCCTGGATGTTTATTATATTGACAGCCTGAATGTTTGTTATATTGACAGTCAGAATGTTTGTTATATTGACAGTTATATTGACAGCCTGAATGTTTGTTATATTGACAGACTGAATGTTTGTTATATTGACAGCCTGGATGTTTATTATATTGACAGCCTGAATGTTTGTTATATTGACAGTCAGAGTGTTTGTTATATTGACAGTCTGACTGTGTGATATATTGATAGTCTAAATGTTTGTTATATTGACAGCCTGAATGTTTGTTATATTGACAGTCAGAGTGTTTGTTATATTGACAGTCTGACTGTGTGATATATTGATAGTCTAAATGTTTGTTATATTGACAGCCTGAATGTTTGTTATATTGACAGTCTGAATGTTTGTTATATTTACAGCCTGAATGTTTGTTATATTGACAGTCTGAATGTTTGTTATATTGACAGTCTGAATGTTTGTTATATTGACAGTGTCAATGTTTGTTATATTGACAGTCTGACTGTGTGATATATTGATAGTCTAAATGTTTGTTATATTGACAGTCTGACTGTGTGATATATTGATAGTCTAAATGTTTGTTTTATTGACAGTCTGAATGTTTGTTATATTGACAGCCTGAATGTTTGTTATATTGACAGTCTGAATGTTTGTTATATTGACAGTCTGAATGTGTGTTATATTGACAACCTGAATGTTTATTATATTGACAGTTTGAATGTTTGTTATATTGACAGTCTGAATGTGTGTTATATTGACAACCTGAATGTTTATTATATTGACAGTCTGAATGTGTGTTATATTGACAGCCTGAATGTTTGTTATATTGACGGCCTGAATATTTGTTATATTGACAGTCTGAATGTGTGTTATATTGACGGTCTGAATGTTTGTTATATTGACAGTCTGAATGTTTGTTATACTGACAGTCGGAATGTTTGTTATATTGACAGCCTGAATGTTTATTATATTGACGGTCTGAATGTTTATTATATTGACAGTCTGAATGTGTGTTATATTGACAGTCTGAATGTTTGTTATATTGACAGTCTGAATGTTTGTTATATTGACAGTCTGAATGTTTGTTATATTGACGGTCTGAATGTTTATTATATTGACAGTCTGAATGTTTATTATATTGGCAGTCTGAATGTTTGTTATATTGACAATCTGAATGTTTGTTATATTGACAACCTGAATGTTTATTATATTGACAGTCTGAATGTGTGTTATATTGACGGTCTGAATGTTTGTTATATTGACAGTCTGAATGTTTATTATATTGGCAGTCTGAATGTTTGTTATATTGACAGTTTGAATGTTTGTTATATTGACAACCTGAATGTATGTTATATTGACAACCGGAATGTTTGTTATATTGACAGTCTGTATGTGTGTTATATTGACAGTCTGTATTCGTGTTATATTGACAGCCTGAATGTTTGTTATACTGACAGTCTGGATGTTTGTTATATTGACAACCTGAATGTTTGTTATATTGACAGCCTGAATGTTTGTTATATTGACAGTCTGAATGTGTGTTATATTGACAGTCTGAATGTTTGTTATATTGACGGTCTGAATGTTTGTTATATTGACAGCCTGAATGTTTGTTATATTGACAGTCTGTATGTGTGTTATATTGACAGTCTGTATTCGTGTTATATTGACAGCCTGAATGTTTGTTATACTGACAGTCTGGATGTTTGTTATATTGACAACCTGAATGTTTGTTATATTGACAGCCTGAATGTTTGTTATATTGACAGTCTGAATGTGTGTTATATTGACAGTCTGAATGTTTGTTATATTGACGGTCTGAATGTTTGTTATATTGACAGCCTGAATGTTTGTTATATTGACAGATTGAATGTTTGTTATATTGACAGTCTGAATGTTTGTTATATTGACAGTCTGAATGTGTGTTACATTGACAGTCTGAATGTGTGTTACATTGACAGTCTGAATGTTTGTTATATTGACAGTCTGAATGTTTGTTATATTGACAGTCTGAATGTTTGTTATATTGACGGCCTGAATATTTGTTTTATTGACAGTCTGAATGTTTGTTATATTGACAGTCTGAATGTTTGTTATATTGACAGCCTGAATGGTTGTTATATTGACAGCCTGAATGTTTGTTATATTGACAGTCTGAATGTTTGTTATATTGACAGTCTAAATGTTTGTCATATTGACAGTCTAAATGTTTGTCATATTGACAGTCTAAAAGTTTGTTATATTGACAGTCTGAATGTTTGTTATATTGACAGCCTGAATGTTTGTTATATTGACAGTCTGAATGTGTGTTATATTGACAGTCTGAATGTGTGTTATATTGACAGTCTGAATGTTTGTTATATTGACAGTCTGAATGTTTGTTATATTGACAGTCTGAATGCTTGTTATATTGACAGCCTGAATGTTTGTCATATTGACAGTCTAAATGTTTGTCATATTGACAGTCTAAAAGTTTGTTAAATTGACAGTCTGAATGTTCGTATATTTACAGCCTGAATGTTTGTTATATTGACAGCCTGAATGTTTGTTATATTGACAGACTGAATGTTCGTATATTTACAGCCTGAATGTTTGTTATATTGACAGCCTGAATGTTTGTCATATTGACAGTCTAAATGTTTGTCATATTGACAGTCTAAAAGTTTGTTAAATTGACAGTCTGAATGTTCGTATATTTACAGCCTGAATGTTTGTTATATTGACAGCCTGAATGTTTGTTATATTGACAGTCAGAATGTTTGTTATATTGACAGTCAGAATGTTTGTTATATTGACAGTCAGAATGTTTGTTATATTGACAGTTATATTGACAGCCTGAATGTTTGTTATATTGACAGACTGAATGTTTGTTATATTGACAGCCTGGATGTTTATTATATTGACAGCCTGAATGTTTGTTATATTGACAGTCAGAGTGTTTGTTATATTGACAGTCTGACTGTGTGATATATTGATAGTCTAAATGTTTGTTATATTGACAGCCTGAATGTTTGTTATATTGACAGCCTGAATGTTTGTTATATTGACAGCCTGAATGTTTGTTATATTGACAACCTGAATGTTTGTTATATTGACAGCCTGAATGTTTGTTATATTGACAGCCTGAATGTTTGTTATATTGACAACCTGAATGTTTGTTATACTGACAGCCTGAATGTTTGTTATATTGACAGCCTGGATGTTTGTTATATTGACAGCCTGAATGTTTGTTATATTGACAGACTGAATGTTTGTTATATTGACAGCCTGGATGTTTATTATATTGACAGCCTGAATGTTTGTTATATTGACAGTCAGAATGTTTGTTATATTGACAGTTATATTGACAGCCTGAATGTTTGTTATATTGACAGACTGAATGTTTGTTATATTGACAGCCTGGATGTTTATTATATTGACAGCCTGAATGTTTGTTATATTGACAGTCAGAGTGTTTGTTATATTGACAGTCTGACTGTGTGATATATTGATAGTCTAAATGTTTGTTATATTGACAGCCTGAATGTTTGTTATATTGACAGTCAGAGTGTTTGTTATATTGACAGTCTGACTGTGTGATATATTGATAGTCTAAATGTTTGTTATATTGACAGCCTGAATGTTTGTTATATTGACAGTCTGAATGTTTGTTATATTTACAGCCTGAATGTTTGTTATATTGACAGTCTGAATGTTTGTTATATTGACAGTCTGAATGTTTGTTATATTGACAGTGTCAATGTTTGTTATATTGACAGTCTGACTGTGTGATATATTGATAGTCTAAATGTTTGTTATATTGACAGTCTGACTGTGTGATATATTGATAGTCTAAATGTTTGTTATATTGACAGCCTGAATGTTTGTTATATTGACAGTCAGAGTGTTTGTTATATTGACAGTCTGACTGTGTGATATATTGATAGTCTAAATGTTTGTTATATTGACAGTCTGACTGTGTGATATATTGATAGTCTAAATGTTTGTTATATTGACAGCCTGAATGTTTGTTATATTGACAGTCTGAATGTTTGTTATATTTACAGCCTGAATGTTTGTTATATTGACAGTCTGAATGTTTGTTATATTGACAGTCTGAATGTTTGTTATATTGACAGTCTGAATGTTTGTTATATTGACAGTCTAAATGTTTGTTATATTGACAGCCTGAATGTTTGTTATATTGCCAGCCTGCATGTTTGTTATATTGACAGCCTGAATGTTTGTTATACTGACAGTCTGAATGTTTGTTATATTGACAGCCTGAATATTTGTTATATTGACAGTTTCAATGTTTGTTATATTGACAGTCTGAATGTTTGTTATATTGACAGCCTGAATGTTTGTTATACTGACAGTCTGAATGTTCGTTATATTGACAGCCTGAATGTTTGTTATATTGACAGTGTCAATGTTTGTTATATTGACAACCTGAATGTTTGTTATATTGGCAGCCTGAATGTTTGTTATATTGGCAGCCTGAATGTTTGTTATATTGACAACCTGAATGTTTCTTATATTGACAGTTTCAATGTTTGTTATATTGACAGCCTGAATATTTGTTATATTGACTGATGTTGACATATATTTCTGAATAATGAGTGATTATGTAGGGTAATTTGATTGATATGTTTATGATACAATTATTAATTGATCACTATTTAGTTTAAATTATCTGTGATATTTAATACTTGTTTTTTCTTAGAAATCTGAAATAATATTTAATTTCAACGGGAATATCTTACATTGCAACCTTCGGTATCTGATATCGTCGTCGGAAATTCACGTTACATGCACAATTCTCTATCGTTGAGAAGAACCTACAAAACGGTAAGGTTCAGCGAAGATAAACCCGTACACAAAGCGAGATAACTCTCTTGAATCTACTTGTTTAACGCCATCCCGAAAGACACACATTTCCATGGAATCACTGGGAAATGTAGAGATGCATTATGATATGTTCATATATATAGTATATATTATCTTAAATCAATGTCACCGACCTATATCACTATGAAATTATTGTCTGATAATCATTCAACCTATCTCGAATGTGACCCAGTCCACTTAATATATATATGTGCCATATAATTAGTGGGAGGGGTCACATTCGAGATAGGTTAAATACTTATCAGACAATCATTTTATAGTGATATAGGTCCGTGCCTAGCACCTGTGTATATATGGGCACGGGGCTTTTCTTGAAACTCGCAATATACCACGGTCTTGACAGTAGGTCTGTCCCCTTCGTCCTGGTAACACCCATCATGTTAAAAAAGCCCAATATACGTAACTTAAGGAATTTTTTCGGGATTCTGAAAAATTATGAAAACAAATCAGTTGATAACCATGCAAAAATAAGTCTAAAACGAAGTAAACCTGAGCGGTAACTGACAAGAAACTCTTGACAGAAAAATCCAAAGAATTGAAAATAATTCAGGTGTGGCCAACTTCAACAACAAACCGCAGGTAGAAGACAGTTCAAAATAGACTCGTGTTTACAAATATCGAGTTTCAACTACTGCTGTACCGGTAACCGCGTAAAAATTCATCTTGAATATTGCTAATATCAGTTAATCTTAACTAAATCAATAAATATAATAAGTTATTAGGCTTGATTTTCGCTTCATGTTTTGCCGAAAGTTACGTACATTGTATATTGGGCCTTTATTCATTTTTTGTGACGTGCGTTGGGATTTTTTCCCTGTTTATTGAGCTTTACTCGTTGTATTCATACTTCCAGCTACAGGAATTGAGTAACTTCTGTGATTTATAATTACATAAACCTTTCTTTATTTTTGTAGCATAATACTGTACATTTAAAAAAAAAATTAAAAATACCAATTACACAAGGTTGCTTGACTATTGTGGCAATTTATGTTTGAAAAGTATCCAATACCTTTCAGTTCTTCAATAATTTTTTTATTATTATTTTCTCAGTGTTACTAAAGAGATTTGCATGATGAAATATCGCATTGTTTTTTCCACGAATATGAAGTTTTTGCTTAACCGTATTTTTTATTTAGTATAATCATGAATGTACAATACAATACAAATATTAAGTTTGTCATCAATAACAATGTGTGTTATAGGACCATAACAGCATTTACTTGACATGTATACTTGGCCGTCGGTTAAGTCATTTGATGTTTATGTGTCGGTCATATGCGGTATAGGAAGTTTGAAGTCATTAAATGTGGAGATACCAGGTACAGTGATGTGGTTAAGCTAACCAGGTCGAGGGTTGGACAGAGTGTTGCGCTTTGTGTATTTGTAAGACGAACAAAAATCTTAATCACGTGACCGCTCCACATGTGACAGCCGGTCCTCGTGACGGTGCGTTATAATTATCGTATACATATACTGCTTGTGTATACGTGCTCATGTGATCTTGTATTATTTCCTGGTTTCTGTCTGACGTAAGGAATTCAATGTTATATTCCATACGTTAAGTCTTCCGCTTGACCCTCACTGTAGCCAGGTCTTCTCATCTCAGTGACCAGGTCATTTTCTCCTCAGTGACCAGGTCATTTTCTCTGACTGGTGAGATACCTGGACTGTAACCGAAGCCGTCAGCCGATACACACTTCTGTCACCGACCACTCTCTACAGTGACACCGGGTGTGGTAGATTTCACTTATCAGAACTGACCAAACTGACCAAGGACACGATGTCGTCTTACTGGCAGCACGGACTCCTGGGCTGTATGGACAATTGTACCCTGTGTTTAATAACCTACATCATGCCTTGTTACACATTCGGAAAGAACGCGGAGGCGGTCGGGGAAAGCTGCTGTTGCTGCGGTAAGGCCACTTAACCTGTTTACCAAAAAGCATAATTTGATTTAGGTTTAACAGTGTCTACATGTCATCTTTGTTTGTTTGTTTTAAGAGTGGTTTTACTTCCGTTTTACTACGAAGTAGTTCGGTTTTCCAGCAGACCAGAGCAAGCACAGGACGATACATATTAGACGTCTGTTGTTAAAACGAAACTAAAGCCACGATGAACCGTATTTCCCGAGGTACACAGCCATGCTTGAGTGGACGTCTATGTTTTACATGTATGACGATCTGAGATATTTCACTATGCAGATTTACTTCAATCCGCTACAGTGTACAACCGGCTCACCTTAGGTATGCGGACGTAAAGATACCGAAACTACCGGGTTTACCAGTTTTATACACAAGGAACTCTAATCTATCAAGAATCAATGCTTTACACAACACAACATGCTAACCCTATCTGGATTCGTGCATTTGTACAGTGCGTACAGTACATATTACGGACATCTTTTAATCCTCCTCCGGGTATAATGAACACTTTCGTTGTCCATACATAATTGTATGTGTAAAGTATGTATACTTTGTTAGACCGGACACGTCCGATTTTGTGAACAGTCTAGTATTCTGTTTAGTCCAGACAAGTTACTTAATGTGAAATGTTAACATTTTTGTCTGTCTGGACACGTTAGTTTTTGTGTACAGGGAGAAAAACTGATTGACCGGACACGTCTGATTTTGTGAACAGTCAAGCATTCTTTTAGTCCAGACAAGTTACTTAATGTGAAATGTTAACATTTTTGTCTGTCTGGACACGTTAGTTTTTGTGTACAGGGAGAAAAACTGATTGACCGGACACGTCTGATTTTGTGAACAGTCAAGCATTCTTTTAGTCCAGACAAGTTACTTAATGTGAAATGTTAACATTTTTGTCTGTCTGGACACGTTAGTTTCTGTGTACAGGGAGAAAAACTGATTGACCGGACACGTCTGATTTTGTGAACAGTCAAGCATTCTTTTAGTCCAGACAAGTTACTTAATGTGAAATGTTAACATTTTTGTCTGTCTGGACACGTTAGTTTTTGTGTACAGGGAGAAAAACTGATTGACCGGACACGTCTGATTTTGTGAACAGTCAAGCATTCTTTTAGTCCAGACAAGTTACTTTATGTGAAATGTTAACATTTTTGTCTGTCTGGACACGTTAGTTTTTGTGTACATGAAAAAAACTGATAGACCGGACACGTCCGATTTTGTGAACAGTCACCATTCTATTTAGTCCAGACAAGTTAGTTTATGTGAAATGTTAACATTTTGTCTGTCCCGACACGTTAGGTTTTGTGTACTGTTTGACTAGACACGTCCGATTTTGTGAACAGTCACCATTCTATTTAGTCCAGACAAGTTAGTTTATGTGAAATGTTAACATTTTGTCTGTCCCGACACGTTAGGTTTCGTGTACTGTTTGACTAGACACGTCCGATTGTGTGAAAAGTTATCATGATGTTACATGTAGTTCCGCCAAGTTGGCTTTTTCTGAAATGTCAACATTTTGTCTGTCCGGACAGTCACACGTTAGATTGTGTGAGCGTGTTCGTCCACACACTTTAGATTTTGCGTAAAGGGAACATTTTCTTTGTCTCGACTAGTTAGTTTTTGAGAATAGACAACATTTTGTTACCCTAGACACGTTAAATTATGTCGACAGTCAATGCTGTGTAATAGTCAGGACTGGTACAATCTCAACATTCTGTCAGTACGGACACAATAGATAACGTGTAAGTCTAGTGACACTGTGTTAGTCCGGACACCGTGAACATTGCATATTTCATTAGTCCGGACACCGTGAACATTGCATATTTCATTAGTCCGGACACTGTGAGCCGTTAATACTTTGTTAGTTCGGACACTGTGAACATTGGAGATTTCATTAGTCCGGACACTGTGAACATTGGAGATTTCATTAGTCCGGACACTGTGAACATTGCATATTTCATTAGTCCAGACACTGTGAGCCGTTAATACTTTGTTAGTTCGGACACTGTGAACATTGGATATTTAATTAGTCCGGATACTGTGAACATTGCACATTTTAATTAGTCCGGACACTGTGAACATTGCATATTTCATTAGTCCGGACACTGTGAACATTGCATATTTCATTAGTCCGGACACTGTGAGTCGTTAATACTTTGTTAGTTCGGACACTGTGAACATTGGATATTTCATTAGTCCGGACACTGGAGCCTTTAATACTTTGTTAGTCCAGACACTGCGACACGTTTAATTAAGAATTGAACTGTTTTCAGTTGGCATTCATAGGCTTTATGAATGCCAAAAGGACAAAGGTAAAAAATAAGCGCGCTAGCGTTTCATGTTAGATTTGCCTTTGTCCAGTTAGAATTCGTATTTCCTATAAATGCAATCTAAAAGCAGTTAAATACTTTTGTTTATCATTTTTAGAATATGTTAATCTCATAAAAAACAATTACACTTTTTATTCCTCAGCATTTAGCTCAAATAATCCAAAAAAGTGTAAGAGTACTTGTTGTTACCGTTCATTGCTAGATGGTTTCTTGTTGTTGTCGGGCACTTGAGAAGTAGGACACATATCGATAAACAACCTTACACAAATGTACATGTTTACACAGCCTCTTATATATCTCACCACTGCACAGGTGTCATCGACTTATCACACATGTTACAGGGGCTGTCACAGACTGTGTTATCTCGGGCTACTGATAAAATAGCAACTTCATTCTCTATCGAAAAATCAAAGCACGCGTTAGATAGTACAGTGTATTTGTACAAACACTGACGCACCTATTCTTAACTTGTCTAACCAAATTAGTTATTGTTAAGCACACACTACACATCTGGTGAGTTTTCTTCATTGAAGATCTTACCATAAAAATGCATGTATCTGTATTTCAAAAGAGGGATGTTTTGAATGTACAAAATGTAACTAGTATTTCTAAAAATATAATTAATATGTCTGAAAATATTGAGACATCTGTAAAAGAGATATTCATAAGAATTCCTAAAATTTATATTTTTAGAATATTTCATTAAATTAGCTAATGCACACATCTTTTCTTTTAAAAGTTGTATCCTTTTACACTCATAAAAAGAAACAACTCTAACAACGAAATAGATTCTAATAGTGTCACTTTAGGGTCTATAATTATATCAATTGGAAGAAATTCAGACATAAAGTACTTGCAATGTAACAATGATATGGTTGACTACATGTACCACACAATATAATCAAGCAATATGCTAGCGAAAGTGGGGTTGGTCAAAAACCAAAATGGCGAAAAAAAACCACCCCAAGTTAAAAAGAAGCAAAAAAAAAAAAACAACTTGATTTTTATTAATAAATAAAATTAATAAAATCAAGCCTGTATAAAGATAATGTCCTTATACTGTGTATGCTATATGACCAGTGATGACTTCATTAACAGACACCAATAATCCTACACTGAGACACATACATGTTGTATACGCACAGTATCTACCTTACATTAAATTAAGATATCACCACAATTAGTATAGACGGACTTAACAAATGTAGTTGTCACATGTACCTAGTATGGCATTACGAGCATCATGTTTAACTGAAATAGAGTCAAATATACTGTATATGTAAAAATGTAACTCAAAATTATGAGGGAGGTGGACTAAACTGTATCGAAACAGCCTATGGAGCCCGCTTACGTTTACCTATTTAGATTTAATAGCTGACAAATCAGTTTTGTTACATTCAAGTTGTGCAGTAGCAAAGCCCTTATCAACAACATGTATTATCTGGCTGAACCTATCAAGCCAAAACGAGTAAGGGTATACGGGTAAACATAAAGCTATCAAATATATGGGGAAATCTGTCAGTGACATATTTAGATATAACAGTAAGCGCATACAAATCGATGTCTATGATGTCATACACTGTAGTACCGTGAAGTCATTTTAGATCTAAGACCATTTAGGATTTGTTTAGTTGATGATGTTTTATATGTATACTTTTCTAATCACTTTAACATTTTCCCATTTTTATCGAATCAACTATTTTGTATTAGATTTGTTTAACGAAAATATAATTCCCATTTTCTATCTGTTTTGCAGCCTTGACCTACCTATTTCCCGTCATACATCTGGTGGCGGCTGTAAACATCCGGGGGAAGATTCGACAGGAGAAAAGTATAGACGGGACGTTATGTAACGATCTTATAATAGCGCTGTTCTGTCCGTTCTGTGCACTTGTCCAGGAAGCCAATGAAATCCGAGGGGCTCCGATGAGTTCGTACGGGATGGCGCGAGAGTAAAAGCGTGGATAAACTGATTAACATCAATATTTTACACGTGGGACTTTGTTCGTCAAAGGGAATAGTATAAACACATAGTAAAACTGCTGTTCAACAGCGCCAGGTATAATCTGTGCCCTTTGTATTGCTATACATTTGCCCTGATTATAGGGAACCTACTCGGCACCGTGATTGCCACATTGTAGTTGCAAATTATAGTTTCAAATCAAAGGGATCGATGTAAGATATTATTGATATACAAAGTAGGTAATGTACCGATGCTATAAGACACTATATAAATAGACAACAGACGCTGCATGTTTGTGCGAGGAATATTTGTGTCTAGGCAAACGAAATATTTCGTTTGTATTGTTTGTAAACCTCTAGTAAAGAAATGCAGGCTCGGTTATAGCGAGTCAGGCCTTGGAATCATAGAGTTATCTCCCTTATGTCAATAGAGGTACGGCTACAAATCATTCCAGTGACGTATTTGTTACGTATATCACCATAACTGTTATTAACATGTAATAAATAATTATTAACAGTCTACAGGATTGTTCCGTATTGATTTTTCTAACATACTACATGCACGACCGAATGCAATATCGGTTTAAATTAGTTTAATGGTTTTTATTACTGTGAAAGTTATATATTATGTCAATTGTATCTGAAATAACGACATTTTATACACTGGATAACATCTAAACACAATTATCTGCCACTTACAAATGTACTATTTACTAGTCCTATATTTGTTTGTCACCTGGCCAAAGGTTCGGAACTAAATATAGTATAGTATATCCCAAACGTCCGATACAAATAAAAACAAACGCATCCTCAAGGTGGGGATATTGCATGATTGTGATTCGAAACTTCAAATATACCCTTCGTTTGACCGTCACCGAATTGACATTCCCAGAACCGGAGAAATTCGATTTTGTTTTCTTGGTTAATTTTAACGTCCGTTTATGAATAAGTGCCCCAGATAACTCGATACCGGATACTGATTGATGAATACAATCCACTTAAACTGGCTGTACCGTAAAGAATAGACAACATATTTATAAGTATCCAATATAATTCTCCAGCTCCTGGTAGACACGAACAATATTTAACAATAACATGACGTTGACCTACATGAAGTCAGTCTTTTCCATAACCAAAATAGCGGACGAGCAATATATAGACTAACTCATTGAGATGCCATGAAGGCTTTTATATGTGATAAACATAGATGTATGCATCAATGAAACCCGCTTATACCATGTCCTTGTGTTCTCTCATATCTCGCCATGCTGAATAGAGTTTGCCTGTGGAAGAAAGCTTTGAAAGAAACATCTATGGACTGCTTATCCATTGGAGTCACCCCGCGTGGGTCGTATCCCATCCCCTCGTCTTTTTTTAGAGGCACGTTGGTCCAGTGGTAGGACACCGGGCTCGTGATCGAAGGGTTTCGAGTTCGAGATCTGGTCACGGGACTTGTGTTGTATCATTGAGCAAGATACTTTACTCTGCTTGTTCCAGTCTACTCAGCTGTTACATGTAATGAGTACGTGGTTGGGCAGTGCTAGAAATGGTAGAATACTAGCTGTGAGAGCTGCAATGGCAGCATCGGTTGTATTTTATTGCTTCAAAACAAATATTTCTCATAATAAATTTTATTATAATTAATACATATAGCATGTAAACATTTATGAAAACAATATGTCAAACAAACACTTATCAGAACAATATATATGTCAAACAAACACTTATCAAAACAATACATATGTCAAACAACACTTATCAAAACAATACATGTATATCGACAACACAGAACATTTATAATGCAGACTGTCGATTTCAGGCAGTAAGTGCGTGGATGAATACATCCCAAAATTTAAATTCCGCGAAATGTCACGTTGATGTAGAAGACAGATCGGACCGATTTTAGAGCTACTAAATGTCTATAACATCGTATTCCTCATTCCATGGTCAGTTAAATCTTTTTATTCATAAACAATGAATGTGGTAATGATGTTGGGCATGTTCAAGCTCATTACAATATTCATTGATTTTTTTTAATAAACATGTTAAAATTAGTTTAGCAATATACAATTCATTTTTCGTAGTTTTTGCAGGAGCATAACAAACATGACTATGCATTGCTTGTAACGAGTAGGAATTCCCCAAATTATCATAAAAGGATGTGCCGAGACAAAGTATTGTTAAACCCGCATAGTTATCATGTTTCCGAAATTGATGATCAATATGGGCATTTAATATACTGGTATCCAATTAACCCAAGGCAATGAACATAATAACAATGACATAGTCGCTCAATAATCTCATTGTTGACATGTATGCCCAAGGTAGACTGTCGACAGCCATCTTTGTCGTGTGATTTATGTTTCCACTAGATCTTCAGGAAGCACTCATCATATTATATAATTGTTCTTCCTCTTTGTGCATGTCGACATATGAATTTGAATTATCGAATACAATGTTATGTAAATTGAGTTTTAGAACATGATCATGACGGGCCTGTTTTTTTGTGTGAGAGAAGTTTCCGCTATTTTCATATTTGTTCTATCTAATGTACTGCATAAAGCAGTCTTCATGCCTTCAGCTTCGCAGTGGATTGAAAATCTATACAAGGTACAAGAACAATTAACATTTCAATAGTATGTTTTTTATCAACTGTTTTAAGTGACGGTAGACATTTTCTGTTTCTGTTTTTCAGTTTTTAAGTTAGGAATTCCAGTTGTTAACAATATGTTGAGGTAAATATTAAGTACTTTCCGATGTCCTTTCTGCCCCTTGTTCTATCAGGCTGGGCGAATGTCATCGGTTCTGTTTTATCCTGTTTATCGAAAAAAGTCCCGTTGATGCCGCACTGCTCTCCTGATCGATAGGGAGCAATCATATCATGTAGTTAGCACTTCCAAATTAGGGTGCTTGATCTCTTTTCACGTAAGAGTAAAGCCAGAACCGTGACTGGGCTTCCCCCATTATTAAACAAGATAAGCATCAAGATAGTGATCCACCAATTGTTTCAAATCCATGCATTTGTGTTTTAACTGTGGAAATATTAACTTTTTTATCAATCGAAACAACTAACATCCAGTTTGTAGAAGCGCGTATTTGATATTAAGTACCCGGCTGATATCCCATGCCAGATATGAATAATTACCATTCACACATGAAGTCACGGGCGTTTCTCCCGTTTCCATCTTGCCATGAATAAATATCACCTGTGACCACCATCCTGATGTAGAAAGAGCGATCGGGTTGACCTTCACCCCAGTGAAAATACGACAATGGTGTACCGTCCTCGTACACGAAATAGTTATCCCCCTTTGCGGATTGCCCTCCGATCCAGATTGAAGATATGCCACGGGAACCTGAAATAAAGAAAACAATACTAACTGTAAAAGCAGCACAGCTGCCGGGCAGAATTCTCTTTCTTGTTTGTGCAAAATTCACTTCTTCACAGTCAAGTTACCATGTGGGAATGACTCCTTCATGTCTAATTAAGTCCCAAAAACTAATGACATAGTTTTTGTCCACGTTTTATCTCAGAGACTATTCATTCGATTCCAATAAAACTGTTGCCAAGATGTTTCAGACACCTTTTATATGGTTGGCGGCTGAACATCTAAAATGGCCACCACATACTGCGTTCTCATTGGTCGAATTGGTATCATTCTTGTTTTACGCTGTGCATGATAGTTGATCGTCTGGTTACCCTGTTGCATAATGTAGCCTGTTTTGGTGTTCGTGTTTGCCAGTCGGCGCCAGTTCCACACACTCGCACAAAGGCGCACACAAGCTTACGTAAATACACCAGGGCCCGTATTCATGAAACCGTTCTCATGCTCAAGCATGGATTCTGTGCTCAAGCCATATTTCTTGTTATGGCTATAGATTATTTAAACAATCTAATTTTGTCAAGGTTATAGAAAAACGTAAAAGAGACATGAAGTCGAAAGCTGTTTACAACATCTACAATGACTTGTTGACTCTTCGACATGATTAACGCGAGTTTCAAGAAAGCAGGCTTGAACACAGAATCCTTGCTTGAGCATGAGAACGGTTTCATAAATACGTACACCGTATATAAACTCATATCCTCAATAACTTACCATTATAATTCCAGCAGGCGACACCTACGGCTGTGCTCATTAGTGTGTTTATATGTACTTGTTGTAATTGACAATAACACTCGGTTCTCATTTTGAGAACTTGGTGTTTACTTGGATGTGACCAAGATTTACATGGCAGGTGTCGTTGATGAAGCAGAAAACTCTTATTTTCCGGAACACATGGTCTTATTCTCATGTACTTTTTTACAAGGGTCTCCATGTAAATCTTTCCTTTGTTCCTTTTATGCCTTTAGTGCAATCGATTTTGAGTTCGGATTATGGTTTTGTTCACGCTTTGGTATTCTTTGTTTTTTTGGTCCATATCTTGCCCCCGGTTTAATCGATTTTGATTTCGGATTATTGTTTGATTTATGCTTCGGTTGTCGAGCACGAAAAACAGGAATATTCAATTAAGGGAAACAATCATTAAATCGAACTTTCCACATATGTGATATATATTAAAATTAAGTTATTGCTATGCTTATTGTCATTGTAGCACTTAATTAAGATTTTGTTTTCAAAACTTCAGCAGGAAAAAGATAATGTAGGATAGCAAATAGTTATTAGAAAGTATGTCTGTAACAACATAAGGCATACCGTTTTCAATAACATTCAGTATCATCACTTGACTAGTAACATCTACAGTAGCAATCGGCATGGAAACTAAAATTATCTATTCATTATTTTCTGGGTTATTGCTCTAAAAGCTCAAACTACACTACGTCAATATATTTGACGGCTTTGATATACATGCATTTGCACTAATTAGCATGGAAAAATAAATAAATACTTACGTAACAAATTGGTAACGTGAAGATGTCTTTGTAGCGAGGTTATCCGGATCATGCGTGCCCCATCAAGACGACAAAAATCCGCTGCTTCTGTTGCCTTCAACCTGTTTACTTCCACCAAACGGTAACACCAGCCGAGGGTATGGTTGTAAGTGTAGTCGTATTTTGCTGTACATTCGTCTGCAAAATTATTCAAGAAGGATCATCAAAAACAACAGTGTTAATCATTCTTGCTCAAATGCAAGACAGCAAAATGTTAGCAGTGTCTATTATTAGGTCATTCACTTCTGAACTTCTATAAAGGACTATTAAAACATTTGAATATGAAGAACTGAGATATGTTTCTGCGGGAGAATGGTTAACATTGTGAAATTGTCAGTATATATAGAAATAAGAAATGTTGCAGCAGTTAAACGTTCGCCTTTTTGCACCTTTTACTATATTTAAACACATCACATTCGTTATTTAGTAATTACTTACATAATAAGCATAAGTAAATAAAGACTATCCTAGTAAAACGTGAAAGTATAACGATTATAACTTTATGTTGAGTTCTGCATTTGCCTAAGCTATCAATGTATAGATAATTCCATCAAAACAGATAAGCTTCACAGTGCGGTTCTACCTAACACATCGTAGTACAGTTAGAGGTCATTTCGACCTTTCGAATTGATATTAACTAGAGATTTTGGACAGCCTGAACAATCTAAGTACATAAACTATGCTTTACATACAAACCAGGTACAGAAACATATTTCATCAGTCTAACCTATTACATATAATACTTTAGTATACATTGTAACATTAAACATTTTAAATTTAGTAATACATGTATTTACAGTATGCCAACAAAAATGAATTAAACTCCATCATACAGCTGTTTCATCTTCCTAGGACTCTTCAGTGATGCTAGGGGCCAAAAGTATATCACTTAAAGAAAATCTCACTTGGAAAAGACTACGTTAGGGAGGCCCACAGGGCTTAATTAAGGAATATTTAATGATATGGCCCCGGTTCATCAACGTTCCTTAACTTAAGGAAATTCCTTAACTTAAAAATCTCCATAGGAAAGCATTACATAAATTAAGGAAAGTTCTTTAGCTAAGAATGTTCTCCTTAAATTCTGTAATGCTTTCCTATGGAGATTTCTAAGTTAAGGAGTTTCCTTAAGTTAAGAAACGTTGATGAAACCAGGGCCAGACATTTTCATACAACGATAAAACCTGCATTTAACAGATATTTACAATGTAGAGTATATTGTTGTTATCTACTTCACTGTATTCATATAAACGCTACACTAGCACATGAATATAACTGTGTGTTCAACCTTATATATACATTTGCTACATTGTTGTATAAATCAGGGTCTGGGATTTGGGAGATGCAGGTTGATGAAGACTATGGGCAAGTTTATGGTCGCCAACATGACCTCACCGAGGAATACTCTGTATCTTTGTTTGATATGAAGATGGACGTTTTTGACTTGACTTATAAGTGTGCTTACTTGCTGTAATTGACAATGATGAATCGATTCTTATTTTGAGGACTGGTGCTTACTTGGATGTGCCAGATTTACATGGCGGGTGTCGTCGATGAAGCAGACGACGCTTACTCTTCCGGAACACCAGGGCCCGTATTCATGAAACCGTTCTCATGCTCAAGACCGGATTCTGTGCTCAAGCCAAATTTCTTTTTTCCAGATATAGATAAATAATGAAATTATATTTTGCAAAATATTTGGAAATAATTAGTAGAAAGTGAGAGCCAAATACTGTTTTCTATGTTTACAATTTACTTTTTGATCGTTTGACATGATTTAAGTGGGTTTCAAGAAAGCTGACTTGAGCACAAAATCCATGCTTGAGCATGAAAACGGTTTCATGAATATGGTCCCTGGTCTTATTCTCTTGTACTTTTACGAGGGTCTCCATGTACATATTCCCTTTGTTCCTATTGTGCCTGTAGTTTAATCGATTTTTAGTTCGGATTATGGTTTTGTTGACGCTTTGGTATTCTCTGATATTTTTACAATAATTTTCACACTAAATGCATGTGCAATTGTACGACAATAACAAGTTAAGTACACTTATAGTGTTATAACAAGGCGATTGATCCTGGTAATGCATGGAATGATACGCTAGCTTTAGTAAAGGATGTGAATAAAATTTATAATATTTTCCAACAAGTCTTAAATACAAAACAAAATGGACCATTGTTGTCGTTATATGATGCCTTCAATGACAACTAGGGGATAGCTGTAGGCATGCATATCTCCCTGTCGTTTTTGAACTTCTATTGCTTTGGCGCAGTCTCTATATATGTATATATAAACACAATGGAGAGTTTAATTATTTTGTTGTAAAGGTAAGGGAAACAAGAGCACACGATAGTGGTGAACATTTACTATTACTTTCGGAATGAAAAGTTTGTTAACTTTTGGATTATGCTTACTGTACTTTGCTACGCAATGTGAAATATGAAACGCCAAAATGAAAAACACGATTAAAACAATTATTATATGGAAGCACATCACATTTTTGTGAAAATGCATAGAATTTCCTTTTTCATTGTCAGTTTTTTTACAGGTCAGTAACAGGTAAATTACAGGTAAACTCCTGGGAAGAAAAGTGAAAAACAACAAAAGGATATCTGCTAATTGTGCTTTTATTGTTAAATACAATGTCATGTGAAAAAAAAACTTTTGCAGAACATACATTTTAGTACTCTGATTTTCTAATTGCCATTCAAATTATGACACTGTTTTCAGTTGGCATTCAAAGAAAAATTAATACCAGCTAAACAACAAACCGCTAGCAAAAAGTGATATAACCAAAATGAAAAAAAAATCTTACAATGAAAAAAAGAAATGATCACAGTACAGTGGAAAAGTATGGCAACTATTTGTGATAAAATGTCAAGGAAACTGATATATCTATAGTTTACTTGTATTAAAAAATATTTTCACTGGCGGAAAAAAACAAATGTTCTGATTGGAAGGAGTACATGTACCTGTCATGTCTGGTATCGATCGCACATATACTAATTATAGTTTCATGTAAAGCTAAATGTGTATTTCCATCACGTGTTTTTTTCTCAAGTAGATACTTTTAACCCGGTGTTACGTGTATACTATTTGTCACGTGTATTGAAGTGACGTCCCCATTTGTAAGATATACACAATATAGATATATACAAGTCACGTGTACAGTTTAAGGAGCAGTATCGACGTGTTTGTGTACCCTCACTAGCAGATTATAATACATCTGTGATTGATGTTAATCAACCTAGTTTACTCTTGACGTATTGTATGTATGCATATTTATAGCTGATGGAAGTAGGTGTGTCCTACAGATAATATCTTGGGAACAGTGATAGCACTTGGATATAGTCTATGCGTACTCCAGGACATTAGTCAGGGTTCTGTTTCAAAGGTCAGGTGTTGTCTTCATTAAATAGCCATTCTTTTTTGTTAATTTCAATTAATATATATATCTAAAAGGATTGAACTCGATTAAAACAAACAAATGAATTCCTGAACAAAGAAAGCTTCTTCCTTTTTTCTATCAATCCTCTTTTTTTCATTATTTTATGATTGATCTTTATTTCAATTTTTTTACATGTTCAAATCCATTATGAAATCACTTCAGTTAAATAGAAAAAAAAACTTGAACTGATATAATACAGCATAAGATTAATGTGACGATTTCAATTTTCCGATCGTGAACTTTCCATTTCTTGATAGTAACACCCCTTTTTCTTCAACCTTTGGTATTTACATGTCGCAGTTGATTCGATATTCTAGGGCTTGCTCTAAATATTGGGATTGTCGTGATCAATGTCGATTAATTCAGTGATGTACCACAATTTGATAGGCTGGACAACGTATTCAAACGTGTGCTTACATTTGTATGATACACCAACCATTCAGGTGGGAATTTTACTCACGGATAAATGTAAATGTTTATATCACAAGATATTATAATAAGACACATACAGCTGAATATGATAAAACTACTTTATTGTAACATTAGATAGTAGAGTCGGATGTCCGTATTCTTGGTTTTTGTTAAGCGTCTCTATGTATACTTCTGTTTTACAACATTTATAGCCAGCCTCACACTGCTTATGTAATAGAAACAAATGTATTGTACTATTATATAATACAGTTTTGATGTCTGAACTTTGTTCTTTGGTGTAACATCAATTTAACAATAATATAACGTATTTATCCTTGTCAATTTAAGTATTTCTATGAGCAATATATATGTCACGCATTTAAGTAGATATTTTTCTATAATTCTCCTCTGGAAATCCAACAGAATACAATTTACAACTTGTGTTTCACAAATTGATTTACTTATGTTCGAAGATGCATGGCAACTATAAGTGAAAAAACATCAAACTCCGAAATTTTGTAAAAGTAATGATCATAGCTCTAGTAAAATATATACAGGCATTAAAACAGACTACTGCAGGTACATATATAATATCTATATAAAACATATATTGTGATAATGTACACTCCTTTGTGGCATTAGTGGTTCATATCATGCGCAGTACTTTAGAGTACGGGGATACTACACTCAGTATTACAGTTGCATCCCAGTAGCCCAAGTCCGCTTTCGACTAATTTTGTGTCCTACAAACTTTATGATATTATTGTTCCTAAAATAAACCAGTCACCATTCACACATCAAGTCACGCTTTCCATTACCCTTTCCATTTTTCCATTCAAAGGTGTTATTCAAGGACACCAGTCTGATATAAATATTTTTAACAGGATGATCTGAAGCCCAATGAAAATATGACAATGGTGTACCGTCCTCGTACACGAAATGGTTATCCCGCTTCATGGATTGTCCTCCAATCCAGACTGACTCTATACCACGAGAATCTGTAACAAATGATATAATTAGACAGATCATAAAAACAGTATCTTATTTCATATAGTACTTTATTATATATTTAATATAAAATACAGGGAATTTGTATACCTGATAAATACGCATGTTTTAGTACATATCAGCCCACCGGGCCAATATGGGAAAATCTTCGCTAACGGGCCGAATACACTGTATCAGCCCGCTTGCTAGGCGGGCCGAATGCACTGTATCAGCCCTCTTCGGAAATTGCCGTGACGTCAAATGACGTTCATGACGTTACAACAATCGAAAATCGTTAGGAGGACATGTAGATGTTGACTTCGATATTGGCGAGACAGTTATGAGTCTAACGAATCAAGAATACTAGAGCTTGATGAATTAATCGAATAAAAAGAGACTTAAACGAAGACTTTGATGCAGCGGAACAGGTAAATAATTCCGAATCCATTGCTAATGGTATGAAATATTATCTTAATCATTGTCCAAACGATGACAAAACAAGGAACAAAAAATAGACATCACCAAAAACAGATCATCATGAACCGACACAAAATTCAAAGTATATAATAAATAGAATATGACATGGTCATTTACATCAACCCTCGACCCAATATCGACCCTTAAGCCTTCGGCATTCGGGCCGATATTGGGATATAGGGTTGATACAAGGCTTGATATGGAAACGGCCATGTAATATACTCTATTTATTTAATTCTGTATTGCATTTGCCAATGTACCGATAGTAAACCTTATTGTGTTCATGAGCTGTATACTACAATGTACAGTGATAATGTCATTGTATGAATACGTCACGTCATGCTTAACGAATTGATATCAATGCTCGACAATCTGAATACCGAAGCTTTAAAGATTATATTAGCTTTGTCATTGTTTGCTACAATTTCGGCTAAAATGATTTTGTTTTGTGCAGAAACTGATCTTTATGTCTATTTTCATGACGCCTCAGTGGACTGTATGACTCCTTCTGAAATCATGACTGTTCCGTTATTTTAACGTGATGACGTCAGTAATATGATAGCAGCAAATATTAGCTGAAGTTAGAAAAAGAAGTTTATTTATGTAGATATACGCATTGAACTGTGACTAAATTGGGAGTATACAGTAGAAATGAATACAATTTGGTTGACATTACATTTATCTGTCACGCAAATTGTATTCATATCGACTGTACATTACCGTTTGGTCACTGTTTGATGCTCTATACGGATTTAACGTTCGAGAAAAACAAATGAATACAAAAAAAGAAAAAGAAAAGAAAAAAACAAACAAGTACTTACGTAACAAATCGGTAACGTGAAGATGTCTTTGTAGCGAGGTTATCCTGATCATTCGTGCCCCATCGAGACGACAAAAGTCGACTGCCATTGTTGCATTCAACCCATTCTCTTCCACTAAACGGTAACACCAGTGGAGAGTTCGGTTGTAAATGTAGTCAGGTTTAGATGTACAATCGTCTGCAACATTATTTCAGTAGGATTATTGAAAGCATCAAAGTCAAGAATTCTGACTCTACTGTAAGACAACAAAAGGTTAGCAGTGTATAATATTAACTCAACACGCTTGACTATTAGTGTACATTTTGCTCGACAAATAACTGCGTGTAGGATGGCGCGTTTAGCTAAGTTGACAGGAGGGGCTAACCAATTGGTAGCATCCCCCATTATTGTGAAACGCGTCAATACCTTCTGCTAAAGGATAACAAAATATCGTATTGAACATAGGAAGTCTCACGTTGTTCCCGTTGAAAATTCAAGCTACAGAAAAGGGGCCACACCCGCTGTTCAAGAACGGATCGACGAAGTTTGCTGACCTAGTCAATCGTATAGTCAATGGTGTTTGTCGCATTTGTTTGTTATTCTAGGGCCTGCATGCTGTGAATATTGAGATTTTCGTGATAGATGTCAACTGCTGACGAACTAACTTGTTTCACAGGGATTAAAGAGATGCAGGTTGATGTAGAATATGGGTAACTTGTATGGTCGCCATCTTGATCTCATCGAGAAATATTATGTATCCTTGTGTGATATGAAGATTGACGTCTTTTGGGTGTTCTTATAAATGTGCTTACTTGTAGTGATTAACAATGGTGACTCGTTTCTTACTTTGATGACTTGATGCTTACGTGGATGTGACCAAGATTTACATGGTAGGTGTCGTCGATGAAGCAGAAGACACTTACTTTTCTGGATCACCTTATCTTATTCTCTTGTACTTTTACGCGAGGCCCCATGTAAATATTTCCTTTGTTCTTATCGTACCTCGTTGCATCGATTTTAAGTTCGGATTATGGTTTTGTTGACGCTTTGGTATTATCTGATTGTTTTGGTAACAAATACTTGAGAACATGTTTTATTTTGTTACAACATTAGAAACATACGCTTCATATTTGACATAGCCCTCTCTTTTTAAGAAAAAAAAATCCATGTTATACCTGGCTCCACCAGAAAGCCTACATGAGGCGGTTTCCTATGTTTTTAACTGTGTACATTGTAGTATACAAACATACCAAACATAGGTATGTGTGCTTTGTAATTGTACAAACGATTAGAAGTATTGGTGTTATCATATTACAAAACTCTAGGCGCCAGCGAAATGGTATTGATTGCAGATTTAAGAGTATTTTAGCAATATATACAATCCATGAAGCTAGACAGATCGATGTTATGTTCAAGTATGAATCGAGTTTTAAAAGTTCATAATTGTATAGAAACGGAAAACCTTATATAATATGAACCAAACATGCATACACCTGTGTTAGAACAACTATTTAACATACCTTATACCTTACCTTTTACGAGTTATTGTTTGTTTCAAATAATCATATGACTTTGTCCTATATTAACCTACACCATGCAGATGGCATTCATATATAGTATGAATGACATAACACGATTTACGACAGTTGTCAGTATTATGGCGCTGAACTGTTACATGTATGTTTGAAAACACTGAAATTCTCTCAACAAGCTTCATTCTTTCTAGTTAAAGGTAGATACATGTATTAGCATATCGGATGATAATTTTACAAGCATATTCATCACATTCCCGATACAGTTTAACAAAAGTATATCGATTAAATGTTAGCATGTATCATAGTTATCCATGGACCTTTGTTTTAACATGTTATTTGCTAAGCTGAATGTTAATGACTGAAAAATAAACACCGATTGTTTCAGAAGAGAGCATTCAGCTCATGGTGATCCATATTCTACACAAAACAACCATGTTGTTATGCGCACGGATGTCTGCGCAAATTGTTCCATGTTGTATGGATATCAGTTTGGGGGGTATATCTCTATAAAGGTGTACACATTGATTATGTTTGCCCTTGAACTGAAAATTGCCGTTGTGAATAATATCACATTAAAAATCTGAAAGAGCAATTTTAATCATTAAAATGTTCTTATCAGATACTTTGTATTATATTATCGGATACAACGAAAAACAAAAAACTGCATAGTTTAAACATTTGAAAATAGAGGTCTGAATAGTATCCAACAGCAATTTTTGCATTAAGTGAAGTACCTTAATACCATACATGCACATGTATCTGTGTGAGACTTACGAGCGTGCAACTGTTCTCACAACCACATGCATTACTGTGAGAGGATTTTCTCATATTTGAGACGCAATGTCATTCAAATAAAAAATCAATTGGCGATTTTGACAGCCAGATAATCAAAATACGCTACACATTCTATACAAGTGCTACAGCGAAATCACGGGCATTCGAACATGATTTTAACCGTGCCCGCAACCCTATAAGTATATTGATCAAGTATAAACAAGGTAGAATTATTCTTATATTGAATGCACATAATTATACAGCATGTCACCTGGGACGAGCGTCGATTTGTTATTCCGGGTAAAGAACACAAAGGAATTGACTACAATCTTAAATATTTATTTACAACAATACTCTATGAAATGTTTATATATATGGCACACTCGCTTACTCACTCACAATCACACTCACTATATTATGCACAATACTAAAGTCTGTAACATATCCTTACAAACTCCTGCCATTTGCCAGAAGTCATTCGATGTTGAAGGTCTGTTTATTACGCTGTCAGCATCCTCTCAAAAAGCGGCTGATATTGATGATGTATGATCTGAATAATTTATAATGAAATCCATAAAATTTCTCGACAAGTCTAAAATACAAAACAAAATGGACCACCATTGTCGTTATCTGATGACTTTCGGTTTTTGAGAACTAGAGGATGTCTGTAAGACATGTCTGCTCCCTGCCGCTTTTAATTTTGTAAACATGTTGAGTAGTTTGGGCAGAGTTTCTATGTATACCTGAATAGAATGAAGCATGCAGCTTTATCAGTAAGGTATAAAAAACGGCACTGAATACAAGCTAAACAGCATATATTCGAATAATACACGTTTTTCAAGCTTTCTAGATTTTCTAGATGATGCTAGGCTACGTGGAATTTTAAACGCTAAAAATAAAAAGACTATCAGACAAAGAGTATACATTGTATTACACAGCAAGCCAACATTATAATAGAGAGCTATGGGATGAAAATACTCTTGGGCCAGCAATCCACAAAAAAATATATATATATATACTGTGTTATCTTGTTTCACATGTAACTATCTCAGAAGTGACTGTCCAAAAAGCAGTGAGAATAGAAGAGAACGATAGCTGATGGCTCTGTATTTATTGTAAAACGGCTTTTAAAATTAAAGCATATCAACATACCATTTGTAATTTCATTTTCAATCGCATTATTGAGAATTAAAGAATTGACGTTTTTTTTCAGCTTGCGTACATAGACAAATCAGTACCTTCTCGATATAGGCGAATTCAATTATACACGCTAGCAGAATGTCTTTACAATGACAATTAAAAAATTAAAGATAAAAATATATTTTGTATATTTATTTGAATGTATCATGTGACAATTTGATTAGACCAAAGTTGACATACTTATTATAGTGTCATGGAAACAATTACCGATCGCATCACCATGAAAAACAACGTACTCACACAGTTGTTATTGAAACCTGTTGACCATTTACGTTTATGACACTATACTAATTATAATTAAGCATAAACGCTGCATGTGGATCTTTTCAGGTGCACTAGAAATAAGTCACGTGTATATCATTGGTCGCTTATATAATTGTCACGTGCGTATTAGTAAAATTGCACAAGTAAGTTGTAAAACAGTCACGTGTTCAATTTAACAAGCGGAATTGACGTTCTGTTGTGTACAATCCATTAGCTAAGTCTACAACAACTGTGATTACCGTCGATAAATCTAATTTACTCTTGACGTTTGTATGCCTTGTTATATAGTTGCCAGAAGCAGGTACTTCCTAAAATTGGAAGTGACCGGGGAACAATGATAGTGACGAGGGTACAGTAAATACAGGCAATAGGACATAGATCCTGGTCCTGCTTCTAATGTCAGGAACTGTGTTGATTAACTAGCCATTTTACTTTATTTAGTTGAATCGTTATTCTAGGGTTTGTTCTTGAGGTTTCCATGATAGATGGCAGCTGCTGACAATCACACCTACGGGACATGGATGAGAGAGATACAAAATAATAAAGACTACACCCAAGTGTTATGGTCGCCATCTTGGTCTCATAGAAAATTATGATATGAAGATGGATGAGTTCGGATATGGTTTACCTACTTGTGATTGAGAATTATGCCTCAATTCACAATTTGAGGTCATGACTTTTGATTTGAACTGACCTAGAATTAAATGGCTGGTGTCGTCGATGAAGCAACATATGCTTATTCTTCCAGATCATCTGATCTTATTTTCTTTTTACAAGGCTTTCCATTTAAATGTACCCTTTGTTTATAGTTTGTCTCTAGTTTAATTGATTTTGAGAGTATGTTGATATTTCGGTGTTCTCTGATTTTTTCAATTGATTGATTTTATAACGACTGAACCGACTTAAACGAATGAATAAACTACTGAAATTAAAGATGCATTGGTATTTCACTAAATTACATATTATAATGTATCGATCTTCATTTCAATTTTGTATATATTTAAATTTATAGCTGAATTGATTTTAAATTAATAAAAAAATTGAAAATAAAACCGGCATAATACAAAAGCGTTCATGTCTATATGGATATATAGTGCGCAAACATTTCGATTCAAATTCTTTCTAAGAAGCAATATATGAAATCTATTCGAAATTGTCAAAAACATGTTTGCAAATAAAAGTACAAAGATAACGTAAAATTATGATCCCTGGTGTAACCCTAAGGGGCCAGTGAAGGGCCCCACCAGAAAAAAAGGTATCAAATAATTTAGAAGATTTCTTTTCCGGACTCAGCGAAACTGCAGTGTATTTCTTTGTAGAGATGGACAATAATCAAAGGTTTTGTTAATTTGTAAATTGCAGTACCCCCGGGTCATTCTTTCTCCGTTGAGGGGTAGGGAGATGGGACTGTTAGAGTTTACTTTTTTATCAATTTGTAGAAGAAAATTAATCATTGTAGGTAACAATCATCTCTGTTGGAACAAAGTTGCTATCAAAATGTGAAATTGAGATTCCTTACACAACCCATGTGGCCATGGCGGGGTCCCAAAAATAAAAAGATTCATAGTTAATTTATTCTATTTCGTGCATAGATGAAAATATAATCGGGGCATCTGCTTGTTTTGTAAATTCCAGTAACCCCGGGCAATTTTATTCTCCTTGCATCAATGAAGAGTCCAAGGGGGACAAAACAACTGTATGATACATGTTAATTAATTTATTATAGCATATTGTATATATTATTACATGTACTAGATATAAAAGGTGCATCATTTGTTCGTTACGTCATCTTTTTTCAGGAGGGGATACATTTTAATGTAGTTTTGTTTCGGAAAATAACTCGTTTGAGAAGTTTTATAATTCCCTATACTTTAATGACATGACAGGTATTGATTCATTTTGTTTACACATTGATTTGTTCATAACAATTCAATGGAATTGAACTACTAGAATCTATAGTATTACTCTGGTGACTGCTGAGGTCCTTTTGTAACTGAAAGCTTTATGTTTGCTTAGCTGTCATCACTGCCTCTTTGATAACATACACATACTGTTTGCCAATGTACTGCTACTGTATGATAAGTAGTATCAAACTTAACAACGACAACTTTCATGTCAATAGCTTTTCGATTATGTTTTGATTTGTATTAAATTTAGTACACATATCGTAGTATGTCTCTTTTGTTCTAAAATGGGTAATAATAAAGTAGTTATACAACACGACGACACTATATTGAATCAATATTTTTTATTTTGATAACTCCTTCTGCTTTTGTCGCCACACTACCTCTGAGGATAAACGTTTTCATACTTTTGAATTACAATTGTTTGACTACTTACCTCCATACGATTCCCAGCCATCTTCACCTATTGTTTCTACTGTGTCATCGAACAGAAAAGGATGAAGAAGACACGTCCCTGTGTCACTGTGCTGAGACAGCGATTCACAAGATATGCTGTTGGAGCATTCGATCACACACTGTAACACACTTTGTGTTGATAGAACCACACTTGAATTGACCGCTGGTCGTAAGTTGTGCATGCTTGTCATTTGAGTCATCCGTGATATAATCAACTCACATGAACAAAATGTTAGGAACAAGCTCGAGAAAATCAGACTTGATATCATAATTCCCTTTTTTTTGCTCCTGTGATATCAAAAAAGTTCAAAATCATACATATCTCCTACCAGCCAGTGTCGACCTGATCTATGTATTGGCAGGTCATGCCTATGCGGTGTATGCATTTTGCTTTATTTATTCAATGCCGTTCATCTGCATCTGAACAGAGACCCTGACGCGTTAAGTGCAGTGAATAAAAACATCTTTCTAATTGGCCACTACTACAATTGATGTACCGCCCCTTAATATGTATACGCATTTAAACGACGTGCATTGTGCATATGTCCGAACGATTAAATCTGGATGATTCAAATATTGATATATGTTGAATAAGCAGCTTGCGATAAAGCTGCGATATAATGGTTGCAATTGATGTGAATAAGGTTAAAGCTTAACAGAACATACGATTCGTTTTAAAATTTTCAAATACCGTAATTTCCTGTGTAATACCCGCACCGGAGTATAACCCGCGGGAAGTAAATTAAGACATTTTTGTAAAATTAATTAGTTTGCCCGCGAGTTATACGTCGAATATAAACCTAGTGAGTACAAGCGTATTTCGTACATTGTATGTGACTTTGTGATTTATAATTTTGAATGTTGAAAATCAGAGACATATGATGGGAATACTGTGTTTATTTTGTAAATACAGTCAAACCTGTATTAAGCGGCCACCCAAATGGACCGACAGATATTGGCTGCTTAAGAAAGGTGACTGCTTAAACCAGGTTGGCCAGAGAAGATCAAAGTTTTGATGAATTAATTGTTTCTTAAAGGAAGCAGCAATTGTAGTTTGCTTGCTTGTACATTTCACATATAATTCATCATGTTCAGCCTCGGCTTTCATAATAGCTAAACGTATTTCTGTGTGTCCTTTCTGGCAATAAAATGACTTAATTTCATGCAGTTTTTGTTTCACATCACTATAACTTAATCATGTGATCATCGCAGATGTCTATTTCCGGACAAAATGGCTGCTTAATACAGGACGATATAACGACTTTGGGCAAATTGTGCGGCCGTTTGCCGCGTTAGACAGCTGACCGCTTATTTAAGGTTCAACGTATAATGTTTTCCATTGGGCGGACCACAGACTTGCCGCTTAACGGAGGTGACCGCTTATTCAAGGTGGCTGTAAGAGCAGGTTTGACTGTATATATGTTGATGTGTATGATTAAAGCTGTATATAAACTATTTTTTTTTTGGTTTACAAATTGCGTAGATCTACATGTTGATAAAAGTGGAAATATTTAACAAGATATAGCCCGCATTTTTTAATAATTTGGTAAAATAATCCACAGATAATACGCACTGGCAAAGAGCCCGCATTAGGCATCTTCTGGTGTTAAAAAATGTAGAGCGCGCGGACAATACGCAGGAAATTACATTAATTCGTTGCATCAATTTTATCACCTACATATGTACATATGCATAAACGTATGTTTGACACGTCTTCTACGTCTTTGTTTCTTATTATGAGAACTTGATTTACAACATGAATTTTGCTGACAACTTTGATTGAATTTTACCCTTCTGTACTTGAAATAAAGGATATAACAGACTCTTCTACATCAGCTGCTTACCTCGATCTCTAATTAAATTTAACCAACATGGACAGCTAACTAAGTAACATAACGATGAACATGACGATTTCAATTTTCCAATCGTGAGCTTTCGATTTCTTGATAGTTACATCCCTACTACTCCAACTTATGCTGTTTACATGTCGCATTTGATTTTTAATTCCAGGGTTGATTAGATCTATGAGCAAATGTTATGGACGCCGTCTTTGTCTCAATGCGAAATGTTTTTTATTTATTTCTGTGTGATATGAAAATGAACGCTTTTGAGCATACTTACTATTTGTGATTGAATTATTTTGATCGTTTTCGATTATTAGTATACCTACTTGTGACTGAGAACCCACACTGTAAGGGCGACATATTTACTTGGATGCTAGCTAGAATAACATGGCGAGTGTCGTCGGTAATGCAGTAGACGGGGACTCTTCCGGAACACGTTAATATTTTTGTGTACTTTTTTAAGGTGTAAATCTTTCTCTTGTTTCTATAGTTGGAGACCGAACTTTGTTTTTGTCAACGCATCGGTATTCTCTGATTCGTTATGTACTTACATTGTATATCTAAAAAATGGATTTTCATTTTCCCATATGGAAGGAAAGTATACCTGCATAAAGACAAGTACGAAAACAAATATGTTAACAAACCTCAAGTATGTACATGTACTCATAACGCTTATTCGATATTACCAATCAAATCTCTGTTAGGCATCGTGTTGTTGTCAATACAATACTAATGTAGTTAAATATACTGGACTTGATTGAGTTTGTACAATGGATCTGTATCTATACGAGACTTACGTATCTATTTGTTATCGTTATATCGAAATTCCTGTTTTTACTATGGTATCACGGCTAGATTATGCAACCGGATTCTCCAAGCGATACACAAGTAAGCCCATGCTATGCTAGCTGTCAATACTAATGTAAGTATGATTGCCGACAGGAGGCGTACACTGAGATATGTTATTTCACATATTTGTGCAACATTTGAAAGTGTACCATGGTTCACAAAGATTTGATTTGTAAAGTGTTTGTGTATCATTGTGCATTTTACACCATTCACTGTTACACAACAAATAATTTACCTATCATTGTGTACCACATAAATATGTACCATGGTACACAAAGATGTGGAAAATATTTTTTGTGTGAACCTTATATGGTATTTTAAGATAACTAGAAATTACAGAATACTGAAGCGTCAACAAATCAATTGCATCCCTATTGATAATGAAATCCTCACGAGCTTCATGAAAAATGGATGTAACTACTTTTTATTCATACAGCCATTGAGTTTTTAAAAAAGGCAAAAAAAAAAAAATTAAAAAAAAACGTCCAATCTCTTTATGAATGTCGTCATCCGAAACTATGGTCAAAACTGACCCCAACAATAAATATCTTATAACAGTACTGGTCAGTTTTCAACGGTTTATCTCCAATGTACGTCTGGTCTGGTTCAGAATAAATGAACGAGATCAAGCCCTAGAATAAATAATCAACTGAGACATGTAAACACCAATTTGGAGAAGCAGGGATGTTACTATTAAGAAATGGACAGTTCAAGATTGGAAAAATGAAATTGTCACGTTTATCATATATCTTAGTAGTATGGTGTCCACGTTGGTAGGGGTTTAAATAGAGATCAAGGTAAGCAGCTGATATTGAAGAGTCAGTTGTGCCCTTGTTGTTTAGACGACAAATCGTCGATATATTTGAAAGTGAAATAAGATACTTCGCACGGTTTTTGTTACTTGTTTTCGATTGAAAACAAAAACAGGTCCTCTTAGATCGGGGCGAAGTTATATCCCAATGGAAAGCAAACAGTCTGATGAAAAACATTTTTTCTCCAAACACAACATAAATATTGTCAATGAAGGGATTCAATAATTCTTACAATATCTTCTTCACTATATGCCATCTTAGCTTTTGTTGTGTTTTACACACAGTATATTCAACGATAGCTCTCTACTATATATTTGTATCGTTGTCTGCCTTTTTTTGGAAAAAAACCCTCTCATATTCAAATATCTAAGACGTTTTACATGAAATAGTTAAAATGTTGTTAATGATGATGCTAATGAATGTTGAATGATGAACAATGATGATAAGGATAAAGTTATTGCTAATAATGATGATGCTTATATTGATGATTCTAATAATTGATGATTACAGTTATGGAGTGTTTGTGAAAATTAATAATTAGGATGATAATCATGATAGTGATGATGAGGAGGAAGAATGTTGGACTTATGGTGATGATGATGATGATGATGATGAAGGTGGTGGTGGTGGTCATGATGATTTTTAATTTAGGCAGTGTGAGTGACGTCATATACAAGGCATTAGGTAACGTTATAGTCACAAGCAAAACCAAGTTATGCATTTACAACATTTTATTAGTTAGTGGTCTACATAAGTATACCAATTACAGATACAAATATTATATTAATTTATCAAATGTATGCTTGCGCATTACCTATATACAATCAAAAAGTCTATGTGAATCGTAAAATATCGGTAAATTTAAACAATAAAGTCTTCAACACATTACAGTCCATTTATGTCTTAAAATAAATATATCAACCCAAGCGTGTTGCGATCCATAGAAATGCATTTTTGCATAAAGGCGAAAATAACAAGGGACGAACATTTGCCGGTATAAAGCAGTAAAAATACTATTCGAGATATAGACAATTAAAAAAATAAACCCCATATGAAAAGTTAACTTTAAACAACAGCTATACACTTTATTGAATAACCTTTAGCGTTTTGTTTGTATTGTTTAACGTTTTTCACTATTCGTTATACAAGTACCAGATAACCTGTGTGTAGGTCTTTGCTGACACTTAGGCACCCTCTGATAGTTTACCGATGAGACGAGAAGGAGACTAAATCAATTCCCTCAGCATTGCTACAATTTATATTATTGACCAAATACCCTGAACTGGAACAAGCAGAACGAACCTTAAGTATCCCTTTCCTACAGCGCACAGACACATGGGTGTGGCCTCTGCTTCTGTTTGACATCCCATAAGTGGGGTGGAGAGTAGAACATACCACTCCTAATTCAAGAAATTGGAACGAGGCCGCTACGACTTACCACCCTGACCTTATGTGTTGTAATTCGTAGTTAATATTCTTGTTATTATTAATGTAAAAATTGTGGTTCTTAACTTATAGATTAAATACAGCACCACGTGACAGCGATTTATTTATCACAGCGACAGTGGTGGGGTAAGGCTTCGATAGACTGAGTCGTTGACTTTTTTTGGTTCGGTGTAAATAATTAAAAGGTAGATACAATGATAACAATTATTATACATTCATGTCTACTCCTTACACTCTGTTCATGTGAGGTGATCATATCCCGGATGACTCAAATGGCAGACCTGCACGACTTACGACCAGCGGTCAACGCAAGTGTGGTTCTAACAACAACCAGTCTCTTACAATGTGTGATGGAATGCTCCAATAGTATATCCTGTGAATCGCTGTCTCATCACAGTGACAAAGGGACTTGTCTTCTTCATCCTTTCCATTTCAATGGCACAATAGATGCAATCAGTGAAGATGGCTGGGAATCGTATGGAGGTAAGTTGTTTGTGGTATTTTAGTTCTGTTGTGATAAGAGTGCAATAGGAAGTGGATAGACGGAGCTAGTCTGTTGTATATTTGTTGTATTCTACCATAATTTAAGTAAATAAAGGAAAATAAACAATAACAAAGTATGAAATAAGATGGCTTTTAACTTTTCTAAACTTAAAGATGTCCGCCACGCCCCCCATTTAACAAGGCATTTAAGCAAGCAACTTTATTGTCAAATGTATAATTATATTTTTATATTCTTTTCCTACTAGCGACTAACTGAATCAAAGTCTCACACTGCTAAATATAATGCAAAATAAAAACACTTTGATTTTAGATATTATATAAAACAGCAGGCTGTCCTTATGTTTGCTTTTTGTTAATCGTCCATATGTTTACTTATATTTTACATATATCACACTGCTTTATATAATGCAATCAATTCAATTGTAATATTGTATAGTACAGTAAACAGTTGGAAGTCAATTAAGTTTTTTTCCTTTCCTTAATATTACTTTCGGTTTGTTATTTTTTACCTATTTTACAGGAAGCTGTGCAGTGAAGCGTGATTACATTTTCAACCAAACCCTCGACTGGTGCTACCGCTTAGTAGAGAAGAAGAAGATCCGAACTAGGGCAGAACAATTTTGTCTTTCTAACGGAGCACGTATGTCACGAATAACATCGCTGGAAAGACATGTCCATGTATCAGATTTGTTATGTAAGTATTTTGAAACAATTATTAAGTAGGCAACATCGGGTTTTGATAGGCGGTCAAATATCAAATATCCTTTTGTTATCTTTTGAATTTTAAGTGTAATCGCTTCGTGACATTATTATAGAAAGAAAATATGTAAATTGTATTTCATAGACCCCGTTATTCTGGAAAATCTGGTGACGAACATACCGGGATATGCTCCATCTTCATTGTGCCAAGTATACATACTGACCTTGTTAACATGCCACGTGATATTTGTTAGAAATTATAGAGGTTTCACAACGAGTTGTTGTTGGATATGGAATTTATTACTATGTCCCACTCTTAGCTGACTTGTTTTTGTTTTCATACTAGGCTGATTTTGTGGAAGAACTAATCAGGACAGGTAACAGAAAACCTTACAAAATATTTTTATTTCAACTTCAGATATATCGACGATGTGTTGTCTATAAACAACAAGAAATTTGCTGACCACGTCGATTCTATATACCCTTCTTAACTTGAAATAAAGGAAACAACAGACTCTTCTAATACAGCTGCTTACCTCGATCTCTACTTTAACTACGAGAAACATGGACAGCTTCCTACTAAGTTATACGATAAGCATGATGATTTCAATTTTCCTATCGTGAACTATCCATTTCTTGATAGTAACATCCCTGTTTCTCCAACCATGTGTTTACATGTCGCAGTTGATTCGATATTCTAGGGCTTATTCTAAGTATCGGGATTTTCGTGATCGATGTCGACTGCTGACAAACAAACTAACAACACGAGGAGTCGAGAGATGCAGGTTGATCAGAACTATGGGCAAGTTTTATGGTCGCCATATTTGTCTCATTGAGAAATATGCTGTATTTTAAAGCGATATGAAGATGGGCGTTTTTGAGTATGCCCATTAGTGTGTTTACTTGTTGTGATTGACAATTATACTCAGTTCTCATTTTGAGAGCTTGATGTTTACATGGATGTGACAAAAATTTATATGGTGAGTGTAGTCGATAAAGCAGAAGACGCTTACAAAAAACATACTCTTCCGGAACATCTGGTTTTATTCTCTTGTACTTTTACACGAATCTCCATGTAAATCTTTCCTTTGTTCATATTTTGCCGCTGGTTAAATCGATTTTTGGTTTGGATTATGATTTTGTTAACGCTTTGGTATTCTCTTATTTATTTTCACTGAAAGACACGAGCTTTAGAAAAAATAATTTATTAGAGTGATATGAATTCCATATCCAATAAGCAAGAGTCGTGTTACCTGTTTCTACCATAGTATTACATCAGTGAATTTTTTGGATTTTTTTATTGAACCGCAGAATATTTGCGCATCATACGCATCATCTCGTATATATTCCCACTTAGTTGTGACGACGTCAACAATCGATGACTACATATATTTATCCACGTTTATACAATGGTCTAAGAGTAGAATAACACAGGGTTTTGTGGAAGAAATAGATGTATATAGACAAAAAAATTGCATCAGTACATAGGTATAATGTATATATATTGTAAGCATATTATATCAAACTATTGACAATTCATTGGCTTTATTTAATCCATTTCAATCACTGTTTGGTTAAAATCGAATTACGATATTCAAATAGCTTTTGCCAAGGGTAATCCCTAACTGTAATCCACGAAGAGGTTGTTTCCCTCCCTCATTCGGAATCGGCAGTATTGTTTCAAATCGTCACGAAATTACGTAAACATTGCCACCAATCTGACACCACGTGCATAAATATGTAGAACGACGATTCGTATTATTGTCATCATTTAAGTCGCAGTATGACGTCATAAATACAAGATGCCAAGAGGAAGGAAAACGTTTCAGCCTTTTCATTATAAAACCCTTTTACCATAGCTGTTTGCTACGGACTTTATTTTAAAGTTTCCGTTTAAGAAGAAAGCACGTGGAATGTTACTGTCTATCGAAAACGAGCCCGCGCTACGGGCTGTTCGGTCAATTCAACATACCGGAGTTACTTTGAGCTACAATTTGTTTTATTTTCGGTCGTAATTATTTGTTTGGATACGGTTAGAATCGGTTCATGGTACTATCGTGCTATTACATATCACTTATATAACAAATAGCTATGTGCATGACATATTATAGCATTACTTTTGCACCTTGTAGATTCCCGCGGAATAACGTCGGCGTGGATTGGAGGGTATTCCCCAGACAGCGACAACAAATTTGTATACGAGGACGGTACGCCATTGTCGTACTGTAATTGGGGTATTGATGAACCCATGGGAGAGAAATACATCAGACTAAAAACCAATGCAAATGACATATTTGTCTGGAAAAGTGGATCTGGTTTCGCTGCCCGTAAGTTCATGTGTGAAATCAAATGGTAGATAATTCAATCGCTTGTTACAGTAACGTGTGGAAGTTGCGACATCCTCACAAGAGTCTGCAATGAGAAGACGTATAAACATTATTTAGTGTTCAACCTCCTCCACGACATCTTCAACAGAACAATCATGGATGAACAAACGACAACCCTGAAAAGTATTAGTAACAATAAAGTGGGAAACGTTTTGAAACCTATTTCCGTTTAATCTCGTCGAGTTATCCTGTGGATAACAAATGATGAGGTCCGAATAGGGTTGGGGAGTGGGCCAAACATTCATCATTTTAATACAGGTTTGGATAATGGAATTTTGAATATAATATTGTACAGAATTATATTTACAAATATATAACTCAATATACAAAGAAAAGTCATTAGTATTCCTTATAACTCAATATCCTTTATTTTAAGTGACAAGAGAAGTGAGCCAATTGGAACATGTTTTCGTATTAATAGTTTGTGAGTTAATATGGATATATAAATGATTTTTTCATCTATGTTAACGTATTTTATAGAATAACATAATACAAAAGCGATTGTAAAATTTTAATCACCAATGGTTAACGGCTGCTGCTTCATCGACCATTTTAGCAAATACTAGTCGAATCCAAGTAAAAGTCTACTTATCAAAGATCCAGGTACTGATAGACGAGAAGCAGGGTTGTAGATTGAAACTATCAAGATAAAATAAGTTCACGATTGGAAAATCAAAATCGTCACTTTTATCGTAGAACTGAGAAAAAAAAGCAATCCCTGTTGATCATTTTGTGAGTAAAGATCCATGTACATGACCATGCTATACATGTAGATGTAACCGGGGATTTTCAAATAACCACTAAGGCCATGATTTGTTTGTCGTGATTCTTTATTACACCATGATTTCAGTAGGTTAAACACCTACACTCTGTAATAAACATAAAAGACTAAAATTACACAAAGCACATACATTTCACGATACAATCAAGGGAGATAACTCGCGAATCACACTAGTTATACTAAACACGAAATATACATCTTATAGACTCATTTAATTACATCTTACTAAGAAATATACAATGCAAGAATTATCTTTATATCTATCGTATTCGAATTACATTAAATATTGAGAATATACGTCTCACATGAAACTGAACTTTGAGAACTAAAGTTCTTCTCTATTACCAATCACCTTACAAAGATCTGTATCATAACATATATAAATAAACTTGGTTCTCTCATTACAAATTAACACAATATTAGCACATATACTGTAATAAAAAGGTATTCACCTGTGTATGGCACAGAGCCGTTTAAACCACCTTTTTTAGGACAAAATGAATAAAACCAGTTCTTACTAAAAATACTGAAGATCTGTACATATATAATGGAATAATTTAACCATTACCAATGTATATGTAAATTGAAATAATTGACAAATACTACTCTGAGCAGTGTAAAGTTACAAATCAAAATGGAGATTTTGAATAAAGACAATAATTTAACTTAAATGCCAAACTAATAAAGTTTACAGCTAATCTACACTATACAAGATAGTTAGATACAATGAATTAGAACAATAATACTTTACTAAAACCATAGCTTACCTACAAATTCTGTGTCTGTCTTTCGGTCCTTTGTTTAAATTAGTCTTGGGTCCAAAAACATATAGGTCTGTTCAGTTTGGCAGGCTGTAGTATACTAACTTTCCTTACAAAGAGATTCCCGCCAAACTGACAAAAGGGTGTTATATTATTTAGACCAATAGAATGTTCATAAACTTATCACATGTACATCATGTGATGTATAAAAATATAACCATACAGGTAAAAATAATCTAAGAATAGAACTACAGGTAAGTCATCAAGGGATCACTCACTGTAACCTATAACACACATATACATACACCTCTTCTCTTTCACACACACTAAACAATATGGGCACAGACAAATAAATAACACAAGTCAATAAAATATATACATACAAATTATATAAAACATGAAATAGTAATCACCCTATTACAAATGATGTCAGTAGTGTTGTTGATTTCTATGGAGGGTTAAAGGGGACATAATTCCAACATAAAGTTCTCATTCTTATATCTTTTTTCCTTTTACATTTCTAATTTCAAAATCTCCGTTCTTAGATTATATATTTCTATATGCAATTTTGATATTAAATTATTATTTTAGATCTTCTTTGTACTATTTTAAAGTCAACACTCTCTTTTTTAACATTCTTCACGTATATTCCAATGCATTTTACAAACTGATTTTTTATTTTTAAAACTTGAAATTTAGCTATATTGTTTAACATAGAGTGTTATCCTTTTCTATAAATATTTAACGATTTCAATGAATGATAATATTTTGCCAATTTTTATTTTACAGCCAATCAGTGGAACTAAAAAAAAAACAATAAAAATTATACACGAAATGAAAAAACAAAAACTGAAAAAAGAAAATGGAAAAATAAGAAATGTGTAGTTTAATCATCAAAGCTGAGAAATAAATGTAAAATTAGTATTTCCCTTTTAACCCTCCATAGATTTCATGCTCAGATGATTATATCGGATCGACGTGGTCAAAAACTGTGATATATCTGCAATTACAATTACAAGATTAGGCAGGGTTTATGTCAAGTCCTTGAAAGCTCATCGACAATTTCATTCTACAAGTATGAAATTTAAAAAAATGGCAAAAAGTTAGGCACTGCTTGAGAAGTAATATTTAAACTGTAATGTATCCAACACAAGCGAAATGAGCAAATATTTATAATGTGTACAACATTTCGGTAGTATTCCCTTCAATGACAGAATCTTATTGAAAACTATCTTGTGGTGTTTGTTTATCCCTCGTAGATATTTGTCTGACAACAACACCGTTCTATCGGTATTACTTAACTGAATATTTACAAACTTAATGTGTGATACTGTGCTTTAATTTCCGCCATTGTTCATTTAAATTTGCTCATCGATTACTTACACTTGTATTGACTGAAATTGGCTGCACGTGCATACAATAACGAGTGGAAATATGTAGAGATATACACTCATTTGAAGCGTTTTGTTAAAACCCTACTAGACTGCCAAAGTAAGACTGAGAATATAAAACGATTCTTTATTTTACATACTTGTGTAAATTTCACTCTGCATTAAATTGATTGTTTAATTGTTTGAACTACAATCAAGTATCATGAAAGTTCACTTACGGTGGCCATTTTCGATTAATACACATATTTTGCAAACCCTGAGTTGGAGTAGCATGAGGCAGCTGCTTAATTATCTTAAGTTATGCTGACGAAACACGAAATAAATATATGGTGTTATAGGTATTTTATATACTATTCTATTGTTTGTGTTATGCAAAAAAATATCAAAACCAAAGCGTCAACAAAACCATAATCCGAACTCAAAATCGATTAAACTAGGGGCAAAATAGGAACAAAGGAAAGATTTACATTGAGACTATCGTAAAAGCACAAGAGGATAAGACCAGGTGTTCCGGAACAGTAAGCGCCTTCTGCTTCATCGACGACACCCGCCATGTAAATCTTGGTCACATCCAAGTAAGCATCAATCCTCAAAATGAGAACCGAGTCATCATTGTCATCACAACAAGTAAACACACTAACAAGCAAACTCAAAAACGTCCATCTTCATATCACACAAAGATACAGAATATTTCTCGATGATATCAGGATGGCGATTATAAAATTTGCCCATAGTCTTCATCAACCTGCATTTCTCGAATCCCTGTTACATAAGTTTGTTCGTCAGCAGTCGACATATACCACGAAAATCACGATATACATTGTATAGAGCAAGCCCTAGAATAACGAATCAACTACGACATGTAAACACCGTAGGATGGAGAAGTAGGGATGTTACTATCCAGAAAGTGAAAGTTCACGATCGGAAAATCGAAATCGTCACGTTCATCATACAGCTTAGTAGTAAGTTGCCCGTGTTCGTCATAGTTTAAGTAAAGATCGAGTAAGAAGCTGATGTAGGAGAGTCTGTTGTGTCTTTCATCTCAAGTTCAGTAGGGTATATGCGATCGACTAGGTCAGCAAACTTTTTGTTGTTTATAGACAACACATCGTCGATATACCTGAAATTGAAATTAGAAAATTTGGCAAGGTTTTTGTTACCAGTCCTGATAAGCCTCTCCACAAATTCAGCCTCGTATGAAAACAAAAACAAGTCAGCCAAAAGTGGTGCACAGTTAGTGCCCATTGGAATGCTAACAGTTTGTTGGAAAATCGTTCCTCCGAACTCAACAAAGATATTGTCAACCAGGAATTCAATCATTCATACTATATCTTCCCCAGTATATTTAAACCTAGCTTTTGTTGTGTTTTTCACAAAATATGCTCAAAGATAGCTCACAACCATGTATTAGTATCGTCGTTCACCTTTGTTGGAAAAGAAAGCTCTCATAATGAGAGACCGAAGACGTTCTTTCAGTTTGACATATGGTATGGTAGTGTACAGGGTGGAAAAATCAGATGTTTTGATGGACGAAACATTTTTGAGAAGGGGGTGTTCAAGACTGATCAGAAGATCTGTTGAGTTTTTCAAAATCCACATCCCATTAATGCCACTTCTGGAGTATACAGTTTCACAATCAGACTGAAGCCTTGATTTAACGGTACTAAGAATGGTAGTAAGACGTTTTGATAATGGCTTGTTTGAGCAATGCCACGAGCCAGCGATAAAACGTTGCTTATAAGGATCCTTGTGTAGTTTAGGTATCCAATATAGCCGAGGAAGTCAGCGTCTTTATCATTAACGGGTATTTTGAATGATTGTAATACTGATGTTTGATTGGAAAGTATTTCATCTTTCGAAAAACCGGTTAATGCGTAAATAGGGTTACCTTGGTTATCAAGCAGGCCCAGTTCTTTTTGCAAACAATGAATTTAATAGTGTTTGCAAACAAGGATCAGATTATTAGATGCTTTGTCTGCAGACACAATCACATACTTGTCATGTGGGTCGTTGAGTGTTGTTCGAACATCGGGGTCAAGAAAGATCGACTTGTGTTTAGTTTTCATTTTGTAGCGCAAACTGCTAATTCTTTTCTGAATAGAGGACCTAATAGACTTTACCCACTCTGAAAGTGAATCCAATTCAGCATGCTCACATTTAGCCCATTGTCTGGCGTAACCTTCCACAGAGTCCATAATAATCTTGAAATTCACATTCCATTTGATGGATGGAGTCTCGCAATACTTAGGACCTTTCATGAAAAGCTCCCGTAACTAAACATCTATGCTTTTGACTTTACCACCCTGTCGAAAGTGTTCCAATTATTATTGCAAACTGATAAGTATTTGATTCCATGTAAATAATTAATGTTCTATTTTATGGTAATGGTACTTTTGGTAAGCTCAGCCAGTTTCTAATTTCACTCGACAGATTGTATTCAACGTAAGGAGAAGGCATCTTTATTTATATGTCAGTGAAAACAAAAAGGAAAATAATTTGAATAATATTTTACTCATAGATTAATTTGATTCTTCAAGATCGGACAGATCGTTACAAGCCTATAAGAGTGAAAGATAACGTGAAGGATATTTCATTTAAAAAAATGTATTGTTCAGTTCTTTTATACAATGGATTGGGCAACAGGCAAAGCCTGTGAGCGCCCTCTTCTTACAGTTATAAACAGATTATACACATCTAATTGAATTCAAATTAAATAAATCATACATATACAATGTATTAGTTACATATTGTTAACTATATGCCATTCCTTTTTCATATTTTCAATTTGATATTGTAACAGAAATTGCATCATGCTACAGAGAATCAAAAATGCAAAGAGCCTAATGGACAGCACATAGTACAATTTTGTGCTGGGATAATTCTATATACCAGTGTAATACAATGATAGATAAATACGTAGTTATAATCTAGTAAAAACGTTTAGTATCTTTAACGAATCTCTGAACCATCTCCAGAATTCTTGTATTAATATAAATATCGAGATTTTGACATCCATTTAGGAAATTAAGAGTAGTTAATGGAATAGTATCATTACGAGCAGAAATAGATTTCTTCAGAATTTGCCTTGACTATTATAAGGATAAGGATATAATTGCAATGATTATAACAATAATTACTCACGTAATATACTTGTGTAAGTTTCACTTTTAATCTAAGCATTGCAATGTAATTGTATGTTAATATCATTAGATGTCGTCTACAGTAGACATTTGTAATGCCTATACATATATTGTGTTTTATAAATTTAAAATAAAAAGTAGATGCAAATCATTTGATAAACAATGAAACATATATTGTGTTATGATTATATTTATTACATAATGCGGTTTTTTTTCTCTATTTATGAAGAAATAACGTATTTTTTGCTATATTCACGAAGAAACGTTATATTGCACGGCAATGATCATGTGACCGCTCAATAAACTTTTTTTTCTGCACGATCACCTGTTAAGCTATTATGACGTCAGTTAACGACAAATCACGTTACCGGGCTTCGAATCGCGCTGACGTTCAGTTGATAGCCGGCCACTTGACGTTTCGCAAGAATGGCGGAGATATTTCCACCAACGACTACAGATGAACAAGGAAAACGATTAGAAGGAAGCAGCAGCAATAGCACTAGATCTAGTTTTCAATATTCTGTTCGTATTTGTACTTCCTGTTTGGAATCATTTGTAAAAACGCTTAGTGAATTACAATATCCCATTAGACATTGATTCCGAACAGGTACGGAGATTTTACGCCCCTGCCAGGAACAAGAAAGGTAAGCTAAACGGTAAGAGATTGATGACTGCAATGCGGCATGGTTTCCAAACTTTTTGAAAAAAATGCCAGGAAATCGACATCATAAATAGTGACATTTTTAACCCATAAAGTGCCACAGAGCCTATATATAGGCTCTATGCTACTACCGTTGAGTGCCAGAGAGCCTATTTGTAGGCTCTCCGAAATCCGGCAGTTCAACAATGGCAATGACGTCATCAACTATTAAATGACGTCACAGACGGCGTTTCCGTGTTTCAGCAGATCGGACGAAATAATGGCAGCTCGATTGTTTGCTCCATGATTTCGACCGTATCCTCCAGAGAACCATGACTTTATACAGCCATGTTTGGAACCTCCAGGACCAACCAATATGCCACCTAGGAATTCGCCTCCAATCGCATATTTCTTGCTTTTCTTTTCCGTCAATCTATTAAGGAAATGCGTCTTGGAAACACACCGGTAACGATTGCAAACACAGGGGTCTTATGTTGTATTTGCGATCTTGGAAGCGGCGGGGTTGTTAAACAAGGGATACCATTTAAGGCCCGGTCACAACCCACCGTGCGTGTTTTTAGTCCGTACGTTTTTGGGCAGGCCACGGCCGCCACGTTTTTTTCTGAAAACGTGGGTAGGGAGTGGCAAGCAGCAGGGAGAGAGTACGTCAACTTCATGCATTGTGCTTTGCAAGACACAGCAGCCGCCGTGAAGACTGAATAAAGATATAGTCATTACATATTATAACTACATTTACTAAATTTGTACATTTTTTCTGGTTTTCTGTTCGGGCAAATTGGAACAGGTTTCGCGAAGAATTCACATCGTTTACAGCATTACTTCCATTCCATTTTGTGGCTTAATAATATATATTATCAAAATTATGAAATTGATACATGGCAGTAAATGTTACGAACACTTTTTATTGGTTGTGTACGGTTACATTTACCGACGTACAACGTTAAAAAATCCAATATTTTTAACGATTTTCATTCCGGCCAAGCCAGATTGACATAATGACGTGACGTCATCGTTTGACCCATTGTTCAATTGTTCTACGTCATATATTTTCAAATCGCATTTTGACCCGAATGGAATGGAAGTAATGCTGTAAACGATGTGAATTCTTCGCGTAACCTGTTCCAATTTGCCCGAACAGAAAACCAGAAAAAATGTACAAATTTAGTAAATGTAGTTATAATATGTAATGACTATATCTTTATTCAGTCTTCACGGCGGCTGCTGTGTCTTGCAAAGCACAATGCATGAAGTTGACGTACTCTCTCCCTGCTGCTTGCCACTCCCTACCCACGTTTTCAGAAAACGTGGCGGCCGTGGCCTGCCCAAAAAACGTACGGACTAAAAACACGCACGGTGGGTTGTGACCGGGCCTTAAATGGTATCCCTTGTTTAACAACCCCGCCGCTTCCAAGATCGCAAATACAACATAAGACCCCTGTGTTTGCAATCGTTACCGGTGTGTTTCCAAGACGCATTTCCGTAATAGATTGACATGAAAGAAAAGCAAGAAATATGCGATTGGAGGCGAATTTCTAGGTGACATATTGGTTGGTCCTGGAGGTTCCAAACATGGCTGTATAAAGTCATGGTTCTCTGGAGGATACGGTCGAAATCATGGAGCAAACAATCGAGCTGCCATTATTTCGTCCGATCTGCTGAAACACGGAAACGCCGTCTGTGACGTCATTTAATAGTTGATGACGTCATTGCCATTGTTGAACTGCCGGATTTCGGAGAGCCTACAAATAGGCTCTTTGGCACTCAACGGTAGTAGCATAGAGCCTATATATAGGCTCTGTGGCACTCTATGGGTTAAACTACTGTTTGGGTTAATAGAGTTACCTCCCCTTCACCAATAAAATATAGTTGTTTTGTTTTGTTTGCTATCATACCATATTACAAAATCTACTCGTTTAGGTGTTGTTTCTGCAATAAAATAAGACAAAATGAATAAACCCTCCACTTTCATGTTATTCAAGAATACAGAAAACTGTCTGTCCCAAATAAGCAAAATGGTCAGAGATACACTCATCAAGTAGGGGTAAACGAACACCACGTTTGTTGGTGAAGATGTCTAGCGCGGATAGGAGGTTAAAAAAAATTCCACACCCCACCGTGAAGAATATCTCATCCACTTTCCGTCGGCTGTCCACGTTTGCCTAGAACATGGACAGAGCGTTTTTTGATAAAGCATCCCACTTCAACTGTCAAATAAAATATTTATCTATCATCTCAAGTGTCTATTGGAAAGCGAATGTATTCTCTATAACCAAAGAAAGTTCTGTAATATACAACTTTATATTCTTACGACAGATTTCCCTGTGGGTCTGTCAGGTCGATTGATTACACCAAACGGAATAACGAATCGTTTTTCGTGTGTTACTGATCGGCTTCCGTTATTTGTTAATCTTTGTATTAAATACGACCCTTACTGATTCATAAATAAGCTGACGTCACGCACGCACTTGTCTATGAACAAAAATACCAATGTAAAGCAATGCGAAACAAGTTAGGTTATAAGAATATAAAAGAGGCCAGCTAGGGGAATGTTCACCCGATTTTTATGGCTTCTAGTTAAAAGTACCCCGTTTGGGCCTCCGCTGTCTAAGTTTTCTTCGACAGTGATTCTGTGTTTTCATTATTGCCTTAAAATGCGATAACAATTATATTAACTGTGAACCTTGTTTATTCTAAGAAACAATGATAGTATCAATAAATGCAACATGCTTAAGAAATAAGACAACGTGTATAATCTGTCAGTAAGGGAAAGCAAAACAGGGAGCCGAGAAACACCAAGTTTCAATCCCGCCAAAATCGGAGTTCACTATATGTCCACACACGTCACTGTATTTTTCTGTGATTTCCTGTTTCCTTGATATGAAGTATATGGCATTACTACCTTTAAACATTATTCACCTTTGATTTTGATATGATTAAAACCAAATGAGAAGAGATTCAAAAAGACATATCCTTCCATCCCATAAAGTGGTCTAGGTTAACGTTTAACCTTTTAACCTAGATTAATGATGAAGAACTTGATAATATTAATGAAATATCGAGTTTCATTTTACTCTGATTTGTCCACTTTATGTAAATATGCGTAAGAAACGCATTACAAAGTATTACTGGAACCGTCATTCTACATTAACACCTATCCTGCTACATTATATGCATTTCGTGTATGTGTACGTAACAGAAAATATCTATGTAATCTAGGACATTATCAACAAAAATAACAAAATATCAGAAAAGACACAATGAGGAAGCACATATTAAATGGGAATCAATATAGACATGGACTTGAAAACAATATTCCTCACAATATTTGTTTCATTAATAGCAAGAAAGATATTTGATAATGCATACATGTTTGTTAACACACATGCATACAAGGTTACAACATGAAACAACCTCCCGTATATGTGCATATTTACATAGATACGTACACCCTTACAAACATAGATACGCACGAACGCAACAATGATGGATATATGTTGAACTGACTGTGTCACCCGGTCTCTGTATATAGGATAAAATAAAATGTATGTGTTTGGCTGTGTAGCCCGGTCCCTGTATGACATGTACATGTACATGAAGGACTGTGTAGCCCGGTCCCTGTAAAAAAGAATAAAATGACATGCGTAAGTTTGACTGTATAGCCCGGTCCCTGTTTATAGGATAAAATGACATGTGTATGGTGGACTGTGCATCCCGCCCTCTGTATGACATGTGTATGTTGGACTGTGCAGCCCGCACTCTGTATGACATGTGTATGTTGGACTCTGTAGCCCGGCCTCTGTATGACATGTGTATGTTGGACTGTGATGCACGGCCTCTGTATGACATGTGTATGTTGGACTGTGATGCCCGGCCTCTGTTTGACATGTGTATGGTGGACTCTGTAGCCCGGCCTCTGTATGCCATGTGTATGGTGGACTGTGATGCCCGGCCTCTGTATGACATGTGTATGTTGGACTGTGATGCCCGGCCTCTGTATGCCATGTGTATGGTGGACTCTGTAGCCCGGCCTCTGTATGACATGTACATGTTGGACTGTGCAGCCCGGCCTCTGTATGCCATGTGTATGTTGGACTGTGTCGCCAGGCCTCTGTATACCATGTGTATATTTGACTGTGTAGCCCGGCACATGTATGCCATGTGTATATTTGACTGTGTAGCCCGGCCTCTGTATGACATGTGTATGTTGGACTGTGTAGCCCGGCCTCTGTATGACATGTGTATGTTGGACTGTGATGCCCGGCCTCTGTATGCCATGTGTATGTTGGACTGTGTAGCCCGGCCTCTGTATGACATGTGTATGTTGGACTGTGTAGCCCGGCCTCTGTATGACATGTGTATGTTGGACTGTGTAGCCCGGCCTCTGTATGCCATGTGTATGTTGGACTGTGTAGCCCGGCTTCTGTATGACATGTGTATGTTGAACTGTGTAGCCCGGCCTCTGTATGACATGTGTATGTTGGACTGTGTAGCCCGGCCTCTGTATGACATGTGTATGTTGGACTGTGTCGCCCGGCCTCTGTATGACATGTGTATGTTGGACTGTGATGCCCGGCCTCTGTATGCCATGTGTATGGTGGACTCTGTAGCCCGGCCTCTGTATGACATGTACATGTTGGACTGTGCAGCCCGGCCTCTGTATGCCATATGTATGTTGGACTGTGTCGCCAGGCCTCTGTATACCATGTGTATATTTGACTGTGTAGCCCGGCACATGTATGACATGTGTATGTTGGACTGTGTAGCCCGGCCTCTGTATGCCATGTGTATGTTGGACTGTGTAGCCCGGCCTCTGTATGACATGTGTATGTTGGACTGTGTAGCCCGGCCTCTGTATGACATGTGTATGTTGGACTGTGTAGCCCGGCCTCTGTATGCCATGTGTATGTTGGACTGTGTAGCCCGGCTTCTGTATGACATGTGTATGTTGAACTGTGTAGCCCGGCCTCTGTATGACATGTGTATGTTGAACTGTGTAGCCCGGCCTCTGTATGCCATGTGTATATTTGACTGTGTAGCCCGGCCTCTGTATGACATGTGTATGTTGGACTGTGTCGCCCGGCCTCTGTATGACATGTGTATGTTGGACTGTGATACCCGGCCTCTGTATGCCATGTGTATGTTGGACTGTGATGCCCGGCCTCTGTATGTCATGTGTATGTTGGACTGTGATGCCCGGCCTCTGTATGTCATGTGTATGTTGGACTGTGTAGCCCGGCCTCTGTATGACATGTGTATGTTGGACTGTGCAGCCCGGCCTCGGTATGACATGTGTATGTTTGACTGTGATGCCAGGCCTCTATATGACATGTATATGCTGCACTGTGCAGCCCGGCCTCTGTATGTCATGTGTATGTTGGACTGTGATGCCCGGCCTCTGTATGTCATGTGTATGTTGGACTGTGTAGCCCGGCCTCTGTATGACATGTGTATGTTGGACTGTGTAGCCCGGCCTCGGTATGACATGTGTATGTTTGACTGTGATGCCAGGCCTCTATATTACATGTGTATGTTGGACTGTGCAGCCCGGCCTCTGTATGACATGTGTATGTTTGACTGTGATGCCAGGCCTCTGTATGACATGTGTATGTTGGACTGTGCAGCCCGGCCTCTGTATGTCATGTGTATGTTGGACTGTGTAGCCCGGCCTCTGTATGACATGTATATGTTGGACTGTGTAGCCCGGCCTCTGTATGACATGTATATGTTGGACTGTGTAGCCCGGCCTCTGTATGACATGTATATGTTGGACTGTGCAGCCCGCCTTCTGTATGACATGTGTATTTTGAACTGTGTAGCCCGCCTTCTGTATGACATGTGTATATTTGACTGTGTAGCCCGGCCTCTGTATGACATGTGTATGTTGGACTGTGATGCCCGGCCTCTGTATGCCATGTGTATGTTGGACTGTGTAGCCCGGCTTCTGTATGACATGTGTATGTTGGACTGTGTAGCCCGGCCTCTGTATGCCATGTGTATGTTGGACTGTGTAGCCCGGCCTCTGTATGACATGTGTATGTTGGACTGTGTAGCCCGGCCTCGGTATGACATGTGTATGTTTGACTGTGATGCCAGGCCTCTATATGACATGTGTATGTTGGACTGTGCAGCCCGGCCTCGGTATGACATGTGTATGTTTGACTGTGATGCCAGGCCTCTGTATGACATGTGTATGTTGGACTGTGCAGCCCGGCCTCTGTATGTCATGTGTATGTTGGACTGTGTAGCCCGGCCTCTGTATGACATGTATATGTTGGACTGTGTAGCCCGGCCTCTGTATGACATGTATATGTTGGACTGTGCAGCCCGCCTTCTGTATGACATGTGTATGTTGGACTGTGCAGCCCGCCTTCTGTATGACATGTGTATTTTGGACTGTGTAGCCCGGCCTTTGTATGATATGCACATGTTGGACTGTGTAGCCCGGTCCCTGTAAAAAGAATAAAATGACATGTGTCAGTTTGACTGTGCAGCCCGGCCTCTATATGACATGTGTATGTTGGACTGTGTAGCCCGGCCTCTGTATGATATGCACATGTTGGACTGTGTAGCCCGGTCCCTGTAAAAAGAATTAAATGACATGTTCCAGTTTGACTGTGCAGCTCGGCCTCTATATGACATGTGTATGTTGAACTGTGTAGCCCTGCCTCTGTATGACATGTGTATGTTGGACTGTGTAGCCAAGTCCCTGTAAGACATGTGTATGTTGGACCCTGTAACCCGGTCCCTGTATGACATGTGTATGTTTGACTGTGTAGCCCGGTCCCTGTATGACATGTGTATGTTGGACTGTGCAGCCCGGCCTCTATATGACATGTGTATGTTTGACTGTGTAGCCCGGTCCCTGTATGACATGTGTATGTTTGACTGTGTAGCCCGGTCCCTGTATGACATGTGTATGTTGGACTGTGCAGCCCGGCCTCTATATGACATGTGTATGTTTGACTGTGTAGCCTGCCCTCTGTATGACATGTGTATGTTGGACTGTGTACCCGGCCTCTGTATGACATGTGTATGTTGGACTGTGATGCCCGGCCTCTGTATGACATGTGTATGTTGGACTGTGTAGCCAGGCCTCTGTATGACATGTGTATGTTGGACTGTGTAGCCCGGCCTCTGTATGACATGTGTATGTTGGACTGTGTAGCCCGGCCTCTGTATGACATGTGTATGTTGGACTGTGTAGCCCGGCCTCTGTATGCCATGTGTATGTTGGACTGTGTAGCCCGGCCTCTGTATGACATGTGTATGTTGGACTGTGTAGCCCGGCCTCTGTATGACATGTGTATGTTGGACTGTGATGCCCGGCCTCTGTATGCCATGTGTATGTTGGACTGTGTAGCCCGGCTTCTGTATGACATGTGTATGTTGAACTGTGTAGCCCGGCCTCTGTATGACATGTGTATGTTGAACTGTGTAGCCCGGCCTCTGTATGCCATGTGTATATTTGACTGTGTAGCCCGGCCTCTGTATGACATGTGTATATTTGACTGTGTAGCCCGGCCTCTGTATGACATGTGTATGTTGGACTGTGATGCCCGGCCTCTGTATGCCATGTGTATGTTGGACTGTGTAGCCCGGCTTCTGTATGACATGTGTATGTTGAACTGTGTAGCCCGGCCTCTGTATGACATGTGTATGTTGAACTATGTAGCCCGGCCTCTGTATGCCATGTGTATATTTGACTGTGTAGCCCGGCCTCTGTATGACATGTGTATATTTGACTGTGTAGCCCGGCCTCTGTATGACATGTGTATGTTGGACTGTGATGCCCGGCCTCTGTATGTCATGTGTATGTTGGACTGTGTAGCCCGGCCTCTGTATGACATGTGTATGTTGGTCAGTGCAGTCCAAACTCTGTATGACATGTGTATGTTGGACTGTGTTGCCCGGCTTTTGTATGAGATGTGTATGTTTGATTGTGAAACCCGTCATCTTTGTCTCATTGAGAAATATTCTGTATATTTAAGTGATATGAAGATGGACGTTTTGAGTATGCTCACTAGTGTGTTTACTTATTGTGATTGACAATGATATTCGGTTCTCGTTTTAGAATCTGATCTTTACTTGGATGTGACAAAGATTTACATGGCTTCGATGAAGTAGAAAACGCGTACTCTTCCGGAACACCTGGTCTTATTATCTTGTGCTTTTACGAGAGTTTCCCTGTAAATCTTTCTTTTGTTCCTATTTTGCCCCTAGTTTAAATGATTTTGGAATGTGGGTTTGCTGATGCTGGGGTATTTTCTGATATTTTTTTTTTGCAAAGGCTCATAAATGAATCTTCGATACAAGGTAGTGATACAACAACAAGGGTCGGCAGTAAAATCTAGGTTTGGTCAAGATACCTGAAACACACTTATTTTTGTTGCCTTATGTACCTTGTTGTTTCTGTATTCAAAGGCCTTATTACATGTAACGTACAACATATAGGCGCGTAAAGATGTATTCACCATTACATGAGTTAAGACAATCGGCACACATGTCCTAAATGATATATGTACATCCACGTCTGTACCAGGTTGATTTGTGTGACGGTACTACTTGACTATGTTACAATATGGGACGTCAACTTATTGATGTCAGATTGTCAGGGACGTATACCGCTGTTCGCACGTACACACGCCTTTTGGTTGAGAAGCAGGAACGTACAGTATATTATATGATTTACTGTTGACATAACATAGTGATCGAGTTTTAAGGCATCAAGCTTATATATTGAACTGGTTTACCTAGAAAATACCTAAAGACGGAGTACGGTGAACGATCTACCAAAAGACGGTCTAAAGTACTTAAAATACGGTGTGCGTATTGTGAAGAAAACATTAAAATATTTTTTATATACACAATATAAATTAGATATCTATATATTTTTTTCGTTTAATGTTATTATAATTTCTAATTTATGATTTCTAATGAATTGGTTATACACCAACAATTTTGGACTAGAAATGCTGGTTATCATGATAGGTACTCTCTGAGGGCATTTAAACATTGAAACATATTTTTAATATTTCATTTTCATTATATAATGCTCGGATGGTTTCTAAGTCTGTCAGTCCGTCAATTATGTCCGTTGGGATAAGGCTATGGTATAATATACTGGATCATTGTTCACTTTATAGTGGTAGTATGATGATGGTTGCTGGCATAGGTATATCTATTCTTTGAGGCTATAACATTAGCACTGTGAAAATATATTGGAGATTACCGAAGCGTTAACGGAATCATAATCCGACCTCAAAATCAATTAACCCAGGGGCAAAATATGAAAAAAAAGACTTTAGAAAATTGTCCCTTAAAAATATGCAAGAACAGGAAAATTTGTGCATCTACATGTATTTCATATCTCTGATAAGAGGCATATATTTCTGAGGCTTCAGATTAAAAAATCGATGCAGGGTGCATTTAAATTTGTCCAAAGGCAGATAATGTCAAGGTACATAAACATGTACATTGTATGTTTGTAAATACATAACACCTGTACTTAGTATAATAAGTTTTAGTATTCAGTTTTAAACCCATCCAAATATGTACATATAGTATATTTAACATTTGGAAAACTTACGATCAACATTATGACAAAATACTAGCAGAAGGTAATACTCTAAGACATGTATTAAACAAAACACAAAACACAAGAAAATTATTCCAGAGTTAATACCTCTAAACGCATTGTAAACTTACTCTCAAAAATGTTAATGCTTTATCATGTTGATTCAACGCTTCAGCACGATTTAAGTACAAAACAGACAGCAGCGAACTTGAAAATGTGGGTTTCATGCACAAAAATATATCAGTTAAAGTTGTAAACATATTAACTGACGTGTAAATATATCGGGTACAAGGTGGGATGGTGTGACGGTACTCTTCATTATGTCACAATCTGGGACGTTAACGTTGCGTCATTGCATCAAACCCTGTATAAATAAACTGACTAGGGCCGATAATGTTGTTAGCGTAAGCTGTGTCGGGCAGGTAAGTACACTGCGTCCATCTCCTCCATCTCTACGTGTACGTATATCTTTGTTCTTTCAAATTCACTTGTAGGTCGGTTTGTTGGTGAGAAGGGTTTATTTGATTTTTAGGGAATATGAATGTTTAACATGTCCCTTAAATGTTTTAATAGTCACACTTAATTTTTAAACTCTCCCGACTGAAAGGTAAAATTGAAAGCCTTTAATTATCAGATGTCATATCATTTGAAGTTCGTTTGTCGATCAAGACTGTTTAGTTTTTTCGTTTATTTTTTTTTCATCTGCTGAAATATATAACCAGGTGATTTGAATTTGGTTTAAGCAGCTTCGCATAGCAATAGTTATCTCAATGGAAGATTTGATTCTCTTTCAGGAACTAGCAGAAGAGAAATGAAACTCCACTTGAATAACCTTTAAATCTTATTTCATTTCTGAGCATTCTGTAGGTTTCTAAAGGAATTGCCATATGATACATCAGGCAAGCTATTATAATGAAGTTATGACCCTTTATGCTTCATATTTACGGGCTCTAAGGGGTTTTACGCACCTGACCCTTCTGCTTCTACATTAGTTTAGACATTTAGGATCCCAACCTTGTGACCCCTAGCATCACTGAAGAGTATATTAGGAGAACGAAACAGCTGTATGATACAGTTTAACTAATGTTTTCGGGAAACTGTATCTATTACTAAATTAAAAAGGTGCAGCATATGTGTGTGTCATGTCATCTTTTAGTACCTAAAGCTGGTTATTTTTTGAATAGCTAACGAACCAGTTTAATATATTCTAATTACATTGATCAACTCCAATTTTTAATGTAAGTCTTTGAAAACGACATATCTAGGCAGTAGACATCAAGGGTGACTACAACATCTACCAGGGAGCTAGTTATGATATGTCCCGTATACAGTGGTGTATATAATGTACATGTAGTGACATATTTAAGAACAATAAACTTTCGACCTAGATATAACAGTGGGACGGTGTAAAGTTTTTTTAAAAACTGGTATCTTTAGGCGGGGCGGGTTCATTGACTGCATATATTGTTTATTCTGCAGCATCGAACATACTTTTTATTTCTGTTTCAACTTGTTTTTATTTTTTAATGATTGTATGAGCTATATTTAATCTGTTTGTTTTTATGTATTAAATACCATCAGGTTGAGGTTCCTTGAACTCGTCAGTGTACATGCTATTCGTCGTGCGGCCACTGCTAAGATATTGTTAAAACTATATAACTCTTGTATTGCTTTTATTTTGTTCATATATTACTATTACGCTTGTTTGTTGGCTGTGTCACTGGTAAATCGCTAGTGTTCCATATAGAATAACTCTTTACTGTTTACTTAATTGTTATTTGTTTATTACAATTACTTTGCTTTGTCGTTGGTTTTCCGAAAGTAAGCGGGTAAGAAAGCAAAAGGAAAGGACAATATATTGACAAATTAATATAAGAAATTGTTTGAAATATTATTGCATATAGGTCCATACCCTAGATAACAAAACAAGCATTGTATAAGACGTATTCATGTTCTTCATCACCCTTCGTGTAAAGATCTCAGCAAAACTTCGAGTCATGGTCTCTACGAACATTCGTGCAATCATCCCCACGACCCTTCATATAATGATCTTCACGTACCTTCGTGTAATGATCTTGACGAACCTTCTTGTTATGGTCTCCACGAACCTTCGTGTCATGATCTCCATAAACCTTCGCGTAATGCTCTCCACGAACCTTCATGTAATGATATTCACGAGCCTTCATGTAATGATCTTCACGAACCTTCATGTAATGATCTTCACGAACCTTCGTGTAATGCTCTCCACGAACCTTCATGTAATGATATCCATAAAACTTCATGTCATGATTTCACGGACCTTCGTGTAATGATCTTCACGAACCTTTATGTAATGATCTATAAGAACCTTCGTGTAATGATATTTACGAACAGTTGCGTAATGATCTTCAAGAACCTTCATGTATTGATCTTCACGAACCATCGTGTAATTATATTCACGAACCTCCATGTTATGATCTTCACGAACCTGCATGGAATTATCTTCACGAACCTTCGTGTCATGATCTCTACGAACCTTCGTGTAATGATCTTCACGAACTTTGGCGTAATGCTCTCCACGAACCTTCATGTAATAATATCCATAAAACTTCATGTCATGATTTCACGGACCTTCGTGTTATGATCTTCACGAACCTTCATGTAATGATCTACAAGAACCTTCGTGTAATGATATTTACGAACATTCGTGTAATGATCTTCAAGAACCTTCGTGTAATGATCTTCACGAACCTGCATGGAATGATCTCCACGAACATCCATGTAATGGTCTTTACGAACCTTCATGTTATAATCTTAACAAACCCTCGTTTAATGATCTTCACGAAGCTTCATGTAATGATCTTCACGAACCTTCATGAAATGATCTTCACGAACCTTCATGTAATGATCTTCACGAACGTTTGTGGCATGATCATCACCAACATTCGTGTCGTGAAAATGAATAACAAATGGGGTCAGTATCATACATGATTACATTCCGTAAAAGACAACGTAAACATATTTCCGATTTCAACTTTTGTCTTTTGAAGGACTATATACATTTGTAGCTATATACGATTAATATTGATACAATTTGATAAGTGTAATTTCATTTTCTCATCTTTTTATTAAACTCGACAGGCAATTTTTGAGGAATGCTGCGCTAATTGCCTTGTTTAATGTTTACTAAATATGCATAGGTAAAGGCGTTTGAAATATTCACCATTACAGAACGTCAAAACAACAACGATTTACATTGATATCACAATTGTTTATTCCTTCCGTGGTAATATACTGTTTGTGTGATTGTTGCCTTAAAAACCAACAAAATAAACGTAAGCATTGAAGTGTTTTCTACTGGCATTCATAGATACATGTTTAAAATTGCTAATTGGAAAAAGACAAATTCAATGAAGCACTCAGCGCAGTAAAAAAAAATGATATTGCTATGAAAGTTCAATACTTATTTTTGAATCTGTTAAATCAGTCCAAGTTTATATTAAACATTAAGTTTAAATAACGTAGTTATTGTTTACTCTCCCGGAACACCTGGACTTATTCTCTTGTACTTTTACACAAGGATATCCATGCAAATATTTCCTTTCATCATAGTTTGCCCCTACTCTAATTGCTTTTGAGTTCAACTTTGGTTTCATTGACGCTTTGGTATTCTCTGTTTTTCCCGAAAGTGTAAGCTTGTTAATTAAATAGAAAGGAGAGAGTCATTAGTTTTCAGCGTAACAATTATGACTTCAAGATAATGTTGCCGTCAATCATTGCTCCACGACATTCATAGCTAATATGATTGTCAACTGAGTTGAATTATTTAACAGTAATATGATACGATGGTAAATATAATACTTTAAATATGATATAAAAAACGTTATTTCTTAATATTGTTTGCCAGAATAGTGACCTTGCTGTAACCATGGAGATCCGGAAGATTGAGGACAGAGGAGGGGCGGTGTTAACTACAAAATATTATGACGGAATTCATTTCTCAGCAAATATGCCAGGGAATGTGAAAGATCATTTAGAGGCAATCAGGAACTTAGGACACAAACAGGGCGATGTTCTAATAGATACCTTCCCTAAAACTGGTAGGTTGGAATTAAACAGAAAACACTTACTCTTTCGAAACGCACAGTCTTATTCTCTTGCACTTTTACAACGGTCTCTATTTAAATCCTTCCTATTTTGCCTCTAGTTTAATCGATTTTGAGCTCGGATTATGGTTTTGTTGATGCTTTAGTATTCTCTGATTTTTTTCTCTAATATGACATTCACGTAGATTACCCAATTTTTAAAATACAACTTTAAAAGTCAAATTTTGATTTTTTTTTCTTTGTATTCTTTGTACTTCTAGCTGTCTTCAATTTGTTTCCCTGCCTTTAATTATTTGTCCAATTACATGAATTACACTTAAAGAGAATTGGGTCTTGATGCATCTCATAATATTTCAACTGTTTGAATTAGATATGACCAGGCACATATACAAAATATATAAAATATACAGAAACACTGGTAGCGGTAATTCAGATGTCATTTTATACTTCCAGGTACACACTGGACTTTCGACATCGTTTATATGTTGAAAAAGGGAAAAGCTGAATATAGTTCCGACAAAATTATGCCTTTAGATTTCGCAGCAGCCACAAAGATGGATGATTTGGACAGTCCTAGAGTTCTGGTATCACACTTATATCCTCAACATATTCCCAAATTTATCACAGAGGAGAAATGTAAAGTCATCTATGTCTACCGGAACCCAAAGGATACGGCGGTATCTATGTATTCCTTCATGAAGCGACTGAACGTTGATTGGATAAAAGGTTATCAAGGGACATGGGAACATTTCTTTGAATTATTTGCCACTAAGTCATGTAAGTACATACTAGACATATGAAGTAGGTAATTTGTAATAGTTATTATTTCTATGTTTTATTACATTTTGAACAGTTAAAATATCAAAACTACCAACTGTGCCACTGTCACATGCCATATCGACCGTTGTATATATTTGATTCATTTTAGTATTTGAATTGCGCGCCGTTTTTGTCAAGAGAAACTCACTCAGGTAAGTTGAGCATGCGCAGATCAGTGAGAAGCTTTGTGAGCGGCGGACATTACAGGTAAACGAGAAATCGTCTACGTGAAAGCGCAAACAGCTGATTGCGGTAAGTTAAAGTACATAAAAGTGATATTAGTATTTAAATAACACATGTATTAGGTCATATATGTTTGCTGGGCCGTGTAAATGAGCGAGGAAGTGATATTTGACAAGTTAAACCTGTAAGCGTACACGGTACCGGTAATGCACGGGCTGTGTATATATGCGTGTGTATGAGGTCAGATAGAATGTAAACAAAGGCCTGGTTAGTTTCGTTCAGCTTGATATGATATGTAGATATAGTAAAAGGATTCTACTTTGCTTAATCATAAGATATATGATTGAGATATAGTGATAATTCGAGATAATACACATCATTGATTCATATGCAGGATAGTGCGTTGATATATAAGCTTATTTAGAATAATACTGTCATAGATAAGCACTGATTAAAATATCATATTGTAATGTTTATAACAGATATTTGAATAGGTTATACATATATTGTAGCTTTTCCATGGGCTCTCGTCGCTACACCCTGATGAAGGGCCATACACTGCTGGTCATGTAGTTCCAGTACATCCGATGAAAACCTACCGTCGTTGTTATCAGAGGACCTGACGCTGATGGTCCAGACAGTAGTCCGCCAACATCATACTTACCTGAACCTTTGTGGTCTGGTAGAGGGTAATATGTTTTATACCCAACATGTCTTCAGTATGAAGAGTGAGTCTGTGTGACTTATATCTATAGCCATGAGCCAAGCCAGAGACTTACCTACCATTGGCTGGTCTGTGTGACCAACTGTAGTGTTTGGATGGCTGGTCTGTGTGACCAACTGTATTATTTGATTGGCTGGCCTGTGTGACCAATTGGATCTTAGACCCTGGGAGTGGCTGGTCTGTGTGACCATATGTGTTCTCCATATTTCATTGGCCTGTGTGACCAATGGTGACGTTACGGAATGTTTATTGAGTGGTGGATTGACGACAACGGATGGACAGTATCATCGTGATAAAGTGGAAGAGGATTGCCCGGAATGTGTGTCCAAAAGCTACATGAACTGTAGGATTTGGTGTATAAAGCAAATAATCATCATTTGTACATATATCATAGCTCATCAGTGAATGAGAGAGAGGGAGAACCATTTTGAATGTGTGTGAGAAACTACTGTTATATATCTTAAATAGTATGCACTGTAAATAAATTGTATATATTGTATTTAGGATTTGTGTCTTATGTATAGGGGAATCAACATTCAAGTAATCCCGTTCGGTTCTCGTTACATTATTTGGTGGCAGCGGTGGGATTGCTTGAATGATTCCTGATTACATGGGAATAGACTGTTTAGGAGAAATAGGGTAGGCAGTTATTTCTAAAATATTAGCAAAGGGCTAGATAGGATACTGGTTGAAGACGTCCCTATCTCTTTGAATGACGACGGACGCCATTGTTTTGAGGTGAATACCTTTATGGTCATGGTCATTTATTTCAGCAGTCCTTTTGGTGTAAGTATATCTGTACTTATTCTTTCTATTGTAGGAAGTGTTGTTTGATTTTTTTTTATACACGTACTTGGCATAATATAGTGTTTTGGTGGAAGTGTTGTTTTGTTACCATGGATCCACTTAAAGAATTCATTAAGATAGGAGAAGGCTTGGGATATTCTGGCAAAGATCTTCAACAATTTGTAAAGGATGCACAGGATAAGGACAGAGAAGACAGACTTTACGAGAGAAGTTTGAGGCAAGCAGAACTCCAGAGGCAAGAAAAGGAAGCCGAAAGACAACATGAGATGGAGATGTTAAAAGAAAAGCGTGCTTTGGAGAAAGATCATGAAGAGAGAGCTGACAGGGACCATGCTAGACAGATGGAATTGTTAGAGAAACAACAGCAACAAGGTAATGTTAACCGACAGGGTGAGATGAGACAGCCAGTGGCGATAACAAAAGGGCCAAAACTTCCTCCATTTGAAGAAGGAAAAGACAACATCGACTCTTACCTCCAGCGTTTTGAGCGTTATGCAACAACACAGAGATGGGTGAAGGAAAGCCACTGGGCAGCTAACTTGAGCGCTCTTTTAAAAGGTAAAGCGTTAGATGTTTTTACTCGACTACCAGTTGAAGAGAGTCTCAACTACGATGTGTTGAAGGAGGCGTTATTGAAGCGATTCGAGATGACAGAGGAAGGGTTTCGGAAGAAATTCAGGACGGGAAGACCAGATCATGGTGAGACGTTTGCACAATTTGCTGTTAGACTGGAGAGTGAATTGGTAAGATGGTTAGAGATGGCAGCTGTAGAGAAGACCTATGAGGGACTTAAAGATTTGGTGGTAAGGGACCAATTTTTACAAGCATGTGGTAATGATTTGAAATTGTTTTTAAAGGAGAGGTCTCCAAAGTATATCAAGGACATGGCAACTCTTGCTGACCAATTTGCTGAGGCCAAAGGTAATATGGCAAGTTTCTTTATGAGACAGAAACCCAAGTTTGATAACAAGAACTCATCACGAGAGAAGGACAAAGTACGAAGCGAAGAAGGACAACAACATGGTTTGACCAACAAGTTTAGTGGAGAACATAAAACACAGAAGGACAAATATTCAGCAGGAAACGGGAAATACTGCTACATTTGTAAAAAGGCGGATCATTTGTCTTATAATTGTCCAAAGAATTCTGGAAAAGCTGGTGCAGTGAAAAGTAAAGGGAAAGAGCCTGCCATTGGTAGTGTGTCATCAGAGGAGGAAGATTGTGATGCCGAAATGCCAGTCGCGCAAGGTTATGTTGGCGAGACATTAGTAACTGTGTTACGGGATTCCGGATGTGAAGGAATAGTGATAAAGAAGAGTTTGGTAACTAAGGACCAGATGACTGACGAAGTGGACTCTTGTAAAGTGGCCAACAGTGTAAGTCTCCAGTGTCCAGTTGCGTATGTATTTCTAGATACTCCATACTACGTGGGAACATACAGATGTTGGATTATGGACTCGCCAGTATATGATGTCTTGATAGGAAATGTGAAGGGAGCTAGGATGCCATACAAACCCAATAAGAATTGGAAACGGACGACAAAAGAAGCAGCTATTGCAGTTCAGACAAGGGCTCAGCTAGAACGGGAGAAAAGACCGTTTAAACCCTTGGATGCCCCACAGTTATCCCACTTTGCAACACCAGATGTATTCAAGGTTGCGCAGAAATCTGATGACAGTCTAGAAAAGTTGTGGAAAGGTGCTAGTGATGGTGAGATCAAGATCCGTCGGGATGGTGGCAAATCAAAGTTCTTGGTGAAGAGAGGCTTGCTTTAAGGGAATTTCAGAGTCCAGGGAATGCCAATGGACGACGTTTTAAGCAGTTAGTGGTACCTGTGAAGTATCGAGAGGACGTACTTCGTTTGGCTCACGATTCCAGGATGGCTGGACATTTAGCTGCAAAGAGAACGTGTGATAGAGTGTTGGTAGAGTTCTACTGGCCAGGAGTAACCGCAGATGTCACTCGATACTGTCGGTCCTGTGATGTGTGCCAGAAGACTATGCCTAAGGGACGAGTTACGAAAGTGCCCCTTGGAACTATGCCACTTATCGATACGCCATTCCAGCGTGTGGCTATCGACCTCATTGGACCATTACAGCCTGCAACAGAACGAGGAAATAGGTTCATACTTACCATTGTAGACTATGCAACCCGGTATCCAGAGGCTGTTGCTCTGAAGACCATAGACACAGAGAGGGTGGCTGAAGCACTTGTGGATGTATATAGTCGTGTGGGTGTGCCGCGAGAGGTCCTCACAGACCAGGGAGGTCAGTTCACTTCCGATTTGATGGCTGAAGTCAGTCGACTACTGTCGATCCGTCAGCTTACGACAACGCCCTATCATCCAATGTGCAACGGGCTCGTGGAACGCTTCAACGGAACTTTGAAGCAGATGCTACGCCGTATGTGCGCCGAACGCCCTCGTGACTGGGATAGGTACATAAACTCATTGTTATTTGCGTATCGCGAGGTACCTCAGGAAAGCTTAGGTTTTTCGCCCTTTGAGTTGCTGTACGGACGTACAGTGAGAGGTCCTATGATGATTCTTCGTTAACTATGGACTAAGGAAGTACCTGATCCAGAGACAAAGACAACATACCAATATGTTGTAGACTTGAAAGAGAAGCTAGAAGAGACCTGCAAGCTTGCTCAAACACAGCTCAAGACGTCACAGATACGACAAAGGCGGTACTACAATAGAAAAGCAAAAGAGAGACCTATGAAAGCTGGGGAGAAGGTCCTAGTGTTATTACCAACAAAGAAAAACAAACTACAGATGCAGTGGCGGGGACCATATACCATAGCTGAGAAGATGGGTACTATGGATTATAAGATTGACATTGACGGAAAAGTTAAGACACTACATGCAAACCTTCTGCGTACATATGTTGAAAGGGAAAGAAACAGTGGACAGAACACAGCATCAGGAGTGTTATCGATGATATGCGCTGCGGTTGTGCATGAGGAGGAAACGGATGAGGAGGATGATGTCATGGTAGATCAGGTGTATACCACTCCACAGTCGGTGAGAACAGAATCTGTTTGTGATGTGTTGGTGTCGGAGATGCTCAGTCCTTCGGAGAAAAAAGATGTTGATGACATACTACAGGATTATTCTGATGTATTTACGGATGTTCCTGGAAGAACGACGCTTGGGGAGCATAACATCAAGACAATTTCATCAGAACCTGTGAGAGTGAAATGTCGCGATGTTCCATTCAACATGAAGTCAACCATATCAGAGGAAGTAGACAAGATGCTAAGCATGGGAGTTATTGAGCATTCTGAGTCTCCATATTCGGCCCCTGTGGTAATCGTAAGGAAAAAGGATGGCACGAATCGTTTCTGTATTGACTTCAGACAACTCAACCGAATTACTATATTTGATGCTGAGCCAATGCCAGATGCAGAGGAGATCTTTTCTCGGTTGGCTGGACACAGATATTTTTCAAGACTAGACCTTAGCAAGGGCTACTGGCAGGTGCCGATGTCAGAGGATTCGAAACAGAAAACTGCTTTTTCAACGCCAGTAGGATTGTATCAGTTTGTAGTGATGCCTTTTGGATTAGTGAATTCACCAGCAACATTTTGTCGGATGGTAAGGAAACTACTTAATGGAATGTGTAACATTGAAAGTTTCGTTGATGACTTGTTAATCTACACAAAGTCATGGAGAGAACATCTTGAAGTGCTTCGGGATCTATTTGCACGATTGCGAGACGCTGGTCTCACAGCTAGACCGACAAAGTGTGCATTGGGCTTCGACAGTTTGGAATGTCTGGGTCATATCGTGGGACAACAACGACTCCTTCCTAATCCGGACAAAGTGAAGGCAATCATGGATGCAAACAGGCCGGAAACTAGGAAACTAAGAAGCAAGTTCGGTCGTTTCTTGGACTAGTAGGATTTTATCGGAAATTCATTCCTAACTTTGCAGTGACTGCCGTTCCATTAACGGATTTGACCAAAAAAGGAATGCCAAACCGAGTGGTATGGGATGAACCACAGGAACGTTCGTTCGACGCATTGAAGAAGCTGTTAGCCACAAGCCCAATCTTGAAATTGCCTGATTTAGAGGAAGAGTTTATTCTCCAGACAGATGCTTCGGATTATGGAATAGGCGCTATACTGCTACAGTCGGAAGACAACTGCTTGCTCCCAGTTGCGTATGCCAGTAGGAAGTTGAAGGATAGCGAGCGGGCATATGCAGTTGTGGAGAAGGAATGCTTAGCAGTAGTGTGGGCCATCCAGAAGTTCCAGAAGTATCTGTATGGACGGAAATTCATCTTGGAGACTGACCACCAACCTTTGGTGTATTTGAACAAGATGAAGGGAGTTAATTCAAGATTGATGCGATGGGCTCTTCAGCTACAGCCATACCGGTTCAAAATCCGAGCCATACGAGGAAGTGAGAATGTTGGAGCTGATTTTCTCAGTAGGATGTGAACTGTCAGAGATTGATCATGCCATGTGATTAGGTTCGAATAACATTTGTTCCACAATGGTTATTCTTCTGGATGGGGCGTGTTGTCACATGCCATATCGACCGTTGTATATATTTGATTCATTTTAGTATTTGAATTGCGCGCCGTTTTTGTCAAGAGAAACTCACTCAGGTAAGTTGAGCATGCGCAGATCAGTGAGAAGCTTTGTGAGCGGCGGACATTACAGGTAAACGAGAAATCGTCTACGTGAAAGCGCAAACAGCTGATTGCGGTAAGTTAAAGTACATAAAAGTGATATTAGTATTTAAATAACACATGTATTAGGTCATATATGTTTGCTGGGCCGTGTAAATGAGCGAGGAAGTGATATTTGACAGGTTAAACCTGTAAGCGTACACGGTACCGGTAATGCACGGGCTGTGTATATATGCGTGTGTATGAGGTCAGATAGAATGTAAACAAAGGCCTGGTTAGTTTCGTTCAGCTTGATATGATATGTAGATATAGTAAAAGGATTCTACTTTGCTTAATCATAAGATATATGATTGAGATATAGTGATAATTCGAGATAATACACATCATTGATTCATATGCAGGATAGTGCGTTGATATATAAGCTTATTTAGAATAATACTGTCATAGATAAGCACTGATTAAAATATCATATTGTAATGTTTATAACAGATATTTGAATAGGTTATACATATATTGTAGCTTTTCCATGGGCTCTCGTCGCTACACCCTGATGAAGGGCCATACACTGCTGGTCATGTAGTTCCAGTACATCCGATGAAAACCTACCGTCGTTGTTATCAGAGGACCTGACGCTGATGGTCCAGACAGTAGTCCGCCAACATCATACTTACCTGAACCTGTGTAGTCTGGTAGAGGGTAATATGTTTTATACCCAATATGTCTTCAGTGTGAAGAGTGAGTCTGTGTGACTTATATCTATAGCCATGAGCCAAGCCAGAGACTTACCTACCATTGGCTGGTCTGTGTGACCAACTGTAGTGTTTGGATGGCTGGTCTGTGTGACCAACTGTATTATTTGATTGGCTGGCCTGTGTGACCAATTGGATCTTAGACCCTGGGAGTGGCTGGTCTGTGTGACCATATGTGTTCTCCATATTTCATTGGCCTGTGTGACCAATGGTGACGTTACGGAATGTTTATTGAGTGGTGGATTGACGACAACGGATGGACAGTATCATCGTGATAAAGTGGAAGAGGATTGCCCGGAATGTGTGTCCAAAAGCTACATGAACTGTAGGATTTGGTGTATAAAGCAAATAATCATCATTTGTACATATATCATAGCTCATCAGTGAATGAGAGAGAGGGAGAACCATTTTGAATGTGTGTGAGAAACTACTGTTATATATCTTAAATAGTATGTACTGTAAATAAATTGTATATATTGTATTTAGGATTTGTGTCTTATGTATAGGGGAATCAACATTCAAGTAATCCCGTTCGGTTCTCGTTACAGCCACTGCCTATTGTCACTAGTGATGATTAATCGTTGAGCACTAATTGGCCAAATATTGGTTTCATTTTTCAATAACTAAATGATGTTGTGTAAAAAATATATCAAACCTTCATAGTATTTTCGAAAGTATTACATATTTAATGAGATTATTAATTGGTTTTTGAATTTGTTGTTTTTTCTTTTAAAATATAACTATATTCCGTGGTATATTAGTATTATGTAAGCCTTACGCTCCGTCTGATTAGCAGTGACCTTAAATTAAAAAAAATATGAAATCAAAGGCCAAAACAACTTATAGAAAGCTTGAAAATATTATGAAAGAAAAATCAATAGTTTTCCGTTTCATATAAAACATATTTTACTTGCATGGCAGATTTTTTTCACTATGCATTCGTGACAATATCAAATAAATCCCAATTTTACCGTGATAATATTGGATATTTAATAGGAAACTATTGAAATAACCTCTTTTCTTTTTCAAATGCCCTCAAGCTGCATGTCGTATGATAAGTCTTAAATACAAAATGATCTGTTGTACGCACCATGCAAACATATAACGGAACATTTAACAATAAAAGCATGGATGAAACAATACAACTATGAAATATATTTTTAATTGATGTTTTATATGTTTTAGTGCCATACAATTCATGGTTCGAACATGTGAAATCGTGGATGGACTTTAGGAAGAAACATCCAGATTTGCCCGTGCTGCTGGTGTCATTCGAAGACATGAAAAAGGTATTTCATTTATTTCCATAAAAATGATAAGTCCTGTCACAAATATTCAGATATTTTATTCGCTAGATAAAAGCAAACAATTGTTAAACAAGTATAGTCTACTGACTTTAGGTTAAAGTCCAAGGTCAAGGTATTTTATTAGCTTGTCACCGATGAACATTGTGTTTGTTATGACATTATGAATAAAGTTGGTTAGAATTAAAACAAGGAAAAAATGCAGAGAATATCAGAGCGTCACCAAAACAATAACCGAACTCAAAATCGATTAAACTATAAGCAAAAGGACTTTACACGAAGATTCTAGTAAAAGCACAAGAGAATAAGACCAGGTGTTCCGGAATAGTAAACGTCTTCTGCTTAATCGACGACACCCGCCATGTAAATCTTGGCCATATCCAAGTACAATATATGTAAGCTTAAATCTTCAAAATGAAAACCGAGCCATCATTGTCATCACAACAAGTATAAGCACACTAATAAGCAAACCAAAAAATGTCCGTCTTCACATCACACAAAGGTACAGGATATTTCTCGACGAGATCAAGATGGCGACCATAAAACTTGCCTATAGTCTTCATCAACCTGCATCTCTCGAATCCCTGTAGCAACTGACATAAATCAAGGTCACACAGTAAAAATATGTCAAGGTTACTGATTTAAAGGTCAAGGAAACCGTTTGAAACTTTTCTTTGTGGGAAGTTAATTGAAAAAATATCACAATCACTGAGTTTGATCGTTGGGTTCAACTGATCATTTTCAGAGATATAGAGACCTATATCAGGGCCTTTGCTTACCTGTCAGTGTTCTCGCTCAAACTTGGTTAATGATTATGTCAGTATAATGACACAACAACAAAAGTAAATGGTACTAATATATCAGGACTTAGGTGACCGTTAAGGCCCGTGGACCTCTTGTTAAAGATGACGTAACACACACATATGCTGCACCTTTTAAATTTAGTAATAGACACATTATGCCGAAAAATGAATTAAACTGCATCATAGAGCTATTCTTTCTAGTATCGCCAGTTTGTGCTTTCCTTGGTCTACTTATATACACATGTTGTGTTTATATGTTAAAATACTATGAGGTGTTGTTTGTATTCGCCAGGACCTTCGAAGCTGTGTTCAAAAGATGGCGGAATTCCTCGCGACAAAACAAGACTCAGACTTTCTTGATGACGTCACGGATAAATGTCAGTTTAGCGCCATGTCAAAAGCAAAAAGCACAAATGAACATGAGAAGTCCATGAGTACAGACGGTAGCAATCCATTTTATAGGAAAGGTAAGTTATAACATCAGATGAATAGCTAAATGAATAGCTAAATACATATCAAACTTGTACCTAATGGCCAGACAGCCATGAGTACAGACGGTAGCAATCCATTTTATAGGAAAGGTAAGTTATAACATCAGATAAATAGCTGAATGAATAGCTAAATACATATCAAACTTGTACCTAAAGGCCAGACAGCCATGAGTACAGACGGTAGCAATCCATTCTATAGGAAAGGTAAGTTATAAACGTCAGGTGAATAGCTAAATACATATCAGAACTGTAGGTGGCGCTTAGGATCGATGATCATAAGAACACAATACAAAATAAAAAATATTAATCAGATATATAATAAATAAAGCAGAAATTGTTAATCAAATTAAAACTTCTGATTTTTACTCCTACAAAAATAATATTTCCAGAGTAATCCATGTTTTGAAAGTAATATAATGTTTAAGGTATTTAGTATGCCTGTATTTGTTCCCATATATTTATTTATGGAATAATTATTGGTAAATTTTCAAGTTTTGTCATGTAATTACTTCAGGTGAGATGATCCCCAACTTGAATATATATTAATTGTATTGCTGACGTCGTCACGGACATTTGTCACGTGCTCATGTATAGTTATGAGATAAAAGTCATATTTTGTGGATCAAAATTTATCCAGATAATGTCAATATAGATTGAGGTAGGAAATCATTGAAATTCCTTATTATGTATTTATTTTTAGCGATTGTAAAGGGTCGCTTAATCGCCAAAAATAGAAACATTCTGATTATGTCCAATATACGGTATACATGTAGTAAATATGTCAATGTGTAATGACGTCATTTCCTCTTATCATTCCAGGTGATGTAGGCGATTGGAAAAACTGGTTTACAGTAGCTCAGAATGAAATGTATGACGCCTTAATTGGGAACAAAATGACTGACATTGATTTGGAATTGAAATATACATTGTAATTGGCAATAACTGGGGAATGTTAGAGCTGATCGAAACTGGTATATTTTTAATGTATTCATTTTGCAGGTGAACATTGAAAGACACTTCGGGAGTAAAAATTCCTGGTTGTTGGCTGAAAAAGTCAGTAAAAATTAAAAAAATTGAATAAATCAAAAGATCATTTCAAAGCATAGACGTATGTTTGTATGCGTTTTTGTTTTTCATTTCTATATAATTTATGTTTCAAAATACATAAATTAGAATTGAAAAAAAAACATTCGCTTCTATAAATATGGAAAACCAAAGGTGGGTAGAAATGCTAGGGGCATAAAAAAGTCAGAGAATACCAAAGGGTCAGCAAAAAACAGAATCCGACCTCAAAATGGAGAATGGGGAACAAAGGAAATATTACCATAAATACTTTCGTAAAACTTCTAAAAAATAAGACCTGGTGTTCCTGTAGAGTAGGCGGCTGCTGATATATCGACGACACTCGCCATGTCAATCTTGGTCACATCCAAGTTAACATCAAGTCCTCAAAATCAGACCGGATTCATCATTGTCAACCACAACAAGTACAGTGAAAGCACATTAATGAGCATACTGCCCAATTACCAGTAGTCGTGGTCTATTTATTGACTTAACATCTAAAGAGAAGAATTAGGCACTCCCCCCTCGCAGGTAATTAAAATATACTATTCACCGGGAAATTATCGCCCTTTTGAACAAGAACAAATTGATACTGAATGTTTATATAGTTTTTCGAAAAATGAAATACTGTCTAACCATGCTTCTGTATTACCATCTTCTACGGCATTTTTTTTTCAATAAATTTCCACTCGTGCTTCGCAATCGTGAAAATATATAAACATCTGCAATACTCGTGAAATATATTTGATATTAAACGGCAAACCATTGAATATCCTATATATACAGCTTTTAGTTCACCTCATCTTTGATTTATTTTCATTTCGCTAAACCAATGTATTTATCGTGTACGCTTGTTTGTCAAAAAACTCCAGCCATCGCCTGGGGCCTGTCAATGGTACCCAGTGTAACAAATATTGCGTCATAGTAATTATGACGTCAACAATCGGTCGATGGCTTTCATTGTCTTATGAAATTGTCAACTGAAATTGGTAGAGCTATATGTACAATGCGATGCAATGGAAAATATTTCCAAGTAAATGCCATGGCTTCAAAATGAGAACTGGGGCATTATTCTTAATCACAACAAGCAGGAATACGAATGAGTATATTTAAAAAATCAGAAAATACCAAAGCGTCAACAAAACCATAATCCTAACTCAAAATCGATTAAACTGGAGGGAGCAAATGAACAAAATTGACCGATTTACATGGAGACCTTTGTAAAAGTAAAATTGAATAAGACCAGGTGTTCCGGAAGCGTCTTCTGCTTAATCGACGACACCCGCCATGCAAATCTTGGTCACATCCAAGTCAGTATCAATCCTCAAAATGAGAACTGAGTCATTATTGTCATCACAACAAGTAAACACACTCATAAGCGAACTCCAAAACGTCCATTTCCATATCACACAAAGATACAGAATATATCTCGATGAGGTCAAGATGGCGACCATAAAACTAGCCCATAGTCTTCACCAACCTGCATTTCTCGAATCCCTGTGCCGTAAGTTTCATCGTCAGCAGTTGACATCCATCACGAAAATCTTGATATTCAGAGCAAGCACTAGAATAACGAATCAATTGCGACATGTAAACACCATCGGATGGCGAAGCAAAGGTGTTACTATAAAGAAAGGGGAAGTGCACGATAGGAAAATCGAAATTGTCACGTTTATCATACAGCTTAGCAGTAAGTTGCCCTTTTTTGTAATAGTTTAAGTAAAGATCGAGGTAATAAGCGGATGAAGGAGGATATGATGTGTCTTTAATCTCAAGTTCTTCTCCAACCTATGGTGTTTACATGTCGCAGTTGATTCGGTATTCCAGGGCTTGCTCTAAATATCGGGATTTTCGTGATCGATGTCGACTGCTGACAAATAAAACTAACAACACAAGGATTCGAGAGATGCAGGTTGATCAGTACTATGGGCAAGTTTTATGGTCGCCATCTTTGTCCATTGAGAAATACTCTGTATCTTTAAGTGATATGAAGATGGACGTTTTTGAGTATGCTCATTAGTGTGTTTACTTGTTGTGATTGACAATGATACTCGGTTCTCATTTTGAGAACTTGATGTTTACTTGGATGTGACAAAGATTTACATGGCGGGTGTCGTCGATGAAGCAGAAGACGCTTACTCTTCCGGAACACCTGGTCTTATTATCTTGTGCATTACGAGAGTCTCTATGTAAATATTTGCTGTGTTCCCCTCGCAACAACTAATACAAGAAAAAGCTCCACATGACCTGGGTTAGTAAACTATAAATTAAATGTCATTTCTCAGTATTTACAAGTGTCACAAAAGATATTGACACATTAAAAAGCCGATGAGCTATTTTTCTGAAGATGTCAGTCTTTTTAAAAAGTATCAAAACTTAGCTGAGTAGTTGTTTTATGGCCAATGAACAAGTACAATATATTTCAACCACATGCACATCAGTTTCGATTCTAATCAATGTCTTTGGAAAAGACTCATTTCTGGTTTTGGAATTTAGCAAGGCTACTTCGTCATTCAGGGGCTGAATTATAATTATGTTTACACTTTTGTATTCTAATATTCTGATGATCAGGAACATGCAACACGTGTTAACACTTTTATTTTATTTACATATATGTTAGTTGGTAAATAGTGGAGTAGAATCTATATGTAGTGGACAAACGGGGTGGGGGAGCACATTGAGAACTATCCGGATAACGATATCCTATTTACGTTTGCCAAGTAAAACTGTTGTCACTAGATTATGCCCCTGTGTTTTGCAGGTAAGTTTTGATTTACCGACTAAAGTGTCAAATAATGTTTGAGTGATCTCCCTTGATACACAAAAGTGGTTATTCCTGCACTTTAGCGGTATAATAATGGTTATTGAAATATGAAGTAATAACTAACTGTATTGATAATACACTTTAATGGATGTGGCGTAAGAATATGTTTAATATTGATCTATATTAGTTCTATTACTGGTACTCAATAGACAAGTGAAGTATTTAATATTCACATTATAATTATTGGATAGATATGTTATGTGTATCATGTTTGAATGTATTAATTTGCTAACTTAGTTAACAATCATTGGTGATGTACAGATGCCATAGTCACTTTGGTTTAATTAATGTGACGTGTACTATGACAGGGTCACGTGGTGTCAACATTTAGTCACATGTTGAATAGCGTATCACTATGAAAAGCCTTGTTCATACCGGTTTGTTTGGATAGGGTAATATTTAAGCAATGAATGTTTTAGCAAATGTTGTTACAGTCCTATAACACACATTGCTATTGATGACAAACTAAATAAAGCCCGATAGGGCTTTATGTAAGTTTGTCAGCAATAGCAATGTGTGTTATAGGACTGTAACAATATTTGCTAAAATGTTCATTACTTATATTTACATTTTGATAGAATTATTGTGCTTTATTTAGTTTCTTCGGACCGATTTTGATCAGCAAATCAAGTGAAGACAACAATGAAATTCATGACGTCACAATAGAGATTGATGACGTCACAATACCAATTGCTGTTATAGTCTGAGGCACTGGGTGTTATAGGCGTGTGACAGCAACTGCCTCTTAGCATTGTGTCAATGGAAAAATGCAGAGCAAATGTAAATATAGTATTATGAAATCAGTTTGTCACAGCTTGTCACATCCTATTTGAGTTTTTCACAGATTGTCACATACTGTGAAAACTTGTCACAGTCTGTAACACTTTGTAATGCCTCGTCACATCCGGTTGAAACTTGTCACATTCTTATCACATTTCTGATATCAATTTGAATGTTAAGATTACTTGCAGTTTGTATGGAGAAAATTCCCTAGAATGTTGTAAATGAACCAAAGTGATAGTTATAACATTAATGTTCAATTTTATGTTTTGACGGAACTTCATTTATGTAAGAAATATTGTAACATTTCTTTGTTCCTTTTATTACGCCTACCAATAACAAAAGAAACGATTTCGTTTTCATTATGCATATTGACTCAGTATGTCTGTGTTCGAATTATAAAACATATCATGCCATATTGTTCAAATTGACTCACTACTCTTTTCGCTTTGAATCAAGATATGCTGAAACTATTTAAACATACTTCTGTACAAGGAATTCAATACATCATTCTATACATTTTCGATTGTCCAAACATATACTGGAAAATGATGAATTATCGCCAAAATTTCAACCCCATTTCGACCTTTATGGCGGGTGCCTCCGCTGAAGCAGAATAAGCTTACTTTTCCGGAACACCCGGTCTTATTCTCTTGTACTTTTACAAGGGTATCCATGCAAATATTTCCTTTGTTCTTATTTTGCCTCTTACCGATTTTGAGTTTGGATAATTGTTGTGTTAATGCTTTGGTATTCTCTGATTTCTTTTCTCATTTGGTTGGTATCCACTTTTAAACTCGACGAAAGTAAACAAGAATGAGGTCCAAAAACGTTTCCGATTTTTGGTAACTAAACCTCACCAACGTTGTTTGTCCATCCATGATAGTTTTGTTGAAGATTTCGTGCAGCGGGTTGAAAACGTATATATGGAAATAAGACGTAAACTTCTTTCTTGTACTGCATACCATTATGAGGATACCGCTTCTTGCACAAGTTACTGTAGTGAAACCTGAATAACAAGAGGTTCCATTTCCTACCATATAAGTTCACACATGACAATACGGTCAAAATTTCCACCTCCAGTTTTCCACACAAATGCGTTACTTGAATTGAGAATAATTCTGATATAAGCCTCGTTATTAGGGTAACCAATACCCCAATTAAAGTACGACAATGGCGTACCGTCCTCGTATACAAATGTGTTGTCGCTGTCTGGGGAATATCCTCCAATCCACGCCGACGTTATTGCACGGGAATCTACAAGGTGCAGAAGCATTGTTATAATATGCCATGCTCATTGCTATTTTCAACATTATATCAAGGTGGTCTAACTATTATTAGTATCAGGAATGAAATACAATATTACGCATTTAGAAAAATTAGGATTAAAATCCAAAGCAGATCATAATATAGAGAGAATTCTTGCTATAATATTACCTCACACGTATTAAATGCTTTTTATGTCAATTAGAGGGTACAGAATGTGCATCAGTTATATTGTTTAATACCAGTTTCATTGAAGTGAGCAAGCTGTGTGATTTGTTGTTTTTATTTTCGCACCATACCTACGGTCCTTACAAGCACTGAACCCGGAAAGCCAAAATGAAGTTAAAAGAATAACAGATTATTCACAACGGAATCGCAGTGAAAACGCAATTTAATTTTAGTAAAGGTGAAGAACTTGAAGCACTAAACAATATTGAACGGCATACTTTTGGTCAATATCTAACAAGTACCTTAAGGTAAAAATACAGAATACCGAATCTTCAAAAAAACATAATCCGAACTCAAAATCGATTAAACTAGAAAGAAAATATGACAAAAGGACAGATTTACATAAAGACCCTTGTAAAAGTACAAGGGAATAAGACTATGTGTTCCGGAAGAGTAAGCGTCTTCTGCTTCTTCGATTGACACTTGTCATGTACATCTTGGTTCACATCCAAGAAAACATCGTCTTCAAAGTGGTAACCGAGTCATCATTGCTAATAACGACAAGGAAGCAGACTAGTAAACATACGCAAAAAACGTTCATCTGAGAAACAAAATATTTATCAATAAGACAAAGATGGTGGTAGTAAATACCGAAGGATGGTTGTAAAACGATGTTACTATCAAGAAAACTGAAAAAGCACGATCAGAAAAATTGAAATCGTTATGTTTATCGTGTTGCATATGGTTTAGCTTTTATGTTTCTTATCTTAAGCACATATTTTAAAGGGTTGATGACTTCAGGAGACACAAAAAATACACAAAAACGTTCATTATTTGTTGCAGTTTTAAAAAGTACTTCTTTGTATAATTAGATATAAAAGGTGAATTGTTAGTATTGTTTTTCTTTCAAAAATTAAAAGCATGAGAACAAAATAATTACTTTTATTAACTTGTATGGTGCAGTTTACTTTCATTTGTTCGGCATACTGTATATATTACTAAATTTAAAGGTAAAGCACATGTGTGTGTTACGTCATCTTATATCTAGCATACAGTAATGATCGAGACCTTTCACTGTCATTGTATAAAAACACATTTCGTTTAATTAATTCTGCCCACATTGAAACAAATATATTATCACAGTTGGAAGAAAGAAAATGTATATATCGGTTCTGCAAAAGTCAAATCAAATGAAATCAGATGGGATTTTTTCGAATAAGAATAGTTTTAAATTGTGTCATTGACCTTTTTTTTAAATGTTGAGGACAAAAACGTATCGGTAAACTATGCTACGTGTATTTAGTTGATGAAATTGTCAATGTCCTTTGAAATTAAAATCCCATAAGATTAGTATGAACTCAAAGTAATTAGCATATCTTTTTACACATAGGGTATTTGTATGTGTAAATTGCATTTATGTGTCTCTCAGCTTTCAGTTTCATCATTGCAGCTGATGAAGGCCCGAAAGATTTCTGTGATTCAGTCGTGGCTTATATCTTTTCTTCCGAATAAGAATATTACTGATATCAAACTGGTGCAATTACTCTAGCGGCTTTGTACAAAGTATGTTAAGGAGAATAGAACGATTCAGAATGGCTACACTTTTGTCATTAGGAAATACCAACGTTTAGGTTAATTATAATATCCGAAACCTTTATGCATAGATGCAATATTTATCAAATTAATTCATTTATTTAAGAAACTTCACATGACTTTTGAACAAAGTACAAAACATTTCACTTGAACTATTCATCATCAGATTTTCCAGAGATACTCGTTGATCATCACAATCACTGTTTCAAACAAAATCATGAAATATTATAAGTACTGTTATTTGTTGTAAGTGAGAAAATGCCTAGAATTGTATACTGAGATATGATGGGTGCCGTCGATGATGCAGAAGACGCTTACGTTTCGGGAACTCTCATTCTTATTTTCCTGTACTGTCCCATTGATCTCCGAGTAAATGTTTTCTTTGTTTATATTTTGTCCCTAGTTTAATCGATATTGAGTGAGTATCATGGTTTTGTAGACGTTTCGGTATTCTATATTATATATATGTTTTAAAGTGTGCAAATAAGATATTTTTCTGCCTTGAAAAATAATCACTATTTTAACGCAAACATTTTAATTTGAAAACGATATTTGATATTGTAAAAGAAAGGACAAAAATATTTCAAACGATATAAATATTTTTAAAATACTTACGTAACAAATCTGCAACTTGAACATGTCTTTCAAGCGAGGTTATTCTTAGCATGCGTGCTCCGTCAGAACGACAGAAATTACGCGCCTCCATTGCGGACATTATATTCACTTCTTCAGCTAAACGGTAACACCAGTCGAGGTTTTGATTGTAAATGTAATTAGGTTTAGCTGCACAGCTTTCTGAAAAATAAAAATAAATAAAAGCAAGTATAGACAAACGATTGTATTATATAATAATGTATTACAATTAAATTGCTTTTTATTATTATTTACAGTTTTATTTTAAATCATAAAGATAGAAATTGTTTTAACTTTGACTGTTAATTTGCGGAACAACTGTTGTGATTCGTCTATTACTGTTTCAAATATCGCTACGTCAGCATCTCATTGATAATTCGCCCTATTTGACGAAATATTTAGAACATGTTTTGTATAATCCTTTAGAGGCGCGAGCATCTCCGTCGTTTGATTTGTAAAAATATTGGCACTTCTGATGATATCCCATGCGCAGAGTCCTCTTGGAAATATGATTTATCCTACGGTTTCCACCAACATTTTATTGCTGAAATATCAAGGACTATCATAAATAGAAGATCTTACATTAGTGTTTTTGTAATATGATAACATTTTCACTTTGCTCCATCTTAATGAAAATAGTAAACTCTGGTCACTTCGTTTCTCAATGAAGTGAGTTGGGCATGCTTTGTTCGTTCCTTGCGAACTAATTTAATGTTTATAGCGATGTATCGCTAACGTAGTGTACACTGACGTTTACAGTTATACCAGTTACACATTGCAGTAATAAAATACTGACATTTCAGAAATCACATCTTGAAGATTGGTTCCCAATTCCTCATAGGTCAACCAAAAAATCTTGGGAAATGTGAGTATCTGCCCTTCAGTCGGATTTTGTGATTTCGTTTCATGTCATATACTAAAATAAAGGGTTAGAGATTGGTCACAGAAATCCGTTCCCCGTAAACAAGCTACGTACGCTATCATTCATAAACTTGCTGTTAACTTGAGTGTTGTAACCTGTTCACGAAACGTATAGACTAATGCCTACTAATATGGTCCAGCTTGTCCACTGTGGTCTGATTTTTTGTTACATTTACAGCGTAGTTTTTGGACCTAAACTACGAGTTCTAGGATAATTGAGGAGTTAAGCGTGACGTTTTTTTCGGAAATCTAACTTAACCTCAAAGAGTCTTAAAACACACTTAAACACCAACTTTATGAATAAAAATAGCTGTAAAAAATTATCTGGCAACTGTAAATGCATAGCCGTAGGCCTTGCTACAATGCGCCTACCTGAATTTAAAGCTTGCAGTTTTCAGTCGAGTTGATCCCTAATGTCCAAAATTACAAGTCGCCAAATCACCTTCCCAGCTGATTACGTGTCAACAATCTAACTTACCCTCTTTCGCCGATAAGCTACGTCTCATTCCACTGCTATGGCGAAGCGTTTACTGTGCCCAAATCTTAGCTGACTTGTTTTGCTTTCATACGAGGCTGAATTTGTGGAAGAACTCATCAGGACAGGTAACAAAAATCTAGCCAAATCTTTTAATTTCACTTTCAGATATATCGACGGTGTCTTGTCTATAAACAATAAGAAGTTTGCTGACCATGTCGATCGTATATACCCTTCTGAACTTGAAATAAAGGACTCTTCTAAATCAGCTTCTTTCCTCGATCTCTACTTAAACTACGACCAACATGGACAGATTACTATCAAGCTGTACGATAATGATTTCAATTTTTCAAGTCCCTGCTTCTCTAACCTATGTCGATATAGGTTCGTTATTCTATGACTTGCTTTAAATGTCGTGATTTTCGTGATTGATGTCGACTTCTGACCAAAAGGCTAACAACACAAGGATTCGAGAGATTAGGTTGATCAGAACTAAGTTTTAATGTCGCCATCTTTGTCTCAATGAGAAATATTCTGTATCTTTAAGTTATATGAAGATGGACATTTTTTAGTATGCTCATTAGTGTGTTTACTTGTTGTGATTGACAATGAAACTCGGTTCTCCTTTTGAGAACTTGATGTTTACTTGGATGTGACAAAGATTACCATAGCGGGTGTTGTCGATGAGGAAGAAGGCTTTACTCTTCCTGAATACCTGGACATATTTTCTTGTACGTTTACAAGGATCTCCATGTAAATCTCCCCTTTGTTCATAGTTTGCCCCTGGTTTGGCCGATTGTGAGTTCTGAGTTTGATTTATTTAACGCTTGGTATTCTCTAATTTGTGCCATTGTCCGAAATCGGATTTCTGATGACTGATTTGACTAGCTTTAACTATGACCATATCACGAAGTCGATATGTTCTGTGCGATGCAAACCGCTCTAACACACTCTCGTATTTCATTTATACTGAAAAAGGTATTTCAATCCATTCGTTATGATAATAAATGTTCAAGAAGGATGCTTATACACAATGTAGCAAATATATATCCTCAAAAAATTAAATAACATGCCTGCATCTTGACTACATTTTTTGTGTTGACTTGTGATGAATGAAGCCAGCTGTTTTGCGTTTGTGCAGAGTACATACATGACGATAAGTGTACAACAATGTAACAAAAGTGAAGAACCGGAGACACTAGACAAAAGTCATGCATAGACTGATTAAGGCAATTGAAATATCATGCAAATGATACATTATAAGAACTGCGTCGCAATTCACATCATTCACAAGAAGTTCATTTTAGTTCATCAGCACAAGCAAGTAACAAAATAGATATCCAATCCTTTAATTGAATGTTTTAAACGAGTTCAATAATTTAATATGTCACAAGTCTCCATGCCCGTGACATATTCAATAATTGAACTTGTTCAATAAACGTCGTATTGAATCGTCTCAAGTGTAAAATTGAATTAATCACAAAGCTTATATTTATGCATCAACACTCATTTTCTTCAAAAAATGAACATATACAGTCTCATTTTATATTATTTCTGCTTGAAAATCTAATTATATAATAGTAGCAGTCGTGTTACCTGTGGTTGTCAAGCTTGACTCCTCTAAAACAAGGCGTCAAAATTTCGTTATGAATTCCCAAAATATTTGCAGGCCGTGAACAAATGTACTGTAGATTTGGGGAGAGCATTGACCAACACTTAAGCATAAATACCCGCTGGTGGCCTTATAAACTGCGTTTTATATGTATATCCACAAACAGTTCGTATTGGCAGATACGTGGTGTATCAGCAGACATAATGTGATGAAAATACACCGGACACTGAAATAATATTTGAAAATGCTTCCCTTCTTTTGGGCTCACTTGCATAGGTCATCAGTACTTTCATTTTAAGTAGTACCTTGCTCTGGGATTGTGTAATGTTTATATAAGGATTGAAAGTCATTATTTAACTTTCATAGCACTATGAAAGTAAAAAAAAAAAGACTTTAAATCCATATATTTACTTTTTTTACTATAGAACAATGGCTTAACTTCATTTATATTTTTTTCCAAAAATAGTTATTACCTGCGTTTGTACATGTGTCGTCATTTAAAAGACATTGGCTGAACAGCCCAGATTGTATAAAATTGGCGCCAATGATAATAATTAGTCATTTGAGCGTTTGACGTAAGGGCATTCTTCATGTTATTCGAAGCGGCGCTAAATCTCGAGAACCTTTGCTTTCATACTTTTATGAAAGGCATTTTTGCTGGTAATGTTCATATAGTGGGTTGCAGCGCAAATGTAAATATATTATGACATTGGTTTCGAAAATAAAGAACACAGTTTTTGACGTTGTCTTGCCTAACGCTAACATGAAGTTGTGGAACGCTACACCAACTGGTATAAACATGTCTCTGTTTGGAAACCGATGGCTAACAAAAGCGCGTTAATATACTTTGTAAAAACATAAGGGCATGTACTTAAATTACGTCTATGGAATTCCAGTCAATATTGCGCGTCGTCCGGTGTTTAGATTGTCTTTTTCTAAATACTTTCGAGAAAGTGTTTCAGGATTAACTAATTTAAAGCCGGATATTCAATAATATGTGATAATAAGTTAATTAATTTTTCATTACTGTTAGATAACCATCTTATTGTTGTTTAGTAGATAGGTATTTAATTATTATGTAATCGATACTTCATAGTTATCTAATCAATATATTTAAACAATGTGGGATATCACGTAAGTTTGTACAACAAATATGTACAACAAGTGTGTACAACAAGTGTGTACAACAAGTGTGCGTGCGTGCGTGCGCGATTTATGTTTTAGTTTTGTACATGATTTGGAAAATGCAAGATGATATGTACTGCTAAATACTGTAAGCTTTGCGTTCTGTGTGTATATTTCTAACGCTTAAGAATGCGAAAGTTTGGGTAATGTTAAATAATATAAGTTTACATTCTGTCTCTTTAAGTGATAAGAAGATAGACTGTATGAACATAAGTGTGTTTACTTGTTGTGATTGACAATGATACTCGGTTCTCATTTTGAGAACCTGGTGTTTATTGGATGTGACAAAGATTTGCATATCGGGTGTCGTCGATAAAGTAGAAGTCGCTTACTCTTCCGAAACACGTGGTCTTATTATCTTGTACTTTTACAGGGGTCTCCATGTAAATCTTTCCTTTGTTCATATGTTGCCCCTGGTTTAATCGATTTTGTTTTCGGATCATGTTTTTTTTTAACGATTTGGTATTCTCTGATTTATTTGTATGCTAGTGTTATGTTAACAAAATTTAATTTTGTATATGTTTTGTATCATGTTAAATGCAAAGGAATGAATGTCCTCCTGTGTTAGGACATGTTTTATGTGGATATGAAATATAAATTTTAATAAAATAAGAAAAAAAACATGTATGAAAATAACACTGAACTTAAGTTAATCAAAATAAAGTATGCCTGGTTGGTTTTCTCGAGTTTTTGGACTGTCAGTGAGTTTTCCGATGAAAAGTGTCTAGCAGTTTTTTGTATTGCCTTTGTTTCAGCTTTTTATTAAAAACAACAAGATGATACTGAAATAGCTTGACATAGCTTCATACAATGATACTCTTACATTGTACAAGTATCACTGTACCTAATTACTGCTACTTAGAAGGTTAAGCAAAACATAAATACCACAAACAAATTACCTCCATAGGATTCCCAGCCATCTTCAATTATTGCTTCTTCTGTTCCATCGAATATGAAAGGATGCAGAAGACACGTCCCGCTGTCACTGTGATAAGACAGCGATCCACATGTTATACTGTTGGAGCATTCGATAACACACTGTATGACACTGGTTGTTGATAGAACCACACTTGAATTGACCAGTGGTCGTAAATTGTGCAGGTCTGCCATTTGAGTCATCCGGGATATGATCAACTCACATGAACAGAGTGTAAGGAAAAAACACGATGTGATAAGATTTGCTATCATTATAATCCAACTGTGTGTGCATGGACAGTTCACACAAAAACACATATAAACGATAACAGTACAGATACAACCGATCCCTCGCCTATCACTGTCGCCCTGATAAATGAAATCGTTACCTCTTGGTGCTGTAATAAATCCATAAGTTGCTGGCATCAGCCATACTGTGGATACTTAAAGAACTGAATGTACAGAGGTACAAGTACCAACGGCCAGAACATGTACCGATACAAATAAAATTAATACATGAAAAGATTAATCTATTGCCATAAATTTAGTTTAGTATTCAACATAAGAAATAATTTTTAAATGGATTATTCGAAGAAAATGTGTTATAAATAGTGATGTATCTTGCCTATGCAGTGATATGTGATAGAGCGCAAACGTACAACGACAGTGAAGTGTTATTGGACAGTAGGCGAGTATAATAGATACTCGTTGGTACCAGGAATGTCATATAATTAATTTTCCATCGATAGCATGCAGAAATTAAATAAGAGAATGCCGAACCGTTAACATAATCATAATCCAAATTCAAAATCGATTAAACCAGGGGCAAAATTTGAACAAGGGAAAGATTCACATGGAGACCCTTACAAAAGTACTAGAGAATAAGACCAGGTTTTCCGGAAGAGTAAGCGTCTTCTGCTTCATCGACGACACCCGCTATGGAAATCTTTGTCACATCCAAGTTAACATCAAGTTCTCAAAAGGAGAACCGAGAATCATTGTCAATCACAACAAGTAAACACAGTAATGAGAATACTCCAAAACGTCCATATTCATATCACTTAAAGATTCAGAATATTTCTTAATGAGACAAAGATTGCGAATGCTGGCTTTCTGATTGGTTGGGATTTTTTTTTATACCTCTATTTTTTAAAAAACGAAAATTGCGCGAAAATTTGTCGAAACGATACGGCAAATGACGATGTTAGATCAGTCAAGTTGTACATGTTTTAAATTTAAAAATAAGTTTCAAAAATTAATTATAAGCGTTGATGTCAATTATTTTTTAGTTTCATAGGGTTATGAAAAAACGTTTGTGTAAAAATCCGCTACGCGGATACCTACGGTTTACAAACAAAATTAATTTCATACCCAAATGAAACTAGAAAATATCGCATCAATGCTTAAGTAAATAAGGCTTTGATCATGATACAGTAACAGTCAGGATACGGATGAATGAACATTTGCGAAAATTGTTTTAATGGCAATATCTTTAATGTGTAATTCCAGTAAGATTATGATCGCTGAAGAAAGTGGAAATTTGAAAAATTTCAACTATTTGAGAATGCATAGGGAATGTTCTGTGAACCTGCTGGAAATTACATATATGTAATTGATTGTTATGACACAAAACAATCGATGTTGGATGATTTGCATGAAAAAGTAACTTAACGTTCAACAAAGAATTGCCCAACGAAGATTGATTCGACAAATGGAATGGCATGAAGGATCAGAACATAATTGTCCTCAATGATTGTTTAGCGAAAGAAGCGAGATGTAAAAAATCAACAATAGTTCGATCATCGCATTTACAATGTACCAATTGGCTGTTATTTCATAGGGACAACAGTTGTTTGCACATGTACAACAGTTATGCGTGCAAGGCTAACATTCAAAGCCCAGTTTTGAAGAGAGAAGCATTGAATAGCAACTCATAATACAACTTAGGATAACGGATTCATCAATGGCAAATTCAAATATAGGCCTTCTTAAAAGAACAGGCAACGTATATCACGACCTATCCAAGATGGATGAGTACCTTCTGAAGCAAACAAAGGTTCGTGTGAAGATGTACAGCTCAGAACTGGCCTTTTTGTGGATATAAAAAACAGAACTTTGCAGGGAAGTACCACTTTGCGCGCTAGCGTAATATGTTATGTTTGCCTGCAAAGTTAAACAATAATAAATGCTTCATGCTTAATTCGCTAAATGGAAAAAACATTTTGACAGCGAAATGTCGCCGTTTCTATGCCAAAACAATGAAAAATGACGTCATACTTGCCATGCGCTGGGTGTCGTGTGTTGTTTGCTAAACTGCAATGTAAATCTTCACATTTCAATTAGGCTTTTCATTTCAGTATATCAGGGTATTGTCCCATCATGATAACTTTTGAACATTCATGAATATGCATATCCTGAATTACAGATTTACATGGCGGGTGTCGTCGATGAAACAGAAGACGCTTACTCTACCGGAACACCTGGTATTTTCCCCTGTGCTATTACGAGAGTATCAAATGTAAAAATTGCCTTTGTTTCTATTTTGCCCCTAGTTTAATCGATTCTGAGTTCGGATTATGGTTTTGTTGACGCTTTGGTATCCTCTGGTTTTTGTTTTCTCTAAACATGTGTATGTACATGCATATCGTTACATGTATCGCCATTTTGCTTAGGTCAACACAGCTGTTGTAACATCTCGGAATAATAAATATGGATATTATGCTGATGAGTGGTTAATTTGTAGAACAGTTCATTTTTTTTAGCGAAATGTTTTCATCTATTCATTTTGCGAGACAAGATTGTGCTCAAAGAATATACATAGTTCTCCTGTTGTGCTCATTTCATCATTTCACTGCTTGTGCTCCAGTAACAAGCAAACTTCATAGGTTGAACTCTAAGAACATGTATAGTTCACTCTTTAGGTTCCAGGACCATAATCTGTTTGAGCTCGAGGTCCATACATAATTTACTGTTTGAGCTCCAGGACCATACACTGGACAAATTCTATGAACGTACATAAGTCACTGGTTGTATTCAGAAATATATACACATTCTGTACCTCATTAGTCGTGCTCCATAAATATTCACACCTCCCGAGTTTGCTCCAGGACCCCGTCAAGATTGTCGATACAATCCAGTGTTAATATAACTTGTATGTTGTAACTTGCTACAAATGATATGATCTTTAATGGCTACTTTTTAATGACTTTGAATTCCTGCTATAGATAAAAAAGAAATATTTTCTACAATAAAAAGAAAAAAAAAGAAAAATTTGTGTTTAATTGATTAATTTCTTTAACCTTCACTGTTACGAATTTAGAAGATAAAACGGTACACAGATTTCAGAGCAAGATCAGGGAGCGGTAGAATTAAATAAGATTATCACGGGAATACTATTGATTTGACTTCTAATTATTTCAAAATTAAATATTGACGATACCTTATTGAGAATAACATTATCGTTGGGTTATGATAGCATTCAGCTCTGGATCATCAACACCATGAACAACATGTACAATACGTCATCTGATTCTCCTGAGACACTAATCAGTGAATTTCAATCAACCGTAACATGCACTTTGTGGTAAGATCCGGTTTTATTTCACTTGATCTCCGTGTGCAATACGATGGCACAAGTTTAAATACAGAGCAAATATTGATCAAATGGGACACTAATAAATGGACATTTCATGTGAGGTATGTCAATTAACGCACCCGATACATAATAAAACCCAATTAAATATCACACTTTATTACATTTCCACTAAAGCAGTCAGCCGTTTAACACAATATCCTATCATGCCATCTCGTGCGGAAAGTGATTCCTACTTCTTTGTTCTATTCAGGACATCAAAGAATTCTTTAGAAGATGTTCATCGCAAGCTGGAGCCCATTTGGGCTCTTGTGTTTTTTCTTTAATTGATTTAATCGATTTTAGCGCTGTTACATATATCCGATGAAACCTTAATCACGAGGATGTCACTATAAGTGTTTATAACCAATGAGAATGATGTCGGTTATAAACTGTATTCAGTGAGCTATTAACCTGATGTTCAGATGCAAATGTAAAGGTAATGGAATATTTTATTCCCAAAAGCTTACATTATAGCACAGTATCATTATGTAATAATTCATGTATTAGGGCGACTTTCGGCGGTGAGAAATACGCTTACACTATGATCTTCATGTGTCTGGATTGTATCGGTTTGAATAATTCATGAAATATAACAAGTTGTTATAATGATCGTCAATCTGCTGGTATTCTTATGTCTATTCATGACATCCTGTGTATGTGAGTTTATTATATCGCAGATGACTATAATGACAAACAAGGGTGTTTAACGATTAGAAGATAATTCAAGCGTGGAGCTATCAAAAGCCAGCGTGGAACACTGTGTAATATAATGCTCCAACAGTAAAACATGTGAATCGCTGTCTCATCACAGTGACTACTTCATCCTTTGCTATTCGATGACACATATGAAACAGTAGGCGAAGATTGCTGGTAATGCCATGGAAGTACGCTGTTTTATAATGTCATTTTAGTTATCTATATTATCACACGGTAGTGTTACATGTACAGTCCTAGACTTACAGTTTAAGGTAGAAAGCATAAAGGTATTAAAGGTTACCTTGAGCATTGGTTTGGCATCGTATTAGCCATACAGAGCATTTGTGTTACTCGATAAAGTGTAAACACCATGTCAACAACTTGATTAGATTCTAACAAATCTTTCACAAGTAGTTGAAGCATATTTATTGATACATTTATTCCCTCAATCAGAAAATGAATCACGAATCACTCGACAATATATCTTAAACCCGTCCAGCTTTTGTTGCGGCCCTGATTCCCCTGTGTTTCTATCACAATTAGTCCCCAGACCATAATTGTGCCGCCCCTTAACCTATCCCTACTATTAAGGCTCATTGGTAATTTTCTAGATACGTTTAAAAACACGGTGCATAAATACTGTAATTAGACGGTAAAATGACGGATTACATTTCAAACAAATTACTACACATATGTACGCGTACGATAGCGTGACGTGAAGTCATCGAAAGGCTAGTCACGTCATTTTTCAAATTCCGGGAAAAATCATTAATGGGCCGCCCAAGAATTTTCCAAGCGGAAATGTACAGAAACGGAATGAAAATGTGGCAGTAATCAGACAATTTCTAGACGCCTAGTACCGTAACCACTACATTGTAAAGGTTCGCATCCCTAAATGAAAACAAGTTCCAATATTTTTCTGAGACGCACCGATACAGTATACTACCTGTACAAGTTTGAAGATCAGGTACAAATGTCCTTTGGCAATGACATTTACAGGTAATACATCTGGATGATGTTCTCAACTTACAATTAACGCGAAGGTATTGTTTATTCAAATGTATAGTGTTCTTCTTTAACATTGGTAAAACGTATGTGCATTTAATTAGTATAAACTGTGCTTTGAAATAAAGGAACACATTAAGTTCATAAATACTTGTCAAAATGTCGATATGCTGCAAAAAAAAGGTTCTTTTGATATCAAGATTAGCTGATAATTGTTCTGATGGATTTTTTTCAGGGAAGGCAACCATCACCTTAGGCTTTGTAAGACCGAAAAATTTGTTCTAATGAACATTTGCACATGTTACTAAAACAGCGATTGCATGTATATATATGTTAATGACGGAAAACACGATAAGCAGATTAGGACGAAATTATCTGGGATTAGTATAGAGGTTTCCTACCGGAACTAAATATTCTTTCAAAGAAGTTAGTATTTTTGATAACATGTTGCTGCAATAGTATAATTATTTCAATATTAGACATTGTAATTGTGTTGGGGAAATTCATCCATAGGACCACAATATCAAAGTTTTCCAAGACAACCGTGTATCAATCTAAATAACTTGTATTTACCTTGGTATAACGTAATGTTCTTACAACAATTTAATAAGCTGGATGATGTGCTAAGGTTGATCAGAAGATCTTTGGATTTAAAAATCTCCGTAGTTTCAATTCTGGAGTATGTATTGTAACAATAAGACTGAAGACCTGATTTAATGGTACACTATACTTGGACTGGAAGTAAGAAGGGTAACATTTGTAATCAAGCAGACATAGTTTTTTTTTACAAATAAGCAATAAATATGTCTAATCGTTTGCAAACAAATATCAAGTTATTACATGCCTTGTCTGCAGACACAACCACAAACGTTTACCTCATATGATGTTAAAATGTCGTAGTTGATTCGTTCTTCTAGTATTTGCTCTGAATATCGAGATTTGCGTGATAGATGCCAACTATTGACGAACAAACTTAGATGCAGGTTAACGTTGATGAAGACTATGGGCAAGTTTTATGGTCGAGAAATATTCTGTATCTTTGTGTGATATGAAGATAAATATACCAGTTGCCAATTATGTGACCTTGACCTTCTTAATGAGTTTTTTACTTATATTTGATCAACTTAAATCTTCAACTCTGCTACTTATTTAACAAAAAAAGAACAAACTGGAATTTTTTCTATATTTTTCAGTGCGTGCGAACCTCAACAACACATTTTTCATTTTACACTTCCCCCACTGTGACCCTTACATTTTCTATGAGCCCACACAAAATAAGATGTTTTGAACATTGATAGGCCGCAGAAAGGCCAAAATTAGCACCCCTCCTTTGTAAAATCATAACGGCATGTGCTTCGCTTGAGGTACATATGTACGTCAAGGATGCAAAATTTACGTTGTGACATATTTGCGTGTCGCTAAGTGATAAATCTCTGTTAATTTTTAAATCTTTTAACAAAAAGTGGATTACCCTCCATCCAGTATTGCAACTATTAAGAATAATGAGTGTAAACGGGATATTCTGAATAACACAATTGTTAAATTATATTAACAAATGATGATTTTGTTCAATAGAATAATCTAAAGTATGCCTAGTAGGCTTTCTTGTCTTGTTTGGACTGCCATTAAGTCATTATGTTAAACTGTGTCCAGGAGCTTGCTTAATTTTTCTTGTTTTTATTAATTTAGTTTTTAGCTTTTGTAGCAAATACATGAAAATGACACTGCAATAGCTTGCTATTTCTTCATATATACTACACGTCTAAACTGTACCACTATACCTAACTAGTAGTAGAACTTTATAGGGTTAAACGAACCAGAAATATCACAAACAACTTATCTCCATGTGATAACCAGCCATCTAAAAGGATGAAAAAGACAATTCCGCTTTTCACTGTGATGTGAGAGGGATTCACATGATATGCTGTTGGAGCATTCTATCACACACTGTAACACACTAGTTGTTGATAGAACCACACTTGAACTATTTGCCGGTCTTAAATTGCCCACTTCTGGCATTTGAGAAATTTTATATATGATCAACTCACATGAAAAGATTGCAAGAAATAAACACAAGAAATGCCGTTTACTATCATTATAATCATTAACCTTTGTTCGCTGCTAGTATGATATGGACTGTTCACACTTTTAGAACCAATATGAAAGAAAGATAATACCGTCGTCCGGGAGTCAAAACCTCGTAACTTAACTTTTTGTGAAAACACGTTTTTGCGCCATTTGCAATCGCCACCCTACATCACCTCTCAAAAGCTGGTATATATAGGCCAATGAACAGTTGCATTTTCATCATGTGATCAAAAACTCTTCTTTGGACTTGATGTCATAATGACAAAACTTTGTATCTACATGAAAATGTTTGGTCGCGGCAGGAAGTCAACGTTTACGAGAACATGTTGGACATGTGAGTTTTATCTATAAAAATTTGCTATTTTAATGTAATAGCAATGATAATAAGATATTTTGATCAATATGTATCAAACGAAAAACAACGGACGATAAATTGGATGTATTTATATCCTATTCACAATTTCAGAGATACTTATGTATATATTGGGTTGAGATTGAATTTTCTAACTATCCATGACATGATAGATCTATATTTTTAAAGGAAAAGGTCATTTTGATTAGACCGCCGCACTTACAAAGTTTAACAATTCATATCTGAGCATGGTGTTACAGGAGGTTAAAACTGGTTTTTGTGTTTTGCAAAATCGTGTAACTGTTGAAAATTCCAGACAAACAGAGGTAAAAACCTTGTAACTGATCAATGGTAAAACCTTACAGGAGCATGTGATACATAATCATAATTTGATATCACTGTGTGAAAACACGATGTTTTTACAAGTAGTTGCTAGCACACTTTTTGACGTTTCAAAGTCATGAAGCAGTGTTTTGTTTCTCCTGAAAAGTTAGATTTTTTCGGTAACAAGGTTTTGACTCCAGGACGCCGATATGCAAAACCGTTTTCTCGCCGATCACTGTGACGCTGATAATGAATCGTTGGGTCCCCTTGCTGTATTTAACATGCAGCTTAAAGAACACAACCATCCAAACGGCTATATACATACCTCGTACTACTAACTATATTTAGATCCAAGCAAAACTAGATATATACCTGTTCTTGGTTTTTAAACCCATAAGCGACGCGAAACGCTGCTCGGTTTTATTATGTAAACACTTTTAAACGCGTTTTCGGGATTTGTCAATACGCCTTCTTGAAAATTATGGCCGCTTATCGTCTACAAAACATTGAAGTTGACTCTACGCTATCCATATTTAATATATTGTACTAGTGAAATATCATGAATTCCCGTTTGATAAAAAAAATGAACGAAGTATAGATATACACAGTTGTAACGTGGGACGAGCGAGGTCGGTCTCAAATTAGGGAAAAGAAAACACAATAACCTGTAAGTTCAATACATAGACAATTTATATACAGTTAACAAGAAATCTAGATATATACAAACAAATTATTCATATCACTCTCGCACACCTTCCACACAAATAATAATGTCTCTGCATCTGTCTCCTTGTTGCACCCAAAACTCTGGCGTCCAGCAGCTCCGCTCTGTCGGAGAGGTAGAGTACAGACCCTGTACTGGTGGTCTGACCAAACACAGTGTCCACTGACACCTAAGTGTCCACTACATACAACCCCACAGATCCCTGTAGGTCTGTCTGCACAGCCGTGTGGTGGCTGTCATTCACGTACACGTGAAAATTACTCGGTAAGAGTCGGGAACGTCGTTTCCCCTGCACTAGCGACTCTGCTTTGGCATGATGTCGCCCTCCTTTATGAACATCAGTTGTTCTTCTACACTGTCTAGTCGAACAGCATCTGGCCCTGTATCATGACTCAGTTCTGCTCACAAAGTCAACTTGACAGGTCTTCAGTCCGCATTGTTTTGCTGTGGAGACGCAAACAAATTTGTTACACACAATAACACATCCACCCTTAGTTGCAAACTTCATAATATTCAAAGTTATCCTTTCTAATATTATTCCTAAATTAATCGTTAAGATCACGAATATAGCTTGACATGAACTTGTAAAGTGAATAAACATATAAGGAAATATAATACTGACTCTTTTTAACCCTTAAAAGTGCTGATCCACATGCTTACCAATTTATACAAAAACTAACATATGCTCCCTATGCGTTTCCATACAATGAAAATTTAGTTACCACTGAAGTATTATAAAGTTATAAGAATGAACATATAACCTAAATACCTTCCAAATACCTAAAATATATGTGTATATTTGGAAGTACGATTGTTAGAATGTACATAAAATTGTTATAAACAATTACAAAACATTAAACGATATGCATGAGTGGACCGCACGTTGGAATAATGCGTGAACGACATTCCAAGGTTATGAACAATATTTAACCCGAAATAACCAATTATTAACCACATATATACTACAAAAACTCCCAAATTAGTACTTACCACAGACTGTATTGTTTCTGTGCCCGTAATGGTTGCGAAACACTAATTTGACGACACGGCCTGACGGAGCAAAAACATGGCTCCTACCTGTGCGCTCTTGTTTACCTGTCCTCCACTCTACGGAACCTCCGTTGTGCCATACAGGTAGTAACGACACGACACAATCAACACAAACAAACACGACAAATACAACACGTATACACGCGATCGTGACAATATCCCCCTGCCTAAGAAAATGGTACATTTTACAATAAATCACGTCGCGTAGATAACAAACAGCTTCATTCCATGTATAAAGTCATCTACGTTCGACTCAGGTAGTCAGCTCCGACATTGTCGCTTCCCTTTATAGCACTTATCCTGAATCTGTACTGCTGGAGAATCAGAGCCCAACGCACGAGTCTTCCGTTCTATCACATCCATCTCAAGCATGCTTTCCACTTCTTCTTTTATTATGCTCCTCGTGTGAAATGGGAGAGGGTACGGCCTAACTCTTACGGGATCCTCTGTCGTGGTGTATATGTCATGGCTAGCTAGATTGGTTCTCCCAGGTTTATCTGTCAAAACGTCCCTGAAATCCACAAGAAGCCTATCTACGTCCCTCCTCTGTTGAGTGGTGAGATGTTCAGAGACATGGACATCTTCCGTTCCTTCCTTTCCAGCATATATTGGAAACGACTCCAATTCCCGATGACATTCTGGCTCCAACTCATCCTCGTGCACCACAGCCGCAGCAACACCGCACAATATTCCTCCTATATTCCCAGAGTCTTCCTCGTTCTTCTCAAAGTACTTTTTCAGCATATTGACGTGAAACGTCTTCCTCTTGCCTCCCATGTCTATTTCATAGTCCATCGGTCCTAGTTTCGCCATCACACTGTACGGACCCCTCCACTGCATCAGCAGCTTGTTGTTCTTAGTCGGAAGTAGAATAAGTACTTTGTCTCCAGCGTCGAGCTGTCTGTCTTTAGCCTTCCTGTTGTAGTACTTCCGCTGGGTCACCTTTGCTGTCTTAAGTTGCTCTTTTGCCAGTTTGCACGTCTCATCCAATCTCTCCCGAAGGTCCATCACGTATTGATAGGTGGTTTTTACCTCATCATCTGGTACGTCTTTCGTCCACAGTTCCTTCAGGATCATCATGGGACCTCTTATCGTTCTTCCATAGAGAAGTTCGAACGGCGAGAAGCCTAAACTCTCCTGAGGTACCTCCCTGTAAGCAAAAAGCAATGCATTCAGGTACTTATCCCAATCTTTAGGTCTCTCCGTGCACATCCGACGAAGCATCTGCTTTAGTGTCCCGTTAAAACGCTCTACTAGCCCATTGCACATTGGGTGGTATGGGGTCGTAGTGAGGCGTCGAATGGACAGCAGACGACTGACCTCCCTCATCATCTCGGAGGTAAATTGCGCTCCTTGATCGGTTAACATTTCCGATGGTACACCAACTCTGCTAAATATGTCGACCAAAGCTTCTGCCACTCTCTCCGTTTCTATTCCTCTGAGGGCTACCGCTTCTGGGTACCTTGTGGCGTAGTCCACAACGGTTAGAATGTATCGATTTCCCCTGTCTGTTGCTGGCTGTAACGGTCCCACCAAATCTACTGCAATTCTCTTGAATGGAACGTCGATCAAGGGCATGGACCCTAATGGCGCTTTTGAAATCCTTCCTTTTGGCACGGTCCTCTGACATGCATCGCATGACCTGCAGTATCGAACTACATCGGACTGTAGTCCCGGCCAAAAGAATTCTGCCAAGATACGACTTGCAGTCCGCTTCGCACCCTGATGTCCGGCCATGATCGAGTCATGTGCAAGTTTGAGTACAGCTTGACGAAACTTACCAGGTACAACCAACTGACGAAACGTCTTACCATTCGACACCCTGGGACTGTTAAACTTCCGATACAGCAACCCCTTGTGATAGTAAACAACCGACTTAGCACCATCGCTCCGTTCTACAATGTTCCCTTCTTCAGCCAGCTTCCTCACTCGGCTTAATGACTCATCTTCTCGTTGCTCTCTCTTCAGGTTCTCTATATCACCAAGGTCTTCTAACATCTGGGGCACCTTAAGAGGCTTGTAACCCTGCTCTCGTCGTTGATGCTGAGCCCTCGTCTCTACAGCTTGCAAACTCTCCTGTGTCCGTTTCCAGCTTTCATCTGGTTGACCAGGCGGCCTTGCTCCCTCAACATTTCCAACAATCAAATCGTAGAGAGGAGTGTCAAGTACCCAAGCTTCAACTGACCCTGAAAGATATGGCGTATCAATATCCACCTCGGCAATTGGGACTTGAATACGGGATCCATCTGCCAAAGAACACATCTGATTCCGGTCTGTCATTTGCGAAGACTCCACCAAGCTCCTCCTCACAACCACTCCACTACAGCCACTATCTCTTAGAACCGTTACGAAGTGTTCTCCAATACAACCTCTTACAACCGGCATACTTGTCGCTACAGATAAATCCGCGTTGCAAGATTCACTCAACTCCGGGGTGTTTGTGTCGACAACACACGATGAACCACCATCAGATTTCCTTCCCTGGTTCTTGCGTTTTCCTTTCCCCTTTCCAGTCATAGAAACCTGTCCCTTTCTGGAATCTGCCCTGCCTTCCACAACAACAGTTTCTGTCATCCCAGCAACCCGATTTCCTGACTTCTTGTTTGGACATTCGAAAGACTTATGACCTGGTTGGAGACACTTAAAACAAGTTGGACCTTTTACAGTAGAGTTGTCCTTCTTATCACTGGTCTTGTAGTCGGAAGAGTTAACGTTGTGTTGCTTGTCAGCAAATTTCGACTGTCGCGTCATCATTACGTTAGTCTTGGTCCCTCTTGCCTCGGCAAACTGATCTGCCAACCTCGCCATATCCTCCATGGATTTCGGCACTCTCTCCCAAAGAAACAACGCTAGTTCCTTCCCACAGCAATGCAGGAATTGATCCCTTACCATCAAATCCTTCAGATCATCGTATGTCTCCTGTGTATTCGTCATCTCGACCCACTTCTTCAAATAGCCGTCTAACCTGATCACAAATTGACCAAACGTCTCACCGGAATCCGGTCTCTCAGATCTGAAGCTTTTCCGGAACCCCTCTTCAGTCTTCTCAAACCTCCTTAGGAGCGCTTTCTTGAGAGTGTCAAAGTTCAAAGAATCATCCACCGACAACCGAGTGAAAACGTCTAAGGCTCTTCCTTTCAGCAAAGCTCCTAGATTAGCTCCCCATTGCTCCTGAGGCCAACGTTGCGCTGATGCATATCGAACAAACCGTTCAATGTAGGCGTCTATGTTGTCCTTACCCTCCTCGAAGGATGGAAGTTTAGGTCCTCTAGCACCTCTAAACTCGTGTTGCTGTTGAACTGGACCCGTGCCATTGGTACCCTCAGTAGAACCTGCCTGGAGCAACTCCATTTTCCTTTTGTGTTCTCTCTCGGCCAGTTCTTCTTCCCGTTCTGCACGTTCTCTCGCTAACTTATCCAATTCAGCTGCAGCTCCCACTTTCAGTTTTTCCAATTGCATCGCTTCTTCTGCTTCGGCTCTCTTCCGGTCCCTTTCCGCTTCTCTTTCGTCTCTCTCTCGAGCTTGTTCTGCTTGCACAAATCTCTGAAGATCCGATTCTTTATATCCGAACTCCTTTCCGATCGCCATCAATTCCTTTAGCGACGTCATGGTAATAACTGTACAGGGGGTAATACACAAAGAAAAATCACAAAATACAACAAAACAAATAAACAGCACGGGGTAACACTTACCCGAAAATCTCTGTTCGGTCCAAGGGGTCTCCGCGGTTCTCGTACTTACCTGTCGCATGAAGCAGCCTCAAGGTACGTAATAACGGAAAATAACACTAGCGACCCAAATCTATACCCCGTAAAAAGAAGAAATATACCAGGAATGTTTTTCTCACATTATTAAACAATGCTATTGGTATTCTGATTCCTAAAGAGACAAACGTGGCAAATCCCACCGCTGCCACCAATTTTGTAACGTGGGACGAGCGAGGTCGGTCTCAAATTAGGGAAAAGAAAACACAATAACCTGTAAGTTCAATACATAGACAATTTATATACAGTTAACAAGAAATCTAGATATATACAAACAAATTATTCATATCACTCTCGCACACCTTCCACACAAATAATAATGTCTCTGCATCTGTCTCCTTGTTGCACCCAAAACTCTGGCGTCCAGCAGCTCCGCTCTGTCGGAGAGGTAGAGTACAGACCCTGTACTGGTGGTCTGACCAAACACAGTGTCCACTGACACCTAAGTGTCCACTACATACAACCCCACAGATCCCTGTAGGTCTGTCTGCACAGCCGTGTGGTGGCTGTCATTCACGTACACGTGAAAATTACTCGGTAAGAGTCGGGAACGTCGTTTCCCCTGCACTAGCGACTCTGCTTTGGCATGATGTCGCCCTCCTTTATGAACATCAGTTGTTCTTCTACACTGTCTAGTCGAACAGCATCTGGCCCTGTATCATGACTCAGTTCTGCTCACAAAGTCAACTTGACAGGTCTTCAGTCCGCATTGTTTTGCTGTGGAGACGCAAACAAATTTGTTACACACAATAACACATCCACCCTTAGTTGCAAACTTCATAATATTCAAAGTTATCCTTTCTAATATTATTCCTAAATTAATCGTTAAGATCACGAATATAGCTTGACATGAACTTGTAAAGTGAATAAACATATAAGGAAATATAATACTGACTCTTTTTAACCCTTAAAAGTGCTGATCCACATGCTTACCAATTTATACAAAAACTAACATATGCTCCCTATGCGTTTCCATACAATGAAAATTTAGTTACCACTGAAGTATTATAAAGTTATAAGAATGAACATATCACCTAAATACCTTCCAAATACCTAAAATATATGTGTATATTTGGAAGTACGATTGTTAGAATGTACATAAAATTGTTATAAACAATTACAAAACATTAAACGATATGCATGAGTGGACCGCACGTTGGAATAATGCGTGAACGACATTCCAAGGTTATGAACAATATTTAACCCGAAATAACCAATTATTAACCACATATATACTACAAAAACTCCCAAATTAGTACTTACCACAGACTGTATTGTTTCTGTGCCCGTAATGGTTGCGAAACACTAATTTGACGACACGGCCTGACGGAGCAAAAACATGGCTCCTACCTGTGCGCTCTTGTTTACCTGTCCTCCACTCTACGGAACCTCCGTTGTGCCATACAGGTAGTAACGACACGACACAATCAACACAAACAAACACGACAAATACAACACGTATACACGCGATCGTGACAACAGTATTCACCTTGTATGACTGCAATTTTGTTTCAGCAAGATTTTTACTTACAATAATCGATGTGTCTGCAAGATAGAATTTTTACAGTAGAAAAAAATGGGAATATGGTGTTAAAACATTAATCATTTCATCAAAAGAGCAATTACGAGGGATGTTCCATAAATAATGTCATCTGTGCTTTATTTCGCAGAAATCGTGCAATTTATGCACAAAACCACCTCGTGTCGATTGAGTGATCACTGGCTCGTGACACAGGTGAATATCTCGTCCACACGTTCACTGGCCTCGGTACAGTGTACATCATTTCATAGCCTATTCGTTAGACTAGACAAAAAATGACAGGAAAACGAGCTGAAAATGCTCTTGAAATTAGGGCCTATATAAAAGGTATGTCATTATTCGGCATAAAGGCTGTAGATATTCACCGCGAGGTGTGTGACATTTATGGGGAGGGCCAAATGTCTCACAGGACTGTTTGTAGGTGGGTAGGTCAATTAAGTGCTTTGCAGCAGCAACTGAAAGGTGCTGCTCACCCAGGTCGTCCTGCAACAACTACGACCAAAGGTAGCATAGAAAAAATCCGAAATATCCTCCAAACTGATGCTCGATTCACCGTAAGACAATTGGCTCGAATGACAAACTTGTCGTTAGCAAGAGTTTATACAATTTTAAAGAAACACCTAAAAGTTAGAAAGATAAATGCAAGATGGATACCCCATTTGTTAACGGATGAGCAAAAGAAGACGCGTGTAACAATGGCAAAAAAACTTCTCAAAATGTACCCAAAATATAGTAAAAAGCCTTTTGATAATATAGTCACTGGTGATGAGACCTGGGTGTATTATTTTGAACCAAAGCGGAAGGTTGCCAACCGAATATGGGCCACTAAAATGCCAGACGCCCAAGTATTGCCAAACGAATACGAACGGTAAAGAAGGTTTTGTATGCTATTTTTTTGACTAATAAGGGTCCAGCTATTCAAATCCCGGTGCCAAAAGGCAGAACGGTCACAGGTAAGTTCTATAAAAACGTTGTTCTGAGAAAGTTGAAGAACTACTACAAAAGTCGCCGCCCCAAAACAGGACTTAAGTATCTCCGACTTTTGCATGAAAATGCACCTGCTCACAAGGCACGTATTGTGACTGACTTTTTGGAGTCAGAGAAGGTTACCGCCCTTCCGCACCCTCCGTATTCGCCAGACTTGGCCCCCTGCGACTATTTTCTCTTTCCAAAACTTAAATATCATTTATCTGGAAGGAGATACAATTCAAGAAATGCCCTTGTATCTGCTGTTTATAAGTGTCTGATGGGTGTACCCATTGAAGAGTATGAAAAATGCTTCCAAAAATGGATTGACCGGCTCAAAAGGTGTGTTCTGGCTGGCGGAGGCATTTTGAAGGGCAGAGCAAATTAAAATGAACAAAAGCACTTCCGCTATATCAGCACCGATGCAAGTGACATTATTTTTGGAACACCCCCGTATTCAAAAAAATATCCACAGACAACGGAGGTACAGCAAGTAATACGATTATGAAGAAATTTTGTAAAAGTAAAGAAATACTTTACTTTACCTCACAAAGCATTTTACATCATAAAACAAAACGTAATTTCAGCTATAGTCGAAAGGGTATTCAGAACTCTAAAACTATAATGTATAAGTATTTGACGAAATATAGTACATATTAAGATTGAACTTGAAATTTAAATCGTACCCCTCACAAATTCTTAAATTGTATTGCCAATAAAGATGTAAACGTGTTAAGCAGGGATAAGGTGCATACATGTATATCAAATGAAAAGACTTGAAGAAACCACAGCCAAAACATCTAAAAAACGCAACTTCAAGTTTAAGAAAAAAGTCTCAGAACAGTTTCACATTTAGCGCAATAGCAATACGTTGTTCGCGTACATGTATCTTAGACAAAAGATAAAAAACACAGCGGAAAATACCTTTAAAAATCTATACAATGCGAGTTTAGGTTAAAGATAGAAGATCTCGTAAATGTATCGCATGTTGCACAAGCGTTAGGGGAATTACATAAACAATGGTCATCTAAAATGTTTGAGGTTCACTGACGCTTTTATGGCCAATGGTTCCCACGATATCAGCTTCTTGTTTTTCAAGGGGAATCAAAGGTAGGAAACGAAAATTGATTCTATATGAACTACACCGAATAGATAAAGACCTGAATGAAATCTGGTTTATAGGAGCGAATTTAAAAGCCCGAAAAAGTGAGAAGGAAATCGAATGGTTTGTTAAGATTGAAGGGTGGCGGTTATAATATAATCATGTGACCAAGATATACATGGTTGGTGTCGTTGATGAGGCAGAAGACGCTTACTCTTCTGGAACACATGGTCTTATCATCTTGTACTTTGGCAGGGGTCTCCAAGTTACTCTTTCCCTTTTATTCATTTTTTGCCTATTCTTTAATCGATGTTGATTTTGGAGTATGTTTCTATTGACGCTTCGGTATTCTAGTATTCTAGCATTCAGCTCAGGATCATATGCATCATAAGCAACAGTATGTCAGGAGGCGGATTTATATAAGTTACAAACTTGTTTCCGAACTCTATTCGAATGTGAATGATCGTATTGTGAAATGTATTTATATATATTTATGAATGAAATAAATCTTATATTAAAGAACGTGTGTTATACGTCATATGATACCCATGAGATAAATGAATTTCAACTTTAATATACACATGATTATGTTGGTTTTAATTAAATAGATACAATCTTAACAAAGTAGACATATTACTGATCATCTCCCGAGAGATTTGGATGTCGACAAACAGGCAATCATATTTACCCATTAACCGTCGAATATGAATAAAGAAAATAAAACCTTAATTCAATATCGCAATATATACACAAATACAGTCAGTCCTTTCCCAAAACAGTTTGATCTGGCTATGTCGCGGGAAAGGTTTTACAGATTTGTATTGCCTGTAGAAATTTTAACACATTTTAGCTTTGGTATATCCAATATTGATTTATCCGTTTTTTAAGCACTATGACATATTTCCGATCAAATGCATTCATGTGAGGGTGTCACTTGAGACCTCTATGACCAATCAGAATGACGTATGTGATAAATTGCACTGGGTGAACTATTAATATGCTGTTTATATGTAAATGTTAAGGTAGTGAAATACATTTTTTTTCAAAAACGTCAAATGTGATGGAGTATCATTACATAATATGTTATTTATCAATGCGACATTTGTCGGTGAGACAGGCTTAGTCTTGGTGTGAATTGTAGTTTGGACCATCCATAAAATACATTTCTATCACATGTTTTTATAATGATCGCTACTCTTCTGATATTCTTAGGCGTACAATTTACATTCTGTTCATGTGAGTTGATGATATCGCAGGTGACGCAAATGACATATTTGCATGATTTAAAACCAGTCAATGCAAGTGTTGCTTTATCAACGGCCAGTGTCATACAGTGTGTGATAGAATGCTCCAACAGTATAACATGTGGGTCGTTGTCTCATCATAGAGACAAAGGGACGTGTCTTCTGCATCATTTTATATTCGATATTACAGTTGAAACAGGAGGTGAAGAGGGCTGGGCATCCTATGGAGGTAAGCTATTTGATATCTTCATTTCCGTTACAAGTTATCCTCATACATTTGAATTACATGAACAGTGCTAGGGATAAAGATATAGCGAGATAATTGTTCATACACACTGATTTAACACAGTACGCAAATGCTTAAAGGAAGGTCTTATATGAGGATTTGAAGAAATTGTTTAACTGTCATATTGCTGTGAAAATTCAACGATAACATCCATAATTGATGGGCAGTATGCTACATAGGTCTTCATGCAAAAAGGAGTTAACAGCTGAGCCAAATCAGATAAATACACCGTAGTTTTTGAAAACTTTGAACACTTTGACATTATGGTCTATTAAAGGATGATGTTTGCCTACATGACAACTTCACTGTTAAATATCCGATAGTAAACTGTATTACTATTTTATGTTGGTTTCATCCCTGTTTGTTCATCGCGTATCTCGCCATTGACATTGATAAATACTGTTTTAATAATCGATGCAAATAGTAATTATAATAAATGTAATCGTCTTTCAAAGTCTAAGGCGACAGTACTCTTCCCCGAATAAATAGCAGATCAATTATCAGTAAACTTTGCGTCAAATGAAAATGTTTTTTAAACATACATGAATTGACAAATTTAGAAAACATGTTTAGGTTCTTCATGTATTCCTTTATTCTAAAACACATTGCATAGTCCCTGTATGCGCACATGCTTAACAATGTTCAAACGAAAGGCAAGCACAATACCAGAATGAACTATTATACATGTGCCTACATGTATCCTATTCCGAATTTCTACGTGTCCCTATCAAGATAGTTTAGCTACATTGTCCTAGGAACCAATCATGAGGTGGCATCATATTTTCAATTAACTCAGTAGGTGACGAATAACTTACATACCTGATGATATAAGTAATCCAAAGGCTTAAAGATGCACTACTGTTCACGGATTTGGTATACAAACATCAATTAAATCAACCCTTCAACGTTTTTATGTGAATTTGATGCTATTTAATGCACATTTTATTATACTTTACAGAACGCTGTTACTCAAAATACGGCTATGTTTTCATTAAAACTCTGGCCTGGTGTTACCGTTTGGTAATCGATAAAAAAATGAACGCAACAATGGCAGTCGACTTTTGTCGTCTCGATGGGGCAAGCATGGTCCGGATAACATCGCTTCAAAGACATCTTCACGTTGCCAATTTGTTACGTAAGTATGTATGGATTGGTTGTCATATTATTGGCATTCATTGGCGTGTAACATACTTTTGCGCACTTACCTACTGAATTGTGCGCATTACTTGAATAGGAAGGTTAGCCAATGTATATTCCATACCAACAAGTTATATACGTTTTTTGTGTATGTCGTGCATGCTTCAACGTTAGGGTAATTATACACAGAGAACAAGCACCCGTTGACAGTGGAGCAGTGCAGCTTCGAACGCTACAATAATGACTTCATAAGCATGATGACGTCCCAATGTTCTAATGTATATTATTGCAAAATAAAATATATCTGGTACAGTATCTTTATCTAGTCTATGTACAGTGGAGATGTAAAAATGTAAATATTCGTTGTATGATTCTTGTCTTCCCTCAGTAGTCACTACATAAAACACATAGCAGGAATGTGACGTACGCTTATAAAGAAAACCAGGAAAGAATACAATAAAGCGGCTTCAACACATCTGTATGAAAAGGAAGAGTGCTTTAAATATGTCTTTGATTATTTTTTGGGATTGATTTTTTTTCAAACGGTACAAATGCTAATGCTGTGTAATGTCAATTAAAATAATGTTGTTACGCTCCGTTGCTCAGATTAAGTTATACATTACAGATTATCGTGACGTACATTCAGTCTGGATCGGAGGACAATCCTTAAAGGGGGATAACTATTTCGAGTATGAGGATGGTACACCATTGACGTATTTTAATTGGGCTTCAGATCAACCTGTTCAAAAGATTTACATCAAGATGGTGTTGCTTGGTGATACTGGTGTATGGCAAAATGGAAAGGGTTCTGGGTTACGTGCGTTCGTGTGTGAATGGTGACTGATGTGTTTTATGGAAAGAACAATAACATCGTCATTGAACACAGACTATCTTTTGCTTGGTTTGTAATACAAAAGCATAATCGACCGACCTTGTCCCTAATGGCTGTACATTTTCACAATATTTCTATTTTGATCACATACATTGTATATAAATATATCTATATTTGAAAAAGTCTGTATTGATGCTGGTATAAATGTTATGAGAGCTGTAAATAATTATGTATAAAGTGTTATTTTGCTTATATAGAGTGCATTTGGTTCCCCGAACATTCTAGAAAAACAATGTGTGAAAAAAGAAGTTATACCTCTGACAGAAAAATCGTTAGGTCAAGGAATTTGCAGCTTAAAGGTGTCACATATATATTACTTATTATTACTTACTTTAGTAACAATACTAATATTGCATTTTGATAGTATTTCAAGTAATGGTACGTTCTTACGTAGATATATAAATGAAATAACAGCATGAAGAATGTGTCAGAAAGTATCTGTCGTTTTGTTATATTAAGATCATATGTTAATATAAAATGTCAACATGTCCATTGAGTGTTCGATTGAATCTTAATCATTAACTCTTTTTTTGCAAATCATTTGTTGAACACATTAAAAAGTCAATTAGATTTGGTTTTGGATTATACATACACATACACATTTCTACAGTACTTTCAGGAAATATCAAGTAGGGACATGATAAGTATCAACAACATTATGTTTTACTATTTTCATTGGTAAAGAAATAAAAAAAATCTGTAAGCAATCGTCTGCACTTATATAGTTTCATCAATATTCCTCAATAATTACTCATATCCATTTAAATATATATATACCAAGATATAAATGATATAGCTATAGCAGGTTGATCCAAAAAAGCTGAAATAACATTTTATATTTTGTAAATTACGCAATGTGTAAAAGAGAAATGAAAAGCTAAAGATATCCTTAAATATCAAGACAAGAATAATGCAATAAATGTAGACATTCTGAAATCAAAATACGATATCGCAATAGATCGTCATTAAAAGAGGCCTGGAGTATATATTAGCTACATCATAGGAACAGAGCAATATGTCAGGTATTGTACAAAAGGGGCGGTGCTACTTCTCGAGCGCGAAGCGCGAGAGAAGTTTGCTCCGCCCCTCGAGTACGATAACTGACATATTGCGAGGTTCCGATGATGTCACCGACTTGTCGCATAAAGTGTCTCGTGACAATTTCATGTGGAATTTTGTCATTATCAAAAACACATTACAACATGTCGGACTTAGTCTCAGACCAGTTTTTGCACATGCTGACAGACATGTCGACGATCAATCGAGTAATCGCAATGAAAGTGACCCGGACTTAAGTCCTACTGATTACGGACTTTTTTACCATACCGTAATGAAGATCATGGAGAGACGGGAAATACCTATTATAATCGCTTACCGGATTCCGTTCAAAGTAAGCATGCTATATCTTGAAATATTTTTTTTAAACTGCCATGTACAATATCCAAACCAAGTGGTAATTTTCTTAATTGTCTAACCCGAGTCTCTATCGAGAGTTTGACAGTCAAGAATATCACCTCGATGGTTGGAGATGATTATCATTATTACGAAAGAAGCAAAGCAATACAATGCTCGCGTAACGTGATTTATTTGTTTACTTGGCGTGATGGTATTGTTAACGTGACGTCATTATATTGTTGTCCTGACACCATTGCATTCTTAGCTCGTGTTAGATGTTAAATATGTCATACTATTGGGGGTTAGAAAGAAATCTTGAACAGGTAAAAGAGGAGTAAATTCTGTGAATGATGGCAGAAATACCATCCGGTGCCCAATTAACCTTTGTCGTTGCCTTTTCCTTCACTAAATACTTAAAGGAAGACAAAATAGCCTCATCCCACTTAAAGGTCTTTACTATTACAAATAGATACTGAACATCAGGAATGTATCCCCCTCTCCAACGAGGGTTAATTGATAATGACTACAATTGTTTACACTAAATAAACAGATATGTAGTGTCTAAGACAGAACGGCACAGGGACAGTCGGCGGAGAGGGGTTTTGTAAATAGGCAAATGTTTTGATAGGAAAAACACATGTTCTTTTTGCTGTTTACACTCGGTGTAAGCGTCTAGTAAAACATATCAAGAGACATGTATGGGAACAATGTGACGAGCAATATAACTCTACAAACTGCATCCAATTAACATGACAGGAAGATCGGTAACAGAACACCATGATAATATTGTTGTTTTTAATAATAGCAACGGTCCTGTTACATAGCATGGGCAAATCTTGAGCACCCTGTTCCGTACGCAATTTGCATACCGCCCATGCACCGTTCAAATACACCGTCAGCAAATCGGTCAAGCTATATACACACAGCGTGCAGTTCACACTCATTCACCCAGCTGTTATTTAATATTTGATGGGATTGCTCTTTAATTCTTTTATAATAAGTTGTCCGCTCTAACGATTTGCAAACAGAGAGAGAAGGCTCATATAGCACCATATTCCTTTTACAAGACACCTTTTTCCAGGCTTGTATCTACATTAAATATTGACAACGTTACTATCAGCAGCAGAGATATTGATAATATCGAATAGATATAAAGAATACACACCTCGAGTTTGTTAACGTACAATGTAATTGTTTTTGCAGGGAAAATGGAAGCTCATACGCTACCAGGCCTTGTTTACCAGCACACTCGTATGCTTGGAACACATTTTATCATCGTTATACTGCTTTATACCACTTACCGGTAACATGATCAACTTATTATCATGGGCTGATAGTGTGAGAATTGAAAACAACATGAGTCGAACTTGAACAGAAATTTTCCCATTTTCTTTCCAGCACTTGGGAACGTATTTTCTCATACAGAAAAAAAGAACGCCTGTTCGCGCGTGATGACGTCGTGAGCAAAAGTAACAAAACAAAAGTGGCTCACGTAAGAAAATAGTCCTTCATACAAATTTATTAAAACCTAATGAAATACGTATTTTCTATAATAAAACATTATTTGCAAGATTAAAAGTGCTTACTAGAAAGCTAATGACGATGTCTTTGTTTTTAAATGATCTTTTTTACATAATTTTAAAGTTCATGGTACTCCTCCGCGCAACTCTGCAGTTTGCTTACGGTTGCTGCAGATGGATCGCGATGGATGGGCTTGAAGTTATTTAGAAATTATAATGTTAACTTGTCTTTTCTCAGAAAAAGAAAGATATACGGTAGTAGTATGTGTATATGGATGATATTTTCAGGGCTTGTAGTGAGATCAATTTTCTCATCGCGAGCACGTTGATAAAACCGAGAGGCCAGCGCCGATGGACTTGCGACTTTATTCAAGTGTGAGCGATGAGAAAGTTGTTCTCACGACAAACCCTGATATATATATTATGAACATCTCTAAATTTTTATTTGAGTTTATAACAATATTAGTTAACGTATATGAATGTGACATTTGGTAAATTGATTGTAACAATATAGCGAAATCGCATTTACTCTTAAGATACCCCCTTCTTTACACAAAATGCAACAGCTATCACTGTAGATAAATGCTTCAGATATAATAACCAGGATTGTATTCGTTCGTACCTGTTGTGCTTACTTCATCATTTTGTTTGTATTTGTTAAGATTTAAAGACAGACGTTTATGGACATTTTACTTGGGTAATATGCGAGTATTGACCAGAAGGAACCTTATTAACCGAGGCAAAGCCGAGGTCAATATGTTTCCCTCTGGTCAATATCACAACATATTTACCAATTAAAAATCCATGATAGTTTTATTTTATAGTAAGTAAAGATTAAAGATGACAAACGTGAATTTCGAGCTCAAAACATACATCATTCCGTGCGTTTCTGCATACGCAGGATCCCGGAAGTTATGGTATTTCCTAATTATATCTTAAGCGGCGTTGTTATTAGCCGGTTTTCTGTTCAGAACTGGTTTTTCCGTACAATAACAAGGAAAGTGTTATATTTTTGAGTGATTCGGGCAAATATAAAAAAAACATTAGATATGTTGGAAATGTAACTGTTCCTGTTCAAAAGCAACTCCTTCAATTCAAACGTGATGTTTCACTGAGATGTTGTTTTCACATATAATTTTTGTCTCTATTGAACATCAATGTAACTTTTTTGTTATTGTTTATGTAGTTTGTTTCGGTAAGATAAAACGTTTATCCAGAATACTGTCCCTGGTCAGGGATATTTTCCCGGAAAAATAATCCTGACCAGATAAATCATTCTGTATATACCCCTCTGCAAAGGCAGTAAGTGTATCATTATTGCATGGGAATTGTTCATGTTATAGTATGTAATGATAAACGTTTCAAAATGACGTCATTATATCAAATGTTGCATATTCCCCTTTTTCATTCTAGATGTAATTGAAATATCGCTTCACAGAAAATACTTTAAACTAATAGTTCAATTGATCGTATTATATTGAAGAAAAAAACTGAACAAATGGGTAGATTTTCATAATATATATTAAACATGTGATCCGTTGTCCATTTATACACTGCATAAATGCTCAGTCATTATTTATATTTAAGTAAATCAGAGAATACCAAAGCGTTAACAAAATCATAATCCAGACTCAAAATCGATTAAACCAGGAGCAAAATATGAATAAAGGAAAGATTTACATGGAGACTCTCGTAAAAGCACAAGATAATACAACCAGGTGTTTCGGAAGAGTAAGCGTCTTCTGTTTCATCGACGACACCCGACATTTGTCACATCCAAGTAAGCATCAGTCTTAAAATGAGAACCGAGTCATCATTGTCATCACAACAAGTAAACACATTAATAAGCAAAAAAAAAAAAACGTCCATCTTCATATCACACAAAGATACAGAATATTTATCGATAATATCAAGATGGCGACCACAAAACTTGCTCATAGTCTTCATCAACTTGCATCGCTCGAATCCCTGTGCCGCAAGTTTGTTCGTCACCAGTTGACATCTATCTCGATATTCAGAGCAAGTCCTAGAATAACGAATCAACTGCGACATGTAAACGCCATATGATGGGGAACAGTGATGTAACTATCAAGAAAGGAAACGTTAACGATCGGAAAATCGAAATCGTCACGTTTATCATACAGCTAAGTAGTAAGTTGCCCGTTTTGTATCATAATTTAAGCAAAGATCGAGGTAAGAAGCTGATGTTGGAGAGTATGTTGTGTCTTTAATCCTAAGTTCAGTAGAGTATATACGATCGACTAGGTCAGCAAACTTCTTGTTGTTTATAGACAACAGATCGTCGATATACCTGAAAGTGAAATTGAAAGATTTGGCAAGATATGTGTTACCCGTCATGATAAGCCCCTCGACAAATTCAGCCTCGTGTGAAAACAAAAACAAGTCAGCCAAAAGTGGTGTACAGCTAGTGCCCATTGAAATGCCAATTGTCTGTTGGAAAATCTTTCCTCCGAACTCAACAAAGATATTGTCAACCAGGATTTCAATCATTCATACTATATCTTCCTCAGTATATTTCAACCTAGCTTATGGTGTGTTTTTCACAAAGTTGGCTCCAAGATAGCTAACAACCATGTATTTTGTATCGCCGTTCACCTTTCTTGGAAACGAAAGCTCTCATAATGAGAGACCGAAGACGTTCTTTCAGTTTGGCATGTTGTTTGGTAGTGTACAGGGTGGAAAAATCAAATGTTTTTATCAAAGAGAAGCTATTATTCATAAAAGATCGAAGAGTGTGGTAAGGATACCAGGCAGCTTTAACCATAATGGGTCAATAAGGTTAAATCATCCTGCCAAGCTGTGTTCATTCACTCAAAATTATTTCACTGACACCACGAATATTCCCTTCCCGCCATTTTTTTCCACACTCAACTACAATCATCACCCCTAAGAGTAGGAGTTCAAATCAGGGGAAGTAACTGTTGGTAATGTTAATACATACGTTACTTCCCTTGCACTGTCATATGAGATTAATAAGCAGTACATCTGACAAAGACCTATCAAACAAGTTCAGTTATTTCTTTCCGAATACAGTCAACACGATTAAAAGAAACATTGACGAAGTAAATTCGACAACTGACATAGATGACTCTGTCATGAGTATTGACATTCATTTTGACGGGAAACTATTGTCAAAGCTCACTCTAACGACTCCCAAACGAACTACGCAGCATCATTTGGACATCGCAAACGAAGTCATGTGAGCTTGACCCCCTTCCAACTGACCTTCTGAAAAAAATGTCTTCAAGCACTACTTCCTTTGATAACCCCAACAATGAACAAGTCATTGGCTTAGTCAAAGCTTCCATAGTGTTTCAAGAAAGCACATGTTAGACCATTGCTGAAGAAGCCTGGCTTGGACAAGGATCACTATCGTCCAGTATCAATTTTGCCTTTTCTGTCCAAGATCTTGGAGAAGGTTGTGACCCGGAGTTTAGAGGCTCATCTCCATGCAAACAGTCTCGATGACATCCTGCCATCGGCCTATCGCATGGGACACTCAACAGAGACGGTCTTACTACGTGTGCATAACGACATAGCTTCCGCATGAGATAACAAGTACAAAGCGGTGCTCGTCATGCTAGACTTGTCAGCTACATTTGATATCATCGACCATAGCATACTCTATAAACGTCTGGAGTATTCGTATGGAGAGACTGATGACGCTCTACGCTGGATACAGTCCTATATTAGTGTTAGACAGCAGTGTTTTACAATCGAATCTTCTGTTTCACGTGATAGCATGCTGAATTTCGGTGTTCCTCAAGGGTCGGTGTAAGGACCCCGTAAATACTGCATGTATTCAGTGAGATTTGTCATCGACATAACCTATGTTATCACTGATATGCTGATGACACACAAATCTACATGGTCACCAGACCACAAAACAGCTGGGACACACTATCAGAAAATCTGGAAGCTTGTCTGACAGACATCAAAAACTTGGATGAATGCCAACATACTAAAGCTCAACCAGGAAGAGACAGAATTGGTCGTCTTTTCTCCAAAGCACGTCTCGTTTGCCGAGTTCGAAAGAACTCATGTGCTATATTCATTGCACTGGTTACCTGTACAATACAGGTAACAGTACAACAATGTTGTTGAATAGCTTACCATCCGCTATCAGGAAAACTAAAACTCTGGCCAAGACGCATTTAAAAAAGTACCTTTTCACGTCTGCATTTTAGGGTCTCAACTTAGACGACATGTATATACTGACATTTGTTTATCTAGTATGTATTTATATGCATTTTTATATTATCACATGTGAGCTTAGATTGTAATCATTTCTTTTTTATGCATTGTAAGTATCAAATTAGTATCCACACGTTGCGAAGCGCTTAAGACTAATTTAGCAAATTAAATGCTGTTTTAGTTATTAGTATCATTATATTTGCTGGATATCAATACTGTTATCTACCGTATTTGCATGTAGGGATTCACTTGCAAAGTTTGATTTAATCACTGATGATGAACAGTCATACGGGTTAACTGTAGTCACATGCATTGTTACAGGGTCATAGAGTGTCATTATTTAGTCACCTGTTGATTTTAGTCACATGTTGATTTTAGTCACATGTTGAATAGCGTATGACAATGAATAGCCGTATTCATACTCGTTGGTTACAATAAGGTAATATAGTATTATGAAGTCAGTTTGTCACATCCTGTTTGAACCTATCACGGCTTGTCACATTCTGTTGAAGCTTTATCACAGTTGGTCACATCCAGTTAAGACTTGTAACATTGTTATCAAATTTCTTATATACATTTTGATGTTTTTATAGAGAGAATTCACCAGAATGTTGTAAATGAGCCAAAGTGATAGTAATAACACACACATATTTTGCATTTAATATTTTTTTGGACTGAACTTTATTCATGTAAGATATAATGCTTCATTTATTTTCATTTCGCTGTTGATTTGTTCTTCCAAAAAAGCTGATCACCAGATTTTGCCTCGTGTGTTTTTCAGACACCATCTTCACCGGGCACCAGATACATATACTTCAAAACAAGCGTTTTATATTCTGTATGCACAACTTGACTCGGTATGTTATAGTTCGATTTATAAACTTAATACGAAATCCTGTTCAGGTTGGCTCAATACTCTTGTCACTTAGAATCAAGTTTGCTGACACTGTTGAATAATATATCTGTACAGTTAATTTAATATACCATTATATAAAAGATTCGATTGTCCAAACATATACTGGGATATGCTGAATTATCGCCCACTTCCAAAACCAAGTTTGACCTTATCTGTTTGTATCCACTGGTAAACTCGACGAAAGTAAACAAGAATGGGTTCAAAAAGGTTTCCAATTTATGGTAACTAGACCTCACCAGCGTTGTTTGTCCGACCATGATTGATTTGCTGTAGGTATTGTGAAGCAAGCTGAACACGTATATAAATAACGTGTATTTTTTATTGCCAACCCTCGTAAGGATGTCGCTACTTGCACAAGTTACTGTAGCGAAACAGGAAAAGCAACCGGTTCCATTACCTACCATATGATTTCACACAAGACAGTGCGAACAATAGTTCCACCTCTATTTTTCCAGACAAATTTGTTACTTGGCTTGAGATGAAGTCTGATGTGAGTCTCGTTCATAGGGTGACCAATACCCCAATTAAAGTACGACAATGGCGTACCGTCCTCGTATACAAATTTGTTGTCACTGTCTGGGGAATCCCCTCCAATCCACGCCGACGTTATTCCGCGGGAATCTACAAAGTGCAGAAGTAATTCTATAATATGTCATGCTCGTTGTTATTTGCAAATTTAATCAAGGTCGTATAAAAAATCAGAGAATACCAAACGTCAACAAAACCTTAATCCGAACTCAAATTCGATTAAACATGAGGCAAAATAGGAACAAAGGAAATGTTAGCATGGAGACCCTCGTAAAAGTACAAGAAAATACTACCTGGTGTTCCAGAAGAGTATGCGTCTTCTGTTTCATCGACGACACTCGTCATGTAAATCTTGGTTACACCCAAGTAAGCATCAACTATCATTTTTATCACAAATGTAATACAATATTAGAACAATTAGGATCAAAATCCAAAGTAGACAATACACGCTATTATAGCAGCGAGTATTGCTCTATTCCCCCCCCCCCCTACTGAATGTTTTCTTTATTGTGGCACAACAGAATGTACATCAGTTACATTGTGATATGCTAGTTTCGCTGTGTGATTTGCGTTGTTTTATTTCCCGACCAAATGGCTAGTTCAATCATTAATGAGCGTCCCAAAAAGCCAACATTAAGTAAAAACTATTACAGATTATCCGCAACAGAAACGCAGTAAAAACGCGATGGAAACGGAATGAAAACGAAACATAATGTTAGTAAAGTATGACGGAAAGAATTTGTACAAATAAACAATATAATAGAGCATACTTTTTTCATTATCTACACAGTACATTTAAGAAAAAATGTCAAAGAATCAAAAAACTATAATCCGAGCTCAAAATCGATTAAACTAGGGCAAAATATGAAAAAGTAAATCTTTACATTTGTACATAGAGACCCTTGTTAAAATACAAAAGAATAAGATTTGGTGTTCGAAAAGAATAAGTTTCTTCTTCTTCATCGATGACACTCGCCATGTAAATCTTGGTCACATTTAAGAAAACAACAAGTCTTCAAAGTCGGAACCGAGTCTTCATTCTCTATCACAACAAGTAAGAAACTAGAAAGCATACTCAGAAAATTCTATTTTCATATCACACAAAGATACAAAATATATCTCAATGAGACAAAGATGGTGACCATAATATTTGCTTATAGTTTTGATCAATCTGCATCTCACAAATCTTTGCATTGTTAGTTTGTTTGTCAGCAGTCGACATCAATCAGGAAAATCACAATATTTAGAGCAAGGCCTAAAATGACGAATCAACTGCGACATGTAAACACCATAGGTTGTTGAAACAGGGATGTTACTATCGTGAAATAGAAAGTACACGATTAGAAAAAAACGAAATCGTCACGTTTATCGTACAGCTTATGTTTAAGCTTTTATGTTTTTTTTATCTTAAGCAACTATGTTAAAGGTTGCATACTTAAGGAGACACAACGAATACCCAAGAAACCTTCATTATTTGTTATTAATGTTAGTATTGTTTTTTTTTTAAATAAGAGCGTGAGAAACATAAATTACTTTCATATCTAACAAACAGAAATGGTTTAGACATTTCACTTTCATTTTATAAAAAAACAATTTTGTGTCATCAATTCTGCACACAGTCATAAACATATTTTATTAAATGTCCCTTTAATCATAAGTACTGCTATCTGCTGTGAGTGAGAATGATGCCTTAGGTTTTACGCTGAGAATATGTGTGTTGTCGATGAAGCAGAAGACGCTTACTCTTCCTGTAGTAAATATTGCCTTTGTTCATATTTTGTCCCTTGTTTAATCGGCATTGAGTGAGGATCATGGTTTTGTTTGCGTTTCAGTATTCTATATATGTACTGCAAATAAGATTTTTTTTTACCTTGGAAAATATCACCATGTTTGCGATAACTTCTACATTTTAAAACGAAAATACAGATTTTACTGCTAAAAAGAAAACAAAGTATCTCAAACGAAATTATAATATTCAAAGTACTAACTTAACAGATTCGAAACATGAACATGTCTTTCCATCGACGTTATTCTTAGCATACGTGCTCCGTCAGAACGACAGAATTCTGGCGCCTTCATTGCGGACCTCATATTCACTCCTTCAGCTAAACGGTAACACCAGTCGAGGTTTTGATTGTAAATGTAATCGCGTTTAGCTGAACAGCTTTCTGAAAAATAAAAAAGAAACATTAATTGACACCCGATAGTAGTATAAATCACCTATCCATCTGAATACATGTCACCAATCTTATCAATCTTCGTTCGCCAATAAGCTACACGTTATTCCCCTGTTATAGAGATGCGTGTATTATCCTAAATCAGATCTCCGATAACATAATTTGACATTCAACTATGACCAAATCACGAAGTCGTTATGTTCTGCGAGATGCAGACTGCCCTAAAATACTCTCGTATCTCATTTGATACTAAATATTCATCCATTTTGATATTAAAACAATGTCGCTCCTAAAAGTTTGAAGGTATCTGCACAGTGTACAACATTTCCGTCCATCTAAAAGCTTTAAAAAGATCATTGGAATTTTCGCCAACACACATGGGCTAAACGTTATCAGGGTTGGCTTTCATACCGTTGTCCTGGAACCACTTAATCAGAGTACAGCTTTCATTTTCGAGGACATCCTTTAAAAAATCAGGGTCTGAGTCCATGTGAGATAAGGTGTTGTCATCTGCATAATTGTAAAGGGTTCCGTTTTGTATAAAGTAAAAAATATCGTTTTGAAAAATATTAAAAATTAACGGGCCCAGTATATTTCTTCTTGAAAATATGTAAAACATGTGCTAGCTTATCCGGAAAGGATGCACTAGCCAGGCAGTGGTTAAAAAGGGTAGATATTGCGGAACTAAGCGAGTCAGAACCAGCCTTAAGAATCTAAAATGGAATTTTTCAGCACCAACAGATCTCTTGCAGTCAAACTTATTTATGACTGTAAAACTTCATTAGCATTGACTAGCCTAAAAGTGTATTGGCTGACAACATTAATGTTATCTTTAAAACGTCTTGTAATGAAGAGAGTTTCCTATACCCTCTGCTACATTTACAAAGTACTTATTAAAACATTACACACTTGCTCTTGGTTGGAGATAATCTGATAATTTTCACATAAACGTGTTATCTGGCCACTGGTCTTAATTTTATTAGAAATATAAGGTCTTACTGTAGGTCAAAAATCTATTGAATTTGAATTCCCAGCACAATGCTCAAAAAAGTTATTCCTGGCAGATTGTCATCGTAATTTGACAACATAATTTCTTTGCTTTCTGTAAATTTCCTAGTTCGCAGCAGATCTAAATCTTTTGTGGTTATTAAATAGGATACGTTTCCTATAGACTGCTTTACGGAGTTGGCTATTGAAAAAAAGGTAATTTGACGATTTTGGGTTTCTTTTTAATGATGAGTACATGTTTATCAATTCCTCAACGTAGCAAATGTTCATGAGCCCAGTATATGTCGTCTTTAGCATCAAAGACATAATATATATGAAAAGGTCATGCGATAGCTGAGGATTAAAAACATTCTGGTCAAAGTTTATAAAACTCCGAAATTTAACATTCTGTTTTCTTGGCTTAGGCAATGCCTACATGTTACAGAATTAACTAAATTTGTGAGATCAAAAACGTTGCACAAGTCAGGTCATTAAGTTGTCGTTTGTTTATAGCGTATCAATTGTTCTCTCAAACATGCGCAAACATATATACTATAATCGTATGATACAACTAAAAGGTTATTTTATGTGATAAAAGGATTTATTACATTTTTACCAGTGAAATATCAGAAAATATCAGTTTGATAAAACTTAAATCAGCACTGATTATATCATCACAAGTGACGATATAAGTTTCGGTCCGATATCATTGCGCACTATTGGTGTACTATTGTTTCGTTATTCTAGAATCAAATCATAAAAAGTACGGAAATTAAAAACTTTTATAATATTTTAGAAATCAATAGTAATCTAATGGGTTTCATTAATATGTTTTGTACTTTTTACGTTTTATAGAACAAAAAATGGAACGTCATCCTATGACGTATTAATATTCTATATGTATCCATCCCGATCAGTTGTTACCGCAAAGTTTTAAGATTTTTCAGACTTTTGGGAATTTCGAAAATGAAATAAAAAGAAAATGCAATGGTTTCCCGATAATAATCAAATATATTTCACTCTTATGGCAGATTTTAAATATATTTTCATTTGTGCTACGCACTCGTGAAAATATAAAAAAAAATCTGTGAAATATATTTCATATTTAACGGGAAACCATTAAATAGCCTCTATTAAATGCGCTGGATATAAATAAGCTATCCTATATTCGCATGTTAAGTTACCATCCGATAAACAGTTAATTTACGTTCAGCTTTTAGGTGGGAGCTACAAAAGAAAAAAACAATCAGAGTATAACAAAGGGTCAACAAAACCATAATCCGATCTAAAAATCGATTAAACTAGAGGCAAAATAGGAAAAATAGAAAGATTTACATAGAGACCCTTTAAAAGCACAAAGGGATAAAACCAGGCGTTCCGGAAGAGAAAGCGTCTCTGTTTCATCGACGACACCCGCCATGTAAATCTTTGTCACATCAAAGTAAACATCAAGTTCTCAAAACGAGAACTGATTATCAGTGTCAATCACAACAAATAAAGACACTACGTTGGAAATAATTGCCTTTCGTGCATGAACATATGTACTGTAGATTTGGGGAGGGTTATGTCCGACAATTTATCAAAATTCTCGGCTTTATTAACTGCGTTTAATATGTATCGCCACAAACAGTTCCTCTTGCCAGATAATGCGTGTATCAACAGACGAAATGTTCGCCGGACACTTATATAATACTTGAATCAAAAGTACTAAAAGTATTGAAGGATACGTTACTTTGGTATTGTAGAAGGATGAAATGTGTAAAAGATGTTTCCCTTATTTAGAGTCATAACGGAGGTTACCGCCAGTGTCCCAAACTCCGTGTATCCGGTTTTTAGCTACCCACTATATGCACGGCGTTACTAACGCCTAATCAAAAAACTTCACTTCTTTTGGACTAAACTGTATATGTCATCGTTTTAATTATTACCTTGCTCTCGATTGCGTAATGTTTAACTACTGATATTGGTTTCGAAAATAATGAGCACTGACGTTTTATTGACTAACGTTAGCATGAAGTAACGGAACGCTACACCAACTGGCATAAAAGGTCTCTGTATGTAAACCGGTGGCTAACAAAAGCGCGTTAATAAACTGTGTGAAAACATAAGGGCATGCACTTAAATTACGTCTATAGAATTTTAGTCGATATTGCGCGGCGTCCGGTAATTAGATTGTATTTTTCCAAATTATTTCGAGAAAGTGGATTATGCTCCTTCATGTAATGTAATTTTGAAGTAAATTAAGCTTTAACTGGAAATTCTGAACGGCAGTAATAATAAAATGACATGAAGAAATAGTGGGTCGTAAAACAGCAGGCGTACAATGTAGGTGCACCAACCCGCATAAATAGGAAACTTATCTAAAGTCGGATATTCAATGATATGTGATCATAGACTAATAAATATTTGATTACTCTAAGATTAACTTCTTATTATTATTAAATAGATTGTTATTTAATTATCATGTAATCGATACTGGATAATTATCGAATCGATATATTTAAATAATGTGAGATTGCATATGTATAAGTGTGTGTATACACTTTTTGCGTGCATGATTAATATCTATTTTGTACATATTTAAAAACAAATATTGTAAGATTGTGTGAAATGCTAAATATTGTAAGCTTGTATGTAGGTAACTTATGTTCAAGAATGCGAGATTGTGAGTAATGTTAACTGATGTAAGTTTGTTTGTGATTGTAATTTTTAAAAGTATTACTTTGAATGAATTTTGTGTAAGGCTAAATGTGAAGGAATGAGAGCCCGTCATTGAAATGTTTTATGTAGACCTGTTTATGTGAACATGTTTATGTGGACATGTTTATGTGGACATGTTTATGTGGACATGTTTTATGTGGACATGTTTATGTGGACATGTTTATGTTGTCATGTTTATGTGGACATGTTTATGTTGTCATGTTTATGTGAACATGTTTTATGTAGACCTGTTTATGTGAACATGTTTATGTGGACATGTTTATGTGGACATGTTTATGTGGTCATGTTTATGTGGACATGTTTTATGTAGACATGTTTATATGGACATGTTTTATGTGGACATGTTTTATGTGGACATGTTTATGTGGACATGTTTATGTGGTCATGTTTATGTGGACATGTTTTATGTGGACATGTTTTATGTGGACATGTTTTATGTGGACATGATTATGTTGACATGTTTAATGTGAACATGTATATGTGGATATCTTTATGTTGACATGTTAATGTGGACATGTTTATGTGGACATGTTTATGTGGACATGTTAATGTGGACATGTTTTATGTGGACATGATTATGTTACCATGTTTATGTGGACATGTTTATGTTGGCATGTTTATGTGGACATGTTTATGTGGACATGTTTATGTGGACATGTTTTATGTGTGACATGTTTATGTGGACAAGTTTTATGTGGACATGTTTTATGTGGACATGTTTATGTGAGACATGTTTATGTGGTCATGTTTATGTGGTCATTTTTATGTGGACATGTTAATGTGGACATGTTTTATGTGGACATGATTATGTTGGCATGTTTATGTGGACATGTTTATGTTGGCATGTTTATGTGGACATGTTTATGTGGACATGTTTATGTGGACATGTTTTATGTGGACATATTTATGTGGACATGTTTATGTGGACATATTTATGTGGACATGTTTATGTGGACATGTTTATGTGAGACATGTTTATGTGGACATGTTTTATGTTGACATGTTTAATGTGGACATGCTTATGTTGACATGTTTATGTGGACATGTTTATGTGGACATGTTTAATGTGGACATGTTTTATGTAGACATGTTTATGTGGACATGTTTATGTGGACATGTTTATGTGGTCATTTTTATGTGGACATGTTTATGTTGACATGTTTAATATGGACATGCTTATGTTGACATGTTTATGTGGACATGTTTTATGTGGACATGTTTATGTGGACATGTTTTATGTGGACATGTTTTATGTAGACATGTTTTATGTAGACATGTTTATGTGGACATGTTTTATGTGGACATGTTTATGTGGTCATTTTTATGTGGACATGTTTATGTGGACATGTTTATGTGGACATGCTTTATGTGGACATGTTTATGTGGACATGTTGATGTGGACATGTTTATGTGGACATGTTTATGTGAGACATGTTTTATGTAGACATGTTTTATGTGGACATGTTTATGTGAACATGTTTTATGTGGACATGTTTTTGTGGACATGTTTATGTGGACATGTTTTTGTGGACATGTTTATGTGGACATGTTTATGTGAGACATGTTTTATGTGGACATGTTTTATGTAGACATGTTTATGTGGACATGTTTTATGTGGACATGTTTATGTGGACATGTTTAATGTGGACATGTTTTATGTGGACATGCTGTATGTGGACATGATTATGTTGGCATGTTTATGTGGACATGTTTTATGTAGACATGTTTTATGTGGACATGTTTTATGTGGACATGTTTTATGTGGACATGTTTTATGTGGACATGTTTTATGTGGACATGTTTTATGTGGACATGTTTTATGTGGACATGTTTTATGTGGACATGTTTATGTGGACATGTTTTATGTGGACATGTTTTATGTGGACATGTTTTATGTTGGCATGTTTTAAGTGGATATGTTTTATGTGGACATGTTTTATGTGGACATGTTTTATGTGGAAATGTTTATGTGGACATGTTTTATGTGGACATGTTTATATGGACATGTTTATGTTGTCATGTTTATATGGACATGTTTATGTGGACATGTTTATGTGGACATGATTTATGTGGACATGTTTATGTGGACATGATTTATGTGGACATGTTTATGTGGACATGATTTTTGTGGACATGTTTATGTGGACATGTTTATGTGGACATGTTTATGTGAGACATGTTTATGTTGTCATGTTTATATGGACATGTTTATGTGGACATGTTTTATGTGGACATGTTTTATATGGACATGTTTATGTGGACATGTTTATATGGACATGTTTTTTGTGGACATGTTTTATGTTGACATGTTTTATGTGGACATGTTTTATGTAGACATGCTTATGTGGACATGTTTTATGTAGACATGTTTTATGTAGACATCTTTATGTGGACATGTTTTATGTAGACATGTTTTATGTGGACATGTTTATGTGGACATGTTTATGTGGACATGATTATGTTACCATGTTTATGTGGACATGTTTATGTGGACATGTTTATGTGGACATGTTTATGTGGACATGTTTTATGTGGACATGTTTATGTGGACATGTTTTATGTGGACATGTTTATGTGGACATGATTATGTTGACATGTTTATGTGGACATGTTTTATGTGGACATCTTTATATGGACATGTTTTATGTAGACATGTTTTATGTAGACATGTTTATGTGGACATGTTGATGTGGACATGTTTATGTGGACATGTTTTATGTGGACATGTTTTATGTAGACATGTTTATGTGGACATGTTGATGTTGTCATGTTTTATGTGGACATGTTTTATGTAGACATGTTTTATGTAGACATGTTTATGTGGACATGTTTATGTGGACATGTTTTATGTGGACATGTTTATGTGGACATGTTTATGTGGACATGTTTTATGTGGACATGTTTTATGTAGACATGTTTATGTGGACATGTTGATGTGGACATGTTTATGTGGACATGTTTATGTGGACATGTTTTATGTGGACATGTTTATGTGGACATGTTTATGTTGTCATGTTTATATGGACATGTTTTATGTAGACATGTTTTATGTAGACATGTTTATGTGGACATGTTGATGTGGACATGTTTTATGTGGACATGCTTTATGTGGACATGATTATGTTGGCATGTTTATGTGGACATGTTTTATGTAGACATGTTTATGTGGACATGTTTTATGTGGACATGTTTTATGTGGACATGTTTTATGTGGACATGTTTATGTGGACATGTTTTATGTGGACATGTTTTATGTGGACATGTTTTATGTTGGCATGTTTTAAGTGGATATGTTTTATGTGGACATGTTTTATGTGGACATGTTTTATGTGGAAATGTTTATGTGGACATGTTTTATGTGGACATGTTTATGTTGTCATGTTTATATGGACATGTTTATGTGGACATGTTTATGTGGACATGATTTATGTGGACATGTTTATGTGGACATGATTTATGTGGACATGTTTATGTGGACATGATTTTTGTGGACATGTTTATGTGGACATGTTTATGTGGACATGTTTATGTGAGACATGTTTATGTTGTCATGTTTATATGGACATGTTTATGTGGACATGTTTTATGTGGACATGTTTTATATGGACATGTTTATGTGGACATGTTTATATGGACATGTTTTTTGTGGACATGTTTTATGTTGACATGTTTTATGTTGACATGTTTTATGTAGACATGCTTATGTGGACATGTTTTATGTAGACATGTTTTATGTAGACATCTTTATGTGGACATGTTTTATGTAGACATGTTTTATGTGGACATGTTTATGTGGACATGTTTATGTGGACATGATTATGTTACCATGTTTATGTGGACATGTTTATGTGGACATGTTTATGTGGACATGTTTATGTGGACATGTTTATGTGGACATGTTTATGTGGACATGTTTTATGTGGACATGTTTATGTGGACATGTTTTATGTGGACATGTTTATGTGGACATGATTATGTTGACATGTTGATGTGGACATGTTTTATGTAGACATGTTTTATGTAGACATGTTTATGTGGACATGTTGATGTGGACATGTTTATGTGGACATGTTTTATGTGGACATGTTTTATGTAGACATGTTTATGTGGACATGTTGATGTTGTCATGTTTTATGTGGACATGTTTTATGTAGACATGTTTTATGTAGACATGTTTATGTGGACATGTTTATGTGGACATGTTTTATGTGGACATGTTTATGTGGACATGTTTATGTGGACATGTTTTATGTGGACATGTTTTATGTAGACATGTTTATGTGGACATGTTGATGTGGACATGTTTATGTGGACATGTTTATGTGGACATGTTTATGTTGTCATGTTTATATGGACATGTTTTATGTAGACATGTTTTATGTAGACATGTTTATGTGGACATGTTGATGTGGACATGTTGATGTGGACATGTTGATGTGGACATGTTTATGTAGACATGTTTTATGTGGACATGTTTTATGTGGACATGTTTTATGTAGACATGTTTTATGTTGACATGTTTATGTGGACATGTTGATGTGGACATGTTTATGTGGACATGTTTTATGTGGACATGTTTTATGTAGACATGTTTATGTGGACATGTTGATGTGGACATGTTTATGTGGACATGTTTTATGTGGACATGTTTTATGTGGACATGTTTATGTGAACATGTTTAATGGGGACATGTTTATGTGGACATGTTTTATGTGGACATGTTTTATGTGGACATGTTTTATGTTGACATGTTTTATGTAGACATGTTTTATGTGGACATGTTTATGTGGACATGTTGATGTGGACATGTTGATGTGGACATGTTTTATGTAGACATGTTTTATGTAGACATGTTTATGTGGACATGTTTTATGTGGACATGTTTTATGTGGACATGTTTATATGGACATGTTTTATGTAGACATGTTTTATGTAGACATGTTTATGTGGACATGTTTTATGTGGACATGTTTTATGTGGACATGTTTATGTGAACATGTTTATGTGGACATGTTTATGTGGACATGTTTTATGTGGACATGTTTATGTGGACATGTTTATGTGGACATGTTTTATATCGACATGTCTTATGTTGACATGTTTTATGTGGACATGTTTATGTGGACATGTTTATGTGAGACATGTTTATGTGGACATGTTTTATGTGGACATGTTTATGTGGACATGTTTATGTTGTCATGTTTATATGGACATGTTTTATGTAGACATGTTTTATGTAGACATGTTTTATGTAGACATGTTGATGTGGACATGTTTTATGTGGACATGTTTTATGTGGACATGTTTTATGTGGACATGTTTTATGTGGACATGTTTATGTGAACATGTTTATGTGGACATGTTTATGTGGACATGTTTATATGGACATGTTTTATGTAGACATGTTTTATGTAGACATGTTTTATGTAGACATGTTGATGTGGACATGTTTTATGTGGACATGTTTTATGTTGACATGTTTTATGTGGACATGTTTATGTGAACATGTTTATGTGGACATGTTTATGTGGACATGTTTTATGTGGACATGTTTCTGTGGACATGTTTATGTGGACATGTTTTATATCGACATGTCTTATGTTGACATGTTTTATGTGGACATGTTTATGTGGACATGTTTATGTGAGACATGTTTATGTGGACATGTTTTATGTGGACATGTTTATGTGGACATGTTTTATGTGGACATGTTTTATGTAGACATGTTTATGTGGACATGTTGATGTTGTCATGTTTTATGTGGACATGTTTTATGTAGACATGTTTTATGTAGACATGTTTATGTGGACATGTTTATGTGGACATGTTTTATGTGGACATGTTTATGTGGACATGTTTATGTGGACATGTTTTATGTGGACATGTTTTATGTAGACATGTTTATGTGGACATGTTGATGTGGACATGTTTATGTGGACATGTTTATGTGGACATGTTTATGTGGACATGTTGATGTGGACATGTTTATGTGGACATGTTTTATGTGGACATGTTTTATGTAGACATGTTTATGTGGACATGTTGATGTGGACATGTTGATGTGGACATGTTGATGTGGACATGTTTATGTAGACATGTTTTATGTGGACATGTTTTATGTGGACATGTTTTATGTAGACATGTTTTATGTTGACATGTTTATGTGGACATGTTGATGTGGACATGTTTTATGTGGACATGTTTTATGTAGACATGTTTATGTGGACATGTTGATGTGGACATGTTTATGTGGACATGTTTTATGTGGACATGTTTTATGTGGACATGTTTATGTGAACATGTTTAATGTGGACATGTTTATGTGGACATGTTTTATGTGGACATGTTTTATGTGGACATGTTTTATGTTGACATGTTTTATGTAGACATGTTTTATGTGGACATGTTTATGTGGACATGTTGATGTGGACATGTTGATGTGGACATGTTTTATGTAGACATGTTTTATGTAGACATGTTTATGTGGACATGTTTTATGTGGACATGTTTTATGTGGACATGTTTATATGGACATGTTTTATGTAGACATGTTTTATGTAGACATGCTTATGTGGACATGTTTTATGTGGACATGTTTTATGTGGACATGTTTATGTGAACATGTTTATGTGGACATGTTTATGTGGACATGTTTTATGTGGACATGTTTATGTGGACATGTTTATGTGGACATGTTTTATATCGACATGTCTTATGTTGACATGTTTTATGTGGACATGTTTATGTGGACATGTTTATGTGAGACATGTTTATGTGGACATGTTTTATGTGGACATGTTTATGTGGACATGTTTATGTTGTCATGTTTATATGGACATGTTTTATGTAGACATGTTTTATGTAGACATGTTTTATGTAGACATGTTGATGTGGACATGTTTTATGTGGACATGTTTTATGTGGACATGTTTTATGTGGACATGTTTTATGTGGACATGTTTATGTGAACATGTTTATGTGGACATGTTTATGTGGACATGTTTATATGGACATGTTTTATGTAGACATGTTTTATGTAGACATGTTTTATGTAGACATGTTGATGTGGACATGTTTTATGTGGACATGTTTTATGTGGACATGTTTTATGTGGACATGTTTATGTGAACATGTTTATGTGGACATGTTTATGTGGACATGTTTTATGTGGACATGTTTATGTGGACATGTTTATGTGGACATGTTTTATATCGACATGTCTTATGTTGACATGTTTTATGTGGACATGTTTATGTGGACATGTTTATGTGAGACATGTTTATGTGGACATGTTTTATGTGGACATGTTTATGTGGACATGTTTATGTTGTCATGTTTATATGGACATGTTTTATGTAGACATGTTTTATGTAGACATGTTTATGTGGACATGTTGATGTGGACATGTTGATGTGGACATGTTTATGTAGACATGTTTTATGTGGACATGTTTTATGTGGACATGTTTATGTGGACATGTTTATGTGGACATGTTGATGTGGACATGTTTATGTGGACATGTTTCATGTGGACATGTTTTATGTGGACATGTTTATGTGGACATGTTTATGTGGACATGTTGATGTGGACATGTTTTATGTGGACATGTTTATGTGAACATGTTTATGTGGACATGTTTATGTGGACATGTTTTATGTGGACATGTTTTATGTGGACATGTTTTATGTAGACCTGTTTATGTGGACATGTTTATGTGGACATGTTTTATGTGAACATGTTTATGTGGACATGTTTATGTGGACATGTTTTATGTGGACATGTTTATGTGAACATGTTTATGTGGACATGTTTTATGTGGACATGTTTATGTGGACATGTTTATGTGGACATGTTTATGTGGACATGTTTTATATGGACATGTTTTATGTTGACATGTTTTATGTGGACATGTTTCATTCGGACATGTTTATGTGGACATGTTTATGTGGACATGTTTATGTGGACATGTTTTATATCGACATGTCTTATGTTGACATGTTTTATGTGGACATGTTTATGTGGACATGTTTATGTGGACATGTTTTATATGGACATGTTTTATGTTGACATGTTTTATGTTGACATGTTTTATGTGGACATGTTTCATTCGGACATGTTTATGTGGACATGTTTATGTGGACATGTTTATGTGGACAGGTTTTATATCGACATGTCTTATGTTGACATGTTTTATGTTGACCTGTTTTATGTGGACATGTTCATGTGGACATTTTTATGTGGACATGTTTATGTGGACATGTTTTATGTAGACATGTTCATGTGGACATGTTTATGTGGACATGTTTATGTGGACATGTTTTATGTAGACATGTTCATGTGGACATGTTTATGTGGACATGTTTTATGTTGACATGTTCATGTGGACATGTTTATGTGGACATGTTTTATATCGACATGTCTTATGTTGACATGTTTTATGTTGACATGTTTTATGTGGACATGTTCATGTGGACATTTTTATGTGGACATGTTTATGTGGACATGTTTTATGTAGACATGTTTATGTGGACATGTTTTATGTTGACATGTTCATGTGGACATGTTTATGTGGACATGTTTTATGTCGACATGTTTTATGTGGACATATTTATGTGGACATGTTTATGTGAACATGTTTATGTGCACATGATTATGTGGACATGTTCATGTGGACATGTTTATGTGGACATGATTATGTGGACATGTTTTATGTGGACATGTTTATGTGGACATGTTTATGTGGACATGTTTTATGTCGACATGTTTTATGTGGACATGTTTATGTGGACATGTTGATGTGGACATGTTTTATGTGAGACATGTTTTAAGTGGATATGTTTTATGTGGACATGTTTTATGTGGACATGTTTTATGTGGAAATGTTTATGTGGACATGTTTTATGTGGACATGTTTATATGGACATGTTTATGTTGTCATGTTTATATGGACATGTTTATTTGGACATGTTTATGTGGACATGATTTATGTGGACATGT